>OU426893.1:10000-2413333 GCA_911387775.1 Thymelicus sylvestris
TACGAGTAACAAAGAAACCGATAGTAAGAAACATATATAAGGTATTATATTATTATGATATATACTACACTTATATAGACGAAATAAAATACATGGAAGATAACTATATGAACAGTAAAGACATAACAAATAAAAAGTAAGAATAAAATAAACTAGCAGAATACAAACCTGTAACAACATGTTTCATCATAAAACCACATTACAAATACATGTTTTAATAAACTCAAAGCAGACATACAACAATAATAAACACAACATAATAAGCAATGTAATAAAATAAGAATATAAAAGAGATGTATGTAATAGTATAGAGATTAGAATAAGGAAATAATAATAAGAAATAGAACTAGCCAATTAGATAATAATACTAAGTATGTAATAAAGTAAGAAAATAGAGATGTAATAGTATATAAGAAATTAGAATAAGAAACAGTTTAAGAAATAAATAAAGCCGTAACAAATAGTGTAAAGTTTATAGTAATAAAGTAGATGAGAGAGGAGTTGAGTAAAAATGGTGGTGTTTAAAATAGAAAGATAAAACTAGTAAATAAAAAAATAGATGTAGATAAATAAATGTAATTAGATTAAGCCGTAGACTATGTAACAATCTGTGTAAGCGTTTAAATAATAAAGTAAACAATATCCCTGACGAGCATGCCAGGGGAGGCTTTTATTGTAGCTCGCGGGCCGGGCCTGAGAGCGCCCGGACAGGAAAAAAAAAAAAAAAAAAAAAAAAAAAAAAAAAACCTAACCTAACCTAACCTAACCTAACCTAACCTAACCTAACCTAACCTAACCTAACCTAACCTAACCTAACCTAACCTAACCTAACCTAACCTAACCTAACCTAACCTAACCTAACCTAACCTAACCTAACCTAACCTAACCTAACCTAACCTAACCTAACCTAACCTAACCTAACCTAACCTAACCTAACCTAACCTGCCAGGGGAGGCTTTTATTGTAGCTCGCGGGCCGGCCTGAGAGCGCCCGGACAGGAACCTAACCTAACCTAACCTAACCTAACCTAACCTAACCTAACCTAACCTAACCTAACCTAACCTAACCTAACCTAACCTAACCTAACCTAACCTAACCTAACCTAACCTAACCTAACCTAACCTAACCTAACCTAACCTAACCTAACCTAACCTAACCTAACCTAACCTAACCTAACCTAACCTAACCTAACCTAACCTAACCTAACCTAACCTAACCTAACCTAACCTAACCTAACCTAACCTAACCTAACCTAACCTAACCTAACCTAACCTAACCTAACCTAACCTAACCTAACCTAACCTAACCTAACCTAACCTAACCTAACCTAACCTAACCTAACCTAACCTAACCTAACCTAACCTAACCTAACCTAACCTAACCTAACCTAACCTAACCTAACCTAACCTAACCTAACCTAACCTAACCTAACCTAACCTAACCTAACCTAACCTAACCTAACCTAACCTAACCTAACCTAACCTAACCTAACCTAACCTAACCTAACCTAACCTAACCTAACCTAACCTAACCTAACCTAACCTAACCTAACCTAACCTAACCTAACCTAACCTAACCTAACCTAACCTAACCTAACCTAACCTAACCTAACCTAACCTAACCTAACCTAACCTAACCTAACCTAACCTAACCTAACCTAACCTAACCTAACCTAACCTAACCTAACCTAACCTAACCTAACCTAACCTAACCTAACCTAACCTAACCTAACCTAACCTAACCTAACCTAACCTAACCTAACCTAACCTAACCTAACCTAACCTAACCTAACCTAACCTAACCTAACCTAACCTAACCTAACCTAACCTAACCTAACCTAACCTAACCTAACCTAACCTAACCTAACCTAACCTAACCTAACCTAACCTAACCTAACCTAACCTAACCTAACCTAACCTAACCTAACCTAACCTAACCTAACCTAACCTAACCTAACCTAACCTAACCTAACCTAACCTAACCTAACCTAACCTAACCTAACCTAACCTAACCTAACCTAACCTAACCTAACCTAACCTAACCTAACCTAACCTGACCTAACCTAACCTAACCTAACCTAACCTAACCTAACCTAACCTAACCTAACCTAACCTAACCTAACCTAACCTAACCTAACCTAACCTAACCTAACCTAACCTAACCTAACCTAACCTAACCTAACCTAACCTAACCTAACCTAACCTAACCTAACCTAACCTAACCTAACCTAGCCTAACCTAACCTAACCTAACCTAACCTAACCTAACCTAACCTAACCTAACCTAACCTAACCTAACCTAACCTAACCTAACCTAACCTAACCTAACCTAACCTAACCTAACCTAACCTAACCTAACCTAACCTAACCTAACCTAACCTAACCTAACCTAACCTAACCTAACCTAACCTAACCTAACCTAACCTAACCTAACCTAACCTAACCTAACCTAACCTAACCTAACCTAACCTAACCTAACCTAACCTAACCTAACCTAACCTAACCTAACCTAACCTAACCTAACCTAACCTAACCTAACCTAACCTAACCTAACCTAACCTAACCTAACCTAACCTAACCTAACCTAACCTAACCTAACCTAACCTAACCTAACCTAACCTAACCTAACCTAACCTAACCTAACCTAACCTAACCTAACCTAACCTAACCTAACCTAACCGCAACCTAACCTAACCGCAACCTAACCTAACCGCAACCTAACCTAACCGCAACCTAACCTAACCGCAACCTAACCTAACCGCAACCTAACCTAACCGCAACCTAACCTAACCGCAACCTAACCTAACCGCAACCTAACCTAACCGCAACCTAACCTAACCGCAACCTAACCTAACCGCAACCTAACCTAACCGCAACCTAACCTAACCGCAACCTAACCTAACCGCAACCTAACCTAACCGCAACCTAACCTAACCGCAACCTAACCTAACCGCAACCTAACCTAACCGCAACCTAACCTAACCGCAACCTAACCTAACCGCAACCTAACCTAACCGCAACCTAACCTAACCGCAACCTAACCTAACCGCAACCTAACCTAACCGCAACCTAACCTAACCGCAAACTAACCTAACCGCAAACTAACCTAACCGCAAACTAACCTAACCGCAAACTAACCTAACCGCAAACTAACCTAACCGCAAACTAACCTAACCGAAACCTAACCTAATATATTATACACCGTGTTCCTGACTTTGTGCACAAACTTCGGCCTGATATTCAGCCCATTAAATTGGTCATCTTTCGTTATGGATTCATTATTGATATATTTTTTTTTTTTTCATTTTCATACAAACTAAATACTTGAACGTAAATTGCCTAATGTGTAATATCTTTACGCAAGCTGGCAACGTCGCATTATGATTGATATGAAACTTTGACATGAGTAAACTTTTCTTGACGTTAACAATAATTATTTCTCATCGACTTCGTTCTGTGCGGCCAGTGATCTTTTGAAAACCAAATAGGTAATAAATAATACGGATTCAAAAAGTTTTACCATGTTTGTTTACTTTAAGGTCCATTTAGACGGAGACTTTCTAGTATCTATCGTACACTACTATCACTAGTAATAATCGCCATAACATTATCGTATCAAATGTTTACATACAGGAAAGAACTAAATTCTCACCTACGATTATCTCATATGACATTCGTAACTTATCGATCAAGGCGATAATTTCCTACGTCTATTTAGGACATTTATTTACATTGTGCGTAAGATTACTTACGACAATCTCGACTTGTATTCGACTTACATTTTTCAAATTCGTACGTGTATCATACAAGACGAGTTTTGAGTGCGAGATTTGTCATTAGAGTTAAGTTTACAATCAATATTCCATTGCGAGGACATTGTCGTGTCGTAGCGAGAGGTGTAAATGTAAGATTTTTTTTTTATAAATTCGATCGTGGCTTCTTCGAGACGAGAAGCTCTCCGTCTAAATGGGCCTTTATTGACAAGTCAAGCCAATAATGACATGACATTTAAAATGAAACAAGTACAGTTTAAATGATTATGACCGTACTGAGCGGCAACATAGCACAAATAAAGACCCTTTTACAATGTACACCCATATTAAATGGAATTTCCAATAACTTAAAAACTAAGCTTTATAATGCACTAGTACCTGTATAAGATATGTTTAGTAAATGCTATAGAATCATTTGGTAAAGTTTATTACATATTTATACATATTTATATTATCACGTACCTACCTAGGCTATATTATATCTATGTAATTAGCTTCGTCAAATCTGTTAGATTGATGGCTTATGACACTCTTCTCTAATTTGGTTTGTTGGTTGCTAACTAAAGAAAACTAGCCAAGTCAAATGTAAAGCTTGAATTACATGTTCTTGTGACTAAAATTTTAGGCTTTTCTACACAGAAATTGGCACCCATTTAGATCTCAATTCTTTTTTTTTTAAATTGACTCTCACTTTACATTTATGTTTTTGATGGGATATCATTACTTTTTGTATAGAAATTATTAGTAAGTACTTATTCATAACGTTACTGATTAATTTTAATACATGAACTGTTATAGTGCTCTTCAACTAAATCTGTAGTT
Source organism: Thymelicus sylvestris (assembly GCA_911387775.1). Taxonomy (NCBI): domain Eukaryota; kingdom Metazoa; phylum Arthropoda; class Insecta; order Lepidoptera; family Hesperiidae; genus Thymelicus; species Thymelicus sylvestris. The sequence continues at coordinate 14,594 of OU426893.1, forward strand.
AGTGCGCCGTGGTCCGAAATACGGTACCTATTATTTCATTATTTATAAGTAATGATCTTCCACTATTGATGTCCGCTAAATATTGAAATAATAATTAATACTAAATCCCAATTATAATATCGTAATAAATACGAAAGTCGACTATACACTTATTAGTTACGAGTGACCGCCCTCGCTTTGCTTTGGTTTTCTTATTTTTTTACACCTTGGGTTACGTTATTGGAGTTTTATTAAGGATCCTAAATTTATTGAAAATATAATATAGCCTATGTCACCCGGGGATAGTGTAGCTTTCCAACAGTGAAGGAATTTTTCAAATCGGTTTAGTAGTTTCGGAGCCTATTCAATGCAAACAAACAATCAAATCTTTCCTCTTTATACTATTAGTACAGATAAGTTTTTTATGTTCGATGACATCGTGCAACAATAAATTTTGAAACAATACTTCGAATTACTTTAAACTGGTATAATTACGGAAATAATACAAAATTTTGTGGTGTAATCTTGTAGATTAGAGAAAAATAATTTTCCACGCATTAAAAATAAAACGACGTAATACACTGGAAATAACGTCTCCTGACGAACCACTAATCTTCACGTAAATGTATATGTGCTGTGCACTTGGTGAATTATTTTCACCTGCCGGCGCCATCTGGATACCGTGTAGTGAACAATTATACTTTGCAGTCCGATAATCATTGAAGGAGGAATCATGTTAGCTTACATTAATTATAGTTCACTCGCAGTATACTAGATGGCGCTGTTAGGAAATCTGAATCACGCTAACGAGTGTTTTATGTGGATGTATAAGGGTCTGGCGTGATCATTAAATAAATGACTTGTACTGAGGAAGGTGTTTTTTTGTGCTTGCCTACTCATACGACGAACTACTCTTGGGACTTTTATTAGACGGGATTCGTGGGAAACCCGTGCATGGTCCTTCGAGCCGGATCTGTCTCTGTAGACGGAAACCGGTGGTTTTTGTGTTAAGCTTGTGGGACAGTGGATTGCTGTCGCAACCCGCGAGCAGGAAGGTGGCGGATTGTGGAACCCTGCCATACTTTCGACAGTTCCCTCGTGGGAGGAGACTGTCAGGTGGAGACGACGGTGCAGTTTGGATGCTGCGGCGAGACGCAGCGGAGCAGAGCAGTCGTGACGTATTCTGACGTCACAACCGGAGCAGGGCGTGGGTGACGCGTTCTGACGTCACAAACGGAGTCAAGTAAATTTGTGTGGAAGTTAAAGTGTGGTGGTATCCTGGACAACTGTAAGTAACTTTGACTTGTTTTTTAATGGCAGCAAAGTGCAATTTAATTGAAGATTTTGGACTTGGAATTTGTGGCATTTTGTGAAAATTGACACTTAATAAATAATTAATTAAATTCAAGTGATATTGGTGAACAAATTAAATTTAAATCTGGTGACGTCATTTGGACTTAGAAAAATTTCGGGACTTTAACTCTGTAGTTTGTAACTTTAAAAAGACTTGTAATATTTTGTGTGCATGTTAGTTAGGACTTAGAATTGTAAGCGTAAAAACGAAGGTACGGGGAATCCATGCCGGTTTTCGCCCAGAACTAAACGGTTTTCAAAGACTTGTGATTTTTCGCAAATAAGTTAAAATTTAACTTGTGTTTGTTTTCAAATTTAGTCTTGTGGTTGAACCGAACGTTTCAGACTTGTAATTTTTTCGCAAATTGTAAGTTAAAATTTAACTTGTGTTTTGTTTTCAAAAGTCTTGTGGTTGAACCGAACGGTTCAAAGCCTTGTAATTTTTTCGGAAATTTTAAGTAAAAATTTAACTTGTGTTTTGTTTTCAAATTTAGTCTTGTGGTAACAATATGGTTAAGATGGAAGGTTTACTAAGTGTTCAGAACGATTTATCTAGTAGAATATTTAAGGCTAAAGCAAATTATAAAAAGTCTCCAAAAGAGCGCATTACCAAAGACTACATTGAAAACAGATTAGAGTCATTAGAAAATTTGTGGCTAGAATTTAAAAAGGGTCATAAAAATTTATTACTTCAATGCGATTCAGCACTTTTAAAGAGCGAATCATACTTTGTCTCGGACGTCTATGACAACACAGAAGAGGAATTCATGTTTCATAAAAGTGAATTAAAATCAGCATTAGCACAATTTACTACTACTAATCTATCTGCTAGCAATCAAGCTGTGTCGGCGAACGTATCATCATTCAAATTACCAAAAATCAACATTCCCACTTTCACTGGGAAATATACAGAATGGACTACGTTCCAGGAACTATTTGAATCGCTTATAATTAAAAATGAAACACTTGATGATGTTCAACGTATGCACTACCTCAAAGGACACTTGTCTGGCGAGGCAGAGCAGCTGTTGCGGCACATTCCAACACAACAAGCTAATTTCGTAAGATGTTGGGAATTATTATCAAAGCGGTACAATAATAAACGGCTCATATCAAATAATGTGTTAAAACGTCTCTTGAGTCAAAGGAATCTTGCATCAGAGTCGGCTAGCGGGTTAAAATCACTGGTAGATACAACTAACGATTGTTTAGCAACTATCACAAATTTAGGAATTAATACAAAAGGTTGGGATATATTATTGATACATATTTTATCGTTAAAATTGGATCCCGAAACACGGCGTCAGTGGGAATTCAGCAGTTCTGATTCTTCTGATGAATTACCTACATACGCGCAATTTGCTGAATTTTTAACCAACAGGTACAGAGCTATTGAGTTTTTAGGAACTAAGCCCACTGTAGGGCAAAATCAATTAGCCAAGGTAAAATCATTACATGTCAAAAACGTTACTGATACAGTGTGTCCGTATTGTAAACTTAATCATAAGTTAACTTTATGTAACCAATTTCATAAGGAAGATATCGATGACCGTCGCAGATTTGTCCTGCAAAATAACATTTGTTTTAATTGTATGGGGAGCAACCATTCTGCCAAAGACTGTCGCTCAAAAATTAAATGTCGCATCTGCAAGCGACAACATCATGTGCTGCTACATCCCAGGGGTAGTGATAATTCTGGAGTAGGTAATAATAACGAAGCAAGTGCGTGTGCTGTCACGTCCTCAGAAGGTGCAAATACTTCAAACACAGGTCCATTAGTTTCTTGTTTTTCCACGGACAGAGTACAACAACAGGTTTTGCTTGCCACAGCGCTCGTAAAGGCCATGTCCAGAACCGGACAAGGGTACAATGTTCGTGCACTCATCGATCAAGGATCACAGTCTTCATTTGTCACCGAGTCTACGGTACAATACTTAGGCTTGAAAAAGATGGTGACGAAAGGCAAAATAACTGGTCTCGGGGGAGACAAAAACATTATCTCTAAGGCCATGGTTTCCATGGAAATACGGTCCCGGTTTGATTCAAATATAGTCATACCGGTGAAGGCATACGTTCTTAAGAACATTACTTCTCTTCTACCGACAAGAAGAGTTGAGGTTGAAATGTGGGAAGAACTCAAGGATTTGCTGCTGGCGGATCCAGAATATCATACGCCTAATCGTATTGATCTTCTGCTGGGAGCAGAAGTGTATAGCCAAATACTGCAGGCGGGTATGAAGAAAAACCCAGGTGGCACGCTTGTGGCACAAGCCACCAACCTTGGGTGGATTCTGTCTGGCGTGGTGACTGCAGCAGCCGATTCCTCTCCTCACATTCAAGTTCTGCATTGTTGCGCAGAAGGCAACGAAATATTGAAAAGATTTTGGGAATTAGAATCGGATGTACATCAACCGAAGGAAAAAATGTTCACAGACGAGGAAAGGCGCTGCGAACAACATTTTGCCGAGACAACTCGGAGGGATCAAAACGGTAGATATGTCGTACGTCTTCCGTTCAGGAACGGGACTCCTGAGGTCACAGCTTCAAAAAGTGTAGCTGAAAAAAGACTGAAATCATTAGAACACAGCTTATACAAGGATAAAGAACTAAAAAGAAACTATCAAGAGGTATTAGATGAGTATTTAGCTTTGGATCATATGGAAGCAGTGCCTGAAGAAGAAATTAATAACCCAAAGGCTATTTACTTACCACACCATGCTGTCGTGAGGAACGACAAGGAAACCACGAAGGTCAGAATTGTCTTCGATGCATCCTGCAAAGGAAGGAACAATCTTTCATTGAATGAACAATTACTGGTAGGACCTACCTTGCAACCTGAGCTGAGGCATATCCTGTTGCAATGGAGAACTTCACCAATTTGTATATCGGCCGACATAGTAAAAATGTATCGGCAAGTGAAGGTTGATGCACAGGATGCGGACTGTCAGCGAATTCTGTGGAGAGAGCGAGAAGATCAAGAAATAAAGAGTTATAGACTCACACGTGTTACCTTTGGTACGGCCTCTGCTCCATACTTGTCGGTAAAGGCTCTACAACAGGTGGCGCAGGATCACGGTGCAGATTATCCTGTGGCTGCTGAAAAAGTACTTCGACACTTTTATGTCGATGATTTCATGACAGGCGTACAAACTATAGAAGAAGGCAAGGTGGTGTATATGGAAATGAATGAGCTATTAAGCAAGGCTGGGTTTCAAATACAAAAGTGGAATAGCAATAGCAATGAATTAGTAGAAGCAATGAAAGGACAAGGAAAGGAAGAGGACGTCAAGGAAAACCTGAAAATAAAAGAGGATGACTTAGTAAAAATAATGGGACTTACCTGGAACCGAAGCGACGACACCTTCCGCTACGTAGTGAATCTCCCGAAGCTGGAACATCCTGTAACAAAAAGAAAAATTATTTCTGATATCTCTCGGCTTTATGATCCTCTAGGTTGGGTAGGACCTAGCATAATTTTAGCAAAAATAATGATTCAAAGGCTTTGGATAGCAGGGATAAATTGGGACTCGGAAGTCCCTGACAATACATTAAAAGATTGGCTAACTTACCGAGAGGAACAAATCATGTTCAATGACATACAGGTACCTAGATGGATCGGCGTGAAGACAAAGGAGGCACCTGTGACAGCTCCAAACCATGACTTTGAAAGTTCCAACGTAAGCACTCTGCGGGGGTGGCAGCATACTCAACGCATGATGCAATCGTTTTGGCGACAATGGTCGCAGGAATATTTAACTAAATTTTTACTCCGACCTAAATGGCCGACTCAAAATGTTCAGGTCAACCTTGGGGATGTAGTAGTGATTAAGGAAGACAATTTGCCTCCGTGCAAATGGTTGTACGGCACAATAATTGCTACCCATCCTGGAGAGGACAAAATCGTGAGAGTTGTGACCATTAAAACTAAAAATGGAACGTTAAAAAGGCCGGTGTCAAAATTATGTTTGTTACCAAAATAATGTAAAATTTGTTGTTGTTTTGTATTTGTATGGGTGTATAATTTGTTAAACTTTAAAATGTATATGTATGTTGTATGTCAGATGACAAGGCCTGACTTAGCCCATGGTGGGCGGTCTATTTGTAATTATAATAATACCCAGTTGTAAAGGGACAAAGTCTACTTTGCCCTTGGTGGGCGGTATGGTGAATTATTTTCACCTGCCGGCGCCATCTGGATACCGTGTAGTGAACAATTATACTTTGCAGTCCGATAATCATTGAAGGAGGAATCATGTTAGCTTACATTAATTATAGTTCACTCGCAGTATACTAGATGGCGCTGTTAGGAAATCTGAATCACGCTAACGAGTGTTTTATGTGGATGTATAAGGGTCTGGCGTGATCATTAAATAAATGACTTGTACTGAGGAAGGTGTTTTTTTGTGCTTGCCTACTCATACGACGAACTACTCTTGGGACTTTTATTAGACGGGATTCGTGGGAAACCCGTGCAGCACTTCTCACAGGCACTTGGGTCACTGAACATCTTCCTCCCGTTGAAAGCTTCAGAAAGTACTAAAACTGATATGTTTCGTTATATATTCACCTTGGAATCCACATAATAACCAGATGTCATCAATTTTGATTGCTACTCTTAAATTTCAGGCATTTTAAGTAAGTGTTCCTAATAGAATCAATTTTTTGAAAAATTATCATAAATTGATAAAAATTTACTACTTTCAGATTTATTCCTTTGTATTCACCCGACTACCTATCTGCATGCCAAATTTTAACTTTCTAGGTCACCTGGAAGTTGGATATAGTTTTGATCTATAGGTCAGTCAGTGTTAAATTTCTCGATTTTTGGACGTTAATATCTAAATAACCGTTTGAGATGTGTTTATGAAATTTGGAAGACGTATGTATTTCGCAAGTCTTAATAAATGAGCCAAATTTGACAGGTTTATGTTGAATAGTTTTTGAGTTATGAGGTGGTCAAAAGTGGTTCCAAATGGTTCGTGTAATATTACACACGGTGCTGCTCGTCAATTCTGTTAGCTAAGAAATTGACTTGACACGCTCCGCGTGTCTAGATAAAGCAATTAAAGATATTATAGATAAATTATATAGGAAAATAAATAGGATAATAGAAAAAAAGGTAAAAAATTGGTCAATTAAAACGATTCAAATTCCTCAAAATTGCTATATCCACATTAAAGCGCAGCTTTTTGGCACCCAAACATAGCGCCCCAACTTGGACGGACGGACGGACAGAAGGCCGGACGGACATGACGAATGTGTTGACAATACTTCAGAGAAAATCAATAACTCAATAACTGAAGAGCTATATCTAGAAGGTATATTATTTTAGCTCGTGGGCCAGGCCTGTACAGTGCCCGGACAGATATTAAAAAAAAAAAAAAAAAAAAAAACCTAGCCCAACCTAACCCAAACCCAACAAAACCCAAACCTATCAACAACTATTTATTCAAATCTCCAAAACTTACCAATTATCTTACAGGGGTGGAACAATTGACTCTTAGCAAAATGAGCACTTTAAAGCCTAATATTTCACAACTATCCCATCTTAAAATGGTCTCATCAGACCCATTATATTTTTGTCATTTACAGAGGATGTTTCCCTTAAAAAAATATGTTTAAAGAGTTTATTCAACTATTTGTACTTTGATTAAATATCCATACCAAATTATAGCTTTCTAGCACCAAGTCTGCGATGACGGCTGGATATAAAAATGTGATGAATTTTTAAGTGACGTTTTGATTTCATATCCCTAGAAAACCAGTCAAATGATTACCCTCAACACTCCTGCCACTTCAAATATAGGTATGTCGTATTATAAATAAGACAACCTCGTATTTTATATAAAAAATTTAATAAATTACAACATTTACAAAAATATTTATTTATCATACCTTTTTTCTAACATTTTTTTTTTCGATTTCATAAAGAAAAATCTTTAAAACAATCGAGCTAAGTCCACCACTGCCGAGAAAAACAACAGACAACAATGACACGACTCGTGACGAGTAGAATGCACACAGTGAAAGTGTGCAGCGCAAGAGGTCAGCGCGTCCGCTTGTCGGGCAGCAGGCGCGGCCGCAGCCGGCGGCGCGCCAGCAGCAGCGCGGCGGCCAGCGCGGCCAGCAGCAGCGCGCCCACCGCCGCGCCGATGGCGACGCCGCGCAGGCGCGCGTACTGCGGCACGTGCACCACCGCCACGCCCGAGCCCCACTCGCACTGCACGCGCACCCAGTAGCTCTCGCCCTCTTCCAGATCGCCCACTGTAAGGTGTTTCATATGGACTTTAATTTTAGCGCCTTATAATTTTCGTATATAACTATTAAGACTCAGATGTTGTAACCTATATGTGATAACGGATTATGCGGTTAACGGATTAATCTGATATTGCAGCGAACGTGCCCCGTTATGAGGTGGGTGGACAAGACCTTTAAAAAGTGAGCAGGTGTTTCTCATTGAATTACTCTTTGACCCGGTTCAGGATGCAAAGCTTTTTGGTAATCAACTTAGCCGTAGATCCCAAATGACAGCAGTACTGAACATCAACGTGAAATCTTGTAGATGGTTGCTTCCGCTTGTTATTGAAATACAGAATAGTATACCTCTAATAAACACCAGCGTTAATAGACTTTGTATCTGAGCAACAACCGTCAACTATGACCTAAGCAATCGCTCAGGTGCTTGCCAGATAGCAAGAAACCGCTGAAATCGCCCTCCCCCCCCCCGAAACTAAAACCTGGCTACGTCCGTGATCCGACGTATTATACACGCTTGCAATTATTTTGGTATCTTACACACATTCAAAATGGAGTATGGAGCAACGTAAAATTGAGATTGCTGCCTAGAACAAAAAGTTACTTATCCTCATCAGCCGACAGCAGCCAATGCTGTCACAATTCAATTCATGTCATCACAAAGATTGTTTTATTACTACAGTAATTTGTATTATAGTAGGAAAGACCACATTTGAGTACCCAATATGTAGTCGTGGGACGTATGCGTGGTGGCGAGCAGATGGGGCGCGGGGTTGCCGTCGCGGTACCAGCGCACGGAGCACCGCGAGCCATCGCCGTCGCCCCCGCCGCCCCCCGCCCCCCGCCAGCGCACCAACGCGCCCTCCTCCAGCAGGCGCGCGGTCACTTCCAGCTCGCTGGGGTCACCGTCGTCCGAGGGGTCGCCGGTCACCGACTCCTCGGTGGTCGCCGCTGCGAAGGCCGTCGCGCCCTCACTCTCACCAAATTCCGGATCTACGTTTCCATTCAAAAAGAGTTTTTAGCACGACCGTATAAATCGGTGAAATTGGATTCACCACAATTATAAAATAATTCAAAATTCTTTATTCATGTAGGTATCACAGACTTGTGCATGTCATTTTTTTAATCTACCAGTTTTTTGGGATTATAAAGTAAGTACTAGGTATATTGTTACGTCGTAAGTTGACGACACAAGAGCACGTACCGTCCGTACCCAGCGTGCGGACGAAGAGGGGTTTGCTGAAGAGGCCGTCGCCGATGTGGTCCTGCGCCAGCACGCGCAGCTCGTAGCGCGCGGCGGGCCGCAGCCCCAGCAGCGTGGCGTGCGTGACGCCGCGCGACAGGATCTTCATGGTGCGCCACTCGCTGACGGCCTGCTCGCGGTACCACACCGTGTGCTCCACCTCCAGCCCACTGTGCCCTGCACACACACATACACACATTATGTCATGTGGCATGTGTCATACGCGATTACATGTATTCTTTTTATTATTTCCAAAATGTATGGGTACTAAAAGGAAAAAACAAAACAAATTAAGGATTTTGAAAAAACCCACATCAAGTTTTATTTACATTATTTTATATGTAAAAAAAAACTTCAAAACGTAAACTCAAAATAAAATGAAATTGGTTCAAGTAGGGATTAAGAGGAATAACATATTTACGGAATACATCTTACTTTTTCGTAACGTACTTTTTCTGTGAAACACTAAAAATCGGATTATCTAGTAAATGTATCAGTCACAAAAATAGAATAATTATATCAATCAATCAATCAATCAATCAATCAATCATTTTATTGTGGACTATAGGTGATACAAGTAGTTGTTATAGGTATACAATAAATATTTTAGCCTCTATGTCCTGCCTCGCTGAGGCGTACAATAATATTAAAATTAAATTATAATTATATTAAATTAAATAACATTAATTTTAATTTTATTTATTTATTTATTTATTTAAGCTTAATGTTTCTACACATTCAACAATTACATATTTAACATAGCATTCACAATATAATTTTATTTCTTGTTGACGCGTAGTCCCTGCTGGGTATAAGCCTCCTCCAACTTAAACCAGTTTTCTCGATTTGTAGCAACCTTCATCCACTTTTCCCCTGCTATGCTCTTTAGATCATCCGCCCATCTTTTCCTTTGTCGGCCTGCTCTTCTCTTGCCTAATGGACCATTCCACCTTGTTGCCTGGATTGTCCATCTTTTATCCTGACATCTAGCTATATGCCCCGCCCATTTCCATTTCTGTACCAAACTATGATGTAGTGCGTCGGTTATATTTGTTTTCTTGCGGATATCCACATTTTTAGTTTTTTGTATTCTCCTTAGTTTGAGAATACTTCTCTCCATAGCATGTTGGCTGGACAGGATTTTGTTTTTTACTCTTTCTGTATATACCCATGTTTGGCTTGCATAAGTAAGACTTGGGAGGATGCACGAGTCCATTATTATCTTTTTCATCTTAAGGCTGTATTTTCCTTTCAATATTTCTTTTTGTGACCAGAATTTTTTCCAACTTATATTTATTCTTCTATCTATTTCTTTTTCATTACTATTCATTTCAAAAGATATCATTTTTCCTAAATATATATAGTCATTCACATATTCTATTGGCTTGCCATCTACTATTATTTGTTTTCTTGCGCTGTTAGTCATAATTTTTGTTTTTAATGCATTCATTTTTAATCCTACTTTTTGGCTCTCGGTGTTCAGGCTCTGTAGCATGTTCTCAAGTCCCGCTGCAGATTCACTAAAAAGAGCTATATCATCTGCAAATCTCAAGTGGGTTAGCCTTTTATTTAGTATCCATATTCCTTTATTTCTCCATTCTAGTCTTTGAAATATGGTTTCAAGAACAGCTATGAATAGCTTGGGAGATAGTGGGTCACCTTGCCTCACTCCTTTACCAATTTCAAATTCTTCGCCATGTCTTTCGAGTTTTATTTTGCTTACACTCTTGGTATATATATTCTTTATCACATTTATGTATTTTTCATTTATGTTATTTTCTCTCAGAGCATTCCATATAGAAGAGTGTGATATGCTGTCGAATGCTTTACAATAATCTACAAATGCTATGTACAGTGGCATGTTGTACTCCTTATATTTTTCTATTATTTGTTCTATTGTTTGTATGTGATCCATAGTTGAAAAGTGTGGACGAAAGCCTGCTTGTTCTAATGGTTGGTTTTTATCTATGTTTGGGGCTATTCTGCTTAGAATTATCGAAGAAAAAAGTTTGTATATTGTAGATAATAGACTGATGGGTCTGTAATTGTTTATGTCAAATGGATTCCCTTTTTTATACAGCAATATAATGTTTGAACTGCACCATTGTTTTGGTATTTGTTCTTGTTGTATAATTAAATTAAATAATTTTGTCAGATAGGTTACCAGAATAGGTGCTCCAAGTTTCAAGGCTTCATTAGTGATTTTATCTGCCCCGGGGCTTTTTTTCAGATTTCATTATATTTATGTGTCTTATTATTTCGTGTTCGTTTATACAGTCTACATTTACTTGTTTTGATTGCAATGTTATTGTAGTGTTTATTTCATTCTGTTCGTTCATTTCAGATGGTCTGCTATAGAGGTTTGAGTAGAAAGCTGTTGCACTCTTTATTATGTCTCCTCTGTTTCTCGTTTCGTATTTTCCATCATTTAGGCCCTGTATCCAATTTTTATGCGATGACAGTTCTTTAAAGGCTCGCTTTGAACTTCTGAATGTTACCATATTTCTTTCTATGACTGTTCTTCTATGCGTTTCATAATCTTGTCTGATTGCTCTGTTTGTCTTTTTGTAAAGATCTTTTAATTCCTGCCTCATTTCTTTAGATTTGTCTTTTTTGTTAAGAAGTTCTGTACGTCTAGAAATTAGTTCCATGGTCTGATCGCTAATAATTTTGCATTTTTCTCGCTTGGTTTCTTCGTCTTGTTGTAGACTACTAGTGATTGTTATTTCTAGTGCATTGCTCAGGACTTGTACATCTTCTATATTCTCTGTTGTTTCATATAGTGTTGTTGCATTATCTTTTAACTTTTTCAAATAAGATATTTTGTCTTTTGTAGACTTAAGCATGTTTTTTGGGTCTTTAAATGACTTCCTGTTAATTTTTGGTGTCTGAAGATTCATAGAGCATCTGATCATTCTATGGTCCGATGGGAAATCTATTTTATTTAATACTTCTAAGTTTGTTATTAATTTCGGATGGTTACTCAGTATGAAGTCAATTTCATTTTTTGTGCTTTGGTCTGGGGATTTCCAGGTCCATTTGCGAGAATTTCTTTTCTTGAAGTATGTGTTCATGACTGATAGCTTGTTCTCGTATGCATATTGAAGTAGTCGTTCGCCTCGTAAGTTCCGATGCCCGTATCCGTATTTTCCCATTATCATATATTCTTCCTGTCTAGGTTGCCCGATTTTTGCGTTAAAGTCTCCTATTACTAGCTGTATCTTATCTGCTTGTTCTTGAGCTTTCTGTAAGTCCATGTAGAATTTCTCAATTTCTTCCTCATTAGAACTCTCTGTAGGAGCGTAGGTTTGAATAATCGAGAGTGATAAATTTTTGAATCTCATCTTTAGCAAACCGACTCTCTCTGATATACCTACAAAGCTCACAATGTTGGCCTTCCAGGTTTTCTTTATTAAAAAGCCCACACCATGAAGTCCTAATGTCTCGCCTATGTAGCAGAAGATATATTCTTTATGTTCTTCAATATTGCATCCATATCTTTTAACTTCAGCAAGTCTTATAATATCCCAATTAATTTTTTCTAATGCATTGTTTAATTCTAATATTCTGGCCATTGATGAAAGTGATCTAACGTTGTAGGTGCATATTTTTAAGTTTTGTAATTCTTCTGGTTCCTTGTTAGTATTATCACATGTTCTCTTGTCGTACTCAATATTTTTATTTATTGGAGGGTTTTGGTCATCTTCCCCCACGGTGACCAACCGGCTTGGGGTGCTGGTAGCTGTTTTTCTATTTGTCTGTGTTGTTTTTGTCTTATCCTGGTTCCAGTTATGGGAGGCAGTTTCTAGTTTTTTGATGTTTTTTGCTCTGACAGAGATGATGCTCTTCCTCGTATTGCGTAGTTGAGTATGCTTGGTTTTACTATTCCTTGCATATTGTTTGCAGATGGTTCATCGGGGAGGCCGCGCTGGTCATTTATCTGTTTCTTCTTGATGTTAGTTGGTGATTTACCTGAAGATTCTGCTTTATCTCTTTTCCTCTTCTCTCGGTTTGAATCTTTTGAATTTTTTACTATTAGCTTGTCGTATTTTATATATGCTAAGTTCCCTTTCTTTCTTTCTTCTTGCAGCAAGGGTTGAAGCTTTTTGCGGGTTTCTAAAACCTCTTTAGGATAGTCTTCTGTGATATAGATGCCTTGGGGGAGGTTGGATTTATTTTTCTGAATTAGGTGTTTCTTCCATGTTGTTGTAAAAGAAACCACTACAGGTCGGTTTTTATTTGAGCGCTGTCCAATTCTATATATTTTGGCAATCTCTTGACTCTCCAGATGTACACCCGTCTCCACTAATATTTCCTTTAAATAGTCTACTAATTCACATTCTGTTTTCTCTTTCTCTTCTATACCAAAGATCACTAGGTTATTTTTTCTCTTATCTTTTTCCATAAATTCTATCTTCTGTTCTAGTTTTGTTATTCTCGTTTTCAAGGTATTATTTTCTTCTAGAAGTACTTTCATTTTTTCATTAAGTGCTTGCATTACATTATTGGTGACACTGGTGGTTATGGTTTCAGATTGTTGTTTTAACTACTCATCTAGTTTCGTTAGTAGCCATTCCATACTTTGTTCCATTATTTGGTAGGATTGAATATTCTGTGGTAGAATTTATATTTTTTTAGCTGACAACACTATAATGACAGCACGAAATTGTTTAATGTTGTAAGGTTGGCACTACACTACTGACAGAAGCTCACTGTATTGTCTTTGATGACTGTTGTGATTTGTTCAACTTTCGTACTCAGATGAAATACTTTCGTACTCAGATCGTAAAAATTCCGTTGCTTGGAGGTTAAGTTGATCTTGTTAAATGTTGTTGTTTTCACTGATTGCACTATTATCCACTGAAATTTCTTCTTGATTTGAAAGTTCGAAGATTTTCTCAAGATATTATCGCGGTTTTACTGTGAACTGACTGTTAATTGTAGTATACGTGAATATTTTCGACAGAGCTGAGTAATATACGTGTTTACGACATTGAGGTAATACATAGAGAAGCTATCTCAAACAAAATGTGTGTTCCACCGCCGGCTTGCCCTCCGTTCTCTTTTCAAACTAGAAGCCTCGTTTGCACACTTGCCATAGAGTAACTTTGTATATGACACTTGTCGAACCAAGACAAGCAGTCACCGACTCCAAATCTTTACAAGCTCTTACTCCAACTTTATTTAACGTGCAAAAGCGTTTAAACGATTTCAAACGTAATTACTAATTACCATTGATTCGTGTCAAAAAATCCAACACTTTAAATTGGTCACAAGCGTCGCGTCGGCAAGCTTATTTAGTCCATTATCACGCTAGTGGCTTGCCAAGTTCAAACGCTCCTTATGATTTTTTCATTCAAAATGGCGGGAACATTGCTCAATAATTTAATTAAATTCGTTTTAGTTGATTTAAGTTAAGATTTTGTTTTCTTACTGATGATAAAGTGATAACATTATATTTTTTGTTTTTTGTCGTGCAATTGTGACACATTCTTATTACGCACGACGGCATTTTTTCAGTTTTTTCATAAACAATTTTGGCATGCGGCCGCAATGAGCGCAGCCGAGTGACAGCCGAGTGACAGAATGAAATGAAGCCGGCCGGCTGCAATGCACACCCCCGAACCCGATGTTCGCGGTGTCTGTTCTATACGCTAGTAATATTAATTCTATGGTTTACGAGAACTATACCGGAACCGGAACTCCATTAATTTTAATTAACATTAATTAACTTTTTTTTTTAAATAACATTAAAATTAAAATAAATCGTACTTTACAATAATTAAAATCAGACCATTCAACCGTACCATAAAATATAATTATATTATTTTTTTGTCATTTAAATAGTCTTGAATACTGTAATAACATTTGTCAATCAGCATAGAAGCAAATTTCTCCTTAAAACTATTCACTTGTTTAATATCACGAATATCTGCTGGTATTTTGTTATATATAATAGGTGCCATACAAAAAAAGCTTTGTCTCAACATATTCGTTTTGCTCGGTACTATTTGCAATTTATTATGGTGTCTTGCTCGCGTCTTTAATTCAAATTTATCCATGTTGGTTTTAATGAAAATTGCGCATTCCAGAATGTACATACAGGGAAGAGTTAATAATTTTAGTCTCTTAAATTGTGGTTTGCATGAATCTCTTTGTTTTATATTGCACATAGCTCGTACGCACCTCTTTTGCGCTTTGAATGCAATATTTTTATGTACTGAGTTTCCCCAAAATATAGTGCCGTATCTTATTGTTGATGCAACGTAAGCGTGATATGCAGTTAGAACTGTGGATTCATTTACAGTTGATCTAAGCTTACTAAGAACATAACAAAACTTACTCAGTTTTTTACAGACTTGTTCGATATGCCCTTTCCAGTTCATTCTTTGATCAATATGTAGTCCTAGAAATGTTGTTCTGTCAGTTTGTTGAATATCCGTTCCTTTATAATTAATCATTAATTCCTTTGTACTGTTTAGTCTTTGTTTAAAATTAATTATTTTAGTTTTATTAAGATTTATTATTAAATTATTACATTCAAACCATTCTATAATTGATGTCAAAGGTGAATTAATATTGCATTGTAGATTATTTATATTATTCGAACTAAATATAATCGTACTATCATCTGCAAACAAGGTCATTTCATTATTTGTAACTCGTGGCAAGTCATTAATATATATTAAAAACAATAAAGGACCCAACACACTTCCTTGTGGAACGCCATACATTACTGTTCTGCTGTCTGATTTAAATAATTTTACAGTTTTAGTTTCAGAACACAATCTTTCTACTTGCGTTATTTGATGTCGCTCAGATAGATATGACTGAATTAATTTATACGCTATACCTCTTATTCCGTATCTATATAGTTTGGCTAGTAAGATATTATGATCTACATGGTCAAAGGCTTTAGTGATATCCATGAATAAAGCTGTGACAGGTGTTCTTTTATCCATGTTAATCATAACCTTAGAGAGAAAATTAAACATGGCCATATTTATAGTTTTCTTTTTCCTAAATCCAATACACAGCAAATAAGTAAGAAACATTCAGATGTGAAAAAATAATGTATGTACGAGAACATCTAACTACTGATGCCGATTGTTTCATGGAGATTGTTTCAGAAATTGTTTCACTTTGTTTAACAGACTTCAATAAAACGAAATTTGTAAAGGAGTTGTTGTCATCAATGTCAGTCGGAATAAGGGACAGGGCGTAACGCTGATATAGGAGTATCCCTTAGCGTAGAGGTAGATACGCTCCACGTACACATAGCTAGGGTTGCCAGGCGTCCGGATAAAGCCGGACATGGTTAGGCTTTTTGAATGCGTGTCCCGCCAAATGTAACGGTATCCGGCTTGTCTGGATTTGTTAGGATTTTTCCATTGTACATACCTACTTATAAGAAACTTATACAAGGACACAAAACAATTTATATTGATGACCGTTAAGAGACGTTCCTGCATGTATCGTATTGTATCGTTTGTTTGTCATTGTATCGTTATATTGTATCGTGCTTTCTGATTACAATGTCAAGCAAAAATGTTGTGCAAACCTTTAATTTAAGTGCATAATAACTCAGGTTAGATTATAAAATTTCATTGTAAAATTTAAGTTATGTACTTAGTTGGTATGCCTTAAATAAATAAATAAATAAATAAATAATCAAGTTTCCGAAACTTAATAGTTTCGTGGATACTAATGTATCCACGAAGAAAATGTTAAAGTTGATGATAGCAAAGGTTTTGACCAATTGCAGAACCTTAAATATTTTCTGATCAAAAATGGGAATGTTGATGATTGATTTCAAGAAGCTGTTAGTTCCTATACAAGAAATGAGTAGCCTATTTTAAATTGATGAAAGATGTCCAGATGGCTTTTAACTTAAAATATTTTAGTATGTACATAAAATTCTTAATAATTTAGCGTGTCCGGCCTTTTTACCCAAACGTCTGGCCAAACTGGCTGGTCTGTCCGGCTTTTTGGTTGGCCGACCTGGCAACCCTACACATAGCGGATGTTATGGACGCGCTTCGCCAGCGATAGGCGCTGTGTTACAACGTGTGTACCATTATCCATTATTGTTGAAGGTGATTATAATAGCTCCGATCACATCATCACTCCGGAGTCCGGACGCCATGACATACTTCACTTGTCGTCTGGATTAATGTATGTCGTGAGATGGCTCATGTCGAACCTGCGCCTAAATCGTACGTCACTGATATCTGCAGCCCTATTCAGTTTTGTAACTTGACAGCGGAGTTTCAAAATTGACGTTCGAGTTCTAGGATCACTTCACTTCGCAAGTGCGTACTAGATGATTAGATAATGACATGTCAATATGATGCAAGTTCGCTTTTGTTTTGTAACTTGACAGCGGAATACACGATGAGTTTCTAAATTGAAGTTAGAGTTCGAGACTCCCTTCACCTCGCAAGTGCGTGCCAGATGATTAGAGAATCACATATCAAGATCTCGGACTCGAACTTCAATTTTGAAACTCATCGCGGATTCCGCTGTCATGTTACAAAACTGAATAGCCCTCCTGGCCCCTCGCTCACAAATCTAGTGGTGTCAAATTGACTGCCTATTTAGACATGCGAGTAAACAACAGCAACTGGGTGGACAGCCGGCTATCGACACAAAAAAAAACAAAGATGAAGTAGTTTTTTATAATATTTTCATTAATTTTTGTTGTAGACTATTTCAAAAGAGAATATTAAGATATTTTTTTTATTCTTTTCTATTTTTACAGTGTTTATCAAATAATTGAAGCTTAGATCACAGAGATATAAACCCTGAAATAGTTTTATATTTTGTGAGTAGTAAGTTTGAAAACTTTGGCCTGTACCTAAGTTTGTCTAGTCGTGAGTTTACTGATCATAATATACCTACTTAGCAAGATAGTTACTATTTATGTGATGTTTTAAATTACTCCCAATTATTATTCCAAATGATTTATAGAGCCAAGAAATTCATAATACTTGGTGCCAAAACTAAAAAAAAATGAAGATGAATAAATCTTATTATTCTGTTATTCTAAGTACGACTAAGAATATAGGCTTAGAATATAGAATATAGAATATAGAATTAGACTTAGGCTATAGGCTGTACTACTTAGGCAAACATGCGTCTAAGTCGTACCGAAGGAACTTTTTTGAAGAGTTGAAGTTTCTATTTCTTAAAAAGTTTTTTTTTTTTAATTTATGTCAACTCTATGATAGCTTAATGAAATAATAAACATTAAGTGGACGTATGAGATTTCATTGAATTCCAAATGCCCACAGCTATTTTCCCTTAGGAGGTACGACTTTGGCAAGGGCAACTTTCCGCTATACGCTATAGGTATGTCCAAACCAAACACAATGCTCTTTACTATTGTCAATTGAAGCAATTATTAGAACTCGTGTCTGTCCACTGTCGTTCGTGCGGTCGCGCGGTCGGCGGATGTCGAGCGAGAGGCCGAGAGCTACGAGTGGTACGAGTTACGACGCCGCGACGCTGAGATTCAGTGAGTGGAACGCACACATTACTGGTAATTGCATTCACTACTAAATGGTGTAACTAGTTATACAACTTCGTTGCAAACAATTCAGACGGTTTCAATATAGTCAATGTGTTTAAACATGAAAGATAGGAACGTCATACAAACGAGTACCAAGTAGGCGCCAGCTAAACTCGAATAATAATAAATTGCTACAATTTTCAAAAGACCAATATTTTTCTAAATAGACTTGTAATAATCTTTAATAGTCAAATCGATTTAAAATAGGCTCCTCATTTCTTGTATACTAACAGTTTCTTGAAATCAACCATCAACATCCTCATTTTTGATCAGAAAATATTTAAGGTTTTGCAGTTGGTCAAAGCCTTTGCTATCGTCAACTTTAACGTTTTCTTCATGGATACTAATAGTTTCGGAAACTTGATTACATGCAGGAACGTCATTTAACAGTTATCAATATAAATTATTTTGTGTCCTAATACCTTAGCCTAATACCTAAGTTTCTTATAAGTTGGTAAAATGTAAAAAGCCTAACAAAGCCGGACACCGTTAAATTTGGCCGGACACGCATTCAAAAAGCCTAACCATGTCCAGCTTTATCCGGACGCCTGGAAACCTTACTTACAATGATATTGTATGTATGAAAAGAGGTCTCCTAATAAAAATTCTTCGTGAAATGTTTTAGGCACAGACACAGGTGTTTCGTTAGCGGTGTGAGTGTGAGTATGAGTGTGAGTGTGAGTGTGAGTGTGAGTGATGGCCTCACCGGAGATCCAGGAGAGGTGGATGGCGTCGCGCGCGGGCAGCGCGGTGAGGTTGTGCGGCGCGCGCGGCGGCACGTTCTCGATGAGCAGCTCGCTCTCGGCCGTGACGGCGTCCGCCTCGTTGGTCACCGTGCACACGTACACGCCGGCGTCCGCCTCCGCCACCGCGCTGATGGTCAGGTTGCCGCCCACCAGCGCGTGCCGCCCCGCCGGCAGCGCGCTGCCGTCCTTCTGCAACGCGGCGACGGTCACTCACTGATTCAGTGTCAACAGAATTCAATACCATCTTATTTACATACTTCATTAGATTGGTGGTAACCCTTATTTATATCTACCACAAGCTATACTAGAGTTGAAATGAAATGATTTAAATAACTGTTTACTACGTATTTCGACTTGCGAGTAGGTACAGGCAATTAATAAGTAACTCATCCTGAGATGTAGCCATAAACTTTTCTGTTCGCTGGTTAGTACAGCATCAAAGAAAAACTACTGAATAGATTTTGATGAGTATTTCAGTACTCCAGTTTATCGATATCAGTACCTACTCGAATATTGGATTAAAGTTTCTCTCTCTCTCTCTCTCTGCTTCGTTGTCCTCAGTTCTGAGGGTCGTGACCACCACTAATTTTCTTCACAGCTTCACGCCATTTGTGTCGGTTTTCAGCGCCCCTTAAAGCATCGTGGAAGGTAGTGCTAAGAGATGTCCGGATCTGGTCGGACCAACGTATAGGACTTCGTCCGCGAGGCCGCTTTCCTTCGATCTTACCGGTAATCATGAGTTTTTCTAAGTTGTCTTTGTTTTTCCTCGCGATATGACCGAAGTACTCCAGGATTCTCCTAAGGCAGATGGTTGAGAGCCTCATCTTGATGTTTAGTTGTTTTAGTATTGATACGTTGGTCCGATGTGCTGTCCAAGGTATTTGCAGCATTTTCCTATAGCACCACATCTCGAAAGCATCTATGCGTTTGCGATCTGCAGATTTTAACGTCCACGTCTCAGCTCCATACAGGAAAATTGAAAAAACCAAAGTTTGTACAAGGCCTATCTTCGTTTTGATTGATATTTTCCTGTCTTTCCAAATCGCTCTAAGCTGAGACATGGCGCTTTTAGCCATACCAATCCGCCGACGCACTTCTTTTTCACATGCTCCATCATTGCTAATGTTGGAACCCAGATATACAAAGTCTTCTACTATTTGGAGGTCAAGCATTCCTCTGAGTTCCAACTGTTTAGTGCGATCCACCACCATGATTTTAGTTTTGGACTTGTTTATTGACAACCCCAGCTCCGCGCTAACTCTCTCCATTCGGTTCAATAGAGAATACATTTCTTCTTCATTTGCGGCAATCAGCGTGGTATCATCAGCATAACGGAGGTTGGTGATTTTGGTACCACCAATGCTTACACCACCACTCCAGTCATCGCAAGTTTTCCTCATAATGTATTCTCCATACACATTAAAAAGAATTGGAGAGAGAATACAGCCCTGTCGTACGCCTTTTCCAAGGCTTAAGGGTTTGGAGTAAAAGCTGTCAATTTTAACTCTCGCTTGAGTATTAACGTATAGCGTTTGTATCAGAGCAATAAGATGGTGTGGTACTCCAAGTTCTTTTAAGACTGTCCATAACTTGTTCCACTTGACGCAGTCGAAGGCCTTGCTAAAGTCTACAAAGCATATGATGACAGGTGTGTTGTATTCGTACGCTTTCTCAATAATCTGTCTTACGTTGAGAATTTGTTCGCGTGTTCCTTTACCCTTAACAAATCCAGCCTGCTCCTGCGGGATTTGCCAATTGAGATAATATCGAATGCGATTATTTATAACATGAAGCAGGATTTTACTGGCATGGGACATTAAGGATAGCGTACGATAATTGGTACAATCACTGGTTGAGCCTTTTTTATGGAGTGGAAGGATGACAGATTCTGTCCAGTCTTTAGGCCATACGCCTGTAATCCAAATTTTGTTGCATATCATGTGCAGCATACTGGTGCCTTTATCACCTAAGGACTTTAGAATTTCGGCAGTAATAGTGTCGGGACCTGGAGCTTTTTTAGGCTTAAGTTGTTGTATAGCCGACGTGATTTCTGAACGCAGGATACATGGTTCCAGTGTCAGTAACTTCCAGTCTATTGAGAATTCGGTGTCTTCCTGTCTGTCATTGTAGAGCTCTTCACAATATCTACGCCATCTTTCCGCGATATCATTCAACTCATGAAGCAGGTTCCCGTTTTCATCCTCTATCACTTAAAGTTTATTATAGTTAATAAATAAAGTTGATTAAAGTTTATTATAGTTAATAAATAAAGAGTGACGAAAGCAGTAGTGACTAGTGAGTGGGAGAGACCTTGGTCCACCGCACGGTGGGCGCGGGGCTGTGCGGGTCGGGCGCGGCGTGCGGCACGCAGGGCAGCGCGAGCGAGGCGCCCAGGCGCGCCAGCAGCAGCGGCGGGGGGCGCGCGGCTAGCGCGGGCGGCCGCGTCACGCGCACGCGCACGGCGCCCGACCCGCCCGCCGAGCCCAGCTCGTTGTACGGCGTGCACGAGTACAGCCCCTCGTGCGACTCGTCCACCTGCAACACCCCAACACCCCAAACCCAATATCCTTCATGTCCCTCGCTACATCGTACATCACTAGCTCGAAGCGGCACAGAGTAGTTAGACAGCGCAGAAAATGGTAGATCCGAGTGTGAAAAACAGATACCGGTTTTATAATATCACCTTAATTGTAAACACTAAATTACGCGTTACACAATTAATTTCCCATCAAATATACATTTAGCGGTTAATCTACAAATAACTAGCTTATGGAATATTTTTATATCTTCCACGTTGCGTGTACTTTCTCCGTCCTTTATCTGATCGTAACTCAACTGAGGCGGAACCAGACCGACCGGTAGCAGAGCTTGAAGTACAAAATATAATCGTTCATCGGATACTCTTCCTCGTGCTTTGTTAAAAGTGTCTAATTAATTGTAATTGAGTAGAGTAGAAAGTTATTTTTAGCATTGTTTAGACAATGACCCTGTTATAGCCCTATAGTGAATACATTATGCTATTTTCCATTCAAATTAGGTAATTTGGTCGATTGACGACAGCTGTCGACCCCATAGGTGTACCCGATTAAACAGTAGACTGCCGTTCCTGCTGTAGAAGACGCCCGGCACGTTGTAGGGGTCGAACAGGAAGCCGTCCTTCTCCCAGCGCAGGTTGGTGAGCGGCGGGTTGGCGCTGAAGTGGCAGTCCAGGCTGGCCGCCTTGCCGTACGGCAGGTAGCGCTCCTTCGGCGAATATATCACCTTCGCTTTGTCTGCAATTTTATCATTCAGTTATGACGTTGATGATCACAACCTATGACTGTCTCGCTGCTGGGTTCGGGACTGCGTACTATAACGCTTAAAGTCCATTTTATTAATGTATAAAATGAAAGCAATGTAAAGAAGAACCAATATAACGTAGAGGTTGTTACACTGGACGTCGAGGTAGGCGCCGGCGCTCTGCAGCTGTCCGTCGTCGGCGGCCACGCGGCACTCGTAGTAGCCGAGGTCGGCGGAGGCGGCGGCGCGCAGCAGCAGCGAGCCGTTGCGCGCGCGCTCGGCCCGCGCCGCCAGCTCGGGCAGCGCCTCCAGCGGCGCGCCCTCCTTCAACCACTGCACCGGCCACTGCGCGCTCTTCGGCAGGCACTCGAGCTCGGCGCGCTCGCCCTCCAGCACCGTCACGTTCGTCGGCGGCGTCACGATCAGGTTGCCCCCTGCAACGCACGTAATGACCACGGGGCTCACTCTCGCCGCCCACGCGCCCCCAAGCCCCCACCCACTTGGACCCCGCTGAGCTCTGCGGATCTAGTGGATATTAATGGTATCGAGTCATTGACGATCGCTACTCATAAATTAAACAGATCGGTTTCTTTGCTAGAGGAGACATTTGATGTTTGGAACGATCGTTTGCAACGTTCGATCGGATACAACCAATGATGACATGAATCTGCTTTTTGTTAGCCCTTATGCACATTAAGGCTGTAAAAAATTGTTGCTCGTAATGTTTTTGAAGCGATCGAGCCAGCAAGGACAGAGATGTGTAGTAATAATAACGTTAAAGACCATCGACATCGAGGTAGTAGAAGGTGCCGTTGTTGCGCGAGGGCGGCGATCGATTGGGAAAGGCGACGCGACACCTATAGAGGCCGGCGTCGGTCTCGCGCACGGCGCTCACGTTGACGGAGCCGCGGCCCAGCCCGCCGGCGCCCCCCGCGCCCCCCGCGCCCCCCACGCGCCGCACGCGCCCGCCCCAGCGGTCCGCCACGCGCGGCTCCGTGTCGCCGCTGTACCACGAGAAGATCACCTCGCCCTGCACACACATACACACATACATTAGCCTAAATGGACTGCGCACGAGCAGACGGGTCACGTGGTGGGAAGTAATTCCGCTGCCCATGGGCATTAGCAACATCGGGGACGTCATCAGCGCGTTGCCAGTCCAGCAGGGAGCGATCGACCCGCTTCTTCATGATCCCATGTCATGATGTCATAACAACTTTATTATTCACGATCTAAGCATTCCATCTCGCACGAGATATACTCGACGAGTAGGTTCCAAAGATAGTCACATACAAAGGGAAAAATGTAAAAACTGAAAATTATTGAAATTTGTGAAAGTAGTGTATTAGCGGGTCCACTGGATGGAGTGATCTTACAAATAACAATAGGTACCTATATTAATTATTAATAAATACTAATAATTTCTAGACACAAAAAGTAATGATATTTCATCAAAAACATAAATGTGAAATGAGAGCTATGTTAAAAAAAATTGAGATCTAAATGGGTGGCAAGGTCCGTGTAGAAAATCCTAAAGTTTAGTCACAACTCACAACAGCATAATATAATTCAAGCTCTACATTTGACTTGGCTAGTTTTCATTAATTAGCTACCAACAAACCAAATGTTAGTAAAGTACCTAACTTGTATTATATCAACCTAACAGGCGTAACGAAGATGCTTATTATATTACAAATATAATATAGCCTCCAGGTACGTGAAAACTAGCCAAGTCAAATGTAGAGCTTGAATTACATGTTGTTGTGACAATAATTTTAGGATTTTCTACACAGAACTTTGCATCCATTTATATCTCAATTCTTTTTTTCGTTCATTCCCACTAATTGTACTGCTTAGTTCTATCGTAGAACTGGTGGGATTTTTTTTCTCACTAGTTCTACCGTAGAACTAGTGGGAACAAAAACCGTATCTACGTTTTGTTCCCACTAGTTCTACTGGTTAGTCTAGTTCTACGATAGAACTAACCAGTAGAACTAGTGGGAATGAACCTGTATATCTACCGCTTTGTTCCCACTAATTCTACTCGTTATTCCGATCGTCGGACGAGTGAGATTTTTTTTTTCTCATTAGTTTAACTTTGCTCGTTCATTCCCCTAGTGGGTGGTTCTACTGCTTAGTTCTATCGTAGAACTAGTGGGAATTTTTTTTCTCAATAGTTCTACCGTAGAACTAGTGGGAACAAAAACCGTATAGCTACATTTTGTTCCCACTAGTTCTACGATAGAACTAACCAGTAGAACTAGTGGGAATTAACGGTATCTACTAGAAGCCCAACCTCGCTTTGAATCGGGAAACGCCACTACAGTTCTGTTCACTGTCTGATGAGTGATGAGACATAAGCATTTAATTGTAAAGCAATGACAATAATTATTGTTGTAAAGCGGTTGTGTGAACCCGTTGTGTCTCATGTTGTTTGAAATTGATAAGTTTTAGTGCCGTTCGTGATTTCGTCTACTTCGCGTGTGTCTGCATACTCTGCAATCTGCATATGAGCGTTAATTTAATTGTTAGCAAATATAACAAGCAAGATGTATCTACGACGCGATGTCAGCATCATCTACCATACTCTACAATTGTAGATGTTGTCTACAATGGCAGCCGGACTTCGGTCACTTCCCGTGATTCTCGAGCGTCCATTACGCGCTGCATTATCATTAATTACATTTAAGTTGTAGAGCACGGCCGCGGTGGCCGCGGTGGCCGCGGCGGTCCCGCCCACGAGAGCTACTCACTGGGTCACCATGATTAGTCCTATAAAATCAGTTAGTCTGTAGAAGTCTGTAAGTACCTTTAGTCAAGTTTACATTGTATCTAGGAATCTACATATCAGATACTTAAATGCATTCTTATTTTGTCTCTCCACGAATAATTCAACTTATGAAATACTGGGAACATTAGAAATATGAAACAGATTTTACAAATGGACTTAATTAAAGTAAAGCGAATGAAATAAGTTGAGGAGCGAGGGAGGCGCGTGCGTGGGTGCCTCGCGGTCCTCATTCCTTTACATTGTTCGCATTAGGCCATTACGAGGAGTGGCCCGAGTGGCCCGAGCGGCCCGCGACCGTCAGCGCCGACTGCCGTCAGACACCAATTATCCAGTTGACCGTTCGCGGCGCCCTCATTGCGATTTGCGACTGGGAACAGAAGCGCTAATGCGACCCGCGGCCCGCGGTCCGCGGACGGTAGACGGTGCCCGGTAGCCGGTAGCCACTAGTCTCATGCGCAATTCTAATTAGCGAAGCTTGTCCGCGGCCGCGGCGCGCCTCGACTCGTGGCGTCGCGACGTCGCGACTGCGCAGCTGCGCAGGCGCAGGCTCGGGCATCTCCACGCCCGCACACCCGGCACACCGCACACGAGGCGCGTCACGCGTGCCACAACACACATCACACACACAGTTAGTTTTAACATAGACAATGTATAGCTACTGTAAAAGTGGAAATTGACAATATCCAATTTCGATGCTGAAAGTCTAAAATTACGTAACTTCACTTGATTCGGACACTGTAGGTTCATCAAGGCGATTTAGTGAGTGTTGGATCATTTATAAATATTAATAATGTTTACTTAATGTTAATCAATTTATAAATTACGCAAATGAAAACATATAGTGCTCTGTTTGTTCAAAATATTATTGTTTTTATTTCATTCATTCTTACGACACCCATCCGGCGTGGAATTGCGGCTTTTGATGCTAGAGGTCCAAAAATTGATATATAGTGACTCCTTGTTAGAAAATAAATTGCAATATGGGTATGAAAATAAAGAACTCATCTTAAGGATTTCAAAAAGATATATCATGATAGCTTTTTTGATGGCAGGCGGGGTTTTTTTTTAATTTTAAAATTAATAAATCGAATATTACTATGATTTTAAATTAGTATTCAATTAATTAATTTAAAAATTAATATTCAATTTATTTTTATTTTTGGATACTTCAAACAATGGCATCTCATAGCCAGCATATTGTTTTTTTATTTCACTAATCTAAGAATAGGTGTGTTATCAAGACAAATCTAACGATATCTTAATTACATACGGCCGTTCAGCGGTTTGGAAGATATGAGGTAATAAAGAATATTTCATGCACATACATACATACATGCACATACATACAAGATACGGGCGAAGAACATAACCTTTCCTTGTGAAATTCCACCAAAAACATTTTCATGTAAAATGTTGCCAAGACGAGACCATACGGCTCTACATCAAAAAGTTCATCTCACTCATGTAGAGCCAAGCTACTAGCTCTACGCGCCCTAACTATAACGTACAAGTCCTATCTTCCCAAACGCTACACCTTAGTCAAAATATGTGGATTGGCCGTTCCGCTACGTTACATGGGCTTAAGGTGAAAAATTTATTTACTGTTTATTACTTTTCTGATATAAAATATCTAGTTCTCTAAGTAACGAAACGGCTAAGCCACATATTTTGACTAAGGTGTAGCGTTTGGGAAGATAGGGTCTGTAGAGTTAGGGCGTGTAGAGTTAGGGCGTGTAGAGCTAGAAGCTTGGCTCTACATGAGATCTTACAACTTTTTGATGTTGAGCCGTATTTTATACTTAGGTAGGTATGGTAATGGCAACATTTTACATGAAAATATTTTTGTTTCATAGTTATATAATGGATTTAATGTAGTTCTACAATGGATACTTTAAAATTATTCAAGAAAGAATAAAAATTGAAAACAAATTCCCCCCCTCCTTTATCTTCGAAACTACTGAGGCTACAATATACATCTATGATTTTTTGTGCCCGTCACCGTGGCCGATTTCATTATACATACATATACATACTTATATTGTTTGTCACAAGTGCAAACAATGTGCGAGTTGTGACAAACAATAAAGAGTGAATTGGCAAGTTGGAGATTTAAAGTTTCCGTTTGTTTTTTAAGCAGAAAATCGTAGTAAGTTTAAGTATATAAGTTTAAGTACGATGGTGGGTAGCAGTATTCCGGGCAGTATTCAGTATTCAGTATTCTGTTTTGTTACATTTCTCTTAAAATAACCTCAAAGAAACGTAAATTCTCTATCTCATGTGCGGCCACGCCGCGGCGCCGTGGCTGAATCTATAGGTACCTTACCTACTACATACATCTATGACTGTAAGCGAGCGACCTCGTGGGATAGCCTGTTCTTGTTTTAAATTCAATTTAGGTTTAATGGTAATGTATGTAGATTGTAGGTAGGTAGGTACTTCCACTGTGTAGTAAAGTCATTTACTAATTTAAATAATTACTCGCTGTACGTACCTACTGTGAGTAGTACGACGGTGTTGACTGTTCGCTTTATTTTCCGATTGTGGTAATTTAGACTACAATGTTTTTTTGTAATTATTAAAGTAACTAAGTTTCATGTCGAGAAGCAAATTGTCATAGGAAAATACATCTCACAGCATCTCACATACCTGACATACCCACACCATAACGTTTTATGAAAATCTAAGAATACCCATTCAGCATTCGACCCTGACGACCCTGTAGCCACAGCTGTAGCGTAGTTAGTAGCGACCCTGCCTGTGAAGCGACGGGTCCCGGGTTCGATATCCGACCGGGGCAGATATTTATGTGACAGATAAATATTTGTACTCGGGTCATAGATGTTATTGTGATGTATTTATTATATTATGTTTCGTCCATGCCACCCGCCCGCGGGCCGCGACACAGTTGGAAAACCAACTGCGGGGGTATGAGTGTGTACTGTCTGTGTACCACCAGTCACTGGGGATATATGTAGGTATCTCATGGGAACATGGGAACCAATACATTAATGAGGTAATAGATGAAACAGGTTCTGAATATCAAAATGAATAAATAATGACAATCGAAATTACCTATTATTTGTTTTTATGCACAGGTTCCAACATAACAACGGTTCATTACAGTTACAAGTTATTGACAATTTTTTATCAATATCGATGCGATGATTGTTCGCACCTACTTGCTCAATGTCATAAGCGTATTGCCGACCGTGACTACGAGGCACGAGCACAGCTGCTATGAGCCAGTGGCATACGTAGCAGATATTTGGCTTTGATCACTCAATCATTCTGTGGCTCGACTGCTCTTTGAAGATACCGACTGTCGCGTGCTCGGCACTACAACAGAACTTAAACGTAGGAAATATGAAGTAAGATACCGCAGTGTAACGAAATCCTGCCAACCTGCCCAACAACAAACCCAAGCCTCATACGATACGCTAGAGCCGCTAGAGTCTAGCCGCTAGCGCCACGGCCGCGCGGCCCATGGCCCACGCTACGCAAATAGCTGCGCTACTTGTGCAATAGCTCAATTATATTATGTTCTTGTTAGGTGTGACGCCATCCACCATACACCAGGCGACCCAGGCGACAATAGAACAGGCGCGCCCGGCGCGGACGGCAGATGCAGCGCTTGCTGTGGCCCTGGCTAGCGCTATCTAGGTCAGCGTCCAACAGTTCTCGACCAACCCGACCAACTGATCGCATTACGCAGTACGCACCGCACATCACAATAAACTACCAGACAATGAGATGAGCGCCAACGCCGCCGCGCCGCCGCGCCGCCGCGCCGCCATCGCGCCATGAGCGGAGTGTCACCAACTCACCAACTAACAAGCATGCCGCTGCAACTAAAGCGCGATTTACACTTCAATAAGTACAGTAGCGAGTTAACTTACGACACCGGCGAGTTAAGTTGTTAATGTCGTTTGAACGGCAAAAGCGAGTTAAGTAGTAAGTGGTTCAGTTAAGTTGATTCAAATAGAACGCGATCCTATTTTTTGGCGAGTCCAGTGCGAAGTAGGCCCCTCCCTCGCGTCTCCCGCACCCCGCTAACTTAACTGGCCGGCCTGGCCGCCATGTAGACTGGTAGACAGTACAGTGCATAAGTTTGTACACTGCGGCCGCAGACACGTGTAGGTAAATTTAATGAAAAATGAAGTGGTCTGATATTAGGTACTACGTTTATCTTTGTACAAGAGTACTTGAAACATGAATGTTTATATAATTCAAAATGCTACAGTTACCGCATAAAACAAGCTAGAGATGCAGCTATTATTAATATTTTGTGAGGTTATGAATATAAGTGGTTTCGGACCGAAGGAGGCTCTCTCGAAAATAAAAAGTATAATAATTAGTAGTAGTTTAATAATTCATTTCTATTAATATTTCATTTTCAATGTTTTGTAAAAGTATTGGTACTATATCTCGTATTATATCTAGTAAATGGGTATTAATTAATTCAACGTCCATTTTCTGGATTAAAACAACGGTTTCGGTGGAACAAAAAAACACACGCGCACGACCAGTCTTCTTGTTGGAACGGCAACTTATGATTACTCACTCGCCTTACGTTTGGACGCTACTTACAACTTACTACTTATTACTTAACTGTCTGATTACTTAACTCGCTACTGTACTTATTGAAATGTAAATCGCGCTTAACGCAGGTCGTGATGCGAGTGTTGCGATGCGCATCTTCGCTGTTGGTTTCCAGTGTTTCAAATTGCAAATTCTAATTTTTTATTCGATTCAAAAGTATTATATTATAATTATGAATTGAATTGAATTAAAATGAAAGGACGTGGACGAATCTTTCAATAAAAATAGTAGTAGGTATTATAGGTACAGCTATTGTTATCGCGCGATGTGATGATGTTGTGTTGTGAGTGACGGTAGCTCCATTCTTAGCTGCACGAGCAGGAAGACAATTAGCTCACATTTTTCACGTCAGCGCTCCTCCGCAGCCGGGGCGGTGGGGCGGAGGGGCGGAGGGGCGGCGGGGCGGCCCCGGTGCGAGCACGGCCACGATGCAATCAATGCCTCGACTTGAAACAACTGCGTATATTAGCGCCGTAACGTCACGTAATTCACGTAGCCCTTCGCTGTCCCGTCCGCCGCCGCCCGCCGCGCCCGCCGCCAAGTTAAGAATTCATTTTTAACGCTCAAGGCCCTCCACTGTTAATTCATTCGCCTTTTTTTAAATGCCACCTGAATATTCCAAAGAAAGCTTCAAATAAAGAACAACAATTATTTTTACTTGTCCCACTGATTTATATATATTTTTATTTATTTATTTATGATCACCTAATTTTCTAACGCAGCCACGGATTTTACAAATAACCAACATTTTTAAAATTGACGAAACAAGATGAATGGCGGAGGGAGTTACGGGGGGCTTCACGGGGGCATAGCCCCCCGCTAAGGGAGGAAGGGAGGCGAAATCCTCCTACAAGAGGGGGCTCGGGGTGCGAAGCTCCCCGCCGAATGAAAAAAGCTATAGGAATCCAAAACGGAATGGATGTTAGGTTAGGTTCGCATAATTTTCTTTAAGTGGAAATAGGGACCCCGCGAAGAAAGGTTCCGTCGACATTTATGACAAAGTGTAGTTTTGTTGCATAATTGAATTGAAATTGAACATTTAATTAACATAATTTACTATTGGATGATAATTTTAAGTACACGTTTGATGACCATTCAATATATTTGGTGATAATTTTCGGTACATTTTGATGACCAAAGAAGGACGAGTTATAAATTAGTCATGTATGTTACAAATGTATGTGCTAAAAAATAACTACCGTGCTAAGTTGTATTTACAGTAGCTTACACCGAATATATTATAATATAGTGGCAAGTAGCTATTTTTTAGACGCGCATTGATGGTGGCTGACTTAGTAATTCAGGACAATATAGATTTTTGGAGAATAATGCTATTAAATAGAAGTCAGTTTAATTAGCACCCTATTATTAAGTTCATATTGGTCATAACAACGTGACATGCTAGTAGCCAGTAGGACCACCAGTAGGTTTAATGTTTTATAGCATTTATTTACCGTTGTTTATAGTACTATAATACTTGCTTGGCAAGCATTACCACTCTCGCTCAATTCTCAAATAAGTACTTTTAGTTTTAATAAGGTCCCATCCCATCCCGAATGATATAATCTACCTACATAGATAGGAAAGGGGGGCATGATGGGGTAGCTAAGGGAAATAACAAAAATACAGCATAATCACTATGTTTATATTCAGCAAATAATATTAATAATTATTATTATTATTTATTACTGTTATTATTTTATGGCACGTTATGTCATTAATCTAACTATAATTTGGTACAGTCTTTGGATAGTTAACTTATCACATTTTTTATATTTAATCATTAATAGGAACATTATGAAAAACCATCTTGCCCCATACTACGGGGTATGATGGGGTAATGAAATTGGGGCATGTTTTAAAAAACTTTTGAGCCAATCAATGCCTGCCATTTCCTTATCAGTATTAAAATTGTGTTCCTTTCTATTTCTAACTCCCAATTGATATGCTAGACGCCTCAGTTCGATAGCTGTTAGTCCAAAAAGACGCTTTTTCAAATATTTCAGATATGCTTCTATTTCGTCTTCTTCTTTAGGTGTAAATATAGTTTTTTCGGGCCTAAAGGTAAACTAATAGTAACTTCATCGCTTTCCTTCATTTTCTTGTCATATCGTTCTAAAGTAGTCTGAGGCACTGTATATACGCAGAAGCAGTTTTTTGTATCCCATCTCTTTGCTTAAAACTTTATCTATAGCCATTCTGTTTATACATACAATATCTTTGGGCCATTAGTAAAATAAATTATTCTTAGTTACAGGTGACATTGACTGTACCGTTATATTTGTCAGGGTGTAGGAAAATACTATATTTAGAATTATAATGGGGAGTATGACCACCGATACAAACTATTCTCGGTGGTCATATCAGTATGACATGATAGCATGGGCGTAGCCAGGGGGGGGGGGGGTTTCGGGGGTTCAAACCCCCCCCCCGAAATGTTAAGGACTGAAATTTTTATGTGCTAATAAACCCTTAAAAAACATTTTTCTAGACGTCATTCCGAATCGAATGAGCTATCGCACATAATATTTTTACATACGTCGTGAGAAAAAATAAAGTCTCAATTTTCTGATATTTTCTGATCATTTTCTGGAACACCCCCCCCCCCCCCCCCCCGAGACTTGAACCTCCCCCGAAACTAAAACCTGGCTACGCCCATGCATGATAGTATGACCACCGAGAAACGCCCGTTTTCATAGCATCTGTCGACCACTCTCCTCTTTTGGTTTTTTCTTATAAGTAGGTACGTACGTACCATGATTTTACCTAAAAATAATAATATAATACTACTAATATTATTTATTTAAAAATTTAAATGAACCCAGACCTACGACACCATTTTGCCCCAATGCCCCATCATACCCCACTCCCAATACCCCATCTTATCTCAAAAGGTAACTTTGAACAAAAAAAAATTTCACTAATAAAATGTTTCACGGATTCATACAAACAACATAGCATATTAAAATAAACAGCATTAGTAAACAAAAATCACAAAAACAAATGGGGGGCTCATAATTACCTTAAAATAATGACGTTTGACCTCACACAAAATTAGATCGACGAAACGTTAAAACAATTTTCCCTTTGTAAACAAAAGACGCTTGCAATCCCACTCATAGTTTCTCTCGCGTTGACCGTTGGTCGAATGAGGCTTCCTATTGGCTTATTGCTTTCTAGTCACAAACGTCTAGTTTCTTGTATATGTGTGGTACCCCTTCTTACCTCGCGACCCCGTCATGCCCCTACTTCCCCTACCTATTTGTATAGTAGGTACCTAATATAATTAGCTGAAGCGGTTGTTTGTTTCTTTGAAAGCGCTAATGTCTGGAACTGGCTGTCGGATTTAAAGAATTCTTTTTGTGTGAATAATTCCTGACAATTTAGGGGTTAAGACTTGGGCACCCGAAGCAAAAACGAGGTCGGATTAATAATAAAAATGTTGAAAAGTCAAACTTATAGAAATGCTGTTGCAAGAGCCAGTTTGTACTGAGGCAGATCAGCAGATCACGGCCGATCACCGCCAGTCGATAACTGTGAAGAGTGAAGACGACGCGGCGAAGGTTTATGGTTATTATAATGGAACGGCGCACTCACGTCCTTCTCCCACTGCAGGTGGTAGGGGATCTCGTTGCCGAAGGGGAAGTCGAGGTGGCAGTTCATGACGGCGAAGCCGCCCACGCTGGCGCGCAGCCGCTCGGCCTCCAGCGGCAGTAGCGCGCGCGCGCCCGCCAGCAGGGCCAGCAGCGCCAGCAGCGCCCCCCACCCCGTGCCCCGCATCGTCCGTGCCCGACGTGTCCGTTCGCACTTCGCGACCTGTCGGGAGCGACGCGCGCGCCCAATTGACCGCTCCTAGGAGGCTAGGAGCCGCTCTAATAGACTTAACCTCAACGGATTACCGCGTGAGTAATCCCACTGCGCGGCCACGGGCCGCCCCCGCGCCTCCCGCGCCCCCCGCCGCCCGGCAGGAAGCGCCGCCAACAACATTTAGCGGCGGCACTCCTTGAGGCCTTTGTTCCCGCCGGCAGCTGCACCCGGCGCGGGACACTCCGCCCCTGCGAATTTTCGAAGATAATCAACTAAATCAACTACAAAAAGCAATGCTAATCATGGTCTGCACTGTTGCGTTTTGCATATTAGCAACATAGCAAGTCATATTTGGACATAAAGGTGCGGTTTCGTATTTGGCATACTAATGCAACTCGTGTCATCTGTTTACAGACACGAAATGAGCATAATTCCGACTGCCTTACCTATTACGAGTAGGTCAACTAATATTTTCTTATGTGCAATTGCAAATGATGATAAGCGGCGTCCATCAATTACATGAGGCTCTCAGGGCCTCAGGATTGAACTAAATCTCATCTAATCTTACGTTAGGGGGGGTCTCAGCAAATGTCACGTAATTTTTTTGCAAGAAGCTGAGTAAAATTTCGAGAAAAATTAATTTAAAAAAATTCCCTCACTAAAATGTGACCACTGATAAAATAATGAAAATATAATAAAAAAAACACATTTAAGTGTTGACAGTAGAAACACATATTTTGAAAAATTATGTGGGTTTAGGGAGATGGGGGACGGGGTTACGCCAAATCTCACGACATCTCACCAGGGAGGAGGGGATCTGAAAATTGCTAAAAGCGCCTAACGTAATTAATGCACGCCCCCTCACCTTTTCCATTGTCACAGACAGTCCTCTGCTGTCAAGCCAATGTTGGCTAATCGGCCGTAGCATGGCCGATAATGACGATTCTTGAACTCACTACTTGAAGTCACTACTCACCCGGCATGTTCCACTACCTACACTAAATATTTTGTATGGGAAGTCGAAAATGAAAATGTTCCTAATACATTGTTTTAGTGGTCTCAAATCATCTTCGTATTATTTACTATTATTTACTAAATATTTTGTATGGGAAAAGTCGAAAATGAAAATGTTCCTAATACATTGTTTTAGTGGTCTCAAATCATCTTCGTATTATTGTCTTTCAAATGAAACCAATTTGGGGGATATCGGTTGGATGGTTTCGGATGTTTCGGTGTATACTCTATAGAGGACATCCGTACAAACATTGTTAGATAGAACCCGGATGACGGGAGCTTTGCTCGGTTTTTTTTTGGTAAATCGTATTTTTTGGAAATCATTGGCTTAGTGTTGCTTAACAACGCCATCCTACTGAAGTAGCTTTAGTGTTGCTACTCGCCAAAAGATGTCAGGAAGAGTCTATTCAGATGTCAGGAAAGTCAGAAAATGCAACTCATTAAAATCATAAATGTGAAATGAAAGTCAATTTCAAAAAAAAAAGAATTGAGATCTAAATGGGTGCCAAGTTCTGTGTAGAAAAGCCTAAAATAGTCACAAGAACATGTAATTCAAGCTCCACATTTGACTTGGTTAGTTTTCATTAGTTAGCAACCAACAAACCAAATTTTCCGCAACAAACCTCTCTTATGGTGAACGCACACTTATCCGAGCCGAACGCGTCGAACGAGTCGAACTTAAGGAGGCCTCGCACACACATCCGCACCGAAAGAATCGACCGCGCCGAAGAAATTGTTTCTATTTCCTTTACATTACACCTGTCGCACAGTTACGTACGCAACTGATAGAATCAGTGTTGCCAGATAATTTTTTCTCGAATAGCCTTGCCGGAGTGCGCGTGTAGCCCCGAGATAGCCCCATCTAGTGTTCGAAGTATAGGAGCTAAAAAAGAAAAACAAAAGGTCATCGGTAGTCAATTTCATATCACTTTGTTGAGAAAGTCAAGCCCAATGACCTTTTTTTTCTTTTTTTAGTCCGAGCGCTGAAATATAGCCCCTCGGCTACACGTAGCCAACGGGTAAAATATGATAGCCGCTCGGTAACGGAAATAGCCCCATTGGCACTTAATAGCCCCATCTGGCAACACTGGATAGAATGCGAGTCGACCGCATCGGCCGGGCCGAGGTCATCCGAATTCGTCTAGTTCTGGGGTTCTTCCTGATTCGGACGATTCGACGCGGGCAAGTGTGCGAGGTTTCATACGATTTCATATAAAGAATTCTGAAATTCGTTTAGTTCGACTCGTTCGACGCGTTCGGCTCGGATAAGTGTGCGTTCACCTTTAGTGATATTAAATACCTTCCTTGGTTTGGTAAATTTCACACAATACCCACTTTTCAGCACGACACCGTTATTCGAACGGCACCATTTCTACGTTATTCATAAGGAAATAAATAATAATCACACTTGGACCTTGGTCCAACTTGATATATCCAACTGGTTATATCACTTTTATTTGCCAGTACCATGGGCGTAGCCAGGTTTTAGTTTCGGGGGGGGTTCAAGTTTCGGGGGGGGGGGGGGGGGGGTGTTTCAAGAAAATACAACGACTAA
This sequence comes from Thymelicus sylvestris, assembly GCA_911387775.1. NCBI lineage: Eukaryota > Metazoa > Arthropoda > Insecta > Lepidoptera > Hesperiidae > Thymelicus > Thymelicus sylvestris. The sequence goes on from OU426893.1 coordinate 50,786, forward strand.
AAGTACATACAATAACCCTAAAGAAAATTGAGACTATTTTTTCTCACGACATATGTAGTGCCATCTATTATTAGTCTATGTAGTCAAAAAGTTCAAAAACGTGTTTAATAGAAATAAAGTTCCCAAAAATATGTGCGATAGCTCATTCGATTCGGAATGACGTCTAGAAAAATGTTTTTTGAGGGTTTATTAGCACATAAAAATGTCAGTCCTTAACATTTCGGGGGGGGTTTGAACCCCCGAAACCCCCCCCCTGGCTACGCCCATGGCCAGTACTGTAGCCTCCTAGTTCAGTATCATCAGTATGTAGCAAACGAATGGCCTTTACCGATACTCTAACTCTAACTCTCAAAACTAGACTTCCGGACAAGAGAAAAGAACGAAGTCAGTAGGTATTTTTAAAAAATGAAAATTTTCGCCGGAAACGGATCAGAGACGGAAACAAAAATAAATCGGAAACGGAATTTATCTTCAACAATATTTGTACAAAATCATATTTCCGCCTTATTTATTAACTACAATAGTTTAAATTGGTAACAGCATTATCACTGTAATTTTTTTTTACTCCTGCCGCCACCTTTCCACTATCTGGTGCGTTTCTAGAACAATACTCTCAGTAGTACATATTCATGTTGAACAGCCCAATTCTTTATTTTATATACAAATATATTCCTTTTTCCATTTCCCACGCACCACTGTAACTACTACTGTACGGTGTACCCCCGGGCCCCGACGCAGAGGACCGAGGAGCTCCTAAACAAATGGACCGATTACGACGCGGATTCTTCTGTTCGAAAGCTGTGATCTTGATGGTTCTATGGTGATTGTAGCTAAATTCATGAAGATCTGTTCAGGCGTTTCAAGGTCATCATCTCTTTTTTGGTGAAAAAAGGTGGTTTAGCCATTTTGGGGCGGTTTAAAATACTAACCCCAATCCCACGCCGGATGGGTGTCGTAAGAGGGGACTAAATCCGGCCTGCTGGTGGTAGGGCCCCACGGAAGATTATATTGGTAATATTGATTTTAATTGTTAATTAATACCAGTATTACTATTATTATTTCTCCATGGGATTCGCCTGGATAGCTGCCACCCTTGAGCATGAGTCAGCCGCCAAACGACTCGTCGTGTTCCGGCTGGGGGCTTGAGAGCCAGTTCTTTCTTTCTTTATCTTATCTCTTTCTTAACCTGCAACGCATCAGTGATGCCTTTCGTGTGGCTGATGTCCATGGGCTTTTTGCAAAAGATTGAAGATTATAAAATCTTTTAAGCTGCCTTCAGATCCTCGCGGGCAACTGCTCGTAACACATGTCTGCTAGTGCTTCAATAAAATATGAGGGATTGTTGTCAAGTATTCACTTAAAAAAAAACGAAAAGGATGCCACGTAAGTACTTTATATTAACACGTCTTTGTACAATAGCATTTTTTTATCTTAACTACTTTTGTATAAAATTTCTTAATAATATGATACATTACAGGTTTGGAATAATTATGTACTTATAATGAAATGGAAATAAAGGGGAATTACATGTTACTCAAATATAATGGTGCAAGCGGAGGAGCCCGCCACCCTCAGCCCTGCATGATGAGGTGCACGAAGTTCTCATAGTTGATGTTCCCCTGCGAGTCCTCCTGCCCCTGCAGCAGCTGCTCCACCTGACACACACGCACACACACACACTATTACATCAACACTTGTTATCTAATTGTATCTACTAATGTGTTGGTATACAAATGGCAGCATTCTGATTCATATTTAATGAGTTAACGATTAAATACATTCCAAACATAACTAATTTTGAAATATTAATGAAACCAGTTTAACTTAATTTAAATTAAATTGACCACGAGTTTAAATGTTCCCACACAAACCTCATCATCGCTTAACTTCTCTCCCAGGGTGGAGAGCAGGTGGCGGAGTTCTGCTGATGATATGAAACCATTGCCATCCTTATCGAAGTGCCGCAGACCTTCTATGAAATCATTGGCTGTGTCGCCACTGCGAGCCTTCGATATAGCCTGCATATACAGAAGTATGGAGTAAGCATAAAAAACAAAGTACTTGGCAGGAGATATCATTTAATGTGATACCAATATTACCAATACAAGCATAACATATTGAAAAAACAAGTTTACTATCCACTTAAATACGAAACAAGTTTATTTTTACATTCCTATACAGATAAAAGAAATACCCAATATTGTTGTGATAAAAAATAATGTACACTAAGTTTCAGTGTAAATCCTCGGCTCTCGGCCCACGTCCAGCGACCAATCATGCTAGTGCATTGAGGGTGGTAATATTAGGCTCAATTTATGACACATTAAAATTGAGTAGCATGTTGAATGTACAAGCATGATAATGTACAAGGTGTTTGTACTTTAAGCATATGTTTGAAACTTTCTATACAACTGTTACATTGTAAGCATGAGTGTCTCACAGGGAGGGGGGAGAGAGGGGGGAGAGGGACCACTTGTTGTAGGTCAGTTGACCTGATCATTGTCATTACAAAATATTTAGTTGGTATTAAAAAAAGGCAAACAAATTTCCCTACACAACTTTGAGTGTTAATAATTAGGTAACACATTGGTAAATCAACTCTCACCTGATAAATGGGCAAGAAGACCTCAAAGGATATTCTTTCGTCAGGCTTCAGATGAAGAGTACATTTCTTGACATCAGACTCGGTGGGGTTCTGTCCGAGCGCGCGCAGCGCGTCGCCGATCTGCGCCACATGGATCTTGCCGTCGCCGCGCGAGTCGAACAGCTGGAACGCCTCCTGGAACTCTGCAAAATACGGAAAACAGCAATTAGTAACGACGCTAAGCTGAGTGCATGGCGACAGCGGCCGAGCGGGCTGCGTTACCTTCCACGGAGGTGAGCTTCAGCTTGGTCGGGGGTTCGTACATGAACATGTTTCGCGAGGGAGGCGCGGCCGCGTACTGCACTGAGCGTCGATCGCATAAGGCGCACACCCGGTCAGATATGTTTTAAAATACAAGCCATATAAGGAAACTAGGGCGTTTGCAAAAGGCGACGCTTTCGGTGAGGACGTTGATTGACGTGAGTCAGAGGCGAAGCGACGGCAGAGACACACGCGGCCCTTAGGATTCGATAGGCAATCGATATTTATATCAACAAATAAGGAAAACATGTAAGTTTCCGTAAAAGAGATCTTATAATAAATTGACACAGCGCTCTTTGCAAGTACAACTGAATGACTCACCTGCCAACTGATCTTCTGAATACCCAGCCTAAAACAAAGAAAATACAAATGAATAGGGTTAAAGCGTACACTTACAATGCAGATAAAAATATAGACATGTAATTATAAAATGTACCATTGCGTGCGTATCTCAAAATATTTAAATAAACAAATTAAACAATTTAATTGTAAAAATGCACTTCTCCTGTATGTAAATTTTAGCACTATGTCAATAATTGTCTATTTAGCTGTCAAAGAAAACGTTAGTTCCGTCAAATTAAATGTCATATTAAGGTTTGTCAAAATTGTCATCTGTCAATCCGTTTTGTCCTACTCTATGGCCATCTTTATTACCATGGATATATTACTCTATCTGGATCACTTTTTTAACCGACGAAAAAAAAAGGAAGAGGTTCTCAATTCGACACGTATATTTTTTTTTATGTATGATCACGCAGCAATCGGCACAGGGTGGCCCGATTTGGATGATTCTTTTTTTATTGGATAGGGTATGTCCTGAAGTTGGTCCCATATATTTTTGAAAATTGTATTACCACCTTAAAGGTACGAAAATAGGGAATGATTGATTATTCACCCGTTTTTTACCCGGAATTTTTACACGTCAACCCTAATAACTTTGTACTGGATGATCCGATTTCGATGATTCTTTTTTTATTGAATAGTGTATACCTTGAAATTACTCTTGTTTAAATTTCGAAACAAAATTTTACCCCTATAGGTATGAAAATAGGGGATGATTGATATTTCACCTACTACATTTTTACCTGGTAACTGAATCTATAATTCATAAAATCAATAATTTATTATTAATTACAAGTATTATAGCAAATAAAAATTAAAAAATAATTACTTTTTAACAAAAAATAAAACCAACGAAAAAAAAACTGAAAAGCAAAAAATAAAATAAACCATTTAGTATTATAAATTAAGATCCGAAATTAACAGTAAATAAATAATTTTGAGGCGGTGCCAAACCAATGAAAAAACAAACGGCGAAAAGATGTGCGCCGCGCTGCTGCTGCCGTGTGCATCTCATGCCGCTGCCCTCATAATATGAACTTTATGTAATTAATTTAGGTTGTTTGTTTGGCACGGTCTCAAAATTATTTATTTACTGTTAATTTCGGATCTTAATTTATAATACCAAATGGTTTATTTTATTTTTTGCTTTTCAGTATTTTTTTCGTTGGTTTTATTTTTTGTTAAAAAGTAATTATGTAGAGGTATCTAGGTACCTGAACATAGATGTATTTTATAGTACCTGTAGATTCAGCCACGGCGTGGCTGCACATAAGACGGAGAATTTACGTTTCTTTGAGGTTATTTTAAAGAAAATGTCACAAAATTTAACAAGCAGCCCAGAATACTGATACCCACCGTCGTACTTAAACTTATATACTTAAATTTACTACAATTTTGTGCTTAAAAATAAGCTGAAACTTTAATTAATCTCCAAATAACCAACTCACTCTTCATTATTTGTCACAACTCACTCATTGTTTGCACTTATGACAAACAATATATTATATGTAATCGGCGACGGTGACAGGGACAAAAAATAAAAAAATTAAAATGTGTGCAATTCACACGTGTCAGAAGTGAAACCTTCAAAAATTTTGTTTTCAAGATAATGAGACGAATGTATGTAAAATTTCGGGAAGATGATAATTGTAGGTTTTACTACTCCACTTCACTCCACTCCACTCCACTCCACTCCACTCAACTCAAGTCAGTCTCCACTCATTTCTAGTCTCCACTGGACAGTTTCGTTTCATAAAATTTCAAGTCACCCCCGTACTAAAGAAGTTTTCACTTCAAAAAAAACTTGAGAGGTGTCAAGGGACACCCGGATGGAACGAAGTTCCTTGCAGTCAGTTAGATAGCAAAGAAGATAGCAAAAACATGCAGCAAGTGTGCCAAAACAAATCTGGGGTATTAAATTTCTCATCGGCTTTGTTCACCTAGTAGCTTGCTACTAAAAAAGTAGAAAGTTAATAGTAGACAGTGTGCACTATTTACGCGTAAACCAAGTGATCGCCATTAAGCGCTTTCTCACAGGCGCTAAATAAATTCGTCAGTTTTTGCGTTTAAAGCGTCTGACAATCCCTCTGGTGAATGAAAAGTGTCTGACGCTTTATGATACTAATTTAGAATAATATTCTACAAAATATATATAAAAATCAGCCATGTGAATTTAAGTAAAATAACTCTTATTTTTAGTTACCTTTCTCACCTGGTACCTGAGTGTTGCAAGAACATATGCATTGCTGTTCATCGTTATTAAACAATAATGATATGCAGAACACAGATTTTTGAAGTGAAAACTTCTTTGAGCGATTTTTAGTCGGGAAAAACTTATGGGTTCGCGACACCGATGACCTCGACATGCTCGTAACGCAATACGCGTTTGTACCAGACTAGCGACACGCAGTATAGCGGCCTGTGTACATGTATACGCATATGTACACTAATACAATATGCGTATTCATGAACATTTTTGGGTGAGTAAAATCTTATGACTTTGCGTCGCCGACATGCTGTAATAGCAGTAAGTGAAGTTAAGTTAAAAAAAGTGAACATAGTTAAATCACAGAAGAAATAATAGTATTTATAATAAGTAGTTGTATAGTGTTGTGGTGTAACTTGTTTTGACGTTCTCAGTTTTTTACTGACTGAAGTTGTACTTGGAATTGTGTGGAGCTGGACTGCTGGAGTCTCTGTAAAATACAAGACGTATTAGCATTTTTATCCGACTTCAAAAAAAGGAGGAGGTTCTCAATTCGACTGTATTTTTTATGTTTATTACCTCAGAACTTTATACTGGGTGAACTGATTTTGATGATTCTTTTTTTAATCGAAAGCAGGTGCTTGTCATGTGATCCCACAAAACTTTGAACTAGATCTGACAAGTAGTTTTTGAGTAATTTTGAAGTCGGTTATTTTTTGTTAGTAAAATTTATAATAAATTAGTTATTATTCAATACATGAAAATTATTTAAATTAAAAATTCATCCATCCTTAAATTTTTAGTAATGATTAATTAAATACATTCAAACTTCTTATAAACATACTATAATAAAACTACTATGTTTAATTTCAGAACGTTAGCAGCCATTGATCTTTTCGTTCGAAAAAAATGCCGATTGTGCTCGACGAATGGAACGATGGCGCGGTCGGGTTGGTCGACGATTGGTGAACGAATTATAGAAGGAAGGGAAAATGGAAATTGCAAAATGGTGTAGAAGTCGTTAGAAAGGTTAGTGGTTCTTTTAACATTATAATTTTTTAAGTCCTCGTTCTTGTCGTCTTAGCTCATTATTTCAATTTCGTGTTCATCCTCGGACAATCGGTTGCGGTTACCGTTATCGTATCGGGCGAGGTAAGCGAAGGCGGTGTTCGGCTCGGGCTTTGTTCGTCAATCTCCACGTGCCTTCCGCCATTTAGAAATATTTAGAACATATTATAGACGGTTTATCGATTCAATTACTAAGCAAATGGAAAGATGTCTTCGATGGTTTTCGACCGTGTACAATTAGGGAACATTAGAAGCGAGAAGGGCGCCTAATGGCAGGCTGGACGGCGCGGCGGCGTGTTCGGCGCCGAGAGCGATGACGACGGGGTGATCTGTTGCAGGCCCGGGCCATGGCCGGCGAGTTCGTGGAGGGCTGGTTCGCCGCGCAGGTGCTGGGCGAGGGCGCGTACGGAGAGTGAGTAGATTCAATACCTCCGAATTACTAAATTTCATTTGTTACGTCAAGACGTTAAAATTTTCTCCGTAAGCATTTCGTTGTACTGCGCTCGATTTAATGGATTAGGTTATATGTTGAGAAAGATTATCTCATGTTTTATAATTTTCATTTATTTTCGAGTTAAAGTAAACTTTTTGTTGATTTAACAATAAACAATGATATTATTTATAAAGAAAGAAGTAGACATGACATGGCTATAATATTGAAGTAAATCTGAAATAATTGAAAACATTTTTATATTTTGCCTTGTGTCCAAACAAACAGACAAAACCTTGTTGAAGATGGTAGCCGCCTTTCACTTTACCTTTGTTTTTATTTCTCCGCCGACATGAACACAGGACCACAGGGTTATTTAAGTTTTTGCTTTAAGACAGGTATTAGAATAAATCATTCCTATATTACTTTTTATGTGATATGTTCTATACTCTAATATCTCTAACCTTTAATAAAATCATGGTATTTATGTACTTCAGTAATAGGAACGGATACTTTTTATCCAAAACAAATATCAACCATCCACCTGGTGTAATGTAGCAGCACAACTCGCTACTCCACGTCAGTTGATCATGAGGATGAATTTGAGCTTTTTAACAAATATAGTATAAAGTCTCAATCAAATATTTTATTTGTGAAATAAGGTACATAAAGATGGTAACATTAAAACAGTCTGATAGCTCTTCAGTGAGATTTATTTATTTAATACTTTAAATTGTTGTTAAAGATAAACACAATGGTTCCTGGAGCCCTCCTTCAATCAAACAAAATTAATATTTAAAAAGTACTTTAAAAACAAGCTATTGAAATTTTGTATTTTTGGTGTTACTGGTTGCATGCTGAGAAGTTCCTCGTCTTGAGCCAATCCTGAACATTGTGCCAGGTCACCTTTATTACTAAATGTGAAATTTCAACTCTATAAGATGTAATGTAGTAGTTCCAATTCAACTTGCTAGATTGGATTTCTTGTTGAATAAAATTATTAGAGACCGACCGAAGGTTCGGTTTCGGTTTCGGTTTCGGCCAGTTTCGGCCAAAAAATCTAGTTTCGGTTTCGGTTTCGGTTTTGGAAAAATTTGGCCGAAACTTTCGGCCAAACCGAAACTCTGTGTTCGTGAATTTTCGTGCGTCGTTCGGTTAAGTTCGTGGCTAACCCGTGGGCGCTGACTTTCCAAGTGAAGTCATTGATTTAACATGTTTATTATATTTGTTCATTAATCTGAAGAGCGTCTGACAGGGTGCTTTGGCGCTTGATTTTAGCCGTTTTTTTGCTCGATATTAATAACGGCAACAGGTAGAAAAAAGGTCATAATATAGTGTCTAATGCTGTATAGGTAATGATCTGGAATTAATATCCAAGCATGGTAATGAAATTGTAACTGGAAGATATTTAAGTAAAACTTTTACTAGGGGTATTAATTAGACGTAATAGATTAATATATAAAAAGTAGTTTTCGTCTATTTGTTTTCACTACTCTTAGGAACGACATAACAGATTTACCTGCGGTTTCCACTCCCTTATAACTTACAATACATACGTATTGTAGTGATCTTTGGTTAACATTTAGTGGTTGGTTTATTTCAAACGGTTTACAAATAAATAAATTACGTTATGTCAATTTCACCCATACTTACATTTATTGAGTGAGGGCTTACCGAAAGGTTTACGGAAGCAAAGCGAGGACATTCAGTAGTAGTATTTTTGAAGTCTAAATCCCAAATCATCCATTACAATGAAACTGTAACTGATCGATATGACTGTACATGGAAGATATTTGAGAAAATCTATCATGAGCGGTATTGGTCAACGCAAAAGAGACCATAGCAATTATTTTTAGAATTTTCGTCTGTTTGTGTGTATGTGCGTTTGTTCAGGGTAATTTCTAAATCGGCTAAATCGATTTGCATGCGGTTTTCACTGACGTATTTAGTAAAATGGGGCTAAGATTGAAATGATTTTAAATTAAAATTTAAAAAACCCCCGACAGTTTGATATACACTAAACATAGCTAAGAAAACACTCGATTAAGTCACCTTCATGCAAAAAAAAACTAGATCAAAATCGGTTCCTCCGTTTGGGAGTTACGATACCACAGACAGACATAAAGATACACAGATACACAGACACGTCAAACTTATAAAACCCCTCTTTTTTCGTCAGGGGTTAAAAACAGCGTTCATCCATAGGTACCCACATTTTTTCGAATTTTGTCGTTTACGTTTAGATAAGTTTACCGAAATGAAGGCAGTTAATACACATAAAAATGTACAAATAAAAATGTGTAAAAAAAACACGCTAGATTTCAGTACCTATACAGGGTGTCCCGTAAGTAGTGGGTCAACGTTAGGGGACAGATAGCTTGAGGGTTGACCTACCTAACGTCAAAAAATGACCTTTGTAAAATTTTAAAAATTCGGCTCCTTTATCCTACTTTTTTCTGTTGAGTCCACAAATGAGCAGCTCAAAAAATACCCTAATGGGGTAGCCAAACGAGCGTAAATCGTAAAATCGCGTAAAATACAAATTTCAAAGAATTGAATTAGAACTTTTGTATGAAACCAGCTCATTTCACGTGACTCACAGCACCAAAAATACGCTCGTTTGGCCTCACCCTAAGTTTCGGTTTCGGTTTCGGTTTCGGCCGAAACTGGACCTAAGGCCGAAGGTTCGGTTTCGGTTTCGGTTTCGGCTGAAAAACCAGTTTCGGTCGGACTCTAAAAATTATACATATGCAAGTATGTAGATGCAATAATTTCTTATGTATTGTCACTTGCTGGCTGTGAAGTCCAGATGTAGTGGTTCCCGGATCCACTCAATGTGATGGTGTTTTCTATGATCTACATGATCTTGTGACAGACAACTCCATCTGAAAGTTACTCTCATCTTTATGGAGACTGCCGTGGTCGGTGGTTGTGTTGTGAGACATTTATCATAACAATTCATTGGTTCCTGGTAATTATGTTCCTGGTTTTAAAAATGAATAATTTATAGGGTATCCAGAATCAAAAAGATTAGTTCCATTTATGCATATTTAAACAACACAAACACATAAGTAGGGACAGAAAATCTTATTGTTCAACCGTGATCAGCTTGCTCATAATATTCATAATTTTTATCATCAAATTATTTCTCATAATACACATGGGTTATAATTGCACACCACTTCAGGTGACATTTAAAATTGTAATGATTGTGGTTTGAAATTTTGCTCGGGAGTGAATCGTTGTAATAGTATCCAAGTACCCGGCCCTATGAGGTGACGACGCGGCGGCGTGGCCGATATTGTCCACGCGACTCGCAACCTTACCCATCTAAAGCATCTCGGACACGGAATCTAAGCGGGAGTGCAATTCGGATGGCAGAACAGTGGTGTGGCGGGCGCGGGCGGCGCGGCGGCGGCGGCGCGCGCGCGCGCATCCTTGAAAGTTTATCCACCTCGCGCGGTCACTGCCGTCGCCGCCGCCGCCGCTACCTTGTTTTTCTACAAGTTTGTATTTTCGGCGTCCATCTTTGCATAATAGCGCATTTAAACCAAGACGAATGTTTGCAACGACAGCCACGCGGCGCCGCCGCGCCGTGCGCTATAGAGCGCTGTCGGTGCGCCGCATCATCTCCATCGATCGATGCCGTGACCCGTGTTACCGGCTCCTGCATGGAGCGCAGCGCACCCATAGCCATTCTCTTACGACAGCATTTTGACATGAACTGAGTTTATTATTATTAAGTAAACGTTTAATGTTCCTTCACAATTTCCTAATATTAATCATGGTCCACTAGTTTTGGAAGCGTGTAGTGACGCGTGCGTGTGGCGTGCAGGGTGCGGCTGCTGGTGCACGCGCGCACGGGGGCGTGCGTGGCGCTGAAGGCGGTACGCGCGGGGCCGGCGGGGCAGGGGGCGGGGGGGGCGCAGGGCGAGGGCTCGCGCGAGGCGGCGCTGCACCGCGCGCTGCGCCACCCGCACGTGCTGCGCTGCCTCGGGGAGCGCCGCCACGGTCACATGCACTACCTGTTCCTCGAGTACGCGCAGGGCGGCGAGCTCTTCGACCGGATAGGTAAGACACGGATATATCATATGCTTATCTAACGACCTACAAGACTAGCAACGACGCAGAGATGAAGGTGACCAGACTTTGTCGCACTCCATGAAATCCCTCCGACGTTCACTCGCGTGGTTATAGTTTTTTGAGTTCCGTAGCCAAATGGCAAAAACGGAACCCTTATAAATTCGTCATGTCTGTCTGTCTGTCCGTCCGTATGTCACAGCCACTTTTCTCCGAAACTATTACAACTACACTGTTGAAACTTTGTAAGTAGATGTATTCTGTAAACCGTGTTAAGATTTTTACACAAAAATAGAAAAAAAACAATACATTTTAGGGTTCCCCATACATAGAACTGAAACTCAAAAAAAAATTTTTTTCATCAAACCAATACGTGTGGGTTATCTATGAATAGGTCTTCAAAAATGATATTGGTATTTCTAATATCATTTTTTTCTGAACTGAATGTTTTGCGCGAGAGACACTTCCAAAGTGGTAAAATGTGTGTCCTCCCCCTGTAACTTCTAAAATAAGAGAATGATAAAAATAAAAAAAAATATATGATGTACATTATATTACTGTTGATGCGTTTAAACATTTTGCGCGTCGCTGCAGAAAAGTATAGAGCTCTATGGCCCGGCTGGCACTACATCTACATGCTTTCGAGTGGCGACAAACTTTTTACTGCATCAAGCTCAAATTATCAAACGAGTTAGGGAGTTCGCACACGTAACGCAAAGATTGCAAGACCTGCAGAGTTATACAAACGAATTGTCTCCTGGACGACCTGGACTCGTTCAACAAACAATCTAAGCTTTCCTTTATAATATTACTAGCTGCCCGGACAGACTTCGTTCTGTCGAAAGTTTTTTTTTATTATAAGATGTAAGCTATCCTATCTTTCAAGTTGGATCAAACTGCACACGATGTGCAAATTTGATTAAAATCGGTTCAGTACTTTAGGAGTCCATTGCGGACAAACAACGTGACACGTAATTTATATATACTAGCTGTTGCCCGCAGCTTCGCATACGGAAATCATGTTTTAACTTATTTGTACCTCTTGCAGAAGGAAATTTAAAAAACGGTGAATTTATATTGAAGTACTTATATTGGTTTAGGCGCAAAATGTCCTTTTCGCGAAATGTCCGGCGGACGCAAAATGTCCTATTCGCAGAATGTCCGATTCGCAAAATGTCCTTTTCTCAGAATGTCCTTTTCTCAAAATGTCCTTTTATCAAAATGTCCTTTTCGCATAATGTCCGATCGTAGGCGCGTTATGAAATAAATGGAAAAAATGATGAGAGTGAAATTTAAGATTTGTAACACGTTCGGTGACACAAAAACGACGGTCACGAAAAACGTCACGCGCGTTTTTAAAACCGCTCGTTTTGAATAAATGATTTATTATTATATTTATTACTAGCTCACCGGGCAAACGTTGTTCTCCCAAAAAATTTTTAGGGGTAGGGGGATAAAAAATAGATGTCCGATTCTCCACCCTAGCCGATGTGCACGCAAAGATTCACGAAAATCATGTGACGTCACAGTGTGACGTATAACGCCAGAGCGTACGAGGTTCGATTCCATCGGTGTACGTGTACGTGTATGTGTATGTACGTGTTGTGAATGTGATAATTATATGTATACATATTAAATAAAAAAAACTTCCAAATTGCAATATTCAAAAAAAAAAAAAAATCAAAGAAATTTAAAAAAAAGCAAAAACAATCCAAAAAAGAAACAATATTTTTTTCAAAAAACAATATTTGAAAAGAAATAAAAAAAACAATATCCAAAAAAAGAAATTTAAAAAAAAACAAAAAATTTTCAAAAAAAAAATTCTAAACAAAAAAAAACAAAAACGAAATTCAAAAAATTTTCAAAAAAGCAAAAAAAAAGACAATTTTTTTTCAAAAAACAAAAAATCTAAGTAATTTCAAAAAAAAAACTTTTTTCAAAAAACAATATTAAAAAAAAACAATATTCAAAAAACGTAAAAAAAATAAAAAAACAATATTAAAAAATCAATATTTAAAAAAAACATTAAAAAAACAATATTAAAAAAAACAACATTAAAAAAAACAACATTAAAAAAAACAAACGGAAAAAAATGGATGATGGCCCCTAATGATAAGTGAAAAGGACATTTTGCGAAAAGGACATTTTGCGAAAAGGACATTTTGCGAATTGGGACATTATGCGAAAAGGACATTTTGAGAAAAGGACATTCTGAGAAAAGGACATTTTGCGAATCGGACATTTTGCGAATAGGGCGATCGGACATTATGCGAATCGGACATTTTGCGCCTAAACCCTTATATTTAGTAATTTATACCTACACTGAAACCCACGATAAAATCACAAAGGAGCGGGTTTTGAAAAATAAGCAATATTCACATTATTTTGTATTTTTTTTCTTTTTTTGCAAAATTTTGAAAAACTGAAAAATATATGTTCCATAAATTTAAGCTAGGAGTATTTGTTGCAAATTTGAAGCAAATTGGTTGATGTTTTAAAAATATGACCCGGAGTATTAGTAACAACTTTACCAATTTCCATCGAAATCCGTTCTAGGGTTTTCATGTGATGCCCGGACAGACAAACAGACATACAGACAGACAATAATTCTAAAAAAATATTTTTGTGCTCTAACACGTTATTGAAGTGCTCCCTAATCAAAATTTTTAAAAAATATTAAATATACAGAAAATTTGTCCTTTCAGTTTTATTAAAGTATAGATTAAGATTATTAATATTCATTAACAACTGTGGTTCTCCACCAATTAGGAAATAGCCTACTAATAGTTAAGACTAAAACCTTCCATCGTAACACGAAAACAAAATATGTTTACGGTGGACACAAGTGTTTGGCTAGCTGGCCACCCACCGAAGCAATATAGCTGTAACATCCTATACAAACTTATTTTTACAAAATATCAATCAACCATATTGAGTAACTTATAAATGAAGATAATCAGGTTCCTAATGAGTTTTTATTTTATAAAAATTTGTGAAAAACCGTAAATAATAATTAATATTTTTTAATTTTTACCATTAATTAGTAAGCTATTATCTAACGTATTATTATCAGCTAAGGTAATATTATTTTCCCGTGAAGCCTGTCTGGCCAGCACCTAGCCGGCAGCCGCTTGCTCGAGCCGGCCGCCAACCGACTCGTCCTTCCAGCTGGGGCTTGGCGCCAGTTCTTTCGTTCTTCTCTTTCTTTTTTGCCGGTAACACATTGATGATGCTTAAACTTCAGTACTGAACATAGGGAGCAGGGTTACCAACTTAGGGGTTTTCCCCCCAAATTTAGGGGGTAAATATGTAAAATGGGATTTTTTTAGGGGTCTAATATGTTTAGGGTTATTTTTAGGGGTTTTTTTGTGACACTTCATATTTGTTATTTATTGATCAAAATAAAGATGTAAGAGGCCCTGGAACAAATTAGCCAATCAAAGGAGACTGGGACTTTTGGCATTTAAAAATAGGATAGATTAATCTGCAATCTGGAAAAAGAGAAATCCAAAAATGAGTATTTGTGAATTTACCTTATAAAATAAATCGATATTGTACTAGGAATTGATTTATTACTAAGAATTTATCAGTCCAATTAATGAACCAAATGGCAATGAATGAAGAAACAAAAAGTTTATTATTATCACTGTATTAAATTACAATTCATTTTACTAAAGGCATAGAAATACATGCATAATTTATAAATAAACATTATATTTTTAATTAATATTTACTAATTTTCCAAAAAAAATTTTTTAGGGGGATTTCCAAGAAATTTGGCCGATTTTAGGGGTTTTTGAGTTAGTTTTAATGGTAAATATTTTTTAAGAGTTGGTAACACTGATAGGGAGGGTTACCAGTGATTTTTTGAATTCCGTACGTTAATCAGGGCGACTGAAGCTAATACTAATACTATTGCACAATTCTATGAATTCTTGTAATACCTTTAACACTTACAGGTTTGGGCTTTGACATAGTATTTTCTATTCATGTCTAGATCTGTTATCAATCATAAAAATATTATTGTAGGTATCCACTTAAAAAAAAAACATTTATATTTTTATTGCATTACTAACGCCATCTGTAGGAAAACTAAAAAAATACTTTCATGTAACTTCCCCTTCACTTGAAACTTGAACAGATACAATGTAATCTTAATAGAAATGTTGTTTTATGCACAAAATGGTCATCGGAAAAAAATACATTGGCCATTTTAAAAGGCAAAAATGCTAGTCTTGCAATTTAAATTGTTTATTTTTAAATCGATATTCGATTGTACAATAATCTCAATAAGTGTCGTTCGTGTGTACGTGTAGGTCCAAACCGGCTCACGGTCGCGCGACTGACAAGAGCTCATCAAAATGCAACGAAAACGTACGTTAACTGGCCGTAAACTACGCGAGCCCCCTCCTAAAGCACCGCTGTGTGAATCCTAGTCCGGTGGGGAGGGGAGGGAGGGGGGAGGGCATGTGACAAGTGTTGTATGTGTGTGGTGATGGCAGAGCCGGACGTGGGCATGGGCGAGGCGGCGGCGCGGCGCTACTGGCGGCAGGCGCTGAGCGGGCTGCGCTACCTGCACGCGCGCGGCGTGGCGCACCGCGACCTCAAGCCCGAGAACCTGCTGCTGGACCACCACGACCAGGTCAAGATCTCCGACTTCGGCATGGCCACGCTCTTCAGGTGCGGTACGTCCCCTTTATCACCCTTTGTCACCCTTTGTACCTTCATTTCATCCTGAACATTTTTTTAATTGCAAATAAAAGGGGGACGTTTTTCGACTTATCTTTTAACCGTAATAAGTAGACATCATCATTTTCTCTCTTATTCTAGAGTTTTTATTGAAGCAACTTATTCCCAGACAATGTAGGCGTAATAGTGAAGCAACGTCTTTTGGGGCAGGCAGGGGTTAATCTAGCATCTGATGAAGGGGGAAGCGAACCAAATAATCGCATCAAATTAGATAGCTCAGTTTTGTTAGTACTGATTATGTCATGATGTATCGTCATAAACATCATTTTTACAGAAAAACATGAGATTTAAAAATATCAAGGATCGTTTCCCGCAGAAGCGGTCCTCGACCCTCGTGACTCGTGAAGGAGACGGGGTGGTAGTAGTGGTAGTGGTGGTGTAGTGGTGTAGCGGTATGGTGTGTGTGTGTCGCAGGCACGGGTCCCGCGAGCGGCTGCTGACGCGCGTGTGCGGCACGCTGCCGTACGCGGCGCCCGAGGTGCTGGCGGCCGAGCGCGCGCCGTACCGCGCCGCGCCCGCCGACCTGTGGGCCGCCGGCGTGCTGCTGCTCGCCATGCTGGCCGGCGGTGAGTGTGTACACACACCACACACACACACACACACACACACACACACACACACACACACAGTGACCTGATCTGTTCGTCGTGTTTGTGTTCGACGGTGGCAGCGCGCCGCGTGGCGCGGCTCGTCTCTTTGGTATCCTAGCTGTAGGCGTGCCGGCGGCCCTAAAGTTACGGTACCGAAGTTACGAGTCGCGCCGTTCGCTTCGAGTTGTGTTTCGTCGTTCGGTAAGCTTTCTTTTTTTACTTTGCTCCTCACATTTTACTTGCTCACATTTCTTTTGATAATGTTAAACTGAAAATGATATATTTTTAACGTAACCCCTGACGTAAAAAGAGTGGTGCTATAAGTTTGATGTTTTTGTGTCTGCTTGGGGCATCGGAGCTCCTAAACGAATGGGCCAATTGTGATGCGGTTCGAAAACTGTCGTGATCGAAATCAAAATTTATGAAGATCTTTTCAGGTGTTTCAATGTCATCAGCTTTTTTATGAAAATACAAGTGGTGGGAGATATTTAAATCTTAAAGTTTCAAGTTATTTTTAAATTGACGTAAATAATGTATATATTTCCAAACTGCTAGAGATATTAAAATGGAGCCATAGCTAAATTTAGTCAGTGTGATGAGTACTGATGTGCATTTATGTGCATTGAAACAGCATTGAAACACTGAAGGTTTGGAGTAGCTGATATGGAAAACTAAGGGATCAGCCAGACTATTACACATATTGAAATGCAGCAATATTAAAAATCATTTAATGTCATGAGCATTTAATAGCAGATTTAAAAAATGAAATATCAAGAGTAGTTGTTCTGTGAAACAAAAGTATCAGCCAAACTATTAGAGATTATTGAAATGCAACCGGCAAAAAACATTGATCATTGATCATCATTCTCTATTGCACATTGTGTTTTCGTTACCTAACTATTTTTGTACAAATAATTTTTATAACTGTCGTGTCGTCAGTCTTTAAAAATATCGCGGGCGGGTGCACTGCGCTTTACAGAGCTGCCGTGGGAGCGCGCACACGAGAGCGACCCGCGGTACGCGGCGTGGAGCGGCTGGGCGGAGGGCGGCGCGGGGGGGGCGCCGGGCGGGCCGTGGCGCAAGCTGCGGGGCGGCGCGCTGGCGCTGCTGCGGCGGCTGCTGCGGCCCGCCGCGCGCCGCCCCGCGCTGGCCGCGCTGCTGCAGCACCGCTGGCTGCAGGCCGACGGTGAGCGCCGACTGACACTGACGCACGGGTCGTACAGGGCGGGGTGCACGAGAGGCGGCCCGCCGCGTTGTGTCAGGTACTAGGTGACTCTGAGTGGACGGGATCTCAGAGCTGCCTTGTGCCTCAGCACAGCGCGTGCGGCTCGCGGCGGCGGCGTGCGGCGTGCGGCTCGCGGCGCCGGCTGACGCTGGAGACTGGCCCGATGCGGTACTTTGGCGATTTAGCTCAATGACGTGATTGATAACTCATAAAGCTAGATTACCAAAGCATCGCGTCGAGGTACCGAACGACGGCAGAAGATAGTCCCGGGGCCGGGATCGGAGCAGACGTATGATTGTGCGTAATGTTACTGTTGTAGCAGGTAATTCAACTCCTTCAAACACACCTCGAACGCGAAGCGGTATTATTGTTATTATTAGCGATGCTCTATTGTCACTCATTTCAAACCACTTCCACCAGCTTTATTTTGCACTTATATAATAAAAAAAAGTATACCAGTAGGAAGAGGATATTTCAGTTAACGCTTCTGATGTAGTTACAAGATTATTTATTTCGATTATCATTAAAAAAAGTAAATTGAAAAAAAAAATCACTTAGACATCAGTTAGGCTGTATAGATGTAAACAATTCGTAGAAATTATGATGAAATTAATAAAGTTTTTAAAGTTAAATAATTAAGTTTTTTATTACAAGTGTTCAAGTATTTTCTTATTGGATACGAATGACTATGAGCGTGTCGCGTTATTATGAATATTTCCCTTATTTTTTTATAATTCTACACACTTCTGGGGTGATTCCTAACATAAATTTATTTATTTATGGCTACATAAAACATTGACTGACTGCCGTGCAAGATCAAGAATCTATCATTGTAAGTCATTATAATCATTATCATTAAAAGAATACACCATTTTATAATTAGACCAATAGGTGAATGTAATCATAAATTGCAGCCATTTCAATTATTGTAATAGTTTTTGTCATATTGTCATGTGTTTATGTTATTCAATTAATATAGTTTTAGATTTTAACTGGTTCAAATATCTATACTCCAGTCACATTCGGTTTGGACTCGATGTAAACAAACCATTAAAATTCCTTTGTAGGATTTTCACCAACCGATCAATGACGCTCGCACATCCTTATTTACGTAAAGCGACTTCAAACCTTTTCACAAAATTATTGCTTTATGGTCTGCCTGCCTATTACAATAAATAGAAATGACTACGAAAACCTCACAGCTATAATGCACTACATGCTTTGCAACTTGGTCGTATTATTTTTTGAAATACAGATTATACAGATATTTCATTCCACTCAATATGTATAATCTTAATATATATAAATTACGTGTCACGTTGTTTGTCCGCGATGGACTCCTAAACTACTGAACCGATTATAATCAAATTTGCACACCGTGTACAGTTTGATCCAACTTGAAAGATAGGATAGCTTACATCTCAAAAAAATAAACTTTTGACAGAACGAAGTCTGTCCGGGCAGCTAGTATATGATAAAATAAAATAAAATTTAAGAAATTAATCAAATTTTTATGTATTTTAAAACGGACTATATCGATTTCATACGTAACTATTCCGTGTTATTTTAAACTATTGCAACATAATAATAATAACGCTTCACACTCACAGCCCCACACTAGGACTCCCTGTGTCGTGGGTGCCATGGATAACACACAACATAGACAAGGACATTCACACCCAGACCGAGAACAGAAATTCAAACTCATCATTCAAATTTCCGCCTCGTTGGGAATCGAACCCAGGAACCTTGGTGCGGCGATCCGGCATGGTTACCATTGCGCCACACGGGTCGTCAAATCGAACTGCAGATTTAGTTCAAACGCACTTTATTACGACAAAAAGTTTCATGCACCTTTTTGTTTGTCGTTGCTAGGCAACAGTTTGTTTACATCAAGTCCAAACCGAATGTGACTGGAGTATAGAATGAGGGCCTTCAGTCTATATGCTTAGTACTGTACTATTTGTAATGTAATTTTCTACACAGCAAGCAAAGATGCCTCCCAAACTGAAGTATTGAATCAATTATTTATGCCTATGTAACACTAGCTTTCTGCCTGCGGCTTTTCGGGATAATAAGTACCCCATGTCCTATTTCAGATTATGGTTTGTTTGTGTCAAATTTCACGAAATCCGTTCAGTAATTTTTTGCGTGAAGGAGTAGCAAACATCCATGCAAACTTTCACATTTATAATATTAATAGGATATCACTTCCCATGGTAGAATAAAAAATGACGTGCATAAGTGTATCAGTGATACCTACATGCATAAAAGATTATTTCATTTCATTTTACTTGTTATGTAAATGTCTCCTTTAATTAACCTCTGGTATGCGGAGGAACCGCGCATAATTGCATATTTTAGCGTGCGGTCCAGTACCACCTAATAATATAAAAATGTATGAACGGCCGATGGTCGGTCACAGAGCTGGACGGGGGCGCGAGCCGCGTGTGGAGCTCGCAGCCGGCGGGGGGCGCGGGCGAGGCGGGCGGTGAGGGCGGCGAGGGGGGCGACGGGGGCGAGCTGAGCGCGGCGGCGATGGACGCGCTGCTGAGCCACTCGCAGCCCGCGCACGCCGACGACCTGCTGCTGGGCTCACCGCCGGACGCCAGCGGCTGCACGCAGCGGGACGTGCTGGCGCGGCTCGTGCGGCGCATGACGCGCGTGTGGGTGCGCGGGGACGCGGCCGCCGCCGAGCGCGCGCTGCTCGACGTGCTGCGGCAGAAGGGGCACACGTGGCGCCACCTGCAGCCTAGACTCGTCAGTATTCATGTCGATTATATAGTTAGCATCCTAGTGCCGAGTGCGCAAACTTATTCGGATTCACCGTGCATCGGAATTCAAAGTATATTGGCATATCAGCCATGAAGATGCTAAATGAAGAAGAACATTTTTCTCTTGGCGGTCTTACATGTGTATTTGCACGCTCAAAAAAATGTATTTGGCAGTTGGCGATCGAGTGCGCATGCGGCGTCAAGATGCGCGCGTGGGCGTGTGGGGCGGGGGGTGAGGGGGGCGAGGCGCGCGCCATGCTGGAGTTCCGGCGCTCGCGCGGCTGCGGTCTGGCCTTCAAGCGGCGCTACCTGGAGCTGCGCGCGGCGCTGCGCCCCCTGGCCGTGCCGCCGCCCGCGTGCGACGCGCCGCCCGCGCTGCCGCCCGCGCCCGCGCCGCTGCCCACGAACATGGACGTGGACCCGCCCGCGGATGCGACAGTGTGAGAGCCGACCAGACATTCGACTGCATGTTTCCTAATTGTCCTATAAGACCCCGCCTATTACCTGCCAGTGATTGTGTGTTGGAAATGATTTGCTATGTTAAACTCGTTACAAGTTAATTCAATTTATAAATGTAGTACCTATGTAATTAGTCATTTAAAAAAAAATGGGAGCAAATAAGATACAGTCTAAGTTAAGTTATTTATGAATTTTAATACATAATGAAATTATTACTTATGTTCGTATTTATTTTTCCTGAATGCAACCTATTTTCATTACCCAGCCAAAAATGCATAGTATTCGCAATATCTTGCTGCACTAGTTGACATATTGTGAGTATGTAGTAGAAGAATATAATCTTTAAATATTTTTGAAATGAAAACTAGGCGCGTTGGGCATTTTTGAGAGGGGATGAAACCAACAGCATTTTAATCGACAATTGTGGCGCCATCTCTGAAAGAAGTACAGATCTATAGTTCATTTATATAGAGTTTAGGAACTTTAAGAGGCGTTGACAGCCAGTACCTAACTAAAAAGCGGCCAAGTGCGAGTCAGACTCGCCCATGAAGGGTTCCGTAGCAGCAAGTAACATAATATAAAAGTTCTTGTAGTTCGTTGTAACTTTGATCAATGTTTTTTGCGGCTTACGATTTATGACGTATTAAAAAAAACTACTTACTAGATCTCATTCAAACCAATTTTCGTTGGAAGTTTGCTTAGTAATGTACATCATATATTTTTTTCAGTTTTATCATTCCCTTATTTTAGAAGTTACGGGGGGGGGGGGGGGGGGGACATACATTTTACCACTTTGGAAGTGTCTCTCGCGCAAACTATTCAGTTTAGAAAAAAATGATATTAGAAACCTCAATATCATTTTTGAAGACCTATCCATAGATACCCCCACACATAATATGGGTTTGATGAAAAAAACATTTTTGAGTTTCAGTTCTATGTATGGGGATCGCCCAAAATTTATTGTTTTATTTTTATATTTTTGTGTGAAAATCTTAATGCGGTTCACAGAATACATCTACTTACTAAGTTTCAATGTTATAGCTCTTATAGTTTCGGAAAAAAGTGGCTGTGACATACGGACGGACTGACAGACAGACATGACGAATCCATAAGGGTTCCGTTTTTTGCCTTTCGGCTTCGGAACCCTAAAAATGTAATGAATTAAAAAACAAAGTATTTCCTGCACAATGAGGATCCGTAACGTTTTTAGTTGAGAATGCAGATTTATAGAGCTAAGAAATCCTTAAAAGACAGTGTAAAAATTTTTGTTCTACGACAAAAATTGACGAAGTTATGACCAAATTACTAGCGAAGTTCACTGCGGGCCGCCGCGGTAGGCTGTGACGTCACGATACCGGTCGCCGCCAGTTAGCCGCTGGCAGCGATACGGCGCGTAATGTTATGTTTGGATAATTTTTGACTTTGAAACAAATTAAGTGTCCGATTTGTGCCTAATTCACCTTTTAACTATGTATCAATATTGTATATTGCTTAAACGTTCAAACATTTCTATGAAAACGCCAAAAAAACTATTTTTTAACGTGCCGAAAAAGCCAAAACTTCGTAGAAAATGGTATTCCGTTGTAAAAAGAGATAATATATGATTTATCTTCGATAGTAACTGGGCTGGGAACCATATCTTTAACTTATATAAATTTCGTATTTGTATCTATATGTATAGCCAGCTGTGGTTCGGCTCAGTAACATTTTTTTCAGTGGGACATGGCTCCTCGCTGCGTCTATGGAGCCACATCAAAAATGCTACGCTATGTTTGCAGCCTCCTTTTTGAGCAGTACAGTCATGGAAATCCACCTTCTCAACCGTCCAGCAGCAATACAATAAATAAATAAAATACGCTTTACTTTTTAGGGTTCCGAAGTAAAATCGGAACCCTTGTAGTTTCGTCATGTCCGTCCGTCCGTCTGTAATTTGGCATGGACATACACATTTATTAAAACTCCAGAATCGTGGAATAAAATACTGAAAAACTTTTTTTTCAGGGTACCTCCCCTACACAGGTGTGAGGATGAATTTTTTATTCGTCGCGTACCCTGTAGTGTGGGATATCGTTGAAAAGGTCTTCGAAAAATATTATGGATCTTCTAGGACCATGTTTGGATTTAGGGGTGCGTTTGCGAAATATTTGCCTTTATAGTGCTAATTTTGGTCGAGCCCCTATTACTACTCAACGGATGATTTGTAACGATGAGTGAGAGGGAAATAAAAGCGGCCAAGTGCGAGTCGGACTTGCCTATGAAGGGTTCCGTAGCAGCAAGTAACATAATGATAGGTAATTTGCGGCTTACGATTTATGACGTATTAAAAAAAACTACTTACTAGATCTCGTTCAAACCAATTTTCGGTGGAAGTTTGCATGGTAATCAAATGTACCTACATCATATATTTTTTTTAGTTTTATCATTCTCTTATTTCAGAAGTTACTGGGGGACGACGACACATTTTACCACTTTGGAAGTGTCTCTCGCGCAAACTATTCAGTTTAGAAAAAAATGATATTAGAAACCTCAATATCATTTTTGAAGACCGATCCATAGATACCCCACACATATGGGTTTGATGAAAAAAAAATTTTGAGTTTCAGTTTTAAGTATGGGGAACCCCCAAAATTTATTGTTTTTTTTTCTATTTTGTGTAAAAATCTTAATGCGGTTCACGGAATACATCTACTTACCAAGTTTCAACAGTATAGTTCTTATAGTTTCGGAAAAAAGTGGCTGTGACCTACGGACGGACGGACAGACAGACAGACATGACGAATCCATAAGGGTTCTGTTTTTTGCCATTTGGCTACGGAACCCTAAAAAAACAGCTATTAACAACCAATATTAAGGTTTCTGTCATAGATCAGCAAGTGTAGGGAACTATGCACTATAAAGAACAAGAAGGTAAAAAGTCATCCGCGAAATGATCTACATACCTATACCGAAAACAACATTCGTTTATCAATAAACTATAAACACTTCATTCATAAGTTCTGATTACATCCCTGTACGTATACTTTACATTCATTCTTTCTTACCCCTACCTACTACTAACAGCTTAGAAGTTAGACCTAAAGATTCCTAATAAATACCTACCAACAGTCAGCCTCAGAAACAGCTTAACATTATAGTACTTTGTAATAGTAACTGTTCCGACCTGCGAATATAGGTTCCGACGGTTTCCGAACAACATTATGACAAATTCAAGAAATATGTGACAAGGTACTAAAATGTTAAGCTACTTCTGATGATGACCGTACACGTAGATAAATAAACAGCACCTTTACCTTTGTGCTTTCCAACCACGGATTTAGCGCTGGTGAACTTAGAATGATTACCTAGGTAATCAAAAACCGTGAAAGAATCCACTTTTGGAAGTTTATCTGATCGAGCTTGTACAAAATCAGCTTCTACTTTATTAGTACTTAGGTATATTATGTACGTTTTATACCTAATATGAAAAAATAACAGCCCTTTATGTAATTAAATTGCCGACTATAGTGACCAACTGCGTCAGATCGGCTCCGTCGAATCATGAAGAAGGAGTGCCGGTAGCCGGCTGCGCTCGGTCGGGTTTAATGACGTCACACGGACCCGCGTACTTTGAATTTTAGTGGCCGGAACGGCAATGTTCATTACTTAATATCTTCGCAAGTAATGGTCCGATTTGGATAATTCAAAAAGATATATCATTCTTACGCCATAAAGAATCACGTGGATAATAGTTCTATTGAATTTGCTACAACTTTACTGATCCTCATTAAATATTTCCTGATGATTCAAAAAATACGTAGAATTAATGGTCAAGTTTTCCAAGTGTGGACACCCTACAATTATGAAGGACAACCTCAATCCGGCATGTGATTGGTCGAATAGTCATTCCGTTGTAACATCATCCGTCTTCAAGTACCTCTACGAAGTTATGTATTATCCAGTTATTAGAGTAATATATCCATGGTCCATAGATTCAGCGATGGCGTGGCCGCACATGAGACAGAGAATTTACGTTTCTTAGAGGTTATTTTAAAAGAAATGTACCAAGATTTAACAAGTAGCCTAGAATACTGCTACCCACCATCGTACTTATTACGATTTTCTGTTTAAAAACAAACTGAAACTAAATCTTCAAATAGCCAACTCTCTCTTCATTGTTTGTCACAACTTACACAATATTATAATCGGCCACGGTGACGGGAACAAAAAATTATTTATTAATATTTTTGTCTCTGCCTTTCACGTAGATTTTTGCGATCTCGCTCTTTCAAATGTAATGGGAGAATCTATGAACTTACATAAACGTGAAGTTCAATTTCAATCATTCGAAAGCTTCGTTCGGAGATATTAGCATGGTATTAGTTTTTAACACGTGTACATGGAGCATTGATATATTATAGGAGGAGCGCCATTTCATATGAAGGGAAAGTTGAAAAAGTGTCCCGCTGTTTACAGAAAATAGAGGTTCCAATATTGGCCATTTCTGAATGGCGCGGGCGATAGTGTCATACAAATAGCGAACTATGAACATAGCTGTTGTCTAGTCTAGTGATTAAAGCATCGCAGCGTCACCCGTAATTTGACGCGTTTTCACGGACACTTCATATACAGAGATGGCATTCCTTCTCTTCTATTTTCCATGCACGCGTAGTAACACGTCATAGTGTAGCGATGCGCGACTCTGAATGATTCCAGTCGAATTATTCGACTTAGTAAATCATTCGACTCATTCGAATAATCTATAAAAATTAGTAACTAATTTGACTTGAGTCGACACAGAGTACTAATAGTAACCTTTCATTCGACTCGGAACTTTGTTAGCGGCTAGCGAACGGCGAACTCGGCCGTCCTAACGAAGAGTGCATTATGTCGAGATTTTAGGCAAATTGACTTTAGACCATATTCGTAATCACATAAGGTCTTAAATCAAAAACTCGTCGTGAAAAAGTGAGCGTCGAATGCGTGAGCGACTCGACTCAGAGCGGCTATTATTACTGCTATTAGATTAGTTACT
The DNA here is from genome assembly GCA_911387775.1 of Thymelicus sylvestris. Classification (NCBI taxonomy): domain Eukaryota; kingdom Metazoa; phylum Arthropoda; class Insecta; order Lepidoptera; family Hesperiidae; genus Thymelicus; species Thymelicus sylvestris. The sequence goes on from OU426893.1 coordinate 76,625, forward strand.
AATTTAGCAGTCGACTAGTCGTCAGCGTCGAATGCGCGAGCGATTCGACTCTTAGAGCGGCTATTAGATTAGTTACTAATTTAGCAGTCGACTAGTCGTCACTCGAATACGAACGTTAGTATATTACTAATATTCAAGTCGAATACGTACATTAGTAGTCGTAGATTATTCGAATAGTGAGATCATTCGCAGTCGCGCACCTTTATCATAGTGGTATTCACGGAACACAGACACAAGGTGGTATTAGTGCGAGTTTTACGTGACATAACTGGCTCGCTACGTAAATGCGAGTTGGCTAAAATTTGTATGGGACCGAAGCTTTTCTTTTCACTGCTGCTAGATGGCTCTGCTTCGGTCCCATACAAATTTTAGCCAACTCGCATTTACGTAGCGAGCCAGTTATGTCACGTAAGTCGTAAAACTCGCACTAAGGCCTCAGACTCGCCATTTCGCACCGCATTTCGGAGGTAGACAAAAATAAATTATAAAATTATATTTTTTGTAGGGTACATTTATAAAACCTCACTTAGCTGGGGCGCTCTCCTCTTCGGTTCATCATTCAGATTTCAGTTCAGAGATTTGTTGCAACTCTCTTATCTGAAGTAGGTTAAGTCCATGGAGCATTGATATAGAAGGAGCGCTATCTCATATGAATTATGTAGGGAAAGTTGAAAAAGTGTCCAGCTGTTTACAGAAAATAGAGGTTCCTATAATGGCCATTTCTGAATGGCGCTAGTGTGATACAAATAGCGAACCATGAATAAAGCTGTTGTAGACGGAGTGAAGTTTGCTGAGTTGTGCCTAGTGCATAAGCAGCGTCACCGTAATGAATGGCGCTAGTGCCGCTAGTTTCCGCCAAATATGTAGATACGGCACCGCAGCACCACTCCTAATTTTACGCGTTTTCACGGACACTTTTCATACACAGAGATGGCATTCCTTCTCTATTTTCCCTGGTTAAGTCGACGAAAAAACATGTCAGATAACGCCCCAACTCAGAGTCACGTTTACTTCAATTGCTCCTTAGTAAAGAATCACCATACAAATTCTGTACTAAGGAGCGATTTAAGTAACCGTTGGTGACAGAGTCTCCAGAGTCATGGACGTCATGGTACAAATAGGTAACCACGCCGTAATGGCCGTTGTTCAGACGAGGCTTATTTGGTAATTAATCTTCAGTCTTTTTGGCGTCATTTGTAATTTAAAAGTAAAATAATTTAAATATCATGTTTTTAATCATACCTAATCAAAGATCGTAATGATCTCTGTATACTATAAATTATATTTTTAACTAATTTAAATCAATACTTCAATAATATGGACTCAGGTACGGTACGGTACAGTATAGTATATATATAGGTATAGTATAGGCCTTATAGCCATAGCGTGTTTGTTCGTGAATCGTGAATACTCGAACACGTGAGAACAAAATGGAAATGAAAAAGTTTTGTCTATTATACGGATTTATTACAAAAATTTGTATCGACACTCGACAGCTACTTGGACAATGTCCTGAACTCCTGGACTCCCGGACCCGCCAGCCAGCGCAGCAGCTGTTGCAGGTTGCAGGAGCTCCGGCCTCCGGGTTAAACATCGTTTGGTATATTATTTAGAGCTAATTCACTAACGCCTGTAGTGCCATCGATTTTTGTTTTTGTAAAAGAAGGAAGTCAATATTTAGGTAGGTATCCTGTCTAATACCGTCCTACAACATCGTACCGCGGGCGCGCAGCTTCCGGCCCAAGAGGAGGGAAGGACACAGATATTTTTGGCCCAGGGCGGAGGGGGGGGGGGGAGGTGATCCAGCCCCTCCCGCCCCGCATCGTACATACATTTAGGTAACTGTTAAATAACACAGCCGATTACACAACGTTCTACGAAGCTTTGCAAATTAATTGATTTCAAGTGGGCGATTTGAGACTTCTATCCGAGACATTTCAGTTACAAATTAATTATAAGTAGGTACTTAATGCAACACTGAGCGCCCCTCGCGCCGCCGCCGCCCTGCTGCGACTCGGGAAGCGAAAGATAATCGTAATATTCTGAACCGATTGATATTTAAAGAATTACATACAAGTACAGCTTACGCATACATTCCATCATTGCAAATTGACTTTTTCAAAAACTACCCTACTTATTATTTTTCTCGTTGAGACCACAATGGTAAGTGGGATCCCGGCATAGGTCCTGGGGTCAGCACATCAGTCTACAGTTTAGTAGCCATTGAGTTGCTCAGTTAATTCAATAAAAGGGTTAGGACCACGAGAAATTACCAGTGGCGTACACGACAGTTTCAACCCAAGAGAGAGTGTGAAGCTCTGCCAGCCAGGTTGGCCGCATGCGACTTATTTTGTTTAATATTCACTCGTTAACTATATTTAACGCTAACCTGAGAGGCGGGGAGGGCTCTAAGAGCGTCCTCGAGCCGTTATTAAACTATGAACCAAGTTACGGTTGAAGCATGCGAGCTAGTATTTATGTTTAGATACGAGTAGGTAAGGTACACATCACACATAACACCTCAGTCATAATGCCAGATGTTGGGTTTAGGGCGCTTAGGGCAGAGGGCAGAAGGCAGACGGAACAAGCGGCGGCGTCGCGGCGCCGGCGGCGCGGGCGAGAGGCCGAGGGGCGACCGAACGACCGCTGATATGTTTATTGCACTATCGTTCTCCCAGCTAGCTCGCTGGGAATAAATTAAAATTGTAATTACGCTATGAGTACATACATTTACAATACCATATCACTAAAAGTAGCTCAAATCATTACAGTCTATAATGCTTATGTTAAACGCGATTCGATTCGCTAAATCTGGCAGACGCCCTCACTATATGTACACGCGCACCGTCACAACTCACAACACATTTTACACAATCTACTCTCTCCCTAGTCCCTAGTCCCTACAGACCCATCATTTAACTAAACAGGAGGCGAGCTCGGGGCGCGGCGCTCGACGCTCGGCTCGTTGCTCGGCTCGGTACAACATAACTCTTCTTTCTTCCGATTTGTTTCAGCCATGCAAATAATCTACTTATAGAGTTTTTGCCTTTTCTAGCAAATCGTTGATGAATTTCTGAAATAATAAAACACAAGTCAATAATATTTGTGAAGTTAAGTCGGAAGAGGCGACAGAACCTATTTTGAGCTGCCCGTGAAGCGTACAGCTGCCTGGCCACTCTGGCCAGCCAGTAGCCACCACCACCTTGCTCGAGTCAATCGCCACTCGTGTGTTCCGGCTGGGCCTGGGGCCTGGGAGCTAGTTGTTACTATCTCTGTTGTGTCCTGTCCATGGGTGCGGCGGGTGCGGCGGGTGCGGTGGGTGCGGTGGGTGCCGGAACCCACTTACCATCAGGTTGGAATGTTAGGTCGCCAGCTCGCTTGTCGCGATGACATGAAAAGTCGATATTATTCGTTGTGCTTCGTGTCGCTGTGGCACCGCTGCACCGCTGCACCGTGGCACGCTGGCACGTGTGAACAGGCAACGAATGAAGTGAAGGGATTTGTATTTTAGTACTTACATGTACATCTTTTTGCGGTTTTTTGGCATCCACTAGTAATTTCTGAAAATAAAAAATATATAATTATATTATTCAATTTATATGTGACTAACTTTACGACTACGACTATAATAGGTTGTCTAGGTAGGTAAAAATAACTTATATGACCACTTTTGTGGGTGGGACTGGTGTGTGGCGTGGCGTGGTGTAGTGGTGTGGTGTGTGGTGGTGTAGTGGCGGAAGACAGACCGTGAGGTGTCGGCGGCGCAGCTCGTCGCTGTCCATGTCCAGCAGCTCGTCGATGTCCACCTCCACCTCCTGCGACCCCGCCGCCCCCGCCCCCGCACCCGCGCCCGCCGCACTCGCACCTTCCTTCTGCAGAAGAACAAATAACAATCAAGTTACAAATACATATCAAGACCAAGTACACGATTGAACAGGTTAAACATATTTTTTCCATTTTCATTTTATATTCCTAGTGGAAAAGCCGGCCATCGAGCGGACAACACCTCTCACAGCTACCAATTCCATGCAAGCGTAGCATCAAGCAAGCTGTTGCTACCTTGAATGCCATCTCTGTGTATGAAAAGTGTCTGGACACTTTTTCAACTTTCCCTACATATGAGATGGCGCTCCTTCTAGATCAATGCTCCATGGTTGCTATTTGCTTGTCTTTCATATACCAGTCATAAGATTATGGGGCGATAATCTTATGACCGGTGCGGGTTTTCGCTTTTACAAACCATAGACAGCGGTTACACCAAAGACGTTACACCTAGTACACTACTGATGCCTTGCAAGTTGCAGGCCAATAAGGAAGCAGGGTTCCTATCGCTACATCATTTAGTATGGCAAGTGTGTGGAGCAGCGTGGGAGCAGCGCGGCACTCACCGGGCTCTCGTACAGCTTCTGCAGCTCGTCGTAGAGCCACATCTCGACGGCCAGCCGCTTGCGGATGAGCGCCATCTGGTGGCTGCCATACTTCGCCGTCAGGAACTTCTCGCGTCGCTCTTTTACCTGCTACCGAACACAACTATCATTACAAGTTACTAATGGCTCAGTCTTTAAAGGCTCTAGAGTCTAGGTATTATCACTAGGTAATTTAAAATCAACTTAGTTTTACATCACAAGTGTCAGAATACAAATACAAAGAAATACCTATTACGACGCGTGAATTGATTGCATATTTATCCAGTATATCTTGAAATCTCTCTGGAAACATTTATTAATTTAATCTCTATTGACCACAATAAAAATACCAATGTAATAATGTCGAGCTCATGCTCAAGTTTAAGATTCTATGCGTTTAATAATTTGATCAACTGTTAGGTTCGAGTATTTCAGATGAGTTCATGAGCACTAACAATAAGTATTAGCATTATATCCAGTGTTGAAGCAACGACATCATTTCAAATACTACACGGACTACACGGTGCGTGGTGGGAATCATTCTGGTCCTTCGAGCCGGAATTAAACTAATGACCTCTGGATATTCGCGAAAGAAAAACGGCCCTAATTAATTAGCTCATATTAAAGAGATTTAATTAAAAGACGGAAGTGTATATGTATAAGGGGCCATCCATAAATTACGTCACACGTTAGGGGGGGGCTCGATGTAGTGTGACAAGGGGGTGGGAGGGGTCCTAAATTTCGAGACGTCACATTTCAAAATCGAATAATTGGTATGTATGTTTTAATTTAATAATTTCTAGGTGTAAAATTTCATAATAATTATGTGACGTCTCACTAGGGGGGGAGGTCTCACAAATGTGGCCAGCTTTTGCAGCAGAAGTATTTGTCACTCGACATAAGTCGGCAGTTTCATAGATCGGATTCGGACCTGATGTAACCCATATCATTGCAAAAATTTTAAACTAAATATAGGTTCAGTTTTATCTCGATCCGAATCGGAAGCATTCTCGGGCTGGGCGCACGGGCCACGGCCGCGGCGCGAGGTCGAGAGCGCCGTGTAGTGTGGCTGCATCACATGCACGCCTGGAGTGGACACTGGACAACAGATAAAGAAGAGCAACGTTATCGGATCTCGGCGGTCACCTCGCCCTTGTCGCTGAAGTTGACGTGCAGCCCGGCCTTGGCGGGCGAGCGCTCGGTGGGCGAGAGCGCGGGGTGTGCGGGGTGGGGGAACGCGCCCGGCGCCGCCGCCGCCGCCACGCCGCACTCCATGCCGCCGCCGCCGCCGCCGCCGCGGCTCTGCAACACACGACAATAAAGTATAAACCTGCTAGAGGCTGGATAAACAACGGCATCCACTGGACTAAAATGCATCAATCAGCAATCGTTTATTTATTTATTTCTTTTTGTACACACTTCTTAAATCTTAATTTATTTATCTCGATTTATTGCAATTTATTTGTTATTTTGCAACTTTTAAAATAAATATAACGAACGAAACTTTTTCCCAAAAATAAATTAAAAATACTAGCGGCCAAATTTTGATAGGTAACCTAGTAATTATATATTCTCCTCATTATAAATATGCATAAAAATTTGGTTTCAAATAGTAAAAAACACCTGATGAGAGCGCCCTAATCCTGCAGCCGGATCTTAGGCTATATACGGGAAAAAATCGAATCGAATGGACGCCGTGTGAACGTGGCACTCACTACGTGGTTCTGTAACCATTGCCACTTCACAATTCCGGAACCTAGATTACACATGATATTATATTACATTACACGCATTGCGACATCGATAGCGTACCAGGTATATAATTATGTATCTATTTAATCTGTGCTACTGACGATAAGATATCCTGTGTTTACTTTCAGCCGTCGATATTAACACAGTATAAATATTATATCTCCTTATACTGTGATATTATCGAGTAGCTTATATTATATTATTATGTACAGTACACGCTTTAGTAAATATTTTTAGCACGTCATCGCACCATTCGCACCACACCGCGACCGCCTGAATTATAACCTCGACTGAACAAACATTATTATGTGAATTTGATTGACTTCAATCGGTGTAGTCGTACAGAATGTATGTAGATATATTGGTACATACGTTCAAACAATAGTGGTATTAAGCCCGCGACGTCGCCACTGTATTGTCAAGTACGAGTTGGTCGTAGAAATACGTTTGCCTATGGTTTGCCTGCACATTGCACAGTGAGTTGCCATTTACAATTTTGTTACTTTCGATTTTCGAACACAATTTGACGGTAGGCGCTCGCTCTATAAAACCATGCAAAATAAAATGCAATTGATGAAAAGAAGATGTTCAGGAGTTGTTTAGTCTAGTCTATGTATACGATATCGTGAGCATCGTCAGATTACTAGAGTTATATAAAAGAGATATTATGCAAGTGACAAAAAAATATGAAGCGCGATAGTGTTGGGTGCTATGTTGTTCAGGGCCTTCAGGGCCGTCAGGGAGCGCAGAATGAACGAAGTATCGAGCTGGACAGAAAAACAGCGCTATAGAAACCACACTATCATAGTTATGGTAAGAAATTAGAAATTATTTTTGATTATTCATGCAGTTTCCGTAAAGACTAGACTCTTCATTCTTTGTAATGTGCCCACATGTGACGATATTTCGGGGGTCATTATTCGGCGACGAGAGTGAAAAGAGAGGTTTAAGGATGTTGGCTGAATCACAATATAGGAAGGTTGTATATTGTGGCTGAATGGAGTAACGAGTCAAACGAATGGGGTCGGGCGTGCAGTGCATTAACAATGTAAGTGGCGGAGTCTCCGGCGCGGCGGCGCTCCACTGGCGAGTGGCGGCTCGCTTTCATCCCGAACAAAACCCTCTCGACGCCGCCCTCGTGCCGCGCCGCCGCCGCGCCGCTGTGTGGCCCGAGCACTTAATAGTTCCTGGATGTAGCACTTAAGAACACGTTACGATCATCTGAGAACTTATCCGATGTTTATTATACACAATGTAACGCAGAGAATTTAAATGAAACAATACGTGCTGGCTGCTGGCCCCCGCGACCCTGCTGCGGGACTGCACTACGCGACACTACGCTGACATCCAACACTCGAAGCATCATATGTGTCATAATGTCATAAATTATAATCCAGCGTATAAACTCGTTTGGTTTGGTATTGGTACACAGAGGCAGGGCCAGATTTAGGGGAGGGCAAACGGGGCTACAGCCCTACAAAGAGGCTACAGCTCCACAAAAAGGGCCCCCATAATAGACTTCGGAAATTCTTTCAAATTCCGACTAGTAAACAACCTATGTTTGTTAAATACTAAAAGAATCTACTTTGTTCCACAATAAATTATTTATTGAAAAACTCGACTGAAAAAAACTGTTCATTTTATTTGGAAAATAATTTGGGGCTAGGGGGCCTCCACTCCTTTGTTGCCCCGAGGCCTCCCGACCTCTACGAGTAAATCCAGCCCTCGTCATCATAATATCGTGTCACACATTCGGATTCACTGTAGCGAGACACGATATCAGGGAAAGGCTGCTTAATGCAAATGTTTTGCACTCGAAATCTTAAGCAAGAAATATTTCATTTAAATAGATTAGCGAATGTGCGCGTGTGCGAACTGTGACGCAATAAGCGAGAGCTGCATGTCGCGTCGGCCGAAATGTTTTCTTTGACTATTGACTGTAGCTAACTCTAGATTATCGATTCTAAAACGGATACTGCTTGAGAGACAATGAGAGATACAGTCCGAGCTGCAAATGGTTACCGTACTTACCGCACTCGGCGAGTATCGTTCGGATTGCGGATAATGTGAGCTGCGAAATACATCGTAGTCGCAGTGCAAAAGTAACGTGACAACGTGTGCTACCTATAAGTTATTTTTTCTCACGAATATCGAAACGAAAGCTAAATCAATTCGTTTCAGCATTGATTTCAGCATCATCCTGAAAAGCCACCCTAATATCGCGTTCAGATCTTCCCGGTGGTTCAACGAAACAAGTGTAGCAGTCAGCAGATAATGCTGAAAGTTAAGTAATTACACATGTTGTCCTCCTGTCTCCTTTCAAAGATTGTATTATTGGCTGTGACAATGTAAACGTTTGAACACGTCTCGCCCAATGATATTGTATGTATCTCGCCCCAATGACAATCTAAGTGAACATGAAGGCCGCCCCAATCAACAGGTTCTTAGTTTAAATAGAGAAAAAAGAGCGAGCTTTTTAATTAGCTTTTCTTTAAGGTTATCTTTTCCAGAAAAGTTTCAAGTGAACTTGGCTCACCTCCAGCGTCCAGTTGTTTACGCGCCGCGCGGTGGGTTTAGCATAGGGTGGGCAGTCGGCAGTCGCTAAACTAAACCGTGAACACAATATGCTATGATATGGAATGCGATTGGTGACATCCACGTCGTGGGTTATGATAGTTATTATTTATTATTGTAGTTTATTTATAGATTCCTGATGAAATCGACATTACTAACAATCATAAAGCGTTCCCTTGGGTACCTAATCTCCTGTCAACCCATTTCAGACTGCTGTTTTAGTGTTACATTAAAACTTTTAGATGTAGAAAGGTCTTCGCTACCGGAAAATGTCACGATCACAAAGTTGTATCTTATTCAACTGTAAGGACCCCCACGTGAAGTGTACGTGTGTCAGCATCGCGGCCAGATACAGTCGAGGCATTTACATAACTTTTATGGTCTAATGGTGCCTACTTCAATTCTGCGTTAAGACCGAAACGGCTAATTCCGTCGACCGAGCGTCCTGGGGACATCGACCTCTCCTGACCATACTGGTGAAATCGTAGCGCTATGGCCGTGGCATAGGCCATCATTTCTGAAGTGTTGCTTCACTTCTTCAATGCGTGGTGTGTGTCAACATTGTAACCATGTCACGCGCGGGGCTTCCTCCAGCCGGAGCCCGTCACGGCCGTCACGTGCAGCCAACTGCCAAGTGGCGGAGTGCTGCCGTGTCACATGTGATTAATATGACACCCGGCTCTGACGAAAGTAGGTACGTCGAATATATATCACTAAGTTGTCCATGTTGCCCAACATAGGCAAATGTGTTTTACTAAGATTCATAGTTCATCTCATAGCGACCAATAGCGTATGATTATGTAATCAGAGGCCTCGTGATATAAGGGCGGCGAGTGGCGGCGAGTGGCGTAGGTATACGTTACGTGTGTGCGTGCTCGCAACAAGCAAACGACACGAGCGGCATGTTCTGTTTTGCAACTGGACACTAGATATCGTGATTTCCAAATAGGCCATCGCGCCGCTCCGCCGCGCCGCGTCGCCTGCACCAGTTGTGCCACCACTACCCGCCACCAGCCACCAGCCACCAGCCAGCTGGAGATGCGCATTGCTCCGTACAACCCCGCAGCCGGCAGCGCAGTAAATTGACACCAGAGGGAACAGGAATATTACAAGTTTTACTCCATGTCAGAGAAACAGCGGTAGTTTGAAATTGTCAGGATGTTTTCTGTCTGAGGTGTTGAACAATGTCACCGTGCTTGCTCGTAAAATACGAACTTAAATATAAAAAATATTTTTTATCTCAATTATTACATTGCTTCATTCATCTAACCCGGCTTTAGCCCTGGCCGTCAGCCAAAGATATTTCAATTTCATTTTAAAATAGATAAAGTATCTTACAGCCTCCGTGAGACCACTAACACGAAATGTCAGGAAAATAAGGTAGGAATTTGCTAGTAAAACTTAATATAAGATCTGGTAGAACCCTGCACTAGCGCAGGGTCGTAGCTACCGTCGTATCAGCCGTATCAATTATACGGGGCCACCAGCGTGTAGGGGCCCCCACTAACATTCTCAAAAAAAGCTCGCCAGCGTCCTACGACCGCCACAGTAACTGGCACTCCTTTTATATTTGACAGCTAACACCGAGGGGGCCCCACAACAAATATAGATATGGGGCCTCCTTAGGGCTAGCTACGCCACTGCACTTGCCCCACTGTGTAGTGTGTACACACATGCAAGTGCAGGGTTCTACCACACACGGTCTGCCAGCTGCCTGCGGTACACTCCCGAGTCCCGACTCCGTCCATACATGACTATGTATACGTATTAAATACTATCGTATTGTACGTCTCTTTCTCTTCCTTTTACAATCGATGCGATGCGGCGCGGCGCGGACGCACGGCGGCGGCGCGGCGGCGCGCGGTAAGCAATGAAATTACCAAGATTTTCAGTACCAATCATTTGGTTAGCAATTGTTAATGATTCATTAGTTCAGTGGGGCCCACATATAACAAATCTCGCGACTAAACTCGGTAGGGCTGCTTACGCTGTTAGGAAAATAAGGCAGTTTACTGACGTCGAAACTGCTAGGATGGTTTATTTTGCATATTTTCACAGTATTATGTCATATGCCATCTTGCTGTGGGGCAAAGCAGCCAGTATAGAACAAATTTTCATACTACAAAAAAGAGCTATTAGGGCTATTTATAAACTTAGATCTCGTGAAACTTTGCGTGACAAGTTCAAAGAAATAGGTATACTTACAGTAGCCTCACAATATATCTATAGTAACGTGGTTTTTATACGGAATAATATAAGCGCGTATAAACAAAATTTTGATATCACTAATCGCCAAACAAGAAAAATGCACCAGTTAGTAACGCCATCTTACCGTCTTTCTAAAGTGAAGCGATCTTTTATGGGCCGTGGTGTACAGTTCTATAATAAAATCCCAAAGTTAATACGTGATTTGCCAGTGGAATTATTTAAGAAACATGTAAAATCTCAACTTTTAGGGAAAGGCTACTATACTGTAGATGAGTACATAAATGACAAAGACGCATGGAAATGACCAGATCTGCAACCAGTTCCGTACAGGCTAGTGATACTTCTTTGTAAGAAATATACCAATGTATTTTATTTTTAAAAGATGTGCTGAGGAGTTTCTTTCGGCTTTTCTTCTCCTCCATGACAAAGCACCTTTCCGAAAAGCTGGTAAATTAAAAAAATGACGTGCATAAGTGTATCAATGATACCTACATGAATAAATGATTTTGAATTTGAATTTGAATTTGAATTTGAATTAATTATTTTAAACAAATAACTGTAGAAACTGATACTGATTTTCAAACAAAATAAACACTAATTATTAAATTGGACACCTTGCAGTAGACTATGCCAGATTAGAGAGAATCTGAAATAGTTATGCTGAGCTGCTAAAGATCCGAGCAGAAACCCTTCCCGCTAACGATTCAGAAGCTTTTTTTCAGAAGATTCCGTCAACAATAGTGCGAGTATTCTGGAGGTGCGGAGCACACCACACACCAGTGACCAGACGACAGAAGTCTGAGGGTTGTAGTTGAAGGTGTTCGGACCGAGTGTGTTGCCAGTGATGCGCGTACTATGTAGAGAGCTATCCTCTCTTCGCGCCAAAATTATAAAATTCGCAGAAAAACAAGGGTGACCGACATACTACATAGCACCGAGAATAAGCCGGCTACGTAGCTCGAAGGACCAATAAAATCGTTGATCGAGTGGAGACCATGGTTCGGTAATCGGGCGTTTCTCGGTGGTCATACTATCATGTCATACTGATATGACCACCGAGAATAGTTTGTATCGGTGGTCATACTATTTTAATGAACACCATATATATTAAGTTTGACGTATATTAGGTTTGACATAAATAATAAAGTACACTTTCGATCAAAATGTTTTATTTATTGAAGTGAAAACTTCTTTAGTACGGGGGCAGGGCCGGCCCGTCCATATAGGCGAACTAGGCGACCACCTAGGGCGCAGGGATTCGGGGGGCGCAAAACGGCGGTATCGAAGTTAGGAAAAAAAATAATTTAAATCGATGACAGTTTTAGACAGATTGAATATGATGTATAATTTTTAAGCAAGTCTTTATAGCGTTGAGGATATGCAGAATAAAACTTTCTAAGCTGTTCAAGAACCCATTGTATGAAATTTTTTTTTGTCGTAAAGCCTAGATAGGAGTTGATACAATAGAGTATGTAGAGAAATACAAAGTACCGACTATTGCCTATAAGAATAATACCGAATTATGTCTTCCTCTTGATTCCACTTTTACCAAAATTAATACGAGAATAAATAAATTTTACTAAAAAGGAATACTTATGTATGTAACAGCGAAAACCCATTTATAGCCAAAACACTTTTTCAATAAGTGAAAATATTTTTAAATATGTGCCATCTTAGGCCTAAAATTTCTTTTTATTCTAATCTAAAGTGAATATCAGTTGAGCTTAATGAATCCAGCGGATGCCCGCTGTCTTCTTCAGATCGTCAGTTCACCTGGTCGAGAAGCGTCCTGTGCTCCATTTCCGAGACGTGGACGCCATTCGAAGACCTTTCTTCCCCAACGGTTATCAGTCATTTGATCTGTGGCCTGCCCATTGCAACTTCATCCGTCTTATTCGCTGAGCTATGTCGCGATCACGTAGAAACTGAGCATAGTTCGCTATGCGACTTTGAACTTTTTTTTTTAGCCCCACACTAGGATTCCCTGTGTCGTGGGTGCCATGGAAAACACACTCACACTCACAACAATCACACCCAGACCGAGAACAGAAATCATAAAACTCATCATTCAAATTTTAGCCTCGCTGGGAATCGAACCCAGGACCCTCGGTGCGGCGATCCGGTATGGTAACCATTGCGCCACACGGGTCGTCAAACTTGTGGATTACTATTGTAAAGAATCAGGTCATTCAGGTCCCCGGAGCCGTATGTCATCATTGGTAATACGCACTGCTCCTTCGATTTTAGGCATCCGAGCCCATCCGAGTTGGATTCCACGTGTGACTTCTTCCTCGAAGTTGGACTTATCCATTTCGATCACTTTTTCCACCTGGAAAAAGTATGATATAATAATCCGGGCAGGTTACTTGGTACAATGCTCGGGGACTTAAACAGCGCCTTAAAACGGCTGAGTCTTGGACAACATGGACAAGACGAAAATCATGTCCAATGTCCATGTCACACCCGTACCGGTTACTGTTGACTGCGCTGAAAACGACGAATAAGGTATTCGTCTACAACTTCGAGAGCAGAACGAATACCTTATAACCTTATTATTACCTTATATCAAGGATCAACAAGTTTTATTCTAGTTTCCCCAACGCTGGGGAGTGTGTTGTCTCCAATTTTAATTTCCCCATTTTGCCATCAGACTCTGGTACACCTATAACCATCCCCTAAATTAATCCTTAAAGGAATGATTTTCCAAAAAAAATGTGTTAAATTGTATTTTTGTTAATAACTATAAAATTTCATGAAAAATTTCATGTTTATAACTCTGAAACTGACGAAGTTGGTTTGTATGAAAGTGTCTTCAAACCCCTATTTTAACCCTTTAGGGGATGAATTTCCAAAAATCCGATAGCCTATAGCCTTCCTCGATAAATGGACTATCAAACACAAAAATATTTTTTCAATTTGAAACAGTAGTTCTTGAGATTAGAGCGTTCAACTAAACAAACAAACAAACTCTTCAGCTTTATTAGTAGGTATAGATAGATAAATGCCTGGGTGAATATCAAATCGGCAAATTTTACGTGTCCACGTTGAGAATCGAGGTGTAAAATGATATTTTTTTATACGGTAAACTACGTAACTACTTTTAATTTGGGCCACATTGTTTTTTTAGATATATGTGAATATAAAAAATCAGGGTAAAAAAAGGTTTAGGCGCAAAAAAAGCCTCAAAATTCAAGTTTGGTGGTATGTCCCAGCTCCATTTTTTTATATAATTTCATTCACCACAGTGACAATTGAAGTTAAAATAAAAAATATATAATTTCATCGTAAAACTTTTCCCAACATTAGCCTAATTATATGACATTGTTTGAGATGATTAAGTCTTTAGTACCAGAATGGACACAAAGTCCACCTGGATTTTGAGATACCAATAGCAAGTACGCTGGTCGAAGTTTTTTCAGATAATTAAATAAAACATTTCTGTATTAGGTGCCATTAAAAAGGTGAATCTCAAAAATGAGGCCATTCTGTTTATACATACAATATCTTTGGGCCATTAGTAAAATAAATTATTCTTAGTTACAGGTGACATTGACTGTACCGTTATATTTGTCAGGGTGTAGGAAAATACTTTATTTAGAATTATAATGGGGAGTATGACCACCGATACAAACTATTCTCGGTGGTCATACCAGTATGACATGATAGTATGACCACCGAGAAACGCCCCGGTAATCAGAGTGTAACATAGCCCCCGGCGGCGTGGTGGACTGACAGCTGGATGATGTGGAGGACCAGCAGAGTGGGAAATATTAAGGTTGCTAGATGGATGGATCAGGTGGACTGCTCTTCGTTTACAAGTAGATCGACTAATCATGGTTAGGTACGTGACTCTTGGATTCAAAACAAACGACACGCGGTGCCACGGTATCGCGGCGCCCTGGCTGCCCAGTGTCTTCGCCTTGCGTGGAAATTTCTTGAGCACGAGCATTGCACACACTTGCTGGAGATTGATTACAGCAGATTATTATAATAATATAATGAACGCAACGCAACGCCTAATGGACACACGTCAGCTACCGAAATAGAGCCGTGTTCCAGCGCCGCGCCGCCCCCGCGGCCCCGCCATGCGCCAGCGCGCCATTCGAACAAAATAATAAATCGAACGATGGAAATTCCAATTTTCGAGAAACGTATGCTTCCACCTACGCGTTTATTTTGCCTACACAATAATTAAATACCTACTTATCCTCGCTACTTCCTCTTACGCAAACGGATTCGTGCCGAAAAAATTTACCGCTCGTCAAGTCAAGGCCGGCGGCGATAGGTCCGATACGTGTAATAATATGAAGCTACAAAACAAACATCGTGAGAGCACAATATAGTTTGTTAGTTTCCAAATACACCGGCAACATCCAAGTAGCGTATAGATGCAATTCATCCAATAAAAACACCGCCCCAGATTCCAGGAGCGTCGCAGTTCGCACTGTTTGCTGAACATGAACTTGTCGGTCGGCGGCGGTGCGGCCGCGGCGGTGCGGTGGCGGAGGTGGCGGAGGTGGCGGCGAGGCGGCGGTGTCGCATGGAGTGCCGTGGACCGTGCAGTTATTAATGATGTTGTTACGAGAAGGAAGTGCTGCGAAGATGAGTGGCGACACGCGACACGATGCGTGCGCCGCGTAGTGAGTGGCGTGACCCACATGCGAGGGGCCGCGCCGGCTGTATGCATGTGCTCGCTGGGCCTCCGCCCCGTGTCAAGTGTCCACGCGAGCCCGACGATTGCCTTTGTTTTAATTTTACTTATTCTTTCTGTTATAAGTTGATGCATTCTTAAAATGCAGTTTCCCAGTTGGTTCAACTTGTTCGTTTCCCAGGCTGGGTTCGATTCCCGCTCAGAATTGGTTCTGTAATTTTAATAATTTCAATGCTATCCATAACATATGTTAACATCTCGTTATCGAACAGAGTGGGCTAATGTTAATACGCTCTACAAGGCATCATTTTCCATTCCATAACATTCTATATTAAATGTTTTAATGAAACACAACAATATTCAAGCAAATTTCAATCCTCCCGTTACACTCAATCAAGTGTTTGAATCCTATCTAATTCGGTTTCCGCCCTGCCTACCAGTTACCACTGGCCACTGCTACTTTAGTCAATGTTACTGGTTACTGATGATATTCGACTAGGATTTTGGAATAGAAAGTGACCGTGCTAGTTGCTAGTTCGACCTTCGCCCTTGTTACACATTGTTGTTCGACATCAGCAATGCATTTTGATTTTTTTATTATTTTTTTTACTTTATTTTTAAGTTTACTTAACACAATAATTATCTCCTAGTGTCACTTGTTGGATTCAAAGTTACTTGTACCTAAGAGCACCAATAAGGTAATTCGTTATAATTATAGGGTCATGGGCTCATGGCCCATGATGGTCGATCATCGTGGTTGAGTTGAGAGTAGCATTGAGACTAGCATACCGCAGGTTGGAAGTTCTTTTTTGTCTATATCAATTCAATTAGCCTCAAACTCTTCTTTATACTACCTTTATGATGACATGATTTTCAGATCTACTGCACGGTCACTAGAGATCTCTCATCAATACCACAATCAATGATCTTGTTTATATTACACACCAATAAGCACCATATTGCATTGACTTGCAAAAATTCCCTTGTATTCTATAGACTCAAGCGATTATTCAATTTGTGAAGTAAACAAACAAAAAAATCGCAAGCTCCATGTTTCTATCGATCAGTTTCTCTGACAATGGGGTCCTAAAATTATCAATAGAAGTGTTTTCAGCAATAGCTTCTCTCCTGACATTTCGTATCTTGCTTTTGTTTTTGCTTCCCTTATGTACACTTTCTTCACCACAGCTACTTCTTCAGAAATATGATCATATTTTTGAGTTACACGACCTAAGCTCAAGTGGCTCCCATTTCGTCTGCGTTGCAATAGTTATATTATCCTTTCTGATTTATAATGCGTTCTATTTATCCCTAATATGTACTTGTAACTTGACCACATATAACAACTATTACATTACAACATTACTCATCAATCTAATAAAATTCTCATTCAATTCCTTCCTACTGGCAAGGAGTGCTTGCCAGTTAATAATTGGAGCTGTGCAGACTGCAGCAGACCGCTGCAGACAGTAGATTGTTTCAAGATAATTGTGAAAGATTATTACCTATTGCTTTCAAATAGCTTCTTTTCTAATTAATTCCCATAATCATTTAATTCTCTTTCAATGATTTCTTTCCCTTAATCATTACTTACTCTTCTATTCTGCACTTTAGTAAGCGTGTGCTGGGTGGCGGGTGCAGGGTGCAGGGCATACAACATTATCTATAATCTGTAATAGTTAAATCCTCTTTCCTTTCATTACTTTATTAGGTTTATATTATATGTTAAAATGAAAATATCGTTTATAGTAACTAATAAATTAGTACTATACCGCCTAGCTAGCGGCTGTAGCACAGAACACATCTAGATGGTGCTGTTTTCTCTACTTTACCTGCGCCACCAGCGCCCTCTATCTAATAAGTGATATAAAGAAATTAAAATTAAAATTTTATTCGACAAGGAGCAGGCGTTATGGAAGCATGAGACTATCTACGACGTGGTATGGCATCTTTCTCATACCCGTCGTCCTCGTGATTAAGATCTAGAAGAACCGGGAGTCAGGGAGAGTTGGATTTGGTCGAGGACCTTAAGCTGAGGGTACGCGCAATGCGCTGAGCCTCGCTCCCTCTCCCCCTCCCCCCGCCAGCCTGGGACGAGGACGGACACTGAGGTTAAGTACATGAGGTAAGTACACTACTTGTACACAACAACTGTAACTAGGTACCTATCATTATTATTTTCCCTAATCACTACATCCATCCAAAATGTGATGAGAGGAAAATGATATGAATGTGAATGGACGAAAGGGAGGACGACCAAAGTAAAATGGATGGATTGTGTGAAAGCGCCACTATTGCGCCGACTCAAATACATAAAATTGAGAAATGGGAAGGATGATGATGATGAAGTTAATTTCCATCCGAAAGCGGATAGTATCTAATATTCGTAATAGGTAGGTGGGTACGTTGATAATAGGCCATGTTTTGTGGAAAACAGGTTCTGTAGCTGCAACTGTTGTGTGGTTGGTTTATTAGTTTCATTACTTCTCCCTGTGCGGACTAGCAAGAAGCACCGCCTGGTCCAGTGCTGGCGCCATCGGCCAGGGCCAGTGGATGCACCATGGACATGGGCGACGCTGTCCCGCTGGCGGCGCGAGCTTCACCACCAACACGATACACCGGACACGAGGCGCGGTCTGTTATCGCTCGTCATTCAATATTTGTTCCGATGACGTGTTTATCAACCGCATATTGGACGGAACTAATCTAACCAGTGCTACCGATGCTGTCAGTAGCGGCTAATAAGTAATTAGGTGACGTTACAAGCTAATTATTTTTAATTAGATAACCGATAATGCCTGAAACGCGTCTACGATGACTTACGGATTACGGACTACCGGGGACGATGGAATGGAAGGGCGCGATGCGTCATTCTATCATATTTACTCATTCCACTTGCCATTATGCAAGGGGCGACTGCAATTGTCAAAACAATGAGTGGGAAAACCAGAAGTTCCGGGCGCGGGTCCGTTAGCGGAGCACCGAGCGCGGCGGCTAGTGGCCTGTGGCGGCTGTGGCGTACCGAGATCGCGCCGGTCAGTGCCCCCACCGCCGGAGGCTGCGAGCTGGCTGCTGACTGCGGCACAGCGCTGAGTGCTGACTGCTCGCGGGCCGCGGCGCACTACACACGACACTCTCACACCCACACGGCACACGGTACACACACGCGGCGGTCGACACTGAGTGGGACGGAGGACGCGTGCGTGCATGTATACACGCGAGCTTCGACTGAACGAACAACTGTACAGACGGAGACGGCTGACGGAGAACTAGCGGGCCGCGGGCGACCGGCGAGGAGGGCCGAGGCCGGAGGGCGACGAGCCGAGGGCCGAGGGGTGAGGGGTGAGGGGTGCAGCGTGCGGGGTGCAGGGTGCGAGGCGCGGGACTGCAGCGGCGGGCGCCGGGCGGGCCCTCGGGCTCCAGGCAGGTGGGCCGCTCGCAGTCTGGGGCCCGCTCCGCCGCGAGCCGCGACACAGCGGGGTGAATGACCCGTCTCGATCGTTAATAATGTTCAAATTGAGATGTCTCATAAATCGCCGCCCGATGAGGTCCTTCTCACCATACAACATTGAATATTCATCGTAACTTCGCATCTCCCATTGTCATAAAATATAATATAACAAACACTCTGATGAATGGTGGTACCGTTCAGAAGTCCTACATGTCTGTCTGTGCTCAAGACTATACATATAATCACGGGACAAAATTTTCTGATGACTTTTCGCCGTCCTTTAAACATTAAACACGATCAAAAACAATTCAGAAAAATACCAATCACGACACTTGTATGGACAGCAGACAGCATACAGTGGACACCGAACACTGGACACTGCTGCCGCCGCGTAGCCACCGCCGCACCCGTAGAAACCTGCTCGTGTATATTTTGGAATGCTAAATCATTTAGCCGCCTAAATTACAAAAAATGTATTTGTAAAATCATTCACTGCTCAAGCTATCCGACTTTGGAACGCTCTTCCCCTCAAATTGAGAAGGGAATCTAGTATTTAACTGTAGCAAGTATACTTTTAAAAAACAACTTCACGCTCATTTCCTCTCATTTGTTTACAATGATAAATAGGAATCACTGCGATCATCATCATTCTTAAATATACATAATTATATTTGTATGAATTATATATAATTATATATTTTATTATAAATATGTTATATGCATGTATTTATATATAGGTATGTATATAATATACTGAATATATTTATATTTATTTAACTTATTTATATAAATATGTATTATATTTTTTAAACGCGTATATGTATAATAATTATTATTTTTTTATTGATACAATATAAAAATTTTACTCTTCTTTATTTGTTGTTACCGCCTTCTTTGTTCTCCCACTGCCCTAAGGTTGACTGGCAGAGAATGCTTTTAGCATTAAGTCCGCCTTTTGTTCCATTACTTGTGTAAGGTTCAATAAAGAATAAATAAATAAATAAATAAATAAACTAAATACATACACGAATTTCTCTATCTGGTTTCGCATAGCTTCTAGCATGCGAGAGATTAGCGTTTCAAAGAGTACAGCAAGTTTTTAAAGTAATGTAGGGACAATGTATGCCGAGTAGGATTTTTGTCAAACACCTCAACTTTGAGAATTGTGTAGAAGAAAATTGATACCAAAAATATTCTTTCACAGGGTTTCCTGTCTGTGTGTATAAAATACTGATAGTTGTAAAGAAAATATGTATATCTGGTAATTTATGAAATGAACAAGAAAATGTAGAGTTTACTCTGCCCACAACACAGGGTATCCTAGTGTGGGAACTATGTGTCCTGTAAAAATTTTTGTGTACATTTATGCAATAAATAAATTATTATTATTATTACTCTGAACGAAACTGAAATTGGAAGTGTAATGTAGGTGGACGGTGGACCTTCAAACTATGTTCCCATAAAATTCATCCATGTGTAGATGTTACAGTGAAAGTGCGAAATGCCGCGAATCTTAAGATTCACCGGTGGATCTTAAAATTCACCAAGCTTCCAGAAGAATATGCAAAATTTATTCTTTTCATGATTTTTTGCAGGGTTCCTTTTCTTTAAGTTAACCTAATCTTAGTAACCAACAAATACTACCTACTTAAGTATAGTTAATTTCCCCGAGTTCAACACCCCAAGGTAAACATTTTCTTTTTCGAATACACATTAACGCATCGCCCTATATTAATAATAATAATATTTGCGCCGTTCATCTAACATTCAATAAGTCCCCTCGGTGTACATATGAAATCTACAGAATCTTAACCCCGGTTGGTGTTAGAATTAAGTAAATTCACTTAATAGTTTCGGACTTTCACATTCATGTGCTTTCACCATCGAAATTGGTCATTGTCATTTCATTTCCATGCCACTCGCCGGAGGTGGGCAGCTGGGCAGTCTCCTTATGTGAGCGAATCCATCGCCAGGGTTTGGATAAAACCCGAAGTATTGAGAGAAACGATAAAATACGACGGACGGCTGTATGCCTTCTCTGAAGCTCCACCTCCCCGCGAGGAGTGCGAGGAGAGCGAGGAGTGCGACACTACACAGAACAGAACAGAAGACATCCCGGACGTCATGTAATATGACTGTATGAAATACGAGAGCTCTCGAAACACCTGACTTGACGACCCTGTAGCCTAGTTGGTAGCGACCCTGCATGCGAAGCGAGGGGTCCCGGCTTCGATTACCGGCCGGGGTAAATATATATTTGTACTCGAGTCATGGGTGTTATTGTAATGTGTTAGGTATATGTGTAGTCCATGCTATCAGCGACATAGGTAAATAACCTATTGCGGGGGTATGAGTGTGTAAGCGTTAAAAAAAACTTAAAAATAACCATGCACCGGGAGAACTAGGAGGGAAACCCCGCCTAGTGGCGCTCCGAAAGTTATTCGATGCCGTCATCAATACTGGAACTATCCCTAAGCGTGGAACAGAAGTGTTGTGACTCTATTCTATAAGAAGGTTGAAAAAGCCCTTTTAAAGAACTTTTTGCTCTCCTAACTTTTTGTATTAAAGACACTCAAAGAATATCGGATGGAACCACCTGAATATTATTTTAAAGTCAGGTATCAGGGTCGTACACCGGCCATAGCAGCCGCGGCGCCTCCATCGAAACAAGGACGTCACACTCGCACTCAGCATAATGCTACGACTACGGTGTGATCACCGCAGTGTTGTTTTCAATGGCGACAAGCGATCTTTGTGTAGTACATGATGTCGTCTCGCAAGTCCTGTGGTACTCGACGCAATATAGGATTTCAGGAGGCACAGCACGCACAGCTAGTGTGACGTAACGCGTGCACTAACCGTGTCCGCCGCGGCCGGCGACTCCTCGTACAGCGCCAGCGCACACAACGCAACCGTGACGGGTACATCGCACGCCGCAAGCCGCACGCCGCGCCGCCGCGCCGCAGGGAACAACCAAACATCCACGAGCACAGAATAAAATCTACGAGTTCTACGACACTGGTGGGACGCGGACGGTGCTCACACTGCTCACAATGCAAACCTACTGTGTATGTCATTCCACTAGGGTTATCAGATGACGGGGAAATCCAGGACTGTACTGGAATTTTACGTCTTGTCCCGTAATGAATTAGTAGTCTCGGATTCCGCGTTGACAAGAGGCTGCTGAAATGAAAGGGGCGCATACAGTTGCGACACTAGGGGTGACTGGTGAGCTTCTTTTAGAGTGTTTGTTTATGCTCTACCTACTAAAAGTGAATGCGTTGATTGAATCAAAAATCCTGGATTCACAGATCTACCAGTAGAATTATCCCGAAAATGAAAAGCCTGTCTGTATGTAGCATCCCTGCCTCCCACACTTCCACGACACTGGCGGCAGCTGAAAGGTTTCCTCGCACTATCTCTGCGGCACGCTCGACCGCTCGCCGTCTTTATCATTCGTGGCAGACGAGGCGAGACAATGCTTTTTTGCATTTTTAGTTCACTCCGAGCGCTGTTGTTCAGGAAGAACAAAGTCGCTAAGATCCCGTGCCGCAACTGCACGTGTGTTTGATATAAAGACGCCCGGACGCTCAGCGCTACCACACCGTAGTGCAGTGATATAGTCACTTTATTTATAGGTAGGTATTCGTTTTCTTTCGCAGGTAGAAACTCACAATATGTATTTCCACCTTAGACTCGATGTCGATAGTCGATGCAAATTGGTGAATGACGCAGCCTAGGGGTTATTTTTATACTGTAACATTCCCGGTAGTTAGACGCACAATCGCTGCTGGTGACTGACGCTATCCACACTTTACATTACATTGAGTCACTGTGGGCCAGCGTGGGCATACGCCAAAGGGCACACACGGAGTTCATGTACCTACAAATAGATTTCGGCTTCAGATATATTATTATTATATTATTATTATACCTTCAACAAGGAGAACCTAACATTAGAAGTTGCGTACGTGTTTGCTTCTTACTTCTAAAGCTGATTGCATAACCCGACTGCTTCATGTCATGCTTCGAGTGTGGTGAGCAACCGCTTACCGCAGGCGGGGTCGGGAGGTGGACGGAAGTCGGAACCATTAGCATCACTACCGCTACTCGCCGTTTATCTCAGGGCACGTTAAACTGACCGTATCGGCTGTTGCTGCCTGCTGTGTTATACTCGTACAGCTGGACACGTCGCAGTTGGAGCCCTCCCAACGGCACAGAAACAAGCTGACCGCTCTAGCCGGCATGCGGCAGACCACCATCGCGCCTCCCAGCAGTCCAGCACAACGAGTAACGACGGTAAATGGATTGTAATCATTGAATTGAACTACTCTCAACGCAGAAACACAAAGTACACCAAATTATCAAATGTTGTAGAGTTCAGCAGCACCAAATATATAGACAAGGTCTCAGGGTATTTTGACGTTGCTATGTAATAAAAAAGACTTCCAAAGGCATAAACGGCGTGTAATTAAATAATTTCCGTTTGACCGTCCGTTGACTGGACATAGGCCATTGTCGTCAATCTGGGTGATATGTTTATTTGTTTCCCTTATATAATAAATAAAAATAAAATAAATAAATAAAAATAAAAAAATAAAAAAGCCTTTATTACTACTACTTTACAAAATTATTATGTTACATACATTTAAACTTAATTATATCGTAGAAGTCGCCTCAGCGGCGTAGGCCTCCCCCAATTTGTTCCAGTGGACTCTATCATGTGTCAGTTGAGGCCAATTGGGTCCACACTTACTTCGAAAAATATCTCGCCATCTTATTTTTGGCCTGCCCTGCTTCCTTTTCAAGAGTCTTGGAGTCCACTCTGTTACTTTTTTCGTCCACTTTTTACTGTTCATTCTTCCAATATGACCTGCCCAACTCCATTTTAACAATCTTATTCTCCGTTTCACATCAAAGATTTTGGTTTTATCTCTTATAATTTTATTACTTATTTTGTCCGATACTTTTATTCCTAAAATGCTTCTTTCCATTTTTCTCTGGCATATGGCTAATTTTTCTTCTTCTTCTTTTGTGATTGCCCATGATTGACAGCCATAAGTTAAGCAAGGCAATATAGCTATATCTATAATTTTCCTCTTAATTTCTATTTTAATTTCTTTATTTTTAAATATTTCTTTTAGTCCCCAATATTTTTTCCATGACATGGCAATTCTCCTTTCTATTTCATTTCTCGAATAATTTTCAAATGACACTAATTGGCCTAAATATATATACTCATTTACAAATTCTAATTTTTCTCCATCCACAATAATGTTATTTGTCGGTCCGTTTGTCAGTATCTTAGTCTTAGTTAGATTTAAGTTTAGCCCAACATTTCTACTTGCAGCGGTCAGCTCTACAACCATACTCTCCATGTTTCCCTTATATAATACATGTTAATCAGTGGCATAGCGTGGGCTCCCCGCCGCCCGGGGCCGAACGAAAATTCCCCCCCCCCCCCCCCCAGTGATCTTTGCCGCCCCCATTTTATCCATACTAATATTATAAATGTGAAAGCGTGTTTGTTTGTCTGTTTGTCCGTCATTCACGTCGCAACGAAGCTGTTATATGGTTTGGTTTTTGTGTGTGGAGATAGTGAGGAGGGTGTAGAGTAACGTAGGCTACTTTTTACCGCGGCAAAACATCCCCATGGAAACATCGATACTTTGTTAGTTGCTAGATATTTATTTCCAGATGTTGTTAATAGATGGCGTTAGTAAAATTAATTTGCATTTCACGCTATCAAAATGATACATGTAAATTACTTAAGTCATAGGCAACTATGTCTAAGTAAGTAAAAGTAAATAAGTAGGATTTGTAAAAAATCGATCTCTACCGCGGGCGAAGCTGCGGGCAAAAGCTAGTTTAAAATATATTTTTTATTAATAAAAAATGCACTTATCTTGTTTTTTTTCATAGCACAATTATTTACATTAAAAATTAAATAAAATTAATTTTAATGCCGCCCCCTCTTCATGTGCCGCCCCCTCTTCATGTGCCGCCCTGGGACACGCCCCCCCCCCCACGCTACGCTACTGATGTTAATAATAAGTTTTATGTATTATTATTATTTTTAAACCATTTTTAATGTCTGATGACTATGAGATAATAAAATCCACTAATTGTACTCCAACATACTGTTCAATCAAAGAAAGGGTTACCTAGTTATAGCAATCATTCACATCACTACAGTCAATGCAGAGACGCAGAGTCAATGTCCCCATCTAATTGTTTACATAAATGCCAGGTTTATAGAAATGAACTATAACTGTAAGGTGTGCTAAACATCGCTCGATGGCGGTGCGTTGGCACTTGGCAAGCGTGAAGCGTAAAGCGTCCATCCTTAGTTACCTTCACCTGCGTTACCGTTACATGTTAAACAATTCCACGAACAGCGCGTCACTCGCGCCATTCGCTAATCGAGTAAGCATTAAAGAACGCCACTCGAACAGATAACAGTATGAATCAGTAGAGTCGTCAGTAGGGCGTGCGGGTGCGGCGTGCGGCGTGCGGCGTGCGCAGAACAAACAGTGATCAGTCAGCCGTCAGCGTCTGAACTGAACCCAGTCAACCCAGTGATACACAGAATATGTCATACTCTATCTAATTATATAAGTAGCACGAATAGTTACAGGCAGGTACGATGACTATGATGTAAGTATGTATGAATGATGAGTGAACGACAACCTCTTGCTTTGACCAACCACCGGAGCTTGCTATTCATTCCGATATTAAACATTCGTTTAAGGCCCTGTGGTATTCACTCCGACATTAAACATTCGTTTAAGGCCAGTGCCCAGTAGGAAGTTATCGTCCATTCGCACTTAAAAACACAAACCGGCTATATTGCCAAGTGCAGTCCTAAGTGATGTCATCGTAATAATGAAGCGACGCCGAAGGGAGTCGCGACACTCGCGACCGACACGTCCGACACACATACGGCGATGACACGCAGAAGCCTGACCGCCACGCGTAGCGTTGCCAGGTGTCCGGAAAAAGCCGGACACAGGCTTTTTTAATTGCGTGTCCAGCCAAATTAAACGGATTTTGGCTTTTATTAGGCTTTTTACAAAAAATAATAGTATGGAATGATTAAAAATAAAGAAGACTGATTCGTCATTCATTCATTCATTTCATTCTTATCAATAAAGCCTAGTTTTACTTTAATTTATTATAAGTACTATTATTTCTTCTGTGGTTTTACTTACAATGTTTTGTTGTATTAATACTAAAAAACAAAACCAAACTGGCTGGTCTGTCCGGCTATTAGGTTTGAAAACCTGGCTACCCTAGCCACTCGGGAGCCAGCGCGAGATTGAAGGAAGACAGAGAAAAAAATAAATCGAAAGTAGAAGTCAAGGTCCACGCCGCTCCGTAAGACTGTCCGTGTAAATATAAAATCATGTATTTTTTCGTGCCAGTAAGTAAATGAAATATGGAAATTGTAATTCATTATTTTTAAACATAGTATTAAGGTACATGCGTTGTCTATTCTCTATGCTGTTTTATATCTTGAAAAAGTATTCAGATATTTTCATAACACCTATTAAATTTCATTATTAATAAAATTATTACCTATAAAATGGAATTTTATACATAATTTTGTATAAATAGGTAGATAAATTTAATTTATAAAATGTTTTTTTTTTTAAAACATGACTACATGACATGACGTGACGTCGGTCGCCTTTTTGGACGGGAGGCGAAGTGTGACGCGGCCGCGGGCACCACAAAGGTCTACGCCGCCGCGCCGTAGGGCGCGTAGACTGTAGAGTCGCGGGTTGAACGAAGTCCGGTCGCTAGAAGAAACGAATACTAAAACCTAATAATCCGTTGATTTCTTAGTATTATTATCTAAACTTTATATTATAAAGAAAAAAGTTTTGATTTTTATTTCTCAACAACTACAGGACCGATTTCAGAAATTAGTTCACCAATAAGAAGCTCTATTGTTTCAGAGTAAGGGTCAACGCACATATTCAGCGCGATTCGCGTTTCGCTGAACGATTTTGGTTACACCTATTCAGTTCTGCTTCGATCAGTCGCGTACAGCGGCCGGCGTAAGAATGTGGACGCTTCTATCTACTGCGTGCAAAAATCGGGGAATATTGACCTAAGGTTTTGAATCTAAAAAATACCGCTGGTATGTTTTTGTTTAAATAACATTTATGTTATATATAACGATAATTGGAGACGGGCCGCGCCACCAGTTTTCATAATTCGAAATTTATTTATCACTCATTATATCATAGTTATGCACGTATTTTTTTATCTACCACCATTTCGGAAAGGTGCTATGAAGTTGAACATCCTCGCGGTGCGCCTGCATGCCGACACCGCGACACCGCGACCCCCGGCCCGCCCGACCCGACCCGGAGCGGCCGGAGCCCACCACGGCCACCACTCACCACCTCACCAGTCCAGCCCTAGCCGCACTGCATATTATTGTACGTTACTGTCATCTTTTAATACCCAACACATTTGTTTGAAAGTATTATATTTCCGGAGCTTTTTAAAACAACACGCTTACGATTTTCTTAACAATTCATCTCTTCGCTCGATATAATAATATTACGCTATCAATATTTCTTTTTAATAGGTATTAAAATGTAATAAGCATCTATAAAGCAAGACCACAATAGTAACCACACACTACATTGCATGATACAAATTACAGCACAGCAAAATGTTTACAGTGTTGTTGACACGATGTTTACAGATATATTTTATGTAGGTAGGTGTAAGATATATCTATATTATTATAGTGGTTCAGTGTATATTATAGGATTCATATATACAATACTAGTATAGATGTATATTATTGTACATAGCTCAGAAGTTCAGCCGCCGCCGCGCCGCTTTACTTTAACCATTGTTGTACAAAGATTAACGTTTAGGCAACGGAGGTCGGAGACATCGCTGTTGTATTTTACAGACACATAAAGTGTTCTAAGTAAGTGTGTGATTAGCGCCAACAATAGAAATAAAACGGGACAGTTAAGTCTAGCGGTACTACTAAGCGGTAGGCGTGTCGTGTGGTGTGTGGCGCGTGGCGTGTGTCGTGTGGCGTGTGGCGTGTGGCGGCGGTGTGGTACTCACGCTCCGGAACTTGAAGAACAGCGACATGGCGGCGTGCGCTGCGCCGCCTCACGGCACACTGCCGCCACCGGGCGCCGCCGCCGCCGCCGCCGCCGCCGCCGCGACGTCCCGCCCGGGCGCCCGCCCGCAGCGCTGGGCGCGGCTAAGGCTGGGATCCATTGGTAAAACTATTCGATAATGCAACAATATATTTAGCAAGTATACGGAAATCCTTCGTTTGATCCAAGAACTCGTTAAGTATCTAGTGCCTACTAATACAACTAGTACATACTCGTTTTTTGACTGTTACTGTTAAAAAGGAGGATGGTACTCGTAGCGAAGCCCGGCGCGGCGGCGGGAGCTGGTGCATTTCCCGTGAGTCCCGTGACGCTACCGCGAAAATTTATTTAGGTACCGTAGCACTACCAACCTTACCTATTGGTAGCACACCTTACTGGTACCAACTTTGCTGGTGGTGCGTGGTGCCGCTAGCAAGCATGGGTACCGTCGTGGATAATCGTGGTGAAACAGATCCTAGCGATCTAACCAGCGGCAAGGTTCAATCGTCGGAGGCGTGGGAGCTCCAGTGTTCAGCGCGGTGTATGCCGTACGGTGCCCGGCCAACCGCAAGCAGGGAGATGGAAGTTGGGCGTTGGACGGCAGGAGCCTCTTACGCAGGGGCCTAGCTATTATTATACGGATCCCCCAGCGAATAGGGGCCCCCACTAACACTCCCAAAAAAAGCTCGCCAGCGGCCTACGACCGCTACAGTTCGCATTCCTTTTATATTTGACAGCTAAAGTCAAGGGGCCCCACAGGCCACAACAAATATTGATATGGGGCCTCCTTAGGGCTAGCTACGCCACTGCTCTTACGTCCCAAGCAGTAAAGTAACTACTTAAGTTAAGTGAACCTAATGTTATTTGAGTACACAGAGAAACTAAACTACGAGTATATAGATACGCAACCAATACGTGCAGTCGAGATTGTAGTAGATATTTATCTAAGTATGGCTTGCGAACGGATTCGCAAGTACGAGTCATATTGCTGTCGCCTGTGGTAATTAATATTGTAAATCCAGCCTTACCCGCAGCGGCCGCCGCGCGCAGCGTGCGAGCGCGAGGGGCGCCGGGCGCGGGCTGGGGGCGCTCAGGGCGGCGCGGCGGCGCTGCGGCGGGGCGCCCGAGCGGTCGGGGCGCGCAGTGCGCACGCGCGGCCTCATCGATCCGCCACCAGTTGCGATGCGATGGAAATCTGTGAGTGAGAGCGCGGCCGCGGCTCACAATATTCACGTCGTCATCGGACACGGGAAGGCGAAATCTTTACTAACATAGGAACGGGGCGCTTCCAGCATCCGGACAAGTGTGTGATGTGGTCGGCGGTGCGGTGGTGCATGCTGGTAGTGGTGGTGGTGGTGGTGGTGGGCGCGCGCGAGCTGGACCCCGCGGCGTGCGCGGCGCGCTTCGACGTGCAGCGCGACAAGATCATCCGCACGGAGGAGTCGCGCGAGATGGGCGCGCGCTACCTGTCCGAGCTGGACGTGGGCGCGCGCCGCGAGTGCCTGCGCCTCTGCTGCGAGACCGACGGCTGCGACGTGTTCGTCTTCGAGGAGAAGGTCCGTACCGACGCCGCGACGATGTGCTTATTCGTTCGTTTCCGAGGGATTCAATTCGATAGATCCGAGCACGAGTCGCGTGAGATATATTGTAAACAAACCGTAAATCTGCTTAGGTATTCGTATACAATATTGAGTGACGCGACGATCTTTGGATTCTAGGGTTTAATTTATAATATTACTAGCTATTACCCGCGGCTTCGCCCCCGTGTTCAAAGGGAAGTAGCAATGAGTTGTTTAACATGCATGACACATTCCTAGATATAATAACATAATAATAATAATTCATAAATAAGTACCGCGGTACCGCGGTAAAAAGTAGCCTACGTTACTCTCCAGCCTCCTACCTATCCCCACACAAAAAAAATCATACCATAATATCGCTCCGTTACGACGCCGACGTGAAAGACGGATAAACAAACAAACACACTTTCGCATTTATAATATTAGTAGTAAGTAGTATGGATGTATCTATATAAATTGTCAACAAGCAAGCATGGATCGATATCGTGTATTTTAAAGCAATGTGAAAAGGAGGGGAATCCTTACTTTGTTCATATGTGACTTGCTGTCGAAATAGAGTGAAGGATTTCCTCATGCAAAACGCTAACGTGTGTGTGTGTGTGTGTGTGTGTGCGTGCAGAGTCCGGGCAGCTGCTACCTGTTCAGCTGCGGGCCGCCGGAGGACTTCCGCTGCAAGTTCACGGCGCACGGGAACTTCAGCAGCGGCGTGCTGGCGCTCAGCCGCCGCCTGGCCGAGCTGCAGGACCAGGAGCGCCTGGCGCGCCACGAGCAGGAGCTCGCCAACCTCAGGTACACACCACACACCACACACACCACCGTCACCACCTCACGTACTCGTACTATTTAATAATCAATACTGTTTGAATTTTTTTCGAGTTTGCATACAAAGCTTACAAAGACACAATTTAAGTGTTCCGATCTTCGATCACTTATAAAAGAACAGTGATCGAAGGTTCCGATGCGAAGCGACGGAAACGAGATCTCCCTAAGGTAGTAAATGGACGAGTTACTGAATCGACTTGACTTGCAAATTGATTGAGTTGACTTAACGCACACCGCAGGAGCCCCACGAGTTCGACGGCGAGCTCGACGCCGGAGCCCCGCGCGGCGCCCGCGCCCTCGCCGCAGCCCGCGCCCTCGCCCGCGCCGGCGCCGCGCGCGCCCCCGCCGCCGCCGCCGCCGCCCCAGCCAAGTAATTTTTATTATGCTCTACTACATCTACTTAAGTTTTTCTGTGAGCGAGCAAACAGGTCACCTGATGGTTAGTAATCACCGTCGCTCATGAACACTAGCAACACCAGAGGCGTCACCAACGCGCCGCCGCGCCGTAAGAAAGCGATGAATCTGATTCTTGAAGGACAACTGACAAGGGGTCCTTCGGTTCATTCATTCATTGAGTCGTGCGACCGTTGACTTGCGAATTTAGTTATTGTCCGAGGTTGTAGTGCCCCCTGTGTACTGTAACTGTAACCTGTCCACTGCGGGGTGTGCGTCCAGCAGGGCGATGCAGCCGCTACCAGTTCGAGTGCCGGCGCGGCGGCGAGTGCATCGCGGTGTACAACGCGTGCGACGGCGTGCCGCAGTGCGCGGACGGCAGCGACGAGGCGCCCGAGCTGGGCTGCCCCGCGCCCCCCGCGTCCGCCGCGCCCCCCGCGCCCCCCGCGCCGCCCGCCACGCCGCCGCCGCCGCCGCCCCCGCAACCGGCTCCTCCGTTGACTCAGGTAACTGACGATCGTCCAGGGTTCTAATAGTTAAATAGTCGCACCAAGTGATTACCTCGTAACGTTGTAATGTGTCGTCCAGGTGCAGGAGAGCGCGGAGGAGGCGGCGGGGGTCGCGGGGGTCGCGGGGGGCGCGGGGGGCGAGCTGTGGCCGCACCGGCTGGCGCAGGCGCAGCTGCAGCACCGGTACAACGGTAACGTCCCGCCAGTGTCCCGCTGCCCGGCGGGTCCCTACACTCCCTACTGTCCCTACTGTCCCATACTGTCCCTACTCGATACTCGTTCTCGGGGGCTCGGCCGTCTATCGGCTCCACGCATGCCTTTAATCAGTGAACTATATATTAAGTATCGCGAGATTCGCGAGTAATTTCGTTACGTAAATGTAGAGCATCATTTCGTGTCGACAGAAAGAGTGGGTGCAGCGGGTGCAGCGGGTGTCGCGGGTGTCGCGGAGCCGGGGGCGGTGGCGGGCTCGCACATCTTCAGCCACAAGGGCGGGCTGCTGCAGGAGGGCGCGTTCGAGCCGCCGCCCGCCGCCGGCTGGCCGCGCCGCGGGTGGCCGCCGCAGACAGGTCGGTCCCAGTCTCCCAGTGACGAACCCGTGCAACCAAACACACCACCACACACTAAACAATTTCGTTTTCAATGAAAACGAACATACCTATTCGGTAGCTTGGGATTGATGATGATGCAGGCTTCAGGATTGCGTGGGTTACGCTAACGTTAATCGTGATGGTTTGTAGGTATGGACGGCATGGGCATGAGCGCGCCGCACGCGTGGGGCCCCTACGCGCCGCCCGACTGGGACCCCGAGCCGCGCCGCGCCTGGCCGGTGCCGCCCAGACCCGAGCCGGTATGTCACACGTCACACTAACATTATGGGTGTAATTCCCTTATCATCCATCCTTGAATTCTAGTCAAAGCGCACAACACCCTCAGCCGCCAGTAACAGTTCCAACAAGTCGCTCTTGTTGCACGTTGGACTCATTTGCTCCTATCGCAGGCTCCTTCCTGGCAATTAAAATAGAATGGCGAAGACAACATGGCCCCTTCCTCCTCGGGACGCCCATGGATGGTACAGGGCCAGTAACATTGGTGTAGAAGGAGCCGGAGCTAACCTAACCGGGATTCGACATATTTTGCATGTGTTTTTTTCTTTCTCGATTGATACGTTACGCGACATGACATAAGTTTTTTTCGTTCCAGGAGATCCCAGTGTATTTGCCTCCCAAGACTATGCCTGAACTGCCGATCATGTACTCTAGTCAGCAGCAGACTCTGCGAGATAGTCCTAAGAAGGGCTTCGACTTGATGACGAAGAGCAAGTTGCCGGAGACCGGCACGGAGCCCCCGGGGGCGCCGCCGCCGCCCGCCCCCCGCGACCCCGGCCCCGGCCTCGACCCGCGCGAGGAGAGGAAACCCGCGCCCGCACCCATAGAGAACACGACGAAAAAAAAAATGTTGAAGGATTCGGTACGTATCGTATTGAACGTTATCTTACCTACCATACCCACCTTTAAATATTAATATAATTACCCACTAACTGGCTTCCTGTGGCTGTTAGCCGCCGGAGGAGGTGCACAGATCGTCGGCGACGGGGGCGGCGGGGGCGACGGGGGCGGCGGGGGCGGCGGGGGCGGCGGCCATGCTGGCGGCGGACGAGCACGACGGGCTCAGCGAGCGGCCACCCGCCGCCGTGCTGCTGCTCGTGCTGGGTGAGCCGCTGACCGTCCTCTACCGATTCACTAATATAAGAGGGGTCTGCTGAACAGCGGACGTAATTTCTTCAGTTAGTGCACTTTTATCGTCAGGTCGTCCATTTGCTCGTTTATCAGCTGCTTACATAATAGGCGCTCGTCGCGGACGCTCTCGAAAGTGCCTGCGATGTCGGAGGAGCTAAAGTTATTGTAGACTAAGTCAGCCGCTGACGTGTTCCTCTGCGGCAGGCACGCTGCTGACGGCGGCGCTGGGCGCGCTGCTGGCGTGCCGCGCGCGCGCCGCCCGCCGCCGCCGCCGGGCGCACCCGCGGTACGCGCTCGACGCGGACTACCTCGTCAACGGCATGTACCTGTAGCAGCCGCCGCGCTCCCGGCTCGCCGCCGCCGCGCCGCCACCGCGCCGCCGCGCCATGCGACACGACCACTCGTTGGAGGACGGCAGTCGGCACGGTCCGCTGGGTGCGGACGCGTCCGTGGAGTCAGAAGACGAGCTGCAGGGAGATAGTTATGTACGGACGCAACGGAGCGGACGATCGCATCTTCATATCGTTTTATATAAATACATACTATCTTAACCGCTTCGTGGAACAGTTAGGTATTCCTATCGACATTGGGGTGGCGGCATATCAAGAAGCACCGCGACCACAGTTGTAGGTACTCGGTGAAACGTAATTAGGGTTTCCCTCCTTTTTCGGAATGATAAGTCCTAAGTTGAAATAATTTTCACAAAGTAAATTAAGTCATTTAATTTTCTGATGGTTTAACCTTGAAACTGTTGCTTATAGTATCAGTAGTTACTATCAGTTAGGTAGCACACACCCTGCCATTGATACCTAACCTACACATGGAAGTGTGCCACCAGTCCACCACAGCTCACCGCTTACCAGCGCGAGCGCGGTGGAGAGCGAGTAGCGACCATAGACATAATACTACTAGACTAGGCAAGGTATCTGAGCTTAATTAACGGCCGGTCTCAATATTATACTGTCAGTGGAACTCTGGTACATATCAGAGATAAAAAGTAAACATTGATCTCTCGCTAAGGGTGTTACCAGACCAATCGATCGATTGTCGATCGACGGCATCGATTAACGTCGATCGAAGTTGATCGACTGGTCTGGTAGCTTTAATTGATCGACGCATACCGTTCGACTAACCAATCGATCGATTCCATCGGTCGACGTTGATCGATAGGTCAGGTAGCTTTAATTGATCGACTGATACCGTTCGACTAATCAGTCGATCGACCGTCGGTCGACGTTAATCGTTTGACTCCGGCTATATTCCATCAGTATCTCTCGAAATGTATTCAGAAGAGGACGCGTTATTCTTGGCCAGTACGATGTTGCTCGTACTATTATTACGGATCGACGTCGACTAATCCATTCTACCATCGATCGATGCCGTCGATCGATTGGTCTGTTAGCATCTATCGATCGACTTGACTAATCCATTCTACAATCGATCGATGCCGTCGATCGACTATCGATCGATTGGTCTGGTAGAAACTATCGATCGACGTCGACTAATCGATTTCACCATCGATCGATGCCATCGATCGACGATCGATCGATTGGTCTGGTAACACCCTAACTGCCGTCTCACAAATCAAAAGTAAGCAAAAAAAAGTAAGATCATCGATAGATAATATTTCAGTGACATTTCTGCCTCTGGTTTTTATGTCCCTCTGAAAATTTCGTTTTCGCATAACAATATATTTTTTTATACTTTTATACTTTTTTTATACTTTTTATCATAAAAAGGAGCTCAGTGTTTTTGATTATAAACTTATTTCATTTTAATATTAAAATGATAATTTGTTCCAAATGTACTGTAAATTTCGCGGATGAAGTTAATAATAATAATGTTATGTGTAACCTGCAACAATGCTTCACTAGTAACAAAACGCAGCATTTGACGTTTATCGCTCATGGGTATCCCGGACGACGATGACATGTTATTGTCATTTGACATTCGTTTATGTCGCTTGGTTACCCAAAATATAAACAACGTGTATTTTGTCACAATTTTAATACTTAATATTAATTTTATGAATAAACTAGGATTATATAATGAAACACATAGCTCAACAATTACCGTGAGTATAGACTTTATTTGTTAATAAAATAAAATATATTACCTATTATGTTTAGTAAACAAAAAATTGTAGTAATTGTAAATTGTTGTACTTGTAGAAGTTCAGTAGAAGTGATAGCCTAGCGGTTAGAACGTTGGTCTCCCGAACGAAGTGTTTATTCCCACTTGTCCGGGGCCCGAGTTCAAATCCTGGCACGCTAATTTTCAAATATTATGTGCGTATTAGAAGTTAATTATCACTAGCTTCGGTGAAGGAAAACAATGAACATCGCGAGGAAACCTGCACACCGGAGAGTTCTCCATAAAGTTCTTAAAGGTGTTTGAAGTCTACCAATCTGCACTTGGCCTGTGTGGTAGACTATGGCCTAATACCCCTCACATTGCGAGAGGAGACCCCGAGCCCAGCAATTATGGGTTGTTGCTTCTTTTTGCTTTTAAACAAAAAATTGTTGCCAAATGTACTAAAGGAAGTTTTTTTTTCAGATGAAGTCCAGACCCTTCACAAAAGATAAAGTACCTTTCTTCATATGGCCAAAATAGTAGCCAATAGCTATTGATGTAGCAGGGATACACCATTATTTCTGAAAAGGCGAAATGTTTGTGTTATAATTTCAAAATAAATCTAACTTAAAAAGCTTAGTGTTCTTGTTTTATTAAAATACCTACTTACCTAAAACTTTAAAGATAGGAATTGTTATCAATTCACATTCACTGCCGTATTTAACCGACTTCAAAAAAAGGAGGAGATTCTCAATTCGACTCTATTTTTTTATGTTTGTTACCTCAGAACTTTGGACTGGGCCAACCGATTTTGATGATTCTTTTTTTAATCGAAAGCTGGTGCTTGTCATGTGGTCCCACATAAATTTGAACGAGATCTGACAAGTAGTTTTTGAGTAACTTTGAAGTCGGTTATTTTTTGTTAGTAAAATTTAGATTATGGTTTACGTTTAATCTGAATCTAGGCAGTTATAAACAAAATTGGATTCACACAATTCAGTCATATATGTAGTCATATATTTTATACGAGGACAATTTCGGCGATCTTGTTACCGTATTAAAAAGGCGGAATCAAATATACAGGCTTCACAAAATTCATTATCACTCATCACTGATTAATAAATCCATGATGTTTTGATAAATTTTCTTTACAATATGAGAAATCTACCAATTATCCAATTATCGAAATCGAGCGATGTGAAAGACTCCGATAGTTGGTAACTTTTATTACCGACAGTTATCTGTCAAAGCGTTATTGAGACGCAAGTATTTATTTTTGTATGGACCAACATACCTACGGTATGACTTGGCCCTCCGAACGGTAGATCAATGTCATGGGTAGAAATTTTCTATCCACCGAAGGTTATTGAGACGCAAAAATTGACAAATATGACAGATGACATACTAATGACAGCCTTATCTACATTTTTATATCTGTTAGTACATTATTGAGACCGGCCGTAAGTGAAACCGTCACGCTGCGAAGAAAGGCAGGAGGTAAACCTATCCTTGTCTTACTTACGAGTTACGCGAGTCTCCTTGGTCTCATTCTCGTTCTAATAGCGTGACGCAAAGAAGCCCCGCTTGTCTAGTCTAGTAGTATTATGTCTATGGTAGCGACAGTGCGGCCATTGCGGCCACAGTTGCCACAGACCACACAATCAGCCATCCACTCGGCAGCTGGCGCGGGCGCGCGGGCGGGGTGGCGGGTGACGGGTGACGGGAGACGTGTTGTTATTCACCCCGATGGTGTTGGGATTGTTTGCCAACATTGTAATTTAGTTTGTATTTTAGAAATGTTTTTGTCGCTGAATTACCTGTGCTGAATCTTGATTCTGCAATACACTTGATTCAGCATACTAATGTCCAGATCCTTGGACATTAGTCTGCGAAGTGGGAACTGTCCCGCAAGTCGAAAGGCACTATAAAATAGATTAGATAGACGATAGTGTGACGCGCAGCACCTCCGCGCCTATGTTGGTCAATAATATCATAATTATGTTATTTCCAGTTCTGTAGCAGTGGAAATCATAGGTTTTTGTGTATAACGAGTGCTCATAGGTGAAGTGATGCCCCGAAAAAGCGGTGCATACTATATGCAAAATAATTACGCTTAATGAGTGTTCCTTGTATGCAAAAATATTTAGGTACTATGATAATTATTATGTACGTATGTATATAAATAAATAATTTAAGTTTAAAAATATACAGAAGTGTTAATGTTTTTATTATGTGTTTCAATTAAATTTCCATACACTTTGGGATCTGGGGTAATCTATGCCCTATGGTAAGGACATAATGACTAACGATGAACATCAGTAACAGTCTTGCAGCTGTTACTGAGTTAAGGTTCCAGCGCTCAAAATGTTAGGTAATATTAAAAGTCATTGATTAATGTTCAGTGTTCAGTGTTCACGACTGAAGAATGACCGAGTGAACGGTCGGGCGAGGGAGGAGCCACGTGTGAAACACAATGTTTGGATCAACATTTTATTAATTACACAAGTGTATATTTTACATAGATTGAAGGCCAATGCCTACGTAACGGGTTTTTCCCGTACGGGACGGGGAAAACATCGTCGCCGACGATTTCCCGTCCTGTATGGGATTTCGCTGCGTATGCACTATCGTATACATTTTCTATGAAACGATGTTTCCAAAATTTCACGTTCCGTCTCGTACGGGAAAAAACCAGTACGTATGCATTGGCCTTAAGATTTAAGTATAGGATCACAAGTGGCGAGCCGCGAGCGCTCGACCGCGGCCGGCCGGTACTATACAGTATGCTACAGATTACAGACCAATCTCGCTGCAGGTTCCACACGTAAACCTTTTTTTTATAATAAAATTATAATTATTATATTATGTGTCAGCGGTATCTTATTCACTACTAATATTATAAAAGGGGAAGGCGACTGACTTATCAAAGCGGAACCAAAACAATCGATGCTAAAACTACGAAATTTTAATAGTAGGTCCTTTTTATCGCCTCGGCGACCAATAAAAAAGGGCTTGAAACATATTATTATGTGTTTTGAAGTTCTTACGGGATACGAAATAAAGGGAGTTGTAATTATTGTCGCACCTGCAGCGAGATGTTATCCGTAGTACATAACACTACTGAGGCCATGGACATACTTTAACAGGATAACAGACTTCGAAAACGTACCTGAAGACATGACGTCACAATGAAATGACCATTTTCGACCAATCACAACCGAATTGAGGTTGTCCTTCATAATTATTGTAGACTGTTGTCTGATAATAACATAATTAAATACTTAGAAAAATTATTATGTCTTATTTTGATATATATAGATATCGTGGACACAATAGTCATTACGTTGTGACGTCATCCGTCTTCAGATACGTCTAGTAAATTATTGTATCCAGTAGAGTAATATTACATCCATGAGTGTGGCCGCCGGCCGGCTGGGCGGCCCGTCGCGGCGTCGCGGCGTCACACTCGGCCATTATACAACGATCATTGGTCTTAACAACGTGCCGCCACTGGCCGCCACTGGCCGCCAGGGGCGCCGTACGCTGGCCAAAATTATCAAAAAGTTGGCCTTTAGTAGTAATTTCAAATTTTGGTAGATGGTGCCTATTCATATACTGTTTTTTTTTTTCAAGTTTTAAAGTTCACGCTTGCTTTGTTGGTTTTTTGAGAACTAATAATTCTAAACTTTTTTATCTGGTCAACTTCAATCCCACCTGAAGGTATGGTGGTGATACAGTTATCACAGATCATCAAAATTTTTGGCCAACTGATTGGTAAACATGTCCCCCGAGCGCCGCCGCCGCGCCGCCGCGCCGGCCGCGCGTTACCTTACGAACACGATATAAAAATATGATTTGTCAACTTATCAACTAAAACCTGAGGAACTGGGTAAATATATGTTATAGGAAACGATACGTATTGCGCTAAGACCCATCGCAGCGATCACCGCCAGCGGCCGGCGCCGGGCCACCGGGCCACCGGGCCACCGGGCCACTTCCAACATGGCAGTGTCTGTCTCTATCAGTCTATTGCTTACATTTTATATTACAACACGTTTATAAATTATAATGACAAATTGTAGAATAGGGGGCGAGGGGGCGAGGGGGCTCCGTGCAGCGCCACATCACCGTGTGCCAGGCCCGCCACACGATATTAGGCCATTACATTCGATAAGGCACATTTTGTTTAGCATCACACATATTCGATGCGCTCGGCTCAGTCGAACGCATCCGTCAACACGAACGGAAGCCGAACAGTAGGTCCCCCCCCGCTCCCCGCCCCCCCCCCCCCCCCCTCCCCCCGCGCGCTCGCTGCGGCACCCGGGCCCTGCGCACCGCACAATCATATAAATTTCGTCTAGAGCTTACATCTAACGTTACACGCTAAGGCCCAAGGGCGATCGAAAACACATTATTACCACACTTTACAATAGAAGGCACTTCAATGTAGGTCGCTGGATCAGATCCAGGGTCTGCCGGGACAGTCGTCGATATAGTCGATATAGTTCGAGTTTATTCCTAGCGATCGGCGGGGCATCGCGACTATCGCGAGCCGGCACCCCAATATATACAATATACATACAAATGGTCAATTTGTAACTTCGCAACGAAGTTGAACTTTACATCATTAAATTAACAGCTTAAAATCAGTAAACTTTTTAACAGTAAAAAGAACTATTTACGAAGCGAGATGATGTACAACTACCACTAAATGTAACTATCGGCAGCGCCGTCGGCCCGCCCGCACTCCCCACGCTCCCCGCGGCCCCGCGGCCCCGGCGGTGCATCCGGGGTCACTTCATTATTAAACACGTATAAACTAAATTTAGGTATTGTATTTTAACATTACACAATAAACACAACGTAGAAAACGTTATTTTTCACCATGGCACGCTAAAATTACATAAATGATTACTTTTGGAATGGAGTGTTGTCTTTCATGTTTGATTAAATAAAAGTGTACCAATTGACGAGCGGTCGCCGCGGTCAGGGCTGGCGGGGGGCGGGGTGTGCGGGGTGTGCGGGGGGCGCGTGGTGCGCCAGGCGGCAGTTCTCGACGTAGAGGTCCTTGACGAGCAGGTCGGCGGCGGCGAGGCGCGCCAGCAGCCGCTGCGCCGCGCGCTCGGCCCGCGCCGCGCGCGCCCGCAGCGCCGCCGCCTCGCGCGCGCCCGCCGCCTGCCGCCAGCGCGCCGCCCCCGCGCCGCACGCGCAGCCCGCCGCCGCCGCCGGCGCCACGGCCTGCAACCATACATGCTGTGCGGTCACTTATACAAGGACGGTTCTTTAACTCTTTTACATTTTTATAAAAGAAACTAGCTTCTAACTGCGACTTCATCTGTGTGGACATCAGAATTGTATCCTTAGAGGAATGAAGAGTATGATTAATAAAGGAAATGATACAAAAATTCTATGCTAGTAGCACATATAAACCTGTAGACAAAATTTCCATTAATTATTAAGTTAGTATTAGTCTACTTCCGTCTAATCCGCGTTTAACATGTATGATGGTGTTCGCGTACAGTAATTCAATGAGTAGTGCATTCAATCCTATGTAGTTCAAGTCAGTCGCAATAAAACATTCTCAAAGCAAACACGCATCTTTCCTTCGCAAACTTACCTGCACAACCCTGCAGTCCATAAGCAACCGTATTTACATCAACAGATGGTATATACTTTAAAACATGCGTGGCACCTCCCTCCCTCCCACAACGGAAACATGCACTACAATAATTAAACGTATATACCAACATACATACCAGCACCAACACGTGTTTCGCCCCGAAACGGAGCATCATCAGGGTAAGTTGACTCTACGATGGTTAGTCGGAAAGTGAGCATCGTTCACTGAGCGTGGCGTATAACCATCCAACTATAACTAACCACTAACTACTTATCTTGAGGGAACAGGTCAATCCCCATTCCCCGATATAAAAAGCAACCTATCCTTCAATGCGGGATATTAAATATCTATGAGTCAGATTTAAACTAAATCCGTTTAGCAGTATAAGCGTGAGTGAATAAGAAACATTCACTTAATTTCATTTTTAAAATGGTTTAAAATACAACAACAAATATGTTTCCAATCAATTCCCGTTATTTCCGTTCGTTCAGGAGTTACATAATTACAATTACATATTTGGTCTTCAAGATACACCATGAGGCCCTAAGTGTGATCAATAATATCCTAGTTTTACAATTATTTCAAAGTAGCACCAAATAATATTTAAAAAAAGTGTTTCCGTTATTACCACCCGATCAGGAGTCACATATTCACCATCAGGTCACTATCAGGCCCCAAGTTGGTCAATGATGAGTACATCATCAAACCAGTAGGTTGTGCAATTTGAATGTTACCACTGACCAGCAACACCAAACACCCATTCAGCAGTTATTATGGAGCGAATATTTAGCACGCGCCTCATGCCTCATGGTATATCTAGAACACAATAGCGACCGGCAGTACGGGTTCCGCCGAAACTGGTCGACGGGAGATCTTACATCGTATGCCATTGACAGCTGGGGCGAGGCCCTCCAGAAAAACAGCGAAGAGCTAGCTGTTTCCCCTCCCCCCTGACATCTCGAAGGCCTTCCATTAGGACTGGCATGCCGACCTTGTGAGATTCAACGCCACAAAAACTCAAGCGTGTCAATTCACCGGCAAAAGAACATATCCGTTCAGCCGTTTTTGCGTGATTGAGTCACAAACATCCAAACTTACACATTTATAATATTAGTAAGATTAGGTTAATAGTAGAATGTAAATATTAACATATTGTTTACAAAGGTTAAAATCTAAGAAATTACGTTCGTAAGTGCCCTGCCACGCTTGCCAACATGTGTAAGGCCCTCCCCGGGCACGGTCCGCAGTCCGCACCGAACCAAACACGTTGGTCACTTCGATTGCATCAAATTGCATCAATACGATTGATACTTCTAAAATAACTATTGGCTGATGTATCTCACTCACCGCAGTCTCCTGCGCCTGTCGCCGCGGCGGGGCTTCCGGCTCGGGGGCGACGGGGGCGGCGGGGGCGACGGGGGCGGCGGCGGCGGCGGCGAGGCGCGCGCGCAGGTCGGCGAGCTCGGCGTCGCGCTCGCGGCGGTAGGCGGCGAACTCGTCCTGCAGGTCGT
The DNA here is from genome assembly GCA_911387775.1 of Thymelicus sylvestris. NCBI lineage: Eukaryota > Metazoa > Arthropoda > Insecta > Lepidoptera > Hesperiidae > Thymelicus > Thymelicus sylvestris. The sequence goes on from OU426893.1 coordinate 119,054, forward strand.
TGACCTGCGCCTCGAGCGCGAGCCGCTCGTCGATGGGCGGCAGCGCGGCGCCCGGCCGGAACTGCCGCTCGTACGCTGCCACGTGCGCCGCCAGCTCCGCCAGCCGCTCGTCGCCCGCGCGCAGCTCCTCGCCGTGCGCCGCGCGCTCCTCCTCCAGCTTGCCGCTCCAGTACTCCTCGCACCGCTCGTACTCCACCTTCATCTGCTCCAGGCTCGACTCCAGCTCCCTGCGGGGACCAGTTGCCGCGTTACGGCGAGCGGGGAGGACCCACCGCCTGCTCCTCCTCCGCTCGCCGGAGTATCCGTATAGTATACGTACCGGATGATCGTGGAGAAGTTTTCTTTTTCATCGAGATGGGTCTGTCGCGTGGCGGCCAGCTCCTCCCTCAGCCCCTCCAGCTGGCGGTCGGCGGCGGGCTCGGTCTGCACGCCCGCCTCCACCCCCCGCGCGCCCTCGCCCCCGCCCCCGCCCCCGCTCAGCTCACTGATCTTGTGCTGAATCGTCGCTATGGTACTCCGCAGGGTACTGCACGATTCACAAGTTTCCCCGCTGGGTGCTGCCGACGGTATGGCTTGAACGTCCTCAAGAATCTCCCGAAGTCGATTCGAAACTTCGTCTCGGTCCGAGACCTTGGTTTCGATGCTGAGGAGGGATGATTCGCATTCCTGCAATTAGATGTAATGAGAGTTTTAGATAAATTCTACCATTATTGAAGTGAAAACTTCTTTAGTACGGGGGTGATTTGAAATTCGATGAAACGAAACTGTCCCATGACAGTAAAAAGAAACAGACACATAAATTCTAAAGTGAGATAGGAAGCATTGTGCAGGGGTAGGGGAGTAATAGGGGGAGGGGAGTTGAGTTGAGTTGAGACTTGAGAGATGAGTTGAGAGATGATTTGAGAGATGAGTTGAGAGATGAGTTGAGAGATGATTTGAGAGATGAGTTGAGAGATGAGTTGAGAGATGAGTTGAAAGATGAGTTGAGAGATGAGCTGAGAGATGAGAGATCATTACTAAAACCTACAATTATCATCTTCTCTAAACTTTACATTCGTCTCATTATCTTGAAAACAAAATTTTTGAAGGTTTCACTTCTACTACGTGTGAATTGCACACATTTTAATTTTTTTTTTATTTATTACTCCTGAGTGCAAAATCGATGTAGAAGTTACATTTCATAAAATTTTAGTTGTTTTGAGTGATTAGTTTCAGGTTGCAGTGTTGCAAGGGCTGCATTATTATGCTTTCTCATCGGGCTGTTCACCATAACGAGATTCGCTCGGTCCTATTATATTGGCCCGCTGCAGCGCTGCTGCGATAGAAAACAAATGTATGAAATACATGCCTGTCGCAGTCCAGTGACCTCGTCCAGCCAGCAAGCGGGCGCGGCGGGGGCGCCGGGCGCGCGCCGGCGGGCGGCCGCCTCCAGCGCCGCGCACAGCTCGTCGTTGCGGTCGCGCAGCAGCTGGTTGTCGCGGCGCAGCGCCTCCGCGCGCGCCTCCAGCTCGGCCACCCCGTCCCGCGCCGCCGCCGCCCCGTCCCCCGCCGCGCCCCCCGCGCCGCCCGCCGCCCGCTCGGCCGCCAGCCGCGCCGCGTCGCGCTCCGCCGCCAGCGCGCGCCCCTCCAGCGCGCTCCACCGTCTCTGCGGGTGGTCGGGGAACGATCGCATTACTAACTGCGGGTCCGAGCTGACCTCTGTTACTCGTAGTGCGACCTGCTGGTCATTACGGGTAACGTATCAGGTATGTATCGGTTTACATACATAAAAAATATTGATTCAAAACATGTATTGATTTGTAAAGCATCGCTTTATAACAACAATGGTTTTTAACAATTTTCCGTAAATGATTCGATATGGTACCTAAAAGATATCAGAACGTGACCACTTATATCGCCACAGTGGAGCCACATCGTGCGCGACTTTGATATCAATGTACGTCAAGGGGAAGGAGGCCACTAGAATCGATCGGAACGAACTAGAATCTAGCGCGCCGCCCGGTCGCAGGTCACCAGCAGGCGGCAGGCGGCAGGTACGGTACAGTTACACGTATCGATTGGAGAGATAACCGCGGTGGGCGGCGGGAGGTGGGCGCTATGATAACCTGAACATAACCCGTGGTCAAACACACAGTTTCAAAGCTTGGTGTAAGGGAAATTCATTTTGCACAATTGTTATGAGATGAACAAGGGCCGAATGGAACAAATCGCTACCTCAGGCCTTCTGTCTGTCCGCACGTCTTACGCACGCTATCGTCAATGAAGAAGTTTACGATTTTTTGATTCGATTGATTATGAATTTACGTTAATTTTAGAAAAGAAACATAAATGTGAAGAAATCAAGAAAATATCTTTAGAAATGGAAAAGTTGTGGCCCTTTAATTAATGTTACGTTGTTAGAGATCTGAAGAAAAATCGGAACCCTTATAGTTTCGTCAAGTCCGTCCGTCCGTCCGTCTGTCCGCCGAGACCCTTAGTGCTAGAAAGCTGTAATTTAGTATGGATTTACGAGTATGTACATATTTACTAAAACTTCAAAATCGTAGAATAAAATAATGAAAAAAAAATTTTTTTCAGGGTACTTCCCCTACAGGTAACGAGAGGATGAATTTTTTTAAACTTACTATTTCGGAACCCTACATTGCGCGTGGCCTGACACGCACTTGCCCGGTTTTCAAGATGAATTTGTGTCGTCTCAGTATCTCACGTGGCAGTTTTGTCACCCCATTGTCGCTTGCTTGCATCTTAAGTAGTAAATGTAAGAAATCTGTCCGAGTAACGGCATCGTCGCGTCGCCTTGCTTAAGTTTCACTATTTATTTTATGTTTTTTTTTTTTTTTTTATTTTAACCCACTGTAGTCAATGTCAATTAACTATGGTGGGACACTTATTCAAACCCTATATAATTGTTTAACTAATAACCAATGATACTTACCGGTAGCACGATTTATTTACTGACAGTGTTACATATAGGTATACCGTATTAACGTGATGACCTACATTACGTTGTCAAGAATGCGCAGTAATGCGCATTCCATTGGACCCTTCGCTATACTACCATACTTTACTACTCCGACTCCGATTCGGCGTTCAACATCAACGCAAACATAAATGTATAGATGTTCCTACACAAATGAAATATTTCTAACCTGTTGTTCCTCATTTTGTTCTCGAAGAGTGTTCAACTCGTCCCGCAGCCTCTCCTCGGCGTCCGCGCGGCGCGCAAGCTCTCCCTCGAGCTGCGCGCGAGCCGCCGCCGCTCGCTCGCGCTCCGCCGCCGCCTGCGCCGCCGCCGCGCGCGCCGCCTCCGCGTGCCGCGCCTCCAGCGCGCGCAGGCTGCCCTTCAGCTCGGCCTCGATGCGGGCGTGGTTCTCGTCCACGTCCTGCGCCAGCAGCAGCGCGCGCCGGTTGGCCTCGGCCAGGTCGGCACGCAGCTTGTCGCGCTCCGCCGTCGCCACGTCCAGTAGCCGGCGCGCGCGCTCCGTGCGCAGCCGCGCCACCACCAGCGCCGCCCGCGGCAGCAGCACGCGCGCCTCGCCGCCCTCGCCCACACCCTCACCCAGCGCCTGCAGCTCCTCCTCGAGGGCGCGCTCGAGGTCTGCAGGCCGCAGCGCCGCCGCGAGGAAGCCCAGCTCGAGCAGGAGGCGCCGCGGCCGCTGCACGCCCGCGCGCTCCCAGGCCTCCACCACGACGTCGCTCGGGATCACGTCGGCCGCGAGGTCCCCCGCGCCACCGGCCGAGGCGGCGCCGTCCAGCGATGCGGCGACGGACGTGGTCAGCGACGAGTTGAGCCGGTCGAAGAATTCGCCGACCGTGATCTCGTCCGCGGAGGAGTCGTCGAATATGCGCTCGACGATTCGCCGATCTATCCCGTGCATGCGCAGGCTGCGGCACAGGGCGAGGGCGCGCTCGCGGTCCACGCGGCGGTCGTGGTCGAGGTCGGCCGGGTCCTCGTCGTCGGTGAGGAGGCTCCCGTCGCGGTGCTCCATGGCGGAGGCGCTTCTCTTGCACCTCATGCGCTGCCTCGCCCGTTCGCCGTCGAGCCTAGAATCGGAAGCTACGCGATGCCTGGCAGCCGCTTCGGAGGGGTGCTGGGGTCTTGAGCGTCGACCGTACTTCTTGGCCCCGAAAACGAATTTAGGAGCGACCTCCCTGCCGGAGGAGTCGTCGTCGCTGTGCAGCGGCGGGGCGGGCGGGGCGGGCGGTGTGGTCGCGGTGGGCGCCGGAGCGGGTGCCGCGGGCGATGTGGGCGGCTCGTTACCGAGCACGGTCAGCAGCCCGTTCCGGAACTGCGTGAAGGTGACGCGGTCGGCGCGCCGCTCGAACAGCGTGTCCACGAGCGTGGCGCCGCGGTCCTCCAGCTGCAACGAGTCACACAGCTCTAACACTGCCGATCTGTCTAGGGCTTCCTCGTTATTTACGTCGAAGGTTTTGAACACACTATACAGCTGTTTTTCGTAATGATTCATATCTATCGACCGTAATCTATGAGCCGCTACTCTTTACGACTTCTTTGTTTACGTATGATCACATGTTGTAAATGTATAATAGAATAAGTAATGTAGCGTCGTAATCGGTTCGTCAGATCACATAATTCTTTTCATTTCTTTAAAATATAAAATTATCGCCTGATTGCCCTGATTCCAATGGCATTTGAGACTAGTGACACTACTCAGTTTAATTGGGATTTTATGTCATACCCATAAATGTCATTGTCAAACCACAGTTTTCAAACAAATCAAACAGTTAAAAAATCTACGTGAAACACAGAGATAAAAACATTATTTTTTGTCCTCATCACCGCTGCACCGTGGCCGATTTTAATAATAATACATAATTAAATAAATCGCTCACCTAGTAATATAATGGCACATCTACGTTTTTCATATTTTACAGAAACGAGGAGCCAAGATTTTATAAAAATGTTTAAAATTAATTTATCGGTCCTATTTACATTTTTTACAGATTTTTTATTTTTTTAAACACGCATGCCTCGTAGATCTACCGTAATTATGTGGTACCTGGCAACACTGCTTTTGTGATTGCGATGTGAGTGACATTTGTGACAGTGTTGCCAATGCTACGGCAATTACCGTGTTCTACGGCTTTCAGGCCAAAAAATCACAAAATCTACGGGCTATAGCTGGAACTCTATTGCCGTAGCAAAATCTACGGCTTTTCGCAAATTTCACAGTCTTTTTTTTATTTATTGTTTTGCAAACATTTAACGGATGTTAAAACCCTTAAAACAGCGCTATTAGGCTAATATTGATGTTAATGGAGGCTAATGAAAAGTATTCTTCGTTTTGTGGGCATCAAATTCACTGCCGATGACCTTTTTTTTTTGGTCGAGCGCTGAACCGATGGTATATATGTATATTGGCGTAATTGGTTAGCTACGGCCCACACTTGATCTTTTCCCATAATATAAACACGGCTTTTTTTATATATTCTATACGGCCTTCCAAAAATTTTCATTGGCAACACTGATTTGTGAGTTAACGTTTGACGTCTTCAAGTCTTCATTTGACATTGATATTTGATTGATGATTTATTTGTAAAAAATACTCACAATAATTATTATTGCAAAAAATCTATGTTGTTTAGTTATATATTTGAGAATAGTTAATAGACTCGATTTCAAAGTTGTACAACCCATCTCAGACGAAATATTAATAAGATTAAATGGAAAATAGGTTAATAATACTTGTGTCCTTTGGAGGCATTCTTTGTGGCTTTGTGTGTGTGTAAACACAAGATAAGAAGAAGAAGCGCTAGCCAAGGAACAGTGTTACAGTAAGAACAATATTGAAATCATGAAGCTACAATTATTTAACAAGGGCAAGTTTTCAAAGCTTTTACAACACGAAGCCTCGATAAACAAATCAAAAGCATGCAATAAGTGCAGAGAAAACCTTGAGAGAACCGCTTGGATATGCTTATTAATTTTACTTATGTCCTTAGGGTTAGTGGCATTGAAAGTGAGCCACTCCGGGGCTACAACGAACACACAGGTTGGGTCGGCAGTGGCGGGAGACGACCGAGTGGTCTCCTGCTACTACAACACTCCCAGCCCGGGGCAACAGCGCCAACTGTGGCCTGCTAACATTCATCCACATCTGTGTACTCACATTAACGTGGCTTTTGCACGAGTTAAAGATAAGCAGATATACCTTGAAGATCATCAGTACAAGAGTTTAGCAGAAGTAGTTTCAATTAAGGAAGTGAATCCAAAACTAAAGATTCTGCTCTCAGTGGGGGGTGCCAGTAACGACAGTGGCTTCCCTGCCATGGTGGCGGACCATGCATCAAGAAAAATTTTCATTAAATCAATCAAATCTATCTTGAGAAATTATTCACTGGACGGTATTGATTTGGACTGGGAGTTTCCAGCCATCTCCACGTACAGTCATGGATCTGGCTTGAGAAAACGCCAGCGACAACATTTCTCCCAGCTGTTACGAGAGATCAGGATGGAATATATAAGAGAAAAAAGAAACTACCTGCTTACGGTTGCTGTTGCTGCACCCCAGATAATTGTTGATGCTGCGTATGACATTGATCAAATTAACTTGTATGTAGACTACGCTAATATTATGACATATGATTTCCACTACTTCACTGAGTTCACTCCATTCACTGGTCTCAATTCTCCTCTATATGCCAGATCATCAGAACAGTTATACATGGGAACTCTAAATATAAATTATACCGTGCACATGTATATTGACAAAGGACTGGACAGGAACAAAATAGTCGTAGGTGTACCCACATATGGTCACTCCTTCAAACTGGTTAATGTCAATAATGGCAACGTAGGAAGTCCAGCCCTAGGGTATGGTGACCTTGGTCAGCTGGGATTCGTTAACTATCCGGACATTTGTCACTTCATGAAGACCTTCAGTACTGATGTAAGTGTCAATTTTGATTCTGAAGCGAGGGTCCCATATCTACATAGAGATCAAGTATGGGCCTCCTTCGACAACCCCAAGAGTGTTATGGAAAAAGCACAGTACATAACAGAGCATAAGTTGCGCGGAGCCATGATATACTCGTTGAATGCAGACGACTACGAGGGTGTGTGCGATAGTTTATCAGGGAGCACTAAGTTTCCGTTGGCAGCATCCATCAAGAAGGCATTAAACGTGAGCGACACGCTCAGATAAATAACGATATCACCACCACCACACCGTCCACTCCTCCACACCGGTTACACAAGCACAGCAGCGTATAACGTTTGATCGCGGATTACCTTTTTTTTCCTGGTCACATAGGTGATTTTATACATAGTACAGGAAGATTTCATGGTTGGAGACGGAGTGTCGCGCGGCGGTGCGGAGTGTGGTGCGGAGGCGGCGCCCACGCGGGCCCGGCGCGGGGCTGGGCGCGGGGCTGGGCTCGGGCGGCGGCCGGGGGCCGACTGCCGCTGCTCGGCGCGGCCAGCGCTCGCTGCTCAGCCGACCAGAACCGCACGCGCCGACTTCATAACTCTGCTTATTAACCAACACTTGGAAAAAATGCACAATTTCGCTCTAGTGCTCGCAGCGCAGTGGGGTTTCCAGTCGACCGAGTGCGTCGGCCGCTAATATCGGCCGCGACTCGGACGCAATTCTAATTAGCTGAACCGATTATAAAAACATTAATTAGAGACAGTTATTCCTAGTGGAGAGAGCGGTGGCCGCTGGCGGCGCGGCGGCTCGCGGGGCTTTCGGTGTTATAAACATTAAGAATTGTTTGTTACGGTGTGGATTTGGATCACTTGGATGATTTAAATAGTACCTAGTATACATGATTTGACCTGAATTATTTTAATTAAGAGAGTTTACTAAGGAAACGCTTCCGAAAAGGCTGTGAATTTATTTTAAACTTTCGATAGTCATAACAAATGATAAGAACATTAAATCGAACTGTCATAATGTTATAATTAATTTTAAATCAATAGAATAATATAAAATTGTATAAGGTTATGGTCGATATCTGTACAATTGTACATAGCAGATGTTTAAGAAAAATATGAGGCGCTTTTACCAGTCTGTGTACATTATAGTATCTGATCTTCAGATTTGTTTTCTGTCTGTATGTTTGTACGCGCATCACGCAAAAACTACCGGACATAATTGGATGCGGTTTTCAAAATTGAATTGCTGACATAAAATCTGGTGCATGTTTCTTGGTTTCTTGATAAGTTGCTTAGAAGCAGAGATATTAATAATTTCTCCATTCCCGTACCCACCAGAGTCATTAACAGAACCAAAGAATTCAAAGATTGTACTACTACTTAGTACATACATATACCTAATGTACAATACTTACTAGATTTAATAATTCTTGCCAACAAATAACCGACTTCAAAATTAGGGATAGCTCAAAAACTATACTCGTCAGATCTCGCTCAGATTTAAATTGGACGCTTTCGAATGTAAAAAGAATCATCAAAATCGGTACACCCATTAAAGATAGACACATTAAAAAATATACTGGCGAATTGAGAACCTCCTTTTGAAGTCTGTTATTAAAACTTAAAAATGATGTGTTAATAACAGTGGCGTAGCGTGGGCTTCCGCCGCCCGGGGCCGACCGAAAATTTGACCCCCCCCCCCCCCCAGATCTTTGCCGCCCCCATATTATTTAAAATTAAAAATACTCTTTTCTTGCTTTTTTCATAGCACAATTTACATTAAAATTTAAATAAAATTAATTTTAATGTATATTTTTTTTTCTATAAAAATCGAGTGGCTTGCTCTTCCTGTGCCGCCCGGGGCCAGGCCCCCCCCCACGCTACGCTACTGTGTTAATTATAACTATATCGGTTGGTTTGCCTATTTTAATTGACTAGATACTTGAGTAGGTATGTATTGTATTATAATTTGTATTTTTGCGGTTAACTCTGGTCGAATCGAACTTGAGTTAACAATTTGCATTTGCAACTTTAAATTATTTATCGCAATTATACCTGAGATGTAAGTCATTGCCAAAATTAATAGGTAGTACCTACCGGCTACCGTCAGATTTAGTCTCACAAAGTAGATACATTGTTAATGACTAAGATTATAATTTTATTCAATGCCAATCCAAAGCCACATACAATAGATGCTACTATCCGACTTCACTATGCACCGTGCTCGTCCTAGGCCTCTAGGCCACTAGGCCTTGTGGCACGGCTGCCCGGCTGGCATGAGCTTCTACACCGTTTTTACTTATTACTTCTATTAGTTATTTTATAAATATTGTTGTATTTCAAATGGTGCACAATAAATAATTATTTTATTGCATTGTATGGGATTTAAAAACCTCTGCCTGGCTGGAGTATATAATATGTCAGACTGCATTTTGTCAGTCATTAATGACTCTGCCCTACATTTTGACTGAAACAAACTATAAACCATCTCGCACACGCACTTGATTGTAGGAGCATAATATTAAGAAGTTAGCATCTTTACAGACTCCTGCCCGTGTACTCATGTAGGTAGGTGCTACTAAAGACTAAACTCTTGTGTAGTAGGTATAAGATGTGAATATGTATATGTATAAAGATGGCCAATACCATTGAACACCTAGTCAATTTACATATTTAAAAGTCGGCAGTTGACCTTGAATTCCATATATTGACCGAGGAAGTGTAGTGGGTGGCGCCACCCACCCACTGCGGCCGAGGCCTGCGGTGACCAGCCGGATTACCCTTTAGTACCAACGTAATGCAATATATTATGGTTACGTTATCCAACGTCCAATCATATAAACACTTTAGTGCCAAAACACAGAAAGCTATACTCACACGCAGTCGCGTCGCACTACCGCCTGTCGTGTTGGTAGCGTCTGTTTGTAGCTACTAGGAATCTTCAGCCCTCGCAATGGCAAGCGGGCACTGGGCAGGCGGGATCGAACCGCGTTGTGCTATTACTATGCATAACCGCACCGCACCACGAAGTAGACCGTACGAAAGTCTCAACGGACCACGACTAAGGATGGTATGTCCCACTGGATACTGTGTGATGAATACGCCATAGCAATTAAAACGGTTGTATTTTTGGTTTATATTTTTTTTGTTTCAAAATAAAAATTATGAATGGTATGATACTATGGACATACATAGTTTAGGTATATGCTGTCCAGGACTATCATACTACTAGTCTAATTCAGTGCATCAGGGTGTCCCCAACCGGGACAGAGGAGCTAGTGGAAGTGGAACCTAACGTTATCTCTATTTTATAATAAGCAGGTGCAGGTTTATATATGCTCACCTTATGCAAACAGTCCGTATTGTTTGAAAGCAAAAGCTGTTGGAGCATTGGTAGATACCTCAACAAAAATATTGATACAGGGCCACAGAATTCACGTCATGAGAAAGGTATTTATTAACGAAGGCGTTTATGAACAAACAGCAATAATTATTTTAAAGATGTGCTAAGGAGTTTCTTTACGGCTTTTCTTCTCCTCCATGACAAAGCACCTTTCCGAAAAGCTATTACATTAAAAAAATGACGTGCATAAGTGTATCATAGTCCAGTGCCGATAATTTTTGAAACGAAAAAAAATTATAGTAGAATGAAACCTATTACAAAAGGAAGAGAATATAACGAAGATTATAGGAAAAATAAATTACGGGCGATCTGAGGTCGGGAAGGGGGGGGGGGAGGGGGGGTTTAAGGGAAAAAAATGGTTTATCTCGATTTCCGGAAAAACTACAAGTCCTATTGAAAAAAGTTGAATGGCAAAGTTGTAGGTAATAAAAAGATCTACAACTTTTGTATTTACACTTTTTTACATAACCTCAAAATGTATGTGAAAAATTCAAAAAACCACGTTTTTGGTTTTTTATTTTTATCTTGTACAAAAAATATTTTTTTTTCACGAAATTTGGTGAAAACTTACCTTTGTATGTCCTTAACATACTGTAATTTTTTTGATTCAAAAAAATATTTTTTTCCACCTTATTTTGACCTTAAATAAAAAAAACAACCTTATTTTCAGTCGAAAAATCTCACGTCAAAATATCTGATTTTTTTTAAAAGTCGGTAGTCTTCTTGTTCGTTGGAATCTCTACTTTCTAATGGTATATAAAAACCTATACACTACTATGATAAATGTTCTCAGAAAATGCAATGAAACGACTACTATTTTCGCATGTTTTTTGCCATCTCATATGCAATCAATGAAATCCGATTTTTTTTTGCGAAAATCTCTACTTTCTAATGGTATATAAAAACCTATACACTAATATGGTAAATGTTCTCAGAAAATGCAATGAAAAGACTACTATTTTCGCATGTTTTTTGCAATCTTATATGCAATCAATGGAATCCGAATTTTTTTTGCGAAAATAGTTGTCGTTTCATTGCATTTTCTGAGAACATTTACCATAGTAGTGTATAAGTTTTTATATACCATTAGAAAGTAGAGATTCCAACGAACAAGAAGACTACCGACTTTTAAAAAAAATCAGATATTTTGACGTGAGATTTTTCGACTGAAAATAAGGTTGTTTTTTTGATTTAAGGTCAAAATAAGGTGGAAAAAAATATTTTTTTGAATCAAAACATTACAGTATGTTAAGGACATACAAAGGTAAGTTTTCACCAAATTTCGTGAAAAAAAAATATTTTTTGTAAAAGATAAAAATAAAAAACCAAAAACGTGGTTTTTTGAATTTTTCACATAAATTTTGAGGTTATGTAAAAGAGTGCAAATACAAAAGTTGTAGATCTTTTTATTGCCTACAACTTTGCCATTCAACTTTTTTCAATAGGACTTGTAGTTTTTCCGGAAATCGAGATAAACCATTTTTTCCCTTAAACCCCCCCCTCCCCCCCCCTTCCCGACCTCAGATCGCCCGTAATTTATTTTTCCTATAATCTTCGTTATATTCTCTTCCTTTTGCAATAGGTTTCATTCTACTATAATTTTCTTCCACTTTTTACCGTTTTTAGAGCTATCGGCACTGGGCTATCAGTGATACTTACATGAATTTTTTTTTTTTTTTTTTTTATTATATATAGAATAAAAGATTATTTCATTTCATTTCAAAGAAAAAAATCGGTTGAAGTTGTGCAATCTTGAAAAGTAATAAAAGGCCAGTTTAAAAATAGGAAGCTCTTTAATATGGCACTACCTTACAGTACCTATCTAATTTCTATGCAAGTTAACAACTACAGGTCTTCAAAGGCATCGCCACTTTAAGGCGTTTATGAACTCCTCAGACTGGACTTGCGGCCAGATGTAACAAGACCACTGGATTCCCTCAAAGGAACTGTTCCCGGGGCCCTCTGTGCTGGAAATGTCCCTCCAACGCAATCGCTGCGGTGACTGTCCGTTACACGCTGGTACACCCTCCCTCCGTTATCTCATACTGTTTCAGTCTTATTTCACACAATTATCCAAACATCAAAATCTTCCATTTGCTGAAATAATTCCTATTACAATCATTTTCCCACACAATTGTATTTAGAAAGAAATCTTGGGAGGCTTTTGAATGGAGACAACTAAATTATTTGTGTCTGCTACTGTTAGGTAACTTATATTCAGAGAAGCACCAACATCGTAGATCACTGCATGTAGCGTCATTTGATATAATTATTAAAGACCTATGTAGCTACATTGCTGACTTAACAAATATCAATGTGTCTCCATAAAATTAAATTTTAACGGTTTCTGTAACAAATGCAATCCACCTCGCTGATAAAAATAGATTTAATACTGAATTTCGAATCAATGAAATTTCATTCCAGCACAAGACCACAAACAAAATACGTAAACTACATCACGATCATACTAAAATAAACAACACGCATGCCAGGTGTCCAGGTGTATACACCCAAATATCCTACATAACTAACAGCTAAATCATCTAAATTGAGAAGACAGCTTCATATAAAACAAATAGATAAATGCTTACAGTTTAAAGCAGAGAGCAGCATCCAGATTGTTTGAGTATTCTTAGTTAAATGCGAAACCAACCAGTAACATTGTAATATCTACTAAAATCCATTCATAATTTCAACCATAGAGACAACAATTTCAAGAGTTAAACATACTATGTATCATATTACTTGTTACAACTTCTATTTATCTATTACAACCAAACTTTGAGACTATCTTGTAAAACGTTAAACCAATATGGTTTTTACTCTAGGAATGTCTGGTACAATAAAGTTATTATAATGTGATCACACCCGGGGCGGTCGGGCAGCCCGGCAGCATCTTAAGGCAAGCCGCACCCTTCCCACTTACTCTAAGTACTTAGTACAACTAACATTGTAGATTTCACACAAAATGTAAATTCATTGTATCACAAACTATAGGTATATATACTCTATACTTCTCTATATGCATATATAATATGTATAGTTGAGTATCTAAATATTAGGATATGGCAACTTAATATCAACTTATTGTCTAGTGGAATATTCTATAAGTAGTGGCCAGCACTAGCCCGCAGCAGCCAACGGCTCCTATTAAAGCCAATCTACACAAATGCTTGAATTATGCTTCATCTTTCAGTTAGTAACAATTTAGTGATTTCTTACTTAACATTTATATGAAGCTAAGGGAGCACATGTGAAAAATATTTCATACAAGAATATTTTGTTTATACAACAAACATTTAAAACAACAAAATTTTGCAAAAGATTACTTTGCTGTCAACAAAATAAAGCTAACATAGTCAAATATTATAAGAAATCAGGCCCATTGCATCACTAGTGTGTACATACTACACGGCTCTGGCTACTATCTACATATTCAATAATCATGGCATTTGTTAGTTAGTAGCCTAATCTAACATTTAATTGCTTAGAATACACCACTCGTTTCTCAATTATCGAAGGACGGTTTTCTTAACATGACATGTAACTAGGTATTGCATTTTTAAGAAGCGACAACTGAATGGCAGCTACCTTATATGTATATATCTGATATGTAAAGACTACGTCTGGAAACTCTGGATAATTTACCTAAAATTGAAATAAAACAAATTCCGAATTTGGGTAATCTGAGTCAGATCGTGAAATGATATGAGCCAATGATAAGTGTAGTGCGGCGTCGGGCGGCGGTCGGGCGCTACGTCTGCAGCCAGTGGAACATGAGGCTGTGCACCGTGGGGTAGTCGAGCTCGGCGTTGGGCGAGCTCAGGAACTCCTTGAGGTCGAGCGCCGCGTTGCCCGACAGCGCCGCCTCCTTCAGCTCGGCGGCCGACTGCGCGCTGTTGTCGTCCGACGCGCAGTCGGAGGAGGCGGGCTCCCGCCACTTGTCGTCGTACGTCAGGTCGCACAGCGTCGGCGGCTCGTCCCCGTCACTCGGCTCCTCGTCCACAGAGGCCCCACGACTCTTGTTCCGAGCGGAGTCGCTCTCCACGCTGTCTCTCCCGCCGCCCTCGTTCTGGCGCCGCGCGTTTTTCAAGGCTCGGTATCTCCTCGATCTCTCGCGCTGCAACCGTCTCTTACGCTCGTCCGCGCGTTCCAACTCCTCTGGAGATTTTTTTGTGGAGTTCTTCCCGAAGAAGTACCTCATGAACGACTCATCACAGTTCCTTTTGGACAGGTAGCTAGCCATTAGCTTGTAGTAGTACTGATTATCCATTCTGATTATAATAGCTAACTAAATTTACTATTTTGAACAAAAATACTGTGAAACTACGAAGATAATCTGAAAATTGCGAAATAAAAATAATGAGAACGCGACTGTCGCTGACGTGACGTCATTGACATTTCGCTTTGTTCGTGTTCTGTTCACAGATTAAATTACGAGATGTCCTTCATATGATCTGGTCTTAATGTAACAGACTATATATCGAGCCGAATTTTTTTTTACTATGAGTGACTGACGACTCAACGATGATGACACCTTTAATTTATTAAAATACTTTTAATAACTTACAGAATATTAAAATATTATAAATAAAAAATAATGCCTGTAAAGTCGGTTTACGGACGGTAGTTTAACGTGACAACGTCATGACAAAACATTGATGAAATGATTGCATACTTTTAGAGATAAAATTGAGCGCTTCGGCCGATCGTGCCTCTCTATCGCTTTTGCCACTCTCTCGCTCGCGGAACGCTACATTTTTTCGTGCGTGCGCCCGGCGTTCATCGTTTTAATAGACGTTATCACGTCAATAATACGCGTGGTTCGTCGAACATCACAATGACGTCATCGGACTTTTAAGTACCTCTACAAAGTCGGTGATCCAGATAGAGTAATATATCCATGGTTCGAACTAACGTGTGATGGATTACGAACGTGTGACAGCCCTTATGAATTTTCTGAATTAGCCCGGCCGGCACGTCGAACGTGAAATGATCAACTTAAAAATATACATGCAATTTGTCGAATAAGTTGTAATTTAATATAAACATTATTTAGGTATTTATGTTTATGAGAGTTGTCGCTCAACGTCGCGCGTCGGTATCCTATGTTATCTAACTCATTGTCAGCTTAACTGCTCCTGAGTGACCTCGCTAGGTCCTAGCGAGAGCATCATGATTCATATTCATTTATACTTGGTGATACAATACAACACAACCCAAATCATGGCAAAAATGCAACTCTGAGAAGAATGATTAAGAAATACCTATACCTACCTAATTGCATTTCTAAACTTTTTATACAATATTGATCTTTTCGACTATAAAATTCGCCCGTTTAAAAGGAGAATTACTAACTGCCTACTTCCTTGCAACAGTTGCAACTATACCTATTTATTTGATACTTTTCCTGTTTGATTTTTATCGTTACATAGTAAAAACACAAGTTTTTCAATATTGATATTCATCTTGAGGGGTTACAGGAGTGTTTGGGCAGGGTTAATCAGATGAATAAAAACAAGATCATTATTATATAGGACAGTCAGTTTATTGATCAAGTGCGAGGGTGTCGAGGGTGTGGAGGGTGCTGCTAGAAGACGGGGATCTCGGTCCGCTTGACGGCCGACAGCCCGTCGTCCCACGTGAGCATGGCGTTGAACGACAGGAACAGCGCCACCGCCGACAGCATGTGCCACAGGTCGTGCGAGTCGTAGAACTGCAGCACCTGCACCCAGCCCATCCCGCCACACTCCACATGTTACTTACATCAAACTCAACAACACCGCAACACGTGGTCACGTGGTACAAGCCAAACATTAATTACTGTATTGACAAACTACCGACACGATTTAATGGCTTGAAAGGTCAGCCGGCGGTGTCGCCGGTGACGGGGGTCCAGGGGCGGTCGACGAGTGAGTCGAGATGGTATTCAGATGTACCGTCTGATTGCGTAAAATAAATGACTTCCGCCCTTCCGCCGCAATGGTTGTAGCCGTAAATATCACTATTCGTCAGTTCAATCCTGACCTGTTCTGACCTGCTGGGGTGTGTGTGTGTGTGTGTGTGTGTGTGTGTGTGTGTGTGTGTGTCGCACCTTGCACTCGTGGTTGCGGTGTCGCGAGAGGGCGGGCGGCGCCGACCAGTCGGAGGAGCCGTAGAGGAAGAAGTAGAGCGCGGGCACCCAGGCGGCGGCGGCGCCGGCCAGGATGGCCCACGCGTACCAGCGCAGGCGCTCGCCATGCACCAGCTTCATGACCAGGTAGAACACCATGTACAGCAGCGTGTTGCCCAGCAGCACCTGCAGCAGGTGGCCCGCGAAGTCGCTCGTCTGCGTCACCAGCCTGCACAGTGCACAGTCACGTCACGTGCGTCACACTCACGCCCACCTGAAGGCTGAATCACGGTATCGAACATTTCTGCATCGCTTGCACATTTATAATAAAGTTCCGACTAGATCTGTCGGCGGCTCGGCGCTCAGCCACCACCAGGCAACATCACTTCGCCTGATGGGAGATCACTGGCCACTGCACACTGCACAGTGCACACGGCAGGTTCTGTATAATTGGGATATTTTAATGCACGATAATTGCTGAAAATATTAGAACAACAGCCGTCCAACCAGCATAAAATGTAAAGTAATAATCTAAATTTTACTAACAAAAAATAACCGACTTCAAATTCTCAAAAACTACTTGTCAGATCTCATTCGAATTTATGTGGGACCACATGAAAAGCACCAGCTTTCTACTAAAAAAAGAATCATCGAAATCGGTTGACGTGATATTGAGTTATTCGTCAATTTGTCGCGCACATCTTAACACAAATTTACGACTAATGTAGTTTTCTCATGGATTCCATTGTCAAATCTCAATAAAATTTATGTGGGACCACATGACAGCCATCAGCTTTCGATTAAAAAAAGAATCATCAAAATCGGTTCGCCCAGTCCAAAGTTCTGAGGTAACAAACACAAAAAAAAATACAGTCGAATTGAGAACCTCCTCCTTTTTTTGAAGTCGGTTAATAACTTATCATGCAATTTAGTTATTAATTTTAATAATTTTATTGATAATGAGAATTAGATCATGGCGAAGGCTGTAAGTGCACAGAGTTACAGCATCTATGTTTGTCATAGGCCTCCCTCTAAAAATATTGCAATAGCGGTGTGGCCGGTGTGGGCGTCGGATGGAGACGTCGCGAGGTGCCAGCTTTGAATTCCACGTGCTATGTTTATATTGGAAACCAAGTGAGTACAGTGGAGTGTACGGTACCCGTAGATGGCGAAGAGCCAGTTGACGGCGTTCCCGATGAGCAGCAGCACGAGCCGCGCCGAGTACAGCGGCCGCAGCCCCTTGCGCAGCTCGCGCGCCGCCTCCGCCAGCCGCTCCTTCTCTGTCGCACACACACACACACACATCACACATCACACACACTACGCTCGTGTGCAGGCTACACAGTAGCGAGCACACAGTTGTGTTCGCTGATGGTTCGCTGGAAGTACGTGAAACGCAGATATGTATGTCTGCCCTGTTCTACATATTGTTGAGATGCGCGCACAGATTCGCGACGTGTGGACGACGCAACGGTTTTGTAAGCGTGGCAGATGGTGGATGTTCCAGAGTCCAAACCCCCTCAAGAGCGGGTTTCTCTCTCAATAGAGGGCTATTAATAGCTTGAGGTAATTTTAGACTGTAAAGAAGATATTATTTTGATTTTGATAAACCGTTTAATATAGTGAACATTGTTCTTAGTAGGTAGGTATATGTACCATTGAAGTATGTATGTACCTAGCAGCATGCGCTCTCGTGAAGTCGTGACCACCGACTGCGTTATTGTGGCCTTATTGGGGCAGCCTGTAAGACTTACCCTAATACCCGCAAGTGCCAGCAAGTTAGGGTATCGTAAAAAGAGATGGTTACTACTTATATACCATCAGTGGTTCCCTGTTGATGTTACGCCAAAAGGTGTCTGGTGAGATACCTGGCGCCGGCCGGGATACATAGTTATGTAAAAGATGAGTGCTTGCACTCGGACTGAAGGCGCTAATGTTTATCTGAATGCAGGATGTGCAGCGAGCCATGTATTGCAATGGATACGAGTATAGTTAGTGTTACCGAGGCGGAACTGGCCGACGTAGTAGATGCGCAGCGACAGCAGCAGGAAGGTGAACACGTGCAGCGCCGTGAACACGCCCCAGAATAGCGGCCCGCCGCCCAGCACGCCCCACACCACTGCAACATCCACAGCCATGACCCAACATCCACAACTATATACATTATACTCGTACGAGTACAACCAACAGAAACATTACTCTATACGAGTTTCTTCTCCTCCATGAAACACCATTCCGAAATAGTGGTACAATAAAAAATACCTTCATAAATGTATCATAAAGGTATCACCTATCTATATGAATCTTTAAATTTTTATTCGTGCGCTCGAGCAACACTCTCATAAATACCGTTCACGAACGGAGTACTGAGAGGATACGTCGCGTGTTCCGTGTCCATGTGTGGTGTGTGTGTGTGTGTGTGTGTGTGTGTGTGTGTGTGTGTGTGTGTGTGTGTGTGTGTGTGTGTTGAGTGGCGACAGACCGATGGCGATGAGCACGGCCAGCACGCCGAAGGTGGCGTGCGCGCGCGCATTGACGTCGGGGTGCCGTGACTGGTAGATCTTCACCATGCTGAGCACCGCCAGCACGTACATGAACGCCGTGTCTGCAACCAAACACCACTTGCACTGTTGTTATCTTGTTGCAGCGAGGAAAAATTCTTAGTGAACATAACTTAGTACTAAATTATGCACCGGCAAACTGCACACGGTATGCAAATTTGATTAAAATCGGTTAAGTAGTTTAGGAGTCCATCGCGGACAAACAACGTGACACGTAATTTATATATGTAAGGTATACAATGTGAGGCTTCAATGTCAGGAATCCCATGGTCCACGCAATGCAGAGGTAAGCTAAGAGTTGAGGACCAGCTTGACATGAATTAAATGGCGGTGCACTGGTTCAGCTGCTAGCTGCTGCTTGTGTGTGTGTGTGTGTGTGTGTGTCGCTCACCGAACTGGAAGTTGAGTCTGTTGGGGCACACGTGGTAGCTGGCGGACAGCACGGCCACCACCATCATGCCCGCGCCCAGCGCCGACAGCAGCCCGTAGTGCGCCGGGATGCCGTACTCCTGCGAACACACAACCATACAACCATACCCACCACGCCACCACCGAACAGATCAGTCAGTCAAATAAAAAAAATATGTATTTTATACTTGACAGATTCGTTGCTGATAGCACTACAGGCGTGTCATCAATGTATTTAAACTTGTGGCATCAGCAACGAATCGGATATGCAAACTTTCACGTGTGCGTTCGAGTGGCGTGGAGATTAAAGATGCAGCCAGTAATGTTAAAGTTAAAAAATATTATAACTGCTGTATGACAGCACCACTTGAATTATTAACCTGTGGTGTTTGTGTGTGTGTGCGTGCGGGTGTGTGCGTGCGTGTGGGTGCGGGTGCGTGCGGGTACCTCGTGTCGCGGGCGGCGCTGGCGGCGCGCGCGGCGGCGGCGCACCTGCAGCAGGAACAGCGCGCCCAGCAGCAGGTAGCCCAGGTTGGACAGCACGTGGTTGAAGTCGCTGAGCGCGCCCGCGGGGTGCGCGCACAGGAAGTTGTAGTAGCAGATGTCCAGCGAGCCCGACACGTTCAGGATCTGCGCACAACACGTGGGTGTTGGCGGTGGCGCGACAAATCCAGTGGTCACTTCATGTTCGGTGAACAACAGTTCGTCTCACTCTTCTGAAGTCTACTACTAGCAATGCCGAACAAAGTCTCTTACCGCCTTACTACATTGAAGCTACGTAGAGCATATTCTGATCGGAAAAAGCCGTGGAATGTCAGTCGATAGGAAGGGCTAGGAAGGGCTAGGAAGGGGTGGAGCGTAACGTAAAGGCGTAGAGGAGCTCACGATCTGGAAGGCGACGACGAACTGCACGACGGGCAGCGCGTAGAACACGGCCACCGTCCACAGCGTGTGCAGGTAGCGGTCGGAGCGCGCGCGCAGCGTGGCGCCGCGCCGCCGGGCCAGCGCCGCCAGCCGCAGCCGCACCGGCAGACCGAACGCGCCCGCCTCCTCCGGCTGCCCCGCCGGCTGCCCCGCCGTCTGCCCCGCCGCCTGCCCCGCCGGCTGCTCCGTCACCTGCAAGCCACGGCGACATAACGCGAATAAAATAGTTGTGAAGACACTGTTCTCGCCGACGTCGCACGTTAGCACCCGCAATGTTAGCCACATCTGTTGTCCTGCTTGAAGGTAGGACTTCACGGATTATATTAACATCACGTCTTAATAATTATTACTGGGATAATTCGTATGATTTTTGGTATATAATAATATGTATACGTATTCATATGCTTAAGTGTAACGTAACATAAGGTTGATGTTTCGCCAATAACAGTTCGTCTCAAGCAGCCGTGTCACTCACCTTATAACAGCTTTTTTCACTACACATTTTTCTCCTAGGCCCGACTGACTTGCCACCACCTTGTTTGTTGCTTGTCACCGTCGCCCAAGGAAATCATCCTTGGGCGACGGTGACCAGTGACCATCAGGGGACTTACCTACTCGTCTCTTCGATCTAAAGTAACAGCGGTCCCACTCACCTGCGGCTGTGCGCGGGTCCCGTTGCGCGCGGCGGGCGAGGGGGAGGGGGAGGGCGAGGGCGGGCGCTCGGCGGCGGCCTCGTCCAGCTCCGAGTCGCTGCCGGAGTCGTCGCTGCTGTCGAACGTGGCGGCTGCGTGACGTCACACTTGGTTAGTCACGTGATCACGGCGTACACGGAACGAACACTCATCCCACTCGAAATACCAATACTTTCTCTTCTTTTTTCTTTCATTTATATGAAGCACGAAGGGCGATACGGCAGTATTTCGTTCACAATGTAATATTGTGTTGTGGTTTACACTTCTTCGTTACGATATAAAAGGTTTTATTTTATTTCGCCCGCCGCTCACCCCTCCTAGCGATAGCGGGGCAAACGGCGCAGCGGGTGACTGTGGGGCGACACAGGACTAGGAACCGACATCTGAGGAATTACATTGTACTGTCCAAGGATGTCTGGCCGGCAGGGTTTCATATCAACTGAGAATCGAATCTTTTAATAATATTATGTCATCAGAAATCATAATGTTGAAAAATAATAGATATAAGAAATTGCACTGACTGGATCCTCTGCGGCGCGCCGGCGTGCCCGTGGCCGTGCCCGTGGCCGTGCCCGTGGCCGTGGAGTCCAGCTCCGACCTGCCCTCCTCCGCCGCTGGAACATGTAATGCATCATACGCTACCGCCTACCGGTGACCACGTGGACAGGACCGGCTGGGTCCGTGTTGCGTGCATGATTTATAATAATAATAATAACATTTATTGCCTCCAGGAATACATATCGACGGTTAAAAGGCGAATTGATTCAAGCGCCATCCTGGGCGATATTGAGTTATATACATCATTGGAATCGGCGAATTTTTGCGCGTCGATGGAGCCGGCTTTGAGGTTAATCTGAGCACTTTTTTGGCGCTTGGCTCCATGACCAATTTGGGTATCATTTTTGCTTACGCGGTATCAAGTGTAGCGAATTTGGTTGTTTTTTTCAAAGCATGTATATAGACCCACGAAAAAAAAGGGTTTTTCGTACTATTTGTAGTTTAAGCCATTTATCCTAGGATGGAATGAAATGGTATCGGCATTTGAATTCTTTTTACTTGATCTAAAATAATTAAACAAAGGATGTTAATTCTTTTTTGCTTGATCCAGATTTATTAGTGGATGTTACTTAAATCATTTTGCCTTGTAGCGTGTACTACAAATTTTAGAAGAAGGGTAAGGCAGGGCGAAATAACCAAACCCAACGAGTGCAGTTTGAACACTAATTTATTAAAACGTTATTTGTATGAGGTGCGCTCAGTATGTGCATATTGCCTAATTGCATTTTTTGCCGTGGGCATTGTCTTTGATCCGTGTACGATGCAGTAGCTCGTACATCCTGCCGACTCAAAAAGGAGAAAAGGATTCAAAGTAAGGATACAAGAAAATTGATAAAATTAAGAGTCTAGGAAATATGCACAGTTGTGACTGAATATAATAAAAATAATGAGCTAAGTTAAATGTTATAAATTGTTTTATGCGAGTTAACAAGGTGAAAACAATGTTAAGTTTGACTTAAAAGTAAATAAAATGTCCTGTCCAGAGACGTTTACTCATATAATAAATCACTCACTAATTTCGGTATCACTCGGAATATTTAGCCTGAACACTCGCGGTATGGTCTCAGTAGCTTTGTCTACACTCGCACGTGATGCACTTAACGCTTTAGGCACTTCACTATCACTCGATGTAACCGGCCCCGAACCTGGCTCGTCCACCTCCTGCGCGGCTCGGTACGCCACGGAACCTTCGGTCGCCACACAGTGAGCTCGTCGCCTGGCCGTACGCCATCGCGCTATTGCGTAGACTACTCCAGCCATTGTAATGATGAATACTGTCGTATACAGTACCGAGTACTGATGAACGTCGTGAACGCTCAGTGAAGTACTAGACTCGTTTTGTAAACTATCTATTTGGGTTCTCAATCGATTCCACTGTTGCGAGTGATCTTCAGGCACAAAATGCGTATCAAATGTAGAGTTGATAATTTTATTCAAAACAGAAATCTCCGAGGCACCTTGAATATCATTTTGTAAGTTAACCTGGCTGAGTAAGTTGTTATTATGACCATAGATCGATATGCCGTTGCTTTTCAGAGTGCAACCTGGACCGATATCCAGTAAACCATTCCCAGCCAATGAACCTTGTTGTATCCCGTCAGGACAAAATAAGCGCACTAAGCATTTCTCACAACACGAGAACAACCACCTGTTGCTATTACTATGCAACTTGATCCACCTTTCTTCGCACGCCGACACCTTCGTGGTGCACATTGTTTTGTTATTAATACTCATCGAGCAGATAGATTTAGTAATTTGTAATTCATATACAGGCTTATCAATCGTACATAGCAGTTTGCTAATGTGTATATGCATACATGTTTGTATGTCAGTTTCACTTAGTAAAAGAAGTAAATCTTTCCGAAGATTAAATGCAACGTATGGAGCCATAGCTTCGATATAATAATGTTGATGTGGTAAACTCAACAGTCTGTCCAGCTGTAAGGACTCCTTGTTCACAAGAGGTATTTTAATCTCCATAATGAGATATTGATAGCCCACCTTAGCTTTTACTCTCATGAGCTTGTAAAGCTCTCTGACGCTCTGTTTATCTACGGGGAGAGTCACATCACCTAGTAAGTGACTAGAAATGACGTTTAATTGATCTCTAAGCTGCTCGGGGGGAAATAAATGTGCATTAATTTGCCCGTGTAAAATGTCAGTTACTGTATTAATTATGTTATCTTGTATGCGGCGCAAACTAGAAATGACAATATTCGCACTAAGCGATGAAGATAAAAGATCGAGCTCTTCTCTATACTCTGACTGGACAAAAGTTACAGCAGAAGAAATGTTACGAAGATGTTTGTCTAAAATACTGAACTGTTTGTTCATGATGGCCTCATTGCGACGCAGTATGTTATACTGACCCTCAATGACTGAGGTCTGATTTTTTAACAATAGTTGCAAATGATTTTCATTCATCGATATCTTTTCAATATCCTTCTCATACTGTCTAGCAAACCGATCATCGAGTACGCCAAACAACGTGTTAGCCACATATCCTATACCATTTATCAAGCCTCTTTTCTTTCTATGTCCAATTTGATTCTTAAGTAAAGTGTTATAATGTTCAATTTCCGTTAAGTCATGTTGCAACTGAAACAAGATTATTTTATATTGAGACGGTAATTTTGATTTATGCATATGTTCGTTTAACCGCATAACGTAATTATGCACGTTATTTAAGCCTAGCCAGTAACTAGTCATATTATAATAGACGACCACCTTCCATTCATCCCGTATAAGACTTAAGTCGCCTAACTTGTCGAAGTAGAGGCTTTGACTACTGTTAAAGTACGATACGTTAAAACTAGACTGTGCCGGAGATATAGTAAACAATAATAATAAGAATGCAAAAGTTATAAAATGACAAAGTTTAGCGAAACGTGTGGGGCGTCTGGAACGTTTGGGAGTGGGTACATCCCTCGTAATATCATCTCCAGTATCGTCCTCCTCAGGTGCAACCTGATCTATTTCAGTTACCGGTACCGTTATGCTTTCCTTGACAGGTAAGTCTGCCATGAGCTGTGAGCTCTTCTCAGTACTGAGACGTCGGCACGTGACACATTTACGTAGTTCTCTTTTAACAGTACGGAGGCCGCTTATTATCCAAAATCTCTCCCGTATATAAGATAAAGTTAAACTGGGCCCTCCATGTAGCATGATCGAATGTGCTTGATGAATGAGGAGTTCCGTCAAACGACTATGACTGGGGATGATGATCGGATGTTTAGCCAATGGCTGTAAAGCCGAATTATTAAGTCGGCCACCGACCTTCAAAAGCCCGTCCTCCTCATCAACATATGGGTTCAAACATAATAATTTACTATTTTTCTTTAAAGTTTTACCATTATTCAACCTACCGATGTCTTCTTGGAATTCTATACGCTGTACAGTTTTAACAATCAAATTATAAGAATCGTTAATTTCGCTTAGCGACAAATAACTGCGACGTGACGTACTTTGCTTATTGCGAAGCCTCTTTATGAAACGCGAGACCCAAGCTACCGTTGTTGCTACGTGCCTCAACGAGCTGCATTCGTTTAATAATTTAATTATTGAATCGTTATTGTTATCATGTAAAAAGGCTACACACACACTAGGCTTTTTAGCATCGATCGTAGGAATATCATATGTTTGATCAGTGTTTAATTTTGAGTCAAACTGTAACAACCAAGCTGGTCCTTCCCACCACATAGAGTGACTTGCCAAATCTTTGTTGAAATTACGTTCGATCTGTTTTATTGCTTCTAAAAGGTCTGATTGGGTTTGCATAAGATTCTCCATAATGCAGTAAATAGTAGATAATAAAACAAGACCTTAGTTGTTGAAGTTGAAGTTGTTGAATGGTCAAGCCCCTTGTAGCACAGTCAGCCGCGTTGTCGTCTGACCTAACGTGATGCCAGCGGGAGGAAGGAATAACATTAATTATTTGTTGAACCCTATTAGAAACGAACTGTTTCCATTTGTTAGCGTTTCCATTTATCCATCCAAGGACCACCATGGAATCCGTCCACGCATAGACGTTCCTATCGTTAATAGGAAAAATCTCTAAGACCTTTTTTAATAGTCGCGATAAAAGGAGAGCACCGCACAGTTCAAGTCGCGGCAGAGTTTGTTTATTTTTTAAGGGGGCTAATTTAGTTTTTGCCGTTAGCAACGTAGATGTGTAACCGCCCTTATTATCCCTAGTGACAACGTATATGCAACATGCATACGCTCGCTCCGAAGCGTCACAAAAGCCGTGAATTTCGTAGAATTTGTTATCGTCACCTAAGTAACGCGGAATCGCTATAATATTTAAATTTTGAAAATCTAATTTTAGTTGTCTCCATTCCTCGATAATAGTGTCTGAAAGTTTACTATCCCACGAAATATTTTGATCCGACCATGTTGTTTGAAATAACAATTTAGCTTTAACAGTAAGAGGCGATAACCAACCTAATGGATCAAAGATTTTAGAAATATACGATAGTAACTGCCGTTTAGTCAACTGTTCATCGTCGTGCAGATTTTCAAATTTATTTTGAAACGTGAAAGTATCTGATTTAGGATTCCAACGAATGCCTAGCGTTTTTCGCGACTCGGAGGATTTAAAGTCAAGTGGCGTGTCAACCTGATCAGCTGAGAGACCCTCGATAAGTTCAGGAGCGTTACTTGACCACTTCCGGATGTTCATGCCGGCGCCCTTCAACATATCTATTATTTGTAGCTGTAAGCTCTTAGTTTCACCAATAGTCTCACCGCCTTCTAGAAGATCATCCATGTAAAAGGAAGTCTTCAACGCCACCGCTGCCCGTGGGAACATGCTAGCGTCATCGTTAGCTAACTGTTGTAGCGTTCGCATGGCAAGGTACGGAGCGGCTTTGGTCCCGTAGGTGACCGTAGTGAGCTGGTAATCAATTAAAGGATCCTCAGGAGAGGCTCTCCATATTATACGTTGTAAGTGCTGATCATCCTCCCTAACAAGAATCTGTCGGAACATTTTCTCAATGTCCGCAGTGATGACGTACTTGTGTTGGCGCCACTTGATGATGAGGCTCGGCAGGTCCTTCTGTAAATTAGGACCCTGCTCCATCAGATCGTTAAGGCTGTTGCCTGAGGACGTTCTTGAAGACGCGTTGAAAACTGTACGCAACTTGGTAGTTGACGAGTCAGATTTCCTAACACCGTGATGAGGGAGATAGCATGAAGTTAAGTTAAAATTTACTACGCGCTTCATATGACCCATTTTCTCATAATCAGACATAAATTGAATGTAACTATCACTAAATTCTTTATTTTTTAACATCTTATTTTCAATATTACGAAACTGAGCTACAGCTTTCGATTTAGATAAGCCTAGGTTTTGTTCGAAACCTGGCTTCATGGGAAGAGCAACCTGATATCTACCATCTGGTAGACGCCTAGTAGTAGACGTATACAGCCGTTCGCAGTATTGGTCACCTGACGAGGTACCAGGCACGGTGTCGTTTACCTCTTCCAATTCCCAGTATTGAGACAAATCAGATAAATTATTTAAAACAACGTGACAGTTAAATGTTTTTACATTTCCCGAGAGGATCCAGCCCAGCTTGGTTTGCTGAGCTATGGGGGCCATATTGGGGCCCTTGATAAGACCACTCATAATTATATCAGAGTATACGCTAGCATCTAATAGTAAATCAATGGGTCGAGATACATTGTATTGCGGATCAGCCAGCTTAATGTGTTGTAGATGTGGCCACGACCGCTTATTAAATGACATGTTAGGTAAATTATTAATTACATGCGTTATAATTAAAGCTTGAGTCGTAAACTCGAAGTTATCATGTATGGACTGGCAATTGAGAGAAACTATCCCCTTACTTTGCCTAGCTCCGAGTCCTATTCCCGATACAGACCCATGATAACGTTGTCTAGGAAGACCTAACATTTGTACTGCTCTCTCTGAGATCAAGGATATTTGTGAACCTTGATCGAGAAGTCCACGTAAAATTGTAAATGTACCATCTGCAGCCTTAACCTTAAGAGAAATAGTTGTTAACAAAATTTCCTCTTCATCAGCGGCTACGTGGTTTACTATATGCTCGCTAGTAACAATGCAGGGCGACGAAGTTGTCGCACCTTCGTTAGTTGACAAAGTAGGCGAAAGTTGCATCGTTTTCGGTCCAGCAGTTTTGCTTGTGTTACGTAGTCCCGTCGGGACTGAGACCGCCTCGTTAAGGTTAAACGCGTTGTGCAATATCGTATGATGTTCGCCCTGACAATACTTACACCGTTTCGTGGAAGTACATTGATTATCATAATGTCGATACAAGCAGCATTGACAAATGCGTAACTTTGCAACCGTTTTGAGTTTCGCGTCCGCTTTTAAGTTATTAAACTTATTACATTTATATAAAACGTGACGTTGATTGCAATATGGACATGACCAAGCGTTAGTAGTAACTACACTTTGAAATTCTCGTTTAGAATTATTAGCATAAGAATTAGATTTCGGATAGTTAACGTTAATAGGCTTAATATTAGACATTCTAGGCTGAAAGTAGTTTGGCTTAACCGATGACGGATCCCTATCTCTCTTATACAATGTGGGCTCTAGAGCGTTAAATTTAGATTCTAAGAAATTCAAGAGCTCAGAAAGTTTAGGTAATTCACGTGGAGACTTACGCGACTCCTTGTAATCGGAGTATGTAGCCTGGTCGAGTTTCTTAGATATGAGATGGACCAGCAAGGGGTCCCAAGTCGAAGTATTGACTCCCAGGTTTTGTATCGCGTGTATGCTCTCCATCGAAGTATCGTACAGGCGTCGTATGTCATTAGCAGTTTGCTTAAGCATGACAGGTTGAGCTAAAAATATCTCAATATGCTTTGTGAACAGTACCTGTGGGTTGTTGTAGCGGCGCACCAGGAGTTCCCAGGCGGTGTCGTAATTCTCTGCTGAAATGTGCAGGTGCTGCACGAGCCGTTCGGCCTCGCCCTTGAGTTTTCCTTTCAAATGCTGCATCTTCTGGCTTTTAGTGAGAAGGTTGTTGTTGTGAATGCTTTCACTGAATAAATCAAAGAAAGTAGGCCAGTGCGTATACCTACCGGTGAAAACAGGGATGTCCAACTGCGGTGTGGACTGTTGTAAATGAGCGTTAGACGCCAACCTTTGATTGAGTGCCCTTTTAATAGACTTATATGAGTTTTCGTAATAGTAAAATTCGTCATCGTAGTCACTTCTAGATCCTTGCAATAAATTGTCAATTTGGAGATGTAAGGAATCTATGGCCTTCCACCTATTCTCTACGTTCCTAAGCTCGTCCTCCAGTTCCCACTTATCACTTATTTCTTCCACCTTAATACTATTCTGGAGCCGTAGGAAGGCTCGAAAGTTTGTGCGTTGTAAGGAAAGTAATTCCTCAACTTTTTCTAGTTGTTGCGTAGGCATGGTAAGTGTGGGAGGAGAAGCCATTGGTGCTGTATTAGAAGGACCAGGTGAATTATTTTCATCTACTAAAACAAGACCTTACTTGATAGTAGGATACTTAGTCCTCTGCTGTTGCAGTTGCTCGCCGACGCGTTGCCGTTGCGATGAGTTCGCACCTTGCCGCCGGAGAGCAGACGACACCGGAGCTAAGTGATAGCTCACAGTGCAGGGAATAGCCACGTAGACGTAGTCACACGCGCACTATTATTGACTTCGACCGTACGTCGATAGTTCGCGACCGTTTGTCACAGGTTCTCACAGTAATGAGATACGCCTCGATAGCCGGAAAACACTGCACGAAGAGTGTTTTATTTAACCACCAAAAACCGTTATTTTTAGGTGTTAACGTCCACGAGACCAAACGCGAATATGGTCTATAGGCCCGAGGTCCAAAAAAGGTTCGAAGGACCAAAAAATTGTAGCGTGTACTACAAATTTTAGAAGAAGGGTAACGCAGGGCGAAATAACCAAACCCAACGAGTGCAGTTTGAACACTAATTTATTAAAACGTTATTTGTATGAGGTGCGCTCAGTATGTGCATATTGCCTAATTGCATTTTTTGCCGTGGGCATTGTCTTTGATCCGTGTACGATGCAGTAGCTTGTACATGCCTTAAACATTTAAACATTATCTCTGTCGCTTGAATCAATCTTACCTGAACTAGTATATTGAAGAATATGACTTGTGCTAATTTTCCTTGACCATTTTTGAGTCTTTATATCATTTAGAACCATTTTCTTTTTGCAAAAAATTAATGTCTGCACGCTTGATTCCTTTATGTTAGTTTATTAATTAAACTAATATACTACTTCAATCAGTTAACTCCTTTCACCTTGCATTAAAAATGGCGTTTAAATCACAAGCAAAAGAACACGAAACAACGCGGGTAGGTATTTGAATCCACGGCACGCGTAATCGCGCGAGGTTTCACACAAATTTTCTATATGAAAACATTCTTTCAGCTTTATCTTAATAACATACATACATACATACATATAAGTCACGCCTCTTTCCCGTAGGGGTAGGCAGAGACCACTTCTTTCCACTTGCTACGATCCTTACATACTTGTTTCGCTTCGTCCACTTTCATTATTCCTTTCATACAATTCTTCGGTTTGCTGTACTCTTGACCTGGCCTTTTTTCAAGACGTCCCTAATTTGGTCTTGAAACGTCCGCCTAGGTCTACCCCTTCCAACACTCGCATTCACACTCGCCTTATACATTTTTTTTGTCAATCGTTCTTCGTTCATTCTCTCGACATGTCCAAACCATCTCAGCTTTACCTTTCTCAATTTTTGTCACTACATCTTCTTTCACACCACAACGTTTCCTTATCTCACTATTTCTTATCCTGTCACTCAGTTTAACTCCTATCATACTTCTTAACGCTCTCATCTCAACTGCATTTATTCTGCTTTCATGTTTCTTCTGCCATACCCAACTTTCACTTCCGTACATGAGTGTCGGAACCAACACCCCCTCATGCACAGCCAAACGAGCCTTGTTAGACACCTTCCGACTGTTCATAAAGGAGTGCAAAGCTCCATTCACCATGTTTCCTGCATTCACTCTTCTTTCAATATCGCTCTCACACTTTCCATCTCTTGTAAACTTTGAACCCAGATACACAAACTCATTCACCTGTTCAATTTGTTCATCTCCAATCACGATATTGCAGTCTGTCACTGCCTCATCTCTTTCAAACACCATAACTTTCGTCTTCTTTACATTCATCTTCATTCCCTTTCTAACAAAAGCTCCATTCATAGCAGTTACCATCTCTTGCAACTCCTCGGCTGAAGACGCAAGTAACACTTGGTCATCAGCTTAGAGAAAACATTTGGCGAGTAACTCATTCATTCTCAACCCACTTTCATTCTCTTTTAAGTCTGTCAAGAAATTGTTCATGAACAGATTAAACAGCCACGGTGACGCTACACATCCCTGTCTAACACCTTTTTCGATATTAAACCATTCAGTGTATGCCCCGTTTACACAAGCACTAGAATCCCTATAAAGAGACTGTAATGCTCGTATGAGGATACTGCTCACACCATTCACAGACAATGCTGACCACAATTCATTCCTCACCACTCTATCATAGGCATATCTAGATTCACGAACGCGCAATAGACGTTCTTGTTTTTAGCCAAACACTTTTCGGCTATAATAATAATAATAATAATAATAATAATTCATTTATTTCAACCATCTAAGGATCATATCATTACAATTACAACACATAAATTAATTCATTCAATTCATTAATGACATATTAAATTAGATTGATTACATTACATTAATTAAGTGAAAATTAAACTACAATAAATTAAATTAAATTGAAACATGTCATACACAATTATATAAAATTTACTATGCTATGCGCCGCAAGGAAAAGACCTGATCCGTACATCCCATTCCCTTTCTAAATCCCGCTTGTGCGTTGCATACTTTTTCATCTGTTTCATTCACAACCCTTTCAATCAACACTTTCACATACAATTTACCGACGACGCTGAGAAGGCTTATACCGCGGTAATTTATGCAGTCCTGCCGTGATCCTTTTCCCTTATACAATGGCACGATTACGGCTTTGCACCAGTCTCCCGGTACTTGCCCATTTCGCCAGCACAAATTGAAAAGGCGGTACAGCTGGCTAGCTACTATGCCCTGTCCAGCCCTCAGCATCTCGACGGTAATCCTGTCATACCCTGCTGCCTTACCTTATCTTATCTTATCATCCATGCTTATCTCACTTTCATCAACATTTATATTAGTTTCCATGGAAGGTGCCGGATGTTGTAACTGCAATTCCTCTCTTTCAAACAAACTTTCAAAATACTCTTTCCATCTCTTTAACACACATTCTTCTCCTTTTATAATGCTCCCATCTTGACTCCTGATTGTACTCAGCTCCGAGGTAGATGTTTTTCCTCTGGCTGTTTTGATGGATTTCCAGAAAAAAAAAAATTGATGTGAAACTTAATAACAATTATAAAAATTACGAGTAGTGCCAATATTCGAAGGCTGATTATTACAAATGTTACCAACGTTTAAATATACTTAAATTTAAGTAAATGAATAACTAAAACAAAAGTTGATTCATGAAAAGCATTGTTTTATTAAATTTTAATTCTTTCGTTGTATAAAATCGACTTTAAAGTCTAAGTTCTTAAAAGTATGCCATTTAAGTTACTTTTCTTTGAATTGACAATGTCCTTTCATTCGTTTTCCCTACATCGTGAAATTTATTTTATTACCTTTGAGCTATTTTCTCCAAGTCAAATTTTAATAAATCTTGCGATTAAAACAATTTGCTTTAAATCTTATTACATCACTGTGTAATTTGAGTCATTACTCCTTGAACAGTTTACAACTAGGTGAGCGGTTTAAATCATTTATCCATGAACAGTTTATAACTAGGTGAGCGGTTTAACTCATTTATCCATGAACAGTTTATAACTAGGTGAGCGGTTTAACTCATTTATCCTTGATCTGTTAAAGAAGTCATTGTACACTTGAATTATTTTGCTTTGAACAGATAAATAGTAATCGTGTACTTTGATTCCTTTTGCCCTGATCAAAGAATTGTGCAAAATGGCTCAAGTTACATCTAACTCCGTTAAAAAACACCTTTTATTTGTTATATATATATCAAAAAATAGCACAAAATATGCCGCTTTATGATTGGGGAGACTCGTCAATTTTTATTGTATACTTTAGGAACAATGATTTTTTTTCTCAAAAAATAAACTTTAAAACGCTCTCCTGTAAAGTTCGCAAAATGGCGCTTGAATCAAGTCGCCTTTTAACCGTCGATATAGTTTTATAATAAAAAAAATATACTAAGACAAAAGGAGACGGCTCAGCTTTGGCTGACAGGAAATAATGGTCTCGTGCTGTTTTTCAGCCGGTTCCTGCTCCCTGGGCTCTTTTGCGAGAGTCGGAAGTTTTAGGTTCCCCAATTACCTGACTTGGGTTTCACAATACAATTCAAAATTATTTACAATGGTATTAATACAACAGAATAAACACAAATTGATGCGCGTGGATGTTAGTGTGTGTGTGTGTGTGTGTGTACCTGGCGGCGGGGGCGGTGCGAGCACGGCGCGCGGGCGCACGTGGCGCGCGAGTGGCGGCCAGCGCTGCGCCAGCACGAGCGCGCCCACGGCCACGTAGAAGGCCAGGAACACGCCCAGCGCCGCCGCCACGGCCAGCGCGTACTGCGCGCGGCTCAGCGCCGGCTGCCACCGACACACACATACACATACCAGTACATACCAGTACCAGTACCACCCATACACTGGTGGCAGGGCCCCTCGAGGGATTATATTGGTAATATTGATTTTAATTATTAATTAATACCATTATTACTATTATTATTTCTCCATGGGGTTCGCCTGGATAGCTACCACCCTCGAGCATGAGTCAGCCGCCAAACGACTCGTCGTGTTCCGGCTGGGGGCTTGAGAGCCAGTTCTTTCTTTCTTTTTCTTCTCTCTTTCTTGGCCGGCAACGCATCAGTGATGCCTTTGGTGTTACTGATGTCCATGGGCGACGATAGCCACTTACCATCAGGTGGATCGTCAGCTCGTTTGCCGGCTGTTTCCATTAAAAAAATACACATACATATACACGTCTACATTTACATGTCGATTAGGAATGGCACATTTCACTTATCACTGGATATATCACTTGTTACAACATACTTCATTTGTCACACCAGTGACATGCATCGAAACCGTCCATTACATTTATCGCGAGAGTGATTTCACCACAGTATTGTGACTTAACGCCGGCCACCGGCCAAGCTACATATAATTCATAGAATTCCATCTTGCGAAAGAGAGAAAGCAACATTTGTGACTTGAGCCGTGCCGCGTGCGTGAGCGAGAGCGACACAGTGTCACCAGCTAGAAGAGAGAATTTGTTTAAGTGAAATAGCATCTTATTCTCAACATCATTAGACTTTAGTTTGTCTAAATTTTTTCAACTTGCTTAATTATATTATAACGCTACGTTACAAAAACTTCAAAAGAAAATAAGTCTTATTGCAAACATGGTAAGGTTTTGACTGAACTATGTGGGTACTTGAAATTCACTGCGACATGTAACAGACGGAATAAAATGCACCCACTGTGAAAATATCATCACTGATAAATAAAAAATAACGGTCGTGATTTATCACAGGTGATATAACAGTGACAAAAATAAATAACTTCACGGACATGATAGTGAAATAAAAGTAGCGATATTTTCCATCACTAATCTCGATTTACTTACAACTACTAAACCGTACATTGGAACGTGGCCTGACACGCACTTGGCCGTTTTTTTTAAAAAAAAGCAAAATTATTTATTCATGTACATATTGTTTTAGGGAACGAGTTAGTAATATTTTGGGGACTGATTCTACATAATTATCATTATTATATATCCCCTCCTAAAATGACCTCCAAATTCTCCACCGAAGAATTCTATTATCCCAAAGCTACCAGCTGAAGTTCAAACGAAAACTCAACTCAAACAAAATAACCAAAATAATATGGTATAAGCAAAATATTTAGTCGGAAGGAAACATAGCAGGTACCCTTAGCTGGAGCGTGAGGTCCTTGCGGCGCTGCGGCGCGGCGGCGCGCGGGTCCTCGGCGCCCCACAGCGCGGCCGCCCACAGCCAGTCCTCGTCGGGCGGCTCGCGCGCGCCGCACGCCCCGTCCGAGCTCCACACCAGCGCCACCACGTAGAACCCGCCGGGGAACTGCCGCCGCTGCGACACACACCACCACACCACACCATCACACCACACGTCACTATATACATTATGCACACACAAGTATCACTCCATACAAGCGAGCTCGAGCAACGCACAGGTAGACAGTAGACACTGTTCAAGGACACGGAAAGTAAGAATAGTACCGGTCCTGTTCGCTCCCATTTTAAGTGACCATTAGGGTGCGTTTCCACCAGAGAATCAAAGATGCGTAGCGAGGGATGTATGTTTAAGAACTAATAGAATCGCTTCATTTACCTAGCCTGTAGGTAGAGTAAGTAAGATAAATTAAGCGATTCTTTTGTTTATTAAAAAACGTTCCTCGTTACGCATCTCTGATGGAAACGCCCCCTAACACGTGTGTATGTGTGTGTGTGTGTGTGGGTTGTCCAAGTGTATGGAGGTACACATCAGTTGTCTCTGTATTTAGGGTACGGACCGAGAGCTGCACGGCGCCGGACTGCATCATGGTCATCCGCAGGCTGCCCGGCGCGTCGATCTCCGACACGGACTGCCGGATGGGACACTGCAACACGAGACAAACACCACTCAACCTCCAAACCAAACACCAGGCATTCACTTCACCTACATCTTACTTTATTCATTAACAGCAATTATATTTTATGTATAAAAAGAAGATTAAAGGTGATAACATACGTAACGTGAACGGGGACGGGGACGGGGACGGGGTCGGGCGGGACGGGACGTGAAGTAAGTAGTTACCGTGTAGTTCTGCACGGAGATGGAGGCGCACACGTTGTCGGGCGAGGACACCACGAGCCGCACGCTGTCCTGCTCCGCCGGGAACACGTAGTGGAACACCCGCGGCGCCGTCTGCACACACACACACACACACACACACACACACACACACACACACACGCACGGGTATGTTATACGCACAGGACCAACAATGAAACATGTCTGGAAGTGTACCTAAACACGATTCATATCGTATAAATGATTCATTCCTGAAATCGGATTCCCATCAACAATTCGCCATTGATGGAGATTTGCAGTCGTCGATCGCTTTATGGTTCTTGGTTGATAGATTTATTGAGGAATCGAGTACTATTGAGAGAACTATTTGTATACGTATTAACGTTTACTTTGGTTAGATTCCAGTGACCTTCAAGTCTTAAAAATAGATTTACCAGTAGGAAACGATACGCATACGCTATCTCGTGATTTGCGCAGATTCTTCGCCACGAAACAGAGATACAGAAGGATAACTGCACCTATCGCGCTCACTACGAGCAACGCAGCCAACGCAACATACCATGGTGGCGACCAGGTCGACGGGCTGGTCGAAGGGCAGCCACCAGACGTCGGGCAGCTGCGCGCGCACCGATACGGTCCGCGCGCCCGCGCACGCCGACGACACGTGCAGCGAGAACACGCCGCGCGCCCCGCCGCCCCCACCGCCTCCGCCGCCACCCTCGTCCTCCGATAGCTCCGTCTCCACTGGCGAAACCGATCCCAACATTAACATCACTATAAACACTAGGCTATAGATGTTATCCATGTTACGGACATTAATTCACACGTTGGCGGTAAATTCGGAGATCGCTAACACCGAGGTTCACTTGTCTGTCAAGGCGTCAAGACTGCCTACACCCCAGTCCAGCAATACAGAAGCAGTCAATGAACGGTGTCTGTGTGTTACCGCAGTCGGAGTCCTCGGCGCCGCTGTCGGCCGTGTCGTCGGGGCACAGCGCGCGCTCCAGCTCGAAGGCGCGCGTCTCGCCCACCAGGTACGGCAGCTGCCACGTCACCGCGCCTGCAACACCACCGCCAGCTCTTACGTTACGATACACTGTGCGTGTGTGTGTGATGTGTGTGTGTGTGTGTGTGATGTGTGTGTGTGATGTGTGTGTGTGTGTGTGTGTGATGTGTGCGTGTGTGTACCGGCGCGCTGGCGGGCGGTGACGAGCACGGGGTGCGCGCTGTCACCGCCGTCGCTGCTCACCCACACGCGCGCCGGGCCCTCGCCCGCGCTGCCCGCCGGCTGGAAGGTTTCACAAAACTAACCGTTACGTACATCCCGTACATCTCAATTCTATTATTTACATTAATTAATACACTGTAGATTTTTATTTTTAATCCATCAAATACATCCATTTTACGGAGTGGAGTGTCACATAGACGGTGCCTTAGATCTACAATAGATAAGTAGATAATATAATTTTACGCACTGCAGTCAGACTGCAGTAAGATATTTTGTGCCCGTTACTTGGCTCGACCTCTATACTAATAATAGGTACGTATTTATCATTACATTAAATTTTAACATTTAAATTTAAATCAAGACATCCTTGACCGCAGCGACTCGTGCTATCGGAGCCCAAACCGCTTTACGTAAACAATGTCGCTTCCCAGTTCACTCGTCAGCCGATTGATTGTTTCAATGTGGGAGATGGGGTACGATGGGGTAAGATGGGGTGCGATGGGAGCACTCACCGGCGTGAACTCCAGGATGTACTCCAGCGTGTTGTTGAGCGGCAGCGTGTGCACCACGTCGAACGTCAACCTGCCGCAAACGAACCACAAGCATGTATGACAATATGACTGACCACATGTACGTATGAGTAAGTACGACATGCATGACTGAGAGTATGACAATAATCGACAAAGAATGTTTGACGAGGCCGGAGTTGCCTCACACAGGAGGACATTGTTCTTTTTCAGCGGATTCATCGCCACATTATTATAACTGTTGTTACTGATATCGGTTCGACTGCCGCAGTCGGGTTGAACAGTATTAGCACAGAATAAAGAGTAGGTACCTATTAGAAACAAATACAAGATTGCCAGGAGGACCCGTGTTGGTACATAGTGTATGTACGTACGTCATGCAGGAGTTGAACGGGACGAATAATTAACAGTCATACCTATCTATCCGTGTTTCAGTATCGGGTAGGTAACTGTAACTGCAGATCAGGTGTCAGGTCTGAATAAAAAATCAATCAACTTTGAATGAATAGGCATTCTATTTGTATCAGTTCAGATGTGTATATTCGTTATGATAAATTCCGGGCCGCTGTTCAGAAAATAGGTATAGTTTTTAGTTATTACTATTGCAAGTTTTGAAAGTCAATATTATAGCTTTTTCAAAAGTTCACTTAAGTCACTGAGAAAAAGTGAAAATAGATTATTCTTAAAGGCTGAAACATCCTGCTGAACATCCATGGCAATTAATTCTTGCGTTTTTGAATGTTTGTAACTATTCTAAACTCACTGCAGCTGCACGACACTGACGGCGGGCGAGCGGCGGGGGCGGGGGGCGCCCGGGGTGCGGGGGGCGCGCGGGGTGCAGGGGGAGCGGGGCGCGGCCGCCGTCAGCAGCGCCAGCAGCAGCAGCGCGCGGGCCCACATCAGTATCACACTCGTCTTCACCACCGAACACACACACGGGTCCACCGTCAAATTGAGATTTCACTAGTGTTTTACGACAGATTTCAGTGTCGATATTTCGCGCCCGCGACGATAAGCGGACCCCGCGTCGGTCGCCGAATGCGCGGGACGAGATTCACAAGTCGCGAGCGCGGCGCTATCTGCCGATATCGGTTATCAGCCCCGATTACGCCGGCCGCCTGACTCACCGACTCCGGGAATCCGGAAAGCGGACAGATAACCCATCCCCGCACCAAACTAATTCCTAATTTGCGAGCTTCTCCCGGTGACCAGACGCAGGGACTGGCAGCCCGGCGAGCTGCCATGGCGGCGTGCGGCGGCACGTGTGCAAAACGTTTTGTTTACAACACAAGCCCACGTCCGCGGGCGATATGGCGCGGGCGGCGCGGGCGGCGGGGCGGGGCGGGGCGGGGGGCGGGGGCGGCGGCCAGTGGGTCAGCCGTGCAGATGTTCCGATACCGCTATCTGCGTATTTTTCAGCGGGAGCGGTGACCTGCGCCCGATAGCTGCGCCGCCGCCGCTGCCGGCTCGCGGTACCGAAGCGTTCTGCGTTATCGTCTAATAACGCTAACACGTAACGCTAATGTCGTCCGTGACGTCGGGACGGTAAAGGTTGGATGATTTGCAACAAATAAAACAATCCAAAGCGTGACAAAATAATTTATTGAGTATAACGACTGTAACAATAGACATCATCGGTCGTCACACGCGGACGATGCGCGCGCCCCCGGGAGGCGGCCGCTGGCGACTCGCTCCCGGTATTCACATTCAACAATAACAATCAATATACATAACAGTAACATATTAATACTATTGTCAATTAATCATTTTGTAAAAATTAGAGCCCTACGAGACTGAAGAAACTGTCGTGAGTGCGATAGAAGCCGGCTGCAAGGCGTGCAGGAGCAGTTAGACCGGGCGTGCCGCTCCACGCGGTCTGCCCGATCGAAAATAATATGAATTAGTTCGGATCAAGATAGTGAGGGACAGGCTGCCTCCTACTGGAGGCTAAGATGTGAAGCAATACATCAACAACGAGACGAGTGTAACTTATAACAAACAAGTGTACTTATTCCTCCTCGCGAACCTACGTTACGTTCCTATATTATACAACAGTGAGTGCGTCCATTATCACGAGTCATTCATTAAATGCATCAAGAGGGTCCGCCGCGTGCGGCTGGCGGGCGGTGGGCGGTGGGGGCGGGGCGGTGTGTGGGGGGTGGGGGGTGGGGGTTGGGCGGTACGCTAGCGCGCGCGCGAGTAGCGCAGCCCCACCTCGTCGGCCACGGCGCGCACGGCCTCCAGGCACTGGTCCAGCTGCTCGCGCGAGTGCGCCGCCGACAGACAGAACCTGCACCAATATACACACACGTCACAACATACACTACATACTAATTTTAGCCGTATTGGGGCGGCTTAGAATAGTAACCCCAATCCCACGCCGGATGGGTGTCGTAAGAGGTGACTAAATCCGGCCCGCTGATAGTAGGGCCCCACGAGGGGTTATATTGGTAATATTAATTTTAATTATTAATTAATACCATTATTACTATTATTATTGCTCCATGGGGTTCGCCTGGATAGCTACCACCCTTGAGCATGAGTCAGCCGGCAAACGACTCGTCGTGTTCCGGCTGGGGGCTTGAGAGCCAGTTCTTTTTTTTTTCTCTTTCTTGGCCGGCAACGCATCAGTGTTGTAACTGATGTTCATGGGCGATGATGGCCACTTACCATCAGGTAGATCGCCGGCTCGTTTGCCGGCTATTTCCATAAAATAAACTACTACGGATTTGAAGCAATGTAAGCTTAAGATGCTACGATTACATCTGCGTTAACGTACACTGCCACATCTGCGGCCTATCGCGTTACTTAACGCGGTAACAGTAAAAATTGAACATGTCCACTACGTCATAAGTATTTTATCAAGACGCGTCTATATGAATGTTGTATTGAGCAGTTCGATGTCAATAAGTACACTGTATAGGTACGTACCGGATGCGCGCCTTGTTGAGCGGCGTGGCGGGGAAGCCGACGCCGACGGTGGCCAGCCCGCGCGCCGTGAGCCGCTCCACGGTGGCGGCCATCTTGCTGAACGTGTACACCAGCATGGGCACCACGGGCGAGTCCGCGTGCCCGAACGTCACCACGCCCATCTCGCGCAACCTGCGCAGTGATATAGATCTAAACATTTTTATATGTACTAAAAAATATTTTGGTATATACTAAAAGCAAAACTCGGTTTCCAATACACTCATCTCATCATAATATGGGCAGGCTCACCGGAGGCGGAAGTAGTGCGTGTTGTCCCGCAGCTGGCGCACGCGCGCGAGGCCGGCGGGCGTGCAGATGGCGCGCATGGCCGCCAGCACCTGCGCCGCCACGCACGGCGCCATGCTGTGCGCGTACGAGTGCGCGTGCCCGTGCGCGCGGATCCAGTTCACCAGCCGCTTCGTGCCTGACACAACACAATATTATCCAACATGACACTACGTGCGAGAGACGCAACCAGCTCTGTGTTTCATTGAAAGTAGACCATGTAAATAGTGAAACCTTATATAGTAGTGAAAAGTTGCTAAGCAATCATTTACCCGGCAATTATCGACATACGAATCAGAATGCTCTGCGAATCGAGTGATGATGAATGATGTTGCTTTGTAAACTGAGTGATTGTAGTAGTGTATTTATAAAATTGTTTCGGCTGTCCAGGATATTGACATCAAACGACCGAAGTATTTGTAGAAAATGCGTATAATTTAAAGTTTTAGCGTATTACAATGAAAATTTGCGTATCGTGTTAAACAGTTCGTTAGCGTATTCAAGTAGCGAATGATAAGTAACAATTAAAATTCAAAATTGCGTGGTCATTGTGTCCAGTAGCGGTCAGCGGCCACCCATTGGCTAGGCCGCTGAGCAATCACCGTCGCCGACGAATCCGTGACCGGCAGCTGCCACAGACTATTTTAATTTGCACAGACGCGTTAGGGTCGCGACTTCTCTGGACCATAGTGTAGCGCCGCAACATGCCCCCGGCCTTGGAGCTACTGGCATCCAACATCTTCATCGCCATCCATTGTCACAGGTAGTGGACAAATACGTGGGAACGCGCGCCTGATAACTCCGGACGCAGTTTGGATGTCCGCCACTCTGGACACACCATCTTTACCAGGCTTCGTGGAAATGATGCGACCTAAGCTCCATTTCAGTGGAGGAGAATTGTCCTCCTTGATAACCACGAGAGTGTTAGGCTGAAGATC
Source organism: Thymelicus sylvestris (assembly GCA_911387775.1). Taxonomy (NCBI): domain Eukaryota; kingdom Metazoa; phylum Arthropoda; class Insecta; order Lepidoptera; family Hesperiidae; genus Thymelicus; species Thymelicus sylvestris. The sequence goes on from OU426893.1 coordinate 160,506, forward strand.
CGGTTTATTTTCTCGCCATTTGGTTCTGGTCTGCATTTCCGATATGTATTCTTTGCTCCATCGATTCCAGAAGTGTTGCTTGATCTGCTCCAGTCTTTGATAGCGCGTCAACCGATGGGCAGGAATATCAGCCAGCTGTTCCGTGACCGGCGCTGTTAGGGAACGACCAACCAAAAAGTGAGCGGGACTTAAGGGAAGGAGGTCGTTAGGATCTGCAGACATGGGACTAATGGGACGGGAATTAAGAACGGCTTCTATCTGTGCTAACACCGTGCTCATCTCTTCAAAAGTTAAATGTGCGTTTCCAACTACTCTGAGAAGGTGATGCTTGCACGATCGAACCCCGGACTCCCACAGACCTCCAAAATGAGCCGCGTATGGAGGAATAAATGCGAATTTAATATTTTGACTAGTTGCATACTCTTTAATATCGCTAGAACAAGTTAATAAAAATTTTGAAAATTCATTTGCTAGGCCTACAAAATTTCTTCCATTGTCGGACATTATTTCAACTGGTTTACCTCGTCGAGAAATAAATCTTTTTAATGCGAGCAAATAACTTTCAGAAGACAGGTCACTGACAAGTTCGATATGTACCGCGCGAGTTACAAAACAAACGAATATACATATATAGCTTTTAACTAATTTCGAGCCCCTGCCCTTACGGTTCAACGTGAGTACCGGACCAGCGTAATCGACTCCACAACGTAAAAATGGAAAAGTTGGAGTTATTCTCCCCTGAGGTAAGTTTCCCATTATAGGAGACAAGGTTTTCCCTTTGAGGCGCACACAAGTGACACACTGATGTACGGTGCACCTGGAAAGATTCCTACCGCCCACTGGCCAGTAAGACTCGCGTATGTTGTACAGCAACGCCTGCGGAGCCGCGTGTTGCAGTCGGCGGTGCTCGTCGCGGAACAACAGTACCGTATACTGATGCTTCGATGATAACAATATCGGATGTTTTTTATCGAAATCGAAATTTGATGAATAAGTTAGCCTTCCGCCAACACGTATAATTTTATCATTATCCAAAAATAAATTTAATTTAATAATATTATTAGTAGATTTTAAATTGCGATTATTAGACAATAAATGAAATTCCTCTGAGTAAGATTCTCTTTGCGACAATTTAATTAAAGTACGATTCGCGTTCGTCAATTCATCCACAGAAAGATTACCTGTATAGCGGTTATTTTTATTACGTGTGTTGTGAATAAATCGTAACATATATGCACAGGCTCGTTTCATACGATTAAATTGAGAAAATCTTTCAAAGGGAAAGAAACAGTTAGTCGACTCGCTAACAAATGAAAATAATTTATTTTGCTTTACTTCGGGCAAGTCTACCGTCTGTTTTGTATGAGACTGATTAGAAATGGCTAAATTGCAATCAAAGTTAGGGTCGTTCAGAAATGCTGGTCCATTCCACCACAGGTCACAAGATTGTAAGTCCTCCAGCTTGACGCCACGAGATACTAAATCAGCTGGGTTATCTTTCCCACGCACATGACACCATGGTAAGTCCTTTGTAATATCATGAATCTCACAAACTCTATTTTGAACAAATGTTTTTAACAAATTCGGAGCCATGCGGAGCCATCCCAATACAATTGTGGAGTCACACCAAAACACTATGTTACTAAAATTGCAATGTAAAGAGTTACGTAATTTGTTAAATAATTTAGCGCTTAATAACGCTCCTAAAAGTTCTAAACGCGGTATACTTACCGGCTTGAGTGGTGCGACTTTGCTTTTGGAACAGTATAACCGAACGGATATTGATGAGTCATGATTAATTGTGCGTACGTATATGCATGTGCCATAAGCGGACTCGGAGGCATCCGAGAAAATATGCAATTCTATGCGCTGTGGGTCACTGCCTATGACGCGTCGCGGTATGCGTATATCTTTGAGGAGGGAAAGAGAAGATGCGAAGCGATCCCAAATTTGAGCGATATCGGCAGGGACCTCATCATCGAATCCTATTTTTAATAACCACAATTTTTGTAATAGAATTTTAATAACAATAATCATAGGACTCAACAATCCCAGCGGATCAAATATTTGCGAAATATTAGACAAAATGAAACGTTTAGTAATTAATTTATTTTGAAATTTAAATTGCGTATTAAAATAAAATTCATCATTAAAATTAAACCAACCTACACCTAATGTTTTTGAGTTGCACTTCTCGCCAAGTGTTAGCTCCTTACCTAAATCTGACGTGTTATTATCAGTGTCATTAGATTCAAAATTAAACATCCATTTACGTAGTGTGAAACAACTTGATTTTAATAAATTTGCTACATCTTGACAATATTTTAACAATTCGTCCTTGTTATCACTGCCCGTGATCATATCATCGACATAGAAATCTTCGTTAATTATTCTAGCAACGTTATGATCCGTGCAGTCAGCTGCGAGCTGCTTAAGACACCTACAACTCAAATATGGTGCAGATGCGGTTCCGTATGTAACTGTGTTCAGTTGATAGACAGATATTGGTTGTGATGGGTCATTGCGCCACAAAATTAATTGCAACTGACGTTGATCCGCGTCGATCAATACCTGTCGATACATTTTTTCAATATCGGCACAGGCTGTGTATTTATGTTGCCTAAACCTGAGCAAAATTGATATAAGATCGCCTTGAATAGGCGGGCCTATCATCTGTATATCATTGAGTGAGCGGCCAGTGGTGGTCGCAGCGCTAGCGTCGAATACCACACGCAACTTGGTGGTGGTGCTGTGTTCGCGAAAGACTCCGTGATGCGGCAGGACGTAGTGAGGCGTCCCGTAGTGATCGATGCGTGTCATGTGTCCTAAGCGTATATACTCTTCCATAAAGTCACTATAAAGTTGTCTATAATTAGGGTTATTTAACAATCGCCTCTCGAGTGCTAAAAAACGACGTTCTGCTTGTGCGTAGCTGTCACCCAGTACCTCGGGGGGAGCAATAAGAGGAATGCGTACACAGAACCTTCCGTCAATGTTGCGCGTAGTATTTTGAACGAAATGTTGTTCACAAGCACGCTCCTCTTCCGTGCGCGAATCCCGGGACACAGGCGTCTCTTCCAGCTCCCAAAACTGTCGTAATTGCGTTTCAATTGTATGCGAAAAGCTACACTGAATAGGACTATAAGAACGAGAGATAGAACAAATAGGTCCGGACACAATCCAACCTAATTTTGTATCTAATAAGAAAGGCCCATTCGGTAGCTTTATTTTATTATTATTCATCAAATCCCAGAACTTATCAGCTCCAATCAAAATGTCTATATGTCTAGATTCATTAAACTGCGGATCAGCTAATATGATGTGTTCAGGAATGTTAAAGTGTGCGCTTTGTTCGGCGATTGCTGGCAACGCCGACGTAATACTAGATAAAACGAAACATTGCAATCGTGTAGTGTAGGTGTTGGTGCGTGATTTAATTTCGACATCACATGTTTGTGTGCATTTTGTGATTGAGTTACCGACACCTCTTATTTCATGTGTGGACTGTACAATAGGCGCTTGCAGTAAATCACTTAATGATTTTGTTATAAAACACCGTTGACTGCCGCTATCGAGAAGCGCGCGAGCTAAGTGATAATTATTATGAATATCAGCTATCTCGACTAGCGCAGTGGATAATAACACGGGTGTGACAGTAGCGGCAACAGGAGTGCAGTGCATGTTTATGTGTTGTTCGTTCGCCTGACCGGTGGGCACCTGTACTGATAAGGCTGAGGAAGTACCCAGCGGCAGCGCGGGCGCAGGCACAGGGGAGACGGGACGGGGCGACCTTTCACCGCACGGGACCATCATTTGATCGTTCGCCACATTCGCGTGCGACGAAGTATGCGTAGCGGACCGGTTAATGCTACTCGTGTTGTCATGACTATACGGATGCACTAAAGAATTATGTTTTTTGTTACACATGCGGCACGGCCTAAGCTTGCAATTATCGACAGTGTGACCCGGACGCAAGCAGTTCATACACAACCTCATATCGTTGATGAATTTAAGCTTTGATTGTAAATTATAGTCGAGGAATTTTTGACAAGAATACAGTGGATGATCGGTGTTGCATAGTAAACAAAGTTTTTTAGTGGGAATGCGTGAAGTACGTTCCGGTGCCTTGTTGAGTGAAACATTGCAATGATGTTTAGTGTGGCTCATTTGTGTGCTCGGTTGTTTACGCTCGAGAATATTATGTCTACTACCGGCATTATGTGACGCTTGCAATGTTTCTAACATGTCGGCTCGGTTTTTTAAGAATGACATTAGGTCGTCAACGGTTAGGTTAAGCTTGGAGTCATCGTTATTTGAGTATAGATTACCTTTATGTTGCTCCCACTCGCGTTCAGTGGTGTGATCTAATTTAGAAACCATTATGTATATAATTAATGTATCCCAGGAGTCCGTGGGCTCGCCGAGTATTTTTAATGCGCGTAGATTTTTCATAACGGTTTCGATTAATCGCCTAAGTAACACTGGTGACTCCTTGCTCAAACTAGGCATAGTAAACAAGGCTTTAACATGATTGTGCACTAATAATCTACTATTATCGTACCGACTAAGAAGTAATTCCCAAGCTACAGCATAATTACTACTAGAAAATTCCACCGAATCAATTATTAGCTCTGCGCCTTTCTTAAGTGATGATTTTAAATAGTGGAACTTTTCTATGTTACTTAGATCTTTACAATTATGCACTAGTGATGTGAAAGTGTCTCGAAATTCTAACCACTGATCGTATGAACCGTCGAACGTGGGCAAAGAAATTGTAGGCAATTTAATTGAATTTCGTTGATGACTATTACATGTAGCGGAACTCTCAGTGACCTGATTTTGCTTTAGTAAACATTCAGCTTGCGAAAGAATGCTATAATAACTATCCTCAAACTGTTCTCTGTGTGTTAATTGCTCCTCAATGTCAGAGACTGATTCCTCGAGCTTAGCTTGGATTTCATTAAATTCATTATATAATGTAGCGGCTCCCTTAATACGCAATTTAAGATCAACACAAGTTTGATCAGATAGTAGCCTACCTTCAATGGAAGAAATATAATTTGCAAACCTAGTCAGTCTGCCCTTTATTATGCCCCGTTTTTTCACTAACTCCTTAATCATGCTATTTTCACTCAAATTAGGAGAATGATCGCGAGATTTAGAAGGCACTGCCGTATCCGTAGGTTTTAGGCTCATTTTGGTGTAGGTACTGTTTAGATGGAGTACTTACGCGAATGAACTTCCTGATCGTTGCACACACACCAAGCAGAGCAGCTGGAAGCGCACAGAAGCAAGCACACCAACTGGAATTATGCGAAGACAACGGTATTAGCACAGTGGAAAAGGAAAGGAAGTAACTAGGCAGGATGGCTGGTCGTACCTTTTTGCGCGTTTTCAAGCACGACTGGCTTATCCCAAAGCTTGCGTTTAGCTGTTCCCTTTGTACTCCTGCTTCTCCTTATCCTTTGAGCTGCGATGTCTCCAGTTGAAGATCCAACGTTTAAATTCCAACGTCCGATGAATTGCTGGTTCTGATTTTTATTGTATTCGGCTACGAAGGTCCAAATGTTTCGGCTGTCCAGGATATTGACATCAAACGACCGAAGTATTTGTAGAAAATGCGTATAATTTAAAGTTTTAGCGTATTACAATGAAAATTTGCGTATCGTGTTAAACAGTTCGTTAGCGTATTCAAGTAGCGAATGATAAGTAACAATTAAAATTCAAAATTGCGTGGTCATTGTGTCCAGTAGCGGTCAGCGGCCACCCATTGGCTAGGCCGCTGAGCAATCACCGTCGCCGACGAATCCGTGACCGGCAGCTGCCACAGACTATTTTAATTTGCACAGACGCGTTAGGGTCGCGACTTCTCTGGACCATAGTGTAGCGCCGCAACAAAAATACCTACCTTTAGAATTTTAATAGTTTAGTACAACCTGACGGCTATCTTCAGCTCATAGTTAATCGCTACATTTATTTCATAAATACATTACGAACATTCAACAACGTCGATGACATTCATACAACAATATTCTAAAGTATCAATGATATCAATCTAATTTTATTATACGCGACATGATTTGTGTCGGCCGAAGACTCACCGGCGATGTACCCGCCCGCGGCGCCGAAGCTCTTGGTGAAGGTGCCCATGAGCACGTCCACGTCGTCGGGGTCGAGGCCCCAGTGGTCGACCACGCCGCGGCCGTGCGGGCCCATGGCGCCCACCGAGTGCGCCTCGTCCAGGTACAGGTACAGCCCCAGCTGCTTCTTCAGCGCCACGATGGCCCGCAGCGGCACGATCGACCCCTCCATGCTGTACACGCCCTCCACCACCTGCGCGGTGCACGGTCAACTATCATCGATGACTTGGGACAAGTAAATGACAATGATCGAATGGCCTTTCCGAGCGGTGATGTACTCACGATGACGATCTTGGTCCACTTGCCCTCGGCGATGGCGGCGCGCGCCAGCCGCTCGAGGTGGCGCACGTCGTTGTGGCGGAACACGCGCACCGGCACGCGCGCCAGCCGCAGCCCCAGGATCAGCGACGCGTGGTTGTTCTCGTCGCTCAGCACCAGCGCGCCCGCGCCCAGCAGCCCCGGCAGCCCCAGCGAGTTGGTGCCGAACCCCATGCCGAACACGATCGCCGCCTGCGGACCGCACACCGAATCACACGTACACGAGCTAATCGGAGGGGTCTTCTCGATGGAAGCGGATCTCATGATCGTCGGGTACCTCGGCCCCGAGGAACTCGGCGGTGGTGGCCTCCAGCTCCCGGTGCAGCTCCGTGGTGCCGAGCTCGGCGCGCGACGAAGCCAGCGCGATGCCGTAGCGGCGCACCGCCGCCGCCGCCGCGTCGGCGCGCTCGCCCGCCGGCTCCGCGAACCCGAGGTAGTTGTACGAGCCCAGGTTGAGACAGCGCTTCTCCGTGCCCGTGAACCTGCAACGCCACCGTTTACGAGTCACATCGACGCGACTCATTAGAGAAAATCTCCAAAACAGAGACGATCGATCACCTGAAGGACCAGTTGTAGTCATCGGTGTAGCGCTCCTTGAGCGTGAGCTCGGCGCCGGGCGCGGAGCAGATGGGCCGGTTGAAGCAGTGGCGCACGCGGCGGTACACGTAGCGCGAGTAGAACTGCTCGAACGGGTTGTACAGCGGCGCGTACCCCTGCACGACGAGACAACATTTTGTCGTGATTAATTTACTTAATACACTTAATTGAAAACCGCATTCTAATTGATAAAGCCGTTAATAAGATTTCCGGGGAAAACGTCCAGACGATAAATAGACAAATATTCTAAAAATCAGTGTGGGATCTATTGCATTTATATTAGATAATAATAGTTTATCTGGTACCTAATCGTTTATCACCAATATTTTATTGTTCCTAGATATAAATTAATTCATTGATAAATTTAAAAACTGCCTGTGTATGTCTGCAGCGATTGCAGCCCATGTGTGAATTATGTGATGCGTTTCTCGGCAAGACGTTATGAGTCCCCGTACGAACGAACCTTCAGATAAGGCAAGAAACGGACAATTATTCATAATTGGCTTCTGTAGTGACCTTGACTGCTTCTCCTACCTACTAAAGAAAACGCTCGACATAAACTCTTTTGCTAAGGCGGAACGCGGAATGCCGATAGTGAATAAAGGCTACTCGATAAGGAGATTAGATAATATTTGTACCTAATACAGTCCGGTCACATGAATAAATAACAACCAGAATGTTAACTTCCTAACAGACACAAAAATTCATACCTACTTTCATAGGGTTGTCACTTGGTTACTGAAAATAAAAATAAAACGGGCAAGTACCTACGTATCGAGCGAGAGTCTGCAATGAGTACAGACGGTCAGACGGATGGACAGTAATTGTGTGGACATTATTTTATATGTGTTCCGTTTTAAAATTTTGGTATATTAAAAACGGTGTAGCTTTGAAAGATGAAATGGTTGACTATGTAACAGTTTGTTTAATATTAAGTAGGTACTTACACTTTATTGTTAGAAATGAAAAAAAACTTTCGAAACAAAATATTTTATTTAAACAGAATAAGGGGTGGGATTTAGGACCCCCCTAAATTTCGTGACGTCACATTTCAAAATCGAGTAATTGGTATGTATCCATACTAATATTATAAATGCGAAAGTGTGTTTGTTTGTTTGTTTGTTTGTTTGTTTGTCCGTCTTTCACGTCGTAACGGAGCTATGTTATGGTAAGATTTTTTTGTGTGGAGATAGGTAGGAGGCTGGAGAGTAACGTAGGCTGCTTTTTACCGCAGTAAAACAACTCATTTCCATGGAAAGATCCATTATGATGCGTATTTGTCCATGCTTCTATACTTCCATATCCATCCATACTATCCATACTTCCAAACTTCCATAATTAATATTATAAATGAGATTGTTTGTTTGTCTGTCCGTCTTTCACTTCGTAACGGAGCGATGTTATGGTATGACTAGCTATTACCCGCGGCTTCGCCCGCGTGTTCAAAGGGAAGTAACAATCAGTTGTTTAACATGCATGACTCTTTCCTAGATATAATAACACTAGCTATTACCCGCGGCTTCGCCCGCGTGTTCAAAGGGAAGTAACAATCAGTTGTTTAACATGCATGACTCTTTCCTAGATATAATAACACTAGCTATTACCCGCGGCTTCGCCCGCGTGTTCAAAGGGAAGTAACAATGAGTTGTTTAACATGCATGACTCTTTCCTAGATATAATAACACTAGCTATTACCCGCGGCTTCGCCCGCGTGTTCAAAGGGAAGTAACAATCAGTTGTTTAACATGCATGACTCTTTCCTAGATATAATAACACTAGCTATTACCCGCGGCTTCGCCCGCGTGTTCAAAGGGAAGTAACAATGTGTTGTTTAACATGCATGACTCTTTCCTAGATATAATAACATAATAATTAATAATAATAATTCATAAATAAGTAACAGATCCAAAATCAAATTAAGTATGGAAGTTTGGAAGTATGGATAGTATGGATGGATATGGAAGTATAGAAGTATGGGCAAATACGCATCATAATGGATCTTTCCATGGGAATGAGTTGTTTTACTGCGGTAAAAAGTAGCCTACGTTACTCTCCAGCCTCCTACCTATCTCCACCCAAAAAATCTTACCATAACATCGCTCCTTTACGACGTGAAAGACGGACAAACAAACAAACACACTTTCGAATTTATAATATTAGTAGGTATGTATAGTAAGGATACGCATCATAATGGATCTTTCCATGGGAATGAGTTGTTTTACTGCGGTAAAAAGAAGTTTACGTTACTCTCCAGCCTCCTACCTATCTCCACACAAAAAATCTTTCCTTAACATCCCTCCGTTACGACGTGAAAGACGGACAAACAAACAAACAAACAAACAAACACACTTTCGCATTTATAATATTAGTAAAGTATAGATAGATTATGTTATTATATCTAGGAAAGAGTCATGCATGTTAAACAACTCATTGTTACTTCCCTTTGAACACGCGGGCGAAGCCGCGGGTAATAGCTAGTAAATTTCGTGACGTCACATTTCAAAATCGAGTAATTGGTATGTATAGGTAAATATAGTGATAAGCCCCGCCCACCTTATTAACAGAAAATAGAAAAATTTCTAAATTACTTGTCTACTTGATTACTAAACTACTAAATTGTCCGTTTACACGTATTAATTTGCTTAAAATTTAGTTAACTACTTAATACGTGTAAACCGAACTTAATTAAACGATAAGAATTATAAATAATAACCTTATCGCCACTTTAATTATTTTGGATATTAGGTACCTACTTTTTAACTAAATACTTTTTTAGTCTTCTTTAATAAGCATAAAAATGTGTACTATTATTACTTGTCAAAATCCTTTGGATATACTTATGTACAAATAAAGAAATCTATTTGGTTTTCTTCCCATTAGGTATTTAAACAAACAGTTCAACAGTTTGGCATCTTTAAAAACAATACGTCGCGTCGTCGTCACAAAACGTCGCCCGTGTCACCGCCCGCGCCGCTGGCACACCTGAACTTGTCACCTTACTGTACCCTAGCGGGCGCCGGCGCGTTAGTTGATTGGTCGGCGCACGCTGCCCCGTCTTGTCGGTGACAGGTCACGCACACATAGCTGTGCATGTAGTAGTGTCCTCGCGCGTGGCGTTAGTATGAAGTTAACATTCTGTATTCATGTGGTCCGGTGCCGCGGTGTGGGTGTATCGCGGCCAGTTTTGCGGTCTGGTACATTTTGTACAATCAAAATATGTACTAACGTTTGTTGTCAAGTGAGCCGGTACTATCTCCACAAGCTGGTGTAATGCTAGCTGTCGGGGCTAAATGTGTACAAACATAGACGAAAATAATTTGATAACACTTTAATCTCTGTAGCTGAAGATATTTTTTACTTGCCGTACGGACCATTATTTCTTTCTTTCTTTAAATTTATGGGCACCATGATACATGGAATATGTATCGGAATTATAGACGGGGACGCTTATTGGCTATCGAAAATCATATTTTAATAATATTAACTTAACAATCGCTGTTACATTGCATGTCTTCTTTATTGAATAAAATATGAACGCAATATGAAAGGGTTAAATTGTTAAGGAGTGCTACAAAAATAAGTCGCGATATGTAAATAAGTAATAAATAATTCATGCGACTAATGAGGTGACTCGATCGTCGCGTCGGTCGTCGGTCGTCGGTCGTCGGTCGTCGGTCGTCGGTCGTCGGCCGCGCGCACATCAAGAGGTAATATTCGGTCGCGCAAGTCGCGACCGCAAGCCGGCGAGTCAGTGGCGGTGGTTGTGCGATATCAGAGTTGACAATAACAACAATTGGCTGCAACCAACAACAGCGGCGCGGGCGGCACCAGGAAAATATCAACAATTACAAAATTTAAGCACCTACACGACACATTATCGATCTACAGTGAAACCACAAGAACAAAATAAAGTTATTAACCGTTTTTAGAAACCCCTTGGCATTTTTTCTAAATTAAGTGATAAGTAAATTGTGATAAAATATTGGCAGGCCGAAAAGCACACGCATTTTCTGCTTAGGGATTATTTGATATTAATCAATAATGGTATTTTTATTTTACTTTATAAAATGTAATATGTATTATGGCAAAAAAATAAATTGCCATTTGAATTGGGGTAATAAACATAAAAGTTTTCAAAGAACACATTTTTATCAATTAGCAAAGTATCGAATGTGTTTGGATATCACATTTCGCCGAGGTATCGGAGCGCACCTACACAGTGATAATTAGAACTACTTCGCGTGCCTAAATTTCCATCTCACGTGTCGGCAATTAATATTAGGAATGTACCTACGTACGATGCACACTACTATGAAGTTCTTCAACATGTTCGATCGACATAACAAAGAAACGTTGCCGGTTGCAGTAATATTACGATCGATGCAGTCGACCGGACGACTTGTCCAGTGTCCACAGAACAGACGTGTCGTGTCAAAATTGCTAGCTTCAACGTGGGAGAGCGATCGAGGCTAGTTCAGGCTCGATCAGCCGTTCCAACTACAAGCTATATACATATTTTACATAACCAACTTTTAGCCAACACGTTACATCATAATGTAGCTTGTTGGCTATATCATACTACAGAATTCTCTATTTGACCTTCTCAAGCATGTGGAGAATTTTTAACAGCCGGGCCATAAGTGCTAGTCGGTTCACTGTTCCTTCTAAAGCGCTGATGAAACCTGTCTGTGGACGCAAACTGAATCAGTGTGTCGTAGTGTGCAACAGCCGCTGTTTAACAGAGTCATGCCGCATGTTTACAGTTTCAGCCTTGAGACTTAGTGAATGTAAAGCATTAACAAAAAGCGATTCTATTGCCGCTGCCGACTGATGGAATTAAGACAAGTATCGAATGGTCAGCGGAGCGGAGCGCCGACGCCACGCCACCACCGGCTGTTTCATCTTAACATACTTGAAACAATCAATGACATAGTAGCTCTCACTGACAAGCATTCATTTACTCAATTTATTCTTTGTAATATTTGTTAAGAACGCTCCGTACTTAAAATCCAACAAACATTAGATTAGAAAATGCAAGATTTTAACATGCAGATCCACCACAGATATACAGATAGATAGACCGTGAGATCCACCAATAAACTTTAAAAAGGAGACAGATTTTAAATAGATTAATAGGGCTATCATTATACGACTAGCGACAAGTTGATATAATATCGTATGTATGTATGTGTATCTAACAAGCAGCATAATGTTTGGATGTAATGTTACAAACCGTTAAGCGTTACTAGTAAAATATAATGTTAAGTACATAAATCGAGGATATAGGTAGAGCGAAGAATGAAGCATGTCTTGGCCACAAGTATCGCGACGGGTATTCACAGTCGCAGAAAATAACTAGGCAGGAAAACTCGACTCGGAACCACAAGATATCAACAACAGCGTCAACAGCTCTAAGGAAAGTCATAACCTTGTGGTACATACATACATACATACATACCCAGTGCAATATATCTAATGACAAATCCACGTGTAAATTTTAGCTATATCAACATAATAGCTTAAAACTTAGCACTGCAACTTGATAGTGCTGTGCTGCGACCACTGAAAGACTTAAGACCAGCAGGGACAATAGCTCTTGATAATGGATAAATTTAAAAGCGACGAAACGAAGTGTTTTCAATTATTATTATGTATTGAATGAATGAGCCATTATAGCTGTGAGGTTTTCGTAGTCATTTCTATTTATAGTCATAAGCAGGCCGACCTCAAAATAATAATTTTGTGAAAAGGTTTGAAGTCGCTTCACGTAATTAAGGATGTGCGAGCGACATTGATTAAATGAAAATTGTTTTAAGATATTGGTTTTTACCTCGTTTTCTCTTAGTGTGTTGTTCTTATAGGTCAATAGTAAAATAATGAAGATGTCACAAACGTTATAATGATTATTTAGTTCTATAATAGTTATTTGGTGTGCGAAATACAAATCGCTCGGTGAAAACCATACAAAGGAATTTTAATAGTTTGTTTACATCGAGTCCAAACCGAATGTGACTGGAGTATAGTCGACAAACGAGCTGCCGATCCAGCTGATGGTACGTGGCCATCGTCGACCAAGGACATCAAAAACACCAAAGGAATCCAAGTCCCCAGCCGGAACACGACGAACCGTTTGACATTTAGTATGACATTTAATGAAAATATAAGTGAGGTATGTGGATCGTCAATGATGGTGAGTTGTCATACCTCCCTGTTCCTCTCGGTGGCGACCTTCGGCTTGAAGAAGAGCTGGTTGACGAAGCCGAGGAACATGAGCAGGTAGAGGCCGGCGTGTGTGAGCGCCGCCGTCAGCAGCGAGCACTTCTCGAACGAGCCGGGGAAGGTGTCATGCTGCGACCAGTCCATCCACGGCACGCCGCCCTCACCGTCCTCACCACCGTCGCCAGCCATGCTCCCCTTGCCGCCGGTGGATATTCTCTGCAACAGTCACACAGGCAAATTATACTCGAATCGTTCTGCTGACTCAGTATATATTTTATCGTCTGGCAGCAAGTTATACATATTTAAATTTGTATACGCACTTTAAGTGGATAATTTGAAAATGATGTAAGTTAAAGAGTTAAAAATTAATATACTACCGTCATGATTAGTTTTAAAGACTTGGTAGCGATAATCCTAGGCTCGAACTAAGGCGTGGTCGACGGACGTACTGAATAATAAATGAGCTTAGGTCAGAGTGTCCCCGAGGAGCCGACTCCAACGGGCGAAGGTCTGGCCAGCAGTGCGCTGCTTTATGGGAATCGGAGAGGAAACAAACAAGGAAGACGTCACGCGGGAAACTAACCACAACAGTAATAACACGTTACACGGCTAATCGAGCACGCTGCACGTCGCTTGCGACTTTATGATAGTAACAAAATGAGAACAAGTGAGAATAACTTTTCGAATCAAACTGAGTGCAGCGCGTTGAGGATTTCTTTTTGAATATACCGCTGATGTAAAGGCGACGCTTTTTAAAGCGTACTGCCAGTCATTTTACACGAGCAGCCTGTGGGTCAGCTATACGCAGAGGGCGTACAACGCTCTGCGTGTACAATATAATAATGGGTTCAGAATGCTGATGGGGCTGCCGCGCTTCTGTAGCGCCTCCGGGATGTTCTCAGAAGCTCGCACCGACGGCTTCCATGCCATCATCCGGAAGCGATGTGCCTCCCTCCTCAACCGCCTGCGCGACAGCACCAACAGCATTCTGGGCACACTAGTGGACAGGTGGGACTCTCCATTTCTCAAGCACTGGGTAAGTCTACACGCAAGTGGTGCAATACAGACCGTGCTTGGGCGTGGAAAGCCCCATTTCCTGTCCCTAGTTTAGGTAAGTCTAAAATAAGTAATAGATAATAAATTTGTATTTACTAACCCTTAGTTTTTAAGAATAAAATGTTTTTACTAACAAATATTGGCTTATGAGCCTGAAATAAAGATATTATTATTATTATTATAGGTACATACCTACGTAGTTTTCATTAAATTACGGATAGAAAACGAATTTTGAAACGTGGTTTTCGCGAACAATTGGCCATAAATTTCACAATCGAACGAATAATGTCGTTACGTTATGCTATTACGAATAGGGTTGCCAGGTCGTCAAACCAAATATCCGGACAGACCAGCCAGTTTGGCCGGACATTTGGGTAAAAAGGCCGGACACCCTAAATTATTGAGGATTTTGTGTCTTAGTATTAACAAGATAAAAATTTTGTGGTGTCCCCCAGGCCTTAGTGATCCTTTACCATACAGATAAATCTTCTAAACGACGTGACAAGTCGAATGCAAAAAGCCTAACAAAACCGGACAGGCCGGACACCGTTCAATTTGGCCGGACACGCACTCAAAAAGCCTAACCCTGTCCGGCTTTATCCGGACGTCTGGCAACCCTAATTACGAATAATGAGAAACTCTCTTAACACCGTGCACAAAAGAATGTTCATATAGGAATAAAATAAGTAAATGAAATGTAAAATTCATTTTCCTAATTTCACACATGGAAATCTATTTTAACCATTTTATTCAGATAGTTACTCCTAGAACCGTGTAATTACCAGTCATGCGTATACGCCTACCATACGACGAATTAAATCACAAGTCTCAAAAGCCAAAGGAACGTCTTTCATACGCTCATAAACATACGTGATACGGGCATTGTAAATACTACATTAGGGTTTATGTTCTAATTATTTAGTAATCTCACCGCATTCAACCCCAAGTGCCCCAACCCATCACCACTGAGGTCTTCTCAACAGAGAGAGAGAAATCTCCATGAGGGGCCTCTTCCCATACGGGTGCAGAACCTACACCAAGGATTGTGCAGCAACCAACACCATTAATTGAATATAATATGATTTTACTTAGTTAACATTGTACCTTCTATCTATTCTACAAAATTTTCCTCTTGTACCCATTTTCTTTTGTTTCAAATCCTCTCTTTTGTATCGACCAAAGTAGACGAGATGCACCTACAAGTAGGCAACGGGAAATGAATGGTATCGTCGATAGATCATCGAGCCAACATGTCATGGTCTGTTAATGTGATTCCGTCAATTGCGTCCGTTGACAGTCGCCTACGAATAGGTATTACAGTGTGTGCCGTTAAACATCTCGTCGTAAGTCGTATGGCTCTCCTACACAATAATGTTGGATATCATGTGAAGCTGTGAATTACGAAACTTTACAAATACATTTGTATTTATCAGCAGCGCAGCAGTGGACAAGTCCTATGACCCTTTCTCTACTAAGAAAGATTTTTCATTCATTGGGCCGGGTCTGCGGTGCTCGATACAGTGACAGCCTCATCTGTTCCGATGTTCCGGGTGCAATGTGCATTCCCTACTCCTGGTCAAACTGTCCAAAAATGCCTTTAAGCCATAGATTACCTCCTTAAGGGTAGTAAAGCACCTGTAATGAATAAGGTGCGTTATGACCTAAACTGAATTTGACAGGGGTTGGAAGTGAAGAATGGGTTGCTTGAAGACAGGTGGATTATTGAGCATATCGGATAATTTTATTTTTATTACGGTAGCATTGCACAACAGAGTTGTTTCAACTCCTCTATTACACTTGGGTAGATCACTTGTGCTTCATGTAATGCATCAGAAAGCCATCATATACAAGCAGTTGGGAGCCTCGCCATGAGCGTGACGGTGGGACCCACCTGCGGCGCGCGGCGTGTCTGGCGTGTCGCTCGTGCGGGGCGACACGTGTAACGGTGTAACGCCTCAATTTATAGTTTTACGCGTTATTGTTGGAAATGCACGAATGCTGCAGTTTACAATCCATCTTATCAGTTTAATGCGCTAACCTTCCCCATAAACTATGTTTAACTAGAAACAATTATCTGTCCAGAAATACCATTACAAAGAGGTTTCTGTTCTGTTAGCCTTCATTTCAAATAAATTGCCTATAGCATAATATATTTGACATTGGATTACACACACACACACACACATCATCATTGAGTTCTGATTGTTCACAATACATCTGTATGTATATTGTTGGCCACACCTCGAGGTGGCAATTTTCCAGTAACAGACGATACACCCAGTAGTTGATACTGACACTTAAAATTAAATTAAGTAAAAACATATTTGTATTTGAAACAATAGCTTTTTTGTTTAAAGTTTTAAATTGTCTAGCGATTCATTATTCACATGTTCTCAAAGAATCTCAAATAACTAAAAGAAAGAGAAAGACTGTCCAGTACTCACTACTCAGTACAAGACAATAATAATTTTTCAATAATATATAATAATGTGATAATAATCAATAATAATTTGTTTGAATGTGAGTCTGTTTTTAAGAGATATTTTACTTAAGATATATTAAAAATAAATATGTTGTACTTAAGATATATTTAAAAATAATTATGTTGGGCTATGAACGTTCATAGCCCAACATAATTATTTTTAAATATATCTTAAGTAAGCATTAATTCACTATTAGTAGTATGTTTTCGAGTTGCAACATAGTTTTAATGGATATTTAAACTATATTTACATTTTTATTTACATAGAATTTCGAGCAGGCCGACTGGTCCCGCTGCTCCCTCTGGCTGCAGCCTGTCCAAGGATCCACCGACAAAACTAACATGCTAAAGATAGGTTAAGCTAAA
Source organism: Thymelicus sylvestris (assembly GCA_911387775.1). Classification (NCBI taxonomy): domain Eukaryota; kingdom Metazoa; phylum Arthropoda; class Insecta; order Lepidoptera; family Hesperiidae; genus Thymelicus; species Thymelicus sylvestris. Next base: position 177,684 of record OU426893.1, read on the forward strand.
TAATATATATTATGTGCTTACAATAACTCCGTCACTTGATTGTACCGATTTCGCAAATCCATTCTTGTGCTGGCTCACTTTGCCATTTATCACTTTTCCGTTTCGGTCATATTCAGAGTGATTTTTAGACATAGTTCCCTGATGAATTTCACCACAAGCGATCACATCCGCAGTCGCCATCCTACTGTCGGCTCGGTAGTCGGCGCTCTGTAGCCGCACTTGCCGCAGTCCGCTGTCCGCTGTCCGCTGTCAGTCCCTTGAATTGGGGCTTGTGGAACCGAGCAATGCAGTTTCACTTAAACCGACGTATTGGTTATATTCTCTTTGGTGCCATGCCAGTGAGTAACTTGGTGAACATTAGCACTGCAATATGCATTGACTGCACTGACTGCACGGTACACTGTGGGCGGCTTCAAATTATATTTAAATCACGAAAAAGGATTCTTTCAGAAGTTATTTATAAAACAATTAATATTAATTGACTTGGATTCCTACTTTGACTAGACCTCTAGATTGTCTAGAATACAATAAGTACCTAATTATTGTATTTCACAATTTTATTCTCAAATCTCCACAACCAAACCAACTCACATCACACAATTTAAAATATTTAGTGATGAATTTTCAGTTTTCTCGTTCGGTCGTTTCGCTATCTGACAAATAAGTTAATCCCTACGTTCCACTAGACGATCACAACGATCACGCTCACGACCGCGGTTTTTCCTGTTCCACTAGCTTGTGAGCGTTACAATCATACACCCAAGTGGAACGGGCACTTCGACCCACCCCGTGAGGTGGGTTGTTTTGAGCGTGCCGTGAACTGCCGTGAGCGAAATTAATGACGTCATCAATGACGTTTTCACCGCGACCATGACGACCGTGGTCGTCATGTGGAACGCGTTTTGATCGTTGTGAGCGATGTGAGCGTCTACTGGAACGCAGCCAATATGACAAAGACAATTGACATCGCGTCATCAGAAATGTCAATGTCATAACAATGGTCACAAACATAGACATAATACTACTAGACTAGGCAAGGTATCTGAGCATATGTAAGTGAAACCGTCACGCTGCGAAGAAAGGCAGGAGGTAAACCTATCCTTGTCTTACTTACGAGTTACGCGAGTCTCCTTGGTCTCTTTCTCTTTCTAATAGCGTGACGCAAAGAAGGCCCGCTTGTCTAGTCGTATTATGTCTAGTCTAGTAGTATTATGTCTATGGTCACAAAAGACCTTTGATTAGAGAAAAAGAGATACTTTTTCTTTAATAATGCAAAAGACAGAACAAAAAATTACAAATCATTTTACAATACAGAGCGAGATCCCCATACAGTCTGTTCAAAGTTATTTTAATTTTTACCTCTGGCTATTATATTGGCTAACCTTAGCTCTGTGTTGTCATGTTTGGTTTGTACGATTCCCTTACATGAAATATTTCATGTTAAAGTGGATGTCAACTTTTAATTCACCTAATAACTTTCCTAAAGTTGGAATCTCTTTTCTGACAGTGTACATTTCATGTATTTTATTTCTGATTGCACACAGATCAAAATCTTCTAACTTTATCTTCTTTTGTTGATTTCGTTTTTTCGAGGTGAAAATATTTTTGGGATGTCGAAGCACCAACTTTGCCTTGTAATGGTGCTGACAGTTTTTTCAGATATACCTGAAATAAGAACTATCCGTGGACACTCTTATATTAAAAGCAAAACAAAACAAATTCTTAACTAAATTTTAAAAAAAATCAGTTCGTTTAAAAATAGTCGAATCAAATCAAATTTTTTTATTCAAAATTGGTTTGGTTTACAAACCCTTTTTGAAAGTCATGCAAGTTACGCCAATGCTTCAACAAGGCCCTACTGTGAGAGGGCCCGGGAGAAGAAACAGCAAGAAACTACCGTCGACATGTTTTTGTATCGATACAAAATTCAATTCAATTCTATGGTCAACTGAATTTTGTGTCGATAGAAAACCATGACGAGCTATTTTTTAATAAACCGTAAAGGTGGTCACTCACGGTCATTCCATCGTGTCAAATGGCGTGATATACAGCCAAAATTTGATCGTGAATGTGAAAAACTGATGGCGTGATATAAAACTCTGGATTTCCAATCGCGCCATGGCGTCACGCCGCAACATCGCGCCGACTGATCGTGAATGCGCAAACCCACATCCATTTTTTGTTCATTTCGCGCCAGGGTTGGATTTAGGTACATTGAAAAATATAGTACAAAACAATGAAAAGTATAGTATTTATAAAAAAAATTATAGTACACTCAGTGTTGCAAGCACAAAATCGGTAGATCAACTGCTTTTGCATCCCCCCCCCCCCATTTGTTGAAATGGAAAAAATACTTTTACTTTCAAGTCAAGTAGTAGGAAGAACTTCGTAAATAAACGTATTATTACACACAAATTCGCAAGCGATTGTTATCGCTTTGATTGAATTTCGTATGGAATGGAAGGAATCATAAGGAACGAGATTAGTTACTGTTAGTGGAAACTGGAAAGGAACAAAAGACACCACCTTGGACCACATCTACACTTACCATCAGGTGGGATTGTGTCATTGTGGTCAAGCATTAACTTATTCGTGTAAAAAAAAAGAAGCCTACTGCTGAGGACATTGAGACAGGAAACGCAAGATCAGAATTCGGTCGGATACATGCACTGTCGAAATATTCATAATATGTCTTAAAACTAAACATTCGGGACCAAATAAAATTATAGTATTTTAGCGTACTATACTTAGATGTGGATAGTACATAGTACAAAGGGTGAAATTATTGTGTAAATACTATAATTATTATAGTAGAAAATCCCTGTTTCGCGCCGAGACGTCGAACGAAGGAGACAGTTCCAAATGTCATTGTTTAATTTTGTGTAACAAAATGGCTTCCGAACGCAACGTCATGTCAACGTCTTTCGATCAGGTCAAACGCGCAAATTAAAGAGAATTGGAATGATCGTGAGTGTGAATCATGTTTGGCATCCATCCATTTTGACATATGTCGTTTGGCGTGGCTCCAAAAATGACGCGATGGAATGACCGTGAGTGACCACCATAACCGTACACATCATTTTAGTTGGACACTACTACGAGGAAAAAATTATAACAGGTAACACTATTTTTCCTACCTGTCATGGCCGCTACCCGTCAACGAACATTCATATATGGGATTACAGGGTCATTTTCAGCTTTTTCCTTTTTACAAAAATTACGCACTGATAGAACATTTTTTCTACCACTACTTTGTATCCTTTTTGGCATAATAGAAATTAAAAATTATTAACACAAAAGAAAAATCCAAGAATATTGACAGCAGGTAGTGCCAATCTAGTGGGAAGGTACAATGACAGGTGTCAGAGGTAAAATAACTTTGAACCTTTGAACGCACTGTACATGGAATGCTCAGTGGAGTTATAAAATCTACGTGGCCGGATTTTATTGTTTGTCACAAGTGCAAGTTGTGACAACCACTAAAGATTGAGTTGGCTATTTAGAGATTTAAAGTTTCAATTTGTGTTTAAGCAGAAAATCGTGGTTAGTAGAAAATCGTGGTTAGTTTAAGTTGAGTCTAAGCACTATGGTGGGTCGCAGTATTCAGGGCTGCTTGTGAACATTGTGTTACATTTCTTTTAAAATAACCTCAAAGAAACATAATAGTGCTGTCTCTTAATAGTGCGGCCACGCTGAGGCTGAATCTATAGTACAACAGTTTGTTTACATCTATGGATATAATATTACTCTATCATGACTCTATCTGAATCACAGACTTTGTCTGAAGATCGATGACCATTCGACCAATTGGCCGGATTGAGGTTGTCCTTCATAATTTGTAGGATGACCACACTTACTTAGAAAAATTATCACCTATTTTGATATGGTTCTTGAAAATGTTTTCTACATATAGGTAATTTTTGTGGTGGTAAAATATTTTAATATTAAAATTTCTTCAAAATTACCTATTATTTTAAGAATTATAAAGAAATAATTTTATCACAAAGAAATTGTTCACTAACATAGATCAAATGTCCAAAAGCATTACATTAATTAAAAATTAATAATTAATAATAGAAAAATATAATTGCTGAGAATTAGCTCAAGTGTAGGCAAGTTTTGCACGTCCGCAGCGACATCTGTGGCGAGCAATTAATTATTCATCTGCATCAAGCCATCAACCATCGTCCTTTTATACTTTTTTTGCTTACTGTAGGGGGTAACACCTTACAATATATTATAATTACGAGATAATATTACATCTAATATCATCTCATATAATATTACATATTAAAATATTTTAATTTTTAAAATGTTTTTTGAAATACAAAAGACACTTATTTCAATGCTACCAACATTTCGCCCAAGTGCAGATTTAGTTCAAAAGCATTATTTATAATTAATATACTCAGTACTGTATGAAATAAGCAAAACTCTTATTTTGCCAATGTCCGTCAAATTATGGATCGAGTAGGTATAGTTTCAAGCACATTGTATTAATTTTATCTCCTTAAAAACTTACGCCGTAGTCTATGATTAGGCCGAAAAAATGGTTGCCAAGGCCGCGGCATCGGCAAACCATAAGAAAAACAAACGGAAATGAAAGCAGTCAGCTATGCGCGCGTCGTTTCATTTTAGTAGATAAAATCAATTTTACAAAACTTTTTTCACGACAGTCGACGATTTGTAGATTTCATCTTCTGTGGTCTGTTACCTCTCCTTATTTTTATATAAATTATTTATCCTGAAATACATTCTTGTTACGTTTATTTTATGAGGTATATTAGATTTATTAAATAATTTACTGTTTACCGGCTAGAGTGTCGCCTCCGCTACATATCGGTGATACACAGTTGCATGCGAGTCGTCACACTCGTCAGTCGATGAGTAATACCGTTTCTCGTGGTGAGTGACGTCGTGCAGCCGGCAGCCGGCGAGCGGCGCGCAGGCCGCAGACCTCAGTTCGACACGGCGAGGAGGCACGATAGGTCCCCCTCCGCACTCACCGTAGCACTTACGCTACCGCACCCACTATCGATTTCTAGTCTATTTTTTTCATATTTAACAATTCCTTTCCATTTATTTATTCCGCAATGGAAAACACCGATTTATTGGGAGGACTGGCGAGCGGAGATAACCTGCCGGCCGACGTCCTGACTCCGCAGCAGACAATGAAACGCGATCAGGACTCGACGGATGACTTCGAGCATCTGGACCGTGAAGGCAAACGCGAGGCCGGAGAGTCGCCGCACCACAGCGCTCGCAACGCCACTCAGAGCTTCCTGGACATGGAGCGGGACGAGTTCGTGGACACTCCCCGAGCACCGTCGGTCAACGACAAGCTGGCCGACCACCTCGCCGACAAGTTCACCGACAGCGAATCGGACGCGGACACGGCCGGCGAGTCCCCGCTGCATCGGCCCGAGCCCCCGAAGCCGAGCGCCCCGGCGCCCGAACCGCCGGCGCCGGTGGCCGCCGCGATACCCGAGCCCGCGCCCGTCCCCGCGCGGCCTGCGCCGGAACCCGCGGTTGAGAAGCAGCCCGATCTGAAAAAGGAAACTACGACTGAATCGAAGCAGCCGGAGCCGAAAGCCGAGCCCCCCGTGCCCCCACACAAGCCGGAGCCAGTGCAGCCGGTGCAGCCGCAGCCGCAGCCGCAGCAGGAGCCCCCGCAGCCCCGGGCACCGCTGGACCAGCCGCGCGCGCCCGTCGCGCACGTTATCGAGGCCGAGGTCATCTTCTGCCAGATGGGTCTCGGTAAGTTTATTTTATATTATTTTCCCATCTTGCGAATGCCGCGTAGGTACGTGACTGCGAAACCATTTCAGGCTTTTTTGTTACGTCACGCGTAGAACTATCCATGCGGCCCCTCCAGCCGGACCGACTTACCATCCTCGCTGCCGAATAAAAGCAGCTCGTTAGAAAATAGACAAAATAACAAACCAGGTGTTAATAAAAAGGCACAGGCCAGGCGCACGTGATTCATCGTTCATTGTCAACGGGGAGACTGTACGTTTTTGTAGCTCGAAACAATGAGCTCGCAACCTGATTTCAAGGCGAGTTTTAAACGCCGTCAAGCGTGAAGCGCCTATCGCGTCTACAGGTGACCAGCCTCTAAGGAGATATTTATTTGGCGCTAGGTAAAAATATTATCAGGCTCTCTAGTAGGTGTAACCGGAAGGTGTAATACGGATGGGATGACGGGATCTAAACCCCATGGGGGTTCAATATTGCATGGGTTGCAATGTGAATGTGAACGTATGTACAAAGTGCGAGGGGTGGTGGGTGGCGGTGGCGAGGAAGGGCGGCTGCATAGGTGGCGGAGCGGCAAGAGCGTTGACCGCTGCAGCGCGAGCCGGCGACGGGCGACGGGCTAACGGCACCCGCTGAAAGCCCACGCCGTACCGCATTGCCGGAGCCGCCGCCGCCGCCGCTCACTGCACGCGAAAGGAACGCTATCACATCACCAACCAAGCATTAAAAAAACCGAATTAGATGCCTCGCTTGCTAAACTCGGGCTCTCTAACAGTAAACGTCAACAAAAGTTAGTCTTCATGACCTCGAATATGTTTACAGGAATCGTTAAATACACTAAAATCGTTTCCATTAATAAACGAATACAGGCTTGGATTATTATCATTGGAGTGACGCAAAAATCCATTCTCTCGAATGTACCGATCGTGACTCACCGATATTTGAATGCAGTTATGTAGATCTATATGTTAGGTTCTTCAGTTGTTGGTTTAGTTGAGACGAATGAATAATATTGAAGAAAAGAATTCTCTAGTGAAGATGGTTACAATCGCTTACCAATTATAAGATAAAAATCTATTATTATACTCCACAAAATGTACCGTGTGTTATGCACCGCCTTATCTTATCAGAACCGAACCCGGGCTCTCTGTAACAAGAACAGCGAATAACGACTGGGTGACGACTGACGAGTGACGAATAGTAAACGTTCTCTTGGAGATTATTTAACAGCAGAACGTGCATGCAAATTTTGCTGAAGCGAAGCACGTTAGTCAAAAAATGGCATTCGGTATGGCTTCAGCGTCCGCGTCGTCGGCGGCGCGCTGCCGTGACGTAGCCTGCACGAGTGCGATGGCACCTGGCTAAATTTAGCAGCAGTTCTCAAGCGCTGCCCGCTCAGCGTTCACTAGTGTGAAATCCTCTGTGGCGAGTTCACGTCGAACATTCCGTCTTGTATTTCCTCTCACTCCTCTGTTAGTGCAAATTCCGATACGTACTGTGAATATACATATTGAGACGATCCCGCCTGTTTTTGTTAGCGAGTGCACTTCTAAATACGTCATGGGATCGCCAGACGAAGCCATAACACGTAAGTCTTGTGTACCTATATTGGAAGTTCCATAGCACCGGCCGCGGCCGCCCCGCAGCCTGGTCGCAGTCAATGCAGTTAGCGCCACTGTCACTATGTTGTATATGGATTTCGGCAAGGAAAATTTTTATACAGTTTTTTTCTGATGACGATGACGGTCTCTCCCTATGAAGTCACTGCGCCAGTTATAAAATTATGAGTGTCGTGCTACCCACCAATATTATTACGTCAGTAAAAGTATTCTAATTTCACATGAGTATAAAAATGAAAGGCGCTACTGACGAAAATAAAATTCGTACCATTACGAATTTCGGCACTGGTTCTACGAAAAGTCTCTTATTTACGTATACTACATAATTACATAAATGTGGGCACATTTTTATTTTTCACCATTTTCGCGCTCGAGCTTGATGAGCTCAGGAATACGAGTACTTACTTATCTTGACAATTAATAAAGTTTCTTCTTGAACCTACGCTCCCATGATCTAATGAAATAAATACAGGCGTGTATTTTCCATAACACAACATTTTGCCCCATTTTGATATTATAGGTGGTTGTCTGCATACAGTAAATACATAATTTCAATGCCAGCAGTGAAAAGGAAATTTTCTCGTAAAACTGATGACACAATACTTGCGCACTTATTATAAATGTACGATAATATACAATGATGACATGACTCTACATAATTATGTCTGATATAAATTAATGCTAAGATTCACCGGTGAATGTCAACAATCACCATTATTGTAATGATGTAAGTCTGGAATTATTACGATTATTGCTTGGGTCGGGCATTTCCCGTGCATTTAAACATATCAATATTTAAGATACCGTCCGTATGCGACTGAGACCTCCTATATATTTTTTCACATAATAATGCTCATATTAAAAATAAGTGTTTTGGTCACAAACCCCTCATAGAAATATCTCCTAAATTCGTTATTGTTAAAAATGAACGACCAAAACTCCTTTATGTAATAAAAATAATTTACAATCAAAATAAAAGCAAGTTTTATATTGTTATGAAGAAAGGGGTAATAGAGGCGGATAAAACTGTTTTTAACCGACTTCAAAAAAAGGAGGAGGTTCTCAATTCGACTGTATTTTTTTTATGTTTGTTACCTCAGAACTTTAGACTGGGCGAACCGATTTTGATCATTCTTTTTTTAATCGAAAGCTGGTGGCTGTCATGTGGTCCCACATAAATTTTATTGAGATCTGACAATGGCATACATGAGAAAACCACATAAGTCGTAAATTTGTATTAATATGTGCGCGACAAATTGACGAATAACTCAAAATCACGCCAACCGATTTCGATGATTCTTTTTTTAGTCGAAAGCAGGTGCTTGTCATGTGATCCCACATTTTGAGCTAGATCTGATGAGTAGTTTTTGAGTAACTTTGAAGTCGGTTATTTTTTGTTAGTAAAATTTCGATTATTGTTCCTCCTATAAAATGCTTAGACCTAGTCCAGAAGGGACGAATTCGCCGCGATTCTCTCGTGCGTATCACGCGCGACCGTTGCGTCCAGAAGGAGCCTGCCAACGCACGAAAATTTAGGCGCTCCATTTCCCTTGATACGTGCACCTCACTCTGTTGTTCGACTTGTTCGCGCGTTAACCTGGACGCAACAAGGCGCCTCTATCTCGACTCGCGTGCAATACGCGCGAAAAACGCGCGAGTCGAGAGTCTGGCGTAGTGCACGCGATTTACGCGCGTATTTTGAATTCGCGCGATGCTTGTGGACGCGATGTACTGGCGCCTAGTATCTCGCTAACGCGCGAATGAATTCGCGCGAAACGATTCGCGGCGAATTCGTCCCTTCTGGACAAGGTCTTAGATGCGGATAGGAGATCTCAGACAGTCACGTGTACACCTTAGGGGCAATATTTAGGAACATTTTTTTTCATATTCATTAAATATAACTAAACTATTCCACATCATGTTGTATTAAATAAATATTTCCACTTCCTGGTTGTAAAAATAATATTTAGTGGTTAACTATTTCCAAAAACGAAATGTATAAGTAAACTCGAATTAACCAATAGTGTTAGCTGAAAGTAAGTTCAAGGGACTTTAACCTGGGAGTCCTCTCGTCCCTCTCGTCGTCATTTTCTGTCTGAATGTTGGATTCAGTAAGCTATACATTTACTGCTATTTTAAGCACTTGGTCATATAAAAATATTGCAATAGATTATAATAATATGAATGCTTAGTAAGTTAGGTAGCTTGTAACCATTGTAAACATTTTTTTTCGTTTCGTTTAAAATCGTAATAGATCATAGCATAGGCTGTATGTACTATGTACGCAATTAGTGTTCGCGGTTACATCCCAACATTTTACAAAATGCGCGGGAAGTGCTTCAGTAGGTAGTTTTTTTTTTAAACCTTATAGAATTCTATTTTATCAAATAATTTTGGCTGATACTAACTAACCTACGCGCATATTTTTGAAAACATTCTCCTTTTTGGTTTCGTTTATCGAATTAGACAGTATATTGTTAAGTATGTCAAGAGCGTGAGAAGTTGAGAAGTGGGTTAGTCAGCGGCTCAGCGCCTTATCTCGAAACCAACCTCATGCGGCGCGTCTGCGGACAGAATGGCCGCGCGGCCCTTTATGGTGACCTACTTCCGGACTCCCGCAAAGTCAACCAAGCTCTTTGTGCTGGATCACCCTCGCGAGCTGAAAGAACGCATTTAACTTTTTTGTCTGTGTTTCCGTAGCACAAATAATACAGTTACTACACACCACACGTATCTGCAACTTTTTAATGGTGTTAAGTTAAACGAAAGTAACTATAACCCGTTTTGGCTGTTACTTATTAGTAAGTAAAGTGTCGGCTTGCATAGATGTAAACATTAAAACATACTCCTATGTAGTTACCTCGAACTAAAATGACTCTTTATTATACTATGTTAATTATTACCATGCAACTGCAGATACTTGAGAATTATTTAGTAGTTAAACTTATGTTTGGCATAATGTCTGTCTTATATTAATGGCGCCCAACGGCTGTTCTTCGAACGGTCTCTATCGGCGTGCGCTACCTGCATTATTAAGTCCCTAGCGGGCTAGCGCAAGCCGCAAACTCCTCGCTCCTGGATTTTCCGGAAAAAGCCAGACGTTGAAGTAATAAAGGCTAGGTCTGTGGGGCGACTGGGGCGAGGGGGTGCGCGGCGCGGCTTGGCGGCGCGGGGGGAGGTCGGGATCGATAGTCCACGCGCGCCGTCTCCACAGCTCCACACCCACACGCAGACAAACCATGCCCTCCGACATGCTGTCTGTCTATTTCATTCCACGTTAAATATTCACTCCCTGGTTTTTGATCCATGGATTTTCGTTTAACATTTTTTCTTCGATGAGTGTTAGGGCCGGTTTTTTAGGGTTCCGTAGCCAAATGGCAAAAAACGGAACCCTTATAGATTCGTCATGTCTGTCTGTCTGTCTGTCTGTCTGTCTGTCTGTCTGTCTGTCTGTCTGTCCGTCCGTATGTCACAGCCACTTTTCTCCGAAACTATAAGAACTACACTGTTGAAACTTGGTAAGTAGATGTATTCTGTGAACCGCATTAAGATTTCCACATAAAAATAGAAAAAAACAATAAATTTTGGGGGTTCCCCATACTTAGAACTGAAACTCAAAAATTTTTTTTTCATCAAACCCTTACATATGGGGTATCTATGAATAGGTCTTCAAAAATGATATTGAGGTTTCTAATATCATTTTTTTCTAAACTGAATAGTTTGCGCGAGAGACACTTCCAAAGTGGAAAAATGTGTGTCCCCCCCCCCTTAACTTCTAAAATAAGAGAATGATAAAACTAAAAAAAATATATGATGTATATTACCATGCAAACTTCCAACGAAAATTGGTTTGAACGAGATCTAGTAAGTAGTTTTTTTTTAATACGTCATAAATCGTAAACCGCAAAAAACATTGATCAAAGTTACAACGAACTACAAGAACTTTTATATTATGTTACTTGCTGCTACGGAACCCTTCATGGGCGAGTCCGACTCGCACTTGGCCGCTTTTTGATCCGTAGTTAAGGCGACCTATGGTTAAAATTGACGACCACAGACATGTATACTCTGGGTATACATGTCTGTGTTGACGACCAATGGTTAAATTTCAATTATTCAAGGTCAATTAAAGTTTTTGATATCTTTATAAATCAAGTTAATAATTAGTCATTTGATTGATTTTAGCCAAGTGGCCCAGTACTTAACGCAACTGATTACAATGGATATAAATTGCGGTCAATGTTCTTTACTCGTTCATTTCTAATTGATCATACATGTAGGAAGTTGTTGAGGGATTTGGGATTTGGTCTTTGTTCCACTTGGTTACTGTTAAGACGTAAGTAAGTTTATGGACTAGTTAATAAGTATTAACTACTTAAGCTAACATAGCCGTAATAGTTTTACTTGTAAATCCATCATACACCCTATTTTTGAGAATTTTTCATATGTCTAAAATGTTTCTAATATGTCTAAAATGTTTCTAAAATTTTTTCGATATTTTATTCTACGATTCTGGAGTTTTAATAAATATCTACATACATGCCAAATTACAGCTTTTTAGCACTAAGGGTAGCCGTATTGGGGCGGCTTAGAATACTAACCCCAATCCCACGCCGGATGGGTGTCGTAAGAGGCGACTAAATCCGGCCTGCTGATGGTAGGGCCCCTCGAAGGATTATATTGGTAATATTGATTTTAATTTGTTAATGAATACCATTATTACTATTATTATTTCTCCATGGGGTTCGCCTGGATAGCTACCACCCTCGAGCATGAGTCAGCCGGCAAACGACTTGACGTCGTGTTCCGGCTGGGGGCTTGAGTGCCAGTTCTTCTTCTTCCTTCTCCCCCGTTTATCAATCATTTCCTTCCCCATTTTATTCTATTTCCCATCCTGAGGCGGTTTGTTTTCGTTGCTTCTGGGGTCCGTTGGTGTCATCATTTACTGCCCTCGAGCGGTTGGGCGTGATGGATTGGCGCGGCGGCCAGGGAGAGCCGATGAAACGTTACCCCTGGCGCCCGTTAGTTGTAGGGGACCCGAACCCAGGAGTCCCAGTCTGGGAGGCTGTCCCGCCGCCAATGTTAAAAGCCCGTCGAATGATTTCCTTGCCAGTTTGGGAGCTGGATGTGGACGGGGATTTTAGTCACGGGTTGGATCGGGGGTCCTTCCATCCGCCGCGCCAGTAACTCACTCTACTCAATTCGCCGAGAGAGTTTTACAGACTACGCCTTGACCCTGGTGGCTTCGACGATGTACTGCCTCAAATCTTTCTTTTTCTTCCCGTAATAAAATTATGAAGACGAAAAATAAAAGTAAAAGGTCTAAACCAGCGGCACCCCCTTCCACATTTCTAGTGGACTTCTGCAACATTAGGGGCTTACATTCTAACCTTAACGCCGTTCACTGCCATCTCGAAACTGCGCGGCCGGCCTTATTCATTTTGACAGAGACGCAAATATCGGCTCGAGAAGAAACATTATATCTACAGTATCCGGGTTATAATTTAGAACATAAAATACCACACGCCGGTGTTTGTGTGTTCTCTCGGGACGATATTTGCTGTCAACGTCTTCATTTTCTTGAAGGTAAAGACCTGTCGACCTGTAATTTCCTGCCACGGACGTGTAAACTGTGGAACAAACTTCCTGCATTGGTGTTCCCGCTAAGCTATGACGCTAAGCTATGAAGGACCCCATGTCCTTCAAGAAGCGGATCTTTTCTTTTTTTTCGTGGCCGGCAACGCATTGGTGACGCCCCTGGTGTTGCTAATGTCCATGGGCGACGGTGATCACTTACCATCAGGTGACCCGTCTGCTCGTTTGCCTGCTTAAGGCATAAAAAAAAGGGTCTCGACGCTTTGCTTCGGACAGACGGACGGACGGACATGACGAAACTATAAGGATTTTAGTTCGGAAACCTAAATACTAATAAAACCTAAGTCATCTAGCTGCGTCTTATCTAGCAATGTCTAGCATACTGATGAGTTTAAATACGAAAATCTGTTTGTTATTGCACGTTGTACGAAATTCAGATACCACGTTAGGTTTTCGTTACAGTGTATTATTTTTCAGAGGGGCCAAAAAGTCATGAAATTAGTTTGACGTAATTTATGGATGGCCCCTAATTTTATACAGAAAATGCTTATAAAAATATTATTTTATATGTAATTTGATCACGTCAGAGAAACATTTACTCGTAATGTTCGTGCGTATAAATTATTTTCCCGTCTCCCATGTAGCAGTGTTACGATTTTGCATACATAATACGTATACATATATTCAATCATTCTAAATATGTGAAAACCAACTGTCGAAATGCGACACGCGATACCATTATCTTCTATTACAATAGTAATAAGATAACATGAATTATGCTGAATCATTATGCCGAATTATTTTAGTTGCATATTTAGTCTTTAGTAGCTATGGATGATATGGATCAGTGGATCGGCCGCGGCCGCGGCATGGTGCAGGTGGGTGGTGATGTCACTGCGAGTGCCCGTGTGGCGCGAGTGGCGGTGGCTGTCGCTCACAACAGTATTTTTAGCGACTTGTCGCCATCACGTTCGTCACCGCTGCGCTACAACATGCACGATAAATGCATTGTTTGCACTTGTTGCTAGTGTCGCTAGTTCGCTGCCATATAATAATGTATATTGTAACTTATTGGGCAGGTGCGCACTGCGCGGTGACACTAACGCACTTATCTCCATGGGCAATGACCTACAGGCTACAGTACCTTATATCGTACGCGAATCTCCTTGTATATTTTTTAATGTTAATAGTCGACAAAATTAAATGAGCTTGCCAGCCGTCTGGGGATGTTAAAGCCGTTACCAGTGTTCCCAATGAAAATTTTTGGAAGGCCGTGTACATTAGATAATAATCTAAATTTTACTAAAAAAATACTACTTACTTACTAAAAGAAATAACCGACTTCAAAGTTACTCAAAAAGTACTTGTCAGATCTCGTTCAAATTTATGTGGGACCACATGACAAGCACCTGCTTTTGAATAAAAAAAGAATCATCGAAATCGGTTGGCGTGATATTGAGTTATTCGTCAATTTGTCTCGCACATTCTTAATACAAATTTACGACTTATGTGGTTTTCTCATGGATGCCATTGTCAGATCTCAATAAAATTTATGTGGGACCACATGACAGCCACCAGCTTTCGATTAAAAAAAGAATCATCAAAATCGGTTCGCCCAGTCCAAAGTTTTGAGGTAATAAACATAAAAAAACAGTCGAATTGAGAACTTCTTCCTTTTTTTGAAGTCGGTTAAAATAGCCGTGTTTATATGGAAACAGATCAACTGTGGGCCGTGTCCAGAGCTGACAATATATAATATACCATCGGTTCAGCGCTTGAACTAAAAAAAAAGGTCATCGGCAGTGAATTTGATGCCCACAAAAGGAACACTTTTCATTAGCCTAGATTAACATCAACATTAGCCTAGTGGCGCTGTTTTAAGGGTTTTAACGTTAAATGTTTGCAAAACAATAAATAAAAAAAATTAAAATGTGTGCAATTCACACGTGTTAGAAGTGAAACCTTCAAAAATGTTGTTTTCAAGATAATGAGACGAATGTAAAATTTCTGTTACTCCACTCCACTCCACTCGACTCGACTCAACTCAACTCAACTCAAGTCAGTCTCCACTCATTTCTAGTCTCCACTGGACAGTTTCGTTTCATAAAATTTCAATTCAACCCCGTACTAAAGAAGTTTTCACTTCAAAAAAAGACCGTGGAATTTGCGAAAAGCCACAGAATTTGCTACGGCAATAGGGTTCCAGCCGTAGGCCGTAGATTTTGTGATTTTTTGGCCTGAAAGCCGCAGAACACGGTAATTGCCGTAGCATTGGCAACACTGGCCGTTACAGCGGCCTATATAATATCAATAACATAACAAGGACGGGAAACCGACAAAATTTAACTAAACCCAAAGAAGATACTATGGAAATGCTTATCGCATTGGAAAATTTGGAGGACACGTAATAAAACTGCCAGACTTGTTTAAAATGATGTAATAGGATAGGAGGATCTCACTAACTACACTATATTCACATTCGGATCGGAATTTACATACACATTGTGTTGCCTAGCAACCACAAACAAACAGGTGCATGAAACTTTTGGTCGTATAAAGTGCGTTTGAACTAAATCTGAAGTTCGCAAGTCGCGTTCCGTTCCACTCTTTATAATTTAATTTCTTTTTAAACATAATATTTATTTGGCAAAAGTTTAAAATAACACTGAATAGTTACATATAAAATCGATATAGACTGTTTTAAAATACATAAACATAAATATAAAATGTTATTCAGCTTTGTTTAATGAAATTAAACCTATAAATAATTTTATGCTCATGCATATTGAGTGGAATGAAATATCTGTATAATCTGTACAGTGCCATCTCTGAAGAACTTATTTGTGACGTGGCGAAAATTGGAACTAATGCCGTTTCATTCATAACTTACTAATACGTCTCGAATTGCGCACTATGATTGGTCCAATCGTCCGACAGCGCCCTCCTTAAAGTCACAGATAAGTTGATTTCACTGTATTTTGAAATATAATACGACCAAGTTGCAAAGCATGTAAGCGCCATTATAGCTGTGAGGTTTCCGTAGTCATTTCTATTTATAGTCATAGGCAAGCAACCTTGAAATAATAATTTTGTGCAAAGGTTTGAAGTCGCTTCACGAAATTAAGGACGTGCGAGCGTGAGTTATTCAATGATGAAAATTGTTTTAAGATGTTGGTTTTTACGTCGTTTTCTCTTAGTGTGTTGTTGTTATAGGTCAATAGTAAAATAATGAAGATGTCACAAACGTTATAATGATTATTTAGTTCTTTAATAGTTATTTGGTGTGCGAAATACAAATCAGTTTGTGAAAACCCTATAAAGGAATTTTAATGGTTTGTTGACAAGGATTCTGATGCGAGTTTGACTCAAGTATAGCTTGATATGCTATCGCTGTGATAAGCATAGTCTGTGCTAATAGTAACGCTTTTTAGGGTTCCGAAGAAAAATCGGAACCCTTATAGTTTCGTCATGTCCGTCCGTCTGTCTGCCTGTGCCTGAAGTCGAAGGTGTTCGAGCAGTGTGTGTTGCCAGTGATGACATACGGATCCGAGACGTGGTGCTTTACTATTGACCTAATTGACCTATTGAAGAAATAAATTATATTCTATTCTAATTCACAAGCTCAGAGTAGCGCAGCGGGCTATGGAGAGGGCTATGCTCGGTATTTCTTTACGTGATCGCATCAGAAATGAGGAGATCCGTAGACGAACAAGGGTAACCGACATAGGTCAAAAAATTAACCGGTTGAAGTGGCAATGGGCTGGCCACATAGTGCGAAGGACCGATAGCCGTTGAGGAAATAAGGTCCTCGAATGGCGCCCACGACTCAGAAAAAAGAGCATAGGACGCCCCCCGACCAGGTGGACTGACGACCTGAGGAAGACAGCGGACATCCGCTGGTATCAGAAGGCTCAGGACCGGTCAGAGTGGCGCAAATTAGGGGAAGCCTATGTCCAGCAGTGGACCTCCAAGAGCTGATGGATGGATGGATACATATTTATTAAAACTCCACAATCGTAGAATAAAATAATGTAAAAGATTTTTTTCAGGGTCCTGATCTGATCAAATTATGAAATATATTGAGGTGTTTTATCAATAAGAACTAAGTGTCCACGGACGCAAACACGCAATATTTTGTTTTTATTACTGTAAATTCGAATACATTATATTTTCATGAAGAGCAAGTTTATTACTTATTTTTAAATTAGACTTGTTATGAAAGTGTCTCGAAGACATTTTTATATGCCTCATTCTGCAGACTATCGATTGTAGAGTGGCGGCAGCGCGGCGCGGCGTGAGTCGTCGTGACTAGGGCCTAGTTAGGGAAGGGTGGACGAGTCACGAGTGGTGAGTGGTGACTCGCGGCACAGTGTCTGTCGAGTGTCGGGACCACCGCGGCACCGCGGCTCCGGCAGGCCATGACGCCCATGACTCACTCGGGAACCGCAAAAGGGATATTTTTACACCAAACTGATTCCTATCTATAAACCCACTGCGTACACTTGCCTCGGTACAGGCTGCTTGCTGGTATTGATTGGTAATAACCGCGATGTTAGTTTCGTATTAATTAGTATGTAGGCATCAGTTTCCAATTATTAACCGACTTCAAAAAAAGGAGGAGGTTCTCAATTCGACAGATTTTTTTTTATGTTCGTTACCTCAGAACTTTGATAAATAAAAATTGATAAATAAAAATCATTTTCAAATTTCCCACCAAAAACGTCACGTGACGTCACTAGCCGATATTCAATACTATCTGTCGACTGAAGTTAGTTGCACTTCCATATAAAATAGGAACAATGACGTCATAAGCTCTAAATGGCGTTTGAGGTCACGTGACAGTGAGTACTATTTTTAACATTTTAAAATAATTATATTTAATTTGTTGTGATTGATTTCGACAAAAGAATAATATTTTAGGCTTTTAAATGTTTTCCTTTATACTTTAAGCATAAATTTAGTTTACTTTAATGATACTTGATAGTGTCAACATCCCTATTGAAGTCGGTTAATTTTTGTTAGTAAAATTTAAATTATTATTTGCCGGTTAGGGAGCCGCATCAGTGATAAAAAAATTAAACTATTTTTCTTTGTGAAATTTAAACCCGGATTTCATTTCATTAAATTTGGGCGATTGACTGTCTAAATTAGTTTGGGTGTGTATTTTTCTATTACTATTTTTCTCCTAGAGTTGACTAAAACATTTTTTTCTTAATAAAATTCATAATTCTAGTATATTTTATGCGCATTATAAGTTTAGTAACCAAGACGAGTATCCAGACGAATATGAAAGTTGCCATGTGTGCGTTTCATTGATAGTGTTCCACTTCCAAGCGAGTTCGAAACCGAATTGCATAAATCATGCACAGACATTGACGTAGATTATATAGACAGGCTGTTCAGTACTTACATTTTGTTCACCTGTGTTGACCCCAACTGGGGCCAACTCAGTTTAGTCGGCTGCGAGCAAGTGCTGTCGCCTGTCACTTTCGAAAAACTCCGACTGTTCAAGAACACTTATTATTCTGTATTGTGCACAGTTAAAACTTTCTCATTATTTACGTTTGAACTTTATTTCACTTTATTTAATCATAATCGGTAAGTAACTATATTTTTATTTACAGTCTTAAAAATTATTTAGTGTCAAATATTTATTACCGACATCTTGAACCAAACTTGACAGAACGAACACAGAGTACTTAATCACTACGGAACAGGGTTGCCAGACGTCGCGGAGTGAGAGAACAAAAGGACAAAGATGCGGAAATTGTGGTAGAAACTAGAAAGTGATTTCAATACGTGACTTTTATATGAAATTGACTTACTTTATTTGTTTTAGATATTATATGTACCTATTGAATTAACGAAAATGCCAACTTGTACATTGCGGTATTGCAAAAATTATGAGCAAAAAACGAAAACATTACCTGAAAGAATAACTTTCCACAGGTAAGTTTTAACGCTTTATATTACTTCACCTGTATGTTTGTTTGTTGGTTTGTTTGTTTGTTTGTAACTTCTCTTTGGACTTGATTTTGGCTCACTTGAAACGCTCAGATTTCTTTCAAACTTCGTGGACTTATTGAGGACCAATGACAATTTAATATTTAAAGAAAAAAAAAGAAAGAAAGAAATTACCTACATTTCATTTAAAAAAATCAAACTAAAAAATTAATAAATAAACTCCAAAAATTGTTGTTTATCCTATATATATGTTGTATGTCTGTGTATATATAGTTTTGTGTATAACTATAAGTAATTGGGTAAATAAATATGAGAGATGTGTGCAATAAGGTGAAGTACTTAATGTGATTATATATGACAATCAGTCGGGATTTAAAGAATTGATAATAAACTACGTGTTGCTCTGAAAAACAAAGTTTTATTTAAGCTTAACATACATTATGAGTTACACTAAATACAACCTAAATCACACAAACCTACCTGGAAAACAAAGAAACGACAATTAAAGTATTTAAATTGCCAATTCCTCTTTTTGATGTTTCTACAAAAATACACTATAATATTTCAATGAGGCTACAGTGTAATTTATTAAGATACATTTCTTTTATTTTAAGTGCACAACACACATAAAAATATTTTAACACAATCGAATGATATATCCTGGGACTATAGATAACACAAGTTTTATATACTTAAATGGAAAGATCCCACGCATATTGTAATAAAATGTAAATTCTGGAATAAGAAACGATTTTTTGATTTTTTTTTTGATGAATGGATGAACACTACAAAAATGGTCATTCCGTTATGACGTAATTAATCCTCAGGTACCTCTACAATGTAATCCAGACAGAGTAATATATCCATGGTATATGTCCAGTTATAGTAATGTATCCATGATCTCTTTCGGAGTAGGGTGTTGGCAACACTGGGCGCATAGTGACTCTGTGATTGAGTTCTCTGTGGCACGAAAGTGTGACACGAAATTTCTTAGAAAGAGCGCGTCCATATAATTCATGTCAATGTGCACAGATGATAGATGACAAATAGCTGGTTGTGCGGCACATGGCTGGTGCCGCCATGCCGCGGCCGGCCGGCCGGCGAGCTGCGAGCCGACATCATCATCATCGGCATTAGTGGCCTTGAACTTAACGAGTGTTGTCATGTTCACGTGATCATTTTAAATTCAAGGTTCTCTGTCGGAGCTCAAGTTAGATGAGATGAGTCACTTCTCACGTCGCAGGTAGTGCAGGTACATCACTCGATATGGACAGTAAGCACTTAAGCAGTAAGCAGTTAAGCACACACATTATGGCAATCCGAACAATGTCGCATGTCGATTGTCGGGGATATTCCAATCAATGATAATGTCGGAGATACTATGCCTCCTGCATCATACTATAATATAGGTAGGTACTATCGATTGTTTCTTTTTTCTGGTAAACCTTTTGAGAATTCTGTGTCTAAGAATAAATTAAAACAGAAATGAATTATTATGTACATAAAACGATAATAAATTAAAGTTGATACAGCGAGTCTCTTGAGTAGATCATTTTTAAATATTTAAAAATATTTGGTTCGGTATTTTGCAAAATATACGTACCTATTTAACCTATTGACCAACTGTCCTGTGAATCGAAAACCTATATAAGATTTATTTACCAATATCAGTTACGGATTTTTAAATGTCACCGGTGTTACCACCACCCCCAGATTACTAAAATTATAATTCTTTTTTTCGAACAAACAGGCGTAATTTATCAATTGCTGATTCATTCGCTAAATAAATAAATAAATAAATCAACATAATAATTTAATTTTAGGTCTTTCATCATCGAAAAATTGTTGATTGTCAACATTCACCGGAGAATCTTAGAATTGACATAACGGACTATCGGAATATCGGAACATCGGACTTTAATAGTAGTATGGACTACTGGAAATATATATTGTAGGTAATCCTGTACCTAATAGAGTAAATTGTTATTAAAGAAAAAAATTAAAAGAAAAATAAAATAAATTGTTGAGTTGATGATGAAGTCTGTTTTTATAAAAGTAATAATAAAACCGGTAAATTAATTGAAACTCCGTAAACTACATTATTAAGGAAATAGAGAGATATACTATCTTAGATGGGATAAAATTAAATGATATATTTAGGCGTTTAAATGATTAAAGAAATAGCACAAAATCTTATTACCTAGTATCTTTGCATCTGGCTGCAAATAGTGTTGCTAAGATAACCCCGGACGGTACATTGCATTGTGCGGCTCCTGGGCGCCTCGGCTGCAGCGTGTTCCCTACTGTTAGTCAATTCGTCACTATAGTGTTGACACATTAATGAAACAGGTCAGTCGCGGGTCCCCGTCAGGCGGGGCCGTGTCGTAGCTTGTGAACTGTGACCCCTGTGACCCTCGCCGCCGCCCCGTACTGCCCGTACTGCTCGTACTGCCCGACTAGCTGCTGGTATTTCATGTTTTATCACTTACTATGTATGGGGTACAATTTTCACGCTTCCTAATCAATCTCATCCTTCTACTAACAATTTTCATATTAACCTACTATCAATCAGTGTATCCATCTCTGCTCTTCATCTAAGGACGTGATTAAAGTATGGGAGGTTTGGGATATTGCCGACTGCCGTCACCGGCGCATGTGGAGTGTGAAGTATGGTGGTGGATTGATGGTGCAGCATGGCAGGATTGGAAGGTGCGCGGTGGCGGCGTGCGGGGGCGCATGCGCGGCGCGGGGGGAGGGCGCTGCGCTCTGCGGCCGCCAGTATCGACGCGATAGTCGGGCGCGGCGCGCGCTCAGTCCGCCGCTTCCACGCTCTTATTACGTAAAAATACGTAGCGATGGCGGATTCCGGGCCCTCCCTCTGCAGCGTCCTCGACCCGCGTAAGTTCCGGTCCCGGCTTCGCTTCGCCCGCTTGTCTCTTCCCTGTCGCGACTAACCCCGCTAACGCGCCGCCTTCTATTGCAGATGCTTGGTTCGACCCGCAGAGGCTGCACCCCGAAGGTGAGTGAAGGCGGGCGGCGCGCAGAAATACGCTTAGGTCGGCTCGCCAGCCGGGCCGCGCGGCTGCCCGCGCCGCCGCGCCGACCCGGTCACCGCTGTGTTGTGAGCTCAGTGTCAGTTGACAGTAACATCACCACCTCCACCACCTCTACCTCTACCTCTACCACTAGTGACATTCCGTAGACGAGCGATCGATCGTGGTGAGTTCTGCCGTGGTGGGCACGCTCGGCCCGCGCCCGCCGCGCCCGCCGCGCCCTCCGCGACACCCTCGCCGATACTTCACGTCACTTCGACTCGACCACCGTATTTGTGTCACTAGAATCAAACCGTACATACCCGTTTAGTTTTTGTCATCGTGACCTACAGTGCTGTAGTCTCATCGAGATAAGGTCGCGATTCGCGCGGCCCGTCTCCTTGCCCTCATGTTTATATGTACATAGGTATTGAATCCAGTGTTTTCGCTAGACGACCTAACAGAACGATTACTAACATTTATTTTGATGTAATCCGTTTTTTAATGATATCTATGGATGTAATTATTGCACTTGCGAGATGTGTCTTAACCTTAACTTTCTTTCCTTTCGTTATTATTCACATAAAAGTTGTGTGAACTTTATCACATCAAGTGATAATTCAAGTTTAGTATACAGAAACGACCTCCACCAACAAATACCGTAGGTAGGTTCCCCAGTTAATGAACAATCAGCATAACGAGCGTTTGTCTGTGCTCGACGACCAACGACCAGCGGCCTCGTGAAGACATTCCCTGCCAAGATGAAATTAGCATCAACACAGACGACGTTGAGGACTGTGACTGTGAATGTAACATCGCGTGTATGGCTCTAAACCGTCCTCTTGTCTATTGTTTTATTGCGGGAATTGATTCGGCGGCGACGGCTGAACCGCAGCCAAAACGTCGCCAACAACTCCCATAAATTCCTTTTGTCATCTCCCTCTAAACCATTTGATTGCATTTGCATTTTTTTACACCCTGTTGTTGTTTAAGTTGCTTTTACTCGTTCCATGCTATACATTTTGAGCATCACATTATCTCTTTGCACTGTACCTGTAGAATTATTATATGTAGAATAAACCCGTATCACCTCGTGTTGACTTGCTGTGACTATTCTTCGTTTATCACTCTTATCGTTATCTTCAATTTTGTTTGGAGACAAGCCAGTGAAATTAGATTATATTTCAGTCGTTACTTTCCGTCCACTGCTATTACAAAATTGCTAGATCGGTCTCGGGGGCTCGGGGTCCTTGTGAGTCGGCAGTTCGAAACGTGTCTAATTTGATTAGTGGCTGGCGAGTGTTTGTGTTGATGCAAGCGCAGTTCTTTAGTTTCCACGTCACTCACCAAGTGGCGGAAGGTCGAATGCTTTGTTCTGATTCGTACTCTCGGAACAAACCCAATATCATTGACGGTGAACGGTGTAAAATACTGTCTCGAAATCTCTTGTCACTTGTAAACTGTAATTAATTTAGATTGGTCCTCGCTTACTAGTTATAGTAAAACTTCAAACCACTCTTTTACAATTATTAGTCGTCCGAGACTACAATATAATAACGATTTGTAAGTTCAAATGAATAAAAATTCTATTTCATTACGTTATCTCACTGTATTTTGGACAAATTCTAAATTTACAATAAACAACTAAAATCAAGGGACCCATAAGAATAAAGAAAGATTATTGCTGCTTATTTATTTTAGTAATTTTGCGAATTTGCAGATTAGTTAGTGCTTTATAATTAAAATAACTTATAGATGGGATTGGATGGGTAGTAGATTTCTAAAATGTTGTTAATGGTAAATCCCACTGGGCATATTCTATAGCCAATAGTACAATAAAATTCCACACGAGATGACAACAATCTTGGAAGTGAGTTATGTCGCAGTACGTCATCAATGAGGTCACCGTGTTTATTTGGTACGTAGTTAGCACAGTACCTAAATGTTTACTAGATTCAATCAGGCCGCGAGGGCGGGCCGGTCGCGTGTATATCTACTAGTAATTTTGCGATCCTACTTGGTTTATTATTATTCTAAGCCTACTCGTCTCTGTTAATAACCTTCGAACTTGTGAGTCACCAGTCAGCGCGCGGACTAAACTGTGACCCCTGATTAGTAAAATCAACAATCGTCGTCAGCCGGCCCTTTGATTTACAACAACGGTGATATTCCGATGGTAAATAGCACGCCGCGCCTTCAAATATGTGTCTTATTTATCATTTATTTTGGTGCTTGCAATTAAAGTACAATTGCCGCGGTTGGATCACGATCACGAACTAATGAGGTTATTAGTGTATTGGAAATTTAAAAATGTTTGCTTCTGGAAATGTAATTACCGGGAGGGAACCGAAGCTGATTCCCTAATGAGTTTTGTAAAATGTTTTGAATATAATATAAATGACTCAATGAGGTTTACCAGCCCGTACCACGTTATCGTCGTCGACTATTATTTAAGCCTAGCAGCGGAATAATTATGGCGGTCATATTGAATTAATTAGAGACCATTCCAGAAACCCTGATAATTATAAAAATATATTTACATGAAAGATAACGAACATTTGTGAATCTGTTTTCCTAACACCACAGCTTAGGTAAAAATATGATACAAATACGTAAACGTAGAACTTCTGTGTAAATTGAAACAAAGATAGTGTAAGCGGAACTGTGGAAGATATCGGATAACTTGTTCTCGTGTAGCAGTTGATAGGTAATAACAACGCGCTCCAACAATACATACAACATAGTAAACAACAATTTCCTAATCACAGGGTTTACAATTCAAATAAACAGAATGAATTCTTGAAAAGGATTGAATTTATTTCTCAAGAGTGTCCTAAAGGCGCAGTAGATATTATGGTGTAAGCATGTGTGAGTTGGTAAAACCATCCTTACAATAAAAAATTGCAAATTCAGATATGGGTTCCTATTACTTTGGTGGGACCCACTAAGAAAAGATTTGTCGATATTCGTTCCCTAAGAGAGTTCAACAGGGGTAAAAAGTTTGTTTAAGAATCCAGGAATTTTGAAGAAAGTACCTACTACGAAAATATACGAGTTAGACTGTGAATCTGCTACGTACATAGGTATACCTTTTTGTGCATTATTGAGCGGTTGAGTACTCATTGAACAAATTTTATCATAGCGTCGTCTGGACTACAGTCGGCCCTACAAGGTACGAATCAATCCAACATACTTTTTATTGAACTTGATACGTAAATCTGTACTCCATCAAGTGGGCGAACTTGTGGGCTAATTTATAAATCACTTTGCGGTCTGTGCAATACCGGCCAGCAGGCCTATTATGTACTTTTATAAAACCATTCATGTTCCAGGCAATCCATTTATCGGGCTTGGAACGACGTATGATTGGCTAAAAAGTGTCACGTGACCGCTTTGGTAATACGAATTTGACGTTTACGCTGGAATTTGGCTGGAATTATCATAATACGGGCCCGTCCGCTAGATGAACCGCTTCCCGTGTTCTGCCGCGACGTTATTATTTATCAATAGCTATCTAAATTCTGTTGTTTACATTTAACTCAACCTTATGAAATTGATAAAACACTGGATAAGTATGGCCGCCATGTTGCATCGAGGGGATCGAGAGTTGATAATTTTTTGAGATTTATCCTTCACCTTGCAATTTGCAATGAACACTACGCTAACTCCAATATCGTAATATTGGAGTTAGCGTAGTGTTCATTGGAGGCATCGAATTGAAAATTATTTATTAGGATAACTAATCCAATCCAAATCACTTGGATCATAATTTGTGAATTTAAGTGAAATGTCTATGGTTTCATTAATATCATTTGCTGTGCCCATTACTACAACACAACATTCCAGTATTTCCAGTACAACACAGACTTATAGGTAATGTACAACATCACATGGCCTCATGGTCACCACATGGGCGCCATACTTTTTATATTTAGTACTACGATAAAATGGACGTTCTTAACCTTCGTTAGACTTTTTACTATTTAATGGGTTTTAACTACCTACCTATCAATTCCATGGTCAAGGTCGATTTTTTATCGTGTTTTGTCTCTATGTAAGAGATTGTTTTTTTTTAATTGAACTAATCGCGACATTGTTATGTCTCTGAAAAAGTACGAGTCTACACTTTTATAAATTCTCAATAAGGAAGCGACATTGTGTCAAGTAGTATCGTTATCATCAGAGACCACAGCATCGCCAGCGCCGCGACACCTGTCGGTCGTCACAGGCGCGGTAGCGGCGCCCGCCCGATATTTTTACCACGGCGACAGCGCGCCTTTCTCAATTTTATTGTATTTCATTTGTCACTATTCGCATTCTGACTTCCTCGTCCCGAGGCCGTTTCTGTCCTCTGTGTGGAGTCGCGGCCGATGGTAGTAATGTATTGTAGTTGTAATCTGTCGGATCTTACAAAACGTCGCGCGTCGATCCAAGTGATGTTATCATTCAATTTATGGATTGCTTCCAAAATTTTGTTTTGGCGCTCGTTGGTCTTTTTCTTTATTCAATTGTTGGGTTTTCTATCAACCATCTCACAAAAAAGGTTTCCTTATTGTTAGATCCTGGTAGATATACATATTATGTTGTTGTTGTTGTCACCATTTAAAAAGGTAATTATTAAGAAGCTTCCACAATCAAATATAAAGGTTAATCGATGGAATTGTTTTGTTAACATTTCATAAATAAATGAAAAATGTGAGTTGTAATAGTGGAAATCTTGGGTCAATTAAGTGATTGCTAGACTCATCGCCGGAGAGTAGAGAGAAATGAACAAACGAGCAATATGTTTTGGCACAGAACATGGAGACAACATTCCCGGCGTTATAGTGAATCGGTTGCCGACTCGTGATAGCGAGCGTACTACTGGCACCGGTTTCTGCGTAATGACCATTCACCAGATACTACGGAGCTTACTCATCTACAAATCGTCAGGCAGGCCGCAGGAGTTCGTTTAGATAGCTTAGCTCATAATTTTCTAATCAATGTTTAATGTAACGGAAAAGTCTTTACTTACCTACTTGCTTGCTTCATTAACAAGTTTGTAAGGTTTTAATTTAACACTATCTAAACAAGTCGCAACTCTGAAGATTTCCACTCGGTCAATATCTTTTCCGACCTGTTTACTCGTTTATGGGATAGTATTTCAATTGTTTTCGTATAAACAGTAACAAGAATCCTCCCCCATCCACGCCGCTCGCCGCTCGTCAAGTTCGAGCGACGGTCTCAAGGTGCGGCGCCGCGGCCGGCGCGGCGGCGGGCGGGCTTATGTTTTCATTAGTGTTGGGAACCTGTTTCGTTATTTACGTCGACAACCGACGGAGTGGCGCACGGGGAGGGCGATCCGGGCTCGGTCGCGCTAAATACATCACAGTGTCCTAGGTCAGTGTTGATCTACTGACCTCATTAATAACGGTGTAATCGGCTGATAAAGTACACGGGCTAAGTAGGTTCAGAGGATGAACGGAGATTACAATAAGCAGACGCGTAATGTCGCAACGCCGAAAGCTAAACTTTACCAAGTAGAATTAGGACCGTGCTAGTTATCTCCGTTGTAAGATCAGGGTGTACTCGCAGTAAATCACGTTTCATTCCGAGCCGATCCGGTGGGCGGTGGTCAGAACTCAGACGAACCACGAGCAAAGTGACCGCACCGGATTGATGGGATGCCGCCAGCTGCATGCCGCGACATAGGTTTTAAAATAACCCATAGTTTATATTAGCGATTGTAGCAATGAACTGCTGTTGATCAGGAAACCAATGTTTAAAAATATCAAGGGCACATACTTATCATGTTGTGTGTTCGTCATTAGTCATCCATTACTGTTCATTACGCCTCACAACGCCGTCGTCGGGCCGGACTATGCCACGGACCGCGGAACTAGATCGATTAGTTGATCGTTGCAACACTTGCAACTATGTTTGATAATGATGATATAACGAGCGATGCCAATAGAGGATACGTTGTCCCAACAACAACAGAGACCCGCTAACGAACCGAACACTCTTCTCAACATTCATTCATTCAATTCATTTTGACACACGGATCCTGTCCGATCTTGCTTCTAATCTACCTTCTATGTAACTTTTGTTCTTCATAGTTATTTTGTTTTATTAATGCATGGGCTGCATCGCTGCATGCATGGCATAACAAACTGTCGGCATCATCGTGGTATTCTGAATCATGTAAATGGTAAAATCATGTCATGTTTCCATCCAGATGATATTTTGTTTAAAGTTAATAATGCCCTCTTCTGGAAATACATTGAGTGTTTAGGAAAGGCCCACAATGGTCAGAATAAATAGGTATATGAATTATTTATTAATTTGTATTGAGTCATCATATCAACTAGCACAAACACTACATATGCGCTAAGGGTAAATATAAATGGTCCACTTATGTAAAGTCTCTCTAAGTGCAAGAACAGTGTTACAACTTACATCTAGATATGTATATACAGACGACGACGATGCAACGTACCTACGTGGACCATGAATGTTAACTCCTTAATATCGCTTGACGCTTTCCATCCCTTGAATAACAAGTCATTGGTGGTGTAGAGTAGAATGAAGTTTATACTATTCATTTTATCTTTGTTTGATACTAGGTAATTAGCAAACATTTCTTTCATATACGTAATTCCGTAGGTACCTAGCTTAAGTTAACAGATGACATTGTCAACATCTGTCTAAAGATTCCCAAGGTACAGAAAATGTTATTCATTTACTTACCATTCTTTTGTTGCATTGATTCACTTCAGTTGGCTAGTATTTTTCTATGTATTTTGATTTGTTCTGTATTGCTGAGTTTTCCGCCCAAAAACAACTTTACAACTTTTGTGTTGCGAACACGTGCTGGTGGCTAATTATTTTGTACTTTGTACTTGTGTTGGCAATGTTAATGTGCCGTATAGTACGGTATAGTACGAGAGCCGAGTACAGCGAGTAATCGATAATCCGACTTGTCACGTTCGCGTCATGGCGTCACTCACTGAATTTAAGGCTCGTTCGTCGGGTAACCCCCAGTTATTCCCCCCTCCCTCAACTGGTTCGGGAACCGAAGTGCGTTCATTCAAATATTGTATACTTTGGTCTCCTTCTTCATGCATCGTGCATAGATTTCCTCTGTACCCGCTCGTTACTTACACCTAGTAATAATTTCCCAAATTGATTTGCAACTATATTGCATATTTTGGTGAGCACCGGTATATGGCGAAGTGTCAACTGTCGTTATATGGCTGACCGACCTGACCGTCGAGCGTCCGGTCCGCCGGATAACGAGAAGTGCTCTCAACAGAGTCCGGCCTCATCGCCCACCGGTGACCAGCTGAACACTGATATATGTAGATGTTCGCCGTTCGGCATTATTCTAAACACAATAATTCATTGCTGATTGATATGAATGAAACCAAAAATTTGCGTTGGCCATTGAGGAGTCCGTTAGTCAGTCAGGACTTTTCTTGTATTATTAGGTAGGTACACATATACGAGTAGGTACTACAATGGGTATACTATCGGGAAGTAAGAATACATCAAATTGACGAAACACATCTCACATACGGTCTAGTGACGTAGTTTTGTTAATGTTGTACGGCGTAGTTCGTACAACCAGGAGGCGTTGGGATGCAGGGGTAGCGTGGCTGCAGCGAGTGGGTCAGCGGGAGGTTCGGAGTAAAAACGCGTAACGGAGCTGACTGTAGTTGTTTATTGCACTGACATAGTTTGCTAATTAACAGGGTTTTTATTTGTGGCAGACGTGAGCTGAGTCTGCGCCCCCAACTAGGTTAATAGTACGTGCTAGGTGCAAGGCCGCTGCGCTAAGCACAATGTATGAGTGTTTGTTAACTCGTACATATTGGCAACTGAGAGCAAAAAAGAAAAAAAGAAACTAAACTAAATGAACATACATAGGTACTAAGTTGAGAAGATAATACATTGACAATTGTAAACTTGTAAAATATCTTACAATAATAGTGGAAATAATTTAAACTGGTATATTGTGTCCCTACGTACTAATTCTAAACTCTAATGACAATCTGAATGTACATGTGTACTGTAAAATATTTTCAGTTATTGACCCCGAAATTGATGTTATTAAAACTAATTTTTCTTGTTGGCTGAGATGGCGGGGAGGCCGCAGCGTCTCCACCCGTGCTTGATCCCGGTAGTGCTTTGAGATCCGCTGACGACGGTACTCGTAGCTCTTCCAGGGCAAAATTGGTGGCACCGACTGTTTCCCGAGGCGGCGATCGGGTTTGTTGGTTGCTACCCGTTGGTTCCCGATGAAATCGCTTGCACCTGTAAATAAGAATTATGACTAATGTTAAAATCAAAATTATAAGAGTGCCATATATAATCCAATAATGTGTTGCGTCACTGCTGGAGAATGGTTCTAGCTCTTGTTGCTTCATCACATTTATTTTTTGTTGGATTTTGTCAAACTCTGCGTCGTGTTTCTCTACGACGAAATGGAACGGCAGGGATGTGTTGATAAGTCTGTTTAACTGTGAGATTCGAGGAGTATTTGCATCTGCATCTAGCTGCCAGTATACTTGATTCGCGTAATTATTTTGTGCAATGATTGTAAATGCTTCTCCTCTTACAACACAACCAGGATTTAGCGTCACAAGGCCGTTGCCACGCAATTGTTTAGTCACAACTCCAGCTGGACATATAATGCGAACGCTGCATTCTGTGCAGCACGAGAATAGCCATGTGTCTTGAGAGTGTAATTTGACCCATCGGTCGACACATGTTTTTACTTCCGACTGACAATATTGTGTATCTTCATTGTTATTCGTGATATGTATATTGCAAATGGATTCGCCGATTGTCAGTCTATACATAGGATGATTCAGCGGGCATAGTTTTATATTGTTATTATGATGCAGACAAGATTGAACCTCTATCTCTGTCATTGGTATGACGGCGTCCTTTTTTATATTTACTGCTAAGAATTTCGTTCTGGTCGATGTATATATGGTACTTGGACCTCGTCTCTGAGGGATATCAATAATTTTATCTAGTTCAAAATGATCACGGTTGAGCAAGGGTATTTTTATCTCCATGATTAAAAACTTCTTTGTGACTTTTGCTTGGATGTGTAATAGTCCATATACGTCCCGAACGTTGTCGGCTGGTAGAACTAAATCACCCTGTAGTTGTCCCGATATTAACTTAAGTTCACGTTCTACTTGTTCCGGCGGTAAAAGATGTATGTTTAGTCTGCCGTGGTATATGTCGGTGACAGTCTCAATTAACGCCTCTTGGATTCTTCTTAAGTTAGACAAAATGACATCAGCTGATAGGAACAACAAGGTGTTGTGGAGCATATGTAGAGCCTTGCTTGTCTCACTTTTAAATTGATTCATCTCGAGTGCCACGCCTTGTAAAGTGTCGTTAATAACGCTGAATTGCTTGTTCATAATGTACTCATTTCTTTTCAAGATGTTATTTTCTGCTTCCAAAACTGATGTTTGATTTTGATATAACTTGAAAATATGATCTTCTCGTTGTTTAATGGTCTCAATGTCTTTCTCATATTTTTGTGCGAAACTGTCGTCTAACACCCCAAACAAAGTGTTGGCTAGATAACCTACACCATTTATTAACCCTCTGCGTTGACGATCCAAGGGTTGAGTGTATAGTAATGTATTGTAATGGCGAAGTTCATTCCCTTCGTGTTCAAACTGTGATATTATTGGAGCACACGTGCTTTCGTTGTTGCAAGACTGGCTTAAAAATCGTACATAATTTTCAATTTTTTGCATGCTTTGCCAATAGTTTGTCATGTTGTAATAAACAACCATCTTCCACTGATCTTGTATAATTCGGACGTCGGATATCTTGTCGAAGTATAGAGTGTTATTGTTATCCAATGTGCTTACGTGTACCAATTGTTGTATTGATGGTGTTATACACATAAAAAATAGAACTAATGCCGATAGAATATAATTAGATATATTACGACGACGTTTCCGTTGCCTTTCTGGCGTATTTGAATTGCTGGTGTTGTCATTAGAGGACGATTGCTCGAGTTCTGTTCGCTCAGATACCTTCTGTATAGGTAAGGGCGATAGTTTAATTATTGGGCGTTTGATCTCTCCATTTTTAGTCTTCAATGTCACAGCTCTCACATACCCATCCTTGCCTGGATGGAGCTCTGTCACCCTTCCTAAAGCCCATTTACTTGACGGCATGCTATCTTCTTTGATAAGGACAATATCATTCTTCTCCAGATTTTTCGCGGGTGTATTCCACTTACTTCTCTTCTGAAGGTGTTGTAAATAATCTGCTGACCACCGTTTCCAAAAGTCATTACGCAGTCTCTCGGTTAATTGCCATCTTGTCTTGATACAGTGTATGTTAACATCAGCGGACGGAGGGGATATAATTGGGCTTCCTATTAAAAAGTGTCCAGGTGTTAAATATCCATCTTCGGGGTTCTCTGATAATGCATACAGTGGTCGGGAGTTCAAACATGCTTCTATGCCCGCAAGTAGTGTAGAAAACTCTTCATATGTTAGTTTTTGCTCTCCTAGCACGCGTCTCAAATGATACTTAGTACTTTTTACTGCTGCTTCCCATAGGCCACCAGCGCTAGGCCACGCAGGAACGTTAAAATGCCATGTTATCCCCATCTGACTGACCTCAGATAAGAAGTCTTTATCAACTGTTTGACGCAATTGCTGATAATCTCTCCGCAGTATGCGCGCAGCACCCACGAAATTAGTTCCGTTATCGCTGTAAACGTCTTTTGGTGTTCCTCTTCTTGCACACAGCCGCTTGAACGCTGCAAGAAATGATGGTGAACTCAAGTCGGAAACCAATTCCAAGTGGACAGCCTTTGTAGAGAAACATACAAATACGGCTACGTATCCTTTCGAAGTTTTGATTCCTCGACCTTTGTTGGCCTTAATCTCGACGTGACCAGTAAAGTCCACTCCTGTATGCGTAAAAGGTCTAGAAGGAGTTACTCGTGCCTCTGGTAAATCAGCCATGATTTGACTTTGTTTGTGATGGGTAAAACGGTAACACTTTACGCATTTTCTGAGGACTCTTTTAACAGTTGTATTGCCCCCAATTACCCAATACTTTTGTCTTAGTACTGTTAACGTGAGGCTCGGTCCGCCATGGAGAGTTTGTAAATGCGTCTGACTAATTAATAGTTCCGTTAGTTTTGAGTCACTGGGAATAATTATGGGATGCTTAGCGTCATTTGTTAAAGCAGAGTGTTGTAAACGACCCCCCACTCGTAATATCCCATTTTCGTCCAGGTAGGGATTTAATTTTAAAATACTGCTTTTAGACGTCACTGTTCCAGTTTTCTTTATATGTATTATGTCAGCTCGAAATGTTTGTTCTTGAACGGCCTTAATTATAATGTTATACGCGTGTTTTATTTCGCTACTCAACAAATAATCCGTGTCACAAGGCGCATTATCAGCAGTGCTCACGGGGTCATATTGTTTGTAATCCGCTCCAGCTGATCGTGTCGTTACGCGATGACGCAGCTTTGTTATATATCGCCTCAAATAGCATAATATTCTTACGATGATTGTTATTGAACTGTATTTATTCAGCAAATCTTCAAAGAAAGGGAAGGTCAACTGTGACACACATGCTTGTTTTGCAGGCGTAGTTTTTCTTTCAATTTGTGGTAGGTCAATGCGCTCGATATCCAGAGTAGATATATCATTTTTAATGCATGCGGGTCCGTTCCACCACAGCGCGTGTTCTGTCAGCTGTGGCAATGTCAAACCCCTTGTAGCACAATCAGCGGCGTTGTCTTGCGAGCTGATGTGTCTCCAAGATGATGCCGGCAAAATGTCAGTTATTGCTTTCGTGCGGTTGGCAACAAACGTCTTCCAGCGGGATGGATCTCCGTGTATCCAACCCAGCACAACCAGTGAGTCGGTCCACCCGTAGATAGGGATGTCACGTCGCGGGAAAGCATTCAAAACCTTTGTTAATAACTTTGTTAATAGGACCGCCCCACATAACTCCAGTCGTGGTAACGTGATTGTTTTCCTGTGAGGTGCCAATTTGGTCTTGGCTGCGACTACTCTGGTTATCGTTTCTCCGTTCTCCTTAACTGATTTTAGATATATGACACATGCATAAGCCTTTTCTGATGCATCACAGAAGCCGTGAAGTTCAATAGGTGCCATAAGATTTCCGATCCACCTCGGAACAACAATCTGGTCAATACATTGTAAATCTTGACATAATTTGATCCATTGCTCTCGTATATCACTTGTTATTACAGAATCCCAGTCAAGACCTTCCTTCCATACTTGTTGAAAGAGAATTTTTGCTCGTATCGTAACGGGTGACAGCCATCCCAGAGGATCATATATTTTGGAAATCTCTGACAGTAATGTTCTCTTTGTGTATTTTGTAGCCATTTGTTGTTTATTATTGCAAAATGTAAACGTATCCGTAATTGGATTCCACCGTACGCCGAGTGTTTTGTTAGAGTTGTTATTGTTAAAATCCAAAGTAGTAGGGTGTATTTGATCTTTATTTAAACCGGACAGCAACTGCGGATTGTTGCTAGACCATTTCCTTAAATTTATTCCTGCGCCTCTCAACATGTCTATTAGCTGTTTTTGGACTTCCTTCGCTTCTTCGATTGAATTGCTGCCTGTTAATAGGTCGTCAACGTAAAAGTCTTTTAGTAGTATTTTTGACGCCAAGGGGTAGTTGTTTGCTTCATCCAGAGCCAACTGTTTCATTGTGCGCATAGCCAAGAATGGTGCAGCTTTCATCCCATATGTCACAGTACATAATTGGTATTCTTTCAGGACATCTCGAGGACTAGCTCTCCAGAAGATTTTTTGTAGATGTTGTTGATCTTCGTGTATTTGTATACACCGGTACATTTTTTCACAGTCCGCGGTGTATACAAACTGGTACGTTCTCCATCTTAATAACAAGTCCTGAATGTCCTGCTGCAATTTGGGGCCACATTCCATGAGATCGTTTAAGCTGTATCCGGACGTAGTAGGGCTTGACGCGTTAAAAACTGTGCGTAATTTCGTTGTAATGGAGTCTTCTTTCATGACTCCATGGTGCGGAAGGTAACACATAGGGGTTTGCTTTGTGACGCATAACTTCATGTGACCCAAGTCATGATACTCACTCATGAAGTTTTCGTAAAGGTTACGTAGTGTTGTGTCCTTTTCTAACCTGTGCTCCAATTGTTTAAATTGCGCCAGTGCTCGCGATTTAGATAATCCAAGTTTGTTTACAAAATTCTCCTTCATTGGCAATCGCACATTGTACCTTCCGTCGGGCAGCCGGTGAGTTGTTGATGCGTATAATTGTTCACAATATTGTTCTTGAGCAGTCATGTTATCGTTATCCAATGCGATATCTTCCAACTCCCAGAAGTTGGCGATGTCCTCAATGTTGTTAATTACCACATTACAATTAAACGACGGTGTTATATTCCCCGACAGAATCCACCCTAACCTCGTTTTCTGGGCGATGGGTTCGTTGTCAGCTCCTTTAAGCAGGCCTCTCATTATAATCTTTGAATATATTTTCGCGTCAAGTAAAATGTCAACAGGTTGCGAAACGTAATACTCAGGATCTGCGAGGGGGATGTTCAGTAAATGTGAATACATTCTCTTAGCCATGGTATTATTGGGTAAGTTATTTATCAGTCGAGGCATAATTAGAGCGTCTGCCGTGAAACAATACTCGCCATGAATGGATTTGCAATTTATCTGTACTTTTCCCCTGCTCTTCTTGGTTGTGGTCCCTACACCTGTTACAGAAGCATTCAGACGCTCCCGAGGGAGGCCCAGGCGTTGTGCTGCACTCTCCGAGATCAATGTGACTTGTGACCCCTGATCTAACAAAGCTCGGAGTGTGATGTATTGTTCATTGTTTCCCTGTACGCGTAGTTTTACGGTTGTTAGCAAGATCTCACTTTCATTGCTTGTGACATTATTCGACTTGTGCTGTCTCATGCTTGGCTGTTGACGACTAGTAGCTGACACGTTTCTAATAAATGCTTCGTGCAGTAACGTGTGATGTTCTTTGTTACACAACCTGCATCTTTTGTCCGATCTGCACGCTCCGTTTTGATGCGTGTATAAACAGTTTTTACACACGTGATGTTTCGTAACAATTCTCATTTTTAAGGTTGCTGGCATCAATTCGAATTTTCTACACTGGTAGAGTGCATGTTCATCATTATTGCATAATACGCAGTGCATATGACTTGACACCGGGTACGCACACCGTTGTAATGATGTTTTTTCGGCTCTGAATGTAGGTCTTCCTCTGAACTTATAAAAGGGGTTAGATGATATTCCTTCCTCCCTTTTCTTAATTCCATTAACAGGCTCCAGTGCCGTAAATTTTGCCTCTATAAATAAGATAAATTCGTCAAACGACGCTAAGTCCCGAGGCATTTTTCGAGACTCCAAATATTCACTTCTCGTTATAGGATCCAACTTATTTAACAAGAGATGTACTAGTATTGGATCCCACGTAGTTGTATCCACCCCCAGGTTATGGATAGCGTGTATACTTCCCATAGTGACGTCATGCAATTTCTGTAATCCGGCTGCCGTTTGCTTTACTATAACGGGTTGATTCAAGAACAATTCTATTTGTTTAGTAAAAAGGACTTGCTTGTTGTCATAACGGTGGTTTAATATTTCCCAGGCGGCATCATAATTTTCAGAGGACACGTGTAGATGTTGAACCAAACGCTGAGCTTCACCCCGTAATTTTCCCTTCAAATGCTGCATCTTTTGGCCTTTGCTAAGCCTCGGGTTGTCATGGATCCCGCTCTTGTATAAGTCAAGGAATGTAGGCCATTGAGTGTAATCCCCGTGGAATGTCGGGATTTCCATTTGCGGAGTGGCCTCGAATTGATGCGCTGCAGTTGATATTTTTTGGTTGAGTGCCTTTTTAGTCATCTTAAATTTGTGCTCGTATGCAAAATATTGATCCTCGTACTCCTGGTTGCTGCCTTGTAATATGCTGTCAATTTTTAAATGTAAAGCGTCAATATTCTTCCATCGACTTTGTAAGCTTTGTAACACGTCTTCTAATTCCCATTTTTCCACTAATTCCGTAGTGTTAATATCGCTGATTAGTCTAAGGAATGCTCTGAAGTTCGCTCTTTGTTCGTTTATTAGTTCATCAGCTGGAGCGGTATTGCCACTTGTCGTCACGTAGGTTAATAGAGTTTTGCGGAGGTTAAGGTAAGTATTTTTTGTGTCTTCATAAATGTTTTTTATATAGTAATCACCGGTTTGGTCCGGCAGTAATATCAACTCATTGTTGTTCATCTCAAATTCTTGAAATAATTCGTCTAGACTTTTTACTCTCTTTTTTATGTAATCCTCAGTTTTTCTGGATGCAGAGTCCTTGTTAAAGTTGACTTGTATTTGCTGGATCAATTGAATGATTTCCTTTTGGCGCAGGAGGGTCTCAGCAGCGTTCGCCATTGTTAATACGGCTAAACTGAACTTACAAGTGACCGGCAAAATATGACTGTTTCTCGAAATAAACGTTCACCTCCTTGTTACGGAGACTGTTAAAGTTTTTCTGTAAATGTTTTCTTGGAGGTTCCTAGTCCCGTAGTCAAAGTTTCTTGTGCTTCGTTCTTTAATTAAGTTAAGTTTTTCTTGAGATAAGGATGTGTTCCTTAATCCCGCAGTTTAACGTTGCTTGTGTGCTTCGTTCTTCAGTAATTACTGGCAGTTAAGTTAAGTTTTTCTTGAGATAAGGATGTGTTCCTTAATCCCGCAGTTTAACGTTGCTAGTGTGCTTCGTTCTTCAGTAATTACTGGCAGTTAAGTTATGTTTTTCTTGAGATAAGGATGTGTTCCTTAATCCCGCAGTTTAACGTTGCTAGTGTGCTTCGTTCTTCAGTAATTACTGGCAGTTAAGTTATGTTTTTCTTGAGATAAGGATGTGTTCCTTAATCCCGCAGTTTAACGTTGCTAGTGTGCTTCGTTCTTCAGTAATTACTGGCAGTTAAGTTAAGTTTTTCTTGAGATAAGGATGTGTTCCTTAATCCCGCAGTTTAACGTTGCTAGTGTGCTTCGTTCTTCAGTAATTACTGGCAGTTAAGTTATGTTTTTCTTGAGATAAGGATGTGTTCCTTAATCCCGCAGTTTAACGTTGCTAGTGTGCTTCGTTCTTCAGTAATTACTGGCAGTTAAGTTAAGTTTTTCTTGAGATAAGGATGTGTTCCTTAATCCCGCAGTTTAACGTTGCTAGTGTGCTTCGTTCTTCAGTAATTACTGGCAGTTAAGTTAAGTTTTTCTTGAGATAAGGATGTGTTCCTTAATCCCGCAGTTTAACGTTGCTAGTGTGCTTCGTTCTTCAGTAATTACTGGCAGTTAAGTTAAGTTTTTCTTGAGATAAGGATGTGTTCCTTAATCCCGCAGTTTAACGTTGCTAGTGTGCTTCGTTCTTCAGTAATTACTGGCAGTTAAGTTAAGTTTTTCTTGAGATAAGGACGTCTCCTTAATCCCGTAGTTTATGTTCTCCCTCTTGTTGTGAAGGAAACTGTTAATATTGCGTACGCTTCGTTCTTAAAAAAAATTATAGTTTGCCGGCAGTTTTGTTGAATGAAAATGTTCTTCCTAGGGCTGGACCCCTGATCTCGCAGTTGATGTTCACTCCCTTGTTGTGCAGCAACCGATTAATGTTCCGTATCCTTTGTTCTTCAACAAAATTGTAAGTTGCTGGCCGCTGGTCTCTTTCAGTGCTCTCGCAGCTTCAGTACGGGTTTCGCGCCCTTCTCAACTCAGCTGGGGAGGTCCGCTTGTGGAAGGCCAACTGAGCCGATACGCTAGCCGTAAAGGAGCCGCTAAAACACCAAAAGTATCGCTCGAAGGACCAAAATGTTGTACGGCGTAGTTCGTACAACCAGGAGGCGTTGGGATGCAGGGGTAGCGTGGCTGCAGCGAGTGGGTCAGCGGGAGGTTCGGAGTAAAAACGCGTAACGGAGCTGACTGTAGTTGTTTATTGCACTGACATAGTTTGCTAATTAACAGGGTTTTTATTTGTGGCAGACGTGAGCTGAGTCTGCGCCCCCAACTAGGTTAATAGTACGTGCTAGGTGCAAGGCCGCTGCGCTAAGCACAATGTATGAGTGTTTGTTAACTCGTACAGTTAATTTTTATTTGAGTAAGTAGAGAGATCAGATAATACTTCTACATGCACACAACAAACTTTCCATTTTACTCTGACATGCACAGCAGTCTGCAACCGTGTCTTCCCGCGGCAAGTCAACTTTCAATTTCAGAAAATTAAACTTGTTTCATACATGACCTACATATTATGTACATGACATACTCATAGGAACAAAAAATAAGTGCTTTGGTTGTATTTTTTAATAGTGGCTTGAAATTTTTTATTGAAAATGGCCATATATTAAACAGGCCACGCGCAATGCAGGGTTCCGAAGTAGTAAGTTTATCGATTATTACTCATTAACTACTTATGCTAACATAGTCGTGATAGTTTTCCTTGTAGTCATCATGGACTTAAATATATGGACACGCTGTTCAGTACTTACAGTTTGTTCACCTGAGGTTACCCCAATTGGGTTCACCTCAGTTTAGTCTGTTGCGAGCAAGTAGCTGTCACGTTAAACTCCGACGTAAAACTCCGACTGTTCAAGAACACTTATTATTCTATATTGTGCACAGTTAAAACGTTCTCATTATTTACGTTTGAACTTTATTTCACTTTATTTAATCATAATTGGTAAGTAACTATATTTTTATTTACATTTTTAAAAATTATTTAGTGTCGAATATTTAATACCGCCATCTTTAACCAAACTTGACGGAACGAACACAGAGTACTTAATCACTACGGAACAGGGTGCCGGCACCATAGGCAGGCGCATAGTGACTCTGTGATTGAGTACTCTGTGGCTGGCGAATGAGACACGAATTTTGTATGGTACAGCGTGTCTATATATTATTATTTAAGTCTATGGTAGTCATCATATAAGTATAACCTATTTTTGAGAATTTTTTCACTTGTCCAACTCCAACTTTTACTTACGATTTTACTTCGGAATCCTAAAAATATATACATAATAGCCTATAAAATAATAGTATAATAGATTATAAAAGGATTTAAAGTTTTAAACAATACCTACATCCAAATCTACATAGTTATTAGAGTTCAGTCAAAAAAACTTTTCTAATACCTTAAATTTCACTTTTGACCCAATATTTTAACTACGTTTGTACATTCATACATTCGCTGAATTATAGAAGGAGGTAAAAGCCAAACAATCTTTTTGGAGATTAGTCAAATGTTTTCGCACTTATTTTGAATACGTATTTATTTGGAATGTTAAATTACTAGATACCAATTACATATTTACACTGGTAGGTAATTCAGGCACTTTCATTTTTTTAGGGTGACAATGATGCTATAACATTTCTTAGGAATTCCATTAATTTGATACTTAAAAAACCTTCCATTGATAGAGCAATGGAAGGTTTTCAAGGGCATCATTAAAAATTATCCACGAGGGTTGTTGACCAGCTGAGAAAGTGAATGTTTCATGTCTGACTCATTTTATTCAGTATTTCAGGCTGAACAGATTTCGCCCGGCTTAAGTATGTACTTGTATTTAAAGATTTTAAAGTGGTCCACCAATTACAATAATACAGCTTCTTTGTACAGTTTCGTTCGAGTCTTCATCCGAGTATCTGTAATGGTAGGTACTCGTAAAGATAAGTAACCTGAGCGATTGAGATTCAAGAACGTCAGCGTGACTTTCAACGATACTGCTCTGTAGGTATGTTTGTGCTCGATAACTGGTTTATCTCGCAGTGCTGTTGAACTGCATCACTTATTCAGTAATATATTTAATAGTTCTTCTTTTTTCAAATTTTTCAAATTAACTTAGGGCTGTTCTAGTTTGGAAGTAGGTAGTATATTTTGAATTTTGTCTTTGTGTGTTTGATCGATAAGTGTGTGAGGTCACCGGAATTGATAGGTGATGAGTCGTTACGCGCGGGCGAATACAATGTGGAGGGGCCGTTATCCGTGGCCGGGGTCGCGTCGTGGTGACAGCACCGTCGGCGGCTGCGGGTGACGTGTGTAGAAAGGTACTGGCGTGGCAGCGCCATGTGCGCGGGCGCCGCACGCCGCGCCCGCTCACCGCTCGCAGCTCGCCCACTCCGTCGCCATGGCGCGTCCGAAACAGTCGCCGCGACACGCAGGCCAGTACGTGGAACTTCCCCCTCGCGGACCAGGTATTTACACCCCTAAAATTACGGACGTAAAGCTCGAGTTGGTGGTGCATTACTTCTGTGTGGCATATTGCGGGATCGAGCTTCGGTGTAGTGAAGTGAGTTCGATCGGGCGAGTAGACGTGGAACGGAAGCCAGTAGAGCCTGCCAAGTGTTAACGTGGGCATGGGAAACACGGCATATTGTTACAAAAAAACCTTTGATACTCGATTCTATTGGGTATTGCTTATTACCTGTTGGGTTGCTCATATCGTACAAAAACCTGAAATTGGTATTAATTGTATTTTTCGTTGTCTTTTATATTTTTTCTTTAATTATCGTCTTTCTAGTTTCCAAGAAACTCTCTCAACAAAATGAAACAAATAGATACTAATTCGTCGCCCCTATCGTTTTCATGAATTAAGATGACTTTAATATTAACTTGACGTCCAGATTAATACTTGTAAGTTTACAGTTAAGCTCTATGAACGCCCCTGTTGGAACGTGGAAACAGGTTGTCGGGTTACAACTGAGCGTCTTATTCGTTTCATCTTCTTGAACACGTACTACTCTCTCTTTCTATGCGTAGATGCGTACATATTGGTTAACTTTTTAGATAGTGACATAAAATTACTCGAAGAATTAAATGATGAGTGAATGTTACATTGTTATTTGCTTTTCATTTTTATTTTACTATTCTATAGTTTATGCATTGTAGTGACTTTTGTAGAAATCTAAACTCCGCTCAAAATTATTTGTTACTTAAATTATCACGCACGTCTATATATTATATTTTAAGGCAGTGGCAGGTGTGATACTATACGAAAGTTGCGATCATTGAATTAAATTGGTAATCATCATCTATCATATCGCCATATATTTTTATTTATGCAGTTGGACATTACGATAAGTTTATTTTATGATATCAAAGTGGCCTTGCTCGTGCTAACTGGGTTTTATTGGATCAGTATTACTAATACTTTAAATATCTTTTAGCTGACCAAACATTTATCCAATACATTTCGGTATATTTTTCAATAAACATTGTGTGAACAACTAAGTACCTAATTAAAATATGTACCTGTTTTTTAATTCAGTCCCTTAAACTCGCATTAGATAGGGACTATAATCTATTTTACACTTGCTTATTTTAGAGACGAACATTAACTGTTTGTTTTTTCTGTTTGTGCACCTGTGAGAAATTACTTTAGTCCCGTATTTTTTGTTGTTTTTGTTGACACCTGAGTCTTGTATGAAGTACCTTCATACATATTTAAATTCAAGAGAAGTTTATTCACCCCAGGTACCTGAATGAAAGCCTTCCTTTTTTATTAGCAAATTGAACCCTTCATTATTTTTCGTTTGGTTGCTGATGTGTTATTTTATTATGTAGATTTAGTTAGAGTAGCGTGGCGTGTGTCGGTAGTAGTGTGGTGGTCGGTAATGGTGGTGTCATGGTGTGGGTGTTGGTTCCAGTGGAGTCGCTGATCTACTGGCGGTCGGCGGCGCGGTCGGGCGCGGCGCTGGGCGCGGGGCTGGTGCTGCTGGTGGCGCTGGCCTGCTGCTCCGTGGTGTCGGTGCTGGCGTACGCCTCGCTGCTGGCGCTCACCGCCGCCGTCGCCTTCCGCATATACAAGAACGTGCTGCAGGCGGTACAAAAGACTAACGAGGGACACCCCTTCAAGTGAGCTTGCCCTTCTTTTTATAAACTTTTAATTCAACCTTTATTACTCCCGTTAATATTTATAGGTTTCAGATAAGACCTAAATAAACTGACCTACTGACTCTGCTTATCTAAACTTTACACGTTTACGAAATCGCTACTTGGTTCGAAATTTGCTAGGTGGCGATTTTCAAGTATCTGTTACGCGGAGAAATGAATACTCAGGAAAAACTTAATACTAACAACATAATTGCGAAATATTTTCATATTTATACCTACTCATCTTGTGGCTATTTAATTGATGATCCAACTGTATGATGATGATTCAATTTTTTTAAATGATATTACGGATTAGGAAACAAACAAACTGAAAAACAAGCAGTTTATTTCTGCTATATTTTGTTGTACCAGCTCCCATTAAATAAAATACTAATCGTATTAAGTTCGATGGTTGAAGTAAGTTCCATCAAGCTGTCTCCTCCAAATTGAAAAGGTTGGTGCGATGCGAACATTGAATCAATTATTTAGACACAACCGCATTGTGTACCTATTTGATAACTTGTTTTCAAGTTTCACAATGCATCTTGTTCTTTTCAGTATACCTTGTGTAATAAAAACGTTTTAAAAATATGACAAGACATTCTGATTTAAGTCCCGTTTGTGTCCGACGTCAGTCGTGTAGTGTGGGCACCATACATATTCAATACTTGTTACATTTTGGGTTTTTGTGTATACTACATAATTAAGCCGTCAGTATTAGATTATATTGAATTTGAATATATTAATGACCCTAAATCGCTAGTTGACCTGGTTATAGTTAATGAATACATTAATTTGAAAGTATTCACTTGTATCGTTGAAGCCAGCTGTGTTGACGCAGCCCGCGGCATCGCGGCACTCTCTCTCTTAGGGCGCTTTGGCAATAGTTTTTGTTCACAACAACAAAATCTTTCACTCGGCTGACGGTAAAGGTCGCCAGTCACCAG
Source organism: Thymelicus sylvestris (assembly GCA_911387775.1). Lineage (NCBI taxonomy): Eukaryota > Metazoa > Arthropoda > Insecta > Lepidoptera > Hesperiidae > Thymelicus > Thymelicus sylvestris. The sequence continues at coordinate 221,532 of OU426893.1, forward strand.
TCACCATGTGGTTCACAGAACAATGAGCGAGCTCTTTGACGTTCTCTTTATTTTTAAATAACAGTTAGATCGATGCCTTACCGTACGTCGGTACGCGTACTGTAGCACGTTGCCTAAGCTCATTGACACAACAAAGTTACCAATTTAACAATAATTTTATTATGAGTTACATTTTTAGTTCAATGTGAGAATTATTGTTTTTATGTGTTGAATTGGTTATAATATGAGCCTTGACGTATATGTCACGTAAATAATCAATATTATTTTACTTTTACTATTTTTGTTGTAAATGGAGCGCGTACGTATTGTGTTACGCCGCGTCACACCTCCGCCGCATAAACCACCTGCGCCGGTCGCAACTGCCGTGGCCGTGGCAATAGTTACTAGTGTGGGGGTAAAAGATTTACGTAACTTAATCCAGTTATACATTAAATTCGATCCATGATAAATTAAAACACATTAATTACGTTTGATTGAATGGTACCTCCTTATGCCATCATTGATCATTGATTTGACATATTTTATATGTCAATAACAGATTTCATAAGAAGATGTAATAAGTTTATCTGTGAAATAACTTAGAGTAATCATATTCTTTGTTTGTGTACTTAACTATAGTTTCTTTATGTAAATTGCTGTGTTCGTATTTCTTTATTATTTCGTTTTTTTTTCCTGATTTTGTAATAATATGTTGTTCTTTTTTGTGGTTGTATGTTAAAACTAATTTAGTTTTATTTTCAATAAGTGTCGGGATTAGATTGAATCTCTATTAGTATTTTTTTGCTGTTGTACAACTTTAATGTTATCATGACTTGTAGTGCGCTTTGGTGTAAACTGTAAGCACAACAAGTATTTTATTTAAATAAATAAAAAATAAATAAATAAAAAAAAATCACCATACTGCTGTAGCACCGTCTCACACATTATGTTCACTCCATGGTTTCCCATTGTTTTAATTGGTTTTAAATGCATTGCAACTTGCAGCTAACACTGACACTGACAGTGACCGGGCCGCCCGGCGCCCGGCCGTGGCCGCGTGGTGCCCCGGTTGCGGTCAGTGTTCGTGTGGGAGTATTGCAACTATCATAGTACCTATATCATAGTCGCTACGTCATCTTTACACCAGAGATTATGACGGCTACTGCCTGACTAGCTTTCATTGTCGTGTCAACTGGATGGCTCAACTCGATGTTTGACACTTCTGAACGCATTGTCACGGTCTCGCCCGTTATTAATAACAACAACAACAATATTGTACACCAATATATGTATAGTAATAACCTAATTTTAGGTATAGATAGAATGAATTGTACAACAGGCGGCCTTATCGCCAAAGAACGGATTTCATCCAGGCAACCTTAGGGAAGAGAGAGTTTAATATAGAGCATAGCAATGTAGTGGTGTACGAGCGATTAGTGAATATCTGAAGGAGTGCTTAATATTTCTTTGGTAAGCTTGGGTTATGTTATAAAATATGAAAACGATAAGAAAATATTAGAACAAAAGTAGGTTGGATGTGAGATGAGAAGGCCCCCTAAATTCATTTAGACGTGATATCTAGATGCAGACTGCAGACTCTGCAGAGAGATGGTCCTATTGGTGATACATAAGTTACCTAATGAAGCACGTGTGTGCGGTTGCAGATGGCTGCTGGAGCAGGACATCAGCGTGCCGGCGGAGCGCGCGCAGTCGCTGGCGGCCGCCGCCACCGCGCACCTCAACGCCGCCGTTAGCGAGCTGCGCAGGTACACACACACACACACACGCTGCCCAATAATAGGGACAAGGATGAGATAAGCAACTTGTAGGGAGTCAAGAGTTGCACTCGGCACCATTCCGCGGGCATCCAAAAAAAACTTCCAAGATTCAGGTCGTACACCCGCGATGATGGTAGGGCCATGGGACTTGGTGGGTTCCCCACTGCTCACTGCATATAGTATACCACTCCCCATGGCCGCTGTGCGAACACAAGCAAAGTATAGATTGTATCTTCGTGGTTATACTTTCCGACGGCGCTATTACGCCGCGGCGTCTCGAGGGATTTCCCTAAGAAGTAGGGGAATTTAGCTGACCACGCTGTCGCGCTGGCACGCTCCATACACGTTAGAGAAAATGATGGTAATCTCTGCGACGCGGCGGCACAAGTCTCCTATGATATTGCTTACACTCACAGTGGTTGTGCGCAGGACTGTAAGTACTACTGTGCTCACACTGTGCCGAAATATAATGGTATTAAAAGGCTAATATTTATTTTTGAACGCGAACCTTGCATTGACACAATAATTCGATACCGAACCGATAGTGAAAAAAGAAGACCAAAAAAACTTTCCCTCTGTTTGTAATGAAGCATAATTTTGGTATACAGTTAACACAGTGTATGTATTAATGTGTGTGTGTGCGTGTGTGTCGGGCAGGTTGTTCCTGGTGGAGGACCTGGTGGACTCGCTGAAGTTCGGCGTGCTGCTGTGGTGCCTCACCTACGTGGGCGCCTGCTTCAACGGCATCACGCTCATCATCCTCGGTCAGTGCACACTCCACACTCCACACTCCACACTCTGCCTCACATGCCACGTGTGCCGCGTGTGCCGCGCGCTGCACGTTCATCCAGTGGCTGAACATCCCCTAAATGTTCATGATTTTAATTAATGAAAAAATTGTTGAAACTACGTTCACCCAGACTAAGCATCCTCCGGAATGTTTACCATCAGGTGGCTCGTTTGCTCACTGGTCTGCTATTTACGTTACTAATACTACCCCTAGCGCTTAGCTCATACTCCCTCAATAACGTAGTGTCGTGGTGAATGTTGCAGGATGGATAGCGCTGTTCACGCTGCCCAAGGCGTACGAGATGAACAAGCCGCAGGTGGACGCCAACCTGGAGCTGGCGCGCGCCAAGATCAACGAGATCACCGCCAAGTCAGTACCGCACACACACACGCACACACACACCCGCACACACACATAGCTCACGATGCTGCGGGTGTACTCAGCATTGCGATATTTTGTCAAACTTTATGTCGAAGGATAAACAGAAACGTAGGAGCTTTGCAAAAATCTACCTTAATCTTAGCAATAAATTGGTAATTGTTATGATCTGTTGTTGTTGTTATGGTGGTTATTGGATGTCCGCTGGCTTCAGGTAGTCAGTCGCGCTGGCCGGTTGGGGGGGGGGGGGGGATTTTACCTTTCTTCTCCAACGGTTGTTGATGCTTCGAGCTATGTGGCCAGCTCACGGCTACTTCAGTTGGCTGTAGGTTTATTGCACCGATTCAATGTTACGGAATTTACGACATCTATAACATATTCAGTTTGGCTACCCTCAACGGTCTCCAACAATCCAAACGTGTTTCTCTCCCCACAGTCCCACACAGCCCACACGGATCACCTATCCTTTGGGCGATGGCCAGAAGGAGTTCCAACATGTTAAAACTCACACATTAACCACACAGCGGTAGGTGGCTGGTGGTCACCGGCGCGGCTCTCACTAAATGATACAAATTGAGGAGCCATAATGATGATTTAATTCACAATGATCTTCTTATCTTGGTCATATAACTTGCGAACCTGACAAGGGATAACCATGCTAATCGAATGCACCGTTGAATTTGTTGAATTAAAAAAAACAAGTGAGTTACTTTTCTCCATCGGTCAGGTGGTATACTGTATTGACTGTATTGAGTACCGGCTGCACAGCAATGCACCGAGCACGCCTAGTGCCTACAGACTGCCATGCCACTCGACCACTGGGCACTGGGCACTGATATAGTGATATCCTCATCCATTATGGTATGGTACATGGTGTGTATTTGTGTAACGTGTGTCGTGTGCGTTGCAGGGTGCGGGCGGCCGTGCCGCTCGGCAGGAAGACGGAGAGCGACAAGGACAAGTAGAGCGAGCGAGCGGGACGGAGGGGCGAGGGGCGAGGGGCGCGGGGAGTCGCACCCGGCGCCGACTCCACTGTTTGTTATATTTATTATTACGTACTATTAAATAAAGATACTACTTTACGTGTAAAGCTTTATGAGACGAGTCATGCGGAGATTATTGTATTTGCTTTTTGAAATTTTAAATTAAAATAACTGTCGAACCTACCGCCGCTGTTTCATTGGTAGCAGAGTGTTGTGTCGTATGTGCGTCGCCTGGCATTGCCGCATTGTACATGTACACGTTCATTGTATTTGATTACAAGGAGGTCGTTATTTTTCCGAATTGTTTTTTTATTCTATTTCCCAAGGAGTACCTTTATGCTATTTCCTTTAACCGTTTATTTCCGAGCTTCTATAGAAGTATGATGGGCAAGGTTTTGAAGTAGCTGATAATCTAAATTTTACTAACAAAAAATAACCGACTTCAAAGTCTCAAAAACTACTTGTCAAATCTCGTTCAAATTTATGTGAGACCACATGACAAGCACCTGCTTTCGATTAAAAAAGAATCATCGAAATCGGTTGGCGTGATATTGAGTTATTCGTCAATTTGTCGCGCACATTTTAACACAAATTTACGACTTATGTGGTTTTCTCATGGATGCCATTGTCAGATCTCAATAAAATTTATGTGGGACCACATGACAGCATTCAGCTTTCGATTAAAAAAACAATCATCAAAATCGGTTCGCCCAGTCCAAAGTTCTGAGGTAACAAACATAAAAAAAAAAAACCGTCGAATTGAGAACCGTATATAGAATAAGGGCCGTTACCCGTGCACCCACTGCATCAAGGTTGGAATTTTAAAAATATCGATAAACATTGTCGATAATTTTAATATGAAAAATAACATGATAAGTCAATTAAGTGGTTCACGAAGAAAAAATGATAAAATATAAGTCGACTGCCCTGACTGGTCACTCCCGCCTGGCTGCACTTGCATTCTTTCCTTTTACCTGAGAACAAAGTTGTTGTTGAAAAGTTCATTGCAAGTCATGCGAAAAATTTGATAACTTTCCAATTTTAATAATAGGTACCTATTAAAAAAAAAAGCTATAAATATAAAGCCATCCCTTGTTTTTACCTACTTTTAGTACACAAACTAGGAATTCTACTATCTAACTTGTATCTCCTAAACTGGAGAAAAAGGTATAATAATCAAGAATACATCCAAAAAAACATTATATTATACATAGCATAACTGGAGTTAGTCATATTTTTTCGTATAACGTTCGGCCGCGTGATGATTTGATGGATATCTTTGATAATTAATAGCTACTGCCATTAGTACGAGTACGAGCCGTTCGTTTATCTCGACAATTAAAGGTTTTGTCGTTTAGATAATGGTTATATGGAATTGTTATGGCCAGTCAAGCGAGACAAGAGCACTGGCTCAGCCGCAATTTTTAGTACATAGTATGAAGATGTAACGATTGACACCCAAAGGTCAATGAAAATATGTGCACCACTAACATAAGTTTATAAGTATCCAAATACAGACTTATTTATCTTACGAAAAAGGTTAATACAGATAAATAGGCTAAAGGTAGCCCAGTAATGTTTTTAAGTAATTATTGACATTTATAGCAATCAGTAGGTAAGGTACCTACAGATGATTTCTTGAGCCCTCTTTGTTCAAAGGACACGACGGGTCGTGGTAGTGGGTCATTGTTCGGTTAAAGCAAATATTATTACATCATATTATTATCATATTATAGTCAATAATAGTCATATCGTATTATATTATACTAGTTGACCCGGCAGGCGTTGTTCTGCAACGTAAGTTTTTAGTCGCAGACAAGAAAAAACCATCCTTGAAGCGTATAGTATATTGCGTCAAAACTTGAGCTCAACCGGTGAAGAACTTTTCGAGTTTTTGAAGCTTGAGACTGGAGTGGAGACTGAAGACTGGAGTGGAGTGGAGACTGGAGTAGAGTGGAGTAGTAAAACCTACAATTATCATCTTCCCGAAATTTTATTCGTCTCATTATCTTGAAAACAAAATTTTTGAAGGTTTCACTTCTACCACTTTGAATAGCACACATTTTTTTTTATAAAATATACCTAGCCCATGTTATACAGAAATAATAACATCTTAGTGTGGAAAGAATTTTTGAAATCGGTCCAGTAGTTTCCGAGTTAAGTTATAAACAAGGAAGACAATACTCCATGGTTAAAAACTTAACTCGTAGTTACATACACATGTTTAAAAAAATAAACTTTAAAATTAATGTGTATAATATTTTACTTTAATAATATTTTTACGTGTGATTTTACATTTTTTTTGCCTTGCATTTTTTTGTATATGGCAACATTAAATTCAACGCAATTGTATGTCTAGCAACTCTGGTGAAGTCTTGTTTGTCTTCAAAATTGACATGTGGTTGTCAGTCAGTGAATGTCAAATATTGGCCATGACATGAAGGGAAGACTTGATTGAATTGAAGACGACGATTCGATCGTCGTCGATCAGAGAAAAAATATCACAATCAGTGAGTGATCACTAGAAGAGACTGACTGACGAAAAGAATATAAGTTTATTCAAGAATCGAGTGTTTCCAACATTTTTATCCTTTGACCCCGTTACTTACAAATATTAATAATTTGTACAGTTGTGGTAAAACGCTCGTAAAATAACGCCGTCTGATGTGGTGGAGTGGATATTTTCTTTGATACAACGACAAATCGACGTGTTATGATTATACAATTGAAGTTGTGTCTTCCTGTATTTAATTGAACCAAATAATTAATGCAGTCTAAAGAATTGCGATGGTACTGGACACAATAAGGTTAGTTTTGCTACAAATTTTATATAATATTTAACCAAAGGAACTTTTAGACTTTGATCCTTATTTCGCCACATTAACAAAAAGTTGCAGTGTAGTTGCATTTAAACTAATTATTTATTTAGTCGCTTCATTCATTGCTTTATAACCTTGAACAAGCAGTCCACTGCTGGGCAGTGGGCACGGCTCGAGGTCTCGAGGAGGCGCGGAGCTCACCTAGTTCGCCCTGCAGCGCGCTGTGCCACCAGCCACTACCACCGCTTCCACTGCGGGCTGATACAAAAAGACGACTCATTTTTTAATGTTTTTGGTGTTTCAATTCCACTTCATATCATGCATGCACATTGCACACGCACGTCTATGTTATTGGTATCTACTACAATGGTTTTGTAAGGTCGCTATATTTTTGGGAAAATTAAAAAATTTAAGTACCATTTTATCCATGTATGTTATAATTTTAAAAATGTACAAAAATCAAATGTATCTATGTATTCAGGGTCATAAAAACGTAAAATAAAAGCGTTAAAAAATGAGGCAATTCGTTCATTTCGCTGCGTGTACTCGTACAATTCGCCCAAGCCGATTAGTGGTAATTAACTTTGCGATCTGTATCAAATAATAGTTACGACAAGACAAGGTCCGCGCGTTCTAATTCGAATCCTTATCAAGAAATAATAATTAGTATTAATAAAACGTATTATCAATGAATCTGTTTTGCCATATTTTTGTGTAATTTAAGTTATCCATTATCATTGAATTAGGAACCTGTATCACATTCATTAATAACGTAAATCACGATAAAGAATGCAAAAATGTAGTCAATCACGGTTCACGGGCATAACATATTTTTGGTCCTTCGAGTTCGTATTCAAATTAAGCCTTCGCGGGTGCAACATTCAATACTGTTTGCTTGGGACGAATTACCGAATTATGGACATTTTGTTATAGAAAGTTTAATAATTAAGGACAGGGTCAGGCCGTCAAGCTACCGAGCAGGGCGAGCAGTCCGCGCAGTGCGCACGCTCGCAGCGATAGAGCTGCCGGCACAGAGGCCAGGCTGCTAAAGAAAGCGTATCAAACAATGCAATACAATACGTTAACGCCATCGCGCCAGTTGCATTCCCTCTAGGTGACAAAGCGTCAAACAAAATAACAATTAAGTAATTGCTAGTCTAAGCGATTAACTTTATGGGAGGCTGAGCCTCGCCGAGATCATGATCCTAGCAAGTAGCAACGGTCGAAATATCGGTATTTAATTTATTCACGATAATTTAAGTATAAAATAAAAATAATGATATGAAAGAATAATAAATGTTATGTAAGTACACACTTATCGATCGGTAGCAGATTCTATTATGTACGTACTTTAGGCGTACGTAAGAATTAAAATCAAAGACAGGTACCTATACCTTATTTTATAATAGCAAAAACATTAACACCAAAAACAAGAATAAAAAAATGTACTATGAAGCGTGCTAAGGGCAAGGCTGCAGAGTGTATCGTCAAGATTTTCATACACTATGAACACATGATATTTATTGATCTAAATTATTACAATAAACACTTGTCATGGAGGAACGAATGCTAGGACATGTTTCTTCCGAAAGAATTAATGTTTGTTACTAAGGAAGTAGGCTGTTATGCATGACTCATTTTAAATAGTAAGATGATATTACTTGAAAATAAAAATGTATTATATTTTCATAATGAATATGTATTTTTGAATCATATTATCTTGCCAGCTGACGGATAATTTATTGCAGAGTTATTATTTGCCACTTAACGATGCCGCTATGTTTCATTACTACGGCAAAGCTAGACTTTTTATAATGTTATAATTATTACTTTAGTTTAATGTATCTGTTCCGTTCGCTAAAGAACAGAAAATGCTCATTAGGCGAAAAAACAGCTCACAACAACTTGCGGCAATTACAGAAAAAACATAGCGAATCATCTTTGAGTGTAACATATTGACTAAAACAAAAACAGGATTAAGTGAATTGCACTTCATATCAGGTTGAGACACTACAGGTACAGGAAAACATTGTAAACATAAAATCATTCAGATATTCAAAATATATTTCGAGAGGTTTGATCTGCATCTGGAGTCTGGACGACTTTAGCCGTAGTTGAGTGTGTTAGCGTTTTATTTTTCCTTTATCTGACCTAAAGGATTATATCCATTAATAAATGAAATAGGAAGATTAAAAAAAGACTTTTTAAAACAATACGAGTATTTCACTTATACTTGCTGGGCGTGATTTTTGCGTACACTTGACAGATGTGAGTGCAGTGGGTACGTGGGTATCGGCGGCGCTGCTTGGCATTAATGCAAACAAACAACTCGTCCTTACTGTTATTCAAACGTCTTTCTGTTATTTAAACAATCACGCGGAATCGATAATGACCATAGATAGAAGTAACCATTAATTAATTGCATCAGATGGCTCTGTGGGCAGTGGAGGCTGGAGCCAACAGCCAACTAGTTGACTGCGGGAATAATTAAGATGATTGTGACGCGGACGCGGACGCGTTGAACGTTCGCGTTATTTACAAGCTACAACGTCTTCCTTTGTAGCCGACTAACGATATTGAAAACCTCTACCTCTAGTGGAATGATCCTCATTTCATTAGATGGCATTTCTGATAATAACGGCGTTTCTACGTATATTTAACCGTAACCGTCTAGGTAGCGTCGCGGTAGCGTGTAAGCCAATTTCTTACCCGAGCACCCACCGGTGGGTTAAGCCAATGGGTGCACGGGTAACGGCCCATTTTAATTACGTCTAGCCTAGACGGTCTAGGACATTAAATTCTCATACTACTCTAGAGTAGTCTGTATTACTAACATTAGGCAAAACATGGGTACTTAAATGGTATCAGTGATATATGTATATATACAGATATCTATTTCAAAAACTTCATTATTGTAGTGTAAAATCATATCAGGTATCACCATGTACGAGTAGAAGAGCTTAATTTATCACCATAGTTGAACTAAAAGCAAATAATTATATAAATTAAACAGAGTAAAATTTAATCTGGTTGACATTTTTATACAATTGTTTGGTTAGTAAGTAGGTAGGTACTTAAGTTTTATCGAGGTTACCACGAATGTCAAATGTTTATTACTATGACTATTTGTTTTGCGTCTCCGTTCTCTGCTGCCTCGCTGGCACCTCCGGCTCCCGGCTGCTGATTAGGTACTGCGTTTACATTGTACAAACATAAAACAAGCAATGATACTCCCAATTTGTTATATTACTATTATTACTTTACAACGTTTGTTCACTTCCAAAGCCGGCTTCGCACACGCAATTATATTAATTGTAATAAAAGTTGGGAGCTGTCACATGTCTTTAATATATCAACGAAGCAGGCGGACGTTAAAACGGACAGTTCTTTCACTTGACTTCATGCATTATTTTAATCTGAGATTTTAAAGTGAATCCCGTTATTTGACAGGCGCTAAGGTGCCTGAAGATAAAATTTCAATCAATTCGAGATTAAGAGCCTCAATTAGGAAAACAGGAACTCGATAAATCAAAACTTTTCCCAAAAATGTTTCGACTGTAGCAATTTGGATAATTCTGTTAAAGATCTGAAAATAAATATTTTTTTAAAATAGTACTTTACCTTTTATTTTCAATTAGCTGTGCCCGCGACTTCGTACGCGTGGGAGGTTTTCCTGCGTAAATCCCGCTCCGGTCGGAATTCTGGGATAAAAATTAACTTATATGTTACCCTATAACCTCCTCTAAACATACATGCACAGATAACCTCGAATAGTTTTGCATTGCCTATTACTTTTACACATTTTTAAACACACCAATTCAAAAATATTTATTGCTTCTTTCTTATTGGGAAATTTTGTGAATTAATAAAAAAACTGACTGTTTCTAAATTTTTTAATAAGTACCTAAGAAAATGTTTTATTAGAAAGTTTTCAGCTACACTAGGTAGTTCAGTAGCTCGAGCACGAATATTTGCGAGAAAGTATTCGTATGGTTAACGTAAGCAATTTGTATAGCATTTTTTCAAAAGCGCCCCTATCGTGCGTAAATGGTACTAAAATGCCATACAAAGGAGGTGGCCAATATTTACCCCGGAAATGGTTAGAATACGTTTTTTTGTACAAGGTTTTAGTCCTCTGAAAAGACATATTTTCCATTTATTATAACATAACTAGAATTTTAATTTTCTTCTGAACTCCGCCGTGAGTAGTTATAATAAATTAACAATAATAATAAGTTGTATTGTATACAAATATACTTTTACTACCTCCATTGCTATCACCCCGGTCACTCACATGCGCGCAAATGTTTGACATTTTTACGAATGTTTGCACATATGTGAAGGGCGGTCATTCAAATGGGTTCGCATATGAGTATACAAGCCCATTTCCGCTTTTTCCTACACTTTGTTCATGTATGTTCAATCTTGCTGTTGTTCTTATGTTGTGGTCATTCAAATCCATTTTCAATACAGAAAAAAATGGTAGTACGATTAGACGCCACGAACCACGAAAAATTAGGAGATACATCACCTTTTTAGTCGTGTGCGCAACTGGTCGCACGAATGTGTGGGACACTACACGAAGGTTCGAGGTTTGCGCGCTTTGATGTGCGACAAAAAACCGACACAGCTTGGAAAACCCCGAATGTCTCCAAAACTTCGCATAATCATTCGCGAAGGTCGTCCCACACTTGTAGGTTCACGTATTCGCGCGAATGTGAGTGACCGGCATCACTGGAGGTTGACAATTGGCTGACAGAAGTGCGAATGTCTACTATATTGTCATTTGCCAAAATAATATTTTTCAGTTTCATTTCTGCAAAATAGATTAATTGTATTTGATTTTTTGCCATGAGGTGCATTAATTGCGCGGTTGATATTGAGCGCATGGCACGTCACTCCATATCTTCCTTAGCAAGAAACCTGCAATCCATATTGGTAGAATGGATCACTGCAGTACTGCAGGTATAGCATTTTTCTTTACTATTAAGTAGTGCTTACTACGTCTAGGTTCACGCGGCAATGTACAATATTCCTGTTTTTTTTGCAATACGTTTAGAAAATAAGTTCTATTTTATAATAGGCTCCTAACATTTTTTCTTTCAACTTTTAGGCAAAGGCTTACTATACTGTAGATGAGTACATAAATGACAAAGACGCATGGAAATGACCAGCTCTGCAACCAGTTCTGTACAAGCTGTATCTTTTTTTTGTAATAAATATATCAATGTATTTTTATTTTTAAAAGATGTATTGAGGAGATTTTTTACAGCTTTTCTTGTCCTCCATGACAAAGCACCTTTGCGAAAAGCTGGTTGATTAAAAAATTATGTGCATAATTGTATCAATGATACCTAAACGAATAAATGATTTTGAATTTGAAAAAAAATTGAATGCATCACCTTATTTGCCTTATTTAGTACTATTGTTATATTTTATTCCTTAATTTTTACATATTACCTAAATGTATATAATGAAACACTTAATAATATCAAGCAGTTTTATTTATATTACGTTTGCTTGTGAATATTTACAGATAGGTAGGTGACAAGTTAATACGTATATTTTATTTAGTACTGCTGGTATTTCTTTTTGTAGGAATAAGGTCATAAAGTCATAATTAAAGTAAAAGACATAATATTAATTAATTATCCAAAAGATAAATAGTATTTATTTAATACAAAAATCGCTCTGTAAAACACTTTTTCACGATTACATATGTTTTGCAGAAAGTCAAACTACAAAAGCTAAAACTGCCCGTAAAAGGAGAATCCCGAGTTCTAGAGATTTTTATTGATAAAATTATCAAAGTAGATATTGTAAGCTTTAATGTAAGGTAAAAATAATATGTGTACATTATACTTCACAAATGGGGCAAATGCCCATACAGATGTTGGCCACCTCCTTTGACAAATTGCTTACGTTAACCATACTAATACTTTCTTGCAAATATTCGTGCTCGAGCTACTGTTGGCAGTCGACAACTCGACAGTGCCTTACGCCTGGGCGCGATAAGAAACATCAAACAACGATGTCAATGGTGTGGTTTGTTTGTTGCTCAGTGCCCTCTTCAAAATGTAGACCGGGCAAATATTAACTGAAGCATTACTGCCACTGATTATCTTACGGCCGCGGCTGCTGCTCGACTCGCTACTTCATTTCCTCTCAGTGATTCCTTCTGCTAGTTGATATGTGGATCTTTGTAGTTTAATAAATGTGAATTAATGTGCACGTGTGACGTGTAAAAGAAGTTCTTGTTTAAAGATCCCTTATGTTAGTGACTTGAGTTTTTTGTGTATAAACATAAAGCTGAGGCGATGGAAGAAATCAGGTCAACTTTTCTGCCAATAAAAATACGTATACACCCATCAGCTGTTATCCTTCCCAAGATTATATTTTAAGTATTTTATGTTCATAGTTACATCAATTATATTCCGCAATGTGAAGGCGTAACGTACATAAAATTATATTTTCTTATACCTAACTGCAATTATTATTTTGTAAATATGCTATAGTATTAGTGCTCACATCTTAAAAATCACAAAAAAACTCAAATTAAAATTATTAAACTATACACTTATTTTATGAATTAATCATGGAAGTCAAATTAGCCTGCGAAAATACATAGGTTCAATAAAAAACAAGAAAATCTTAAATAAAACAGACCTGACATCATCAGAAACTTACGAAGTTACGAAAAAGACAATACAAAGATTTATTATTCATTTTTTTACTTTATTGTCGAGTCACGCTTGTCTGGCTTGACTTGTTCAAAGACTATTTAATTGAAATGATCCCTTCAAGTTTGTCTTTTGAAAGTTGTTGGTGCGAGTGTGCGAGTGTGCGTGAGGTGGCAGGCGGCATTACATGCATGTCTTGTGACTCGTGTTTGTGAAGTTATTTGTTTTGTTCTGTATATACCAGGAAGTTTGCTTTTACTCGGACATGGAATTACCGCCGCACTGTACAATATTAATTTTCCTTAAGGCCTGCGATATCAGCTTACCCGTAGAGCCGAGTTATGGTTGCAAACTCATTTGCATATGAAAATTGAGATTTGCAGAAGAATAGATATCATTTCCTCTTAAGATGCGATGCACTAACGTGCGCGGTGGACCGGGCGCGGAGTTTGATTTGTGCGATCTTTACATTCTTCATCACCTTACATTCTTTTTTGAATTGTGATTAAATGTATGCTGGGAAATATGTTTACGGCGATATATGTTTAAAATTTTGGATTGCAAAGTGTTAAGTGGGTGTACCGTGTACTTAACTGTAAAGTTTGTTCGGGTGTGTACCGGTGCCGTTGGTGGTGATAGTACCTGTACAGTACTCGTAGTGTAGCATGTCGGCATTGTCGACAGCTGAGCCGGGCGGCGGGCGCGGCGGGCGCGGCTCGGACGCGGCGGACGGCGGCGAGCAGGGCGCGCTGGCCGCGCTGCGCCGCACCATGACGCTCGCCGTCGACAGGTAGACGCTGCAGCCTGCACGCTAAATGCCGCATGGTATGCGCTGCACGCCGCATGCTGCACGATTACTGATCGATGATCTGATAACCTAAATATAATGTCCGACGGGTGCAAAGTGAAAAGAGTCATCTACAAAGCAGCTGTATTGCAGATAACTCTTTTCACTTTGCACCCGTCGAATTTTGTTTCAACTTTTAACTGAAAACTCTGAAATGACATCCTCTTACATTAAAATCTGAAAGTGGCTAGGTACTTACCTACTTTTTTTTAGCATTCGATCGCGCTTGTTAAAAACTAAAAAGCCATCGACGCATGCGCCAAGCTCAGATGTCGGGAAATCGGAATCAAGTTAAAAAGTCCATTCTTCAAGTTAAAATTAACGCTTTCACGTTTATGAAATGTAGATTATATCTACTTTATACTTTTGCACTTGCATTAATTTATTATTTAAATATCTAAAACAAATAGCTTTCTTCTTTTGTAGTAGGTACTTGTGTTGTATTTGTAGTGGGGAGAGTCGTTTCAGTTCATTATTGCTTGCGGTCATACAAACCCACACTATCTACACTGCTATCAAATGTCCATTTCATATTATGTATTTACAAGTAATTAAACATAATTTTGCTTTTTAACATTATGATATTAACATTTATGGCACTCTAACCGATTCTGAGCCTTTTGAATTGATCGGTACCCGTCGCGTCGTCATCTTCAGATGGTCAGTCCACCGTTTTCCTAAACGGTTATTGGTCCTTCGAGCTATGTGGCCAATTCAGCCATATTATACCTGCAATGTATTTATATACAATTAGTACTAAAATCATTATTACTTGATCCGGAGTTCTTCTAGATGTGCTGGTAACAGGGATGTTATTTGGAAAATAAAGGACAGTGCTTTATTTCGTCCTAGCCATCATGTCACACTCACATGTACAGACAGCCAAGCCTCTAAGTATGCATGCACCGCACAGTGCACACTAATGAACAAGATGTGTGCCCAATGCTGACGAGTGTTTTACAGGACGTTTACATAATGGCTTATATGTGAATAACTCGTTTCTACACTCACACGCATACACAATCTTGGAATATAAGATTAGATTTAAATGATAGTAGTTTTAGATATTATACCAAGATTGCAAGAGCACCAGTAGCCAAGTGGCTTACGAGGTGAAATGAATATAGTAAGAAACAGTTTGGCCCACAAGTTCAAATCCTAGCTTGGTGGCATTTTTTTTTTATAAAAAAAAAATTTGGTTTTATATATTACTTGGAAAAATAAATAAAAGTGAATTTTTAATCAAACAAAAAGTTATTAAAATTATTCATAATTCCTAGGCTATTTCTAGTTTCTTTCTAAATCCAATTTATAACACTAACAGAAACTTATTTTTTTACACGAGCACTAGACATTAATGCGAAACAGTTTTCTATCCACTCCTGGCTTGGGATGACCAGTTGACCAGCCATGAGGCTGAAGATCGTACGAACCACATAAGTTTCCTATGTATTTATGTGTGTGCAAAATAAATAAAAAATAAAGGAATCTGTGTTTGTTATCACAAAAGAAGTTTTGATTGCTGCTTTGCTTGATGTTCTCTGTCATGTAAAATGTGAACGTAAAAGACAGGCTCTTATTACCTAGTATCTATTTATGAGTACTAATCATAATCTCAAACAACTTCAAACAAGTCGTTTTTACGAGGAACTAAACAAAATAAGTTTCTTTGGCATGAATTGTTTATGGAAGGTGAGCAATGTTAAATTTAAAAATATTACTTCTTAGTCACGGGTTATGGACATCATCCTTTTCCTGATCAGACCTTAATGGTCTTACTTATTGTGGATACAAATATAACAAAATATAACATAATAATTATGCAACAATTTCTCAACATCTTCATTCATTGAATACTCGTAAATATTAGTAGGTAAGTTGTCTACTCGTATCAATGATTAATAAGTACAATTATTGCGGCTAGATAAACGGAAGAGTTTGTTTTAGTTTAGGAGCGATAAGGTTAGGTTGGAGAAAGAAAGCATCGGAGTAGTGTCGACTGCCCGTCGGGCCGCCGGGCGGGCTGTATTGTTATCACTTATCAGTCACATCACAGCTATCTGATCCGACTGATAAATATATTTGGAAGCTTTATCCTTGATACGATAAATTAAATACTGTGCAGGGTGAAAGTATTGTGCAACTGGCGGACGCGATTACCCATCGCAAAAATTACATCATACTTTACTTGGTCAGCTCAGGGCGACCAGAGCCAACACACGTACCTACAGCAAGTAAGATTCAGTTAACACTCATTAACCGTCAACACCAAAATTATAGGTTGACTTCATGTTTATACAAATTATTGTTACAATTTTGTTTGATTTTAACTTAAACCTTCATCTCACCTCAAATTCCTCCAGTGTAGTCCAGCTACCATTACCTATTAGTCATTTTGTTTCGATAGGTATAAAAAAATAAATAAACTTGCGTTTCTAGTAGATGTTTACTAGCGGCAATTTTTGCTTTGTGTTAGTGTCTGGCGTCCTCGATGTAACTGTACGACTAACTACTAGAGCCTTATCAATAGGTGTTAAGGCGACGATAATCCCAATAAGTATTATCGTTTCGTCATCGACGTTGAGCTCCGTTTACACGACATAAATTATCGCGTGTTGCGTACATTACAGTTTAAACAATAAACGAGTAGGTTCTTGCTGTGAAGAGGCAACTGAAATGTTAATTTCAAAATTCCCGCCAGCAGCATCCTCGCTGTCACTGAAGGCTGTTCTTGATAAATAACCAGAGCGACATGCGTGCTGTTTAGTGAATCTTGAAATGTACGTTTACTTGACACTCAGGGCTTAAGTATAAGAAATAATAGCGCGTGCTCATTATTATTTTATCTTTATTGTGTGCAATATCTTAGCAACGTATAAAATGGTCTTTACTCATTCAGTCGATCGCTCGGCATGACCGGCAGTCGTGCACTGCATACCGCACTGTCATCACCAGTGACGCCAGTGACACCAGTGACACCAGTCGCCGAGCGCCCCGCGCAACGTCCTACTTAGTTGTTACTAAAACTTGTTTTCGCGCAACGATATTATATTAATAATACGTCCTACAAATAAAACCGTGATCGATTCAGGTTGAACGAGGAGAAGGAGCGGGCTCCGTGCTTGGCGGAAAAGGAATCGAAGGGCAAGATGTGGCACACGAACCGGCGGGTGACGCTCGACCTGGCGATGGTGGGGTGGGGGCTGGGCACGTGGCTCGGCGTCAACGGGCTGTACGTGCAGCTGCCGCTGCTGGTGGAGCGGCTGCCCGAGGGCTGGGCGCTGCCCTCCTCCATGGTGCTGGCCGTGCAGCTCGCCAACGTGGGCATCCTGCTGTACGCGCTGGCGCGCCGCCTGCTGCCGCGGCTGCGCGACGCGCTCTGCATCTACGCGCTGCTCGCGGTCGGCACGCTCGCGCTCGCGCTCAACGCGTTCCTCTACATGGAGACCGCACCCGTCGGCGGCTCCGAGCGCTCGCTCGCGTTCATCACGCTCACCTTCTTCGCCGCGCTCGTCGGCTGCACCAGCTCGGTGCTGTTCTACCCCTACCTGAGACACTACCGGGACGTCTACCTGGCCACGTACCTCGTCGGCGAGGGGCTCAGCGGGTTCGTCCCGAGCATCCTGGCGCTGATCCAGGGGGTCGGGGGCGACCCCGAGTGCGTCCGGTCGCCGGACAACTCGACCGTCCACGCGGTGTATCCGCCGCCGCGGTTCGACTCGACGGTGTTCCTGCTGGTGCTGGCCGCGCTCTCCGCGGTCAGCCTCACGTGCTTCGCGTTCGTGGACCGGTGGGCGGGGTTCCTGCCGGAGCGCGCGCGGCCGGCGGAGGTCGCCAAGGAGGAGGAGGCGAGCGCGCCGCGCGAGTCGCTGCTGCGGCCGTCGTGGGTGGGGGTGCTGGCGCTGATGGCGGTGCTGAACGCGCTGATGAACGGCGTGCTGCCGTCGGTGCAGTCGTACTCGTGCATGCCGTACGGGTCGCGCGCGTACCACCTGGCGGTGACGCTGGGCGCCATGGCCAACCCGACGGCGTGCCTGGCGGGCGTGTGGCTGCGGCCGCTGGGGGCGCGCGCGCTGGCCGCGCTGCTGGCCGCCGCGCTGGCGCCGCTCGCCTTCATCCTGGCCACGGCGCTGCTCAGCCCCGCGCCGCCGCTGCACGCCGCGCCGCTCGGGGAGGCTCTGGTGGTCAGTATACCTATACACTAACTATTACTATTACGAGTAAGGGATATTAGACAGTAAGTAGTAGATAGCAATAATAATAATAAATAGGTAACGCTTCACACTCACAACCCCACACTAGGATTCCCTGTGTCGTGGGTGCCATGGACAACACACAAAGAAAAGAAAATTCACACCCAGACCGAGAACAGAAATTCAAACTCATCATTCTCTGCCTCGACAGATTTTTAAAATTGTAAATAAAAACATTGACATCGAAATACTTAAGCGTGTTAGTATAATATTTCAATCTACAGTATCAAATATATATTAATCTACCCGATTTGCGTGGTGGGGCCTTGGGGTGGCCATTCGGAAAGGGTGAAAAATAAAATTTACTCGAGCGCGTCAGATCTTCAGAGGGGGTGTTCAGTGAACCCTGACGATTTGGACGCAAGCTCGCAGTGAATTCCTGAAAATGTATAAAATAATCGCAATCTTCAAATACTACAGCGCGTCAAATTAGCATATTGAAGGTTCATCATGATGTCCCAGCCATAGTGACCAAAATTTTTGAGGACTAATTATAACATGAGGGCGACCCTTTTAACAAGCTTCATGTCCATTGCCATTCTGAGCGTGTGTATGTGTGTGTGTGTGGTACAGGTGGTGTCATGGGTGTGCGTGTCGGCGTGCGTGTCGTACGCGCGCATGTGGGTGTACGGGTGGGCGCGCAGCGGCGGCGCGCGCGGCATGCGGGCGTGCGGCGCCGTCACGCAGGCGGGCTCGGCGCTCGGCTCGCTGCTGCTGTTCCTGCTCGTCAACTACACCGCGCTCTTCACGCAGCCGCAGGCCTGCGCGCCCCTGCCCTCCTAACACCGCAGCACCGGCGCGCACACACTTCCGCCTCGTGGGACCACTGACACCAATTTACGACTGTGACGTGTACAGAAATCTTTGAAGAGATTTTCCAAGAGACTGCTAGTTTGCTTAAAATGTAACGCCTCCGTCATAATATATTTATGTACAGGTGAGACTGGTTATTCCCAAAGGTCAACTAAGTTATTATTGTATTTCCTTAACCATATTAGTACTGGGCTGGAGCTCAATACAGGTCCATACATTTAAGATTAAGACTGATCAGAAGTGACAGACTTATAACAGTATCAGGGAACAAAAGTTTCTGAAGTTGCGTTTAAAATTAATAAAATTCCTGGCATCTAATTAATCAATTTGATGAATTTTTTTACTTAGTACCTTCGTAACAAATAATCGCTTACTATTACCACAAAAGAAATAATAGTAGATACATAATAGCTAATACGTAGTCACGCCTTCATCTTCAGTGCAACTTATCTCCTTCGACTGTAAAGATGATTGTGCCTCGAGGTACAGTGAAGTGAGTCGGTCAATCAGGTGCTATGTAGACGATGTAGGTAACTATTTGACGTACTTAAGCTAAATACTGCTTAAACATAATAAATACATATCTTATATGGATAAATATATTTAATGCCCTCATTATATGAATTAAATATTTACTAGACTGGTCATTGTGTATTTCATGTTCGGTTTACACGTATTAAGTTGTTAAGTGGAGAACTAAATTTTAACTAAAAAGTTACTAAATTGTCTGTTTACACGTATTAATTTAATTAAAATTTAGTTATCTAATTAACTACTTAATACGTGTAAAGCGG
Source organism: Thymelicus sylvestris (assembly GCA_911387775.1). NCBI lineage: Eukaryota > Metazoa > Arthropoda > Insecta > Lepidoptera > Hesperiidae > Thymelicus > Thymelicus sylvestris. The sequence continues at coordinate 241,646 of OU426893.1, forward strand.
ACTTCACAGCAAAGCCAAAACTTTAAATGTCACTAAATACAATAGGAGGGTAGGTGTGTAAGAAATAGGTAGGTAAAATTTATTAGAGCTACCTGTGAATGGTGGCGGCCGCACGAGGTAGTTACAATGTTTATTAGTTTAATATGGTGTTTACTCCAGGGAACGACGACCCGCCACTCCTCGACAATCACTTATGTACGTGTATGGGCTGTATGGCGCCCGGCGCCCGCGCTTCCCGCAGAATCAAGAAAGCTGAGGCTGAGATCTATAATGCGAAATTTGACTTTGACTTTCATCGGACAACATTCAAATGTATGTTAATACAAAAAAAGTCATCCAATAAGTCCATCCATCAAGTCCCCAAAACGTGGTTTTGGTATTTAATATTATAATAAACTTTTTATGAAAGTAGAACACGGGTGTCACGAGTAGTTTGAACCAAACCGAAAAACAGGAAAGTTTATTTTTAGCTTTCCAATCGTACGGAGACTGTGGAGTGTCGATCACTGGAGTTGAGGTGTATTTTTGACTAAGCTTTGTTGAAACACCGCATAACTGTAATGCAATTAATTAATAGGTGATGAAATAAATAGTAAAATTACTGTAAAAAATACTATGCTGGAGCAGTTTTTTTAATTTCCCCATGAACTTGTAATTGACGTAATATAATTAGGATGTCAACAACGAGCAGATCAGCAGAGCGTGTACTGCAAACATTACAACCATTATTGGTTATCACAAAGCAGTTGTTGTCACCCGCGCGCGAGGCGCGAGCGCACGGTTAATGTTGTGTGTCGTCACTTTTTTTCACTCGGTGAAAATTTTTGAGGTTATCAATAACAGGAATAGGTTTCGTCACAGTAAATAATAATATGTATACTGTGGTTTCGTGGACCGATTTGAGGTTCATTATTATTTGTTCTCCAAATGCTACGTCTCTATCATGATCTATTATTGGACATATTCATTGTATTAAGTGGTGTTGAGGTAATATACAGTTATGAATTCCGACATTTTTGTTATCATTGTTGTAACTATGTTATGATGTATGTTAAAACCACGGACCTAAAAAAAATACAGACGTAACCTTGTGTAACCGAGAGTGAAGCATAGAAATGGCCGACCGCTTACTACGTGTGCGTAATTTTGGGGTTACCACAATATGAACATTTTCCCCATTTTTTCTTTATGTACCTAGTAGTAAATTCAAACACAAAATGTATTACTTACTGAATAGTTTATTCGGTAATGTTCGGTTTACACGTATTAAGTAGTTAAGTAAATAACTAAATTTTAAGTAAATTAATACGGTAAACGGACAATAAGGTTGTTTTAACTTCACAGCTCCGCCCGGCATTGTAACCTTGAAGTAAAAGCTATTAGACCAAGGTTGCCTCTTTTGATAAAAAACATATAAGTATCTTGGTATTTATGAAAATGAAAATAAAACGCTCTCAACTATTTTTATAATTGTTTTATTGTAAAAAAATTACAAGTGTGCATTTTTTTCATAGTAGCGATGAACAGATTTATTTTCCTGTCTGAATTCATGGTTATGGAACTTGACAGTGGCATAAATTCAGACCTAAGTAATAAATTAAAAAACAGATTTTGACAAACTTGCTCTACATATACTGACACCCCAACTCGAGAGTCACTAACGGTTACTTTAATCGCTTCTTAGTAATGAATCACCATACAAATTCTGTACTAAGGAGTGATTTAAGTAACCATTAGTGATTCTGAGTTGTAGCGTAAGTTAATACGTACATACGTTAGTTATACACTAACACCCCAACTGACGAGTCACTAATGGTTACTTAAATGGCTCCTTAGTACAGAATTTGTATGGTGATTCTTTAGTAAGGAGCGATTAAAGTAACCGTTAGTGACTCTGAGTTGGGGCGTAAGTTTAATAATTGTAGCAATCTGATCGGAGTTTCTGAAAAATCCGCAGATAAACATACATACAACCAAACTTAATAACATACTCTCATGACACTGCGTTAAATAGACTAACATTTTGTGTAAATATTTTCAGATTTCAAATTCAAATTCAAAATCATTTATTCATGTAGGTATGATTGATACACTTATGCACGTCATTTTTTTAATTTACCAGCTTTTCGGAAAGGTGCTTTGTCATGGAGGAGAAGAAAAGCCGAAAATTTCAAAATTATTTACACACCTGCGCTACAAACTGATATTTTATAAGTATATCCATACTAATATTATAAATGCGAAAGTGTTTTGGTATGAATTTTGGGAGATATTGTAGTTATGAGGCTGGAGAGTAACATAGGCTACTTTTTACCGCGGTAAAATATCTTATTCCAATGGGAAAATCCATTATGTATTTGAATCACTCCATGTTATAAGTAACAATGTGTTGTTTCTGCTATAAGTTCGTAAAGGATCTATGGATTGATATAAATTTATTGATATATTTTGGTTCCTCTTAGTACCTTTTAAATTTTGGAACTGTTACTTATTTATTCTTGCACCATGAATGTGTCATGTTAGTCATGTATGTTAAACAACTCATTGTTACTTATTTTTGAATACGCGGGCGAAGCCGCGGGTAATAGCTAGTATTTTTATAATTGGCACGCTAAAATCCTTTATGAAGAGTCAACTTCTTGTAAACTTGACGTTTATTTTCCAGTGTTTTATTTACAGTTTCCATTTTGGAAATATGATGAAAAGTCAAATCCACATTCAATAAATGCAAATTATTATATTTGATAAGATTAATGAATTTTATTAATTGACGACAGATTAAATACACTGGTTTACCCACTTCACTTATAGGGGAGGTACCTAAAATTTCTCCAATTTGGTTCTACCGTTATCTTAACGTAATTAATATACATACTTACATTGATCGGTACCAAATTTCAGCTTTCTAATATTGTTTGTTTGTAAGCAATGCCGCGGACAGACGGACAGACATGGCAAACTTATAGGTAAGGGTTCCTTGTCATTTAGTACGAAACCCCAAAAATATATACTTTTAAACTAAAGTAAGAAACTCGAGCATTATACATACTATAATTTTCCCACACATTCTGGGTATTTGCTTAAGCAATATTGTTGGCAACACTGGCTGATTTTGTGGTTACAAATTTTTTTAGTTTGTTTTGTTAATAACTTACGGAAAATAAAAGAAATCAGTGATTAAATGACAAGCTTACTTGTGCAAGGTGATCCCTTTATGTTTTTTAACTGAACTACTATTGTTCTTGCAACTTTTAACAGCACACAAAGGCATTTCTATTATTCTTTATCAACTCCCGTTGTCCGTATGACTCGAGTGCGGTCCGGCGCCGGAATGACACCGATTGTGTCAATGTGTGGGTGTTTACTTGTACGAATAGAGAGTTAGAATTCCGATGGGTGCTTCACTGAATTTGTTCTTGAGATTATGTCCGTCTTTTTTTAAGGTCCGTGGTTAAAACTTTGGAAGTGCAATACTCGTGGTTGTTAGAGCGGCATCCCATGTTGTACAAGCGTACAGCATGGGATGCCGCTGCCGCGTCCTGCTGCGGGCTCATCTCACGATGGAGACGGCATTGACGTTATCAAGGGCATATACGGCATCTTAAAACTTATTATTTAATGTTCACTAATACCATTAAACAATTACTATTATTATTACCATTAAACAAATGACATTATATGTACTTAGAAAACAATACGGACTTCATAAAACAGATTGCCATAAAAATATATATTTTTGTCAAGCTATTTCTAATGAGCCAGTATCTATATGTATAATAATGCTTTTATGAAGTCGGTTGTGTTTTGTTGTAACTTAAGTAATTTAATAAAACATGAATTTGACTATATCATATAGTGTTATGTGTTGAACGTTGCTTTGCACAAAGTTTATGATGAGTTGTTTTGAGAGTTACCAAACCCGAAAATAGTTTTGTATCGCTGTGTTGGACAAAATACGTATCCATATGTATGTAGTATTGCAGTAGGTATGTAATATATTAGTGCAATGATAGTAGCGTCTCGTGCAACGGTGACCGGCTGACGGTGACTGCTGCCGGCTGCCGGCTGCCGGCTGCGCCTCGGACGGTGCACTGTGCAGAGGCTGAGAGTGCTGAGACAATAAAATGTTATTGTTACTTCCATTGTAGTTTTATTCATGGTTATGTTCTCGTTTAATTTAAACTTGTTGAGGGGTAAATCTTTGGGGTCTACGCCCGTGTCGAATCCACGGGCCGTTATCCGTGCACCCACTGGCTGCACCCACCGGTGGGTGCACGGGTAATATAACTAATAATATATCGCTCCGCACGATATGGCAGCCATTCAGCCATATGATGAAGGTTAATTGGCTGTATTAGTTTTTATTGATTCCATGTCGGAGCGGTCGGCGGCCGGCCGTCACATCGTATCGGAGATGCAACCTATTATAAAAAATTATATGACGTCTTCGTATTATCGTATTCAACAGTACTTTACTAAATTACTGATCTGAACAACGGGAAATTCCCGTTGGCCAGACTAGTCTGACCATCAATCTGATCACTGGGAAACTCTGGCCGTTCCCAGTTCAGTTCACCTGGTATAACGTGGCTACATACTAGGGTGTCGTAAAAGGCGACAGAAGCCGGCCTCATTGGTGTTAGGCTTCATTTAAGAATAATACTATAAATATTGTTATGAAGTCATTAATTTCATTATTGCTAATATTATCTGCCGAAGCTCGAGTCGGCCGACAAACGCGCGTTTCGGTTGGGGGCTGGGAGCTTGAAGCAAGCCAGTTCTTCCTTTCTTTTCTCTTTATTGGTCAGCCAGGCATCAGTGATGCCTTTGGTATCGCTGATGTCCGGGCAACGCGACGTTGGCCACTTACCATCACATGGATCGTCAGCTCGTTTATCAGCTACTTCCATAAAAAAACTAAAACTTTATTAGGTATGGTCGCTGTTATACCTACTCATACCTATTGCTATGCGCCAGCCACCAAGGTCCAGGTTGAAGAAAAGGAGACTTGAGTAGCAGAGTAGGTATATCTGGCTCTGCGCAGTGCGCATCCGGCAGACTACATTCGTTCGAGCGAGCCATATTTAATCAATCGACTTCAGTGATCCGTGTCAAATAGATCTAGCCGCTTCGAAGCTCTGAAGGAGAACCCTCGCTTCTTATTTAACAGTGAATGATAGTTAATTGTGAACAAAGAACATGATTTTTAAAAGCAACAATTCCGAGAACATTTCGATATTAACGATAATTCCACTAGCCATAATGACTGTCATTATAGAAACGGTATACGTCGTGTACCTACTGTTTGAATTGCAATTTGACCGCTGCCGCGCTGCACAAAATATATTGCAGGTTGTAAAGGCGAAGCCCTTTTTCCATCGGCGCGCGTGGGTGTAACACCATTTTTAAGAAACTAAGAGGAGTAAAGTAAATTCACAATGGTAATTATTTTATAAGCCGTTAACTAATTGGAAGTAAATATATGAATCAATCAATAATAATCTAAACTTTACTAACAAAAAATAACCGACTTCAATTACTCAAAAACTACTTGTCAGATCTCGTTCAAAGTTATGTGGGATTACATGACAAGCACCTGCTTTCGATTAAAAAAAGAATCATCGAAATCAGTTGGCGTGATATTGTTATTCGTCCATTTGTCGCGCACATACTTAATACAAATTTAAGACTTATATGGTTTTATCATGGATGCCATTTTCAGATCTCAATAAAATTTATATGGGACCACATGACAGCCACCAGCTTTCGAAAAGCTTTCGAAAGAATCATCAAAATCGGTTCGCCCAGTCCAAAGTTCTGAGGTAACGAACATAAAAAAAAAAACAAAAAAAATAGTCGAATTGAGAACCTCCTCCTTTTTTTGAAGTCGGTTAAAAAATAATGGAAAATATTACCACCACATTATTAATCACCTACACCACAAAATTAAATAGGGAAATAATTTGATATTTCCGTTCATCTGCAATGATGAACAAAACAATGCAATCCTGCCCAGTCCGGTATGAATCGAAGCTGGTAAAAGTTGAGAAGGAAAATATTATACACATAATTATGTGATTTACCCTTAATAATTATGCAATTTGATAACTAACTTGAATTACCGTGTCGTGCCTGATACATTTTCAATGATTAGGTCAATGTGCAATGTGTAAAACTGTTCACACATTTAACCAGACACCCATTAACCAGCACCCAGCGGCACCAACAGTACCTACCTACCTACTAATAGTAATCTGGTAATAAATAAATGAACTAAACTATGGATCTCATCCATTTCATTATAATTTATTTTTCATCCAAGAAGCTGTCTTTACTGACGGCGTTCCTGTGCTGGAGCCCAGGTAGGTGGTTGTTTTTCAAATCGATGAGTACACTCGCACCAGTCACCACACACAATGTTCACACAGGAGGATGTAGCCTGTACGTATAGCAGGGATGCTAGCGCCAGCCGCCATCGTGAGCACTGGTGTCATCCAGGTGATCCAGGTGAATTGTTCCAACTGGACGGAGTTGGCAGAGCTTGTGGCTTTGGGCTCGGCTCGCCACAGTCTGCCACAGTGCTGTCTGTTGTTCACTAGCGTGTACCGTGAGCGTGACGGAGCTTGGGCTGTCCGCTGTTGCAAAAATGTTCTATTTGCCAATCTCGTAGGTACCTAGTTGATACGAGTATAATCTGCTTAGTCATGAAAATATCAAATCATCCGTCGAGCACTGAAAATACGCTTTATGATCCTGATATATTAGATATGAACAGATATAAATAATATACCATTTTAAAGGATTTTCGACCGATTAGAAGATTTGATTATACCTACAAGGTTATGTCGTTAAGAGAAAAAAATTTAATATGTAATTCCTCGACTGTGCCAATTGTGCCAGAGGCCGGAGGCGACGGCCGCGCGGCCGCCTGTAGACCATTGATGAACATAATAATATGTCGATTAGCCTAAGTGCTTGTTCACACTGAACTCACGGGCGCGGGCGCGGTCGCGGTAAACGCTACATACAACGCGCGCGCGTTTTGGTGTGAACACTTTCATAGTAGATCATATGTTTGATATTTCGCGACCGCGCCCGTGCCCGCGAGTTCAGTGTGAACAAGCACTAAGCAGGACATAATATTTAACACGTTCATCTGGACACATTAGTGTCACAGTTAATGTGGTTATCAGAGCGCGTGTCCGAGCTGGCGCGGCGCGGACGCGCGGCGGGGCTCCGCGTGGCGGTGACGGGGCTCCAGCGGCCGCCCGCGGCGCCCGACCTGCCGGCATACCGCGACCGCCGCGAGGGCATGCTCCTCGACCTCGGATGTCCTCACACTGACCTCATTCTTCACAAGGTACTTCATACACAGTAGATACCTACTTAATAGGCATATCAAAGGCATTATCAACTTGGGGACATGTAAACAATATTTACCAGTCGATTTTAGAAACGAGGTGGTTTCCAGAATTTAAAAAACCCTGTATATCTAACTGTTCCTAAACTGAGAGGTGAATAGCCCCGCGACCGCGACATCCAGTAGGGGCAGTAGAGACCACTTGCCGTCGCATCATCTACTGATCAGTATGGTGCACCACCAGGTTTGTCACTTAACAAATAAGACTGCAAATCGCATTCATCAACTACTGGACTAAACAGCCTTTTTTTCATACGGGTCACAAACACGTGTTAGATATGCTGTCGTGGGCTGCAAAACAAAGAAATGTTTTTTTTTTATTGATTTCTTAGGTTTTAGTGATTATTATAAAATAAAGTAACCCCAGATGGGCCAACTACAAAAACGTTGGTTATAGCTGAGCTAGATGTAATATGATTATTTTGTTCCAGGTCCTAATTGAGTCCGTTAAATTCTTGTATTTTTTTATAGCAGCTCGAGCAAACTATTTTAAATCCCTTGAAATTGTACTTTTTCGTTTCAGGCATCTTCGTCCAGGGCCTTCAATCTCCGGCACTCGTGGCTTCTCCTGCACCGAGCCACGTTCAATGAAACGTGGTTACAGGCAATGTTGTCGAACGTCGCCATGCTGCCCGACTCCGACGTCGTGCTGCTGTCCCGCGACGCGATGGTGGACGTTTACAGGATCAAGCCGAGCCAGCCGCTGATGCTGACGACTCTGCTCGGTGGCGACAGTGGCGACCTACCAACCAGCTCGCGGACTTTGGAAACGTTGTGGGCGCGGCTGCCCACCACCGTTTCTAGGAGGAAGGACCTTCAAAATGTTTACATAAGCTCGGCCACTATAGTGAGTTCAAAATTTTTTAACTTCTAATCTTTGCATCAAATGTGTGCTAGCTTTTTTACTAGCTTAAGTTCTTTTATTAGCTAGTCCGATTTTATTTCGGAACCCTTACAGTTTTGCATGTCCGTCCCTCCGTCCGTCCGTCTGTCCGTCTGTCTGTCCGTCTGTTCGAAGCAAAGTGCTGCCGCACTTTAGTGCTAGAAAGCTGTAATTTGGCACAGATATACATATTTATTAAAACTCCAGAATCGTAGAATAAAATATTGAAAAACATTTTTGAACATTTTTGAAAAACATTCATCTACAGCAACCCTGCAGATCTTTGTCTTTCTTCATTTTTGGCCGAAATTGCTGATACATAAGGTGTTTTTGATGTTCATGGGCGACGATGGCCACTTATCATTAGTTAGGTTGGCTTGCCTGTTCGTTTGACGGTAACGGCTATCAACTGCACTGAAATCGGCGATGTGGTCTGCTATCTGGGTGAATTTCCCAAGTGCATTTTTGAGACGGCGAGGTTGAAAATTAATGTGTGGAGGTAAACTACAATTATGCATAATTTTATATAGGTAGTTTAAATAGTGATCTACATGATAGCAAAGTATTCAGATGTATTTAATACATAGATTCTTAATAAAAAAATATCTAAGACCTAAAATCTAATTCCGGTGTACTGTCCGACCTCCATTTATTTACATATTTTATATTTTTAATTTTTTTTGGTAAATAAATTTTATTAAAAAGGAATGTTTTTTAGAAATACATTAAATAACACAACTAATATATATTTACGGAGTAATTTAACATAGTGCAACAGCTCTTAAAACATCTTTTAAAAATGTCCTACAAAAAAAAGCAATACCGGTGGCACATTTTGTATACTTTATATCTTGTTACGAAACGATTTGGAAGACACCTTACTGGCTCTCCCCGCACCGTTCAGTTGTGCTCTTGCAAACTGAGTATTAGGATGACCGACTGGCTTCGTAATTTTCCTGTTAAACACGTAAGTACTCACTGCGGTGGCGCAAGAATACAAAATCATCCAATTCCGATGTCATGTATATTAGTAAAACTACAAAGCAGATTATCAAGAAATTTTATGGAGGCTTCCATTAAAGGTTTTCAGCCATAACTGTGAAATAAAAGTTAACCTGAGAATAACGGTGTTCTTTAAAATTCAAGTTTTGACTCTAATTCTAAGTCTGGTGGCCTAATCTCGGTGGCTCCGGTGGCAAATCAAAGCACATAGGGACGTGTATAGACCAGTGCCGATAATTTTTGAAACGAAAAAAAAATAATCGTAGGATGAAACCCATTGCAAGAGGAAGAGAATATAACGAAAATTAAAGGAAAAATAATTTACGGGCGATCTAAGCTCGGCAAGTGGGGGAGGGGGGGTTTAAGGGTATAGTTATATATAAATAGTTTTTCTCAATTTCCGGCAAAACTACAAGTCCTGTAGAAAAAAGTTAAATAGCAATGTAAGTAGTAAAAAGATCTACAACTTTTTTATTTCCACTTTTTTACATAACCTCAAAATTTATGTGAAAAATTCAAATTTCAATTAATTTTTTTTTTTTGTAAAAGATAAAAATAAAAATCCAAAAACTTGGTTATTTGAATTTTTCACATAAATTTTGAGGTTATGTAAAAAAGTGTAAATACAAAAGTTGTAGATCTTTTTATTACCTACAACTTTGCCATTTTTCTTTTTTCCATAGGACTTGTAGTTTTGCTGGAAATCGAGATAAACCGTTTTTTACCCTTAAACCCCCCATCCCCCCTCCCGACCTTAGATCGCCCGTAAATTATTTTTCCTTTAATTTTTGTTATATCCTCTTCTTTTTGCAATGGGTTTCATCCTACTATATTTTTTTTTTCACTTTTTACCGTTTTTGAAGCTATCTGCACTGGTCTAATAGGCCACAGAAACTCAAGCGTGTCTAATCATCGCTAAAAAGAGTCCGTTCATCTAGACTCCTACTCTTCTAAATGTATCTTTATAGAGTTTAAAGTATTAGATGATCTTGCCTTTATTATTCCTCATTGGCATAATCAATTTCGGTGGATTAGATTCTAATTCCAGTGGTCCTAATTTTGGTGGCATTTGATAATGTAATTTGAGAATATCTCCGGAACTAATAAATTTTTTTTCGATCTCTACTGTGTGACTAATTATTATTACTATTTACATATTATTTATGCCAAATAAAATGTATTAGAAACAGCAGGTTTAAATTTAATTAATTTCGGTGGCTCGGATTTTAATTCCGGTGGTCCTTTAATAATTTCGGTGGCATTTGATAATTTCAAATGGAAATATCTCATGAACTAATAATTTTTTTTCGATCTCTAGTATATGATTAAATAGTACTAATATTTACCTATTATCTAAGCCAAAAAAATTTATCAGAAACAGCAAATTTAAATTCGCCACTGTAATTAGGCAAAATTCGTGTTTGTTGAAATTGACCCATCTATTTATGTCGCGGTTTATTGAATGTCGTTCCAGGTATCGCAGCCGCAGCACTTCCGCGGCTGGGGCGACCTGTCCAACCGCCACGTCGACACCTACCCCAAGCTCACCTACCCGCTGCTCGTGCACGCGGCAGAGGACCTGCACTTCCGGTACCACCCTCCACCCTCCACCGTCCATGTTGGAATTTCAAAATGAACTTAATTTTAGCACATATAATTTTAATTTTAGCAAAATAATTTTAATTATGGATACCATAGTGCAGTTTAAGAGAGAATCCACCTATCGAGAATGCGAGACTCGGTACCCGGTACCACGCAATGAAATCTCGATGGTACTTGTGCTCGGTAAAAAGACTTTTGGTCTGTATGATAGATGCTGGTAGTAGAGTGCGAGAGAGTGCACTCCTCTGTCGCGAAAGAAAATACATGGAAAACATTTATTTTTTATTTTTTTTATTTTACAATTTGAATAAAAACAATTTCCTAGTTAACGTCTATCTTCACTATAATATTGCCTTCGTGGCTCCGCGGTGGCTACACACAGTCATAGAGACACGAACAGGCTCTGTTATTGTCGTCAATATGTGTGTGTGTATGTGTGTGTGTGTGTGTGGCAGGATGGACATGCGGCAGGTGGAGCTGTACGGGTCGGAGCGCAACGGGTCGTTCGACGGGCTGGCGGGGCTGCTAGCGGCCGGGCGCGCCGAGCTCGGCGTCGCCTCCATGTTCATGCGCGCCGACCGCTGGCGCGTGCTGCACTACTGCGCCGAGACCGTGGTGCTGCGGTCAGTGCGGTCACGTATTGCTCTGACACTGTTTCACCACACATCATTATAACCCTCAACGTTCAACAGTAGCTCTACAAGGCGGACTTTGGGCTCGCTTAACGTACACAAGAGAGACGTCATCAGCATCTATGAATTGATCTTATCTGATGATGATTTATCTGACCCATAAATTAATGGTTTCCTCATTACGAACCACCTGCACTGCTACAGTGCGTACTCTCGTTCTCTGCTATACAAGGCTCGAAAACTTGGACAGCTCCTTTCGTGGGCAATAGTTGGTTGGTTTCTCAAATTGCAGGGGTGCATTCATCTTCCGGCAGCCGCCGCGCTCGGCGGTGTCCAACGTGTTCCTGCTGCCATTCAGCCGCGGCGTGTGGGCGGCGGGCGCGGCCGTGCTGGCCGGCGCCGCCGCGCTGCTGGCCCTGGCCGGCCGCCTGGCCCGCCGCTCCCCCGGGACACACCTCGCGCGGCTCACGCTCGCCGAGAGCTTCACGTTCGCCATCGGCGCCATTTGTCAACAAGGTGTGCATGCGAACCTTGCGAACTCGATCCTCGATTAGCTTGTTTTTTGATTATAGAACACTAGTAAGCTGTCCCGCCAAATTAGTAACATTAAGCTGGTGATTTCCATCAAGCATCCTGTTGTGTAGAGCATGTTACCCGGCTAACCCGACCCACGGGGTGGAATTAATGAGATTGTGCGGCGACTTTAATAAAGTACTAGCACTAAAACGAGTGTGAGGAGATTGCCGCCAAAACATGACTGTATGTGTGGGCACTTGGGCAGGGTCGGACCTGTCGCCGCAGCTGGTGTCGGCGCGCGTGCTGATGTTCTGCACGCTGCTGGCGTCGCTGTTTGCGTTCACGTCGTACTCGGCCAAGGTGGTGGCCATCCTGCAGGCGCCCAGTGACGCCATCCAGACCATCGACCAGCTCACGCACTCGCCCATGGACTGCGGCGTGCAGGAGACCACCTACAAGAGGGTCTACTTCGCCGTTTGTATCTTGAAATTTTATGATATTGGGGACGAACACAGTCCAATTAAAAAAATTTTGTTTCCAGAAAAAATATTTTCATTTTCCACGAGTTACACGTACTTGAAGGAGTCCTCGGAAGTTTACGAACTTTCTAAACTCCAGACTTATCGAGAGATGGCGCTATTTTACTTAAATGCATTCCGTAACTGTTATACATGAATCTACTCAGTAACAGATGGCACTACTAGATTTGGTTTTACTTCGAGTCTGTCGGCCATATTAATAAACATAGACTTAAGCAAGAGTAACTTTAAAACTTGTCGTAAATAAGATTTAATTAAATTCAGTATTAATAAACATAGAGTAACGAAGAAGTAAGCTACTCCGAGTCTAATCTTAGAATCAAAGTTAGTCCATGTCACTACATAGTTTAGCGACAGATTAGGCGTGGACCAGGCGTGCATTGACGACATTGACGTTGACTTGACGCATAACAAGAGTACTTCGTTGTTCTAAGAATCAATTCAGTATAGAACAAATTTTCATACTACAAAAAAGAGCTATTAGGGCTATTTATAAACTTAGATCTCGTGAAACTTTGCGTGACAAGTTCAAAGAAATAGGTATACTTACAGTAGCCTCACAATATATTTGTAGTAATGTGGTTTTTATACGGAATAATATAAGCGCGTATAAACAAAATTTTGATATCACTAATCGCCAAACAAGAAAAATGCACCAGTTAGTAACGCCATCTTACCGTCTTTCTAAAGTGAAGCGATCTTTTATGGGCCGTGGTGTACAGTTGTATAATAAAATCCCAAAGTTAATACGTGATTTGCCAGTGGAATTATTTAAGAAACATGTAAAATCTCAACTTTTAGGCAAAGGCTACACTGGAGATAAGTACATAAAGGCTAAGGATACTGTAGATGAGTACATAAATGACAAAGACGCATGGAAGTGACCAGATCTGCAACCAGTTCCGTACAGGCTAGTGATACTTTTTGTAAGAAATATAATACAAATGTATTTTATTTTTGAAAGATGTGCTGAGGAGTTTCTTTCGGCTTTTCTTCTCCTCCATGACAAAGCACCTTTGCGAAAAGCTGGTTCATTAAAAAATGACGTGCATAAGTGTATCAATGATACCTACATGAATAAATGTTTTTGAATTTGAATTTAACTAAACGTCATTCACACATTGAGGTACATACATAGAGAAGTCATCTCAAACAAAATGTGTGTTCCACCGCCGGCTTGCCCTCCGTTCTCTTTTCAAACTAGAAGCCTCGTTTGCACACTTGCCATAGAGTAACTTTGTATATGACACTTGCCGAACCAAGACAAGCAGTCACCGACTCCAAATCCTTACAAGCTCTTACTCCAACTTTATTTAACGTGCAAAAGCGTTTAAACCATTTCAAACGTAATTACCATTGATTCGTGTCATGAATTCAACACTTTAAATTGGTCACAAGCGTCGCGTCGGCAAGCTTATTTAGTCCATTAACACGCTAGTGGCTTGCCAGTTTCAAACGCTCCTTATGATTTTTTCATTCAAAATGGCGGGAACATTGCTCAATAATTTAATTACTTGATTTAAGTTAAGATTTTGTTTTCTTACCGATGATAAAGTGATAACATTATCTTTTTTGTTTTTTGTCGTGCAATTGTGACACGTTCTTACGCACGACGGCATATTTTTCAGTTTTTTCATAAACAATTTTGGCATGCGGCCGCCATGAGCGCAGCCGAGTGACAGCCGAATGACAGAATTAAATGCAGCCGGCCGGCTGCAATGCACACCCCCGAACCCAATGTTCTGTTCTATACGCTAGTAATACTAATTCAATGCATTCACATTGATATTTATTTATATAAGAACGAATAAATACCACGAAACAACTATCAACACGACTTAGGTACCTTTTCTTCTTCATCCCAGTTAACTGACCGAGCACGTTTTTGGTTCATGTTATTAAATAAAAAAATAAGTAATACAAAACGAAATAAATTAAAGTAGGTACAAGAAACCATAGCATAAAACAAACTGCGAGGAGCGAAGTGATGCGCTTGAAATTGAAAGCTGATCACGTCGTTTGAAGTTGTCAATCCCAAAATATGTGTTGTCACTGTCATTTTAATGCATGAAGTCATTCACTGACTCACTCTTTTTACTTTTAAATTTTAAATGTTGCCATATTTTACTCGTTGAACTCGGACTAAGAAATGTATTGTTAGTCCGAGGTTACTCCATGTTTATTAATATCATTGCAATTACGAAGTTATTACCAAGTTAATCGAGAATTAACTAGTCCAAGTGTAACTTCGGATGATGCTTGGAATAAGCGATTTTTATTAATAAGGGTGACACACTACTTTTACTACTTATTATAAGTCTTGTTATTTATTCTGTGGTTTTACTAAAAATTAAGTTTCATCGAAGCTCAATTACTAGGGGAAGTAGCGGAACAGACTGAAAATTAGTAATCAAAGTTACAAATAGTGTCTCAGATGTGAACCATAATAAAATTGTTAAGTATGAAGTAGTTCCTATTATTAGGCCGAAATCCATTGTTATTAAACTTGTAAACACCAACAAAAATACATATCCGCACCAACACGTGTTTTGCCCCGAAATGGATCATCATCAGGGTAAGTTAACTCTACGGTGGTTAGTCGCAGTCTGAGTTACCTTACTTTGTTACTAAGTGAATTATTACTCTGGTTAGGGAAAATTATTCATTATGGAATTATCGGAATCTCTCCTCTTCTACTAGAATCAATATCCCCAACAGCTGGTGAGCTGGCTGTCAGCAACCAGTCACTGGTCGGAGTGACTGATTGCTGATTTTAGCTGTTTTGAGGCGGCTTAGAATTATAACCCCAATCCCACGGCGAATGGAGGTCGCCTTTGGTGCTGCTGATGTCCACGGACGACGATAGCCACTTACCGTCAGGTGGACTGTCAGCTCGTTCGCCAGCTAATTCCATAAAAAAGACAGACAGCGGTGGGTTGTCGGTTGTCGGCAGGAGAGCAGCGACCCGGCCACGCAGCGGCTGTACCGGCGCAAGCTGCTGCCGCTGGGCGAGCGCGCCTACCTCAGCGTGGTGGACGGCGTGGCGCGCCTGCGGAGCGGACTCTTCGCCTTCCAGGTATCTGGTGCTACACTACTACAACACTAATGTAGGATCCGTCCATGCCAGCTAAATTAATGTTCTAATTTTTATCCAATATATTGATGCAAATGCATCTCCTAATCCTAGTGATCCATGATCTCAAGGGCGGTCAGAGCCGTGGTCGAGAAGGTCGGATGGTGTGATGAGTGACGTGTTTGGGCAGGTGGAGGAGAGCTCGGGCTACGACATCATCGAGAAGACATTCACGGAGCGCGAGAAGTGCGGCCTCAAGCAGATCCCGGCGTTCACGCTGCCCATGGTGGCCGTGCCGCTGCGCCGCCACTCCGGCCTGCGTGACCTGCTCGCCGCCAGGTACCATCAGTACCATCACCGCCGCGATGAATGGGTAACGTGAGCCAGCAGCTTTAATTTGGTTTGCTTTCCGAATTCTTACAAGCAACAACATGGGTAGACTATCAAAGTCACTGCTTGAATGTCTGTACAAGTAAGTGAAAAGTGACGCTGATGTCATTTTGAGCTGGCTGTCAAACGTTGTGAACGAACGGGGGAAAAGTAACTGCTTTTTACGTCAAGCCGGCCATATTCCACCGGACGACCTGTCCAGACCTGTCCAGACAGGAGGGCCTCACCAAACACCTTGCACCGTGTACGCAGACTCCGATGGCAGCGCGAGGTGGGCATCATCGAGCGGTACCGGCGCATGTGGATGAGCTCGCGGCCGCGCTGCGGGGCGCAAGGCGGTGGCTTCGGCAGCGTGGGACTGCGGGACGTGGCGCCCGCCGCGCACGCGCTGCTGGCCGGCGCGCTGCTGGCCGCGGCGCTGCTGCTGGCGGAGCGCGCGCTGCACGCCCTCGCCGCCCGGCCGCCCGGCCGCCCGGCCGCCCGGGGAACACGCCGCCGTTCAACTGGCCACTTAACAGTGCCATAGTTGTTGCCTTTCACCACTTTCAACTTTGGTTCCTTAGAAGCTTAGGGACGGCCCACTCCGAATAATCGAGGAGGCCTCAGGCTAGTATTAGACCTCGCAGGTTTAGTTTTAATGTTGCTTGATACTTTTCGTTACGTTTGTACGAGTACTCGTACATTGTGCTGGTGCAGCGTCCTAGAGACCTAGTTGGGCGCACAGCACCCGTGAACACGTACAAGACGTGACTTAGCTCGCATCTGACACCAATAAAAACCCTGTCATTAGCAATACTAATTTAGTGCAGTAAACATCTTGAGTCAGCTCGGTCGCGTGTTTCACTACCGAAGCCCCCGCGGATACATTCACGACGGCCAGGCGACTCCTGCATTCACCAGCCTCCTCATTCATTTTGGTCCTTCGAGCGATACTTTCGGTGTTTTAGCGGCTCCTTTGCGGCTAGCGTATCGGCTCAGTTGGCCTTCCACAAGCGGACCTCCCCAGCTGAGTTGAGAAGGGCGCGAAACCCGTACTGAAGCTGCGAGAGCACTGAAAGCAACCAGCGGCCAGCGATCTACAAGCTGCTAAATAAAGAACAAAGGATACGCATTTCGCTGCACAACAAGGGGGTGAACATTAACTGCGGGATTAAGGAACACGTCCTAATCTCAAGAAACACTTAACTGCCAGTAATATACAAGTTACTGAAGAACGAAGCACAAGCGACGTTAACTGCGGGATCAAGGAACACGTCCTTATCTCAGAAAAAACTTAACTGCCAGTAATCTACAAGTTACTGAAGAACGAAGCACAAGCAACCGTTAACTGCGGGATAAGAAATCCGTACTTATCTCAGGAAAAACATTTACATTCAACTTAACTGCCAGCAATAGCTGAAGAAAGAAGCATTATCCTTCGTATCAAGAAGGTGAACGTTTATTTCAAGAAACTGTCATTTAAACTTCATTAACAATGGCGGACGCTGCTCAAACCCTCCTGCGCCAAAAGGAAATTATTCAACTGATCCAGCACATACAAATCAATTTTAATAAGGACTCTGCTGTTAGAAAAACCGAGGAGTACATAAAGACGAAATTACAAAGTTTGGATGATCTATTCCAAGAGTTTGATATGAACAACGAAGAGTTAATATTACTGCCTGACAAAACCGGTGACTACTTTATAAAAAACATTTATGAAGAGACAAAAAATACATACCTTAACTTCCGCAAAACTCTAATAACCTACACAATAAGTGGCGTATGCAATACTTCTCCAGCTGAAGAATTAATACTCGAACAACGAGCGAACTTCAGAGCATTCATTAGACTAATCAACGATATCAACACTGCGGAATTAGTGGAAAAATGGGAATTAAAAGACGAATTACGAAGCTTACAAAGTCGATGGAAGAATATTGACACCTTACACTTAAAAATTGACAGCATACTACAAGGCAGCAACCAGGAGTACGAAGATCAATATTTTGCATACGAGCACAAATTTAAGATGACTAAGAGGGCACTTAACCAAAAAATATCAGCTGTAGCGCATCAATACGAGGCCACACCGCAAATGGAAATCCCTACATTCCGCGGGGATTACACTCAATGGCCTACGTTCCTTGACTTATACAAGAGCGGGATCCATGACAACCCTAGGCTAACCAAAGGCCAAAAGATGCAGCACTTAAAGGGTAAATTACGGGGTGAAGCTCAGCGTTTGGTTCAACATCTCCACGTGTCCTCTGATAACTACGATACTGCTTGGCACATATTAAACCATCGCTACGACAACAAGCAGATCCTTTTCACTAATCAAATAGAAGTATTTTTAAACCAACCCGCTATACAGAAACAAAGTTCAGCTGAATTACAAAGATTGCATGATATTACATTGGAAAGTATATACGCCATTCATAACTTGGGTGTGGACACAACTACGTGGGATCCAATACTTGTACATCTTTTATTGAAGAAACTGGACCCTACTACAAGAAGCGAGTACTTGGAGTCTCGTAAAACGCCTCGTGAATTAGCATCGTTTAATGAGCTTATAACATTTTTGGAAGCCAAATTCATTGCGCTTGAGCCTATTTATGACATGAAGAAAAAAGAGGAAATCACGACATCAAACTCCTTCAATAACATCAAAGAAAGACCTTCGTTTGGAGTTGGAAAACAGTCAATCCAACGAGTCATATACCCAGTCTTAAGTCCTTTTCATTGTGTATTGTGTAATAGCGATAAGCATGCACTCTACCAATGCAAAAAATTTGAGTCAATGTCAGCAAACTTAAAATTGAGGGCAATTGAAAAACATCGTATATGCAAAAATTGTTTATACGTTCATGAATACGGCGTATGCAAATCTCTTAAACGATGCAAACTGTGCAACGAACAGCACAATACTTTGCTACATGAGGCATTTATTAACAACGAATTTACAAATGATCAACATACAACTACGAGTCAGCAGAGTTCAAACAATGTCACGAGCAGCGGAAGTGAAACTTTACTAACAACGGTAAAAATACGTGTCCAGAGAAATAACAAACAATACATCACACTCAGGGCTCTTCTGGATCAGGGCTCACAAACAACACTTATTTCTGAAAATGCAGCACAACTTTTGGGCCTCCCTAGACAAAATCTTAACGCTTCAGTAACCGGTGTGGGTACAACAACCCGAAAAAGCACAGGCAAACTACAACTACAATGCAAGTCAATCTATGATGATTACAGCTTTACGACAAACGCATTAATTATGCCAAGACTGGTAAATGACTTGCCAACCAATACTTTTGCTAAAAATAATTACTCACATTTACAACACATTAAACTTGCGGACCCTGACTATAATATATCTCAACCAATTGACATTTTACTAGATGCAAATATATTCTCCAAAATTATTATGAATGGCCTAATAAAGGGATGTGCTAACCAGCCCATCGCACAACAAACGAAATTAGGATGGATTTTATCAGGAGCTGTGATACCTAATTTCAATTGCAACATCGTATTGAAAAACATAAATGACATAGCCAACTTCGAGGAAATCGCACTTCACAATAATAACGTGACATCTCAAGAAAAATTTAACAAGCAACTGTATGCGTCCACAAGTAATCACGTACCCGACGGGAGATGTGAATCACGATTACTGAAAAGGAAGGGCATAAAGTACAAACTTGGCCAGTCTAAGCCACGAGAACTAACAGAGCACAGAAGAATGAAGGAGTACACGCAATTAAATAACAAGAACAACTACATTTATAATAACAAGAGACACATCATCTCCCAGGGTAACGCCGCTTCAAGCCTTTCAAAATACAACGAGTTTACACGTCGTATCTTACAAATACCGTGTAACATCAACTGTTTTAAAACAAAGCTACGTCAGCTGAAAACACGATCAGCTGGAATGGGTTGCAAGAAATTTGACACCGGGGGCATTGTCTACTCTGCACCTGTTTATAGCAATTATTCAATGGCGATGTAAAAAACTAAACATAAGCAGTCCGCGTGGTTGTATTTTATTATTGACATACTGACCTCATTGACATCGTCATGCCGACCACGTTGCTGCAACTCTCTTAAGGTTGGAGTGGAGATTTTGACATTATACCCAAACAGGCTACTGGAGATTATTTGACATAAGCAGTTTGCATTTTGACATTCTTCAGTCTACGAGACGTGTGGATGAAGAGCCATGACATTTGTATGGAATACACCATACAGCAGCAGCATTTGACATTTTGACATTCTTCAATCTACAAGACAAGTGGATGGAGAGCCATGACATTTGTACGAACTGCATCGTACAGCAGCAGCATTTGACATTGTGACATTCTTCAATCTACAAGACATGTGGATGGAGAGCCATGACATTTGTACGAAATGCATCGTACAGCAGCAGCATTTGACATTTTGACATTCTTCAATCTACGAGACATGTGGATGAAGAGCCATGACATTTGTACGAAGTACATCGTACTGCAGAAGCATTTGACATTTTGACATTCTTCAATCTACGAGACATGTGGATGAAGAGCCATAACATTTGTACGAAGTGCATCGTACAGCAGCAGCATCTGACATTTTGACATTCTTCAATCTACGAAACAAATGGATGGAGCCTTGACATGTATGAGCTACATCATACAACATATTTTAAGCTGTTGATGGAAGAATTTGACATTGTACAGTTTCCAGTAAGAAGAAACTGATATACAGCAAGTAGCAGTAACTAACATCATGACAGCATCGTCCTGGAGACACATCAGTTCGCAAGATCATCGCAGACTACACTGCAATGGGATTTAACTTAATCACAGCTGATTGAAAACTCGCAAAACATATAAATGCATTACAATTGACATTCCTTTCGTTAAAGAATTGATGAATATGTACAAATCTACACACGTATCATGCAAATCGTGTTACTTACTTCAGTTGTTTTAACAAAGCTGCGTCATCGCATGACGGCGCGATCAGCTGGAGCGCATTGCAAGCAAAATGACACCGTGGGCATTGCTGAGAATGCACCTATTACAATTACATGTTGCGAGGTGAACAAATATTTTCAAGGTGACAATATAAAACAAGATCAAAGGCACGGTGACTTCCAAGATCAATCTTTTCAAAAGTGAATCCTTAATTAGACTACAATAACGAACTGCCAGTGTGAGGCTGCTTACAACAGTCTACACTGAAGAGTGACGTCAAGATTGCTAAGGATTCAAAGTTGATAATTACTATAAAACAAACGCTCTCAGGAACTTCTTAAAGCATTACGTCGACTGTATTTATACAAAAGTACAGGAAGACTGGTGGCAACATCACAATCAAGAAGATCGCAGGAATAAACCGTCGCCGCAGGAAGCAAACAGTTCCATGAGACTCGCTAGAAGAACGCAGCAGAGAGTCACGTCGCCGTAGAACCTCAACAAGCAACGGGAATCGGCCGCGAGAGTGGACACTGCAACTTCCAGTTTTAACTTAGAATTTAGATTGCAATATTTTAGCTTACAATTTACTACTGTAATGTTATGTTTACATTTATATTTTACACATTTACGTTTAGACTAGGATTCAATAATTGCAACTTAACATTTACGTACAAGTGCATTAGTTATTTACTTTTGATATCAATCATTTTTACAAGTTTAAATTTTCTACTTATTTTGTTAGCGACTATTTGTATAAATTTTGTTTGGTTTCTTTTCTTTCGGTGTCAGATGCCAGTATGTACGAGTACTCGTACATTGTGCTGGTGCAGCGTCCTAGAGACCTAGTTGGGCGCACAGCACCCGTGAACACGTACAAGACGTGACTTAGCTCGCATCTGACACCAATAAAAACCCTGTCATTAGCAATACTAATTTAGTGCAGTAAACATCTTGAGTCAGCTCGGTCGCGTGTTTCACTACCGAAGCCCCCGCGGATACATTCACGACGGCCAGGCGACTCCTGCATTCACCAGCCTCCTCATTCAACGTTTTATAGTTTTATTGTTAATAATTGTAAACGTTAGCATTTAGGTGAATTGCACACACATATTTGAATGTTACTACTCCAAGCTACTTACTATAGTCGGTGCCGTCTTATAGCCTGAATAATATAGCCTATTATGTATAGGCTGAAAGTATTAATAATGTTGTTGCCATATTTTTGCATTGCTGGCGGAAATAAAAGGTTTTACTCGAAACTTGTGTTAATTTTTACCTGACTACATTTTCCTTCTCTCGTTTCAAGTTTCTACACACACAACACATGAAAATGTCACGCTATCATAACCGGAGGTATATTATATCTACTATGTATTAGTCTCAGGTCTCCTCTATAACGATAAGGGACAGTGCAAATCTGGTTAATAAATAGGTTCAAAATTAATCAAATTTAGTATAATTATATAAATATAAACATTTTATTATTAATTACGTAATACTATTCAAAATTATCTTACTTAAACTTGTACTCGATGTCTTAATAAACAACCGAACAACTAGAGTAATGCTTGTAACGTTACTGTCCAACAACACTTGGCACTCGTCCGACAACCACGAGCCAGGACGATCCACTTGCAGCAAGAGTCCAGCAGAGGTCGAGCGGCTAGTCGAGCGCGGCGACGAGCAGCGTGGTGAGCAGCACGGCGAGCAGCAGCGCCAGCACGCACAGCGCGTCCAGCAGCTGCCCGGCCGCCAGCCACAGCCCGCTGTCCTCTCCACCCTGCACCTGCAATTTATTATTGCGCCCTTTATCCCTATACATCAAACTTCCTTCTTTCTTCTTCTCTCCTACCTTTCCGGCAAAGCATCAATGATGCGGTCGTTAATGTCGATGAGCGACGATGTCCACTTGCTATCGAAGGATCATCAGCTCGTTCTTACACTTGACTCTTCGACTCTCATTTACAGTTCACAGGTTTCCACTTGAGTCTACCTGCGGGTCCACCTGAGTTTCCGAATATCCAGGTCACCGGTCACGTGGTTGAGACTTGAACGGTTGAATAGGGGGCTAGCATACAGCCTTTTTCTCTGTTCAGTATCAAGTACGTACCTCTAGCGACGTGAGCCAGCGCAGCGCCGCGGGGTGCGCCCGCAGGCGGCGCAGCGCGGCGGGCGCGGGCCGCGAGCAGCGCGCCACGCGCACGGCCAGTGCCGCCGCTGCCGCCGCCGCCCCGCCGCACGCGCACAGCGCGCCCAGCGCGCACAGCACGCGCGGCGCCCCGCTCGCGTTGCCCACGCGCGTTATCGCCGCGGCCAACCTGCAGTTAAGTGGTGAGTTATAATAAAATAGATATTTCTACTGTAATGGTGGTGGTATGGGTCCACCATTAACAGACTCCAATTATTTACTGCTTCAGAAGGATTTGGAATGAAACTGCTGGTCTTGATGTGTAAGCGAATAGGAATGTTTTATTGAGGGAACCCTGCCTATATTTATACCCCCGGCTACATTACGAATTTACCAATAGTAATTAATTTTATTTTCTTAGCCAATTATAATACAAGAATTTAGACCAATGACAATTTGATAATAATAGCAAAACATAAGCATCGATTAATTATTATGAGAGACGAGACGCGCAATATTTCTGTCGCGCTCTAACTGCCGATGAGCCGGTCGCCGGGCGATCGCGCAGGTTCGTGTGCGGCCTCCCGCAGTTGCTGCGCTGGACGGCAGTATAAAAGCGAGCAGGACGGGCGCGCGCGCACTCGGCGGGCGGCGACGGCGCGGAACACATCTCAGGAACAGCAAGAAGAACTCGGAAAAAGCGACTGCGGCGTTGAAGAAACTTGCTCGAAGATGGTCGACGGATGCATGAAGATAGTCTGCGTGTGAAGATGATGCGGCGCTGATGATATTTGCAGCTGATTCATGTTTCTAAATGAAGACGTTATTCGTCAAATTATCTCGCATCAATATGCAGCTCGCAGTATCTCAGTAGCCGGGGTAGATAGGAAATAAATGTTTTCTTCAGACCTACGCCTTCTGCGATATAATAGTAGCAGGGTGTACACATTATTTGCTATCCTTATCTGGCTGCTACATCACTCTCCCCCTAGCGAAAGCGTACCGGAGGCTTGACGACTCGCCCATATCTTGTAGTTTTCAAAATAGGTTTGATATGAGTTGATGTTGTAGATGATGGGTTTTCAAGCTTCCTCGCTGGAGGTTGAGATGGTACTGATGATGATGATGAGTCCTCTGAAGTATCCTCGTTAATAATATAGGCAGGCTTTAGTCGGTCGATTGATATTATTGTAGATTTCCTTCCGGGTATTTGTAATTTAAAAGTCTTGCTATCTCGCTCTAAGACTTTATACGGTCCATCGTAGGTAGGTTGAAATTGTTTTTTCACCGCGTCGTTTCTGACAAAAACTTGATTGCATGTTTTCAAATCTTGATGAATGAATACAGATTTCTTATTTTCATGTGATGATATGCGCTGCGACGATAAGACTTTGTTGATTGTTTCTTGAAGTTGAGTAACATAATCGTAATTCATTTCTTGATTTTCTAACGATTTTGAAGTGAAGAAGTCACACGGTAGTCTTATGCTGTGGCCGTAGGTTAGCTGAGCGGCACTAAGACTAGTGTCTGCGCGCGGTGTTGCTCGTAGTCCAAATAGCACTGTAGGTAGCTCATCAATCCACTTTTTATGTTGAGATAAACGAGTTTTGAGTGCGGTTTTCAATGTACGATGCCATCGTTCGACTATTCCGTTTGATTGCGGATGGTATGCCGTTGTACGTGTTTTCTGTATTCCCATCGTTTGAAGGAGTTTAAGAAATAGGTTGCTTTCGAAGTTTCTTCCTTGATCCGTTGTGATGGTTTTTGGTGATCCAAAACGAGTAATCCAATTTTCATAAATTATTTTTGCGATGGATTCGGCTGAGGTATCATCGGTTGGTATTGCTTCTGGCCATCTTGTTGTTCTGTCGATCATGGTTACGAGATATCGATATCCTTGCGGTGACGTAGGCAATGGTCCAACGATATCAACGTGCAGGTGTTCGAATCTCTCCGTAGGTGGAAATGAAGCTAGGCTGCTTGATGTATGCCTATGTACTTTGCATTTTTGACATTGAATGCATTGCTTCGCCCAGTTGCCAACATCCACTTGCATTGAAGGCCAAAAGAATTTTTCAGTGATGAGTTTTCTTGTTGTTTTAACACCTGGATGACTAATGTTATGTAGTGCATTGAAGACTTCGCGACGACATTCTTCTGGTAGGTATGGTCGCATGACTGACGTTGAGGCTTCACAGTAGATAGGTAGATGAGTCATCGGCATTGTAACTTGCTTGATGGATAAATTACTTTGCTTCGATAGTTGTTTGATGTTGTCGCTATCTCTGTCTTGCGCTTCGGCGATCTTGTGATAGTCGATTGATGAAGGGCACGTTACACTGTCGATTGGTGTGCGACTGAGTGCGTCGGCGACTATATTGTCCTTCCCACTGATGTGACGTATGTCGGTCGTAAACTCGCTTATGAAAATGAGTTGTCTTGCTCGTCGTGGTGTTTCCGATGGTGATGGTTTCTTCTGTAGTACATATGTTAATGGCTTGTGGTCGGTAAAAACGATCAGGTTTCGACCCTCGAACGTTTTCCTGAAGTGTTTGATAGCCATGTAGATAGCGAGTAGCTCTCTGTCGAATGTACTGTAGTTACGTTGAGTATCGGAGAACTTCTTCGAAAAATAGCCAAGTGGTTGCCATTTCCCATTGATATATTGTTGAAGTACAGCTCCCGCTGATATATCGGACGCGTCGCTGAAGATAGCAAGTGTTGCTTCATGTGATGGGTGAGCGAGTAAAGCTGCATTTTGGATCGCAACTTTACAAGCTTTAAATGCCTTCGTGGCTTCATCGTTCCATTCAATTGATGTTTTATCTTTTTTCTTCGTGTTGTGAAGGTAGGCGTGAAGTGGTGCTTGAATTTCAGCGGCTTTAGGTATGTGTTCTCTGTAGAAATTTATCATTCCGAGAAATCTTCTTAATTCTTCGATTGTTTTTGGTTTCGCGTAATCGATGATTGCTCTGACTTTTTCAGTAGGCGGTTTGATTCCTTCCTTACTGACGGTGAAACCAAGAAATTGAACTTCTTGTTGTCCAAATATGCATTTTGAAGGGTTTATTGTGATTCCATTTTCTTCTAATCGTTGTAGCACGGTGCGTAAATGGGTTTTGTGCGTTTCTTCATCAGGGCTTGCAACAAGTAGATCATCGATGAATGCGAAAACGAAATCGAGTCCATGAAGTACTTCGTGTATAAATCTTTGAAAGGTTTGACCAGCGTTCTTCAATCCTGGAGTCATTCTTGGAAATTCGAATAATCCCATTGGTGTAATTATTGCTGTTTTCTCTATGTCTTCATCACGTACTTTTATTTGTTGATAAGCTCGGTTGAGATCAATTGTGGAGAATATAGTCTTGTCTGACAGTTGATGAGTGAAGTCCTTGACTCGCGGTATTGGGTAGCGGTCAGGAGTGGTAATAGAGTTCAGTCTTCTGTAATCTCCACAAACTCGTAATTCTCCATTTTTCTTCGGTACGACGTGAAGTGGTGATGACCAAAGACTTTTGCTTGGACGGCATATTCCTTGCTCGATCATGTTTTCGAATTCTTTTCGAACTTGCTCGTATCGGTGCGGTGCGATTGGACGTGCACGGCAGTGTAGTGGTGGTCCATTGGTATCGATAAAATGTTCAACGTCGTGCTTCGGTGTTAATTTCATTGAAGTTATTCTTGTGATTCCAGGATATTCTTCAAGGATCTTGTGATATGATTGTTGAACATCTATGCTTCTTATTGTGGGTAGATTGGTTGCTTGGACGAAAGACTGAGATGCAAGATTGGTTTTCCCATCGATGAGTCTTCTATTTTTGATGTCGACGATCAACTGGTGATGTTGAAGAAAATCAGCACCGATGATTGGTTTACTGACTTTAGCGATGATAAATCTCCACTTGAACGGTCGGCGTAGATTTAAATCTAGTTCCATAGATTTTTCTCCATATGTCGGAATCGTCGTATTGTTTGCGGCGTAGAGTTGAAATTCCAGTGGCTTCATCTTCTGTCCTTGTTTCAGCGGTAAAACTGAGATATTCGCTCCGGTGTCGATAAGGAAGGTAAGTTTGCTTTTTTTATCGGTGACAAAAAGGCGGTAGGACTTTTCTGTTGCGCTGAATTCCGTTGCTTCAAGTCCACTACGCTCGAAGGTGTTTTCTGACTTCGTATTTACGTTTTTGAATGTACACGGCTGTGTGCATCTTCTTGCCTCGGAACCGAAATGACGGTGAAAGTAGCAGTAGGGAGATCTTGTTCTTGAGCTTGTTCGACTTCCTTTTGCAGGACGGTCGTGATGAACGGACGGTCTTCTAGGTTGCGGACTGAGCTCGTTGCATTTTTGACGAGCGGCTTTCAGTGCGGCGATGTCGGCTGAAAGTTTATAGATTTCTTCCAAAATCAGCTCTCGATCCATGATCTTGCAGGGATTTTCCTCCAGGGATTTTGGTCCGCGGTGCTCGTACAGAGGTCCTCCTCCTTGTGTTCGGACAGGGTTCTTCCTCGTCGGTGCTCGTTCAGGGATCTTCCTCGTCGTGTTCGTACAGGGGTCACCACTGTAATGGTGGTGGTATTTACTGCTTCAGAAGGATTTGGAATGAAACTGCTGGTCTTGATGTGTAAGCGAATAGGAATGTTTTATTGAGGGAACCCTGCCTATATTTATACCCCCGGCTACATTACGAATTTACCAATAGTAATTAATTTTATTTTCTTAGCCAATTATAATACAAGAATTTAGACCAATGACAATTTGATAATAATAGCAAAACATAAGCATCGATTAATTATTATGAGAGACGAGACGCGCAATATTTCTGTCGCGCTCTAACTGCCGATGAGCCGGTCGCCGGGCGATCGCGCAGGTTCGTGTGCGGCCTCCCGCAGTTGCTGCGCTGGACGGCAGTATAAAAGCGAGCAGGACGGGCGCGCGCGCACTCGGCGGGCGGCGACGGCGCGGAACACATCTCAGGAACAGCAAGAAGAACTCGGAAAAAGCGACTGCGGCGTTGAAGAAACTTGCTCGAAGATGGTCGACGGATGCATGAAGATAGTCTGCGTGTGAAGATGATGCGGCGCTGATGATATTTGCAGCTGATTCATGTTTCTAAATGAAGACGTTATTCGTCAAATTATCTCGCATCAATATGCAGCTCGCAGTATCTCAGTAGCCGGGGTAGATAGGAAATAAATGTTTTCTTCAGACCTACGCCTTCTGCGATATAATAGTAGCAGGGTGTACACATTATTTGCTATCCTTATCTGGCTGCTACACTACCAAGACTTTCATTAAATACTCGAAATTTATCTTTTACAGACTAGAAAAGAAAGGAATTTAGAATACGCACAATCTCAATATGATAGGATTTTGCCCTAATATTATTTTTCGTGCATCGAATTCGACTTTAAATTTATTTCAAATCACACACGTCAACGAGTAGGTAGAGGACGGGAAGCATAATTGGGAATACTGCTGGTAATTTGGGATAGCAAGTTTCCACAGGAGTTATGAGCGCCATCTCGTTATACTGTAGTCGTTCTAAAATGTAAATAATGTAACCCAAGGTGTAAAATGGCCCTTAGCCCCACATCACATCATGACAAAACATTGACGAAATGATTGCATACTTTTATAGATAAAATTGAGTGCTTCGGCCGATCGTAGCCGATCGCGCCTCTCTATCGCTTGTTCCGCGCTCTCGCTCGCGCGGAACGGGACAATGAGTCAACCTTTTTCGTGCGTGCACCCGGCGTTCATCGTTTTAATAGACGTTATCACGTCAAAAGTAGATATCACTTGTCATTGACCACACGTAGAAAACTGAACATATTGCGTTCAAATGAGATTCTACCCAATTGTGTTGTCTTTTTTTAACCTTGGTGTCTTTGACAGCCTTCTGATTGATAGTATACACGTGTTAATATTGCTTTGATTTAATGCCGGTTTTATTTGTTTACACCTGAGAGAAAAAATAGCAGGAATACAACAAAATGTTATTCCAAATAATATGCTTCCTTCCCTATACTAACCATAGAGCAGCAATGAAGGAGGCGGCGGCGCACAGTGGGGCGCGCGTCTGCGGCGGCATGAGGGCGGCGGCGACGAGCAGCAGTGCGGCGGTGGTCAGCACGACGCCAGCGGACAGCGCGTGCGCCACCGCGCGCCGCCGCAGCGCCACCGCGAACACCGCCAGCCGCGTGGAGGCGCCCGCGCGCACCAGCTCGCCCGCCGAGCGCTCCACCGCCACCAGCTCCCACGCGCCCGACTCGCTCACCGTGCCCGTCTGCCGGGGAAACCGCAAGCCGCTTAGTAATTGTACGCTGGACAACCCCTCCTGCTCGTAGCAGGCAGATCATCACTTTCTACTTGGCAATGTGTCGGAAATGCATTTTGTATTACCGATGTCCGTGGACGGCATTGACCGAGACCATCAGGTGGCTCTGCTATTCACATAAAAAAGGAGCTACGATAGTGATCTTGTATGGGTGTCCGGGTCACACGACTGTCAGATGCAATGAATGTGGGATCAGTCACTGGGCAGGGCAGCACCAACCTCTACATCCCTGAGGGCTAGCTCAATTTCGTCAATGAAGTGCGTCCGCGAGCCGAACTTGATGGTGAGGCGGTGCGTGTCGCGCGGCCAGGCGGTCAGGTCGAGGTCCACGGGCGCTTCCAGGTCGAGGCGGCGCGTCCAGGCGACGCGGCCGGCGGGCGAGAGCCGCGCCCGCAGCGCCGCGTCGCCCGCGTCCGCCGCGCGCGCCGCGCTCAGCACGCCCACGTCGGGCCGCCACAGCCGCTCGGCCGCCACCAGCGCGCTGCCGCAGCCCGAGCTCGCGTTCCACGCCAGCCGCGAGTCATCCCACCACTGGAACAGGCCACTTTTAACTCAATTTTTCATCACGTGTTGTGCCTGGTATTTATGAGGTGAACGTGTTGTTTTTAGATTTTTTCAAGTGGTTATTAAATGGGAATGCGCTTTTTTAAATCGATTTGTGTATTCTAGAATTTTTCAATCACGCATATTTGTTGGTTTGGTAAATTCATGATGTCATTGATATCTTCTATTTCCAACGTTTGTATATTATAAGTAAGACGTACAAGTAGGTAAGTACAAGTAAGGACCTCTAGTGAGATTTGTCAGTAGCACCTATTTAATGAGATAAAAACACTAGTGCTACTCGTCAACAGATGTCACTGCTTAAGAGCAAATAATAACTAAATAAGTTATAATACCACCCAAGTAAACATACGTACCTATTCCTGGGTTTTTACCCCATTTTACCCTCGCTTACTTTTAGTTACTTTTCCGGTAGAGTAGTGCAGTCTATTTTTTTCGAGCAATCTAGGACTACCGTATATTATTATCGGTAACGCCATGCGCCAATATGATAATAATCTTAATTGGTCTTTTCGGAACAGATTTTTGGTTGATTTGTAAAGGCATAACGTACCTATGTGGTCTGTAGGGGCTGCGACGGGACCTCTACGTTTGGGTGTTTGATAGTAGATGATAGTAAATTATAGTCAATACTGGGAAGTTGATAATTGCGAAATGATAGAGCGAGCACGCGTGACCGATATTGCCAATGATATTGCTTGGCTCAATTAGCGCACTGACTCAAAATGCATTAATGTAGCGTAAACTGCTAACGCTACAAAAATGTACGTTCTGCAGCAGTACATGGTCAATGTACCAACATTAAACGACATAATAACGACAATAATTGGTATTCCGCATTGACGGCTGTCAGCTGATGGCATAAGAGCAGCTCCATTCGCTCCATGCGGGCTCCATGTGCACCGGCTCCTTGTCCGTGGGACTGGTGGGTGTGTGGGTGTGTGCGCTCACCATGTGCAGGTCGGCCAGCAGGCGTGCGGTGCCGCTGTCCTCCTGGATGCTGGCGTGGCGCACCTGCAGCGCCACCTCCACGCGCGCGGGGGCGGCCGGCGCCCACTCGCGGTCGTACGTCGACAGCATGCCGTCCAGCGCCGTCGCCAGCTGCGTCAGGTTGCACGCCCCGCCACCCTCCACCTCCGCATCGCCCCCTGGGGAAGCGGTCCAAAGCGTTCAGCGCGGACCTTAATAAATTATCTGCCGGTTTCGATCCATTCTCTATTGTATTGTTAGATGATACAGCATCAGTATTACGAGCGGTAGAAGTAACACCTACTTATGCTTTAAACAATTTGTGTTGTCCTATCTCGAGAAAATCGTCGGGCAATCGGTACCTGTAGTAGCTTATGGGTTGCTCACTCAAATAATTGAGGCAAGCTACAGAACAGACTACTTAAAGGTTAGCATAAGGTAACCTTGAGTTCCAGCAACCAATAACCCCACCAGACGGTTGTACCTACTAGTGGTCCGCTCCAGCTTGCCACGGGCTGAACCAGCCGAACCTGTTTTTATTTTGTGATAATTTCTAGGAACCGAAAAACCGACGTGTAATGTTCGCTTCTGGATTAAGGAGCACGTTTTTCCACAAGCACTATTTCAGTCCTGACGACACCGCTGCACCGTTATCACTTATATTTCGTTTGAAATCGAAAACCTGTGACACCAATCCTTTGAGCTACCACAGTACTTCCCATAGCATATGGGGTAATATCAATGCACGAGTAGGTCATGTTGTTCTATAGAATATGAAAACGTTTAGAACAAAGTATAAAATTACCGGTGAGCAGCACTAGGAGCGCAACTATGGGGAAAGTGGCTCGTGCCGCCATCGTGCTGAGACTGCCGCAGGGCGCTGGTCGCCCCCCGTCGCCCCCGCCGCCCCCGCCGCCACAGCGCAGGGGCGTGCAACCTTGCCAGGAACGCATCAGGAAGCCGCTATAACTGTTTGTACACAACTATAACTAGGGGCCTTGTTGAGGCCTTGTCTGCGCTATCTTTTGTTGAATCGTAAGGATATACAGTTGGCCGCAACATTTCGTACCCCGTCGGTCGTACACCGGTGAACGGTGAAGTTAGCGGGCGCAGTCGGTAGTTGGATGGGTGATCGCTGTTAGCAAACATTTCTTGAGCACCGGAGGGCACGTAAAGCCGTCGGACTCGGTTGTTATCTTAAGATAACAGACGTTAAGCCATGTCAGAAGCCGC
This sequence comes from Thymelicus sylvestris, assembly GCA_911387775.1. Lineage (NCBI taxonomy): Eukaryota > Metazoa > Arthropoda > Insecta > Lepidoptera > Hesperiidae > Thymelicus > Thymelicus sylvestris. Next base: position 273,887 of record OU426893.1, read on the forward strand.
CGTGCGACCACTAACCCTTCAACCAATCTTCACTGGAGCAGCATGGTGGAGTAGTCCCGTGCTCGGTAGTGAGCTAGTGCGCCATTAATGGGTTGGATTTTGTAACTTGACATAGAATGTTAAAGCAGTTAAAGTATTACCGTAAGTAACTGCGGAGTACACAGCATCCCCCTAGTTGTATCCAGCTTTACAAGAGGGAATGGCAATGGCCAACTGTTTCCACATTCAGAGGTTTAAGAAAGCTGATTATATTTATAAGTGTGTAGTTACATGTAATAGTTTATCAACAAGGTGCTACGGAAGAGCACGCTTATGGCCGAAACATTTCCACGTTATAAAATACTGTCATCGGTTAAAATAAAACATTTTAAAGTAACGTTTATTATCGTATAAATTAATAAAATGTTATTACAAAAAGTGTCTGACGGCCGAGCTGCCGGCGCCGCGGCGCGTGGGTGCTATCGGCCGCCACGTCCGGCGCGGCGCGGCGCCGCGGGGAAACACGCGGTATATTAATATGCTCTACTACTGGATGTGGTTCATTGTCAAATCGACAGTACGGCACCCTCGGACCAGTCGGACCTGCCAGTCCGGCGAGTCCGGCGACCGGCCGCAGTGCAGCTATCTGCGCTCGGCTCAGGGATGCACCGACTACTCGCCCAGGCCCCAGGCCCCAGGCCCCAGGGTCACACGTTGCACCATTATCGCTACAGAGTAGGCAAACTCGCCGGTAGCGAGATACGCAGTAGGAAGTAAATAATAGATACACACATGTACAGGAAGGAACTTTATTATTATAAATTTGCAACAATGTCACTGGTTGGCTAAGTACATGTATCGTTGGATAACACAGGCGCACTGCGTAATGAGCAGGCTGGCCAGTGCAGCCCGCACCGTATCTGAATACCGTACCGAGTGATATCAGAACTTGTAAAATTAACATCTACTTAAACATAACAAAAGGATAACTTCAAATAACAAAAACAAACATAATTTCTTAAAATAGTAGGTATTTCGAAACTTAACTAAGTAAATAAAAAATGTAAAAAGAATATTATGTAGACAAATATCTCGCCTGTACTCTGAACAGTACAACATTATCAATCTAGCAACTCTACCGACTTATTTTTACACAATTTATTAACTAAGTACATACATATTCCATTTGAAATGAACGGCAGAAGATAATCATGTGATTACACTACGTGAAACCCGCACATCGACAAATCGAGGCTCGGAAACAGCGTACAAACTACAAAGTACACATAGGTACACCAGATAAGTAGAAGAGGGTACATCCAGATGCCTCCAAAGCATCCTCCAACAAGCCTACGGTCCAAGATGTACGAGTAAATACATATCTCAGCGTAATCGAACTTATTAAGTTTTGTAGCCAATCATACCCGCGAACTTTTACATGCCTCCAATTTTCAACACATTACTCGTCATAGTAACTCGTTGAAGTAAGTGTCTAACGAGCCGCAGTCTGCAGCTACTAGCTCAACTGCGGTAGGAACTCAGCGATCTTCAGCGATCCTCAAACATGACTTTCCGCATGTTAATTAAAACTGACAATGATCGGTAGTCATGGAGTGGCGGCGAGGTAAATTCTAAATGACTCTACATTCTAATCTACGCTCAACTTCAAAAAACTTCGCGAGCACTTAGCCGGTATTTTCAGAAGTTCCTCCTAAGGTTGTTTGTTTAGGTATCTAGTGGGAATTTTAAGAAAAAAATCTGCAAATCCAGATCCAAATCCAAAGAAGTAAACCATCTGTTCGAGTGGTATGATCAGAGTGGTTCACTCTGACGCGCTCCCTCACGCCACGCACTATCATTCATATTTCATCATTTCCGGACTCGAATTAAACAAGATAACAGAAAGCATGTCACATTACTAAGCTATTATTAAAACTATTTTAACAACGTTTACAATCTAAATGTATTTATTACGAGTATTGTTACTTGGAACTTATTTTGTACAACTATTGGCAACTTTCTCACCGTCATGAAGCAGATCTTACATTATTATGATATGTACATACATACATAGCTACTGATGTGCTCAAAAATTATATGTAAATTAACGTATTATATTATTTAATATAGCGAACAATACATTCACCATGAACAATGTTAACAAATATGTTAAAAATTACATTTATAAAAATTATTAACACTACGATAGAACTGTACCAATATATTATATAACATACAATACAAAATATTATGCTTATTTGCTTTTTCATAACCCAACAACATACTGAAGTACCGCCTAGATAAGACAAGAAAATAGTTTATTGCTTATATTTACTTACTATATCAATCTATCAATCAAAACTCGACATTACCGCCGTAGTCATTAGAATATGTACTACAGGCACTGCAGCAGACTATGTAACTAGGCAGCAGCCACAACAGGCTTCACTGGTCCCTGGCGTCCGGTACTTCATAGTCATATTCGGTACCCGTGTACCGGATATGAGCCTCGCTACTAGTGCCACTCTTTCGCGTCCGCGTACGATTCACTGTTACCGAAGCATCGAGGCCGCAACAAGATTCATCCGCAGTCAGTGTCCCGGCGGCTGTGGCGGCGGCGGCGGTGGCGGCGGCGGCGCTGGGGCAGGCGGCGCCAGGTAGTGCCAGTAGGGCGGCGCGTCGGGCGCCTGCGCCTGGCACGCGGCCGCCAGCCCCGCCCAGCTGAACCGGTACGCGTACCGCTTGCCATGCACCTGGTGACATATGATACTTTCTAGTTGCCGACATGCTGGTGGCACATTCACATTTTGCATAGCGAATCCGACATGGTATACATAAGGTTATTAGGATGAGGCTGGCAAACGAGCAAATTCCACGTGATGGTTAATGGTGTTCGCCGTCGCTTATGCGTTGTTGAGAAGTAGTTTTAACTCAATTGCGTATTAAATGAGGCTTCGACGTTGCAAAGGATATCGCTTTCAGAAATTCAGCTTCAGGGCCTCGGGGGTGAAAGATGCATTCATACTTGTATCGACCACCGAGGTGATGGCACCAAGTTCCTACTATTGGAAGTCCCCGAGCTATGTTTTGCCCAACTAAGACGTTACTTAAGCAAGACGGTAGGGTTTTTTCCTCTCCTTTATCCTTGGCCGGCAACGTATTGGTTATTCCCATGATGTTGCTGATATCCATGGACGACGGCAATCACCTGCCGTCATGTGATTCGTCAGCTCGTTTATCGGCTAGTTACATTAAAAATAATACCGGCCAGCTCCCAGCCTTTTGTAAAGTTTATAACAGATACAGACTACAGCGTATAATCACTTCAAGCAATTGATAGCTTCTTTCATGGCCAGACAATAAAACGACACCACCAGTTGAGAGATACATAGTTTTCTTATCATGACACATTTTGTTTCTGTGTAATAATCCTATGTGATGTGGGAGTCGTGTGAGCTACTGATCGTCTTGGAGTGTTGTGGTGGTGGTGTGGTGGTGTGGTGGTGTGGTGGTGTGCTGGTGCGGTGTTGTGGTGGTGTGGTGGTGTGGTACCTTGCTCATGATGTTCTTGTCGTAGTAGTAGCGCAGCGCGCGCGACAGCTTGTCGTAGTTCATGTTGGGCTTCTGCTTGCGGCGGCCCCAGCGCCGCGCCACCTCGTCCGGGTCCGACAGCCGGAACTCCCCCTCGCTCGGAGCTCCCTGCACACACACACACATACATTATACATGGACTGTGTTGGAGACGATGTGGTAACAAGTATAGTTAGAATATCTATTAGCTAATATATACCCCTACAATGTGAACTGAATCAGCAAACTTAAGGAGAAATTCCATTCATGGAACCCATAGCTGTTCATTACTCTTAAACCTTACAGATAAGTAATTTTCCTATTCCTCATTACCCTTTACTTTATTACCCTTATTTTCAACCTTTCGGTACAGGCCTATACTGCCATAAAAAGTACACGGCTTAGCGATTCCATCGGTTTCTAGTAATATGATAGTGCAAATAGTACAGTGTGTGGAACTGTGGTGTGTGTGTGTGTGTGTGTGTGTGTGTGTGTGTGTGTGTGTGTGTGTGTGTGTGTGTGGTGTACCTACCTCCCAGCAGATGCCGGGTGCGCCGGCCGCCAGCTCCTCCAGCAGGAACTGCCACAGCTGCACCTGCCCCCCGCCCCCGCCGCCCCCGCCGCGCGCGCAGCCGCTCAGCGCCGCGTACGGATCTGCACACATAACACACAACACATACACTTACATATTGACGACCCGTGTGGCGCAATAGTTACCATACCGGATCGCCGCACCGAGGGTCCTGGGTTCAATTCCCAGCGAGGCGGTTTGAATGATGAGTTTGAATTTTGTTCTCGGTCTGGGTGTGAATGTCCTTGTCTACTGTATTGTCCATGGCACCCACAACACAGGGAATCCTAGTGTGGGGCTATGAGTGAAACGTTATATGCCAGGTACACTAGGACCCTTGCCTTTAAAATTAAATACAGAGATTTTAATTTTTTCAAGTACAATACGATACAGATATTTGCACATAAAGGAGGCATTTCTTGAACAGTTCCGTGCTTTTGAGGGCACGTTAAGCCGTCGGCCCCGGGTGCTACAAGCGGCGGCACACCGCGTATGCCTCGGTTAGATTCTAGTCTACTCTTACATAAAAAATTAAAGGCCTAAGCACATCATCTTCTTTCTTCTTGGCTGAGCAACGCGTTGGTGACGCCTGTTGTGTATGTGATGTCTCCGTAACTACTTAACATCAGGCAATCGTGTGGTGTGTTATAATACCAATGGAAAAACGCAATAAAAATCTAAATCTACAGAAAGGCGGTCGCCCAGAGACAAGCGGCAAAGGATATTTTGTGAATTGCAAAGTTTTTTTCATAATAATATGATTAAAATTACGAAAGAATATAATTCCAACGGTGAATATCAAAATTAAGAAATTAAAGGTTAAAATCCAAAAGAAAAATTTAACGTTCTCATCTACGGGCTACGGATCGTAGTAAGCTCGAGTTGGGTCTACGAGCTCCTCGAGGGTCGTAGCGCCGCGCGCCGTAGCGGAGAGCTACGTGCGATACAAGATGCTTTCGACTGAGCTAGCCATACAGGCCTAGTTGTATTCTAGCTTTTATTTTTATTATTTTATTATTTTTATTACGAATACAATAAATAAATACGAGTATACCAATTAGTTAATTACTGTTCTCTGTGGATAAGAGGTAATTTTGAATAATTAGAAGGATTAAGTAGATACAAATAATGAATTAGATACTTTGAATAAATTAATGGTTTAAAAACTCAAAATATGCTACAGTGCACCATAAATCAAATACCCTAATTTAGTGACATCGCTGCGTCCCTGGAGGAGCTCCCGGCAGTGGCAGCCAGCTCATGATGGAGTTTAGATCGCGCTATTGGAATTGAATGACAAAACATGCCTGTACTGTTAACCGTTAAAGAGTTCCCTCGACTGAACCAAACTTGACACGCAAATAGTTCATGTCCAGGACAACAAAATAGGGTAGATTTTATCCCGGACGGATGCTCCCCTGGGATGACTGGGACGTTTGTATGTTTGATAGTCTATAGTGCCGCATGTAGGTATGTATTATATTGAAATAAATGTTGATAAAACAAATCAGTTATATTTAACGCTAATGTCTACTAATTTTACCGAGGAACCATTTCCCGTACAGCATAATATAAGTACAATATGTCAGCGTAATATATGTTATGTCCATCTCAGTCCAGTTGGTTATCGAATATGAACACCATAAACCCACACATATACGCCAGACAACTACAATGTAACAACTACAACTCGTATGTAGAATGTTATCTCCGTAGCATGAGAGGAAGAATGAAGTTCCATTCAGCTTGAAGGACCACTGCAAGTTAAATGAAAGCTTGTAGATTACTTAAAATGATAACTGGCGTTAATTCAGCCAAAAAGACACCAATTGGCTATTTGACAGTTATCACGGTAAAATATGAAATGTGTTAAATATGGTTGCATAATGTTGCGGCGCTACACTATGGTCCAGAGAAGTCGCGACCCTAACGCGTCTGTGCAAATTAAAATAGTCTGTGGCAGCTGCCGGTCACGGATTCGTCGGCGACGGTGATTGCTCAGCGGCCTAGCCAATGGGTGGCCGCTGACCGCTACTGGACACAATGACCACGCAATTTTGAATTTTAATTGTTACTCATCATTCGCTACTTGAATACGCTAACGAACTGTTTAACACGATACGCAAATTTTCATTGTAATACGCTAAAACTTTAAATTATACGCATTTTCTACAAATACTTCGGTCGTTTGATGTCAATATCCTGGACGGCCGAAACATTTGGACCTTCGTAGCCGAATACAATAAAAATCAGAACCAGCAATTCATCGGACGTTGGAGAAAAAACGTTGGATCTGCAACTGGAGACATCGCAGCGCAAAGGATAAGGAGAAGCAGGAGTACAAAGGGAACAGCTAAACGCAAGCTTTGGGATAAGCCAGTCGTGCTTGAATACGCGCAAAAAAGGTACGACCAGCCATCCTGCCTAGTTACTTCCTTTCCTTTTCCACTGTGCTAATACCGTTGTCTTCGCATAATTCCAGTTGGTGTGCTTGCTTCTGTGCGCTTCCAGCTGCTCTGCTTGGTGTGTGTGCAACGATCAGGAAGTTCATTCGCGTAAGTACTCCATCTAAACAGTACCTACACCAAAATGAGCCTAAAACCTACGGATACGGCAGTGCCTTCTAAATCTCGCGATCATTCTCCTAATTTGAGTGAAAATAGCATGATTAAGGAGTTAGTGAAAAAACGGGGCATAATAAAGGGCAGACTGACTAGGTTTGCAAATTATATTTCTTCCATTGAAGGTAGGCTACTATCTGATCAAACTTGTGTTGATCTTAAATTGCGTATTAAGGGAGCCGCTACATTATATAATGAATTTAATGAAATCCAAGCTAAGCTCGAGGAATCAGTCTCTGACATTGAGGAGCAATTAACACACAGAGAACAGTTTGAGGATAGTTATTATAGCATTCTTTCGCAAGCTGAATGTTTACTAAAGCAAAATCAGGTCACTGAGAGTTCCGCTACATGTAATAGTCATCAACGAAATTCAATTAAATTGCCTACAATTTCTTTGCCCACGTTCGACGGTTCATACGATCAGTGGTTAGAATTTCGAGACACTTTCACATCACTAGTGCATAATTGTAAAGATCTAAGTAACATAGAAAAGTTCCATTATTTAAAATCATCACTTAAGAAAGGCGCAGAGCTAATAATTGATTCGGTGGAATTTTCTAGTAGTAATTATGCTGTAGCTTGGGAATTACTTCTTAGTCGGTACGATAATAGTAGATTATTAGTGCACAATCATGTTAAAGCCTTGTTTACTATGCCTAGTTTGAGCAAGGAGTCACCAGTGTTACTCAGGCGATTAATCGAAACCATTTTGAAAAATCTACGCGCATTAAAAATACTCGGCGAGCCCACGGACTCCTGGGATACATTAATTATATACATAATGGTTTCTAAATTAGATCACACCACTGAACGCGAGTGGGAGCAACACAAAGGTAATCTATATTCAAATAACTGTGACTCCAAGCTTAACCTAACCGTTGACGACCTAATGTCATTCCTAAAGAACCGAGCCGACATGTTAGAAACATTGCAAGCGTCACACAATGCCGGTAGTAGACATAATATTCTCGAGCGTAAACAACCGAGCACACAAATGAGCCACACTAAACACCATTGCAATGTTTCACTCAACAAGGCACCGGAACGTACTTCACGCACTCCTACTAAAAAACTTTGTTTACTATGCAACACCGATCATCCACTGTATTCTTGTCAAAAATTCCTCGACTATAATTTACAATCAAAGCTTAAATTCATTAACGATATGAGGTTGTGTATAAACTGCTTGCGTCCGGGTCACACTGTCGACAACTGCAAGCTTGGGCCGTGCCGCATGTGTAACAAAAAACATAATTCTTTAGTGCATCCGTATAGTCAAGACAACACGAGTAGCATTAACCGGTCCGCTACGCATACTTCGTCGCACGCGAATGTGGCGAACGATCAAATGATGGTCCCGTGCGGTGAAAGGTCGCCCCGTCCCGTCTCCCCTGTGCCTGCGCCCGCGCTGCCGCTGGGTACTTCCTCAGCCTTATCAGTACAGGTGCCCAGTGGTCAGGCGAGCGAACAACACATAAACATGCACTGCACTCCTATTGCCGCTACTGTTACACCCGTGTTATTATCCACTGCGCTAGTCGAGATAGCTGATATTCATAATAATTATCACTTAGCTCGCGCGCTTCTCGATAGCGGCAGTCAACGGTGTTTTATAACAAAATCATTAAGTGATTTACTGCAAGCGCCTATTGTACAGTCCACACATGAAATAAGAGGTGTCGGTAACTCGATCACAAAATGTACACAAACATGTGATGTCGAAATTAAATCACGCACCAACACCTACACTACACGATTGCAATGTTTCGTTTTAACTAATATTACGTCGGCGTTGCCAGCAATCGCCGAACAAAGCGCACACTTTAACATTCCTGAACACATCATATTAGCTGATCCGCAGTTTAATGAATCTAGACATATAGATATTTTAATTGGAGCTGATAAGTTCTGGGATCTGATGAATAATAACAAAATAAAGTTACCGAATGGGCCTTTCTTATTAGATACAAAATTAGGTTGGATTGTGTCCGGACCTATTTGTTCTATCTCGCGTTCTTATAGTCCTATTCAGTGTAGCTTTTCGCATACAATTGAAACGCAATTACGACAGTTTTGGGAGCTGGAAGAGACGCCTGTGTCCCGGGATTCGCGCACGGATGAGGAGCGTGCTTGTGAACAACATTTCGTTCAAAATACTACGCGCAACATTGACGGAAGGTTCTGTGTACGCATTCCTCTTATTACTCCCCCCGAGGTACTGGGTGACAGCTACGCACAAGCAGAACGTCGTTTTTTAGCACTCGAGAGGCGTTTGTTAAATAACCCTAATTATAGACAACTTTATAGTGACTTTATAGAAGAGTATATACGCTTAGGACACATGACACGCATCGATCACTACGGGACGCCTCACTACGTCATGCCGCATCACGGAGTGTTTCGCGAACACAGCACCACCACCAAGTTGCGTGTGGTATTCGACGCTAGCGCTGCGACCACCACTGGCCGCTCACTCAATGATATACAGATGATAGGCCCGCCTATTCAAGGCGATCTTATATCAATTTTGCTCAGGTTTAGGCAACATAAATACACAGCCTGTGCCGATATTGAAAAAATGTATCGACAGGTATTGATCGACGCGGATCAACGTCAGTTGCAATTAATTTTGTGGCGCAATGACCCATCACAACCAATATCTGTCTATCAACTGAACACAGTTACATACGGAACCGCATCTGCACCATATTTGAGTTGTAGGTGTCTTAAGCAGCTCGCAGCTGACTGCACGGATCATAACGTTGCTAGAATAATTAACGAAGATTTCTATGTCGATGATATGATCACGGGCAGTGATAACAAGGACGAATTGTTAAAATATTGTCAAGATGTAGCAAATTTATTAAAATCAGGTTGCTTCACACTACGTAAATGGATGTTTAATTTTGAATCTAATGACACTGATAATAACACGTCAGATTTAGGTAAGGAGCTAACACTTGGCGAGAATTGCAACTCAAAAACATTAGGTGTAGGTTGGTTTAATTTTAATGATGAATTTTATTTTAATACGCAATTTAAATTTCAAAATAAATTAATTACTAAACGTTTCATTTTGTCTAATATTTCGCAAATATTTGATCCGCTGGGATTGTTGAGTCCCATGATTATTGTTATTAAAATTCTATTACAAAAATTGTGGTTATTAAAAATAGGATTCGATGATGAGGTCCCTGCCGATATCGCTCAAATTTGGGATCGCTTCGCATCTTCTCTTTCCCTCCTCAAAGATATACGCATACCGCGACGCGTCATAGGCAGTGACCCACAGCGCATAGAATTGCATATTTTCTCGGATGCCTCCGAGTCCGCTTATGGCACATGCATATACGTACGCACAATTAATCATGACTCATCAATATCCGTTCGGTTATACTGTTCCAAAAGCAAAGTCGCACCACTCAAGCCGGTAAGTATACCGCGTTTAGAACTTTTAGGAGCGTTATTAAGCGCTAAATTATTTAACAAATTACGTAACTCTTTACATTGCAATTTTAGTAACATAGTGTTCTGGTGTGACTCCACAATTGTATTGGGATGGCTCCGCATGGCTCCGAATTTGTTAAAAACATTTGTTCAAAATAGAGTTTGTGAGATTCATGATATTACAAAGGACTTACCATGGTGTCATGTGCGTGGGAAAGATAACCCAGCTGATTTAGTGTCTCGTGGCGTCAAGCTGGAAGACTTACAATCTTGTGGCCTGTGGTGGAATGGACCAGCATTTCTGAACGACCCTAATTTTGATTGCAATTTAGCCATTTCTAATCAGTCTCACACTAAGCAGACGGTGGATCTGCCCGAATTAAAGCAAAAGGAATTACATTCATTTGTTATCGAGTCGACTAACTGTTTCTTTCCCTTTGAAAGATTTTCTCAATTTAATCGTATGAAACGAGCCTGTGCATATATGTTACGATTTATTCACAACACACGTAATAAAAATAACCGCTATACAGGTAATCTTTCTGTGGATGAATTTACGAACGCGAATCGTACTTTAATTAAATTGTCGCAAAGAGAATCTTATTCAGAGGAATTTCAGTTATTGTCTAATAATCGCAATTTAAAATCTACTAATAATGTTATTAAATTAAATTTATTTTTGGATAATGATAAAATTATACGTGTTGGCGGAAGGCTAACTTATTCATCAAATTTCGATTTTGATAAAAAACATCCGATATTGTTATCATCGAAACATCAGTATACGGTACTGTTGTTCCGCGACGAGCACCGCCGACTGCACCACGCGGCTCCGCAGGCGTTGCTGTACAACATACGCGAGTCTTACTGGCCAGTGGGCGGCAGGAACCTTGCCAGGAGCACCGTACATCAGTGTGTCACTTGTTGTCGTCTCAAAGGGAAAACCTTGTCTCCTATAATGGGAAACTTACCTCAGGGGAGAATAACTCCAACTTTTCCATTTTTGCGTTGTGGAGTCGATTACGCTGGTCCGGTACTCACGTTGAACCGTAAGGGCAGGGGCTCGAAATTAGTTAAAAGCTATATATGTATATTCGTTTGTTTTGTAACTCGCGCGGTACATATCGAACTTGTCAGTGACCTGTCTTCTGAAAGTTATTTGCTCGCATTAAAAAGATTTATTTCTCGACGAGGTAAACCAGTTGAAATAGTGTCCGACAATGGAAGAAATTTTGTAGGCCTAGCAAATGAATTTTCAAAATTTTTATCAACTTGTTCTAGCGATATTAAAGAGTATGCAACTAGTCAAAATATTAAATTCGCATTTATTCCTCCATACGCGGCTCATTTTGGAGGTCTGTGGGAGTCCGGGGTTCGATCGTGCAAGCATCACCTTCTCAGAGTAGTTGGAAACGCACATTTAACTTTTGAAGAGATGAGCACGGTGTTAGCACAGATAGAAGCCGTTCTTAATTCCCGTCCCATTAGTCCCATGTCTGCAGATCCTAACGACCTCCTTCCCTTAAGTCCTGCTCACTTTTTGGTTGGTCGTTCCCTAACAGCGCCCGTCACGGAACAGCTGGCTGATATTCCTGCCCATCGGTTGACGCGCTATCAAAGACTGGAGCAGATCAAGCAACACTTCTGGAATCGATGGAGCAAAGAATACATATCGGAAATGCAGACCAGAACCAAATGGCGAGAAAATAAACCGGATCTTCAGCCCAACACTCTCGTGGGTATTAAGGAGGACAACTCTCCTCCACTGAAATGGAGCTTAGGTCGCATCATTTCCACGAAGCCTGGTAAAGATGGTGTGTCCAGAGTGGCGGACATCCAAACTACGTCCGGAGTTATCAGGCGCGCATTCCCACGTATTTGTCCACTACCTGTGACGATGGATGGCGATGAAGATGTTGGATGCCAGTAGCTCCAAGGCCGGGGGCATGTTGCGGCGCTACACTATGGTCCAGAGAAGTCGCGACCCTAACGCGTCTGTGCAAATTAAAATAGTCTGTGGCAGCTGCCGGTCACGGATTCGTCGGCGACGGTGATTGCTCAGCGGCCTAGCCAATGGGTGGCCGCTGACCGCTACTGGACACAATGACCACGCAATTTTGAATTTTAATTGTTACTCATCATTCGCTACTTGAATACGCTAACGAACTGTTTAACACGATACGCAAATTTTCATTGTAATACGCTAAAACTTTAAATTATACGCATTTTCTACAAATACTTCGGTCGTTTGATGTCAATATCCTGGACGGCCGAAACACATAATGTTTAACAATAATTATACAATACGTTTCTTGCATGAAAATAAATTGTAAATATTTTTACTTTTGAAAAATAGATTTGAGTTTTTTTACCTGTGGATACGAGAACCAAAACGAGGGCGGCCATGATTGAGCATTTTATGACGTCACAATTCAAAAAATAAGCGTCGTGAACTACTAACTATATCGTGTGCACTGTGCAATTTACTGAGAAAATTAATAAGATATATTTTGATTTCTGCTTTTGAAAGGTTTTGTAAAATGGAGTCAGGCTATACAAAAGCTGACAGTGCGAATTTGTCTCAAGTTGATTCATTTATGGTCGCAAATTTCTTTGCGTGTAACCCTGACTTTTGCTCTACCGAGTTTCGAAATGCAAAAACCTCCTTGTAAGTACTGAAATTAATAAAGTAAAATTGGTCAGTCTTGCTAAGTGGTCACAGGGGGATTTTTTTGTAAGTTTTTCCTCAACGTCCCCTTAACGACACCATATTACTAATGATTTTAAATTACTTATAGTTTATGTTTATGAACAATATTAGGTTAGGTTTAATTTGTTTTTTTAGTAAATCAGAGGCTTAGTTGATTTCTTCTAAATACTTACACCAAAGTGGTCCTCACAAAAGAATATTGCTGATATAACAGATGTTAACTCTGGGTCTCGACGTGCTAATTTGTAACCACTGTTTTCAACGTTGAGGGCATTTAGAAACGTGTAGGTATAAACAATTTGTCAGGTTTAATTGTAGTACTTCTACACATAGGCACTGCACACGTCTTGTAGCTTGTCATTTTCACAATTCCAGTGAAAAAGGTGTAAGTTTTTCACTTAAAATATCTTCAGAGTTAGAGCGTAAACTTTTGTTAATTGAAATGTGACGTCACAGCCAGCAAGTGACAGATGGCGGACTATTTTCGCGCGAATTTAAAATTAATGGATTAAAAGTTATTTTTTTCCTACTAAATAACACTTTTATGAGAAAAATAAATATTGTAAGAGGTATAAAATAAAACTACGAAAATTTTAAAATATTTTTCCAAAAATTGTCAAATAGCCAATTGCATTTTTGTCATAACTATTGCATATTTCATACAAACATATTATGTTCGTACGGTATGTAATGTTAAAGTAACATAAACACAACGGGTGGCATGGACGACACATATAACACATCACAATGACACCCTGCATCCGAGTACACATATTTATCTGTCACATAAATATCTGCCCCGACCGGGAATCGAACCCGGTACCCCTCGCTTCGCAGGCAGGGTCGCTACCAACAAGGCCACAGGGTCGTCAACGATGACAAGACGCTGGCAGTGTCCCGGGTTTCACCTTGGTACAGTCGCTGGATGCGGCGCTGCTCGCCCGCGCTCAGCCACAGCATGGCGCCGGCTGCCCCACCGTTGCCACCACCAGCAACACGCCGCACATACCACCCACACCACCCACACCACTCACTGACCGACAGTTGGTAACGGATACGGTGACCACTTCAGTTCCTTAGGCGTTCGGTTGATAACGTGAGGGAGCACTTATTAAACCTTGTTGATGACCTTGCCTATAATTCCTGGCCCCTGGACGTACGTGGTACGTGGTACGTGGGAGTTTACTCGATCAACGCTAATCACTGTTACAGAAAAATCTAAACGCATATAATAAATCATACACTGATGCAATCAAGTTTGTAACACGTCAAACCGTTCATATAAAATAACTGAATAACTGTTAATAATTGTAACGGCCGGCGATATTGATTCGATCGGTGCAAGCCGTTGTGGTTGCAACTCATTTGAACCAAGACTTTGTAAGAAAAATTCAAGTTTAGAGTTAACTTGAAATGCCTAATTCGTTCCCCGGATGTGCGTCCGGATGCGCGACCGGAAGCACACGAGTGGCGGAAGGTCTCCAGGGCTCCGCCCTCCCCGCGCCCCGCGCCCCGCACCCTGCCGCACACCCCCGAGATGTTATCCTTCAAAGATATATCGCGGCCGCGCCGAGCACCGCGGAGACATTCAATTGTCCCGACATCAGCTTTATAAGAGGACCTACATACAGGCTTGACTAAGGCGCAGTTCCACCTGCTACGCAGTCTCCTCGCTTCTTCCTTCTGGCTCTTGTTCTCATATAGATATGGATACACTGATATATGAAATGAAATGAAATAATCTTTTATTCATGTAGGTATCACTGATACACTTATGCACGTCATTTTCTTTATCTACCAGCTTTTCGGAAGGGTGCTTTGTCATGGAAAGGAAAAGCCGTAAAGAACTCCTCAGCACATCTTTTAAAAATAAAACTTGATATACACGCAAAGATTCACGAAAATCGGTTGAGCCGTTTCGGAGGAGTTCAACTTCAAAAAAGCGTGAGCGTGACACGAGAATTTTATATATTAGATTATTATAAATATCGTAGTCACTACGGTATTCACGGCGATGTTTATTTTATACATAAAGAAATATCTCATTCTGTTTTACCAAAATGGGAGCTTCTGCAGACTGCGACAGTTCATCACATGATGGTCACGACTCATGACATGATGGTGAGTGAGTGTGCCGGGCTGGCCGTTGCCCGCTGCCTGCAGCTACGAACAAGCTATCAAAAGTCAAAACAACCAAATCTATTAATAAAACTGAATGTCCCTGTATCCCAATACTTTTTTATACTTAAACCACGATACACGACCAGTAATAAATCTTCCCGCCTCCTCTCAGAATTGTTTTATGAACAGTTCACAAAGTTACCACCGTCGCGAGCGGTGGCCCCGGATTACGGGCGATCCCTTCCACTGTTTAATTTAATAAAAATAGATCTGGCAATATCCGTGTCCGTGTCCGTGTACCGCATGCATAATGCATGGCGTCCAGCGGCGCCGCGCGGCGCGGGCGCGGGCGCGGCGCTATCTGCACTCATTACGGGCCCCTCGTGATGAAGGTCGCGCCCGATACCGATCTGATCCTCATTGCTGAATAATGTTTCACTTTTCTCCCTTTTCTGTGTATTTTAGATAGTGCAATCGGTGCGAATCATGATGGCGTTTTAATAATGTATTACTATTTTAATAAATTACTAAACTTCATGTAAGGAATTTAATAGATTCTTAAGCAAGGTACTCACAATCAAATTGTCATTGTTTTTTTTTTATCAACGATGTAACTGTATAACTACGAAACAACGGCAAGCCGTACATCAAGATTTTCTGCTAACTAATACACCTATAACTAATAAACCTCAACATGACTGTAAGGGGGCAGGAGCCCTATCCTTGAATAAGTCCTAGTCAATCTCCTCTGCTCGTGGTACCCCGCTGTACAATGAATAAGGCCATGGTGCCCCGTGCGAGGTCCCCCATGCTATTCGATTTCGCTGGTCTCTGCCACACCCAGTTTATTGCCGACGGTACTTGATGGACAGACATGGTGGTTGGGTATTTTTGCCTGATTATGTACTTGGTAGGTAGGTACTCCAATAAATATGGAATGTACATGTGCCGCTTTAATTAATGAGAAATTGGTACGTGTTTCGACTCACTCATAAAACAAAGTCAAATCTGCAAACCTTACGCGAGGACAGCTTGATGTTTAAATCTTACATTTTCTTGTATTACATTAAATCTTATCATTTTAGTATAATGTTAGTAGGTTTTTAGTTAGGTCCTTAGTTAGGTCTAATGCCAACGGTTATTTTCAAGCAAAAACTACTACTACTACAAGTTAAATCATTATTTTAAAATATATTCTTTTATGTTTTTATATGCGACATGATTCCTCGGAATTAGTAAGAGATGTCATGTTTCATGAAAAGTAAAAAAATATTTAAAATAATCAGCCGTTGTTAAAGCACCTCAAATTGAATCATTCGGGGGAAAACCAACAAAAAACCCGGCCGCGGCAACGCGACGTGGACGCCCCTACTCATAAAAAGAATCCGTTCATCGAAAACAGATAAAAAGAATCCGTTCACTGAAAACAGACAAAAAGAAACCAGTGTTAGTAAATTATTATCATTTGTGAACCTTCAGTAAGTCGTGAAATTAAAATAGATAAACTATTGAACCCACTCAAAGTGTGCGTCGCTTCGTGCATGCTGGAAGACTATTACATAAATCAACATGATTGTATCGAGTTGAGCAGCCGCTGGCTATCTGGCGGCGCGGCGGCGGCAGTTCAGTTACTATTGCGAGTGCGTCTTCGTCGAAGTGATTCTAAGAAACTCTTGTTGTGTGGTACAAATCATGAGGGAAATAATGGAATCAAAATGTAATGGCCGACATGTCCTCACTTCGCTTCGTACTTCATCATGTTGAACTTCATCCATCACTTTAAGTTAAAGAAAATATTTATGCAATTTTAATGAACAGATCGTATTGGATATTGATAAAGAGTATGAAGAAGAATATAATATTACTTATAGTATAATACACTTTCACTTACAGTTGCAATGCACTTTCTACCAAATGGGAAATGAAGACGATACTAAATAGAAAAAATATATTTTCGCTAATAAAATGTTGAGCACGCGCACGCTACCGCCTGCTCCTGGGGCCAGCGCGGCGTGTGGCGGCGTGCTACGTGTCTCGCGGGGGGCGGAGGCGTCGCTCACGGAGGAGGAGCGAGTGGCCCCGCCCTCCGCCGCTGGACTCCATCTTGAGACAACTGGCTCGAGTGGAGAGTGGAGGTGCCTCTGTAAACGAGGCTAATGAGAGGCGAGACGGCCGCGGCCGGGGTCGCGGGTCGCGGGTCGCGGTGTCACCGTGGGAACATTCCGAATATTGATTGGTTCTAGGAACGGTCCGGGATACAAGATACATATGTATTCAGTCCTTGGACTGCTAATTTTGGTATTCCAATCAATATCAAAATAAAACAATCATGTAACATTACATAAAATATTATGATAATCCCATTTTTTTATAAATATTTCAAGTTGATTTATGGAAAGCCAAGCTTCAGCAAAGGAACTTACGTTCCTATTCACTGATCGAATGTTAGGTACAGTTTCCGATATCGCTGGGATCAATCGATTTGCTGTTCACTATGACATAATTCACCACGAGAAATAGGTTGGTTTAGTGATATGAGAACAACAGCTACATTAACAGTCGTCGAATGCCAAATGATAATGCCAGTTGTGATAATACAGTGCTGCAGGGCGGCAGTGTGGCAGTCAGTACCATAAAGTTTTTTAAAGTCAGACAGGTTGTACGAAGTGAAGGCATGGTGCGGGGGAGCCCGTGAGTGGTCTCATGGTCCGCATTCCGCGATGAGTCAGGGCCGCCCCCCCCCCCCCCCCCACGGTGGCCAGTCGGACACACACCGCCTCCGGGTCAACTGACGTACCCACATACATGGCTACATGCTCGGGAAGTATCAGAGGAGAAAATTGTTTGACATCTCTACATTGGAGGTAAATTACTCAAATTGACACATTTCTCTGTTGAAAAAACGCCTAGTGCGTGTGTGTGGTCAATAGAGTCGGATATCTAAAATTGAAAAATGAGGAGATAAGAAATTCATTTATAGACAAGAATAATCTAAATTTTACTAACAAAAAATAACCGACTTCAAATTCTCAAAAACTACTTGTCAGATCTCGTTCAAATTTATGTGGGACCACATGACAAGCACCAGCTTTCTATTAAAAAAAGAATCATCGAAATCGGTTGACGTGATATTGAGTTATTCGTCAATTTGTCGCGCACATCTTAACACAAATTTACGACTTATGTAGTTTTCTCATGGATGCCATTGTCAGATCTCAATAAAATTTATGTGGGACCACATGACAGCTATCAGCTTTCGATTAAAAAAAGAATCATCAAAATCAGTTCGCCCAGTCCAAAGTTCTGAGGTAACAAACATAAAAAAAATAAAAAAATACAGTCGAATTGAGAACCTCCTCCTTTTTTTGAAGTCGGTTAAAAATAGTTCAAAGTAGGCCTAAAAGAAATATGCGGGCATATTTGAGAGGACCTGATATGTAACCACTTTGGTAAACATTGCCACTTATTCCACCGATCCACTTGTGCGCAGCAGGTTTATTGTAGCAATTATGTATCACTGGATCGATAAAAATATTACATAACGACAAGCAGTTCTATCAAATTGCTTCGATTGTAGGTAAATGGTCTCGGCCGAATTCGAAGAAGCTTTTACTTGTACCTGGTCTACTTTTAGATAAGCTTCGATCGTCCCAAGGTAATGATTAAATTGTACTGAAGCTATGGTAGCTATGGTATAAGTTGTTATGTGTTTAGGACGGTGAGAAACAATTTACAGATACTTACATCTAGAATATCTAGATGTTATCATAAATTGCAAATCGAAAAGCTCTTTAAAGTTCTTCCTCTTCATGGTGCTCCCTGGTAAACATCGAACTATGTTTAGTCCCGACTCCCGAGCCGACGGTAGTCAGTGTGGTTTACTCGCCATACTACGTACCTCCTTCCTGAATCCACCGTGAAATGTGCAGGAGGATGCAGAGCCAGGAGTAATGCGGCCTGCAGGTCTCCCTGTTGTTTTCTGACCGGAATCGTACGGTGTTTCTGGCTTTCGTGATGTCCAGGACAACTACCGCTTGCCCTTGCGCTTGCTTGATAGCCCATCTGTTCATTTGTCGACGGTGTTTCAGATGAGTTTAAACCACCATTTAATTTTTTTTTTCGTATTTTCTTAAGTATTGTCTCTAGTAAAATGACAATCCAGTGACATACACGTCAGCCAGTGCAGTGGGTCGCGCGGGAACAGTTTGAAGGTGTCGTATAATTTAAGTAGCATCATGAATCCCGCGGAGACGTCCCGGATCCCGCCCGCAGCCGCCGCGCCGCCCGCGCCGGCAGGGCTGTCACTTTACTACAACTGAATTGATAACATCCTACCTACTATGTGGAAATTATTTATATAACATACAAATATGTATGCAGGTTACCGACAGTCTAGTGACTAATATGAGTTACTGTAATGTTGATACGAGCGGATGACTACATCTATGACGGTTTAACGTTCTAGCATTATTACATAATAAATTAGTTTCTAACTTTCATAACTATTGATAATGTCACATGTTTAGAAAGAAAACGGTCAAGGTGGAAACATTTGAAAATAACATCAATTATACGGTGGCGGTACAATACCGTAAGATGTAACTAATGAAGTAAGAAACCCGGTGAACCCTGAACTGGCCCGTAATCCCCACGTTATGGAGCGCCCTCCATTGACTTGCAAATGCGCACCCGCTGGGCGCCGCCGGAGCCCGAGCCGCGGCTCACGCGGCCCCTACCACCGGCAAACCTGACTGGTGCACTTTATCATTATTTGGTCTGATATTATTGTGAATATCACAAATTGAAATTATTATTATTCGTAAAATTTCTTGTGTTACAAAATATTGAAAGTTTGCAATTGCTAACAATGCCGCGACTAATAATAAAAAATCGGCTTGTATCAGTAATAAAATATGCAGAAGTAAATATGACTACAAATCAGCAAATCAAAAGAAAGCCTTCATCAAAGCCTTTCTCATAATGGACAGGCAACATATAGCGGCAGATTATACTCCTCGCTCTTTTGTATAATCTGCATAGTGTCTGTATGTGGCATGGAATCCTACTTGTTCGGGAAGCTGGAATTATTCAAGCTTGTTACATCTATGCTACAATAACCCTGAGTACGAGTTGAGTTTTTGCACGATTCTTGAAGGATTCCATCGGCAAGTCACGTATTTGCTTTCGGACTTTATTATAAAATTTTACACCGAGCCCCATAGAGAACCAAGAACGCTGCACTTTAGAAAGACGGTACAAAGAGGTAACCAATTGATGCATCCTTCTTGTTTGCCGATATGAAAAGTCACAATTTTGTTTATAATTATGCAGCTATGTTATTCCGTATGAACACTAAATTATTATAATTATACATAGATGTGAAGGACCCCAGTAACATGAGCAACAACAAAGATGTAAAAAAAGTGGAGGAGGATCTACATTATTTGTTGATCGTGAACACTGCAACCGAAACATGGTAGAGGCGCCATAAGCCGGTGTAGAGCCGTAGAGCTGTGAGAGCAATATCGTCTCCAGGAGGGCGCGACGTCAAGCGACGCGGGATCTTGTCGTGGCGCCCTCCGCCCTGCGCCCTGCGCCCTGCGCCCTGCGCCCTCGCGTCACTCACCCGACACTTCATAAACGTAATAATAAATATCATTTGAAATCTGTAGGGTCTGGCAACAGGGTAACGTTATGAAGTAGGTATTACTTACTACTTAAGCTAATACGGCGCTTTAAATAGCTGTCGACAAGATAAAAAACAATGCGGGGATATTATTTAAATGTTGATAGTAATATAGTAGGTATAGGTAAGTATATCAAATGTAATAAATAAGTTGTTTCACATAAGTTGTACGAAATATGATGTAGAGACGTTAAAATGTTAAGATTATGATTATTACCTATTAATTATTATGATTGGCTTCTGATTTAAGTTTATTTATTTATTTTTGAGTTGAGATATTTACGAACGAATTGACTTAAATTAATTTTTTTATTAAAAGTCGTAGGCACGAGCTATAATAATCTTCTAGCCACTTAATAGTTAGCAACGCCGCCGCCAGTCAGACGGCCGGACGGACGGACGGACAGCTTGCGGTTTCTCAGAAACCTATCATATAATAAATCTAACTTCCTGAACACTTCCCACTTTGGTACATTCATATATGAATTAATTTCAGTACAAAATTTTCCTCATCCTAACTAGTTCAAACTGTTCCACTTCATCGAAGTAGAAAGCGAGATAGCTGTTTCATAGCTTGTCTACTTGTGGCTATTAATATACTTGTAGTAATTAAATGTTACAAATAAAACCGAACTTGAGACTTCAACACTTTAACGTGGACATATCAATATCGTAGCTCTATGCGATATCGCACATCATTTCTTCATACAAAGTTTGACGTTGTGCAAATTAATGCACGTTAATGCAATGCACGTTATTACGTTGTGCAAATAGCTGATGATTCAGTATTAGTTTAATTGCATTGACGTCCTTTGACAGATACACAGTCACGTCAAACTTATAGGTAACACCCCTCTTTTTTCGTCGGTGGTTAAAAAGTAGCCTGGTAAGCAGGGTCGTAGCTACCGCCGTATCAGCCGTATCAATTATACGGGGCCCCAGCGTATAGGGGCCACCACTAACACTCCCAAAAAAAAGCTCGCCAGCGGCCTACGACCGCTACAGTTTGACAGCTGAGGTTGAGGGGGCCCCACAACAAATATTGATATGGGGCCTCCTTAGGGCTAGCTACGCCACTGCTGGTAAGATAACCTATGAACTGTCTTCATGAATTTAAATTCCGACACGACTTCAGGTCCTTACTATCACCGAACAAAAGATATAATAATATAGAGTCGGACACATTCGGAGCTGAGCTGGCAGCTTTTACTTGGAGCTGTCTCCGGGTTGGGGCCGTTCAGGACCTCCAACAGGGACAAATACTTAACACTATATCTGCAATTTACAGTATTTAATCTACACATTTACATTTATAATTCTACTGCAATCAATGTTTTAGATGATCAATTTATAAAATGTTACTTTAATTTTATTAAAGCAATTAGTTGCATGACGATTTCAATTAATAAAATAAAAAGAGTATCAGATCGTAGCCTGAGGTCGTCTGTGGCTAATATTTACAAAAATAAATGCGTGGGATGTCGGTAGGTATTTATTTACATAATAATAATGGTCTTAACTCTGACGCCGGCAGCGCGGGCTGCGCGGGCGCGCGCCGTAGGGAGTGTCTTAACACGGCGTCCACCAATGGCGGCTGAGCCTTCAAACTGAATTCAAATTAATACGGCTTCTTTGAGAGGATTATCCGAAGGTGGCGATTTGGCGAGGAGGAAACTCATATAAGTGATATAAGTGCGGTCACGCGATAAGCTGGAGGACGTCTAGGTCGCGGCGCAGCCGAGCCGAGTGCCGACCGGTCTCACATTCATCATGTCACTTGCGGCTTTGGACTAAAACAAAATTAACACACAACTCTAAAATAAAACTTACACGTTGTGCCTGGGATCTTTCCTCTTTATAGTCTCTATAGAATAATCTTGATTTACTTAAGCCAAATAAAATGTGAGATAAGATTGACTTTTACGACTATGATTTTTGGAAAGATGCCATCATCGTAGCAGTGATAGCCTAGCGGTTAGAACGTTGGTCTCCCGAACGAAGGGGCCCGGGTTCAAATCCTGGCACGCACCTCTAATTTTCAAATATTATGTGCGTATTAGAAGTTAATTATCACTTGCTTCGGTGAAGGAAAACATCGTGAGGAAACCTGCACACCGGAGAGTGCTCCATAAAGTTCTCAAAGGTGTGTGAAGTCTACCAATCCGCACTTGGCCAGCGTGGTAGACTATGGCCTCATACCCCTCACATTGTGAGAGGAGACCCCGAGCCCAGCAGTGGGACAATTATGGGTTGTTGCTTTGCTTTGCTTTTGCCATCATCGACAGTATCGGGACGATAAACGGCTGAAACTATAATAAGTTTAAAAAGGAAAAATGTTGGAACTCCTCGGACGGACGAACAGACGGACGGTGTCATTGCAAGAAAACTTCAATTCAAAATGTTTCGCAGGTTGACAAGTCTAATTCGCTCGTGATCTCAATCGCGGTAATTTTATTGTGAAATTCAACAAGTAAATAACTACTCGAATTTATTACCACAACTGTACATAGCAATTCGGTGACCGACCGCCACGCGGCCTCGGCGCGAGATGACACATCCAACTCTCCCACGAAGTTTTTGTGAGCCGCCGGCGCCAGCCTGGTCGTGACACACGGCTGACACGGCCTCACTACCGGTATACCGCGAACTACGCTCAACACGTGAATACCCACATCGAGATCTGCGGCACGCGGCAGATGCGGGAAGCGACGCGACGGGCCTCGAGCCAGATCTATTGACTCAATCCGGAACTACTGAATCACAGTTCCTAGTAAATATTGACTCACTTCCGCCACGGTGCACGGTTCCGCGCACATCTAACAATTTGGCTAATACCCGTACACACAAGATTCCGCCGAGAACGTTATGCAATTAAGATATATTACTCACGAGTCACGACACTAGAAAGTGGGACAGTGCGCGGATATAAAACTGAAATTTACATATCGATGCTGTTAATTAAGCAACAAGTGTTCAGGGCCATCGATTCATGTTTAAACGCACTACACTTTAGTCATACTCTCGCTAACAATCATATCGATATTGACGGAATCAATCACTTGTCATCAGGTGGACTCTCTTAAGGTAATCCAGAGCCATCTGATCTTTGGTCAGCTTTTATCGTAATAAATACAGCATCATCATCATCGCAATCCATTGCCATATTCCACTGATCGTGTCAACTGTCAAGTGTTACAAGTGCGGCGTACCGGTGGGTGCTGGCCATTCTGGTTGTCTTGAGACGTTTTCCTTCACTGCAGCAAATGCTAATTAATAACGTTTAATATGCCAGGATTCGATTAATAAACCTCCCTATGTTGAAGATCAACATTCAAACCACTTGACTATCACGGCTCCATTTTGTTAAGCACAATATTAATACCAGCCCAAGTAGCACGCGGGGCTGAATAAGAGTTCACATTTAGCGTACAAGTGAACTTAAAGCATTAATTCACTCTTATATGAGTTCACCTGTGATGTATTAGCTGTATAAAGGCGAAAAATACGCTTAAAGCTGTTTAAGGTCTGTATAAGAGTGTAATGTTAACCTAATATACAGCTAAGGTCTGTATAAGAGTGTAATGTTAACCTACTACTATTTAAATGCTGTTATACTGCTACTATGCAGCTATGTGAACTTAAGGCTGTATAACTTGTGCCCAAATCAGTCGTATAAGGGCTGTAAAGCGTGCTCTACAGCTCATATACAGCTGACTTACCGCTTATAGTTCACATGTGAACCCTTAGACAGCCCTTATACAGCCCCGCGTGCTACTTGGGAGGACATTCGGACATTCATCTGTGTGCCATGAATGGACACTGGTTATCATAAATTGAAAGTACAAACGCGGTCGTATTAATCAGATCTGAGGTTAAGGACTGAGGAGTAAACAAAGGGTAGGTATTCATAAAAAGGCTTTAGAAGAGACCCCACTGAGAAATATCCCAAGTAGCACGCGGGGCTGAATAAGAGTTCACATTTAGCGTACAAGTGAACTTAAAGCATTAATTCACTCTTATATGATGATAATTCAAATGATCATAGGGATGCTATATTGTATTTTGACATAAATAAATTTATTTCATCATGTAGGGTATCTAGGGATATTATTTATCTGCCAAAAAAATATAAAAAACAATTAGCTAAATTATTAGCTTACCATCTGAATGATGCTGTTACAAATAGGGTAACAAAGTCTATTGACACATTTATTGAGTGTGGTAGTAGTACCACTATTTCTATTTTAGACAAATGTACTAATATTTGTACAAGTAATAATTTAAACTAGATAAAAAGACAATGGATAAGCCCTCTTATTTAAATATAGTTCATCAGAATATACAAGGCTTAACCGGCAAAGAATTAGAATTAGAATTATTTGCTGAACATAGCAATATTAATGTATTATGTATAACAGAGCATTGGATATCATACTTACAAGGTCATGTTAGTTTGAATAATTATAGATTGTCAAGTGCGTTCTTTAGAAGGACTGCTATTCATGGGGGTTCTCTAATCTTAGTGCAAGATAATATTTCTTTTAAAGACCGAAAAGACATTGTTAGTTTATCTGTTGAACGCACTATTGAACTGGCATGTGTGGAACTGGAGCGGTTTTTTATAGTCTGTGTATATAGGCCCCCCTCTGGTGACTTTAGTATTTTCGAAGATACACTGGAGGATGTACTTAAACGGTTAGTCTCTAAAAAAGGAGTAGTGATATGTGGTGACTTCAACGTAGACATCTTATTAGATAGTCCTATGGCTACTAGGCTATTAAGTTTGTTTAAATGCTTTAATTTAAATCCAATATTCAATGAGCCAACCAGAATAACTGACACTACAGCTACATGTTTAGATAATATCTTTTGCAATTGTGAGATTTTAAATAAAGAGATATTCAGTAAGTTGAGGTCAGACCACTGCGGACAAAAAATTTCGTTGTATAATTCTGTTAATAAGAAAAAACAATTAATAAAATGTAGACCAATAACTAAAAAAAAGATTTCAACTTTTAAAGAGAAAATTCAATCAAAACTACAAACGCATTTAACGTTACAACAAAGAGATCCAATTAAACTATATAACACATTGTCAAATAACATAAATAATGAATTTAATCAAATTTTCAAGTTTAGGTATATAGATATAGCTAAAAATAGTAAATTTAGTGATTGGGCTACTGTAGGTATTTATAAAAGCAGGAACAAGATGTACGATCTCTATGCCGAGAAACAATACAATTTTTCTCCATCTTTTCAGGAGCATGTAAGAAATTATTCAAAAATCTTTAAAATAGTTTGCATTCAGGCGAAATCAATGTACATAAAGGACAAGATTATTAACTCGGATAACAAAATAAAAACGGCTTGGAATATAATTAGTAGTGAGAATGGTAACGCAAAGTCCTGTGATTTCAGTTACGAACTGTTGATTAATGATAACACAATCACTGCTGATAAAGACGTGGCAAGTGAGTTTGAAAATCACTTCCGTAATATTCCTATAACGTTAACTAGTTCATTAGCTTCTTCGCCGACGGAAGCACTTTCTATATTAAAAAATCATGTTAATGAATGTAATATTTTATTTGAATTTAAACATATAACCACTAGAGACTTAATTAGCGCATTTCAGTCTCTGAAGGTAAAGAATACCGGTGACTTATGGGGCATTTCGGTAAAAATAATACAGCATATTATAGATATTATAGCACCATATTTGGTCATAGTTTTTAATAAATGCATAGATCTAGGTATCTTTCCAGATCTTATGAAATGCAGCAAAATTATACCACTTTTTAAAACAGGCGAAAAAACCGATATTAATAACTATAGACCAGTTTCTATTTTACCAACTCTTAGTAAGATTTTTGAAAAAATAATATTGAATCAAATGCTGTCCCATTTCAACAATAATAATTTATTACATCCTGATCAATACGGTTTCACTAAAGGCCGTAGTACAACTGATGCAGGGGCTAGGCTTTTAAAGCATATATTTGAAGCATGGGAATCATCACAAAATGCCATAGGTGTATTTTGTGACTTATCTAAGGCATTTGATTGTGTTCAGCACGAAACATTGCTGTTTAAACTTGGCCACTATGGTATAAAAAACAAGGCCATTAGCTTGATCGCGTCTTATTTGAGTGATAGGATACAAAAAGTTAGTATAAAAGATATTAAGTCATCGGGGTCACCGGCTGTGTTGGGTGTACCGCAGGGCTCGATCTTGGGTCCGTTTCTTTTTCTGGTATACATTAACGATTTACCACATTATGTAAAGAACCAAGCGGATATTGTACTATTTGCTGACGATACATCATTAATATTTAAGTGTGAAAGGAATAAAGTAAATTTTGACGACGTAAATAGTGCTCTTTCGCATGTGTCGCGTTGGTTCACTATCAATAATTTGCTTTTAAATGCAAAAAAAACTAAATGTATAGAGTTTGTACTACCTAATGTTAAAAAAGTTAACAAATCTCTCAGACTGAATAATGAAATATTGCACATGGAGGAATCCACGGTCTTTTTAGGGGTGACCTTAGATAGTAAACTTCAGTGGGGCCCACATATAACAAATCTCGCGACTAAACTCGGTAGGGCTGCTTATGCTGTTAGGAAAATAAGGCAGTTTACTGACGTCGAAACTGCTAGGATGGTTTATTTTGCATATTTTCACAGTATTATGTCATATGCCATCTTGCTGTGGGGCAAAGCAGCCAGTATAGAACAAATTTTCATACTACAAAAAAGAGCTATTAGGGCTATTTATAAACTTAGATCTCGTGAAACTTTGCGTGACAAGTTCAAAGAAATAGGTATACTTACAGTAGCCTCACAATATATCTATAGTAACGTGGTTTTTATACGGAATAATATAAGCGCGTATAAACAAAATTTTGATATCACTAATCGCCAAACAAGAAAAATGCACCAGTTAGTAACGCCATCTTACCGTCTTTCTAAAGTGAAGCGATCTTTTATGGGCCGTGGTGTACAGTTCTATAATAAAATCCCAAAGTTAATACGTGATTTGCCAGGGGAATTATTTAAGAAACATGTAAAATCTCAACTTTTAGGCAAAGGCTACTATACTGTAGATGAGTACATAAATGACAAAGACGCATGGAAATGACCAGATCTGCAACCAGTTCCGTACAGGCTAGTGATACTTCTTTGTAAGAAATATACCAATGTATTTTATTTTTAAAAGATGTGCTGAGGAGTTTCTTTCGGCTTTTCTTCTCCTCCATGACAAAGCACCTTTCCGAAAAGCTGGTAAATTAAAAAAATGACGTGCATAAGTGTATCAATGATACCTACATGAATAAATGATTTTGAATTTGAATTTGAATTTGAATTTGAATTTGAATATGAGTTCACCTGTGATGTATTAATGAAATGAAATGAAATGAAATGAAATGAAATGAAAATGAAATGAAATGAAATTAGTTTATTCGAAGTAGGTTTGTTACAAACACTTTTCGAAAGTCACTCAACGCCATCGCTTCAACAAATCCCTACCGTGAGTGGTCCCGGTAGAAGAAGCGGCAAGAAACTCCCGGGATTATTTTTTTTCCTACTCACAGTTACAGACAGTACTTACTACTACTTATTACATTATTTAATTTAAAAAAAAAAAAAACTCATGTCCAAGCAGTCTTGTCATTTAAATACTCATCAACTTTGTAATATGCTTTCTTCATGAGAATACCTTTTACATGAGTTTTTAATTTACAGTATGGCATTTCTGTTAATTCTAACGGGATTTTATTGTAGATTAGCTGTATAAAGGCGAAAAATACGCTTAAAGCTGTTTAAGGTCTGTATAAGAGTGTAATGTTAACCTAATATACAGCTAAGGTCTGTATAAGAGTGTAATGTTAACCTACTACTATTTAAATGCTGTTATACTGCTACTATGCAGCTATGTGAACTTAAGGCTGTATAACTTGTGCCCAAATCAGTCGTATAAGGGCTGTAAAGCGTGCTCTACAGCTCATATACAGCTGACTTACCGCTTATAGTTCACATGTGAACCCTTAGACAGCCCTTATACAGCCCCGCGTGCTACTTGGGATTGTCACTAAACAAATTATTTGATTGAGAAGAAACCGTTACTTGCAAAGAATATCATTTAGAAAGAATTCGATGACAAACAGGCCAGCCTTTGAGTATCTTGTTTTCATCTTCCCAGCGCCGGATTCCTGTGTTTTGGCGCGGACGGAGTGCATTCCCGCGGCCGCGCACGCGCCGCCAGTGGTCACCGCTCGCGACTCGCGCGTGACTCACTAATGAGATGCTCTCAAATCACATTAAATTTGATTTCTCACGGTAATGTAACGATACGATTCGCGCCGCTTCGCGCTTTTATGGTTCTGTAATAATGTCCATTTTAATACGAATTTCTTAATTTATAATCATCATTGCAGTTCCTAAAATTTACGATTTTCTTAAAGCTTTAAGTTTACGATCGCCGTTTAGTTAATAAATTTACATATAAACTTACATATTTAATAATATCACAATCCAAAAGACTTTCTTATTTTGTTCAAAATTCAAAATTCAAAATCATTTATTCATGTAGGTATCATTGATACACTTATGCACGTCATTTTTTAATTTACCAGCTTTTCGGAAAGGTGCTTTGTCATGGAGGAGAAGAAAAGCCGAAAGAAACTCCTCAGCACATCTTTTAAAAATAAAATACATACAATATTGCTTACAAAAAAGTATCACTAGCCTGTACGGAACTGGTTGCAGATCTGGTCATTTCCATGCGTCTTTGTCATTTATGTACTCATCTACAGTATAGTAGCCTTTGCCTAAAAGTTGAGATTTTACATGTTTCTTAAATAATTCCACTGGCAAATCGCGTATTAACTTTGGGATTTTATTATAGAACTGTACACCACGGCCCATAAAAGATCGCTTCACTTTAGAAAGACGGTAAGATGGCATTACTAACTGGTGCATTTTTCTTGTTTGGCGATTAGTGACATCAAAATTTTGTTTATACGCGCTTATATTATTCCGTATAAAAACCACATTACTATAAATATATTGTGAGGCTACTGTAAGTATACCTATTTCTTTGAACTTTTCACGCAAAGTTTCACGAGATCTAAGTTTATAAATAGCCCTAATAGCTCTTTTTTGTAGTATGAAAATTTGTTCTATTCTGGCTGCTTTGCCCCACAGCAAGATGGCATATGACATAATACTGTGAAAATATGCAAAATAAACCATCCTAGCAGTTTCGACGTCAGTAAACTGCCTTATTTTCCTAACAGCATAAGCAGCCCTACCGAGTTTAGTCGCGAGATTTGTTATATGTGGGCCCCACTGAAGTTTACTATCTAAGGTCACCCCTAAAAAGACCGTGGATTCCTCCATGTGCAATATTTCATTATTCAGTCTGAGAGATTTGTTAACTTTTTTAACATTAGGTAGTACAAACTCTATACATTTAGTTTTTTTTGCATTTAAAAGCAAATTATTGATAGTGAACCAACGCGACACATGCGAAAGAGCACTATTTACGTCGTCAAAATTTACTTTATTCCTTTCACACTTAAATATTAATGATGTATCGTCAGCAAATAGTACAATATCCGCTTGGTTCTTTACATAATGTGGTAAATCGTTAATGTATACCAGAAAAAGAAACGGACCCAAGATCGAGCCCTGCGGTACACCCAACACAGCCGGTGACCCCGATGACTTAATATCTTTTATACTAACTTTTTGTATCCTATCACTCAAATAAGACGCGATCAAGCTAAGGGCCTTGTTTTTTATACCATAGTGGCCAAGTTTAAACAGCAATGTTTCGTGTTCAAATGAAAATATTCGGCGTGAGGGGCTCCAACCGTGAATCCTTAGGTTGCCTTGTTCTATAGGAAACTAGACTATGATTCCAATTTCCAACTGGAGGGCTGCTAGAGGTCGCTGGGCTCCACTCCACACAACCCGGTCCTACAATTTGTTCCTAATATTTATTTATTTATTTTACGCTTCACACTCACAGCCCCACACTAGGATTCCCTGTGCCGTGGGCGCCATGGACCGAAAACAGAAATTCAAACTCATCATTCAAATTTCCGCCTCGCTGGGAATCGAACCCAGGACCCTTGGTGCGGCGATCTGGCATGGTAACTATTGCGCCACCGGGTCATCAAATGATATTAAAATAATGGGCCTACCGAGGAGGTGCAGGAGTAGGCAGCTGCCTACCCCCTGGAATTTTATGCTTAGCACATAAAATTGTACATAAAAGGTAAGATTTGTACAGACACATTGAACACCTCTACCCAATAATGGAATGCAAAATTAAGGAATTTCGATCGTGCGCTCGAGGATAAATATATCTAGTTGGTGGCTATTGACTCTAACTCAGTGTTCTCACACGCGCAGCGCGAGCGGTCAGCCACCATCCGCCACTGACCACTGACCACTGACCCGTATGGAATGTAAAGAATGACCGCAATGTACGCGCGGAATCTCGACTCTCGGAATTATTTAGAGAAAGCAGAATTTTAATTACAACCTCGCATATAATGATACGTTTGTAACAATCGGTTCGAGTTCTACAATATAGTTGAATTCCGCTTTAAATCAATTAAAGGAATGTACCTAGTTAGTGTGGAAATCATTTAAGAAATATATTATTATTTAAATACCTCATATTTTCTCATCTGAAACACCAAAATACTTTCAAAATATTCGATATTTTCCGTATTTTCCCCGTATTTTATAATAATTATTCACGAAGTGTCTTTAACTTTAATTTTGGCTTCATTTACTTTCAATCACTCCTTTTAATTTTCCTTATATTCATATTGTTAATGTGATATTTATGTTTTCAGAGGTATTTTCTTGTTGACGTTATATTAATTGCATTCCATACAGTACAATAGACTGGGCAATGCATGTGGTCTTTCTGATCGTCTTTCGTGCGATAGCTGATATGCAGGAAATGGCGAAAACACCTCTCGATTTATTAAGATACCTCTCATACCGACCATTTAAATGTTCCTTCTATAAATTATATAATATAGGTAGTTGCTTCTATAAATTAATAAATTATTGAATATAGAGAGAGTTACGAGACGGCTACCGCGGGTACAAAGGACCAAAACTCGTTCTCCTAGCTGCTAGCCGCTAGGTAACCGGCTAACTGCTAACTGGTAATTACGATGGTTTAGTTCGATACAAGTGTTTATTTCCAAGAAACGTTCTGAGTCAATGAGATGAATGGCGCGATGGCCGGCGGCGCGCGACTATGACTCAGCGCCCATCCATTCATGAGTTTTTTGGCGCGAACACAGCACGTAACTCAGCGATCTGCTACTTGCTACTAGATGGCGCTGTTTACGAGGCGTACAACTAGTGCAAGTAGTTATGCGAAATATTTTAAAAATAAACGAAATTATCGATGATTGACGTGACTCATTGTTTGGTAGTTCAAGATAAGTGTTAAATTAACTTTACTGTAGGGACCTCAAGATAGTCATGACTCAGTGCTATGTGCAAATATGGTGTAATTGCAATTATTAAATTCAGGCCAGATTTTTATTTGAAATATTACAAAAAATACAATCAGTGATGTTAAGTGCAACTAGTGCAAACCGTTTTATTGCGATAACACCTATAGCCCTAGGAATTAATGAAATTATAAGTAAAATAAAAAGAAATGTTTCTAAAAAATAATTCAAACGCTCTACATTTGCAAACTCTATCTTTGTCATAAAACATTTTTAGAAATTGGTGTATCATTACTTGCTACTGCCACTGGGCTTGGGCCTTGGATCTCCTCTCACTCACAAAGTGAGCGAAGACTGCGCAAGTGTGGATTGGGAGACTTCATCTTTGAGAATATTTTCAATTTCTTAACAAAAATGAAATGGAACATAATTATGGTTTGCTTGTGATATGACTATTTTCCTTCGCCGCTATAACTACTCTAGGTACTTGTTAAGTCTGAGCGCCTGATCTTTGTTCATGACTAAATGTTACATTGATAGCTTTCTTTTGTAGAGCTTTTGTAGAGGTTGCGCTTAGACTTGTCGTCAAGGAAC
Organism: Thymelicus sylvestris; assembly: GCA_911387775.1. Taxonomy (NCBI): domain Eukaryota; kingdom Metazoa; phylum Arthropoda; class Insecta; order Lepidoptera; family Hesperiidae; genus Thymelicus; species Thymelicus sylvestris. Next base: position 306,684 of record OU426893.1, read on the forward strand.
GTGCCTCGCGCGTCTCTGACCAGTCCCCTCCAGTACCTTCTCCTGCTAACTTCATCATCAACCCATCGCTGATGATATTGATACCCAATTCATAGGTAGGTTCTTTTAAGAAGTCGGTATGTTATAAAGCTTCAAGGGGTAAACATAAATTTAACTCAGGTAATCTAAACCGAGCGGGAGGCTCAAAATTAAACCTAAATTATAATGCAATCACTGTTTCATTACGAAGTATATTGACCAGGTGCTAGTTAAAAAAAAGTTAACAACAGCAACAGTTCTCCAATTTCGTATTTCGTTTCCCACCCAGCTAAAGGCCGGTAGGACTAACAGCAACTCTCCATTCGAAATAAATAAAGGGTTTTGGCAATTGATTCCACCTTTACAAGTGGAGACCATTCCATTCACTTTCACGACTTATGAGCCTAATGAAAAATATAATTAAAAAGACTTATGAGCTTATATCCAGTCACCCAACGAAAACATAATTAAAAATCAGTTGACGAATACAGATGTATGTATTAAAGATGGGCTGCAATCGTCTGGAAGTAGTTAACGCATGAGGAGGAGTGGAGGACTCACCGTGTGGCGGGTGTGCTGGGGCTGGTGGGGGCTGAGGCTGGCGCGAGCCGCTGGCCTGGTGCTGCGGCAGCGGCGCGGGCGGGGGGCGGCCCGTGGCGGCGGCGTGCGCGTGCCGCACGTACGTGTGCAGGATGCGCGCCGCCTCACCGTCGCCGTCGCACACCTGACAACACGCAACACACACACATACACACTATAATATAGAGGTATACTATCCGCCGATCAAGGTAACCTGAAGAAAATGACAGGTATCCGCTGGATTCAGAAGGCTCAGGACTGATCTCAGTGCCGCATGCTAGGGGAGGCCTTTGTGCTGCAGTGAATCTCCAAGGGCTGTAGGGTGGTTGCAACAACTCTCAATTAAAAAAGATAACGTTCAGGTTCATCACTCATCAGTCTTATTTATTTATTTATTTATTTATTTATTTATTTATTTATTCATCACACACATCTATCATTACAGGTTATATACCCAATGCGACAGATCTTTTAATAGATTGGTCGAGTTACGGTTAACATTGTGATATATACGTGTGTGTGTGTGTGAGGGGGGTGTGAGGGGGGTGTGAGGGGTGTACCTGCAGCCAGTTGTCGTCGGTGAGCTGCAGCAGCGCGGCGCCGCCGGCGGGCAGCAGGTGGCGGCGCGGCGCGCGCACGCGGAACGTGCGGGCCGCCCAGCGCACGCAGCGCAGCACGTCGCGCCGTGACCATTTCTCCGGATCTGATACACCAACAAGGATACCAAAGGGTAACAAAGATTCACACTTATAATATTAGTAAGATCGGTAGTTACTACTTTACAAGCATTACACGGCATATTTACATTAATTTTACAAATCCCTAATACCAACGAAACTTCGATGTTTATCAGAGTGCAAGACGTTTTGTTTCGTCGAAAATGAATAGATGTGGTTTCATAATTAAAATTATAGTTTTTTATGCCCTGCCTTTATGACAAGCAGACAGGCTATCTGACGGTAATTAAGTGATCACCGCCATTCATAGGGATTCTATGAATGGACAGGACACCAGCAATGCGTTTTCAGCCGAAAACAGAGCGATGGACTGCTCCCTTGAAAGATCTCATGTCGCTCAGTACAGTGGAAACACCGATAGGTATAGACAATTCGTTTACAAGAATGAGGTAGAGATTATCGTGAAAACCGTACTGTAGGCGAAAGCCAGCCGCCAGGTGTTCAAATATTAGTGGTACTTGGTTTCCCAAGGTGCTTTAAAAGGAAGGAAAGAGATAACGAGTATTAAATTGAACAGTTCATCATCATGTTTGAACATCCCCCGTTTTGCAGATTGTAGAGTACCTACCTATTATCTGTATAACATTTTCTCCGCAACTCAAGCAATTCTAAGTTTTATCTAATGAGCTTAGGATTGTCGACATAACAAGTTGCTCATCGGTGGATACAGTTTCATTTATTCACTTGGTCTTCGGTCGAAAGGTGGCAGTAGTACTGCATGTGCGGTCTTAGGTACTGCGCTTTATAGAGTGTCAACCTCACAACCTGTACTCAAGCGTGGACTACCGCTTGGCTCTGATGAGCACTCCCAACTTCTTTAGGGGCTTTTGTCCTCACTTATCTAGTTCCAAAAGTAAACTTCAATGTCGTTCAAATGTCGACACCTAGAGACTACTCGTCTAGTCTAGATGTTAAAGGAGTCGATATTCTGGAATTAGAGTGGCATGAAATAGTAGACGTGCCTGTTTGGCTTTTACAGAATTACTAATCACAAAATTTATAATAATTTGATATTTACAGTAGATATAAGAAATTTGTAACTTTACTTACTTAGTCAAATATTATTTGGGACGTGTTATTTTATGTATCTAGCCAACAAATGTGCTGAAAATCCACCTGGTGGCAGGGCAGGGCTATCGTCGCCCGGACATCCGGACATCAACGACACTATAGGCGGCATTATACGTTACCGGTAAAGAGAGGGAGAACGAACTGAGGAAGACAGAACTGACTCTCAAACTCAAAGATGTAACACGAGAAGTCTTTTCGCGGTTGAATCAAGCAAGTAGGTGATATTAGCCAGGCGGGCTCCGGAAAGATGATAATAGCAGTCATAATAACTTAATAATAAAGTAATATTCATAAATACTGTAATAATTATGTGAAGCTTTATCAACAAGTGGGTCGACTTTTGCCGGGTTTTACAACTTTCAGCATTTTTTCAGCATTCTAAGCTGCCCCAGTACAACTTGAGTACAACTTATATCTCAAGATTCAATATTTTCATTGATCCGTTCGCGCGCCACAGCAGGCACCGGGCGCCCGGGGAATTTATCATTACCTAACCATGACTTTCTTTAAAAATAATTATTTTGGAAACAGACAACCAGTATACCGTACTGTATACTTGTCACGGATTTAACGCTTAGCAAACTCCTGAGTCTCCTGAAAATGTGTCTTCTTATTATAGAAAATTATTATCGTTAGATTGTTCCGTTTATTATTATTCTAAGATTGTTCCTGTGGATAGTTCAGTGATAACAAAGGTATAATAATAATAATACTAATAAAGCTTATCTTAACTTGTCACTAAGATACGGAAAAATATAACTAATGCAATTCTCCTCTATGGGTCTGATGGTAGAGTCAAAATCACAATTAGTTTGTTGTTTAAGTAATTTAAAATCGTAGCACTGGAGCTGGAGCTGGAGCTGGTAGCTTGGTACATATGATATGAATCTTCGATACTTGGTTGATCACCCCTCTTCCATCAGCCCGCATTTCAGTAGCTAGGGACTAGGTGCGCTGGTTGCAATACTGGCCAGTGTACAATACAAGTACTTGTACTTAACATACCATAATTATAGGAAAGTGGTTTCAAAAGTGAAATGAAAACATTACTAAGTATATGCCAGATTTTTAGAGCAAACTTTTATTTTAGAATGGATTGACCAGATGTAAAAAATGGCCTTAGTAAAAATCCACAAATGAGCAGATACCTATTTTTGATAATTTTTTCCGAAGTACCTGCTTACTCTCAAATTAGATCTTCTACAATAGGTATATACCAGTACCTATGTGTTCCTATGTATCAGGAAACTTAAAGAAAATAGCATCTACTTTGGATATTTTTGTTTTTGATTTTCTTCAACATAACTACTACTGATTTTTTGATGTCTCCGACCGATTTCGGCCATGGCGACCACTTCGACTCCAAGATATTATGTTTGGTCAACCGAATTTACGTGTTCTCATAATCAAAAAAATTAATATGACCTGCTTGATGGCCAGTGGTACATATTATCTGTTAAAAACTTAAAACATTATGTTAGTTTTGATTTGTTTACAGCAAGGAAGTGCCTGCGCCTGCGCCGGCGGCGGCGGCCGAGCGGCTAGGCCTAAATGCAAGCTGCAGCCGTCACACTACCAATGATTGCGGTATGTTTGGGTTTTGAAAATTGATTTTATTACGTCATTGATTGTGCTAGCTATAATGCTTTAGTTGCGATCACTACATCGACGTGAAAAATAAAACCGATTTGTATCCTATCTATCCTAAAGAGACTTGACAAGCATTTTACCGCCGAGAAATGTTTATTTTCATATTTTGAAAGATAATACTTAAGCTAGAGATATATCTACTTAAATTGCGAGGTTTGGTACGATTTAACGCAGTAGTCTCCTAATTCACTGCATACATTACCAATTCTGTTTTACTTCATGAGGCACACTGTCGTGGTATAACCTTACTGAGTTCCTAAGCTTATAATCTGTGATAAACTAGCCATCGAAAGATTTTTCAATCATAAACCATTTCACTCATCACTGTAAACACGCATATTGCTCAAGGAACACTTCCCCCTTCACACATTTGACATTCAAACATGTCGAACAAAAACTATCTTATCCGGGCAATTATCCCGCGGGGATCCGATCCCGTCGTCGGACGTATCGTAAGAGGAACACAAGTTTACCGGCAGGCACGGTTTCATCCCCCGAGTCGGAGTCGGAGCCGGAGCCGGAGGGGGGCGTGGGGAGCGCGGGGTCCATGCAGGCATGTCGGGGTGCCATGCGCCAGGGGGTCGCGCGGTGTCAGTGAGGAGCTCCGGTCGACCAGCTCGCGCTCCGCGGCCACTATAGGAGGCCGCGCGACCTCTCATCGCTTTTTATTCGCGAGCGCGCGTCACCGGCGTGACGTAGGCGATTCGTCAGCGCGCAATTGTGACGAGGAAAACGTATTCTCGGAAGCTGCGGCTGCACCGCTGCACGCAGCCCGCCCGCCGCTCGCCGCTCGCCGCTCGCCGCTCGCCGCTCGCCGCTCGCCGCTCGCCGCTCGCTGCTCAGATGAAAGCTCATATTTAGCAATGCGCTCCTGCCTGCCATCCGCACTCCGCACTAAACAGTGCATGTGAAGCGGTCGTCAACTCGCGAAAAGATTATGAAATGTTACTGATCTTGCCCGAAATAATATTTTTTTTTGTCCAGAGTTTTATGACATGCTAATGATTGTGAACTATGAAAACAAATTAATTTAACACTGATTTTAAACTAGGCGTCAAAACCTCTGCTAAGTTTAATAATTTTTATTTTTATTTACTTCGACCAAAATGCAATTTAACTTTCTTAAAAAGTCCTTGTGCCTTTACCTGCAGATCATTATAAAAATAACTACCTATCATTAATTTAGCTATCCAAAAAGATAAGAAGGATAATAATATTTATCGGTGTCCAAGAAGATGGTTCAAATTAAACCGTGGTAAGTCTAGGTACATATACAGGATGGAATATTCGTAACTCATCTGAAGGGAGTTAGCCATATTGGGGCGGTTTAGAATACTAACCCCAATCCCACGCCGGATGGGTGTCGTAAGAGGCGACAAAATCTGGCCCGCTGGTGGTAGGACCCCTCGGAGGGATTATATTGATAATATTGTTTTTAATTGTGAATTAACCATAATTACTATTATTATTTTTCCATGGGGTTTGCATGGATAGCTACCAGTCGCTTTTAATCCGCTTGCTACACTCAGGAATCGAAGCGGCTGAAATGTGACATGTGATGTGACACAATATTTCCCTGAACTGTTTCAATGCAAACGGGTACACACTATTTTTGTATTGCAATACCGATATTAGTGGATACCCGGCGTGTTCCATTACGTCAAAAATCGTAAACCACAAACTTATAATGTATGTGAAGAACGTGCATTCACTGAATGATGAGATGTGAGGTAGACACTAGTCTACACTAGCGCGATGGTACGACAATTTAAGTGCGACCTGTGCGACACACAACATTGGCCGCTTCTTCATCAGACGACAAGAGAACGACATGTCATCTCATGTATTAATTGTGCAGTTGTGCACACTGCACTCACGCAAAATTCCATTCAATCAAAGTAGCGTGAAGATAAATGGTGCTGCCAGTAAATGCAATAGTGTTACTGTTTAGTAATGTTTTAAATATGGTTTTAAAACATTTTATATGTACAGTGTCGCAGCACCACTTGAATTATAAAGCTGTGTCGTTGTCGTGTCGTCCAGTCTCCAGGGACCAGTCTAGAAACGGCCATTGTGTATGTAAATAGCGCGGTGGGGAAACCCGCGGACTGCGGTTGTTTTTTCTTTATTTCCGTCAAGATCCTATCGTTACAACGTCTATCCTTATAAAGAAGAGACATCAACTGCATTTTATAGCGATAATGCGTAAAATTAAAAAAAAAGTTTTACCTAAAAAAAGAAGAAAGAAGATAACGGAGACGATGGACTTAGTAAATCATACCTACACTATGTTATTAATAGTTTTATCGATTCCGAAATGATCGTCAATAAGACAAAGTAGACCCTCAACCCGGAAGACCTTCAACTGACGACTCTCACATTGAGAGAGACAGTCTGTGATTTGATGTGTACAAATCGTCGATTGACTGTCAGGAAACTTTCAAAAGCGGTTGGAATCTCCTCTACGGTTTTGTTATGCTATAACCCAGCTCCAGACCAGAGTAAGTTGTGACAAGACAACCTATGGACTGTGCTTGCTTTAATATAACGCACGCGTGACGCGGCACGCCTCGCGCTACCTCATGCAGCCATCACCGACATCATTATGCTGATTCTGTCACTGATTCATGTAGGACACCTACTTGCTGACGCCCTAGAAAGCTGAAATTTGATGCACTGTCTAAGATTTCTACACAAACAACAACAAAAAACCAGCCAAGTGCGTGTCAGGCCACGCGCAATGTAGAGTTCCGTAGTTGTAAGTTTATCAACTTTTTCTTATAACTTCATTTTAATTATATGCTACTACCATTGAAGTATAATGTCATAGAATAGACATCTCGAACAAAATGTGTGTCCCCGCCGGGAGGTTCTATTTTCAAAATTGAGCCCTCGTTCTCCTTTCAAAATCGAACGAATCCAATGGCAATGAGGGTTTTCGATACTTTTTCTGCCACCAGGCGGCGCTACGTTGACGGCAGGTCTAAACAGCTGTCAGATAGCACAGAGTCGTAGGTACTAAACATAAATTAATGAAATTCTGTTGTGTTTGGAAGTGTTATTGATTTTATTATGGATTGCGGCCAGAAAAAGGTCGCCGAACTGAAGATTGAGCTCAAAAAAAGGGGCGCAAAAGTCACTGGTATCTACTAAGGAAAAGCTCATTGAAAGGTAGGTACTAGATTTTGTTTACACAATTTGATTTCGTTCTTTAACTACTAAATTGCAGTTATTTATTTATCCGACCACTAGAACACAGAAAAAGTAGCTTTCTTCCTTCCGCATACATTGTCTACTTAGTACCGAAAACCACCTAAAGTCTGACGGCACACAATTTTAAAATAATAGATTTACATTTCGTAGTTCCCAATAGTTAACCATACATAGTAGTGTTATATATCAATAGATTCGGCTTGAAGTGCTCTCTTTAACTGTCCAATTAGTTTTTGATTTACCTTAAAATTTTTCAAAATTTTCTTTAAACTACTTTTTCCTCATATAAACATACGTTTTTGCAAAAGTTTCTTTTCAAATTTCACGTCCACCGACCAATGCGTGGTATTGGAAGATTAGAAATTCCTTGGCGCACCCATTTCTATTAGTTCCGTAAAAAATATTTCGTAAATTTCAAATTTTTTTGCCAAAAACTGTAAAAACCACTCTTTTCAAAATTACTTTCTCAAAACTCTTTTTACATCAAATTTTATTTCAGTTCTGTGTGGCGCTCACCGAGCCCGATCTTTTGGTATCTTTCGCGCCCCGATCAGACTACTGAGACACGGGCTATTGTTCGTTGGAATTTATCTTTGAATGGCTACGAGCCACTGCTTCAATCGGGTTTTATCTTCAGTAGGGAACTTATGCCATCCTGTTTTATTTGCACACATAGGCACTGCTCAACACTGTGGCATTTTAGGAAACAATATTCTTAAAGTAATGATTTTATGAATAAATAAACCAAAAAATACATACAAAACTGTAATACGCGTATGTATTTTGACAGTTCATTAGACCTGACGCCAAAGTGCTGCCATCTGGCGTAGACCGTTTCAGAAAACCCTCATTGAAGCCGCGCGGCGCCAATGCATTGGAACATACATTGTGTTCGCGGTGTCCATTCTATACGCTAGTAATAATACTTCAATGGCTACTACCGTGAATTTTTCAGCTGTCCCCCATTTATTTAACTGACGAGTAGACGAGAAAAAAAACCAATGTCACGTGATCCGTCTTCAGATACCTCTTCGAAGCTTGGAGTCCAGTTGTATGTATAAAGTTCTTGAGTCGAAAGCACCGGCAACTTTGACAAGTGTCTTGTCATTTTGTGACGAGACGACGCAGGTCGCAGACGTATGTCATTAATGTCAATTGTGTCATGTAATTTTGTTTACATGGGTGTAAAAACTGTAAAAAGAACAGATTTTATTTAATAAATTGATAGAGTACAGTAGATGTAATAATTAAGCAGCCTAGCTATGGTAATTTACGGAGTATATATCGTAAGTAAATCGGGTGGTCTAATATTCAACTACGACCACAACATTCCCCGAGTAGAGACAGAGAAAACATTTGGCTTTCCCCTCGACATCAAGCTGCAATACGAGAATAAAAAAGTTATTGTTGTCTTCGGGCAAAGAGATGGAATAAATGGTAAGAATAAAATGAGATGACAAGATTACATAGTTTTACTTTTTTACAGTGCTGTTGTAACTCGTTACAAATACTAACTCCAGTTTTCCAATTTGTCTATAATAGTCCCTCCCTGTGATAGTCAATAAATATTGGTTTTACTCATTATAAAATTGTGTTGTTCTTATGCAGTTGGACATGTGTTATTGTCTGTAAATGGATCACCAGTGAACGGACGAACCACCGAGGATGGGAAGGATGTGTTTGACCTGATAGAAGCTAAGGTAACATATATACATATAAATCATTAGGACTCCATCGCCAAGTTTTATGTTTTTTAAAAACATTTGCCTTTTTATCACAGATATAGATACAATGCTATCCTAATGTATGTAGTTGGGAAACATATACAATACATTGCCCGAATGACCCAGGTATTATACACATTGCCCAGGGATTGTATTGTATATGTGCATCATACAGATTTCTAGTAACATAATTATGCTTTGGGCACATGAATGAATAACAGCTGGACCTATATCACCTATCATCTCAGTAATGAAAAAAACATTGGTTATGATAAGAAAATATCCAATGGGGGTGCCATTGAATATGTTATGCAATAGTTGGTTTAAACTTATTGGTTTATTCCAGTACAGTGGACCCCCGGTAATCCGACAATCATTTTGCAGGGCACTGTCGGACTATCGAATTTGTCGGATTATAGAGTACTGTCTAAGACCCCCTATAGTCCGGAATTTTTTACCAAAGAGTACCTTGTAATCCGACACATTACAGTAAACAATGAACACACGCTAGACCGCACCGCTATCACATATAGTCAAATTTAAACTAAGCAATCAGAATTACAACAATACCCTACGTGTTGAGCACAATAGTGGTAGTACGTACAAGTTATAACTTATTCAATCATGCATTAGCCAAGATTGTCAAAAAAATATTCAATAAAATAAATAATAGCCCATGTCGGATTACCGGGGGGTCTACTGTAATGCAAAGTTTCATATTGCAACCCACAATTTACATTTCCAGGAAAACTTTCCCCTCAGTTTAAAGTTTGGGCGTCCGCGAGCCACCACCAACGAGAAGATAGTGCTGGCCAGCATGTTCTACCCGCTGTTTGCGCTGGCCAGCCAGCTCAGCCCCGTGCCCAAGAGCTCCGGCATCGAGATCCTCACTGCAGATACATTCAAGCTGTCCTGCTTCCAGACCCTCACCGGTTAGTCTCGTGATACAAGTTGTCCCCTATATTACATGATTTGATGAAATGTCAAATCCTTTGGTTGTGTTTCTAAACTCAACTCAATTGTACGCTAACATTTTGACCCAGTTGCATGGATCGGATCAGTTTGATTCAGCCATGAAATGCAAATGTCTGTAATACCCATATTACAGTAGTAAAATTGTTTTGTATTCAGTATTGTCATGCTCCCAATAGTTTCACATTACATACTTATTCAGTATTTTTCCATTGAACTTTAGATTGTATATATATTTTTTACGTGTACTTTCTCTTTGCAGGTGTAAAATTTATAATAGTAACAGATCCAAACATGCAAGGGGCTGACGTTGTGCTGAAGAGGATCTATGAGTTGTACTCGGACTATGCCCTGAAGAACCCGTTCTACTCCCTGGAGATGCCCATCCGCTGCGAGCTGTTCGACACGTCGCTGCACACGCTGCTGGAGCTGGTGGAGAAGTCGGGCACCGCCAACTTATAGTTTGGGTCTGAGTCTGTTCTACAGCTTAATTAGGTTTGTATTGGTATATTTACCTACAATCTGTTATCTATTATTGTAAGTGCAACTTTAGGGAGGGTGGAAGATGTACATCATCACACATTGTGCCCAGTCTAAGCGTCGGTTCACACCGAGACATGACTCGTCGTGATGCTTGATGTGGCCAATATAATAAAGTCAATAAGGTCAAAATTTTATTGCCAGTTGAAATATGTTGTCGCATCCAGCAGTATGGCTTGACCTTTATACAAACTTAATAAGACAATGTATTTCTTTTATTATTTATTTATGTAAATTATATTAATTTGCAGTCAACTTTATACATATAATATTTATCTACTGTGAATGTTTGGAGAACTTATGTATATTTAGGTTTAAATTTAATGTGTTGTTTTATTTTGATATAAAAGCAAGATCAATGACATAGAGATTAGTGGATGTATTAATGTAAACTTAAGTTATTAAGTATAATTGTTGAGTTTGTTAAAACTTTTAATATTTGATTCCACCAGTGTGTCAACTGTCAATGCCGGTTCATCAAAAACCTAACAGCATAATAATAAGTAAGGACATCAAAAGCAAACATTTATCAGCCACATAAATATCCAGCCGGGTAGCCGGGTCTCGAGCCTGGACAGGAAGGCCTCGCATCACAAGCAGGATGACTTTCCACATAGGCTATGGGTTTGTCTAGATATGTGTAAATATGTGTGTATGTCAATGTAATATAGTACTGTTACAGCGTCAAGGGTACTTGGTACTCAATAAAAGTCATGTTTAAGTTTACAATAAAAAATTTATTGATATAATAATTATTTATTTATAACAAGTGGTACCGTCTCCGCGCCGCCACAGACCCGCTCGCTCTTTGTACTTGTACGCGCGCCAACACTATTGCCGTATGTTTGGTGCCCGAGGGACCTCCGGGACGCACCAGACGTCACGTCATGCAAGTCGGAAAGGAGAAACCGATTACTTTTCAAGAAACAGAAAAAACAAAAGTTTTTCCTTCCGTTTCGGAGGGTTCTTAATGTATTTATTTAAACATAAATACTTGAAAGTTGATTAAATTGTTACCATCAACACGCGGGTGACGGCTCGATACGTTTGAGCGACGTGTGAATAAAAAATCAAAACGATTACAATATTTGACGAGGGAACACGTCCCGGAGTTCGCGACGGACTGACCGCTGCACCCGCCGCACCCCCCGCGCCGCGCCCGCCACTCCACCATTAAAACTAGAATTATTGTTATAAACTTATCCCCGGATCCCGTTCTTGGCGAGACGCTTCTTTGATTAAAGCCAAAGTAAGATTAAGAACCACCATACTGTGAAGTGTGGAGCGCGTCGCTGGCGCGGCGGACGCGGCGCGCAGCGACCGCCGCCTCGGGAGAGATTCGCCGTGGTCGGTATAAAAATAGAGCCAATACTAATATTATATTACCTCCGCTCGCTATAATTATCTTAACTACGTAATTCAAGGGTCTTAAGTAATACGCTGGGGCCGAGCGCGGGGCGGGGCGGGGCGGGCGGGCCGCGCCCCTACACTATAATATAAATCTTTAGAGTACTCCGACGACACTTCACACGAAACAACGTTAATAATGCCTCCTGCACACTGCACGCTCCACGCCGCGCGCCGCCGGCCGCCGCACTGGGCGGTCGGCCCCCAGCTCACGAGCCCGAGACATCCACAACATTTATAAAATCACTCGCTAACATAATTATCACAACTACAACGAAACGTTAACATATCTCAAATATAACTAACCGCGCCTCGACCGACCTCCGCCCTAACCCTACCTTACCTAAACACGAACATGCGCACCCCGCGCCGCCCCCCGCCCCCCGCCCCCGCGGCCCGGGACGATGACGCAGCACCCCCGCTCCCCTCGACAATACATGTGCCGCCAAACAGAAAATGATATGATTCGTTGATGAAGTTGGTTCCTTCCAGTCAAAATTAAACAATGAGCTTAGTCGACGTCCGACTACCGTCGCGAGGGGGATGGCGTCCTACTTAAATATAAAACCTCGAAACCTGTCTGCTGGCATTGTTCGCCTCCTATGAGTACATTCGTTAATGCCCAGTGTAACATTTCATTAATGAGTTCATAATATGATTAGTCCTATCGCCGCACCACGCCGTTAGAAAACATTATACACGCACGTATCATAGTCGTTAGCGAGTACATGTAAGTACGAGGTAGCTCAGTACATCAGTAATTTAGAAATATCTCCAAAATCTGCTCCTCCGTCTGAACGGAGGAGAAAATAACCGAAATCCATAATAATTATTCCGGTTATTCTGTTGGACGTTCATAATTATATATTACGCATGTATCATCCGACACATTCGGTTGGCAGCGCGACTCCATCGGAATTTAGGTACAAAAATATTTATCTATTTTTAAATCGCAACGTTACTATTTTTATTTATAGGATTTATAGCATGTAAGACACTTGAGCGCTGAAATTTACGAATAATTTCAACGAATATTGCTTTTACTTAAAATCCACCACGGACCTCAGTACCATATGAAGCTCGGCGCAGTCGGGGCCGTGCTCGGCATCACTCGAAACTAAGTTAACAACTACCCTCATCTACCTTACCCTACTTCGAAAGTGTCGCGTGTCGCGGGTCGCGTGCCAACCGAACGTCCCGCCCGCTGAGTGCCGGCCGTGTGTCGCGTGTCGCGTGGCGCGGCTAGGAGGGCTCGGGGTCGACGGCGTCGCGCGGGCCCCACAGCCGCAGCGAGTAGTCGTCGGAGGCGGAGACCAGCACGTCGTGGTGGCGCGGGTTCCACGCCACGGCGTTCACGCAGCGCGAGTGGCCCGCCACCACCGCGATGGGCTCCTCGCCGCTGATGTGCCAGATGTACACCTGCCACACGACACAACCATACTGACGAAACACACGCCACGCTAGAAGGTCATGCTACGAGCGTCATGTCAAATTCACAAAACAAATTCATTCAACGTCACTACAGTTACTAAGTTAGTATAAGGCAGTTTGTACCTCAATTTGTTTCTCTTATGTGGTCTAACATATTTGTTTAAACGCTCGATGCCACGGCTTGTGATCCTTGAGTTAATCTAACTGATGAAAGCTAGATCTGGTGATACGATCGCCCACCGCGCACAGCCCAAGTAGCACGTGGGGCTGAATAAGAGTTCACATTTAGCGTACAAGTGAACTTAAAGCATTAATTCACTCTTATATGAGTTCACCTGTGATGTATTAGCTGTATAAAGGCGAAAAATACGCTTAAAGCTGTTTAAGGTCTGTATAAGAGTGTAATGTTAACCTACTACTATTTAAATGCTGTTATACTGCTACTATGCAGCTATGTGAACTTAAGGCTGTATAACTTGTGCCCAAATCAGTCGTATAAGGGCTGTAAAGCGTGCTCTACAGCTCATATACAGCTGACTTACCGCTTATAGTTCACATGTGAACCCTTAGACAGCCCTTATACAGCCCCGCGTGCTACTTGGGAGTGTAAACCCAATAATTACTATGGGTAGTTGATTACCTTGTTGTCCTCGCTGCCGGACGCGATGAAGTCCTGCTGCGCGCCGCCGAAGCACGCGTGGATGGTGAAGTGGCCCTGGCTCAGGCCGCGGAACCGCCGCACCAGCGCGCGCGCGCCTGCCCACACAATACATCACTGCATCACTACATCACTCGATATAACCTCAACTAACCAACTAGTCTCCCGATGCATTACTATTGCAGTTATTTTGTTGATATCATGTACACACTCACAAGTCATAACACATTACAAACACCCACAACCCGAGATAAACATTTATCTACAACATTAATATCTAACCAGTCCGGCAATCGGACCTCTCGCTTTGCCAATAAGCTACGGCCTACGAGTCGTCATGAGTGACCACTAGTGACAAAAATCCGTCGGTCCCGGCAAGGTCAAGGTAAGTCAAGTAGCCGTAGGCCTTCGAAGCAGGCATGGAAACATCCAATACTTGGAGCAGTGTGGTGGAGTATGCTGTAGGCCTCCTCCAGAGGAAAGACCCTCAGTTGGCCATTTATGGATTGAAGCCAGCTCCTATCATGGTAGTGAAGCATCATGCGTAACGTACGGATGTCCCAGAGATGCACGCCCTGGTTGGCCACGTTGAGCAGCAGCAGCGTGTCGGCCGCGTTCAGCGCCATGGCCATCACCGCGTGCTCCTCCTGGATGCTGCACACACACACACACACACAAATTACGTCAGGCCACTGCAACACCGCACACAGAGATATGATATGACCCTGTGATAGGATCACAGGAGGTAAAGTACAAGTGAAGCGATCTTAGCCCGGCGACGGCTGCTCGTGTCGGTCGTAGATGGAGCGACATAAAGCTGGGTTTGTGATAGCTGGTGGCTACATTTTCTTGAGCCTTCAGTCCTGGTTTTTGTCGTAAGATGACAGTCGTCACATTTTTACAATATCGAGTTTGATTTAATAATCGTAGGATCACTTTTGGGCCGCTGATTGTATCAATACATTCAGTCAGGCCGCAGGTGGCGTACGTACAGGTTGCGGTCGGTGAGGTCGCCGAAGTCGTAGAGCCGCACGCGGTGGTGCGTGTCGGCCGCCAGCACGCGCCCGTCCGCGCGGCACGCCAGCGCGTTCACCCGCACGCCGTCCCAGTTGTTGATCAGCGTGCCCTGCACACACACACACACACATATAGTACACCAAATGTAAACATAACATACAAAGATAATAAGATAGGAGATACAAAAAGTGGCCCTATAGCTAAGCAGCAATCATAGACATAATACTACTAGACTAGGCAAGGTATCTGAGCATATGTAAGTGAAACCGTCACGCTGCGAAGAAAGGCAGGAGGTAAACCTATCCTTGTCTTACTTACGAGTTACGCGAGTCTCCTTGGTCTCTTTCTAATAGCGTGACGCAAAGATGGCCCGCTTGTCTAGTCTAGTAGTATTATGTCTATGGCAGCAATCCTTCCAATATGATTCCAGGCAACCAACGACTACGATACGAGAGTGAGAAAAAGGTAGGATGTACTTATTTTCAGAGGATAGTAGGTATCATTGTTAAAAATGATTAATAACGATCGAATAGTGCGTAAAATAGAAAAAGAGAAATAGAGGAAATAAACATTAAAGGAACTAATGTAAAGGTGACATGATAGAATCAACTTGTAGAGCTTTTAGTTGGGTTTTAAAAGATTGTAAAGAACCCACAGATCTGAGAGAAGACGGTAAATATTACACTGGGGATGTAAGCTCCCTCTGAAACAAGCAACAGTGTCGGATACGTTCTGTGCGTGTGTGTGTGCGTATATGTGTGTGTGGGGTGTGTGTGTGTGTGTGTGGGTGGGTGGGTGGTGTGTACTGACGTCGAGCCGGAAGTGGTAGAACTGTCCGCGCGAGCCGCCGCACACGAACTTGTCGGAGCCGGCGTGCCACGCGGCCGCCGTGATGGAGTCCTCCTGCGAGTGCGTCATCTTCACGTGCAGCTGCTCCGTCTGCAAACGTACAACATCACATCTGTACATCTGTAATGATAAACATCTCTAATGATCTCATTCTTAGTAAGTTTCTTTATGGTAGTAAGTTAGCCTAATACGAGTAGCAGGTTCATTTTAGGATAGAAAATATGATACAAAAATATAAAGCAGTTCCTTCAATTTAATCTGCATAGTAAAATTATACAGCATGTAATAATAAAAAGTGGTAGCAATTAAAATCCATGAAAATGTATATTAACATGGATCTGATAAACAAATAAATTAATAAAAACACCCATAAATCACAGATAAAAAACAAAACATGACAATTCTCAAAACGTGTATCAAACCCCTAGCATGCCTAACTCGCGATATCTAGGTGAATAACTTGTAAGTATCATATCATCCGTTTTCCCTTCATACTTAAACCCTGGTTTAAGACAGGCAAAAATACTTAGGTATGTACCTACTAAGGAAATATCTAAAATAAAATAGGAATCGCAAATATTTAATACAAAACTGATAAACACCCAAGTATTTCTGGCGTAACCTATTAAAAAAAATTGAATGGTATTTAAAAACTCACGGACTCGAACCTGCGAGCAGGCGCTTCGTCGCGCGTCGTGTTGGTAATACATATTTCAGTGATAACATAACGGCACATCGCGCAACATTTCATCCACCACACTTGTTAAATGTTTAATCATGATGCACTATCAAGTCTTCCGCCAATGAAGAACGGATCCAATAAATAGTTGTTTAAACCACCAGCCGGCAGCCGGCAGCCCACACACTGACACTAAAAGCGTCCTGTCGTGTAACACAGTGACATCCCCCATGTCCACACAGCACTCCACCAACGTTCAAGATGTCGGTAAACAAAATGGCATGAAGTCTTGTCCGCACGTGTTTTGATTTGGCGCTCTCATTTGCAATATTGTTTACAAGTTCGCCGCTTTTTTGAGCGCTCAGTGTGTAGGATTCATGTAGTTTAAAGGATAATTTGGTTAAAAATTAAGGTCATATTTTTAGGGTTCCGAAGTTAAATCGGTATCGAAGTAAAATCGTCCGTCCGTTCGACTGTCCGACGCATAGCGCCGAAATATTTGGCTTTAAAGTGCTAATTTTGCTTATGAGTCAAGCGCCCCCCTCCCCCCCCCCCCCCCCCCTCTGCCGGCTAAACGGTTAGAGTTGGACAAGTGAAGAAATTGTCGAAAATAGGTTATGTTATTATGATGAATTTACAAGGAAAACTATCACGGCTATACATATTTGCATATGTAGTTCATGAGTAATAGTCGATAAACTTACTTCGGAACCCCACATTGCCCGTGGCCTGACACACACTTGCCCGATTTTACATAACATTCGAGCTGAGAGTCGAGTACTGAATGTCCTCCGAAAAAATGTCTCTTGTTTAATCTGACACCCTGTATACAAAAAGCCATAAGTGCCTTATTAATCTTAATCGTAATCGTAAGAATCTTACCAAACCCTTAAAGCTAGAAACCAAACATTTTGCACACAGGTTTTCTTTACAATGATACAAGTTGTTTTATAGTCGCATTGAGATAGGGACAAAGAATAAAGATTTATATTTTTGTTTATAAATGATCCTACTTCTACAACAAATCGTTATGGCGATGGGTTATGTTATGTCGTTAGTAAGGTGGGCGTACCGCAATGTTCCATATCCATATGTCGGGAGAGTCCTCGGGCCCCACGGCGATGAGGTAGCGGCCGTCGGGGCTCCACGCCAGGTACGACACGCCGTACGGGTGCCCCTCCAGCGACTTCCTGCAACCATACACATTACACACACACTCACACCGGTCACCCACTGCACCCACACCTCGTTAGTGCGTCATTACATGAAACAAATGAAAGTGATCAGAGTTCTCTGCCTGTCTGGTAACATCGATAATATATCCGTCCAACATTCTATCACCTTTTAGACATCCACTGTTGGATTTATACCGATGATGTTGCAATGTCTATAGTATCACAATCACATAGATAGTAACGTCATAGGCCGCTAATATAAAGCTCTATTATAATGAACGTGATAGAGAACACCGCTGAGCGGCCGACCTGAAGGTGAGCCTCTTGGCGACGGGGTCGAAGTCCCACAGCATGACGGTGTTGTCCTTGGAGCCCGAGGCCAGCTTGGAGCCGTCCGGGGACCACTTGCAGTACCACACCTCGTCGCAGTGCTCGTTCAGAACCTGCCCACACACACGCACACACACAGATAAGAAATCCGTCAAATCTAAGCGTATGTTTGAAGCTGCAGCGAATTATTGGATTCAAATTCAAATATATACTTTATAGAACACAGTCAAATATTTTAGGTCAAAGGCTTAACACGTTTCCGTGCATAAATTGTCCTTTTTTACATGGTGCGAAAATGCGTGATTTGTGATGCACGATCCTATTAATGAATGGGTTTTAGCCGTTTTAGAACCCTTAGTAAGCTCGGTCGCTAAAATTACACTAAACAATTTCAAGGTAAAATAAATAAATAAATAAATAAATAAATAAATAAAAATAAATTCTTGACAAAAAATAACTGACTTCAAAATTAGGGATAACTCTAAAACTGCTCGTCAGATTTCGCTGAAATTAAAGTTAGTCCACATGACAAACACCAGCTTTCGATTAAAAAAATCATCGATTTTGATGGTTCACCCGTTCGAAAGTTCTGAGGTAAAAAACATGCTTTCTAGAAGAGTCTCGGCGCTTTGCTTCAGACAGACGGACGGACATGACGTAACCGTGTAGGTGGTGGAGGGCGAGTGAGTGTATACCTGGAGCTGGTGTATGGGGAAGGTGTCGGCGGAGCACTGGTGGTCGGCGAGCAGCGAGAAGGGCACGTGGTCGGGCAGGTGCGGCGGCGCGGGCGGCGGCGCGGCGTGGAACCGGCAGCGCGCCGCCTGCTGCGCCGCCGCCTGCCCCAGCAGCGCGCGCAGCCGGCCCGGCGCCATCATGAGCGCGGGCGGCAGCACGGCCTGCACGCGCGCCAGCACGGCCGCCCGCGAGTGCGCGCCGCCCGCCCACTGCGCGCGCGCCCGCAGCTCGCCCGCGTCCGCGCACATCATGAGCGCCGACAGCCGGTGCACGCGCGGCGTGTCGTGCTGCAGCGGCGTCAGCTCGTTGCGCAGCACGTGCAGCGCGTCCAGCACGCGCCCCGCCTCCAGGTGCTCCAGGTACTTCTGCTCCAGGACCACGAACTTCATCTCCTGCAAATGTTTTGCAACATAGTACATGGGTGGAACGTTCATAAAGAGTAATGTTGATGGTGACCTTTTATCCTTTTATGGGTGAAACTGATGACTGACTTTAATTGCCTTGCCAGTTGAGAGGACTGATCAACCACTGTCAACACTAATAATTATTGTTGACTGTAAAACAACAGCTGGGATTCGTATTAAAATCCGTATAAAAATCATAGTCTGGTCAAATTGTCCCGCGGTCTAATCGTGTGTGAGGGGGGGGGGGAGGGATGTATGTCCTCACAGCAAGGTTGTGCGGCTCGACGTGCGGCGAGTCCCGCAGCAGGTCGTGCAGCGCGCGCAGGTCGTGGTCGGCCTTCACCCAGTCGCCGGCCAGCACGTGCTGCCGGAACGTGGCCGCCGCCGGGTGCTCCAGGTGCAGCCCCGACTCCTCCATCAGCACCGCCGCACTGCGCCTGCACATCACGAACCATCGTCATACCATGATGCCATAGCCAAATAGCAATATTCACAAACTGTACATCTGTGTCTTTACACACTCATTTCATATTACTAAGTATATTGATATGATATGAACAAATCAATGACCGCAACATGTGAAGGTAACAGTAATATTATCGCAAGTACCGTTCAATACTCGGTAGGATACATAGGTACCAATAACCACCTATGTTCAGGTAAGTTTGAAAACTTGCCAAACTCTATTTTTGATAGCAGTTTTGAGCCTGCCATTTCACCATTATATTTTAATCTCATAACCCGAAACCACCGAAACTCCACATGTATCGAACGCAAGTTCATGGAACGTCGTATCAAAGAAGACGAGCTGGATAATTGTGTCGCTGTTGCTATGCCAGTGGCGTGGTGTGTGTTGTGTGGTGTGGACAGCGCTATGGCTAGCTCTAGCCTAGTTGCGAGGTGGTTGCGAGAGCAGCGCGCCGCGAAGGCCGCGGCCTGTCGCCATACGGAATATTGATCATAAGTAGATATTAAGTTCGCGGCCGCTAATGTATTGTCGATGAAAACTGCATTTCAATATGTGTCGATCTAAAAATATATAATGCAGGGTGCAACTAGCCGGTGGGCATCCCGGGACAGAGAACACGGCTGTAATAAAATTTATCAAGCCATAAAAATATTCATATAAATTAGACTGTAATTAACCACAGAATAATTGAACTGTCATACGAGATGACAATATTCGATCACCATTTAAGTGTGTACATACCTACCTATATACACGACAACACATTCGCCACCACACTCACAGCACAGTAATCTGGTATTTCGCATACTTTCGCATAATATTGAATTTGTTTTAACATCCAAAATAAATTTGAAAAATGGTCTTAGAAGACCCATAATATTTTTGGAAGACCTTTTCAATGATAACCCACGACCCACATTATATGTATTTACGCAACGAATAAAAAATTCATCCTCACGTTACCTGTAGGTGTAGGGGAGGTACCGTGAAAAATGTTTTTCAATATTTTATTCTATGATTCTGGAATTTTAATAAATAATATTTATTATTTAATATTTATTAAATACATATTATGTATATCCATGCCAAATTACACCTTTCTAGCACTAAGGATCTCGGCGCTTTCCTTCGGACGAACGGACATAAAACTATAAGGGTTCTGATTTTACCTCGGAACCCTAAAGTTGTAACTCGAAATTGCTAATCCGCCTTATATTAACATTCATACTTTGAAGCGAGTGAAATCATCCCATCCATCAAAGCGAAGAACAAATAGATCTGAGAATATTTCAAAATCCTCCATCAAAGTGCGGAGTCGAGGTCAAACGCATGCAACCCTGTGGAGTAGTCTGGAGCACTAGCCGACTGGCGACTGGCGACCGGGAACAAAGGACGTCCCGAGTGCCCGACGGCCGACCCCGAGCGTTCACACCGAAATCGGCGAGACGCTGCTGCTTTCATTTCGTTTATTTTCTCCTACGAACGACGCGACGCGGCGACCATGTAAATTGCAGGGCTTGCACACTTGCACCTGTCTGGAGTCGCGAATCAATCTCAAAGCAATTACCGCGCCATTTGTTTTGTGCCGTCTTGCCGCTCCCACATTGCAAAGACAAAGACGCTACTCACGATGAATCACCATAAAATAAACAATACTCGGGTAGAGCCACTTCATTTTGGGGAACACCTAATAATGATTGTTTATCAATATGTTAAGAACTAATCTCTCATCGAGGGTCGTGACCACCACTAAGCACTTTCCTTGTTATGTCTCTCCACTTGTTGCGGAACTAATAGTTTGGATGAATCCCACGAGAAATATTTCTCAGAACTCAGGACAGTAATGACCTATCAGAAAACACTCCGGGCGTGATGGTGTGTGGCGTGTGTGGTGTGAATGCACGCTCAGCTCGACACGATCCAGATCAGACACCATTCGCGTCCACTCTTCCTACTTATTACTACCAGTAGAAGCAATTGTTTTGGAATGTTATTGTCACAGTATTGCTCTAAAAGCGGTAGGGAAGAATATTAATTGAGAATACACCAAAAATAAATTTTATGAACCGACCGAGATGTTGGTAAACTTGATAATATTTGTACCGTGGTTTCGGTCTTGGCTAATTTGGTTTAATGGTATGTGACCGAATCGAACGTTAAAAGTGGCAGGATGGAGTGTAAACTCATTTTTTATTTAAATATATGAAGATATTAATGCCTAACACTACTCGAACGTTCACCCGCTAGTAAAAGTAATCGTTACAGAACAGAACATAAAATGCCCTAGCGAAGTGTTTCTACATCTAATTTCAATGGAAACAGTCGGTATGGCGCCTGTCCGGCTGCCAGGCGACACGTCACGCGATATAGGCGATGACTGGCGAGTGTGCAACCATGTCATTGCATTGCGGTGTCAGTGACGCACACCGCACACGCAGCGACCGCAGCCCTCGGACACACCCACATATCCTTCTTCTGCATAAAGAACAGGAGCCTGGTTTCTGCGACCTGTATTACATCATGCCAAGATCGTTTGGTGATGAACGCCTATTATTCCTCTACTGTCCATGAATGGGCCTTACTCTACCCTCTCCCACAAGACAAGACTCATCCCATACCATCGAATAAGTCACTGTTTATAATTAAAACCATATTACATATTTTATACCGAGTGCTCTAATTACTAGGATATTCTATCCACACTTACTTAACATCATACCTAACTATCATAAGTAGTAAGTATTTTCTACACCATACTCTTAAGAAATTTCTCAAAGATATTGGTGGAAGCAAAACATTGTTGTTTTAATTATTGACATTTCATGATTGTGAGTATTGTGACTTCAAAACAGATATCAATTTAGTTTTGTTAGCTTTGTTTTGTTTCTCAGGGATGCCATCCATGGAGACAGTCTGACCGAGGGCGCCAAGGCCGCCTCGCGTGACGCGCCTTCATCAGCTAAAATAATCCCATTATTAAAATCGCCGCCGCCTTTTTCTGCGTTTTTTGTTCACTACTAGCACCTATGGAACATTATAATTTCAAATTTTAAACTAACGAGCACAAAGTGCATCAATAAATGTAAATGCAAACGTTTCTAGACACAGCAGTACAAAACTAGCGCCGCGAACCAAACATTCTTGAAATTTCATTGCCATCGGTTGGATGGTGACCATTTTTTTTAAATCAAGATTGCTAGCTGATTGGTGAGCTAATAAACTGTTGGAACTGAAATGATAATGAAACGTATGCACTACTGCTAGGATGCAGAAGCCATTAATCACGGTGTTAATACCTCGCACTATTAGTACAGAAAAAACAGACAGCGCTTCGGCCGATCGTGCCTCTCTATCGCTTGTACCGCGCTCTCGCTCGCGCGGAACGTGACAGTGAGTCATGCTTTTTCGTGCGTGCACCCACCGTTCATCGTTTTAATAAAGGTTGTAACGTCAAAAAGGAGGAGGTATTCAATGCAACTCAATTTTTTTTATGTTTGTTACCTCAGAACTTTCCACTGGGTGAACCGATTTTGATGATTCTTTTTTAATCGAAAGCTGGTGCTCGTCATGTGGTCCCACTTAAAGAGCTAGATCTGCGGAGTAGTTTTTTAGTTATTTTGAAGTCGTTTTTCTTGGTAAAATTCAGGTTATTACGCTTATTAATATTCGAGGAAGTAGCTGTAGCTAGGCGTGCTTTTTCCTCAGTAAATCCAACAGAGGGGAGATTATTTGCGTTACTACTGTTATAAGTAAGGAAGAAAAAGCCACAATTAATGGAAAAGCTACTAATTACAGGAAAAAGTAAAGGATATAAAATAGTTCCTTGATGGATACTGATCTGCTGCCAATGGCAGTCTGAATTACATTGCCCTCAAAGGATTCCGAAATATCAAGTTTATAGATTATGACCTTTTCAACTTTTCTGAAAGGCTCTTTTATCCTCGTCTATGCTGCTGAGTCCACAAATGAGCAGATATTTAGATACAGTGGACCCCCGGTAATCCGACAATCATTTTGCAGGGCACTGTCGGACTATCGAATTTGTCGGATTATAGAGTACTGTCTAAGACCCCCTATAGTCCGGAATTTTGTACAAAAGAGTACCTTGTAATCCGACAAATTACAGTAAACAATGAACACACGCTAGACCGCACCGCTATCACATGTAGTCAAATTTAAACTAAGCAATCAGAATTAAAACAATACCCTACGCGTCGAGCACAATAGTGGTAGTGCGTGCAAGTTATAACTTATTCAATCATGCATTAGCGAAGATTGTCAAAAAAATATTCAATAAAATAAATAATAGCCCATGTCGGATTACAGGGGGTGCCGGATTAGACACGGGCCGGATTACCGGGGGTCTACTGTATATTTTTTCCGAAGTACTCTGAGATAGTTGTTTTACAACGCCAGTTTGTAATTTAGTTCCAATCAGAAAACAATAAGAATAAAAAACATTGGATATTTTTGTATTCTTGTCACTTAACTTTGACCTGAGATGGTATAAAAAAAATTACTAAGTAAGCTATTTTTGCATATTATTTTAAAAACTTGCCTCTAATGGAGATTCTACAAAGGTATCATGAAGATTACTTAAAATATTATAGGTATTTTTTAAGTTAAACCATATATATGACTGTGATGGCTTACTGCTTTGGGGTGATATATTAAATGTTTTTTGCTTTAAACTGTGGGTCGTTAAATTAATATTTCAGTTTATATTATAAAATATCAGGTTTCTAGTAAAATACAACAATTAATAAAGTTATTATTAGAATGTTGTACAATATGTACATATACATCAAGTATTGTAGAACAACTCTGAGAGAACTTTGGAATTTTTTTTATCAAATCATGTCCTCATTTGTCCACTAAGCAATAAAAAGTTGGCTAAGGATTCTCAAAAACGATGAAACATTTACAAAAGCCATTTTTAGGGTTCCGAAGTAAAATCGGAACCCTTATAGTTTCGTTTCCAAAAATATTACTGTTTGTTTCATCATTCAAATTCAAATTCAAATTCAAAATCATTTATTCATGTAGGTATCATTGATACACTTATGCACGTCATTTTTTTAATTTACCAGCTTTTCGGAAAGGTGCTTTGTCATGGAGGAGAAGAAAAGCCGAAAGAAACTCCTCAGCACATCTTTTAAAAATAAAATACATTGGTATATTTCTTACAAAGAAGTATCAGTAGCCTGTACGGAACTGGTTGCAGATCTGGTCATTTCCATGCGTCTTTGTCATTTAAAATTGTCATTGATCATCGATACATTGCCACTTCGGAGGGCACATGGTTCTCTTGTGTAAGTATAACCCGCAACATACACCCTTCCAACCAGAATACAGTTGTTCATGAGACAACTGTTATACTGCAGAATTACATGAATTTATGTCACTAAATTAAACATGTCACTCTTACTTGCAGTGACGCTACCAATGTTGTAACATTTCATCACCTTACGACATCATTATCTATTAATATTTAATAATTTATTGATGAACTTAATTACCACAAAAGGCCTATTGCATTGTTAAGTAACTTTTCCGATGTACCATAATAACTTTATGGTGTATTATCTGTTTACTTAACATTTATATAATCTTTCACTATAGCTGTTCTATGACAAACTTATAAGTTTGTCATAGAACAGCTAGTAGCAACCACTAATTAAATACAAAGTGTTTATACAACTACACAGTCACAAAGATAAAGACCCCTTTCAATGTGATAATATCAAGAGTTCTTCCTTGTTGTACACAATACCTATTAAATTATTTCTTTGCAAGTTCTTTAACCTAGGCATTGTCTAGTGTTAGATAGATATTTGAATAATAATGGTATTCAATAAATTTTCTGATTGATTGTTGGAAGAATGGGCACACTACTCCTATCTCTGTACCATATTATTATCACATGGACTTGTTTTCAAACAATTGTGATAACAGATAAGATAGTAAGACAAATGCCTCCTTATATTTAAACATAGTTTTACCAAATTGTGCACCTTTATGATACAACTACAGGCATTGCCAAACAATATTATTATCAAGTTCCTCTGCTACCCAAGTGGTGAGACAGTATTTAGGACTTGGCATTACCAATTTGTAAATAAAAATAAAATCAATGAGAAAGACACCAACTTGAATATTGATTTGTACATGCAAAACAAGTGGCATACAAAACAGGGATCTGAAGAATACAATGTAAACAATCAGCTGCCTGATCAAGCTGCAGTGTGTAGTGTTAACAGCCGAGGGGTGGCAAGTGGCAATGATTGCGGGCCTGCGGGGTACTCACTCGAGTCCGACGGAGAGGAGGTGCTGCCCGATGAGCCGCACGATCTCCTGGTCGGTCTGACCCATGCGCAGGCCGGGCGGCTGCAGGTCGCCGTTGCGCGCGTCACCGTTGAGGTGCGGCGCCCCGTTCGGGCACGCCGGGTGCATCGCGGGCGCGGGCGCCGGCGACAGCCTGCGGGTCCGCTTGCGCGGCGGCCGGTGGCCCTCGTCCCCCGACTCACTGGAGGCCAGGCTGGCCCGCTCCGCTGCGCGTGCTCGCGCTCCCCGGATCACGAGCCCCGCCGCATCGGCCTCGGCCCCTTTGCCGCCGCGCAGTGACGTCACGCCCGCTACGCACCACCCGCGCTCAATGGACCATCTCCCTTTGTTCGCTGCCCAACGCTTCTCGATTGTTCCCACGCTTCACCCCCAAGGCTTCCACTCTCATTCAACAACTTCACAAAAAACAGTAAGGGCGAGACGAAACGCTCGAAATGTAGGTGGATCCACTGGCTACCTCAGCGTACACAAAAATCAGCTGAATATGAAACGACAGCTGTCTATCTTCGCTATGTGCAACATCGCCCTTCTTTTCTTTCCGTTTCGGGTGACGTTCGTGTGTCGTTCGGCCGCACATCGGCTAGAATCGTGAGTGTGTGCAATCTATGACCATAAAATAAAAATATTATGAAATGTGTGCAAAATGCAAGATCACAATTTCAATATCTAGTCTGTATTCTCTTTGTAGAGTCTGTTTTAAATTAAATTGCTCGTCATTCCAAAAAAATTTATGCAATCCATTTTGACTCTCGCGATATTCAATAATTCGATTCACTTTCACTTCTTACCTCCTCACTAGGGATGGACGATATACATCGATGTATTAAAAACACTCGATGTAAAGTATGGATACATCGATTTAATCCGATGTTTTTTTAATACGTCAACATCGAGTAAACATCGATGTTTTTTATTCGATGCATCGAAGAAGCAAACCTGCTTATCTCTCCTACAAAAAGTCGGACGTGGGCGGGAAGCGTTAATCTGCACTTGGGCGTACTGTTGATAGTATTGAAATAAGTGTCTTTTATATTTCAAAAACCATTTAATGGACATAATAATAGCGTCATTATTAAGTTCATCAAAGGTAATAACGATATATTATATTACTAGAAATATAAAACATTACTTAAAATATACCATTTTAATTTATACTCCTTTTTCAATGCTACCAACTATACGGCCAAGGACAGATTTAGTTGGAGAGCACAATAGTCGAAACCATAAATCGACGGACCACTTTGACAACACAAATGCAAAAATGTTCCCAGCACATATTTGCATTGCTGTTTTTATCGATATTATGAAAAGATATTATTACCTTGTATAAGTATTGTATAACCTTAAGTGTATCTTTTGCAAATAAATGTATTTTATTTATTTATTTAAACTTTATTGAATTCATACATTGAATTACAATGGGCGGACTTAATGCTTAGTGGCATTTTCTACCAGTCAACCCTGGTGATGAAAAATTGTGGTAGGTGCAACAAACAAAAATTTAATCACGATGCTTTATTTCATTACACTATAAATAATATATATTTATACATACATACAAACATACATACATATATCCATACATACAAATATATATACATACATATACATAACATATATACAAATACATACATATCGCCATTTATGCAGAAAGAAGATACTGCATTCTGTTAAGGATACGTTGCCTTGAGGAAATGTTCACGGACTCGTAATTTAAATGATTGCAAAACTATTTTCTTTCTATCTTTCAAAAGTTACATCATGTTTTTACGTAAGTTTTAAAATGAAGTTAATTATATTTTCAATAGTAGGAAAAACCCAAAAATAGTTAACTGTCTACTACCTTCAGGATAATTTTTTGGTATGCGCCACATTCATACATAATTTGTTAAAAAAATATAATCGATGTATGGAAAACATCGATGTATTTTTTGAAACATCGATATAACATCGATGCCACTATGCGATGCATTGCATCGAAAAAAACATCGATGTTTTTTTTCAACGTCCATCACTACTCCTCACTCAGACTTAATTATTTTATTATTATTATTTAATTTTTTTAAACTCAATATCATCACAGTAAATTAATCTATAGGTGTACCAGAATCTGATGGCAAAATGGGGAAATTAAAATTGGAGACAACACACTCCCCAGCGTTGGGGAAACTAGAATAAAACTTGTTGATCCTTGATATTTTTAGTTTCTTAATAGGCAATATAAATTAAGTAGGTATGGTTTATTAACTTCAGATGAAAATATATAAAAGACAAAGCTACACATTTTTTACATAAGCACATATTTTTTAAATGTATTATAATTAATTATTACAGTGACTATATAACAATAATTATAATACTACATTCAAACTGTTTTTGAACGTCACTGGAATTTGATTCAATGACAGCAATATAAATTGTGTAGGTATGGTTTATTAACTTCAGATGAAAATATATAAAAGACAAAGCTACACATTTTTTACTTATTGCACATATTTTTTATATGTATTCTAATTAATTATTACAGTGACTATATAACAATAATTAATACATTCAAACTGTTTTTGAACTTCACTGGAATTTGATTCAATGACAGCAATGTCAATTTGTTGACAAATGTCATTGTGGTAAATATTGGCTGCGTTCCAGTAGTAGCTCACATCGCTCACAACGATCAAAACGTGTTCCACATGGCGACCACGGTCGTCATGGTCGCGGCGAATACGTCATTGATGACGTCATTAATTTCGCTCACGGCACGCTCAAAACAACCCACCTCACGGGGTGGGTCGAAGTGGTCGAATTGCAGTGTTGCCAGATACGACGAAGTTACTCTCGCCAGTTTTTAGACTTGGCGACACTGGGTAGAAATGGATGGTGATAGAAATTTGGCGCAATTTTATAAAAGTTAAGGATGGTGATGGAAAAAATAACTTTATACGATTCGACAAGAAATACTTTAGTGGAACTAGTAGTTTCTCCAACAGATGCTCGACGTGGGGTCACAAGTTGATAGAAATAATATGTTAAATTATGTAAATAATTTTAATATTTTTAATGTTTAATTCACTATACATATA
This sequence comes from Thymelicus sylvestris, assembly GCA_911387775.1. Classification (NCBI taxonomy): domain Eukaryota; kingdom Metazoa; phylum Arthropoda; class Insecta; order Lepidoptera; family Hesperiidae; genus Thymelicus; species Thymelicus sylvestris. The sequence goes on from OU426893.1 coordinate 335,767, forward strand.
GCCATGTATACATTTTTCCTCGTCGGTCAATATCATTAACATAATTATTATGCAATTTTTTATTATATTAATTTGTCTTTTCATAAAAAATTTTTTTGTTTGTAGATATACTTTTTTGCTAGTGTAAAAATAAAATTGATAATTAATTAAGTAACGTTTATTTATAGCTTAAAAATTATAACTTAACCTCTAATCTAAGTTTCAGACTTGTCTTATTCTCAACATCATAGAGTACATTTTGTATCATCGGCTAAAACGTGTAAATACTCTGTGGCTTGAACGCTCACGTCCGCGTCGCTCACTATACCGTTCCACTTGGGTGTATGATTGTAACGCTCACAAGCTAGTGGAACGGCAAAATCGCGGTCGTGAGCGTGGTCGTTGTGATCGTCTACTGGAACGTAGGGATTGAAAATTGAAAATCCGGAAAGTATCAAAGTAATCAAAGTAACGAAGATCACAATTTCTTGATGTTCCATTTTTATAACAGGATGATTAAAAGTTAAATTTGAATACTTATATACATGGGAATGAAGATGTTTGCGTTAAACATTTTAATGCTTTATTTCTATATCCCTGGCATTAACCTGCAGCTGATAATAAATGTTCGAAATCAGGTAACAATTTTCATTTGTTAATTGTTGTTTTTAGAAAGTTCTTGTATTAAAATTAGTAGTACCGGTGTCTTGGCGTGCAGAGTTGAATTATACTCGCACGACTTTTAAATTACCATTCTGTCAAGATTCCCATAATAATTATGAGGACAGGAGTTTGAAATGTACAAAGAAGAAAAAAGGCATTACATCTAAAGCAGTCGCTTGGATAGAAGGCGAAGGGGCAATGAACTTTAATGTATTTAATTTGATAGGTGCTAAACTAACAAGCCAGTAATGTGGCAGGAAATAGCATCAACATTGGACTGGTGGACAAAGGCACCCTGTGTTTTTTCATTAGTTTCTAGATTGGCTACTGCACATGAAGTTCTTGCTCATGACACAAGTGTATTGTAATTAAATAGAAGAGTATCCTCAAATTAAATTCTAAGTGGCACATATTGTAGTTGTGTAGCTATTTCTATTCTGAATCTGTGTTTTTTTTTATATCTCTCTGTTTAAAATGTAATTGGGCATGGTGAGTCGATGGTACTTGTAGGGTGGTGATGTGATGCAGGAGAACATAACGGCCAATGTGTCGGACGACACCATCACCTTGGACTTCTTGCGGCCCGACGGTGTGTTTGTGTCCCAACTTGTTGATTTCACCAATGTGAGTATAACATGTGGTTTTATTCAAAAAACACCATCTTAATGTTTATTTTTGTTTTATTTTTATTGACATTTTAAATTATATTGTAATAAAAAACATAATGGAGATAAAATTGACGACCCGTGTGGCGCAATGGTTACCATACCGGATCGCCGCACCGAGGGTCCTGGGTTCGATTCCCAGCGAGGCGGAAATTTGAATGATGACTTTGTTAATCTGTTCTCGGTCTGGGTGTGAATGTCCTTGTCTATGTTGTGTGTTGTCCATGGCACCCACGACACAGGGAATCCTAGTGTGGGGCTATGAGTGTGAAGCGTTATTATTATTATTATTATTATAAAATAATTAAAAAATTAATGGTTAATAATTAACCAGTTGAATCCATAACCTATTTGTATGGCTGTTTAGATGAAGCAGATCAGCACCTGATTTAATAAGCAGGTGATCATAGATTTACACAATCACCAATCAACTTTATATTTAGTTGTGGTAGTAATAATATACATGTAATTACAGGAAGTAGAAGCTATGAAGGTTATAATTCCTGGAGAGGAGGAGCTGGGGCAGACGGGCCACCAGACCCTCTGCTTCCTCACCCACGCGGCGCAGGCAGACTTTATAGCACCCGATGCTATGGCTAAACTCAGACAGGTGACTCAAATTTTTGGTGATTTTAAAAAGAAATTTAATTTATGTTCACAAACATATATCTACAGGGTGTTCAACAACTAACTGGCGATAATTTAAGGGCATTATTATTTATTCCAAATTTTATCGACAAAAATACTCACATGTGGGGGTCTAGCCCTCTTCTTTTTGGACACGCAGTATAGCTGTGTTACGAGTATTATCATTATACAATGCATAGTTTCTTCAATGTGAATATTATTCACTGGAAATGGAGGAACCTGTCCCGATACCTCAGCCTCAGCTATCTGACCCTTCAAACTTGAAGAAAGATTGTTGCAGTTTCTTAGTTTTTATTCTGCTAACCAATGGTGGCACTTTGCATTGCAAATTACTAATGTATAATGGAGTAGTTTATACGTACATATTCAGTGTTTTTGAAATTTTTATTTTGGATATTAAAATCAAACATAAGCAAACTGATTGACAGATGATATCTGTCAACCTAAAAACAGTGGAAACAGTGAACCTAGAAACTTTGTACAGAAGTCCCTAAATCCCTTAAAGAGGTAAATTAATTCACCAGCTCATAGTATAATACATTAATGAGTGCTAACATGTTGTTTAGAAAAACCCAGGCACAGTCCGGGTGGCGGAGGAGGACAAGGGCTGGCGGCAGAGCACGGCGACGGCGTGGGCGGGGCGCGCCGCGCGGCGCCTGTCCCCCGCCGCCGCGCGCCACTGCGCCGCCGCCGCCGCGCGCGACCGCGTGTACCTGCGCGCCGCCGACCTCACGCGCTGGGCGCCGCGAGCAGGTCCGCCACCACCCACCACACTCACATTGCACCACACACTAGCTCAAGTAAAGCAAGTACATCTGTCCTAGTGGTCAATATCAATCAGCTAGCTAATCCTGAAAAGGAAAATTTATGGACCAATGGACTGCCTGCATTTTTTCTTTTACTAGGCCAATAGCAACTGTCCAATAGAAAAAAAAAACTATGTCCAGCCATCAAATCCTGTTCCTACCATTTCAGCTTGCATTCGTCGTTGCGACTTTAAGGCCTTTTATGTGTTATGTGCCACTGGCAAAATCACTTTTTTACGTCAAATGATTCTACATTTTGAAGCAACTCTCATGTGTGTACGACGTCCATCGTAATTTATTCACCAAATTCAAAATCACCTATGTGCTTGCTAAAGAAATCTTTATCGATTTTTATCAATTCCCTCAAAAAGCTGATTTTTTTACACATAAGAGATGTTAAAGTCGCAACGACGATTATGTTTATATCACGAGCTATCAGTCCTTACTGAACTTGTTTTTACCCAGGCCTGGAGCAGTCATCGTATGAAGCAGACGTGACTCCGTTCCCCGAGCACGCGCTGGGCTCGCACACGGCGGAGGGCACGCCGGCGGTCAGCGTGTGCCTCGCGGAGACCGACCCCGCCAAGGACTGCATGTGTCACTTGGAGGTCAGACAATCTTAATAACTACGAAGCAGTACCTACCATCCTCATCGTCATCTTGTCGGTCTCGACCTTTGGGACTCAAAACCAGTAACCAATTAATCCTTATTTATTTACTTATATCCATACTATATTATAAATGTGAAAGTGTGTTTGTTTGTCCGTCTTTCACGTCGCAACGAAGCTGTTGTATGGTATGGTTTTTGTGTGTGGAGATAGTGAGGAGGGTGGAGAGTAACGTAGGCTACTTTTTACCGCGGGAAAACATCCCCATGGGAAGATCGATATTTTGTTGGTTGTTAGATATTTAGTTCCGGATGTTGTTAATAGATGGCGTTAGTAAAATTCATTTGCATTTCACGCTATCAAATGATACATGTAAATTACTTAAGTCATAGGCAAATAAGTAAAAGTAAGTAGGATTTGTAAAAAATCGATCTCTACCGCGGGCGAAGCTGCGGGCAAAAGCTAGTGATAAAATAAAACAAAGTTTTAGTTGATGTTTTGTTACTAGGAGTAGTAAAATTTTATCAGTTTTTATTTTATACCAATTGTATGATGTATCAAAGTATCAATGCATACTATGACTATAATGATGCAGGCATTTGTTTATGGGCTACAGGCACAGCTTCTCCACTGCGCATCTTGATTATGTTTCATTATTTGATACTTGCCTCACTGTTAACAATGTTTTCGTAATCAGAGCTAATTATATAAAAACACTTCACAACACTTCGAGAACTTTATAGAGAACTATCATAATATATTATAGTGTTCAGGTTTTCTAATGATTTCCTTCACTGAACCAAGTGTTAATCAATTCCTATGAATTTGTGAAAATATGCCATTTCAACTTTTTATTCTACTTCAGCCCCATACTAAATGTGAAAAATTGTTAACAGGTGTGCGTGAACTGGTACCCGTGTGGATTGAAGTACTGCAAAGGCAAGCCCCAGGGAGGGCTGAGCTACCGGTGTGGCATCAAGACTTGCCACCGATGTTACCGCTACCACTTCTATGTGCGCCGGCGGGACGCCTGTCTCACTTACATATGACGAAACGCCAGCCCCCTGGGCTTCCATTACGCTCTACAGTATATGCGTGAGCAGCTTTACATTGGATTAAACTTCTCGTGTTCTTTAATAATTGCTGCAATAATGATTTATATTACCATGTAACCCACAACATGTTGTGTACATTCTTGTAAATATTTTGCTAGAAAATGTATTTATTACTGTATTCTAAGTGTAAAATATAAAATTGCATTTTTAAATATTATCTATTTATTATCTACCTTAGTTATAATTATTACAATGAATTTAGTAAATTAGTGACATCCGGGGAAGGGTTCATGACGGTTTTTTCTCAAGACAAACTGGATTTTTCTTTCCATGTCTTCATTATAAATGGCTTTGCACCTTTCATGGTTTACACGCCTCCTTGTCTGGAAAATAAAAGTTAGAAGTGAATATTGATAGAATACTGTTTTATGATTTTCTTTCTTAGAAACAAACGGATATTACACAGCAGTGTAGAAACCAAACATCAAGTGGACGATATCATGACACCATTAGCTGTCCAAAGCGTAAGGCTACCCGTAGTGTTTAAGTACTCTGTGAAGGTTACCTGGAAGGGTTTCTCGTAGTATCTGGTGAGTCGGTACTGGCCCAGGATGCCCTCCTTGCCCAGGATGCGGTTGATGAGGCGGCACGCGTCATCCACGTTGCTGTTCTTCACGAATACCGTGCGCGCTATGAACGACGGGTGCCGGTTGCTCAGCGCACGGAGCGTTAAAAACATATTGAATAATGTTATATAAATTATTATTAGAGCCTGGTAAAAAACTCTACTTTCAGGTTAATTTGACATATTCTCGATGTTCGCTTTTGCTTTGATGAAATCAAGAATGAAATTATGATTTATGACATTTAACGGTACTCTGTGAATGACATTGACAGATGACATCTAGCACAGAATGTAAAGACAAACTTCTTTTTAATCCACCACAGATATTTTTTGTAATATCTATGCTACATAATACAACGCTGTTTGTTGGATAAATAAATGGATCGACTGTTAGTCCTCCTATGGTGTAGTTGTTCAGTATTTATTTATTTATTTATTTATTTATTTATTACACACCAACAGTATTACACACAGTTCTTAGTTTTGTACAAGTAAGTATTGTGGTTTGTGTGCATGCCAATTACAGGCGTGAACAGCATTCGTTATACACAATGTTATTGACTTAGAGTGATATTACAGACACTTATTAAAAATAACTATTTTAATTGTAGGTGATGATAAGGTAGGTACAGAGATTAGACGATGAACAGTATTACTTGATGAAATGCTGAATTATTTTATCTTTAAGAGACGATATATTATCGTGGAATATGTCGATATCTGATACTTTAGTGCACAGTCGATTATATTCTGTGCAGATACGAGGAAGCGGGGAGTGCTTAAGTACATTTGTTCTGCATGTAGGGATGTGGAGAGGTTTTGTGATGGCATGACGCGGATATCTGGATGGGATATTTAATAACATTCTGAACTACTGGGCTTGTTTTTTACTTTTTTGACGGTCGGGATTCTTTGTTTTTTTACCATCTTATACAAGCTGTCCCGTAACTCGTAAGTAGTGGCTCCCAGACGGTCACGTATGACCCCAACAAGCACGCTTCTGAGTCCACAAATGAGCAGATATTTTGACATCGGAAATGGCGACACTTTTATTTAGGATATTTTTTGTTATAATGGTAGGCCCACTTTCAAGCTATCTGCCCTCTACGGTTAAGCCGCTACTTACGGGACACGCTGTATAATATCACATTGAATCACATCAAATCAGTCATTTTATTGACAAAGTACCTATCACCTCCTATATTGTCATTGGAGCCACAGAGTAGGTACATAATCACATTGGAGCTTGAGATAAAAATGGGATCAAACTTCAAGAGCTGAGTAATATTTCAATAATATTTTGTATTCGTTTACACAATAAAATTAACTTTTTCATTTAAAATGGCAAACGATTGCGAAATAAAATCATTGATGAGCATATCATCGAAGTCTGAAGTAAGCTCGGCTCCACAGTCCCGAGCCAAGTGGCGCAACGCGCCTCTCCACGACCGCTGCACGCAGTCCGACATGGTGAAGATCAAGGAAGCCTTTCAAGAGGCTTACAGGAATAAACTGCTTCCAAATGAATTCAGAGAGTTGCTACGGACTTTATTAAATGTAGAATACGATGACGATGAATTCAAGATATTGTTTATGAAGGTAGATACCAAAGATTTCATTTGGATTTCCATTTCGATGCACACGTAGCTCTTCAGGCTAGGATACAAAAAATACATTCCTCGTAAACCACGCATTTCCGCACGCGAGGAAAAGTAGTTCCCTCCTTTACCCCCTCCCTCTAACGCCACCAACCCTTAAAATTTGTTCCGCACAGCTACACTGTTCAATTGTTAAGTGTGCTCTAGCTTTATATTACAGGTGCTCTTAGAGATAAAGCGTCCATAATTATTTGTTTGTGTTCACTGAAAGATAAACACGAACCGGAACGGCGAGATCGAGTGGGACGAGCTGGTGTCGCACCTGCTGCTGGGCTACTTCGGCAACGACGCGGAGAGCCAGCGCGAGACGCTGCAGCCGCCCATCATGGGGCTGCCCGTCGTCATGCGCTCCATGCACCGACAGGCTATCTCCAGGATTTGTTTTTGTCCAGACGTTGCTAAGGTTCACTTAATGTATTTGTACGACTCCCGAGGACGGCATCTATTACCCTGTGGTATACCTACCACAGGAGTAGAGGGGTAGAGGGTACCCCCTCTACGAGTACGTCACGCGTCGTGTATTTAAACTTTCTGATGATACGGGACAAACACTTAAAATTATATTGTAAATACCCGACGAACGAGCAGACAACCATGGTATTTGTTAGGACGTGATCATCATCACCCACGGACTGCAGTAACACCTTTCTCCAGTCTTTAGACATCAGCGATATGTGTACGGAATCCCGTACATTACCTAATAATTTAAGACAATGACAGCTAACTCAGCAAAAGTATGTACCGCAGCAATGCGAGTTAGTTGTTCACGTAGCTCCCCGACAGCCTAGCGTTCTAATTATTAGCGAATTGTAATTTTATTGCAATTAAATATCTTCTTTAAATAAGCAGCTTTTAATTTGTGTGTAAACCACACAACATATTGGTCCTTCGAGCAATTGATCTAGCGCGCGGGTGATCAAAAAGCGGGACCTCGCGACACGTTGGAAGCCGTCCACGTGGCTCTAACCTATACGTGCGGAGTGAAAACGTGACTTCGTACTTAGCAAATATAGTGATCTGCGGATCAGCATAGCATCAGTGAATAGCGGACGAGGAGGAATATCAGCCAGCGGCCGGGAGCCATCAGCAGCAGCAGCCACAGCAAGCAGCGTCGGGTGAACTCAGATCAGTCAGTTGTTTCCAGAGATCAAGTAAGAGCTTTCCATATTTTTATATATAAGCTAACCGGTTGATTTTACATAATGGAGACTACTTATGAAAATCAAATATTAATCAATGAGTCTATTGCAAAATTAATAATCAATCTAAAGAAAGCCGGAGCGGAAAGGAGAACGGGTGATTATTTTAAAAGACGCTTAGAAGTCTTGGAAGATAATTTATTTATTGAACATAAAAAAGATTTCAAAGATTTATTTATTGAACATAAAACACATGTACACAACTGAATTTGTTCGTAAACAACTGCTATAGTTGGTAAACTGTGTTGAATTGGTGTCAATACGAACAAAATCATGCAAATATGTGTGGGTTTGGTATTAGCAACCATCCTTATTTCATGGAGTCGGAGTATGAGAGTACGCGGCAACTGTATCTAAAAGCTAAAGATTTAATCGAACAGCAGCAGCAAGAAGTAAGTCTATCAGGAGCGGAGTCACTACAAGAGCACGCAGGTGAGTCCATTCAACTTGAAATACCAGCTAAGAGGGAGCAGCCAGCACAGCCTAGACCTGGACCCTCGCGGGAGTTCACGTCTACGGGCAGCACGAGTAAGGGAGACGACTTGCTACGTAAGCAATTAGTCAATTTTAAAGCATTAATGAGAACAGCACGTAACATCAAATTGGACAGCATCAGCGAGAAGTGGGAGTTCGAAGATGTGTTGAAGGAACTTCAGTCAAGGTGGGCAGCTATAGATTCTTTGCATTGGGATATCTACATGGAGTTAGACGGAGAGGATGACAGATACGAGGCATTATTTTCGAAGCACGAGGAGTCGTTCATCAGTTTGAAAAAAGCGATCAACAAAAAATTATGGTCAGTATCACACAGGGAAAAGTCAGTTCCACAGATGGACATTCCATTGTTTTCCGGCAGCTATCAGCAGTGGACTTCGTTTAAGGACCTCTTTAACGAGAGTGTTCACAACAACCCCTCGTTATCACCTGCACAGAAGATGCAGTTTCTCAAGGGCAAGTTGCGTGGGGAAGCCGAGAGATTAATCCAGCACCTTCAGATAAGTACATCAAATTACAATGTCTGTTGGGAAATCCTTAACAATCGCTACAATAATAAAAAACTTATATTCAATTCTCATTTGAATACCTTATTAGGATTGCCTACGTTATCTCAACAATCCGTAGCACAATTGAAAAGAATGCATGACGTCACTTTAGAATGTCTGCATGCCATCCAAAACTTAGGGGTGGATGTGTCGAACTGGGACCCTATGCTAGTTCAAATTTTATGTCAAAAACTTGATAGTGAAACCTATGGCGACTATATAGATTCCTTGAAATACCCACGGGATCTTCCGATTTTAAAAGAGTTTTTAGCTTATCTTGAAAGTAAATTTACTAGTCTAGAGACATCTCGTAGAAAGCAAGATTCTATTTCGAAACAAACTTCTCAAAACAGTAATAATTATCAATTCAAAAATCATAACTTCAATAAAAAATCCTTTAATAGTCCGTATAGTAACAATCAAAATAATCATTACATTCCTAAATCGTATCATGTAACCGAAGCAAAGTGTCCAATTTGCAAAGAAGCGCATGGTGTACCTAATTGTCCTAAATTCATTGTTATGTCTAATGAAATAAGGTTGCAAACAGCAAATAAGTTGAAATTATGTATGAATTGTTTATTCATTCACAACAGCAAACAATGCATTTCTACGAAGCGGTGCCGCAAGTGTAACGGGAGGCATCACACCTTAATACACGATTGTTTTATAAAAACTAATCCGTCAACAAGTAACGCGTTGCCGACTGCAAAACGTAATGAACCGATAGCAAATAATTTACACGTGTCTCAATGTGGACAGTCCGAAGTTTTGTTAGCTACCGCGTTGCTTCAAGTTAAATCGGTAGATGGTTCTTATCAAACTTTAAGGGCATTAATTGATCAGGGCTCTCAAATAACGTTAATATCGTAGAACGCAGCACAGCGGTTAGGGGTAAAAAGATCGTTTTGTCGAGGTGTAGTTTATGGATTAGGAGAAAAAGAAAATAGTTGCAAAGGTATGCTCAGTATTTCATGTAGGTCGATTTACAATAATTTTACGTTTAGTACGGATGCACTTATTATGAGCAATTTAATAAAAAGCTTACCTACTTCTAGTTTTACGCAACCAGCCTGGCCTTTCATACAAAATATTAATCTAGCCGATCCCGAATTTTACGTCAGCCGACCAGTTGACATTTTGTTAGGATCTGATATATACGCGTTAATTAAAATGGGAGGTATCAGCAGAGGAGACGATCCTTCTCAGCCACTAGCAGAGCAGACTCAACTCGGTTGGATTCTGTTTGGTAAAATACAATCGTTTCAATGTAACGTTCTTTTGACTAACGTACAAGACATGCAAAGGTTCTGGGAGATAGAGGACGTAGGGGATGAGTTAGAATTGACAGCGGAAGAGAAGGCATGTATGGACTTCTATAAATCGTCAACAGAACGTCGTAGCGATGGACGGTATGTAGTTAGGTTGCCCATGAAGCCAGATGTTCAGGAGAAGATAGGTGAAAGTAAAAACATAGCTGTAGCGCAATTCTTAAACTTAGAAAAGAAGTTTAGCAAGCAAAAGAACTTCGCAGAAGATTATAAAGGTTTTATGCGTGAATACATATCTTTAAAGCACATGACACCTATTAAACAAAATTGTTTAAGTGGCATTAATGAACACAATAACAAGCTAGAGTATTTTTTACCGCATCATGGGGTACAACGATCGGAATCAGCCACAACCAAGCTCAGAGTGGTGTTCAACGCCTCAGCAAAAACCTCGACAGGTTACAGCTTGAACGACATGATGTACACTGGACCCAACATGCAAAAGGATTTACAGTCGTTAATCCTGAAGTGGCGTATTTATCCATTAGCTTTTACGTCGGACATAGAAAAAATGTACCGGCAAATATTGGTTAGCGATGAGGACCAGAAGTACCAGCAAATAGTATGGCGGGAGTCCCCTGACGAGGACTTACAAGCATATCGACTCGCTACAGTTACCTACGGTACCAAGGCCGCACCGTTTTTGGCGATGATGACCTTGAAGCAGCTAGCGACGGATGAAAGCAACAGGTATCCTGAAGCGGCACGGATACTACAGGAGTCATTCTATATGGATGACCTCCTGCATGGGTCGTTTGATATATCAAGCGGACAGAAATTAATATCAGAAATAAATAATTTATTAAAAGCAGGCGGGTTTACGTTAAGAAAATGGATATCGAATGAACCACAGTTATTAAAAAACATAGAAAGCGGAGATGAAGGTAGCCAATTAATATTTAACTTTAAATCGGATAGCTCTACTAAAACGTTAGGTTTGAGATGGGACCCAAAAAACGATAATTTTATATTTAATTATACTATAAAAGACAGTCAAGCTACAAAAAGAACGGTGTTAGCTGAGATATCAAAATTATTTGATCCTCTTGGATGGATAGCTCCTTTAACTACAAAACTAAAATTAATATTTCAAAAAATATGGTCTGAATCTTTACAATGGGATGATTACATACCAGAAGAGATTAAAAAAGAGTGGATGAAAATACAATCGGATATACATAATTTACAACGGTGTCAGCTTCCAAGATGGATAGGATTTCATCCAAATTACGTTATAGAATTGCACGGATTCTGTGACGCATCACTGAAAGCATATGCGGGGGTTATTTACGCGCGAATTGTAAAAGAAAGCGAAGTAGTTGTAGTACTGTTAGCATCTAAAAGCAGGTTAGTTCCATGCAACAAAACTATTTCTTTGCCAAGGTTAGAAGTGGGTGGAGCTCATTTATTATCAAAATTAATGAAAAAGGTTTTAAATTGTTTAGAACAACAAAATGTTAGAGTTTATGGTTGGTCAGATTCAATGATTGTGTTAGGTTGGTTGCAAGGCGACCCAGGGCGTTGGAGGACCTTTGTGGCCAATCGTGTCAAAAATATTACAGATGTTATAAAGAATGATAGATGGAGATATCGACACCCGCAACGAAGAAGGTTGTAACTCCAATTGCGTCATTTTCAGAATAAGCAAAAAAGTAAAAGTTAAGTGTTTGAATGTTTTTTACGAAAAAAGTATTAGATTTGCTAAAAAAATTATATGTGCATTAATTTTATAGGGGTAAATACTATAGTTTGATACGTGTATATCTCGAAAAATACTGTTAGAAGCTGAGATAGCATTAGTTACGACCCAAGGTTTTGGATAACTTCAACAGCGATAAGGTTGTATCTAGCTAGTTACAACCATCTTAGTGATGAAAGGTAGCCTGCTTATAATGGAAGTAAGTCATATTCTTGAATTTTAATGTTAATTATAATGCTAATTAAATAAATTATCAAGTTCAAATATGTTTAATTGCTCATGCTACCAAAACCAATGACGACTTCGGCACCTGGCAACATAATTATACCTCCAGGACACTGAGGACCGATGGAAAGATAAAAGAGCAGGAAGAAGCGATAGACAAGTTAAACTGGAATACTGTGGGATTATCCGAAGTCAGAAGACAGGGATATAATCGAGAAACTTGTTCTATTACCGACAGGGCAAACCAAAGCACCAAAGACCAACCAAGAACGCAAAGTGGTGTCGGGTTCCCATCCACAAGTCCTTCCTCAATAATATTGTGCAAGTTGGGGCGTGTTAGCCAGGGTATAGCAGGTACTAAGAACTAAGAATATCCAAATTTATTTGTTGAAGGTTGTACAGGTATATGCACCGACTTTGACACATCCCGACGATGAGATTGAGGTTATGTATTAGGACATTAGTAGAACCAGAGGTATCCTCTAAATCTTATTATACAGTTGCGATGGGGGACTGGCCCACAAAATGGTGCCAAAATGAAAGTGGGTCCCTTCCCTTCGGAATTAAAACGACGGAACTTGCTGGCTAAATTTTAGAACGTAAAAATCTGTTTATGATGAATTTCCTCTTCAGAAAGAAGCCTCAACAAAAGTGGACATGGATAAGTCCCAATGATTCCATAAATAGTAAGATGGACTTCGTTCTGGCGGAAAAATGGCACATATTTAATAATGTGATCAGCAGGTTGCTGGTTTATTAGCGATAACCGTCTTGTAAGAGGCACATTAAATATCGTCATGAAGAATTGATGAAGTCTACGCTTCGCCCAGCACCTGTCACGCCAGTGGACGAGTTTAATACTATTGTCCACGAGGTAGGATCGAATTATTGAAAGACCCACCCCAGGGGTAGACCTTATGTTGTGTCAGCACAAACTCTCAGTCTTATTATCTCAAAGTGCAGGCGACGCGATTTGCGTGAACAGCACAAATCCTGTAAAAAACAATTGAGCGACACCAGGGCTCTAAAGTATTCGCCGGGGATCTGTCTATTGGACAAAGTCAGCTTACGAGGTGAAAAACCAAGTCCGGCACCATGTTTTCTTCGAAACCCGAAGTTCTGAGAGAAACTCATAGGTACAATAAAGACGGTTGTACCTTCTTTCAAGCTGGGGAGCTGCTCCGCGGTGAGAACGACAAGCAAGCTAAAGTGACCGTACACAGAAGATAGTAATTTTTTTCATGTGTCCAAGTCCAACTATGTCATTTAGCTGGCAGGGTGGGAGGACAATTGACTCTAACCAAATTCAGCACTTCAAAGCCGAATATTTTGCAAACGGGCCCCTGAATTAAAAATGATCTGTCCAGAACCATAATATTTTTAATGTGCTTTTCAAAGATATCCCTCACTATGGGGACAAAATCATTACCACGTTACCTGTTTTTTTAAAGAATTGGTTCCGCCACTTTGTAGTTTTAGTAAATAATATGTATATCCATGCCAAATAACAGCTTTCTAGCACTAAAGGTCTCTGCGCTATGCTGCGAATGGACGGACGGACGGACGTACGTACATGACGAAACTAAGAGGGTTCCGTTTTGACTATGAAACCCCAAAAACCACAAATTTTAATTAAAACATGGAGCTCAGATGTCTTTTTGCAGGCCAAATACACACAAATCGTATAAATATTAGCCAGTCGCTCAGTACAGCTAAGCCGTGACAAAGCAGTATCTTAAGTTACGGTTCCGATACGTTTGTTGTGATGCCCGTTAAAAAGTTGTAAGAGATTTTACTTCCACATTCAACAACGAACATAAGAGACGTAATTCACTTTACGCCTATAATATTGCTAGAAATTTTCATCATATGGCGATTACTACCTTCTTCGACTGGCTATCTTCGAAACTACGAATGCTAGAGATATGTCGATAATACTGTCGTGTAGCTCTTTTCATGGACTATACGCCAGTGGTGTAATCGAAAAAGGTTGTAACTTGAGTTACAACCTTCTTCGTTGCGGGTGTCGATATGTGAAATCGGTGGACAACCCTGCCGATGCCGCAAGCCGGGGACTGTTAGCATCTCAATTAGCAGATTCTACGCTTTGGTGGCAAGGACCAAAGTGGTTAGAAACATTCGAAGATAAGAAGGAGCAAATTAATTATACTACAAATGAAGAATTAAAAGTTAAATCGGTAAATATAGTTCAAAAAGGCACGGAAGATAGCATAATAAATACATTATTAAACTCAAAAAGTTCATTAACAAAAATTATTAGAATTTTAGGATGGCTACTACGAGCTATATATACATTTAAAAGGCGCGATTATAACTTACCTAGTTATCTCACTTTACAAGAAATAAAACAAGCTAAGTTATTAATTATAAAATATGTACAACGAACGGAGTTTAGCGAGGACTTTGATTATTTAATAAAGCATAATAAACTAAGCAATAAAATTAAACTATTAAATTCAAATGTTTTTCTAGATAAAAATCGGATTATGCGTGTAGGAGGTAGACTAAAGAACGCGGATATGTGTGACGACATGAAATATCCTATTCTTATACCTTACAGCGGTAATTTTACAAACTTATTAATTGAGCAGATGCATCACTTAACATTCCACGGGGGCCCACGGTTGACTTTATCTAATATAAGACAACGCTATTGGATCGTATCGGGTACTAGAGCAGTCAAGAGGGAGATTAGAAAATGCGTGACGTGTAGGAAGCATGACCCTTCTAAGCAGTATCAGATGATGGGTGACTTACCTGGTGAAAGAATTAATACAGCAGCTCCATTCTATCACACGGGTGTCGATTATACGGGATACGTGGAGGTAAAGGCTAATAAAGGGCGAGGTATAAAAACGACGAAGGGCTATATAGCGTTATTTATCTGTATGGTCACGAAGGCGGTTCATCTAGAACTGGTTTCGGACCTCAGTAACTCAGCCTTTTTAGCAGCCCTTCGAAGGTTCGCAGCAAGAAGAGGAGCGCCGCGTCATCTTTACAGTGATAACGGCACTAATTTTGTGGGAGCCAACAGAACCATGAAAGCAGAATATCATGACCTCACTAACATCCTTGACGAAAACTTCTTCAATTACATAACAGACTTAAATATAGAGTGGCATTTTAATGCACCTTCGTGGCCTAGCGCTGGAGGATTATGGGAGAGAGCTATCAGAAGCTTAAAGCATCATTTAAAGAGAGTAGTGGGAGAGCAGAAGTTAACATTTGAGGAGTACAGCACCCTGTTAGCCCAGGTAGAAGGATGTCTTAATTCACGGCCTCTGTGTCCTTTGTCAGAGAATACAGACGATTTAGACTGTTTAACACCAGCTCATTTCCTCACTGGCAGGGCCGGAACTACTATTATTGAAACAGAGCACGATGCCAGGACAAGGTGGCATCTGATTTCTAAGCTTACATCAGACCTTTGGAAGAGGTTTAAAACTGAGTATCTGTCACAGCTTTCAGTTCGTAGTAAATGGCTTAATGTTCAGCAACGGGGGTTTCGTGGTCCATCCAATGAATACGTTTATTATTCGTAGTTTAAAATCGTTTAATTCGTATATTGTTACAAGAAAAAAATTAACGAATGTGAGTATGCAACGTGTGCAATGGTAGCTCGCGTAGTGTGAGGCATCCTACACCGGCTTCTTTCATGTGTAGGGTTTTCCCCGGCAGTCCCTAGATGGCGCTACCAACAGCAAGCGGCGACATGCCCCCGGCCTTGGAAGCATCTGCTTTCAACTGGACTGGCAAAGCGCATATTCTTGAAAAGGCTCTTCTAATGAGTCCTGTCGCAGTGGTGATGTCTGCGACACGAGATACTCCATCAGCACCCGGAAACACTCTGGTAACTCGCCCAAGACGCCATTTTAAAGGAGGAAAATGATCTTCCTTGATAAGGACAAGGCTCCCCAGAACAATGTCGTCCTCCTTGGTCTTCCACTTCGTTCTGGTTTGAAGTTCAGCCACGTATTCCGTCGACCACCGTCGCCAGAACTGCTGCCTCAGCTGCTCGACGTGCTGGTAGCGTGTGAGTCGCGACGTCTTCGCATCTGCCAGGTCTTCGCTCGGTGGTGCAGTCAACGGTCGGCCTATGAGGAAATGACCGGGAGTGAGTGGAGTGAAGTCAGAGGGATCAGTGGACAAGGGAGAGAGGGGACGGGAATTGAGAATGGCTTCGATTTGTGTTAAAACAGTGCTCAATTCTTCAAACGTTAAATTAGCATTCCCTACTATACGTCTAAGATGATATTTACACGTCCTTACCCCACTTTCCCACAAACCTCCCATATGGGCGGAGTATGGTGGTATGACCTTAAATTGAATCCCGTCATTAGCGGTGAAATCACTAATTTGTTTCGAATTTTGTTGTAAAAAAGATGATAATTCCTTTGCGGCACCTACGAAATTTTTGCCGTTATCGGAGAAAATAACATTCGGCTTACCGCGTCTGCTAATAAAACGTTTAAGTGCTAAAATAAAATCGTCAGTGGATAGACTGGTGACCAATTCTATGTGTACAGCTTTAGTAAGAAAACAAACAAAAAGGCATATGTAACCTTTAGCTAGCCTTGCACCTCTGCCCTTCCGATTCAGTATCATTATTGGTCCCGCATAATCCACGCCCGTACGCATAAACGGAAAGCCAGGATCCAAGCGTTCAGACGGCAAGTTGCCCATGATCGGATTTAAGGTCTTCCCTCGAATACGTGTACAAGTAATACAATCACGCACAGTTTTACGAACTAGATTCCTAGCGCTCAGTAGCCACCAATACTCGCGTAGACTTGATAAAAGAAGCTGCGGCCCAGCGTGGAATAGTCGTAGGTGTTCATGTGTCACCAATAACACCGATAGTGGATGTTTACTACAAAGTAATACGGGGTGCTTCTTATCGTAATCAAAACTCGTAGCATTACACAGTCTTCCACCGACACGAATTAAGCCATGCTCGTCTAAGAAAACATTTAAACCCAAAATACGGTTCATGTCCTTCGCGTTTGTTTTAATAGGTAATTTATTAATTAAACATTCGTATACGTCTGGAAATAATTGTCTCTGAGCGCATCTAACCAACAGCCGCTGTGATGCATTCAATTCGTCAACAGTTAAGGAACCGGTTTGTTGTTTTGATGCGCCCGCGCCAGCCTGACCGCGCTCGGTCCGCTTGCATCTTATGTTTGTAATAAATCGCAACACGTAGGCCCATACGCGTTTAAGTCTATTGTAGGATGAATATTTATCGAATTGTATTATCTCATACGGACGAACACTAATAAGATTAGTTGTATGAGGTTTTAATTCGGGCAAATCTTGCAAATTAATCGAATCACTACGGATTGGAACATTTGAAAAGTCATAATTGTCATGATCGTGTAAGTAAGATGGACCGTTCCACCATAATTCAGACCGTATTAATAAATTAAGCGGTAATCCTCTGGATAGCAGATCAGCGGGATTGTCCTGGCTCGACACATGCAACCAAGCGGAGTCACCGGTCAGTTCGTTTATTTCTGTGACGCGGTTCCGTACAAATACCTTTAATAAATGTGGTGACATGCCTAGCCAACCGATGACTATTGTCGAGTCGGTCCAGAAGTAGACTTTAGTGAACTCCAAGCGTAAACTATCTGTAATTCGTTTGTAAAGTCTCGCACCCACCAGAGCTGCGCAAAGTTCCAACCTAGGTATACTAATCGACTTTAATGGGGCTACTTTACCTTTAGCACACAACAATTTCACGACAACATTAGTGTTATTATTATATGTACGGATGTAAGCACATGCACCGTAAGCATTTTGAGACGCGTCGCTAAATATGTGAAGTTCTTTATGCTGTACATAATCGCTCATAACATGACGTGGAATTTTTAAATCTGGTAAACACTTTAATGTCGCGATGAAGTTATTCCACGTGACAGTGATATCGTGTGGTACTGGAGTATCCCAATCTATTTCATTAAGAGTGTATAACTTCTGTAACAATAATTTCGCAATAATAACTGTTGGTGAAAGCAAACCTAACGGGTCATAAATTTGCGAAATAATTGATAACATCACGCGTTTGGTTAAATTTGGAACATTGGAATAATCTTCAACCTTTGTAGTGTAGTATAACTCGTCAGTATCATTATACCAACCTATACCTAACGTTTTATTTTGCGTATGTTGATCTACAAACCGATGAGTTGATGTGTTATGAGTGACGTTAGAATTGAATGTCCACTTACGAAGTGAAAAACATCCAGATTGTAAGACCTCAGTTACCCTTTCGCAATTTTGTAGTAGTTGTTGATAATCGTCATCACCTGTTATCAAATCATCAACAAAAATGTCTTGTGTAATTATTCGAGATATGACGTCATCGTTACAGTCTAACGCTAACTGCCGTATACAGCGCATACTGAGATATGGAGCTGATGCAGTCCCGTACGTGACTGTATTTAGCTGATAAACTGATAAAGGTTTAGAAGGGTCATCTCGCCAAACGATAAGCTGCAAAGACCGTTGGTCAGGTTGAATGAGAACTTGTCTGAACATTTTCTCAACATCTGCACACGCGACGTACTTAAATTGCCTAAAACGCAACAGAATGGAGAAAATGTCATTTTGAAGGGCAGGACCTGGAAATTGAATATCATTTAACGATTTGTTATTTGATGTTAAGGCACTCGCATCAAATACGACTCGTAACTTTGTCGTTGTACTATCTTTAATAACACCATGATGAGGCAGAAAGAAATTAGGGGTATCGAAATTATTTATGCGCGTCATGTGACCTAACGCTTCGTACTCATTCATGAAGTCAGTGTATAAACGTTTATATTCAGGTGAACGTTGTAATTTTCTCTCTAAAGAAAGAAATCTATTTTTCGCTGAATTATAAGAATCCCCCAACGTATCAGGTGAATCTTTGAGTGGAATGCGGACCGAAAACCTACCATCCCCCTCGCGTTTAGTAGTTTTCATAAACAATTCCTCGCATAATTGTTCATCACGAGTGAGAACATTAGTTGATTGAGTAACTACGTTTTCAACCTCCCAAAATAACTTTAATTGGTTTTCTAAAGATTGAGTGAAATTGCAATGAACTTGATTTGAATTATTTTCAAACCTTTTCGCGTATATTGGCCCGGAGAGTAACCAACCTAACTTTGAGTTCTGGAGGTACGGACCGTTAACTAATCGAATTTTATTTTCCTCTAATATCTCCCAGAACATTTCCGCGCCGATTAACAAATCTATTTCTGAAGGAATATGAAATGTGGGATCTGCTAGTTTGATATTATCCGGAATACGTATACAATCGGTATCAATGCTCGTCGAGGGCAAACTGGTTGTTATGCGCTGCAGGACAAAACACTTAAACGCTTTACTGTAATCGTTTAATTTAGAACGTATAGTAATCTCGCATAATTGATTTGATTGTGTCACAGATTGAGCGACACCCAAAATTCGTATAGTGGACTGTATGGAAGGCGCGTTTAATCGTTTTCTTAAGTTATCCGATATAAAACAATATTGGCTACCATTGTCTAACAGCGCTCGGGCTGTATGTATACGTTTATCCCGATCTATTATCTCCACCAACGCCGTGCATAGTAACACGGGTTGCAGGGACCGTAGACGAGATGATTCACCGTCAGAACTAGCCAGTGAATGGTAAGACTGCTGTGTATCAATAGATAACGAATGCAGTGCGGCCGACGGGTTATGAAGTGATGTGCGCTCGCTACGCACACACGTATCTGATGCATAATCGCTGTCGAATGTACCGCCGTGAAGTAGGGTATTATGTTTGCCACGACATTGCTTGCAAGTCCCGAACAAACAATCTGCAAACAAATGGCCCGCGCGTAAACAATTCCTACATAATTGTTTTTCGGTTACAAATTTAATTCTATCTCTCAGTGATAAATTTAAGAAGTTATAACACATATAAAGTGCATGATTTTCGTTACAAGAAGGACATTTTACGGCCCGTTTGTACAGGTTATCGTTAGACGATTTGTTCCTTGAACTTGAACTTGTAACGTAGCTGTGTACCTGCGAGTTATGTGTATTGTGTGATTGTTTACTTGCTATATTAATTGTAGGTTTACTTATGGATTTATTATGATTATGATTTGCGTTTATCATGTCCAAAGTATCAGCTTTATTTCTGAGAAATGAGAGTAAATCGTCTAACTTTAACCGTTTAGAATCCGAAAGAATAGAACCCTTGTGATTTTCCCAATCGCGTTCAGTGGCGGAGTCTAGTTTTGAAGTGATCAAGTAAATAATGATAGTGTCCCATGACTCCGTTGGTTCGTCTAATGTTTTAAGGGCCCGTAAATTCCTCAAAACGGTATCTATTAATTTTCGAATTTGTAAATGTGATTCTTGCTTTAAATGAGGAATAGAAAAAAGTGATTTTAAATGGTTGTGAACAAGAAGCCTACAGTTATGGAACCTGTTCTCTAATAAATCCCATGCGTGTTTGTAATTACTTGGCGTAAATTCTAAAGCACTAATCACCTGTAAAGCACTACCGCTCAGTGAAGACCGTAAATAGTGAAATTTCTGGATTTCGTCTAAATCTGAACGTTTATGGATCATGGTAGTGTATGAATTTTTGAATTCTAGCCAGTGATCAAACGAACCATCAAATACAGGCAATTTTATATCAGGTAACTTTACTCTAGATAAACGACTATTAGATTTTACACTAGAACTATCACCAGTCTCTCCCCTTTCGATTATATTTTCAGCCGTTGCTAATATGTTAAAATAAAGTGACTCAAAAGATTCAACGTAGGCTACATTAGATGGAATTTCCGACTCTGGAGAAATCAATTCTATCTGATTTTCTACGTTATTAAATGTCTTAAATAAATCTGTAGCAGCCTGCATTCTAAATTTTATCTCTTTTAGCTGCAATTGAGATGGATCAGTAGAATCAAATGAATCTAGATACTTCTTGAACTGAGTCAACCGACCCTTTATGTTACCGCGTTGTTTCCTAAGCTCAATTAGATTATTAGCTTGCATTCTAGTTGGGGAAATAGACGGACTAGATGAAGGAACAGTTAATTTTTCTTCACCAACCATTATGAAACGGAACGACGGAGAAAGTAGAGGTAAGGTACTCACGCAAAATTAGCACTATCACGATAATTATTTGATTAAAGCACTTGAACACAGTTTTAACACAATCGTTTAGGAAAGGAAAGGAAGTAGATGGAAAACCTGACCGTTAAACTGAATCCACTCGAATGTAGGCGCTGGCACGACGACTTCGGTTCTTCGCCTTCTTAATTTGTAGAAATTCGGCTCGCTGGATCAAAATTCTATGTTCAGCAACGGAGGTTTCGTGGTCCATCCAATGAATACGTTTATTATTCGTAGTTTAAAATCGTTTAATTCGTATATTGTTACAAGAAAAAAATTAACGAATGTGAGTATGCAACGTGTGCAATGGTAGCTCGCGTAGTGTGAGGCATCCTACACCGGCTTCTTTCATGTGTAGGGTTTTCCCCGGCAGTCCCTAGATGGCGCTACCAACAGCAAGCGGCGACACTTAAGAAGCAAGAAAATATTAAGATAGGAGATATGGTCACCATTCAAGATGATAACCTACCCCCTGGAAAGTGGCCACTTGGTAGGGTGATAGAATTACACCCTGGCTCAGATGGTTTAGTACGAGTGGTAACCATCAAAACTAAAAGCGGTTTCATTAAGCGACCCATAATTAAATTATCAATCTTACCAATTAGAGCACAAAACGAAGAAGAAAGGAAAGAAGAGAAAAGAGAGAATTTAATTAGAAAACATATGAAGCAAACAAAGGGTAGTTTTATAGCAATAGCATTATCTCTCATATTATTTTTAACATTAGCTAGCGGGGCTCAAGCTTCATTAAACGTAACTAAATTAAATAACGATCAAGCGCTATATTTTGACAAAATAGGTAACATGAAGTTAGGTCGCGACGAGTGGAAACTCGTAGTTTATTATAAAATGGATCCCTATTGGGAAGGCATGGCAACGGTAGAAAAATATATAAAATATTTAGATCGCGTTTGTACTTCCGCTTCCGTAAAAATGCATTGTGACGTAGCTTTATCTCAGATGCGCCATAGTTTATCAGAGTTAGAGTTCATTAACCGTATTCTACTTGGTCAGCATAATAGCACGCGTCGTAAGAGACGCGGCCTTATCAATGGCGTAGGGTACCTTGCACACACTCTATTCGGTGTCTTGGATGACAATTTTGCAGAACAATATAAGCGTGACATTACTGAAATAAGACATAATGAAAAACATTTAAGAGCATTATGGAGGAATCAAACGTCGATTATTGAAGGAGAATACAACATACTTAAAAGATTAGAGGAAACTGTAAGCAAGCAACATAAAATTGTAAATCAGCATCTGAATCAATTAGAAATGGGATTTAATTCTCTGAAGAAGGAAGTAGAAAATATGGAAATTATAAATGAATTTACAATGTCTGCTATCATCGCTGGTAATCTACTTACAACTTTAAGAGCTATTCAAGATCAATTAGTGGAAATGATAACTGATGTACATTATGAGAGGTTCAGTCTACATCTCCTCTCTCCACAGCAGCTACAAAATGAGCTTAACATTATATCAGGGCAGATGGCGAAGGATTTGTCCCTTCCTATCGACAACATACATCAAGAAATGTCATATATATACAAACTTTTGAAAGTGAGGGCGCGGATGACAACGGAATATTTTATATTTGAAATCCGCGTCCCTCTCGTGTTCAGAGACATATTCGAACTACATCAGTTAATAGCGGTGCCACATCAACGCGGCTCCAGCATGTACACCGTTATTCCGACATCAAGGTATGTGGCGATCAACCTACCGAAAGATATTTATGTGCCGATGGAAGAGACAGACGTGAAGCAGTGTGTTTACCTTCGATCGTCTTATCACTGCAACATTCAATCGACAATATATCATCTAAAGTCAGACAGTCATTTATGTGTCAAAAATCCAGCCTCAATTCAATGTGCAGTGAAGGAAGGTACATGTCATAATAAGTGGATTAAACTCTGGCAAGCTAATACATTTCTCTTTTCTTGTTGTGAACAATGTGTACTCCGCCTTATGTGTGAGGATCGCGTTACAGTTGAACAGCTGACTGCATCGGGTGTAGTGCACCTCGCAGCGAATTGCGTATTAAAGGAAAAGGATTTTACAACGTACTCTCAAACAGAAACGATAAAATCTATCAATATCGACTCACACCTATATAACCCACAACCGCAAGTTTCTCAAATTAATCATTTACTTAACATTTCACTTAAATTACATGGAAACGAAACAACTGACTCAACTTTGCAACATGATTTACAAAGAGTTGGCGAGCAAGTTAACCAGTTAAAAAGCTCGGAGCCCATCGATGAGGACTCCTTATGGTATCATCATATTCATCACTACGTCCTCAGCTATGCATTGCTAATAGTTGCAATAGCAGTAATATCAGTCTTCGTGTGGAATCGGAGATGCCGCCGGGAGAGGCGGCCGACGCCAGAGACCGCCGCCGCCTCGTCAGCCAGCAGTAGTGGTGAAGTGGGTGCAGTGAGTGCAATGAGTGCAGTGAGTGCAATGGGTGCAGTGAGTGCAGTGCGTACGCGAGAGGAAAAACAGGACAGAGCGACCTCTCCTGTTTTATTAAAAGTGCTTAAAGTGGCGGATGTGCAATGAAAAAAGTTTTTTATACTAACTTTAGCATCTTCATTTTTTTTTGCGTTAGCGTGTATTTTTATATTTTTTTATCTTGATGTATTTTTATTTCTTATATTTACTTTTCTTTTACAATGTATGTACAAGCAATAGCTTATCTTTACTTTATTTTATTTTTTGACTTTTTTGTTTTTTGTCTATTATTTGGCCCGGGAGCATGTACGGAATCCCGTACATTACCTAATAATTTAAGACAATGACAGCTAACTCAGCAAAAGTATGTACCGCAGCAATGCGAGTTAGTTGTTCACGTAGCTCCCCGACAGCCTAGCGTTCTAATTATTAGCGAATTGTAATTTTATTGCAATTAAATATCTTCTTTAAATAAGCAGCTTTTAATTTGTGTGTAAACCACACAACAATATGATTGCCGGCTAAGAAATCGTCAGTACGGTTATCTAATATTATAATGTATACTTTACGGTTTCAATACCTACTGGCAAAATAATCCAACGTTACCTCAGTACAGGACCGAACTACAGACCCGATGCAGGGGGTGTACCTGACGGCCAGCCGCGACGGCATGATCAACTGGTGGTCCCTCGACATGACTCTCTTGCGGACTGCGTTCTCCTCTAGTCGTGAGTACGGTTAACAGTAAGTACCAGTAGGTGTACAAAATCAATCAGCTACAAACGTTGTCTATCTGAAATGACTCCACCACACTGCTCCAGTTGGAAGTGCAGCCCTCACGTCCATGTCGAAAGTTTTCATGCGAAGGCCTCCGACATGGTTTAACGACTGTAATCTTACAATTATTTATAACCAGGACCGACGACATTGAGTGGCCTACGAAGTACGAAAGCGCGATCGCAATTTTAGGAACGACACACGCCGCTGGGCTTTTAGCGCTGCGGCTTTAAAAAGTATTATCGCGGAAGCAATTTTTTCAAGTATACTCCTGTCCCTGAGCAATGTGCAATGTGTATTGTGCACTGTGCAGCCCACCTGAAGGTGCGCACCACGTGGGTGACGGACATGGTGTGCATGCCGGACGTCAACATCGTGGTCACCAGCTCCACGGAGCGCGACCTGCGCTTCTACGACTGCACGGCCAAGACCTTCACTCTCAAGATTGTCATCACCAGCTGGGAGTACATGGTAACTAAGGGTTTACGCGGCGAGACGTGGCGACCAGTATTTTTAAATGACGATAAAATTAAGACCTTATGTAGGTATTGATTGCATTACAAAGTACCGGGTGCTGTAGCGGCGTCTTCGAGCATTTTCGAGTTGGCGTGGCCTCAATCGCTCCTAAGTAGTCACATATGGTTACTTTTTTTTACATAAAATAAGTAATGCTTGATCATAGTCCCACCTGATGGCAAGTGCGGAGATGCAGTCCAAAATGGTGAGCGCACTACCTTAGTAAAAGTCTATTCAGTGTTTTCTTGAAGACACTCACGTCATAGGTGTTACTTCTTATACAAATGTGATAGCATAAAGCTGTAATTTTTGTTGTGTGTATTCAGATATGTGCGATGCACTACCACTTCCACTCGGACGAGAAGGAGAACTGCATCCTGGTGTGCGGCGACGTGGGCGGGTTCGTGCGCGTGCTGCTGTTCTCGCCCGTGAAGCGCGGCCCCTTCCGCAACCAGCCCGGCCGCGCGCTCATCCAGCTGCGCCACGTCGACCTGCAGAGACGGGTGAGCTGGCCCCCACGCTAGAACGTTTATTTGTGAGACCTAGTTGGATTCCGCGCCATACAGTCTCACAACACAACAAAATTGTCAACAAACGAAACGAGGAAAGCGCCAACTGGATTGGATGCAATCTTCTTCTACATTATTGTGTATTGTGTGTTACAGCCGCACCTCCTGCCAGAACTGCGGCTGGTGGAGGGTGCCCGCGCGCACGCGGAGTGGGTGCGGCAGGTGTCGTTCTACGCGTCGCTGCACTGCGTCGTGTCGTGCGCCACGTGCCCCGACTCGCTGCTCATGTGCGACCTGGCCGGCTCCAAGACGCACAACATGTTCCGAGTGGACAAGGTTCTTAACAATAAATAATCTAAGTATCATTATCGCAACGCAATACTGTCGCTCTAGACTTGGGTTGCTCCAAAGTTGCCCTATCGGTCTTTTTAGCTACTTGCCGATAGGGGGCAAGTTTATGAAGGCTCAGCCAAAGAAGACAATTTTTATGAAGAGAAAGGTTTAAGTCACCCTTTCGAGAAGTAAGGTTTGCGAGCATCCTAAAGGATGACTTTCGGCCGGGTTCTGACCTCGGCCTAGGACAAAGCTTGGAGGAGGCGAGCCACCCGCACGCAGGAATGTCTTGTGACGGGAACACCACGCTTGCTATTAGCTGACATTTTAAAATTCAGATACTTAATATAAGTCAGTTTCCTATAATATACCAAGCGTGCCAAAATATGCCATCCGAGCTTTAATTTGAGTGCGTCAGTTTGTGACTGGTTTGACTCAGGGCATCCAATGTTTCGCGTTCGACGAGGAGACGCACGTGCTGGTGACGGGCGGGCCGGACTGCGTGGTGCGCGTGTGGAGCTCATTCGTGCCGGCCAAGCCCACGGCCGTGTTCCACGGACACCACGCCGGCGTCACCGCCGTCGTGCTGCAGAACGGCGGCCAGACCGTCTACTCGCTCTCCAGGGATCGGGCCATCAAGGTGTGGGACGTGCAGGGGCAGACGTGCATCCAGGCAAGTTGTCCTCTAAAAGCTCATCTCCCGTAAGTTCGAGTCGATCACTTTCCTTGTAATTGCTTCGTATGATGATCGGCAGACGTACATAGACGTGCCTCCCCAAATCGGCGAGCGCACGCCTATCACGGCGGTGTACAACCCGGTGACGCGCGAACTGATCCTGGCGGCGCTGAAGATCGCGGTGCTGGTGCTGGACGAGCAGCTCAACCCACAGCACACGGACGGCTTCACGCACGCGCGCGCCGTCGCCCGCGTGCTCTACAACCCGCTCTTCAAGGTACCAGACATTCACACACAGAAGTATAACTCCATGCGAGCCACGCTTAAGCCTAGCACGCATAGACATCATTCACGGAGACGAAAAACGCTCCCGATCCCTTCATTACTCCCTTCGCCTTATTCATTGTTTTTTTTTGTGTCATTGAACGGTCTCCGTGTGTGCATTTCTCGACCGCTCTATGTACCTATTTGGTGAAGGTGGTGATCACATGCGGCATGGACAGTATCATCATCAACTGGGACCCGGTGACGGGGCGGCGCAACGCGATGGTTCGCGACGCCCACACGCGGCTGCTGCACGGCGAGCTCATCCCCGTCGAGATCACGGCCGCCTGCTTCGACCCCGGCTACCAGCTGCTGCTCACCGGCGCCAGGAATGGAACGCTTAAGGTGTAATGCCAATACATCTACACTTCAATTAACACCCAAGTAACATAATTTTCCTATAGTGCACAGTTTACAGGCTCACAGCACTAGTACCTGTCTCTTAGTGGTTCCAGGTTTTACTACCAAGCTTATAACAGGCTACGCGGAGTACCTACGTTTGGGTTTATAGTACATCTGTTCTTATAAGTTGACTTATAGTCGTGTATAGACCGAAATTATAGGTGCAGTAAAAACTAAGATGGCCTATAAAAGTGTTGCATAGGTGTAAATACACTTGAGAAAACTTGCTCCAGTAAGATACACTTATAATCGCCTACAAGAAGTAATTATAAATCCGCTATAAGTGTCATACGCCAGTAATAGTAATCTATCGAACTAAATGCACTTAGAACCATTTGCAATTGTTACTTGACCTTATAGGGGTGTATAAGTCAACTTTATGTGCCAATTATAAGTGAATTAGTTCTACAGTGGTTTCTTCTAAGAGTAAGTATACTTGGTATTATTGTAGACTCGGCCATATTGATTTATGTAGTGGAACCCTAATTCGTCACAATATGGCGCGACAATGCTGTCAGGACTAATATTATTTTTAAACACAACTTACTTAATATGCCGTGTTCAAAAGGCGAACAAAAATTGAGATGTAAAACACAATATACTTCACCGAAAATTCTTACGCGTTTGCCGTGCAAACATATATGCACGCATTATTACGTGCGAAATACTTGATAATACATTTTATACAAAATAGATGAACTTAAATTTTATTTTTTTATTTTTCTCCACAACCGCACAACAACAATTTTCAAATATTTGAAGTAGCTAGTAATAGAAGCGCGGAGTACGTTACACGCCAGCCTGGTTCTATTAGATGCTCATAGCTGGCTTCGCTGGAGCAGATAGTTCTGCGTAGTCCAACTATAAGTGTATTATTGGTGTAAGTGGTGCTCGCCAAGTCTTCTATGAGTGTTTTATTAGCAAAAGTACGCGTATAAAATGGGCCCTTTTCCGTGGTTATAAACTTTTACTAGCCTGTTATAGACCTGGCTCCGGAACCACTACCAGGCCAAATTTTGTTACTTGGGCACTCGCAAACGAATAATGTCATGTCTAATGGTATTTGAAACGCACAGGTTTGGAATTTCAATACGGGTCTCTGTCTGCGTGAGATGGCAATCGAGAGCATGTGCGAGGTCACGAACTGCTTCTGGGTAGAAGGAAGGTACATCACGCAATTGTATTTATTTCCGATATCTTTCATACGTAGGTATCACTTTAGGCAATTTTATCGATGTTCTTTTTCTTCGTGCCTTCTCACCGTTCTCACAACTGGAAGATCTAGAACGCATTGCTCCAAAACAACCCAAAGTAACTTAGGTTAATAACTTCAAAGATTCCGCAGGTATACTACTAGTTTTCCTGACAGGTCTATGGTAGCATAATAGCGAATCCGAGCAGTGTTGGTAATGTTAATAATGTGGAAGTGTTGGGTAACATGGGTGCAGGATCATGGCGGTGGGCTGGAACCGGCACGTGACGGAGTTCGAGGAGGGCGGCGCGGGGGGCGGGGGCGGCGGGCTGGCGGCGCGCGGCAAGTCCTGGGAGACGCGCCACACGGACGACGTGCTGGCGGCGGCCGCGCGCATGCCGCTCACGCTGGCCACCGCCACCTACAACTCCGAGCTCATCCTCTGGAAGCTGGAAACGGGGCAGCCCTACAGGTTAACCACCTTTCATTTATTCATGGACCTTAACTCTTTTTCCTCGAGTTCAAGCTCCATTTTTCTTCTTGACAATATCCCCCTTGTAGCTTTCCTATTTGGACTCTGCCGTACGAAACGAAGATGAACCTCTCCGAAATGTTATTAATCTTTTCGTGGTCCGATTTGAACAGGCAGTTCTCGTGTACGGAGCCCATGCTGCGCATCAAGATGACGTACACGAAGCGCGCGCCCTCCCCGCCGCAGGCCGCGGGCGCCGCCGGCCACCGCCGGTCCTCCGCCCTGCCTCGACCCAGGTTAATATTGGTTTCATCTTTCAAGTGAAACTGATTGATTATTCAACTGCTGCAAACTGCTGAATCAGAAAATTTTTTAGGTAAGTATTCCTAAAATATTGAATCCGAAACTGTTGAGTTCTTCTTCACCCGCCACGTAAATAAAATGAATGATATGAATGCCACCACACTACTGTGGTGTGTGATGATGACTGCGTGTGTGTGTGTTGTGTCAGCACGCACGGCGCGGCGGACGGGTCGGGCGCGGTGGACTGCGCGGCGGCGGTGCGCAAGGCGCGCGCGCGCCGCGTGTCGCGCGTGTCGCTGCCGGCGGGCGCGCAGCGCGTGCGCCACCTGGCCGTGCACGCCTGCATCTTTCTGCCCACGCGCCCGCAGGCCATGGGCGTCGGTAAACGACTCATTACTTATCCTACTCACATAAGTCACATATGTTAGCTACTAATACATCACTATAGCAATCTCGGACCGATGAGCCGATGAGGTTTATACTTTATATCAACATATTATTTTTGGCTAAAAAAATGTACTTAAACATTTATATTGAGTAGATCTTGTAGAAGAGTAGAAGTATCTACATAATAACAAAACTGAGTGGTGCCGTGGTCTGTGGTGGTGGCACAGCGTCGCTGTTCGTGGCGCTGGAGAACGGGCAGGTGCAGTGCTGGTCGGACCACCCGGCGGGCGGCTACCAGGGCTCCTTCCTGGCCGTGCACTCGGCCGGGGACTACGTGTCGGCCTTCGCCACCGACACGCACAACGACTACCTCTTCACCGGCACCACCGTCGGGTACGTCAAGGTGTGGCTCATGACCAACTACCTCACCAACCAGGAGGTAAGCACCGAAAGTAACGACTGTTTTATTTTATGCAATACACAATAGAGGAATTATAACTATTGTACTAATTGTAATGATTGTTGCTCAAACATCTTTAAAAAATGCAGGAAGTACTAAACGAACCTAAACGACTTTTGATTTGAGTTGCGTGTTTATTATGGCGAGGGGCCTCTCCAGCCGAGCCGCAAAGGACTTCGGCCGATGGCTAATACAATGACAGTGTTTGGAATAAAACATGGTAATCGATTTTTGGAGATGCCGACAATAACCGGATTCCGGGTTCAGAAAAGACGATACCGAGGAAACAAAAGAGGAAAGCTCGTATGCGTTGATTTTCCTATGAAACTGGGCCCTCCTAAGACACAGGTACATGTGTGGCGTGGTGCAGGTGCACGTGAACATGCCGAAGCTCCGCGTGACGTTCCCGTTCCTGTGGCGTGACCGCATCGAGGGCCGCGCCAAGCGCTGCGTGCGCGAGCAGCCGCTGCCGCTGCTGCTCAACAGCTACCGCGCGCACCTGCGCTGCGTCACCACGCTCAGCTACCTCGACGTCTTCCAGCTGCTGCTCAGGTGATACACCACTTGACCATTCCTACCTAACTAGGTATGAAGACAGACTAAAAACTTGAGATGTGTCAAGGGACACCCGGATGGAACGAAGTTCCTTGCAGTCAGTGTATAGGCTTTGTTCACCTAGTAGCTACTAGGTGAACAAAGCCGATGAGAAATTTAATACCCCAGATTTGTTTTGGCACACTCGCTTGCATGTTTTTGCTATCCTGGTACTGACTGCAAGAAACGAAAATATCTGGCTTACTTTCTATGTAAAAAAAACTACGACGCCAAAAAGTGTCGTTACAACTTGTCCCAAAATTTTCGGCCTAGCCCCCTTTCGCAACGCGCGATAAAGAACTTTGTTCCAAAAACCTCTCCGACGCACGAAGGAGAAGAGAATAACAATACCATCCTTAATCATCACGATGAGGGCACGTTAATAGAAGCTCTTAAAATTTCTCTGTGTGAAACAAATGTTCACTCTTTTGGTTAGTGTAATGGGCCCCATTGACGATGCGATCGATCGTTGCGATCCGTCGTTGCCGACCGATCGCAACGACGGATCGGTAGTGTATGTTGTGATCGTGAACGATTTGCTTGATCGCAGACGATATCGGCGATCGCAACAAAAATCCATGTTATCTTGAATTTCGCACCGATGAATCGACAGTGTGTGGACCTTTGCGATCACCGATGCGATCGATCGCACCGATCGATCGCATGTCAATGGCGCCCATAAGAGATTGTTAATGAGGTTTATTATCCAATAGTGTGTGTGTGTGTGTGTTCAGCGGCAGCTCGGACTACTCGGTGCGCGTGTGGCGGCTGTCGGGCGAGTACCTGCACACACTGGGCAGCTTCGTGCCGCTCGACCTCGCCGTCACGCGCTTCCCGCCCGACGTCAGGAAGATCGCCAGCTTCACCACCTTCAAGGTCGGTATCCTGTGTCCTTGCTACTGTTTGCTTTTAATAATATATTTTTCCTTTCTAATCTACTACTTTTAGATTTGAACTTCTGTTAATGTTACTTGTATACGTGGTGGGCACTGGGCACTGGGCAGGTGTGGCGCGGCGGCTACGTGTCACGCTACGTGCCGGGCCGGCCCGTGGTGGACACGCTGCGCGACATCACGCCGCTGGAGCTGCGCACGCGCACGTTCGGCGCGCCGCCGCCCGCGCCGCTCACCGGCCGCTATCTCCAGCTGCCCGCGCGCCCCGAGCCGCAGCCGCCGCCGCGACTCGACGATTCGCTGCCTACGGTCGGTATATACCATACATGGCCAAGTTCTCGCATGAGATTTTGTTTAGTTGCGATGGGCTCGTGATTCATTGAGTCCATTCTCGACAGATCCCGCTGTACACGCACCTGCGCATGGCGTCCACGCAGCCGGTGCGGCGGCCGCCCACGCCCGAGCTGGTGCGCGCCACGCGCCTGCGCCGCGCGCCCCCCGCCCGCAAGCCGCACTTCAACCCCCAGCAGCCCGAGTGACCGCCATGCCGCCGCCCTACAAGGGTGTGCTGTTGACGATCTCGATCGAAGACAAAGCATTTTTAAATATGTTTATGTACATAATTAATTATACAAAAAAATAAAGCAGTTTTTCACACAAATATTTGTAACGTTTTTATTCCGTTTTATAAAATGGCTTAAAACTACCCTACAAATTAATAATAAATATAAATTATTCAATTCATTATACAACTTAAGTATATAGGTTTAAATATGATAGCTTCAACTAACGAAGAACATTAATCATTTGAACTTGGGCCGCTCGCTCTTGCGGCCGGGCTTGGCCGGCGGCAGCGCGCCCCCCGCGGCCGCCGCGCCCGCCGCCTCCGCCGCGTCCGCCAGCGAGCGCTCCAGCAGCCCCTGCGCGAGCCGCGCGGCCTCGCACGCGGCCAGCGCGTTCCCCTCCAGCACGGCGCGCACCAGCCCGCCGCGCCCCCCGTGCCGCCCCGCCGCCCCCGCCGCCCGCGCCTCCGCCTGGTACGCCAGCACGTCCGCCAGACGCCGCGCGCTAGTGCAGTCTAGCTCATTGTACGCCAGGTTCAGGTAGCTCAGGGTGAAGTTGCCCACGCAGTACGTTACGTCGCCGCCCGCCACCAGCTCGGCCGGGTCGAACGGGTCCGGCCGCGCGCCCACCAGCTCGGCCGCCAGCGCCACCGCGCGGCTCGCCAACGCGTCCGCCCCGCCGCCCGCAGCCGCCGGGGGCGCCACGCTCGCCTTCCGCGCGCGAGGGGAGCGGCCGCGCGCCGCGTCCGCCGCCGGCTGCGATGCCTCGGTCAGCTTGCGGTAGCAGGTCGCGACCGCCTCCCGCCGCAGTTGCAGGTAGTCGAAGGTGCGCCGCCGCTTGGAGATGAGCTCGTCGGCCGACACCGGGAACCGCTGGAGGCTGCGCAGGACGTGCGCGGCGCCGGGGCTGGAGATCGCGTTCCCCGCCAGGTTGAGGTGGCGCAGCGTGCGGTTGGTGCGCAGCGCGTCGCCGAGCGCGCGCGCGCCCGCGTCCCCGATGCGGTTCCCCTCGAGCGAGAGGACGGCGAGCGTGCGCGCGGCGGGCAGCGGGTGCGCCAGCCGCGCCGCCAGCGCCGCGCACTCGTCGTCCGCGAGCCCGCAGCGCGCCAGGCTGAGCATGCGCAGGCGCGAGGGCGGCTCCAGCAGCAGGTGGAAGGCGCGGTGCGGCGCCGGCGAGTCGTCCAGCGAGATCTCCGCGAGCTGCGAGCGCGGCAGGAGGGCGGCCAGCTCGTGCAGCGCGGCGGGCTCGAGCGGCGTCCAGCGCACGGCGAGCCGCGCCAGCTGCTCGTTGTAGGGCGCGCACAGGCCGAGGATCTTGAGCAGCAGGCGCGGCAGGGCGGCCGTGCGCAGCAGCAGCAGCTCGACGGGGCGGCCGGCGGGGTCGCAGCGCGCGCGGACCACCACCTCGCCCTCCTCGCCGGGCTCGCCCTCCGCGGCGGCTGGCTCCCGCCCGCCGGACTGCTGCTGGCCGGAGGTCTGCGCTAGCGGCGTCTTGTCGCGCTTCGACTTCCCCTTGTCGTCCGCGGCGGCCTTGCTCGCGTACTCCTCTGTTGGGAACGTTAAGAAACGCCATTGGTTACTGTCGGTTGTACAATGTGACCGAGCTCCCTGCTCGTGGGGCGGTCGGGGCGGTCCGGGCGGTGCACTGATGACTGACCTACGGGCTCGGGCAGCACCCGCAGGTGGAAGGGCGCCTGCAGCTGGCAGCAGGCGAAGGGCAGGAAGGCCACCAGGTCCGTGGGCTTGGGCCGGTACAGGCTCACTTCAAACACTTGATCCATTGTTTTAACAGAATATGGTAAAATTAACAAATAAATCCTATAAAATCAAATATCGACTCAATTTAAGTTGATGTTTTTGTAGTTCTGTCCACAGAGTACTTAATCACTAAGTTTTGTTCTGTCAAATTTTATTTCTTCCATGTCACAAGATGACTAGTGTTTAAGTACTCTGTGATGACCACAGAGTACTTAAACACTATAAATATAATGCACTCTCCAGACTCACGCGAGAAGGCGAGAAAAACACGAGAAACGTGAATGTGAACATCCTGAAGGTTGACTGTTAGAGAATGCTATTTAGCATTAAGTCCGCCAATTGTACCACTCCTTGGGGTTCAATAAAGATTAAATAAATAAATAAAAAATGTGGAACCGATTCACATAATCTTCGCAGGTTCTTTTTTCAGGCGCCGAGATTCTCGCGCGAGTGTGGAGCGCGCATAATAAATGTTATATTGCTGCTAGTGTATTTTGGTTTATATTAAAACCTGAGAGTAAAACATGTTTTTTGTGTATCAAGCAGTTATCGACCTATTCGGTCCATTCATTAGCTAAAGGCGGTACCTTTACCGAAACGGTCCTGACGGTGTCTGACGTCCCACTTCGAGACTATCCCACAAGTTTATACACAAAAGATATAAGGGCAATAAAATAAAACACGCTGCGGATCTGTACTGTTCATTTATTATATTGAAATGGAAGTGTATGATTCTTAATTTTTGTAATGTTTAATGCTAAACATTATATTGACAATGAGTGGTTATAATGGAATCATAACATAAAATTGCTACTCGTGTCTAGTACGGCGTGCCGACTGCCGCTACGTCATCTGCAGGGATGTTGATACACATTGTCAATCTGGTGGTGGTACGCATGGCATGGTGGCATGTGTGTGTGTGTGTATCTAGAGGGGGGGCTCCTTCTTGGCGCCACTGAGCACGACGAAGGCGGAGTGCGTGTCGCGCTGCTTCTGTTGCAGCATGTGCAGCGTGCCCAGCGGCGTATCCGTGGAGCTCATCTTCTTCATGAGCCCCTCCTGCACCTGCTTCTTGATCCGCTTCTCCTGCTTGTTCTTGCCGGGCCCCTTGCCGTGGAACTTGTGCGAGAGGTAGCGGAAGGCCTCCTTGGGGCACAGCGCGCGGCCCTCGTCGTCCACGTACTCCAGCTTGATGTTGGGCCGGAAGTGCGTCTTCTCGCGGAACTCGGTCAGCGGCCCGCCGTGCCCGTGCCCGTGCCCGTGCCCGCGCTCGCGCCGCCCGTACTTGTCGTCCTCCCTGCACATCACACGTCACACATTACACATACAATACATTTATATTGTGCCACTTGTCACTTATATTATGACTACTACAGACACAGTATAGAGTTGTATCTAAAAACGAGGCACATACAAAACGAAAATCGTTTAAGATGTACTGTTATAAGATTAAGATAATCTTGTATTATGTAATGATACAACTTAAATAAATAAAAAAGTCGGGCAAGTGCGTGTCAGGCCACGCCCAATGTAGGGTTCCAAAGTAGTAAGTTTATCGAGGTTTATCGATATATTTTGTAGGGGAAGTACCTTGAAAAAAAAAGTTTTTTCAATATTTTATTCTACCATTTTGGAGTTGGGTCTCGGCGCTTTGCTTCGGGCAGACGGACGGACATGATGAAACTATAAGGGTTCCGATTTTACTTCGGAACCCTAAAAAGAGGCAAGATTGTTTACAAATAAGACGAGGACGAATAACCATAATGTTAATACGGTATGGTCTGGTGAATGTGGTCTCAGTTCTCACCCGGCGGTCTTGTCGTCGATGGAGTAGACGGCGGCGGGCAGCGCGGTGCGGCGCGCGGGCGGCGCGGGCGCGGGCGCGGCCCCCGCGCGCTCCAGGTACCCCTTGCTGAGCGCCAGCCGCAGCGCGCCCGCCACGCCCGCGCCCAGCGCCGGCTCCGCCTCCAGCCCCGCCCCCGAACCTGCACAACACTTGCTTTCACTCTATATACATTATCGACAGTGGTATGTTTCATATCGTTGAACCGAATGCAGTTTTATTGATGTTGGTGAATTTGAAATGAGGGGACTGAACGACGACAAAGACGGTATTTATAGTGACACATTTGATTCCTTCTAAGCGAAGCCAAAATTTAAAATAATCGGCCCCTTTATTAACCTTAACAATAGCCATTTCAGGTGCTTTCTTTTCTTACCTTAATGGTGTCCACTCACGGTCAGTCCATCGCGTCAAATCGCGTGATATACAGCCAAAATTTGATCGTAAATGTGAAAAACTGATGGCGTGATAAAAAAATCTGTATGTCAAATCGCGCCATTTTGATATATGTCATTTGGCGTGGCTCCAAAAATGACGCGATGGACTGACCGTGAGTGGCCACCATAAGCTGGTTCAACGATTTAGTTAAAAATTGAAATGGAAGGAATTCTAGATGTAATGTAAAGTTCGGCAGCTGGGTGGGTAGTGGGTACCTGCGGCGAGGTCGGCGGGCTTGTCGCTGTTGACGTCGACGCGGCTCCAGGCACCCGCGTTGGCCTCGGGCTCCGCCTCGCCCTCCGCCTGCGCGCTCTCAAAGTCCTGCCGGAACATAAACGCATGTTACACCTGTTATTATGTGTGTAGATGTAGGTCTTATTACATTGGTAATGGGAACGGGCTGATCTTGTAAAGTAAAGTGGCACGCAATCACGTACGTACGTACTGCATTTATCCAAGAAATTGAAGTTACTCCAAGAGTGTAAATGCAAGTGTCAGTGTTAGTGTGATTACAGTATGTACCATGATCTCTGCGGCGTGGTCGCGGTTGCCGGCCTGCCCGTACGTGGGGATGTCGCCGAGCGTGCGGCAGAACTCGGCCGTGGCGTCCAGCACCATGGCGCCCTCCTCGCCCGCCTCCACCTCCATCTCCTCCTCCTTCACCTGCTGCAGGATCTCCTCCACCTGCCCAGGGAACGTAACGATATGTAGTACTAGGTGCTGCTTGTTTGAAACATGTAAACCTTCAATGGTCCTTCGAGCTACGAAATTTTATATTCAGACCTGCATAAAATAAATGACTCAAATTTGACAAACAAATTCCAAATATGCTTATTTTGTTAATAAATGAACTTCGGGCACCATTGTCAAAATGTTTACCGGAACAACAACGTTGACAAACTCAGTTCCTTGTAACTTATGGAACGCTACGTTTGTGTATCTGAAGGTGTATTATATGGTCGGGTGTGTGTGTGTGTGTGTCGTGTACCTTGGGCACGATGGCGGAGTGCGTGAGCGCGGCCTGGCGCAGGCGGCGCGCACGGGCCAGCGCCGCCTGCAGCTCGCCATCCGGCTCCACCTCCTCCTCGTCCCCGTCCCCCGCGCCGCCCTCACCCCCCGCCCCCGCCGCACCCGCGCGCTCCAGGTGCTCCGGCTTCACGTCTGTGGACCACATACATTCCACTATACTATCTACCTCTCACTCATCTCCATCTACATAAAGATACATAACTACAGTTTGACAATCGTACAATGTGACATGTACTTGTTAGTTGTCACAGAACTCACCTGTACCTTCTACCTCGACT
The DNA here is from genome assembly GCA_911387775.1 of Thymelicus sylvestris. Classification (NCBI taxonomy): domain Eukaryota; kingdom Metazoa; phylum Arthropoda; class Insecta; order Lepidoptera; family Hesperiidae; genus Thymelicus; species Thymelicus sylvestris. The sequence continues at coordinate 373,358 of OU426893.1, forward strand.
GGGTCGACATCACTGGGTCAAAATATTGATACATAACACAAAAATGTTAAGTGCATAAATGTAAGTTATCAATCTCGTACCCGTATCGTCGGTGTCGAGCGGCGCCGTGCTGGGGTCGTAGTCCTCCACGCTGATCGGCTCCGCCTTCGCTTTCTTTCGCATCTTACCCTGAACACATACAACTTCATATTTAGCGCCGACTATCAATACACTATAAATCAACTGGAACACTTTCCTACAGTATTATTGGTGAAATCATACACTACTAAGAATATTACAAAGTTTCAGTTTTTTTATGTTCATTATATCGCTCATCCAACAGAACAGTGAACAGTGTAATTACTTTTCCGCCATTTTTTACGAGAGTTTTTTCTCATTCAATGCAAACAACACACGTAAAAAAATTATGGTTGGAAGTACAAGTGTTACTTAGTTCGGCGGATAAACACCCCGCCACCTCGCGCTAGGGCTTAGCAACCTGCAAAAAAGAAGCCCCTTACATCCTGTGTAAACCGCTACCACAGAATAGAAGCAGCGTATTGGACTTACACTTTTAATATCGGCAGGACATAATCAACACCGCACAAACCGAAAAAGCGATTACACAGCTGGGAACCGTCCCACCATGTATAGCCCGAATTCATGCTGTGTTGAACGTTGATGTGATAGACATGATATGATGTATGTTACCTTCTTCTTGACCTTCCTGAACTTGACGTCGAGCTCGTGGTGGTCGAGGTAGTCGGCGGCGAGGCGCGGCTGCGGCAGCGCCAGCGACTCCAGCCGCCGGTCCGGCCCGCCCGCCAGCCGCTCCTGCCGCTGTAACACACACGGTTCATGATGCCGTGCCTATTACAGACAACACTATCCACCAGACTATTACTTACCATCACAAGGACATTATTATTAGTATACAGAAATTAGTTTTAACATTAAATGATAATTTAATCTTACGTTTTTTTCAGTTAATCAATGAGAAGCTGTCTGGTTAGACAGCTTTAGTTTAATTTACTGAATTTGTCATTGATATTATTTTTAATATGCATGCAGTGTTCGCATCTAGATGGACGTTCACAAGTGTACAACTGTTTGTCTCTACTAAGTTACTAGTTAAGTGCAAAGTCCAGTTTTGTGGACCTAATCAAAAAATCGTTTTCGTTCTTAATTTTCTGCTTTAAGATACAATTAAATTTTACAGTAATAGTAAAGTGCAAGTGACAGACCATCATCTCCCGGAAGCGGCTGGCGTGCAGCGCGTCGTCGTCCCCGAGCCGGAAGCCGCCGGCCAGCGGGCCCGCGTCCTCGTCGTACTTGGCGAGCACGGGGCGCGCGCGGCCCAGCGCCGCCGCCAGCTCCGCCTCCTCGTCGTACGCCTGGTAGCCCGCCGCCGCCTTCTTGCGCTCCAGGATGTTCTGCGGGGGTAAAGAAAGAAAGAAAGAAACATTTATTCTGACACTGGCATTGCAACAATGATTAAAACTGGTGGTACATTATTACTTATGCCATAATTATTAATTGCGTTCGGAGTTGCAGCTACCAGCATACCGGAAAAGGGTCGCACTCAGAAAGCGGCGTAGGAAGCACCAGGTACTTTCTACGTCTTCTGATTTTCAGTGCGCCCGTTAGTAGCGGGGTAACTTGCAGTGTGGAGCTAACACTCAACTATACAGACTCAATTTATCAAGTGGGCGTGGGTGGCAAAATCCGAAACTGTGAAAATAGCGAAAAGTGAGTCAAAGGAGCGTCAGGGCCGATTTTGATGAAAACTAAAACTGCATCATTACACTTTTGAAAAATCAATATTAATAGCAAGGAATCAAGTCCATTGATTTTGAACAAAAAACACATACTGTATTATTACACAGTTCGTATTGCTAACAAGGATCAAATTCTTGAAAGCAGTGAGATATGGCAAACTTAAGGAAAGAACGCATATTTAACAAAATACGTTTTCTACTTATTAATCCCTAACTGATAAACGTCCTAACGAGTCACTAACGGTTACTTAAATCGCTCCTTAGTACAGAATTTGTATGGTGATTCTTTACTAACGAGCGATTAAAGTAGCCGTTAGGGACTCTGAGTTGGGGCGTAATTGTTCTACGATCTACGTGATGTGTATTATTGTCACCGCATACCTTCTGGTAGCGCTCGTCGTCCAGCATGTTGACGTTGACGAGCACGTCCTCCGCGTCCTCGGCCAGCACGTCCTTGTCGGCCAGCGTCAGCACCGTCTCGCGCTCCTCCGCCAGCTGCGATATACATATACATACACACATTACACACCTTATACACTACACTACACTACAATCACGATTATCTGGATTCAATAAAACCAGAGGTTTTCCATATAATCCAAAATCTGGATAATCGATTTCAAAGTCAAATCAAACAATATTTAAATTTTAATGATTTTTTATTGTGTAATAGATTTTACGTACGTTTAGACAATACGATATAAAAAAATTACGTGCTATTATTCATTTTCATATGAATTATCATTGAATCACATAATACCTATGTAATTTAGAACTTTTATTGGAAATAACTTGTTACAGAGCAATCATTTCATCTTTTCATTGCAGCCAAGTCCCTGATACGCTTCTTGTATCAAACTTGTCTCGTTGTACGGTAAGACATTTTAAAATCAGCAATGAGGTTGGGAAAAAGCAAAACAGCCGTGACTTGAGTCCGGATAATCGGATGTTCGGGATTCTACTGTAAATTGTATTGGATTATTTGTACAAAAGTAATGTTTATCTGGAGGAAGGCCCTTAGTGCCCTCACAATGAGTGTTGTGTTGTGTTGTATTGTAACTGTAAATGTAAGTTACCGCGTCGAGGTCGTGCGCGACGCGCAGGCCCGCGAGCTGGCGCGCGCTGTAGGCGGCCTGGCGCTCGGCGCGCGTCTCCTCGGCCACGAGCGCGCCCACGCCGAACGCCGCGTCCATCTCGTCCAGCATGGCCGCCTGCACACACACACACACACACACACACATCATGACTGATGACACACACCACGATACAATACAACAAACATAATATTATAGTCCCTCTTTAGACGAAACTTATTTGGTATGCATTGTATAACAACTTAGCATTACCTTGTGTTGAAATACTTGGAAAAAATATTAATAGGCACAGAAATTAAAAAAAAAATACAGAGAAAAGAAATTGTAAAAAATACAAACAGAAATTAGTTTTAGCTTCAAATAGTTAATAATTTTTAAAAAATTATAAAAATATTTAATTTTCGAAGAATTTTTGAACTAAATAAAAATAAATCTCATCTAAAAATGGAATAAATAGCTATAACTGTACTGTATTCTATGCATAGGTCTAACATAAATATCTGCCTCTACTGAGAATCGATCCAATTGGAACTGGACTCCGCGGTCGCATGGTTTCGACATGCACGCAGGTGTGCTGCCCAGTTTTAATTTGTGTGATCATCCCATACATCTCTAGCAAAAATGTTATCTATTAAGCAACATCAGTGGTCTCAGTGGTGTGAGTGGAGCACGAATCAGCACGAAGCAGCACTCACCCTCCGGGCGGCGTCCCTCTTCTGCTGCTCGAGGCCGCGCGACTTGTTGACCCACGCGGCCGCGTCCTCCTCGTCCGAGCCCTCCGCCAGCAGCGTCGTCGCCAACCTGCCGACCACCAACGTCATATCCTACTCATACATGTACCTACAGGAAATCTTAATATACAGTTTGCTTTCATGGATTTTAAATTTTTTAAATATTTAAATGAAAATGTATAGGCAACATTTGTTCAAGCGACCTTTGACTAAGTGTGTTCTACGTCACAGTACCCAAGTCGTGATATGCGTAACTCCATTTATTGAACTGTCGATGTACCACCAGTGAAGAGGACAAGACAAGTGGTTAGTTGGCAGACAATTACAACAATCCTGATAGCGACAGCTGCAGATGTGTACTTGCGCAATCGCTAATATGGCACTGTTTATTCCACAACTAAAGGTGAGGTGGGGTGAGGTGAGATGTGAAGTAAGGCGAGTGACTGACTTCTGGTCGAGCGCGCGCTTCTCCTTGCGCTCCTTGAGCCGCTCACGCAGCTTCTCGGCCTTGCGCTGCTCCGCGATGTTGACGGCCGGCTTGTGGTAGAACTCGCCCAGGTCGTCCTTCAGCTTGCCGTCCTCTGTACACACACGTACACACACACACACACACATCAACAAAATGGCCATAACATAAAAGTATTATTTCTGGATTAGCTAGTACAATGAGGACTACCTGCAGGTTTCTCATGAACCTCCAAGGGCTTAAGCCCGAGCTTGGCTCGCAGCCGGTTGGTCTCCTCCACCGACATGCTCTCCTGCATGCCGCCGCCCGAAGCGCCCGCCACTGGCGACAGCTCCCGTTCTCTCGCCTTCTCCCTATCTCTCTCCCTGTCCCTCTCCTGCTCATGATCCCTATCACGATCCCGCTCTGGGTCATAGCTTCTTTCTCTGCCAATGCAAAATAAATAGTCAAATCAAAGTACCACCATTAAAAAAAATTCGTTTCGGAGGCAAGTGATGAAACATGTGTCATTCAAAAGAGAAAATAAAAAAAAAGAAACCTTCATCACTAAATACTTTTTGATTGTAATCACTTACTCCGTCTATTGGCTCATGTTTCATCACTGGCCGCCGAAATGAGTTTTTTTTAAATGACAAACTTGTCGGTATGCCAGGTTCCATACAAAAATGTTCAAACCCGTTACATCAATCTAGATTTTGTTGTCTTTCCAGATTCTCCACGAATTTACTGTAACTGCTCAATAAAACACTTTCCGATCTCTAAGTTCAGCAAAAATAATCTTAGCTCATCCTAGCTTGATACAACACTCACCCGCTGCGGTTGTCTCGCTCGGGCTCGGCGCGCGGCAGCACGTGCGAGTCCACCGGCACCTCTTGCACTGCAACAAACATATGCACACATTACACGGCTGCCACTAATACACTATTTTTACTGGATTTTGACACTATGATTACCCAGCAGTCAAAATACCTTCATTAAAGAGTGGCTTTAACATAGGTAAATAGATAAATTACATATTGATTATGTTGCAAGTTATTTGTGGCGGCATAAGTCATGGCTGCCTTTTTCTTTTAGCAGTTGTTTCGGAGTTGTTTATCAGTGACTTCCGAGTAGTTTCCTAGTATTTTTACTGGACACAATAAACTTTATAGTGTTGATCGATGTGCATTATGGCCAGTATACAATTTTAGAGTATGAATTTGTAATACTATCTTATTATCTGTATGTTGTCCCTTTTTAAGTCAAGTCTTATGTGGTAGCAATCATAACACTACATTTTAATGAATTATTAGTTAAAAAAATGGATAACAGTAATTAGTTTAACTTTTCAATTATAATTATTGATCCTTAAATTGTTAAAATTTTATGCCTGCTATTAAATTTATTAATATTACAAATTAGGACAAAAAAAAACAAAACTAGTAAATAAGACTTATCTAAAAATGGACTTTACACAAGCGGCAAGAATGGAGACCAGAGGTGCTGGATGCTGGATGTTGGAGTATTGTACCTGCTCTATGACCTAATGCTTTGCTTTGCTTTATGACCTAATTATTTATCCAAACTTGCAAGAACAGTTTAATAGTCAATAGTCATTATGTGTATTTCCACAAAATATTATCAGTAAAAAATGCCAGTAGGCAAAGGATACTATAGATTACATGAATATATTAATGAAGACGCCTGGAAATTAGTGCCGGATCCAGTTCCACTTAGGTTAGGACATTATGTAAGTTTGCATTATTTTAAAAGATGTGCCGAGGAGTTTCTTTATGGCTTTTCTTCTCCTCCATGACAAAGAACCCTTTCGAAAAGCTGGTTGATTAAAAAAATGATGTGCATAAGTGTATCAGTGATACCTATATGAATAAAGATTTTGATTTGAAAAAAAAGTCAAGGTATTTATTACCCTAAATTTAATGAAATCAATATAATGATGTTATAATAATTATGTAACTACTAACTTTAAGAAAAAAATATGTTTATAAAGGAAACATGACTTATCTAAATATTTCACTGAATAACATCATAGTTACCACAGAAAACATCTGTGTGGTAATACAGGTTAAGATTAAAAACAGACTATACGGAATACACTAATAACTTTTATTTGCATAATCAATCAATCAATAAAACTGCTTTACTTTTTAGAACATACAAAAAATGAAAATTGAATTAAGTTTAAAATGAAAATTATTCATCAAGACGAATAAAATAAACATAAACTTTTATGTAAATATCTTAATCTTTTTCAGATATTTTTTGCCATGGAAAATACAATTGCCTGCCTAAATGCACAAGATTAATGAAATATCTAATTTTCATAGATTTGCCCAATAATCTAATAGCAAATTGCTTTTAACAGATAATTGGAATCACTTAGGCCACTGTATCCTTTAGAAAAGCAGCAAACAATCAAGTTTTAGTTATTCAATCGGATAGAATGCTTGTTGTGCCAACTAACATACCCACCTCACGGAGATGCATGCAGGATGCAGACTCATCTCCGATGCCACCATTCTGAAATACGAGCAGATATGCCATTATCACGTCAAGAGAAGGAAGCGCCGCACCTGTGGTGATTTTCATACAATTCCAACAATGTTCATGAATCATGGTGAACCCTGTGTATACATGTAAAACCAGGGTATAAACATCGTTTAAAAGATACAAGATATTGCAAACTGAAGATGAGAATCACCACAAGTCGACGACTGTTGTTAGTTTAAGAAAAGTGTATGGAACCTACCGTCGGGCGAGCGGTCTTTCTTGCGATCCTTGTGCTTCTTATGTCGTTTGCGTTCACGCTCTTCACCGTCTAATGGCGACCGCGATCTACTCCTATGCTTCTTTTTTTTAGATTCCTTTTTGTGTTTTTTAGAACCCATAATGGGCTTGACACTTGGTGATATTGATGATTTAAGCCTTTACTTGGACAAACTTATTTTTGTTTTATTAAAACGACACGAAAAATAAAGGTTATGTTTTATGGAGGCGCCATTGACATTTAACATTTGACATACATGTCAGTGTTGCCAATGAAAATTTTTGGAAGGCCGTATATATTAGATAAAAAAGCCGTGTTTATATGGGAAAAGATCAAGTGTGGGCCGTAGCTAACCAAAAAAGCCAATATATACCATCGGTTCAGCGCTCAAACTAAAACGTAGTGATTAAGTACTCTGTGGCTCGAACAAAAAAAAAACAAAAAGGTCATCGACAGTGAATTTGATGCCCACAAAATGAAGAATACTTTTCATTAGCCTACATTATCATCAACATTAGCCTAGTGGCGCGCTGTTTTAGGGGTTTTAAGATTCGTTAAATATTTGCAAAACAATAAATAAAAAAAGACCGTGGAATTTGCGAAAAGCCGTAAAATTTGCTACGGCAATAGGGTTCCAGCCGTAGCCCGTAGATTTTGTGATTTTTTGGCCTGAAAGCCGTAGAACACGGTAATTGCCGTGGCATTGGCAACACTGATACATTTCACTGATAAACATATAAATGACATTGACACTTGACAGTCTCAATCATGGATATATTACTCTAACTGGATATATAACTTCGTTGAGGTACTCGAAGACGTATATGTCTCAACAGAATGACTATTCGACCAATCACAGGCCGGATTATGGTTATCCTTCATTTTTTGAGTGTCCATGCTTACTTAGAAAAATTATGTCCTATTTTAATATGGTTCTTCAAAATGTTTTGTAATAATTTTCTGGTGGTAAAAAAATTATAATATTGAATTAACACATTTTATTATAATTTCTTCAAAATTATTCTTATGCCATGAAAAGTAATGTTTAAATTATATGATTATTTTCATGAAAATTAAATGAAACAATATTATTCATTACGGTACATTTCTTATAACATATGTGCACTTATAAAATTATTTTGACACAATCGAATAATATATCCCGGGACTACAAGATAACATGGACATAATAGAAAAATGAAGTTACAGTGCCACTAACTTACCTGTGAAGTAGCGTAAATTGGAACTAATATGTTAGATTATTATATCCATCGTCTCAATCTAACAGAGTGGAAACGAAATCAAATCTATCGCCAAAGACTATAATATTTCGAGAAACTTTATATATAAAAGTGGACTTTATAGAAACTTTATATTATACATACAAAACTGGACTCCAAGCTTCGAAGAGGTAGGTACCTAAATACGTATCACGTGATATTGGATTAATATTTTTCTATGGTGTTCTGTAAACTCGGGATATATATTGCGTTTTGTACATATGCCCCGAAGGGATTCGATTGTATTAATTCACTCCTTTACGCCTCAACTCAGAGTCACTAACGGTTACTATAATCGCTCATTAGTAAAGAATCACCAAATTCTGTACTAAGGAGCGATTTAAGTAAAGTGACTCTGAGTTGGGGCGACAGTAACAGAAAAAACATAGTGTTGGATAACTGGTAACTTACATACATAGTACTATGGAGCGCCCGCGCTGCGGCGCCGAGCGCTACATACGGTACTCTCGCTCACTTTATCAAGAGACAAATCAAAGTCAAGGTTATTAGTATATCTTTTTATTTCCAACGTTAACAATGATTCCGCAACAAGTCTAGCAGTAAATTCGATCAGATATGTTTACCATGCAGGCCGTCCTAGTGTCTTACATAAATATCACTGTCTATAACTATACAAAACACGGCACAAACCTACTTTTAATAACAGAACGATAACAATCTTCAATAACCTTTCTTTATTATTTTTCATAATTAAATGATGTGAAATACAAAATAATTCATGGAAAACAACAAAAATACAATAAAATTATTATGTCAATCTTTTAGTAAGGCAGCTGTAATAATAAATTGAGCATATCTAGGTACTCCATTACATCATTGGAATGTTTATATAAAAATAGTATTTTAGCATGTGACCCTGTAAATAAAGAATAAGTTTCTCTCTCGAAATATCTTTCTGGCATCCACTCTCGTCCATCGAGTCATCCATCCATCTGTCATTTACTTGCTAGTCATCAGCTTCTTAATAATTAATAGTTACTAACATTTTTATGACGTCTTAAATATTATTAATAGTTAAGTCAGAAAATAATCTGGCAGATGAAATTAAATGATCGACTTGTATACATTTTGTTTGTAGCCGCGGGCGCTCTCCCGGTCCGCGGTCTACAATAATCGAGTCTTGAATGAGTTGTTTGGTAACATTACATACGGCACCAAATATTTATATGTTTATATAGTATTCATACATTTTAAGACGGTATAATTTCTTAAAATAAAGGTATTAAAACTTACATTAAATAAAATATTCCTTTGGTGCAATAAACCTATGTGTAAATATTGCTTTTATATGTTATTCGACATTGTAGATATCACTGATATAAAATGTACTTGGAAGACAGTAAGACAGTAGTCAGCACCTAACTAAACTATTTATTGCTTTATTTGTTTCATTAAAAACCTATCGAATCATTTAAAAACAAGGGAACTGTATTATTGTAATTTAGATGTTTTTGTTTCATACTATTGGAGTTGGACAATGTATTTGAATCTATTACACGGCTTGCATATTAACCAATATTCAATACATCAGTCTACAGAGTACTACTCTAGTTTCAATAGTTATCTAAATGTGGAATGAGTTACATTTACAAGCAATAATTAATTATTAAAGTATTTTATTATTGCTCTAACAACTAAAGGTAGTGATTCTCCACTTCAAGTAGACGACTTTAAATCGTCATTATAGGTATGTACATATATTGGGATGCAGTTACATCATTGGCAAGTATTCCAGCAGCGATGTCTGTATGTATCAATACACAATAGACTGGAACGTCACAGCAGCACGAACGCGGGCAGGGCGGGGTGCGGGGCGGAGCGCGGGGCGGGGCGTCACAGCAGCGCGTGCGCGGGCAGCAGGCGCAGCGGGGCGGCGCGCGCGCCCGGCTCGGCGCTCTCCCAGGCCACCACGCTGCCGTCCGCGTAGCTCGCGAACAGGATCGACGAGTCCGTGCTGTACGTCAGGCTGCAACGTAACCAACGTTATTAAATGAAACAATTAATCGGTTTATCTGGTTATCGATGGGAGTGTGGGGGTGTAAGCTACCTGAGGGGCGCGGGGTGCGGCGCGCGGCCGGGCGGCGGCACGAGCGCCACGGGGCGCAGGTCCCAGGAGGAGTAGAGCCGCACGGCGCCGCCCTCCAGGCCGGCCGCCACGCAGTTCACGCTGACGCCCTCCGCCGCGTTCGAGTAGCAGATGCTCGTCACCAGCTCCGACACCTTCACGCTGCCTGCGACACAACACAACACACCTGACATCATACACTACACATCCACTCAGTACACCACTCGATGGACGAGTCCGTTACGCAATTATGATATTGCTAAGTATTTCAAGGGCGAATTTAACCTACATACTGACTCTACCTGTACTGACCTAAGACTGCTTGGACATGAGCTTTTTTTATTAATTTAAATTTTGCCTTAAGTAGTATTAAGTGCTGTCTGTAACTGTGACTAGGAAAAAAATAACCCCGATAGTTTCTTGCCGCTTCTTCTCCCGGGACCACTCACGATAGGGATTTGTTGAATCGATGGCGTTGAGTGATGGAGTTGACTTTCGAAAAGTGTTTGTAACAAACTTACTTCGAATAACACTTATTTCATTTCATTTCATACAATAAAATATATATGGTAACCCCTAGTATCTACTGTCCGTGTAGAGCGGCAGGCGGCAACTCACCGACGAAGCTGGCGTTAACCGTGTGCACCCTGATGAGCGACTTGTACTTGTGCGCGGCGTCCTTCTCGTACGAGTCGTCGATGTCGTTGTCGGCGTCGTGGTCGGGCGGCGGCGGCGCGGGCGGCGCGGCGGGCGGCGCGGGCGGGGCGGCGGGCGCGGCGGGCGGGGCGGCGGGCGGCAGCGAGTGCACGGAAGCCACGTCGCTGAGCGTCTCGCTGACGGCCACGCGGCGCACGGGCAGCATGCCGCGGTTGGGCAACGTGCGGATGTACGACAACCTGCCAGTAATACAGCGTGTTCGATGCGTGAGGTTGTGGACCGAATAGAGTAGCGTTTATAGAAAATGAACATTTCAATCTTAAAGGTTGTGACGTGATTATAAATAACCTTGACGTATGATTAAAGTAAAACTTCTCTGACGTTGGTGAAAAGTTGACTCATATTTATTTAAAAAAATATACTTTACATAATTACTTTTTAATAAAAAATAAAAACCAACGAAAAAAAAAAAACTGAAAAGCAAAAAATAAAATAAACCATTTAGTATTATAAATTAAGATCCGAAATTAACAGTAAATAAATAATTTTGAGACCGTGCCAAACAAACAACCAAAATTAATTACATAAAATTCATAATATTATGAGGGCAGCGCGGCAGCGGCATGCGATGCACACGGCAGCAGCAGCGCGGCGCACATCTTTTCGCCGTTTGTTTTTTCATTGGTTTGGCACCGCCTCAAAATTATTTATTTACTGTTAATTTCGGATCTTAATTTATAATACTAAATGGTTTATTTTATTTTTTGCTTTTCAGTTTTTTTTTCGTTGGTTTTATTTTTTGTTTAAAAGTAATTATTTTTTAATTTTTAGTTGCTATTATACTTATAATTAATAATAAATTATTGATTTTATGAATTATAGATTCAGTAATACCAGGTAAAAATGTTGTAGATGATGTAAAAAGGGTGGCTGTGGTTTGGTTGTTGGTCCGTAATAAGAAGATCCGAGTTATGGTAATTGGTAGTTATTTATTTAACTGAACTGGTTTACACAACGTGAGAAACACTTATTTATTACGATACGTTATTATTGCTATGGAGCCTTAATGGTTTTGGTGTGAGCACACCAATGGTTAGCGATGTACTGACTACTCATACGATTGAACATTACTTATATTATTAATTAGTGCAAAAATGGTTAAACGCAAAAGTGCTGAGCTGTTCGATCGCTTCGCGCTCGAACATACTCCCGCGCCTGAGATGAGAATGAATCTATACAATTTTAACTCCAATATTATGCAATAAAATAAAATGGTAACAATAACCCTATATCTTATTTTAAGCAACTACAAGGCAAGCCGTTATTACAAAGATACATAACCGCATCTTATAATTAAATATTTATGTTTATAAAATAAAAACAAAATGGTAAAAGAAATAATAAATGGTAATAGGTAAAAATTATTAAAATTATTATTTTAAGAAAATAGTAGTTATTATGCTATACTAAAGAGTCTTCAACCGTAACTCGTTTACGCGGAATAGGTGGCGATTGTTTACCCGCACTGATACCACGCACACTAGGCCACCGTTTGGCAAAGTTTTGTAAACGAACCCGAACACTATCATTGCGCTCACTCGATTGCACACTAGCCACTTCACTATGCACTGAGGTTGGTAACACTGGTTGAGGCTCCACTTGATGGCCGTGAGGGCCGTGACGGCCAGGACCCTCCCCACGGCGACGAGATGGAGCAACCGGCTGGGGCCGACGGCTGCATCGACCACTTCTCCACCACAATCCTACTGCCGCGATTATCGCTATGGTCATCAATATGTATGTGGTAGTGTAGTGATGAATATCATGCATCGATATATCATTTACTTCTGCTTTACTCGCTTTCAATCCTTCTATTTGGTCTCCAAGAATCGTTAAAGATGTGTTTAACTGTTGGTTGTCTTGTAAAGGTTCTACGTCCGGGATTTTTAAATTTACTATGTTATTAATCTGATCGAGTTCTGGTATGAAAATCGTTGGTGAATAATTTAAGTAATTGGATTGCAGTTGTAAGGAATGTAAGGTAAAGTCCTTCCCTTTAAGTATACAATTCTGGTCGAGGCTGATGATACCTGCGCGACTCAGCTGTTTAAGCGATATTTTATCATTACAAATTATTTTGATAGGGTAATTATCACAACAAAAGTACAAGTATTGTGAAGGCGACTGTAATTCAATCCATCTGTTAACGCATGGTGATTTCTCAAGTTTACATGTTGTATGGTTTTTCTCATTTTTGCTGCAAAAACACTCATCACGTTCTAAGCTCATGATAGGTTTGAAAAGCTGGCACAGATAAGCTTCTTTATGGTATAAACAGGCGTTCAATTCGATAATTGTTGCAAGAAAATATGTATTTTGTTTTAAATTCACAGCGACATATTCGGATACGGGTACTATAGTGATCATGCTATTATTGATTTGCCGGGGTATTGGTAAAATCTTATATAACTGGTAGTTTTCTCTACTAACCAGAGGAAATGTTATTTCAAATATAATAAATTTATCCGTCACTCTAGCTTTCATTCTTATCAATTGGTAGACATATTGAAAATCTGAATCTACGTTTGTAATAGGTAGAGTAACTTCCCTCGGCATCTGGCCGTTGATGATTCGCAACTCACTCTTCATCTGCTCTGGCTTCAATAAATGAACGCTAACTTGACCATGGTAAATATCAGTAATTGTATCTAGGAATGCATCTTGTAGCCTACGTAAACTTTGTAGTAGGCCGCTTGCAGCCATCGCCGATAAAGTAAAATCTTGTACAGAAGACATGTTTTGAATTTCTTGTTGTATTATATTGGTATTAGATTCTAACTCGTTTAATTTTTTGTTAATAAATTTGTGTTGTTTATCGACTGTCTCCTTCATCTTTTTCATGAAAGAAAATTCCGCTTCTACTACTGACGTCTGGTTTTTCCATAACTCGGATAAATGTTTTTCATTGTTTCTAGTCATCTCAATATCTTTGGTATATTTTTCCGCGAAAGAGGAGTCCAATACGCCGAAGAGTTGGTTCGCAAGATATCCGATGCCATTAATGAGACCTCTGCGCCGGCGGCTGGCGCGAATGTTAAAATGCTGAGTTAATAAAAGTTCATTGTAGTATTCCAGTTCTTCGAATTCATTGTTTAATTGTAAATTTATCATACGACAATGGGAGTTGTTTTGAATGGTATTGCACAGTTTATTCAAATAAGTCGAAATTTTACTATAGGAATCAATAGCGTCCCAATATGGTTCCATGTCATAATAAAGAATTAAGCTCCACTTGTCTCTGATCAGCTGAACGTTGGTCATGGGGTCAAAGTACAAAGTCTGATTGGATGATAGCTCTCTTATATTGAAAATAGCGTTGGCTGGTAACAACAGAGTCATGAAATATAACATAGCGGTAGCTACGGTTACAAATGACCTCTTTGGTTTCCTTCTTTTTCTCGTGCCTTCGTCTACTTCTGGTTCCTCTTCTTTCTCTGGTAAGGTTTGGTCTGGTGATTGTATGGTATGGTCGATTAGTTGAGGGTTATTATTAATTGGTAGAACTGACAGCTTCACAACAGGCCTCTTCATGGTACCATTCTTGGTTTTTAGAGTGACAACTCGAATCAATCCGTCGTCTCCGGGATGAATGTCTATAACTCGTCCCATAGCCCACCTTCCGGGTGGTACAATTTCTTCATGAATCACGACTAGATCTCCCACCTTTATGTTATCTTTAACTCCCTTCCATTTATTTCTTGCTGATAGCATTGTCAAGTATTCTACTTTCCATCTTTTCCACAAATCTTGAAATAATTTAGATGTTAAATGCCACCTGGTTCTGGCGTCGTGTTCGGTCTCTATTATGGTTAATCCAGGCCTTGTCGTTAAGAAATGAGCTGGTGTCAGGAAATCAAGATCATCGGGATCTTCCGTTAGTGCACAAAGTGGGCGTGAGTTTAAGCAGGCTTCTATTTTTGAGAGCAGTGTAGAATACTCTTCATAAGTGAGTTTTTGGTGACCAACGACTCTCTTGAGATGGTGTTTGAGAGATCTTATTGATCTCTCCCATATCCCACCGGCACTGGACCATGATGGCGCCAAAAAGTGAAATTCGATACCCATTTCACTGATCTCTGATAGAAATTCGCTACTGCTATATAGTTGTTGTAAATACTCAAGCTCCTCCTGTAACATCTTATTGGCTCCTATAAAATTGGTCCCATTATCACTATATAAGTGACGAGGCGCCCCTCTTCTGGCTGCCATTCTTTGAAGAGCCGCTAAAAAGGCTGAGCTGGTCAGATCCGACACAAGTTCTATATGAACTGCCTTCGTTACCATACATATAAAAAGAGCAATGTAACCCTTACTGGTTTTTATCCCACGTCCTTTATTGGCCTTAACTTCGATGAATCCTGTATAGTCAACGCCACAATGGTAGAAAGGGCATTCAGGGTTCACCCTGGCCTCTGGTAAGTCACCCATAAGCTGACTCTGCAATACCGGTTCTTGTTTCCGGCATGTAACACATTGTTTAATATATTTTTTGGTTGCCATATATCCTCCAATGATCCAGTAATTTTTTCTTAAATGGGATAATGTAAGCCTAGCACCCCCATGGAAAGTTAATTCATGAGCTTGTTTAATTAATAAAATGGTAAAACGATGGTTGTGCGGGAGAATAATAGGATGCTTCATCTCAGGATTTATCTGAGCGTTTCGAAGCCTCCCTCCTACGCGTAAGATTCCATCCATATCTAAAATAGGATTCAAACTTAAAATTTTACTTTTAGTGTGTACTTTATTATGTTTATTTAAATAATCTAAGTCTTGACCTAATGTCGATTGTTGTGTATATTTGATGAGTTGCATTTTAGCGCGCCGCAACTCCGGTAATGTGAGATAGGGTTGATGAACTGATTTCCGATAGGTAGGTAATCGTAATATCCACGCGAATATGCGAATGATTTTATTTATAGAACTGAATTTATTTAATAAGTTATTAAGTATGTTAGAAATTACCTCGCTACTTTTATCAATTATTACTACATTAGATTGTTTTAAAAATGAGGTTTTTACTTCTAAGTCGGTTTTATACACGGTTTTATTGGTATTTTGGATATTAAATGAATTCAGCCACGACGGACCTTGCCACCACAGCTCATGCTTTTTAAGCTGTGCAAGCGTTAAACCGCGACTAGCGCAGTCAGCCGGGTTTTCTTTAGTTTTTACGTATCGCCAACTGGTTGATGGTATTATATCGGTAATACATTTTACTCGGTTAGCTACAAATGGCTTCCAGCGTGCTGGCTCGCCTTGTAACCATCCTAGTACAGCTGTAGAATCAATCCAGCCGTACACTTCGATATGGTACTCTGGTAGGCACTGTAAGACCTTTTTCATTAGTGATGAAAGTAAAACGGCACCTAATAACTCTAAGCGTGGTGTTGACATGGTTTTACTCATCGCAGCGAGTCTACCCTTTGCAGCGACTAACGTGATGGTATTATGGTCACCTTCGCTCACCCTACAGTAAATGACACACGCGTAGGATTTATCCGACGCGTCGCAGAACCCATGCAACTGAACAACCTGATTATCTTTCTTTAATTCTAGCCATCTTTTTATCTCAATAGTATTTATATCACTCAGATCATCTCTCAAAGTATCCCATTTGGTCTTAATAGTTGTTGGTAATGGTTCATCCCAATCAATCTTTGACACATATACATCTCTAAATAACAATTTCATGGTAGTAGTTAGTGGCGTTAGCCACCCTAACGGGTCGAATAGCTTTGAGATATCCGACAGAAGCGATCGTTTGGTAGCAAGGTCTGATTTTGACTCTAGTGGTAATTTCGAAAACTTAAAATGGTCGTTTTGAGGGTTCCATCCTAATCCTAATGTTTTAGCTGTATCTGGTTGTTTAAATTCATATACCTGTTCATTGCACCCCTTCATCCCTTCATCTAATAACAATTTAGGTTCATTTGATTGCCATTTACGTAAATTAAATCCCCCTGTTTTTAATAATTTAATTAAGTCTGACTTGAGTAGTAACGCGTTTTCTATCGAGTGATCACCACCGCAAAAATCATCCATGTAAAAACTACTTTCTAATATTTTGGTAGCTTCGGGATAATTTTGTTGTTCATCCCTCGCTAACTGCTTGAGACACATCATAGCAAGAAATGGTGCTGGTTTGGTTCCGTACGTCACGGTAACTAACTGAAAACTTTGAATTGGTTGTGTAGGAGACTCTCGCCACAGAATCTTTTGGTAAACTTGGTCTTCCTGGTGTACTAGTATCTGCCTATACATCTTCTCAATATCAGCAGTGTAAACATACCGATATTGTCTCCATTTCAAAATTAACTCTTGTAGGTCTTGCTGTAAGTTAGGGCCGGTATACATTGTATCGTTAAGTGTGATACCGGTAGAAGACTTAGCAGAAGCGTTAAAAACTACCCTAAATTTATTAGCTGGAGACCCTTCCTTGGTGACAGCATGATGAGGCAGATAGCACTCTGGTGTAGTGTTAGTAGACGGAATCATGTGGTTAAGATCGCGATATTCATTCATAAATTGTTGGTATTCCCCTTTTAAACACTATTTTTCTCAAATTTCCTCTCTAAATTACGAAACTGCGCCATTGCTAGCTGCTTCGTACCTCCTAATTGATTTTTGATTTCTGGTTTAAATGGTAACCTAACCTCATACCTACCGTCCTCAAGTCTCTTTGTGGTTGATAAAAAATACTGTAAACATTCATGGTCATCGCTCGACATTTCAATCGGCTGGTTAATTTCTTCATTCTCCCAGAACCTACGTAAATCATCAACGTTATGAAGAACGACGTTACAACTATAATGTGGCTTCATTGAGCCACAGAGCAGCCACCCAAACTGGGTTTGCTGGGCTAGGGGCTGGTCATCATCATCTCCACGTATAATACCACCTAGCATAATCTTGGGTGGTCATGCAATCGTAGGAGATATTTCACCCCCCGCTTCACCTCGCGATTCTCTGCCCGAATACGTAAAAAAAATCTGACCTTAATTTTTACCCAAATTATCCTTTAAAATACATTAATCATAGACACTGCGCTCGAGAAAGCGGTGACCTAGTAACCCACATATTGCAAAAGAACACCGCCGCTCTGTCGGCACACCACAAAGGCACGCCGCGCCGCAAACGCTCGCTTTTTTCCATTGAATCATGCCGCCTAAGGGTCCGTTCACACAGACCAGCTCGGAGAGGAGAGCAGATTTTTATCACGTTGGAAACAGAGTTTTGAATTTTAGTAAAGTTTATTTTTGCATGTGCACCTTTTTTGTCATCAAGAATGCTTGAAAGCCCTTCGTGTGAAATAAAAATTGTGTGCTCTTTCTCGATCGTGCAGCTTGTCGGCTCCGATTGCGTGCTCTTTCTCGCTCGCGCAGCCTGTCGGCTTCGATTTCGTGCACATTAACACACCGAAAACAAAACTTGGACTGCGCGGAATACTGATACTGCCTTTGTAGTGTATCTACCCGTCTCCGAGCGCATCTGACCGGCTCCGAGCACATCCGACCGCATCCGCTTTCAGATCTCTTCCAGCCGGTCTATGTGAAATAGTTGGCGGCTCCGTTCCGGCCAATTACAAGCGTATACGATCCGGTCTGTTGAAAAGAAAAAAGCAGGCCGATGCTCTCCGAGCCGGTCTGTGTGAACGGACCCTAAAAGTCGCACCGCCGCCGCACCGCTTTGTCGGCACGTCGCAAAGACACTCCGCAAACGTCAAATAATCGTAACAGGTCATTCACCTAGTGACCTGATAACGCGAGTTCAACGCGCTGCTAAGGTGTCCACACGTTTTGAGATTTTTCGTATTTAGTTTGATATTATTATCTTTGTGATTTATGGATGTTTTTATTATTTCTTTGTTTATTCGAGCAGAGAATCGCGAGGCGAACCACCCCCTGAAATATCTCCTACGATTGCATGACCACCCTGTATAAATCGGCTCCAAGCAATAAATCTATCGGACGGCTTTCGTTAAATTTAGGATCCGCTAGGTTAATATTCTGAACATGCGACCATAATGGTTTAGAAAACGTTTTATTTGGTAAGCTCTTAATTAAACTATTCATAATAAAAACTGTAGTGTTTACCGAGAAATCATTATACATCGACCGTATCTCAACATTCATTGTCCCTTTACAGTGATTCTCTTTTTCACCTACCCCAAATATCTTACCCTTACATTGGTTTCTCTTTAATCCTAACGTCTGCGCCGTTTTTTCATTAATCAAAGAAATTTGAGAGCCCTGGTCAATTAAAGCCCTCATGGTATATTGAGAACCGTCTACCCCCGTGACATAAACCATGGCAGTAGCTAACAAAATTTCAGATATACTATCCCGTGACACATGACTAGATGTAGGCACGTGTTCGGTAGAAGGTATATTTTGTGCAGGCTTTATTGGTTTCGACGACATAGCAACAGTTTTAGGTTTCACTAATGCCTCGTGCATTAAAGTATTATGCGCACCTAAACATTTACGACATCGTTTACTTGAAAAACATGGTTTGTTGTTATGATTAGTAAGGCAGTTGCGACATAAATTATATTGGTTCACGGTATTTAATTTTAATTCATTGGACATTTGCAAAAATCTGCTGCATTGCCATAACCCGTGGTCAGCGTTACACAATATGCAAGTGATTGACCGCGACACGTGGAACGTACTCATGTTCGGTTTCATATTATTGGAGTTATAGCGAGTTAATGGTTGATAATTATTATTTGAATTGAATGATTTTTTATGTTTAGATGGTAAGTTATGAGTGTTATGACGCGGAGAATTGTATTGAAAGTTTAATTTTGGTTGGTTAATATGTTCCTGTTTACGACGAGAAGCTTCTAATGCAGTAAATTTACATTCTAAAAATGATAAGAATTCCTGCAGGACCGGTAGCTCCCTAGGGTCCTTTACCGATTCAACGTACTCTGCAAATGATTCGCTATCTAACTTTTGGCCTAAAAGATGCACTAGAAGTGGGTCCCACGTTTTAATGTCTACCCCAAGGTTTTGAACAGCATGTAAACTTTCTTTGGTGACGTCATGCAATTTTTTAATCATGGTTGATGATTGGTGTTGTATGTTTGGAAGCCCTAACATGGTGTTTATATGTGAAGTAAAGATTAATTTTTTATTTCCGTATCGATGGTTCAGTATATCCCAACATACTTCGTAGTTATCGGAGCTAATCTGAAGATGGTGAATTAGACGCTCGGCATCCCCCGTTACTTTACTTTTTAAAAATTGCATTTTCTGCGCGTTAGATAAGGACGGATTCTTATGAATGGTTTCAACAAAGAGATCTTTAAAAGAAACCCAATGGTGATAGTTGCCGCTGAATACCGGGATATCCATTTGTGGCGTGGACTTTTCTCGATGAGACACAGACCACATCTTGGTATTAATAGTTTTCTTCAGATCCATATAAATCTTTTCATATTGAGTGAATAATTTCTGGTACCACCTATCTTCTCCGTCACTCTCATCCTCTATCAGCCAATGTAGACTATCAACGGTACTCCAACGAGCTTGAAGAGACTTAAGAGTGTCTTCAAATTCCCACTTGTTCTCCAGATGGTCGACTTCTATGGTGTTCACCGTACGCATAAATGCCTTGAAATTGATGGTTTGTTTTCTAAGCAATTCGTCTAGCTTGCTGTTACCACCAGACGAAGTATGACGCTGCTGCTGGGCAGCCCCTGCGCTAGTTGAGGTACCTGGCTGACTGGTTTCCGGCGCCCTTGGGACGTTGCTACGTTCCTGAGGCATCGGCTGTTCTGGTTTACTTAATTCTTGCTTCTCACGTAACTGGTTCATGGTTTCAGTAATCAAGTTTTCTACGGTCAAATAAAGGTTCTCCGCGGTTTCAAAACAATTACTGGTAAAATACGCATGGTCAAGAATAGCATAATCAAGAAGCTCTCTATGGTTACGTTGGAACTCTACCCAATAATCTTCTAAGGTTTTCAATTTCCTTTCACAATAATCAATGGTCTTACGATCAGCCCCATCCTTCTTAAAGTTGGTTAAAAGCTTAGAGAAAAATTTAGTAATCTCAACTTGGTTAGCATAAATAGTTTCCATTTCCATAGTTATTATAATATGGCGAATAATAATTAATAAATGGTTAGATCTCACCCGGGTATCGCCTTACGCTGGTATCATGTATCACTGCAATCCAGTTTAATGCACTGATCACTATAGCCACTGGTTCTTTTTGGTTTAATTTTCGGAAACACGAAACTTTACGATATGGTCCCGTAATTTGCCCGTAACGCGTCCCGAAAGGCTCGAAGGACCATGTAAAAAGGGTGGCTGTGGTTTGGTTGTTGGTCCGTAATAAGAAGATCCGAGTTATGGTAATTGGTAGTTATTTATTTAACTGAACTGGTTTACACAACGTGAGAAACACTTATTTATTACGATACGATATTATTGCTATGGAGCCTTAATGGTTTTGGTGTGAGCACACCAATGGTTAGCGATGTACTGACTACTCATACGATTGAACATTACTTATATTATTAATTAGTGCAAAAATGGTTAAACGCAAAAGTGCTGAGCTGTTCGATCGCTTCGCGCTCGAACAGATGAAATATCAATCATCCCCTATTTTCGTACCTATAGGGGTAAAATTTTCAACCTCAAGGTACGCACTATTCAATAAAAAAAGAATCATCGAAATCGGATCATCCAGTACAAAGTTATTGAGGTTAACATGTAAAAATTCCGGGTAAAAAAACGGGTGAATAATCAATCATTCCCTATTTTCGTACCTTTAGGGTAGGAATAAAATTTTCAAAAAAATATGGGACCAACTTCAGGACATACCCTATCCAATAAAAAAAGAATCATCCAAATCGGACCACCCTGTGCCGATTTCTGCGTGATCATACATAAAAAAAAATATACGTGTCGAATTGAGAACCTCCTCCTTTTTTTTTCGTCAGTTAAAAAACGAATATAAAGCTATAATTACCGTTACTAATACAGTTATTCGTTATCCCGTGATACTAATTTTAATCTATAGACTTGTCATAGAATTACAATGTAATCTTAATAGAATTATGTATCTGTACTTCAATTTTGTTTATGGTTTTGTTTTCATTTGATATTCAACAGACTATAAACGATAGAGCCATATTTCCGTCCAAATACTTCCGTTCGAAAAATAATCTGAGTTACTCTCAAGACACGCCTAAAGAAGTTTTACTGCATAAAATTTTGTTTATCTAATTTAGTTGAATGGTATACAAGTGTGTGCGGGACGGACGTACTCGTTAAGATCCCAGAGCACGACGATGCCGTCCTCGCTGGCGGTGACGAGCAGGCTGGCGCGCGCGCACACCACCACGTCGGCCAGCGGCGCCGCGTGCGCGGGCAGCAGGCGGGTGTGCGCGCGGGGGGCGGCGCCCGCGCCCGGCACGCGCACGCGCAGCGCCGTCACGCGCCCCGACGCGTGCCCCAGGAACGCGCCCCAGCGGCCCGACCCGCCCTCACACCACGCTGCTACAGCTGTGATCTACAACCACGACGACGGAACGGGTCAGCTAACACATAAACAAACTTGCTCGACAAGCAAAGGCTGTGTTCCTACATGAAACAGTGAGCAGTTACCTGGTGCCTGGGCGGCACGTGCAGCAGCGCGGTGGGCGGCACGTCCCGGCGCCGCCGCAGCCGCAGCGCGCCGTCCGCGTGCCCCCACGACATCACGCCGTACGCCTCCGCCCTGCCCCCCGCCCCGCCCGGAGACAGCGACTCGTCTGCAACGATAACGCATATAAAACATTCAACCGCTGAAATACAATTTGGTTATTTTGACAAAAAAGTTGAAAAATAAACCTAGTTGTTATCGTAAAATAACAGTCATTCAGTCATGTCGGAGGCCTTCGGACGGCACCAAAATTTCCGACCCATACTGGAGCAGCGTAGTGGAGTATGCTTCACGCTTCCTCAAGAGGACGAATTTACACAAGTGACCATCACTAGCGAACCACCAGTCTCCTGATGAGATAATATTACATAACATTGAATATAGCATAATAAATAAAGCTAGCGTACCGTGGATAGGCAGCAACACGGTGCCGGCGGCGCAGATGGCCACCGAGCGCGCGCCCAGCGGCAGCAGCGCGGCGGGGGGCGCGGGGGGCGCGGGCGGCGCGGGGGGCGCGGGGCAGGCGCGGCGCGCGGCGGGCGCGGGCGGCGGCAGCGCGGGCGAGCCGCAGTAGCGCCCCCAGCGCGCGCCGCGCACGCCGTCCCACACCGGCATGCTCTGAACGGAACGACAGACCCAATTTATACGAAGGACGACTTTTACGTACGATCTTTTAATTAATTATGTATGAATGTACATTACTTCACATCCGTCATTAGGCGCCATTCATTACGTAAGGGTTCCGAGGGGGAAGGGAGTCTTCAAAATCTCTACATACCCTTATGTTGTATGGGGGAGGGGGGTAAAGCATTTCTTACGTAATATTTTACTAGTCAAAATACTAATAATAAAGGCTAAAAAAATATTTAACTACGTCAAATTATGAGTTTTAGTCCAATTAATCATTTTCTGAAACCAGATAAAATCTTAAGTAAGAATGGGAGAGGAGTCCGTGATATCTTAATTATGTGCCCTTAAATATGAAATGAAATGAAATGAAAATACTTTATTGCACACAAAAAAATATGGTACAAAAGGCGGGCTTAATGCTAATACAGCATTCTCTTCCAGCCATATATACATAGCGGTATGGCTGGTCAAAAATAGCCAAAATTTTCCCTAAATAATTAATGAAAAGCCCCTTATCGACCGCAACCACCCAGTGAGGACGGCTGCGTAAAGCTCGCACTCTCGGCCAATGTTCTACTTAGCGCTAATGGTTATAGTCCAGTCATCTTAGGAATTCACTGCGGAATGAGAGATACCCAGCTGATTTTTTTGTATAAAGTTGTATTTTGGCATTCTAAAACTTGTCTCAAAACCTGCATATGGTAGGGTGACCGCGTCTATTAAAAATTTGAGGACAACGGTCACAAAAATCAGTTTTTTGCAAATATCTCATTTCCTATGAGTTTTTCGCTATTTGTATTTTAATGAATATTGTAGAGAATTAAATTATTCAAAAACGATTTTTTGCATTGGATGAAGGTGTTATGTGCCTATAAACCATATTAAACCTTCAAACAATGCCATTTAGGCTTAGTTTTAGAAATAGCAAGTGATGAAGGAGTTATGTACCAACATAAAATGATAATCACACTGAATGAAAGTGACATGGGCACTTAGCCATGTTCTTTAATTTAAAATTATTTAAATCTATGTCTTTCTTGCGCGGATGAACGAGATAAGTGCAAGGAATCGCGCGGGTGCGTTGCGTTGTTCTGGATGAAGGTGTTATGTGATGTACTTGTCTCTTTCTTTCATTTCGCGTCGTGTTCAATTGTGCTGGATCATGGGTCGCGTACGCATGTCACGAGTGTTTTGTTTATTGTATATTTGATTAAAACTAGTGTTTTTAATTTTTTTTATTACAATAATTTCAAGAGCTAAAAGACTTGTGGACGCTGCTATAAAACCTTCAACTTTAAATTATGATTTCCTAAAGTACGACAATCCTTACCTCGAAATCTTAGACAAAAGTAACTTTTTTCCTCAAGGGTTATCGGTCCTTCGAACTATGTATGGGCTGGCCCATTGCCACTTCAGCCGGCTAATTCTTTGAGCTATGTCGGTTACCTTTGTTCGCCCACGGATCTCCTCATTTCTAATGCGATCACGTAAAGAAATAGCGAGCAAAATAGCCCTCTCCATAGGCTGCTGCGCTACTCTGAGCGTGGATTAGGGCACCATGACTCGAATCCGTATGTCATCGCTGGCAACACACACTGCTCGAACACCTTCGACTTCAGGCACTGAGGTAGTGTTTTGGACGACAAGATATGATGCAGTTTCCCGAACGCAGCCCATCCGAGTTGGATTCTACGAGTGACTTCTTTCTCGAAGTTGGACTTACCCATCTGGATCACTTGTCCCAGGTAAATGTATTCGTCTACAACTTCGAGAGCAGCGCCATCAACGACAACCGGTATGGGTGTGACGGGTGTGAGGTGTGTGACGTATTCGCCATTGATATTGATGCCACGTCGTTTCCGCTTAGTGACGGAATCGAACAGTTTTTAGAGTGCCACTAGAGGGGGTTTACCTCTAGCTCTTAATAGCTCGGTTGTGATTCCGTCATCTCCCGGTGCCTTGTTGTTTTTAAGCTGTTTGAGAGCCTCTCTAATCTCATACAGGCTGACGTCTGGGACATCCTCTGTGTAGTGTCGGGTCAATTTAGCTCGCTTGTCGCTTTCCTCGCGAGGAGGTGGAGCTTGAGAGGAGGCATACAACCGTCCGTAGAAATTTCTCTCAGAACTTCCGGTTTCAACGAAACCATGGTGCCGGACTCGGTCTTCAACCTCGTAAACTGACTTTGCCTAATAGACAGATCCCTGGCGAACACTTTGGAGCCCTGGTTTCGCTCAATTGTGTTTTTACACGGTTTGCTTTGTGTTTTCGCAAATCGCGTCGCCTGCACTTGGAGATCTGTTCATTGAGCCGTCGGTATTCCCTCATAGAGATTGGAGACTGCACACATAGTTCTCGTCGATCCTTCATAAGATCGAGAGTTTGTTCTGAGAGAACCTGAGATCTACTACTTGGGTGGGTCTTGAAATACTTCGACCCTACCTCGTGGACAGTTGTTACCATCCTGGTGTTAAACTCGTTCACTGTCGTACACGATCCTAGGCACGTAAAACGACTTTGCAGCTCAAGTTGAAAGTTTTCGGATCCCTGGATTTGGACGGATGTTGGGCGAAGCGTAGACTTCATCAGGCGTGACCGTTCCAGCTTCAGGTCGATATTTAATGTGCCTCTTACAAGACGGTGATCGCTTCCGGTTTTGAACCTGCTGATCACAGAGACATCATCAAATATGTGCCGTTTGTCTGCCAGAATTAAGTCTATCTCGCTTTTCGTGGAACTATCAGGACTTATCCAAGTCCACTTGCGTTGTGGCTTCTTTCTGAAGAAGGAGTTCATCATGAAGAGATCTTCCTTCACCAAAAAGTTGGCCAGCAAGTGTCCTCGGTGATTCCGTTGTCCAATTCCGCAGGGACCCACTTTCATCTCGGCGCCGCTTTGCGTGCCCAATCTCGCGTTGAAGTCCCCCATCACAACATTGAAGTGAGCTTTACAGGTATGTATGGCTCTGCTTATGTCCTCATACATAACCTCAACCTCATCGTCAATGTGTCGAAGTCGGCGCATATACCTGCTGTACCACCTTCAACGAATACCGTTTGGATATTCTGAGTGTAAGGTACGCTACCCTGGCCGACACGCTACCAACTTGCAGAATGTTGTTGATGAGGGACTTGTGAACGAGAAACCGGACATCACCTTGGGACAGGTGTTCGCTCTCCCGGTGATAGAACAAGTTTCCGGATTTGAGTATTATCGTGTCCTCCCCCTGTCTTCGTACTTCAGATAAACCCACAATACTCCAGTTTAACTTGTCTATCTCTTCTTCCAGCTCTTTTACCTTATCGTCGGTCCTCAGTGTCCTGATGTTATATGTTGCCAGGTGCAGAAGTCGTCGTTAACTTACAGTTAACCCATTCATCTTTAATTTAAGTATGCAACTTCTTTTTATTTAAACGCTGAATGAAGGAGTTATGTACATATTTTTTTTAATAAATACATATTCTTAAACTTTTATTTTATTTTTCCACTCCATATTAGTAGATGTGTATAATTACTACAACGTGATATATATAGTTAGTAAATAAATAACAAGAAAAAATATTTATCTCAAAAATAAGTAACAAAACTTTGACGTCCGTTTTCTCCACATTTAAATATTGTATCATATCCCCTTCATCCACTCATGTCTTCAGTTATGTTTTCTGTCGCTTGAGCGTATATTGGCGTAACCGGTAAGACTCTACGCTCGAACTCCCGCGTGTACAGGTTCGAATCTAGTAAATTGATTTTTTTTTTCTACAATTTTTTGTCATGATATAAAACATATAAATTTTATAAATATATGTATTTAAATTAAAAATTATGAGTTTTTAGAAAATAAAATGCGAGTTCTTATTAATATTTTAGATTTATTAATACAATTAATAATACAGTATATTTTTAATATAGTATATTAATACAGTATTTTATAATTAAAAATTATTTTAACAATCAGGAGTACCTACATGATCCAGAATGATAATTATGATAAAATCATTCGAAACAAAAGTTGTTTCTGCACCAAGAACAAGAAATGAATGATGTTTTTTTGCAATAACAATGTGTTTTCAAACGGTCCAATGAAAAACACGCTTCATTTACGTTTGTAAAAAAAATTTTTGTATCACAAAGCCGACTGGCACACCAGGCATATTGTATCATTTCATGAAATATTAGCGCTGATTTGGTGATGAACAATAGAATGAATTTTTAAGCAATCTTCTCGAGAATGAATTTCATAATGTTTGTCTAGCAGATCAGCTGTGCTCTGTAATCGTTTGATGAGTCTTACCGGTTACGTCAATATACGTTCAAGCGACAGAAAACATAACTTTTATATAAAGTGCAGGGTGAACTTTAAGGTGCTTCCTCACCGGGAGCATTCGCGTGTAATGTAACGTTACAGATTTGAGCATTAGGTACATCAGTGAAGGAGGAGAACCGAGCATTACAATGCGCACCTTGTAATGATACAAAACGGGCATACATCAGTTAAGGAGGAGAACCGAGCATTACAATGCGCACCTTGTAATGATACAATGTGTAATATCTTGATACAACTTGTATCATCAATGCACAACGACCGCTTCGTCTGACATCTTGCTATGGAATGCTCAAAGTCGAATCAATATTACATTACACGCAAATGCTCGTCAGTCAGGGAGGTAGTATTGTAATGTAGTGCTCAAAGTCGAATCTATAATGTTACATTACACGCGAATGCTCGTCAGTCAGGGGGGTATTATTGTAATGTAATGCTCAAAGACGAATCTATAATGTTACATTACACGCGAATGCTCGTTAGTCAGGGAGGTATTATTGTAATGTAATGCTCAAAGACGAATCTATAATGTTACATTACACGTGAATGCTCCCGGTGAGGGAGCACTTTAGAGGCAATTTTCTCAGCTTCTACTGGGCATTGGACGGAAATATTTTACAGTGATAGTACCCACATGGTATACTACCAGTATACGAAAAATCATTAAAATCCGTTTCCCCAAGGTCGTGCACTCCCCTTGTGAGTCCACATCGTTCGAAGGACAGATAACCAATGGGGTTGCAAAGTCCTCGAATGGCGGCGACGTCTCGGTAAAAGGAGCACTGATCGCTCCCCGACCAGGTGGACTTATGACCTAAAGAAGACAGCGGGAAGCCGTTGGATTCAGAGGGCCCAGGACCGGTCGGAGTGGCGCCAATTAGGGAGGCCTATGTCCAGCAGTGGACTTTAAAAAGCTGTTAGATAGATAGAATTAATAAACTTAATATAGCATGTTTTGACCGGGACTGTACCGGTTGACTTTACATTGTGCTC
Organism: Thymelicus sylvestris; assembly: GCA_911387775.1. NCBI lineage: Eukaryota > Metazoa > Arthropoda > Insecta > Lepidoptera > Hesperiidae > Thymelicus > Thymelicus sylvestris. The sequence goes on from OU426893.1 coordinate 401,858, forward strand.
TAACCGCGCGCTCTCCGCCCTCTATCTCGAAAACGATTCAACGTATAAAAATTTTTTTGATACAAAAGTTGTAGGGAATTTAATTTTCTACAATATTGATGACGATACAAATAGCAAAAAACTCATAGGAAATGAGATATTTGCAAAAAACCGATTTTTGTGACCTTTGTCCTCAAATTTTTAATAGACGCGGTCACCCTACAATATGCAGGTTTTGAGACAAGTTTTAGAATGCCAAAATACAACTTTATACAAAAAAATCAGCTGGGTATCTCTCATTCCGCAATTCTTACCTAATTTTGACTAAAATTACTGGACTATTAGTTCAGTGCATCACTTCAGAGTGTCTGATATGTGGTACGGAATAGATCGACAAAGCAACATTTTAAGAGCAGCGTTATTGTTCTTATGGTTATTAAATGAAGCGTCCACTTGAAGGTAATTAGAGAAGGTAGACAAGAGTAATGTGAATGTGCAACCTCCTGCGGGCGGTGCGCGAGGTCGGGCGCGCGCTGCGGGTGCGGCGCGCGCAGTAGCTGGCGCGGCGCCTGGCCGTACGTGCGCACCATGGCCGCGGCCGCCGTGCGGTCCACCTCGTCCTCCAGCGCCGTGGGGTCGAACCCGTAGTACGTCTGCCAACACCAACACCACGCGTCACAATACCACGTTACTGTTGTGCTCATATCACACTTGTTAATATTAACAATAATGTTCGACGCGTTAATATATTTTATTTCATAGGGTGAACATTTATCGATTAGCAGCGTCGGTATCTCGTCAGGGGGCTAGGGCCTTGGGATTCAGCAAGCTAGTTTAATTTTTTGAACTTGTTTTTAATACTCTGATACGCTCTCTATAGTACGCGGCACGGATTATGAACGCTGAGACCTACCTGCGCAGAAGCGATTGTTCGGGCCAATTTGGCGGTGTGACGTGAGGTGCGTGCGGGTGTGTGCACTCTGTGTGCGTCATGTCGTGCAATGTGATTGGCTCGTCAAGTGACGTTAGAGCCGCGCTTATCGTAATTCCTTCGCTGATAGTGCGGTCACGTCTTGCGACAGCTGAATGACCATTTAATTTCACTTCAAGTTTACGATGCGCGAAGCTTTTCCCCGAGCACTCAACATCCGTGCGGCCAACTATAATCCTTCAAGATTTTACATAGAATGGCATGGCTTACATAACAATGAAGTACACCATACACCAAGTACATGAAGTAAGGAACACTCACACAGGCGGGGAAGACGTTGATGGCGTCGACGGCGGCCTGTCCGGTCTGCTTGTAGCCGAACACGAGGTCGATCCAGAGCGGCAGGCTCTCGGTGACCAGCGGCGCCTCCAGCGCCTGGCGGTGCAGCAGCGTGAACAGCCGCGCGTCCGCCGCCCAGCGCGGCAGCGTCACCGCGTCCACGCGCGCGCCGCACTGCCGCACGCCCAGCTCCAGCCCTGCGCACCACGCACCACCACACAATGACAACAACTCACATCCAGACCGAGAATAGAAATTCAAACTAATCATTCTAATTACAATATATCCAATACATAAACTAATTATAATATATCTTACCATAGAACCCTAACGTTGTTGCTATAAATATTATGACGGAATAAATGTCTCTTTCTTTCTTTCATTCAAATGGCTTGTCTGCCGGCATGGTAACCATTGCGCCACATACATACACACACGAAACAGTGAACAAATGAAGCCATCATTCTCCTGAATCACGTTATCAAAGTTTCTGCTTACGTAAATAAGTTTCCAATAATTACTAATAGACCACAAGCAATCTTTTTGTCGTTGTTTAATTTCGAAACGATTACGTGGTTCAGAGATCCGGCATCGTCACAGATGATGGTCTCACGGTGTACGGATACCTTCGTTGTTGTAGAACATCTCCGGCAGGTAGAAGAGCTCCGGGATGAGCTCCTTGACGTCGGTGGGCGAGTCGTTGGTGATGAGCCGCCACGTGGTCGCCAGCGAGTGGAACGTGCGGTCCGGCATGTCGAAGTTGTTGTCTGCGACGATACAACCACGTTACTACGACTATTGTCAACCGGACACAACACTACAGCGATGTGTGTGTGTGTGTGTGTTACCTTGGTAGTTGAGGAAGAGCTCGGTGAAGGGTGGCACGCGCACCAGGTAGTGCAGCACGCCGCCCGAGTTGGAGTAGAGCGAGGCGTAGTGGTGCGGCTGCCGCGACAGCAGCGGGCTGCAGCCCTCGCGCCGCGCCGCGCGCAGGTCCTGCACACACCACACTAGACTAGTCACTAGTGGGAGAATACTGCCCCCAATAACAGTACGTGTCTCTTCATTTGCGTCCAGTTCAAAAACTCTAAATCATTGTCATGTTGGCAACACCGTTACGTTAACATTTTAGAGGATTTTCAAAATCAGTTTTTATAGCATAAATCTTAGTATCTTATTACAATAATTATCAGAATAATAACATTTCACTTAATCATTTGATATCCGGCTCGAAGGACCAATACGTATGGATTCTATTCACTACTGATACTCTCTAAGTGTGTATGTGTGTGTGTGTGTCGGTAGTGACATACATTGTAGGTGTTGATGTAGTGTTGCTCGCGGTTCTTGTTCTGCACGGCCATGGGCTTGGCGAGGTCGCGGAAGGAGGCGCGGTCGGTGAGGTCGAGGATGCGCGAGGTGTAGTCGGCCAGCACGAAGGGCAGCACGGGGTACTGCATGAGGTCGTTGTAGGAGCGGCCCGCCAGCCCGTTCAGCGTCATCAGGTACTCCCAGTTGGTGATGGTGCCGTTGCGCCACTGGCTCATGGCCTCGCTCAACGTCTCCGGCTCGCTCCTGCACAACGTGAAATGATTAACTGATGCCGCGTACTTGGCTTCAACCAATTAACGGCTCACTACTGCGCGGGTCTCTCGTGAGGCCTAGAGCATATTCCATCACGACGCTCCAGAGCGGATTGGTAGAGGGTTAGTGGACAACCCAAATTGTCGGATGTTTTCATGTCACCGGAAGGCCTCCCAGGTGGCTTAAGATCCCTCCGAAGCACGGAAACGGTTTGCCCATAGCAGTTACCCATCCAACTACCAAACGCGCCCGCTATTGCTTAACTCGACCAATCACTTAGCATTCAAAGGAGGTATTGAGTAACAAACGACCGAATGTTAAGCATGATTCTTTATTACTAATAAACACGAGTACATTGCATTTATTTTATATGATACACACTACACCTCGGGGGCGAAAGAAAAAAAAAATACAATTACTAGTGTTATTTTTTTTCATACTTCTGCTACTCAATTACAATGTAAATAACTTAGTTCTATTTTTGTGAACAATATCCTCTTTGTTATTTTTCATAATTTTGACATTAACACCTAAATCTTCTATTACATCAAATGGACCTTCATATATAGTATCTAACTTTCTACCTGTTTCATTTTTTAACAAAATTTTATCACCACTGTTATAAGATACATTTCTACTTTTTATATCGTACGAACATTTACGTTTCTCTTTGCTTGCAAGTAAGTTATTTCTAGCGTCCTGAATTGCAACTTGTAACTTATATTTTAAATCAAAAGGATAACTATCAGGATTATACAAAGTTTCAATATATTGACTAACTCTACATGGGATTTTACTTTGTCTACCAAACACTAACTCAAATGGCGTATATTTTGTCTCTGTATGTACGGTATTATTGAAACCATAGCACCAAAATGGAAGCCAATGGCTCCACGTTTCTTTTTGACCATCACACTGTATGCGTAAAAATGCACCTAAATTTTTGTGAGTATTTTCTAATGCACCTATTGATTCATGATGATATGCTGTTGAAACCAATTTTTCTATTTCTAAAAGTTTACATACCTCTTCCATTACTGATGAGATGAATTCTGTACCGCGATCAGTTGCGATAGTGTTTGGCACGCCGAATCTTAATATAAAATTATCAACTAATGCTTTCGCAATACTAACCGTTTGCTTGTCTCTGAGCGGATATGCTTCAACAAATTTGGTGAGCTCGCACTGCAGAGTAAGTATATAACGATAGCCTTCCATATCTATATCTAAGGGGCCTACCGTGTCCAAATATATTTTATCAAATGCATGTGAAGCAGTTGTAGTTATATCCATGGGCGCCTTGACATACCTACAATGCTTCATTTTTTGACATTTGACGCATTTGCTTACGAAGACCTTAACGTCTTTGTCTAACCCTGGCCAATAGAATACTCTCTTTATATTATTAATCATTCTACGCACACCTGCATGTCCACTGGTGGGTAGTAAATGAAAATCATGTAAGATATATTTTTTCTCCTCGTCAGAAGAAATTCTTTTTATGCCTCTTAGAATACAAATTCGTGGACCGGTCCAATCTTCAATAGATTTTATAGTCTTTAATAAGTCATCTATAAACAATTCATTTTCCCTATTCTTTATTATGCAAAGTTCATTTATATTATTACTCATACAAAATCTCTTAACTTAGACACAAATTCGTCTCGCGTAAAGTGTGTTCTAAAGTCAAGGTTTATGAAGAGTGTATTTTTATTTTTACAATAAATAAAACATTCCTTTTCGACGTCGATTTGTTTCAATTTAGTTAGTTTATCTATATCCTTTTTATTGATAAAAGTCATTTCTATCGAGTTACTAGGTATTTTTAGTAATTCTACGAATTTTGGTTGATCAGGCCTATTTTCACTAGAATTACTGAAAATCTCTACGTTTGATTCATTTTTTAACATTTTCTTCTGTGCTCTTGTCATCACATTAACAATATCCGTATTTATTTCTTTCAGCGTATCCGATGTTATACAAATCCTAGACAAAGCGTCTGCTATACTATTTTCTTTTCCTTTTACGTACACAACTTTAAATGAATATTCTTCCAATTCTAGTCTAAACTTTAGCAGTCTGCTCGAAGGATCTTTCATTGAAAATAAGTAAATTAAAGGTTTATGATCCGTCATAATGGTAAATGTTCTCCCGTAGACATATGGTCGAAAATACTTAATTGCCCAGACAATTGCAACTAGTTCCTTTTGAATTGTTGGGTAATTTTTCTCAGCTTTATTAAGCGGTCTACTAGCGTAAGCGACTGGTTTTAAATTGTTATTGCATAAGACTGCACCAACTGCTACACTAGAAGCATCGGTCTGTATTATGAACTCGTTATTATCTGAAAAATCGGGAAATTCCAAAATTGGCGGGACTGTTAAAGCTTTTCTTAAAATTTCAAATGAATTTTGACATTCTTGAGTCCACACAAAAGGTATATTTTTCCTGGTTAGGTTATTTAAAGGTAAAGTTATTTCTGAAAAGTTACTGATAAATTTCCTGTAGTAATTGCAAAAAGCAACAAATCTTTTAACTTCATCGCTGTTACGTGGGACAGGATAATTTAATAAAATTTTATGTTTTTCTGGATCTGGAAGAACACCTTTTGATGAAACAACGTGTCCTAAATAAAGAATTTCTTTCTTTAGGAAGTTACATTTACATGGATTAAGTTTCAAATTAGTTTTTCTGAGTCTTTCGAATACTTCCATCAGGTTTTTATTATGGCTATTTAAATTCCGTCCGAAAACAACGAGATCGTCTTGATATACAAAACATTTTTCATATGATAATCCAGATAAAGCAATTGACATAATACGACTAAATGCACTAGGGCTAGTTTTGAGACCCATTGGCAGTCTCTTCATTTGATACTGACCAGTGCTTGTAGTAAAAGCCGTATAAGGTCTGCTACTTTTATCAAGAGAAGCTTGATAGTACCCTTGGTATAAATCTAGATTCGAAAAGTAGATAGAACCAGAGAGTGAGTCCAAAATTTCTGTAATGTTAGGAAGTGGGAATTTGTCATCGATAATACATTCATTCAATTTGCGATAATCTATTACCAAACGCCACTTCTTTTCTTGATTTTCTGCACTTTTCTTAGGTACTAACAAAACTGGACTAGACCACTCACTCTTTGCTTCTTCTATTATGTCGTTTTGAAGCATCTGTTGCACTTGTCTGTTAACCTCACTGTACGAGTACTCGTACATTGTGCTGATGCCGCGTCCTAGAGACCTAGTTGGGCGCACAGCGCCCGTGAACACGAAGACGTGACTTAGCTCGCATCTGACACCAATAAAAACCTGTCAATTAGCAATACTAATTTAGTGCAGTAAACATCTTGAGTCAGCTCGGTCGCGTGTTTCACTACCGAAACCCCCGCGGATACACTCACGGCGGCCAGGCGGCTCCTGCACTCACCACTCCTCCTCATTCATTTTGGTCCTTCGAACCTTACTTTCGGTGTTTTAGCGGCTCCTTTGCGGCTAGCGTATCGGCTCAGTTGGCCTTCCACAAGCGGACCTCCCCAGCTGAGTTGAGAAGGGCGCGAAACCCATACTGAAGCTGCGAGAGCACTGAAAGCGACCAGCGGCCAGCGATATACAAGCTGCAGCGATCTACAAGGAAAAAACTTAACTGCCAGTAATATACAAGTTACTGAAGAACGAAGCACAAGTGACGTTAACTGCGGGATCAAGGAATAACAGAGCACAGAAGAATGAAGGGGTACACGCAATTAAAAAACAAGAACAACTACAACTATAATAACAAGAGACAAATCATCTCCCAGGGTAACGCCGCTTCAAGCCTTTCAAAATACACCGAGTTTACACGTATCTTACAAATACCGTGTAACATCAACTGTTTTAAAACAAAGCTACGTCGGCTGAATACCCGATCAGCTAGAATGGGTTGCAAGAAATTTGACACCGGGGGCATTGTCTACGCTGCACCTGTTTATAGCATTTATTCAATGGCGATGTAAAACATTAAACATAAGCAGTCAGCGTGGTTGTATTTTATTACATATTGACATACTGACCTCATTGACATCATCATGCCGACCACGTTGCTGCAACTCTTTTGAGGTCGGAGTGGAGATTTTAACATTATACTCAAACAGGCTACTGGAGATTAATTGACATAAGCATTTGACATTCTACAATCTAAAAGACATGTGGTTGAAGAGCTATGACATTTGTACGAAATGCATCGTACAGCAGCAGCATTTGACATTTTGACATTCTTCAATCTACGAGACATGTGGATGGAGAGTCATGACATTTGTACGAAATACATCGTACAGCAGCAGCATTTGACATTTTGACATTCTTCAGTCTACAAGATATGTGGATGGAGAGCCATGACATTTGTACGAAATACATCGTACAGCAGCATTTGACATTTTGACATTCTTCAATCTACGAGATATGTGGATGGAGACCCATGACATTTGTACGAAATGCATCGTACAGCAGCAGCATTTGACATTTTGACATTCTTCAATCTACGAGACATGTGGATGGAGAGTCATGACATTTGTACGAAATGCATCGTACAGCAGCAGCATTTGACATTTTGACATTCTTCAATCTACGAGACATGTGGATGGAGAGCCATGACATTTGTACGAAATTCATCGTACAGCAGCAGCATTGACATTTTGACATTCTTCAATCTACGAGACATGTGGATGAAGAGCCATGACATTTGTACGAAATGCATCGTACAGCAGCAGCATTTGACATTTTGATATTCTTCAATCTACGAGACAAGTGGATGGAGAGCCTTGACAAGTATGAACTACATAATACAACATATTTTAAGCATTTGATGGAAGAATTTGACATTGTACAGTACCTGGTAAGAAGAAACTGACATACAGCAAGTAGCAGTAACTAACATCATGACAGCATCGACCTGGAGACACATCAGTTCGCAAGATCATCGCAGACTACACTGCAATGGGTTTTAACTTAATCACAGCTGATTGAAAACTCGCAAAGCATATAAATGCATTACAATTGAGATTCCTTTCATTAAAGAATTGATGAACATGTACAAATCTACACACGTATCATGCAAATCGTGTTACTTACTTCAGTTGTTTTAACAAAGCTGCGTCATCGCATGACGGCGCGATCAGCTGGAGCGCATTACAAGCAAAACGACACCGTGGGCATTGCTGAGCAATGCACCTATTACAATTACTTGTTGCGAGGTGAACAAATATTTTCAAGGTGACAATATAAAACAAGATCAAGGGCACGGTGACTTCCAAGATCAATCTTTTCAAAGTGAATCCTTAATTAGACTACAATAATGAACTGCGAGTGTGAGGCTGCTTACAACAGTCTACACTGAAGAGTGACGTCAAGATTGCTAAGGATTCAAATACAAAACAAACGTACTCACGAACTTCTCAAAGCATCGCGTCGACTGTATTTATACAAGGGTACAGGAAGATTGGTGCCAACATTACAATCAAGAAGATCGCAGGAAGATGCTGACAGTGTTATCAGTTAGCAAACCGTCGCCGCAGGAAGCAAACAGTTCCACGAGACTCGCTAGGAGAACGCAGCAGAGAGACCTCAACGAGCAACGGGAATCAGCCGCGAGAGTGGACACTGCAACTTCCAGTTATAACTTAGAATTTAGATTGCAATATTTTAGCTTACAATTTACTACTGTAATGTTATGTTTACATTTATATTTTACACATTTACGTTTAGATTAGCATTCACTAATTGTAACTTAACATTTACGCCCAAGTGCACTATTTACATTTTTGTTTACTATAATTACTTTTGTTACCAATCATTTTTACAAGTTTACAATTTTTCTACTTATTTTGTTAGCGACTATTTGTATAAATTTTGTTTGGTTTCTTTTCTTTCGGTGTCAGATGCCAGTATGTACGAGTACTCGTACATTGTGCTGATGCCGCGTCCTAGAGACCTAGTTGGGCGCACAGCGCCCGTGAACACGAAGACGTGACTTAGCTCGCATCTGACACCAATAAAAACCTGTCAATTAGCAATACTAATTTAGTGCAGTAAACATCTTGAGCCAGCTCGGTCACGTGTTTTACTCTCAAACCCCCGCGGACACATACACGGCGGCCAGGCGGCTCCTGCACTCACCAACCTCCTGATTCACTCACCTTTTAATGATTGTGGTAATCTATATTGCTTAATGTAAACTGGCCTGATATTTGGTTTTAAGGTAATAGTTTGATCCAAAACATTTGCAGTTGAAAGTTTATCACCTGGCAAAAAGAAAACATCGGCATATTTAGAACAAATATCTTGTATTGACATTTTTTCTTCATTATTGAGATAATTTAAGTCTATTGTGTTTAATAAAATTTTAGACCTCTCTGCATTTTTCTGACCTACATTAAATTCACAAATATCATAGTGTTCAAGTTCAGATATTTCTGGTATAAACATTGGTAAACTAATATCATGCTCACTTGTATTTAAAATTTTTACGGGTATTCTATTGTTCTTTACTGTAACAATACCTCCAGCTAGAAAAATATTTTCTTGTAACTGCTTAGAACTTACAACACAATCATGTTTAATCTCTGAATTTAGATAAATATAGTGTATGGACTCGCATCTGGCTGGAACAAAAAGCATATCATTGGCATAATCAATTGTATCGTAAAGTTTTAATAAATATTCCGTTCCGTTACGTTTAAGTGTCAACAAATTATGTTCTAAATTGATGACAGCTGCATATTTATGCAAGAAATCTAGACCTAAAATTCCATCCACATTTATGGGCATGCTATCAAACACATAGCATTTGGCGCTGAATTCGGTATCAAATTCATTATTACGATGAACCAATTTCAGATAAACATAACCTGATGTCTGAATTTGACCTGCAATACCGTTGATTGTAGTATTGTCGTGAAATAGAGATATGCAACTTGGTAATGCATCCTTCTTAATAACAGATAAGGATGCTCCAGTATCGACAAGCCAGAAATATTTTTTATTGTTCAAATACAACGATATAAATTTCGTTTTGCCATGCAAACTTAAAATGTTATGTTTAAGATCGAAAAAACTGCATTTGCTGAGATGTTGAAGGTTCCGATCCGTTTTGTGTATCTGTATTATTTTGTTCCGTGTGATTTGTATAAAACACTCGGTCCAATCTAAGATTGTTCCTACCACGGGGTCTTCGATAAAAACTCGAACGGTTACTATTTGTCGATTGCCTATTATATCCGCTATTCATATAAGTATTTTTATTCAGATTATTACGCGAATTTCCACGGAAACAGTTGTTATTAAATCTAGTATGATTATTACTTACGATTTGGTGTTGATATTCTGGTCGGTATGATCGGGCTCGACTGGCAGATGTTCTATGATAAAAATAACGTTGTACCTTACCTCTGCCACGATGAGATATTTGCATGACATTGCCACCGTTCGACGTAGAAATCGCAGACAGCTCCTCGTCCTTCGCTGCCTGGATCGCATCCTTAAGATGTTCGTAGTTACGTGCAGCAATTATTGTACTCAGCCTGGAATCACGTAGTCCATCTGAAAACCGTTTTATTGCCATCTTTTCATTTAATGGTTTTAACACAGAGTAATTATTGGTATCTCCATCTGCCTGCGCTATTGTTAAATCGGAAAATAAATTTTCAAGCTCAGTTCCGTACTGGTCAATGGTACGCCAGCCCTGAACTGAATTTTGCAATTTACTATGTAATGCAGTAAATGACTTTTTTGTCAAAAGTGTTTTTCTTAAATCTACAACAAGATCTTTTGTTGTCGTATAGTCAGAAGACATCCGAAGTTTAGCATTTTCACTTAATCTACTTTTCAACACGAATTTAATAAGTAACTTCTTACCAGTATCCGACAGCATATCAGCATACATCTCAACCGAATCAATTAAATTTTTTGTAACATTTTCATTACCGTTCATTACAGGGATCAAATTACATGCCGTTTTTAAGTCAAACTCCATGATTGATAAGTTTTCACAAGAATTACTATAAGATCTAGCTTCTGAATAATCACTACTACTGTCCGAAGAAGGTTTATTACAAAGTTGCAATATATCTGAATAGATTGACTTAATATTATCACTTATTGAAATTAAAATAGCATAATTCTCACTCTTGAAATCTTTCTTTAAGGAGAAAGAACTAATAATTTCCTCACTTTTTTTGTAAATAGCTTCAGTTTCTAATAACTTGTTTTTAATTACATTTCCTTTGAATCGACTTTGACCTTTTTTTATTAAATATTTCTTAATAACAATAATTTCTTCTAAACAACTATATAGTTCTTTGTCCATACCTTATAATCTAAATCTATAAAATGCTTGGAACATACCATTATAATTCTCACTCACTATTGCCACTCACTTTTCACAGAAACTCGTAGTAGGGGCCGCAATGTTCCTATATAGAATTACGCGATACGTGATTAAACATTCCGTATAATAATAATGGAATATAACTGGAATGATGTTAACGGAATATAACTGGAAGGTTGCTCAACTGGAACGATGTACACTCAGACGACATCAGGTACTGCTCCAGGTGCACCATCACTTCTCATTCCTCGGAACGCAGCGTGAGCACCGCATCGCTGCCGAATGGACCTCTGCAGCTCCCGGAGAGTAATTGCTCGATCTATCCACTTCTTCTGTGACTTCTTGTACCAGCGTATCAGTACTATCAATCCAGTTATTATTGCGAGGACGATTAGTATTCCCAGTAACAAATTTGTGGTGAAAAATTTATTTTCAGCAATTGACGCATTATTGCTTCCCCCGGCCGTTTGCGCGATAACCACGTCTTCTTGCTTAGTCTGTGAAGCACCCATCTTGTATTTCCAAATTTGTGTCTTGAACTATGTCGAACGAAATTAGCGGTATTAGTCGTATGCAAGCCATAGTTGCATCACTGAGATACACGGGGCGCCGTAACCTGATGCGCGTTGTCGCGAACGTCGCGGGCGGTCCTACAGCAGGGTCGCCATCAAAGGAGGTATTGAGTAACAAACGACCGAATGTTAAGCATGATTCTTTATTACTAATAAACACGAGTACATTGCATTTATTTTATATGATACACACTACAGCATCGTCACAAGCCGCCGTGCTATAAGCGCTGCCTAACAATCAAAACTAATTGTTTTTGAACACTTACTTTCCAATCAGAATATTAGCATTAATTTAAAAAATATCCAAGATCTTTATTTTTTCCTTATATTTAGTAGTGAGTCCTTTCGTAGTAGTAGTAGATTATTGTTCGTTCTGGACCACTACCAGCCACTGTAAGAAGGTCTCTGGTTAGTATGGCGTATGTATGTAGCGAGCGTCCAAGTTATGTTGGTTTATGGTGGTTTAGGTATGATTCAAATGTTTTCGCGTAGGTATATTGGGTTTTTGGACCACTCAAGGTTGCTGTTGATATATGTTGGGGGCGTGGTGGTGGTGGGTGGAGAGTTGAGCTTCCGTGTAGGAGGGTAAGGTGTGCGGAGCTGCTGGCCGGCGGCGGCGGTCGCTCGGTGGTCAATCGGTAGGGGGGTGTGGTGGTGGTGCTCCATGGGGGAGCCGCTCGGTAGGGGTGCGGCTCCATAGCGGCGTCGCTCGGTAGGGGTGCGGCTCCGTAGCGGTGTCGCTTCAAGATATTCAAGAGTATGACGACCGCTCGGTAGGGTGTGTGTGTGTGTGTGTGTGTGTGTGTGTGTGTGTGTGTGTGTGTGGCTCCATAGGAGAGGGGGGGGGGGGGGTGTGACTCCATAGGGAACATACCCATACTCTTGAATATCTTGAAGCGACACCGCTACGGAGCCGCACCCCTACCGAGCGACGCCGCTATGGAGCCGCACCCCTACCGAGCGGCTCCCCCATGGAGCACCACCACCACACCCCCCTACCGATTGACCACCGAGCGACCGCCGCCGCCGGCCAGCAGCTCCGCACACCTTACCCTCCTACACGGAAGCTCAACTCTCCACCCACCACCACCACGCCCCCAACATATATCAACAGCAACCTTGAGTGGTCCAAAAACCCAATATACCTACGCGAAAACATTTGAATCATACCTAAACCACCATAAACCAACATAACTTGGACGCTCGCTACATACATACGCCATACTAACCAGAGACCTTCTTACAGTGGCTGTTAGTGGTCCAGAACGAACAATAATCTACTACTCGTAGTGTACTTGAAAACGAAGTTCGCAATAAGAATTTGCAAGGTGTTGAGAGCACTGACTTGTCGGGCAGGTGCATCTTGGCGAGGTGGTCGAGGAAGGCGGCGCGCTCGGCGGCGTCGGGGAAGGCCAGCAGGTGCGCGCGCCCCGAGCGCAGGAACAGCTCCAGCGCGCGCTCCTGCAGGCACCAGCGCCGCGTGGCCGCGCGCACCAGCGCCTCCAGCGGCACGCGCAGCGCCTCCGCCTCGTCGCTCTCGCCGCCGCCGCCCTCCGCCGCGCCCTCCGACACGTCCTCCTCCGGCACGAAGTGGATGCACCTGTCGACCGGACGGGACGGTTAGCTTCCAGCGGCCGGTCGAGGGACCGGGATGGATGGGGAGGAGTGTGCGACCTGTCAGTGAGCAGCAGCTCGCCGGGCGTCTCGCTGGCCACGGTGACGTGCGTGACGCGCGCCATGTAGGCCACGGTCTCGCGCAGCTGCAGCCGCGCCGCCGCGCCGCCGCGCACGCCGCCGCCCAGCACGGTGCGCAGCGGGCCCGGCACCGACGCTGAATCTGCGTAACAAATACGTTATACTAAATGTATGCGGACGTTTTCATACGTTCCATTCGTTTATACAGACGACCCTGTAGCCTAGTTGCTCGATTCCCGGTCGGGGCAGATATTTATGTGACAGGTAAATATTTGTATTCGGGTCATGGGTGTTATTGTGATGTGTTATATGTGTAGTCCATGCCACCCGCGGGCTACGACACAGGTAAATAACCTACTGCGGGGGTATGAGTGTGTAAGCGTCTATTTATTTATTATTTATACAATATAGTATATTTAGAAGAGTAATGTAACGCTCACCGGCCTTGTATCGGTAGCGCGGCTGCAGACAGCGCGGCGGGATGCGCAGGTGCGCGCGCCGCAGCCGCACGCGCACGCGGCCCGGGCCCTCCGTGCTGTCCAGCGCCCACGACTGCGGCTGCCCGCGCTCGCTGTACCACACCGCTGGACAATTTTATTGTTAACAATAAACAACGTTGTAACAGTTACAAAATTATAAAATATTATTAAAGAAGCTGTGCGTTCGCGCGTTCGATAAGCAATTGTTGTTATGTAAATACGCGGCGCGTACCTCGCTCGTGGGTGTGTGCGGTGAGCCGGCGCAGCGCGCGCTGGGCGGATGCCGCGTTGCGCGCCAGCGAGGCCCGCAGGTGGTCTAGGAAGGCCTTGCGCTCGGCGTTTTGAACGTCCACGACGCGGCGCGTGGCACTCATGGCGGCCTCGCAGGCGCGCGCGCACTGCGCCTCACGCCCGAACACCGACTTGCCGATGGCAGCGCGCGTGCGCGGGGCATGCGCGGCGCGGGCCCAGCGCAGCTCGTCAGCGCGGCGCAGGCGCGCGGCCTCGGCGGGCAGCGCGGCGGGCGGCAGGCGGTCGGGCAGCGGCGCCTGCGCGCGCACGGCCCAGTCGCGCGCCCAGTCCGTCACGGCCAGCTCGAGCGCGGCGTGCGGGGCGCGCGCGGCCAGCGAGTGCGCCGCCTGCACCGCCACCGTCAGGTACACCGACAGCTGCGGGATCGACCACGCCAGTATAATTCACTTGTTGTTTATGTAACACTGCGTTATTCTTATGACCAGGGGTCCATCTGGGTCCTAACCACAGACATGTAGGTATCTGAATAGATGACGCATGTTCCTCCATCTGTATGAAAACCAAGCGTGTCACATTTTTTCCACATTCTATGTACAATGTCAGAAGGTTTTAGAGATGGGAATTCTCTGTCTCACTCGTACAATACCAGTGTGCTTTTGGAGAGATGATTTGTAAGATTATGAACCTGTTTGCTTGACCCTACTGATGGTTGAAGGTGGAACAATTAGTTAAAGTGAATAATATATGAACCTTCCTGTTGGCGGGTGGCTCCCGGGGCGTGAGGTGTGCGAGCACGTCGCGCGGCGCGCGGGCCAGCGCCCGCAGCAGGCGCGGCTGCAGCGCGCGCGCGCCCGCCGCCGGCGCCAGCGCCCACCACAGCGCCTCGTGCAGCGCGCCCTCGCACTCCGCTGCGCCGCCCGCCGCCAACCACCAGCGCGGCCGCGACTCTGCGCCGCACACGCCTGCACATACACACAAAATAAATGAAATGAAATGAAATAAACGTCACGCAGATGGCATTTCAAAGATTCCTCCGAGTAGTCCTTACGCCAAAAGTTATCAGACACACAATATGTACTGTACCGTTACATCATTCATTAAACTATGTTCACCATAGACAGGTGCTAATGAGAATCGACAATAAATGGTTACTTCGAATGCGGAAGGTAAATGTTCAGAAAGTAGGATGAACGTTACCCATGAGAAGAGTGTTGAAGATTCGCTCGAAGAAATCCGCCTCCGGCGCGAGATCGAGCCGCGGCGAGCGCCGCACCAGGAAGGACACGGCGCGCGCCAGCGCGGCGGCGTGCCGCGCGCTCAGCTCGGCGCGCTCCCCGCGCCCGCCGCGCCCCCGCCCGCGCCCCGCCAGGCCGCTCTCCATCGCCGACGACAGCACTAGAACGAATAAAGCCGGGTGTCACTTAAAAAATTTACAAGACTTTCAACTAGCTAGATGAATGCGACGGACGGAAGAGAGAGCATACCGTTGGTGAAGTAGCCGGTCTGCTTGTTGTGGGCGGCGTACGCGTCCCGCAGGCGCTGCTCGAGGTGGTCGAGCTGCGCGCAGAACAGCGCCGCCTGCGCGTCGCGCGCCGCGCGCACCACCGGGCCCTCCGCGCCCGCCGCGCCCTGCTCCTGCTCCACGTACGTCAGCATGTTGTGGATGTCGACCGCCGTCTGCCGACAACACCACATCGGTCACGGCACTCGCTCGACTCGTGGATCCGAGAGACGTCGACGAGTGGACGAGGGGTGAGGGGGTGAGGGGGTGTGAGGTACCTGCGAGTGCGCGGTGGGGTGCAACGCGAGGCGCGCCAGCAGGTCGGCCAGGTCGTGCAGCAGCAGCGTGCGGCCCTCGGCGCCGGCGGGCAGCAGCGCGGACGCGCGGATCGCGCGCACCGTCACCTCCGCCACCGCCGCCTCGGCCAGCGCCTTCGCACTCGACTGCAACCACGCCCACACACATCACATGACACTCATTACAACTCACGCTATCGACCCTACATCGATGTGCGGTCCGAGCCTACCTTGTCGACGAGCCGCCGCAGGATGGCGACGATGTTGTGCGCGAGCGGCACCGACTCCACGCTGCCGGGCAGCAGCGCCAGCAGCGGGGGACTGCGCACCGCCGCGTCCGCGCCCACGTCCATCCAAATGTCTTCCTGACAAACACCCACGCAATAACACTTCTTATTGACTACTCCAACACACAACCGACCAGCAATAAAATCATTTGGATTTTCTAAATAAAATGACAAACTTAAAACAAAATCATAGTGATCAATTATAACATAATCGTGGATATACGTTGCACTTGACACAACTTGAAACATAGAAATAAATGAGCGGCATCACTGGCATCAGTGATAGAGGATCAGGATAGAGAGTAGAGACTCACGTCGAGCTGGTCCTCGAGCGGCACGTCGCACTTGGTGAGCAGCGCCGCGCACGCCGCCACCAGCTCCCACGACCCGCCGTACAGCGAGATCTGCGACACACACACACACACACACACTAGCGTTATCGCACCGCATCACGCATGCCACAATACGACTTATCGGTATATTTACTTTCATATTTTGGAGCTTGCGACTGCGATGCGCATTGACTAAAAGCGTAGATTACAGGTACAATAAAAATATTGTAGAAACATAACAGCGAAGTGCAGACTTATGTGAAACGCACTATAGCCTGGGTTCCTACTCATGATCTATCTTAATTGAAGTTAATTACTGTTTAACCCCGGAAACGAATCCAGTTTTAAAGATATTCCTTGGCGACACTACGAGTAGATGGCGCAATTGGTTCTACTACTTGACGTTGTAGGTCGAACAATATTTTTATTGTACGTGTAACCTGGGCCAAAAGATTAAAGATACAAAAATGTTAATGAATAAAACCACAATATGTAAAGTAGGTGACGCACCTGGTTGGCGAGGTGCACGTAGCACTGGCCGCCGAGCGTGGCGTGCAGCAGCGCGGGCGCGCGCGCCTGCAGCGCCGCCGCCGCGCGCACCACGGCCGCGCGCACGGCCGCCGAGCGGTGGTTGGCCAGCACCACCAGCCACTCCGGCTGGATCGCGCCGCACGCCGCCTGCAGAGTGCCGCAACACACAACACATATTTATTACACTTTCATTCTAATAGAAAACAGGTCAACGGCAAAACTACTAACGTTACTTAACAGCGGCGTTACACTAACGCTATACACGTGTGCTCGATCAGTACGTCGCGTTGGTCGTGAGCGACAACGGGCATGTGGTATTCGTAACTAAGTGGGAATGAGACCTGCTACTTTCAATTACACATAATTACATGGACAAAATATGACAAATACTCCAAAAAATTAGACTATGTGATCGTACAATAGTGATTTATATTTTAAGTTAAATATCGTGCACGACAATAGGTTACCTGCGCGAGCTCGGCTTCGGGCAGCGCCAGGATGGTGTCCCGCAGCAGCAGCAGCAGCCCCTCGCACGCGCTCCAGCCGGGCTCGGCGCCCGCGCGCACGCGCCGCTGCACACACACACACACACACACACACTTGTAAGTTGCTTCCGTAAAATTTACGGAGCTAATTTTCGAATGTATAAATTACAAAGTATGGTTACACTTGCAATTTTACGATAGGTTAATTACGTAAGATACTTGCATGTATAATCTTTACTAATGTTATGGCGGCCTTAGAAAGCCAACAGAAGTTGATAACTGCTGACCTGCTGGTAGATGCCGCTGGTGTAGACGTCGACGGTGGTGTGGCTGACCTCCTCCGCGTCCACCACGATGTACTCGGTGAGCACGTCGTCCGCGCGCACCGTGCTCGCCGCGCTCCCCCCCGCGCCGCCCGCGCTCCCCCCCGCGCCGCCCGCGCTCCCCCCGTCCGCACCGTGCGCGCCGTCCGGACTGTCCTCCGTCCGCGAGCTGCGGTCGCCGCCCTCCTCTGTAAGCCCATCCCAATCACCCCCTCAGTTATGCTGCACTCTACACAAATGTTCTGTACACTGTACATATCTGGCTACATGTTTCAATATTTTGTATTTTTATTTTCTCGTCCTAGTCTCGTCCAAGAGAAGGACCATTAGTAATACTTGGATAATTGGGTAGTAATAATTTGATAAATTTGACTCTTACCCGTGGAAAAATCTGAGTTGGTGGAATTAGTAGACGCGTTACTTCTGAAACAACAGAAAACGGTACGATTTATTGTTAACGAGTACATACAATGTTCTAACTGATAGAATTGCTATTTGCCAACGAGCAATGGAAAGAAGCATGATAGGAGTAAAGAGGAGAGATAGAGTAAGAAACATCAACATTAGGAAAAAGACCAAGATACAGGACGCAACTCTAAAAATAAAAAGGCTAAAATGGAAGTGGTCGGGATATATGGTCAGAGGAAAGGACAAGTGGAACAAAATAATTACCCATTGGTATCAAAGGGAAGGTAAAAGGAAAAGAGGCAGACAACAAAAAAGATGGAACGATGATATCAGGCAGGTTGCCGGCATAACATGGAGTAGAGTAGCCAGAGAGAAATCAGAATGGAAAAGGTTGGAGGAGGCCTTTGCCAACTGGCAAACGGACTTACAGAAACTAAAGAAGCATCAAATACGCGAATAAATTTAAATTGTGTAAAATACATATAATAATATATATAATAGTGCAGTAATGTAAGACACAAAATTTTGTTGTCCGAATAAAAGGCTTTATTATTATTATTACATACAATGTTCTCGTCCATGGTTACGGTGTACTGAAATTAAACCAAATTGGGAGTAATAACACCCACATAAGGTCTTAGACATAATTATCTTCACACGATAATAAAGTGCGTGCTAATTGACAATTATGATGTTACGGCTTTTTGAAGTTAAATAAGTTTGATTTACCTGGCCCCCTTAATATGCATGTTGATGATCCCCTTCATGTGCTTGGAGCAGTCGACGGTGCCGTCCGAGTCAGTCCGCTCGTGGTCCGTGTCGGTGAGGTCGGCGAGCGCGGCCAGGTCGGCCAGGTCACTGAGGTCGTTGAGGTCGGCCAGGTCGGAGAGGTCGGCCAGGCTGGCGCGGCTGGCGCGGCTGCGCGCGTCGTCCGAGGCGGGCGAGGCGGGCGGGGCGGGCGCGCGCGTGCGGCCGGCGCGCTCGGGGCTGCGCGCGCGCCGCTTGCCGAGCAGCGCCAGGAAGTTGAACTCGCTGGTGTCGGGCGTGTCCGCCGTCACCAGGAAGTAGAAGTTGGCGCGCGAGTGCGTCACGAACGTGTCGCTGGCCTGCAACCGACCACCATGGTTTTTAAGTACTTGGACACCGTCGCCCATGAATATCAACACATTAAAAGCATCTCCAATTCGTTGCCAAGTCGTTCAAATTCGACTGGTAATTTCGGAAATTAGCACGTTCAAAAAAAACTGGCCTTGAAATATTGATTTTATATTAGTTTTATAACTTTCTCCCTCTCGCTCGAGCCTGGCGGCTGGAGCTGGCGAGCTGGAGCTGGCGAGTTACCTGGTGCATGAGCAGCAGGAAGTCGGCCAGCAGCGCCAGGTTGGCGAGCAGCGGCGGCGCGCCCACCAGCGCGCGCACCAGCTCCACCAGCGTGTGGCTCGTGGCCGCGTCCAGCGGCGGGCACTCCGAGTTCAGGAACCGCTCCTGTACACAACACACACTACACACTGCACACTGCAGCTAACACCTTACTTGTTGCGTCTGTCTGATAGATTAGCACAGGGCACAAACACTATCCCTCATATTCTTCATCGCCGTTTATCTCAAACCTATTGTACATTAAAGCCCCAACTCAGAGTCACTAAGGGTTACTTAAATCGCTCCTTAGTACATAACTTGTATGGTGATTCTTTACTCACTGATTAAAGTCATTAAAGTAACCGTTAGTGACTCTGAGTTGGGGCGTAAGTGTAATAAAGTGTCACTTTAATGTTTTCGTTTCTCTTTTGGTTATTTTCACATATCACAGAAAATGACAAACCCGCTATCAACCAACACCACAAGCATTATTATATTGCATTGTACTGCATTGATCTGTCGAGCTCTGAACTCATACTGGTGATGAGTATTGTATGATTGTAGTGTATTGTGCGTACCTTGCAAGCGAGCAGCAGGTGTCGCAGCAGGTCGACGCGCGCAGCCTGCATGTGGTTGAAGGCGCGGCGCGGGTGCGCGGCCCGCAGCAGCGCCCGCAGCGCCGCCAGCGCCAGCGCCCACGCCGAGCCGCGCCCCTCCCGCCCGTCGCGCCCGTCGCGCCCCTCCAGCCCGCCGCACCCCTCCTCCTCCGACGCGGCGTCGCTGCGCTCGGTCATCACCTCCCATTTGATTTCCTTTATCAAACATTCCACTATTGAGTTGAGTATCATGGTCGAGGGACACCGGAAGGTTATTAAAGACAATGGATCGACAGGGAGTGACGTAAGACGTGTGACGTAAGACGTGCGACGTACCACGTCGTTGTCGAACTGCCGCCAGGAGCGCACGAGCAGCAGCAGCAGCTGCGGCTCCAGCAGCGCGCAGTCCGCGTCGGCCAGCAGCGTCACCGCGTCGCCGCCCGCCGCCACCAGCGGCCCGCTGCACGCCTCGTCCAGTATCACCTGCAACATCCACTCACTCACTGTCACATCAAACTGCTACCTTCAAACTTCAGTTCACCATTACTACGATCGATGTAAG
The DNA here is from genome assembly GCA_911387775.1 of Thymelicus sylvestris. NCBI lineage: Eukaryota > Metazoa > Arthropoda > Insecta > Lepidoptera > Hesperiidae > Thymelicus > Thymelicus sylvestris. The sequence goes on from OU426893.1 coordinate 422,730, forward strand.
TCAAATTTTGGATGCGATTTATCTACCTTTAGTTAAACTTTTTGTGAATCGGACGTTTTGAGAGTGAGACCTTTAGAAAATTTTACGAATGGGTCGTTAAAAGGACGTTTTGAGACCATGGGACGTTTTACGGCTAAACCAGCTAGACGTCGCACACCTATTGCACCTGCACAAAGTTTCTCCCAGACAGACTGTATGCTGTACCTTGAGCAGGTGGTGCGAGACCCGGCAGCGCTCGGAGGCGAGCAGCGGCAGCAGCATGTCGAGCGTGTCGGCGTGCAGCGCGTGCCGCAGCCGCGCATCGCAGCCGCACGCGCGCAGCAGCACGCCCAGCGCCGCCGCCTGCTCCTCCGCGCTGCCGTCCAGCTCCATTATCTGTACACAACATGCACCTTTATCTTGTATCGTCAACTCCGTGGCTCCTCCTAACAGTGCATTGTGCCACACGTGTTTTGATGAGCGTTTAGCTAATGTAGATTTCCCGCCAGGCATCATGCCTGATTGCCTGGGAGCGATCGAGCTCTGATTATTCATCTTCAACTTGTATATTTGCAAGAGGACATAAAAATGACCTCTACTCTGTATCTCAGTCCGTTTCTATTGCACGTAATGAGTGAAATTTGATGATAGATCGATAATGATATTGTGATATGGGGGACGAAAATGAAATAATCGGCCCAAAACATGACAACTCTTTGAATTTCAGTCAAGTTGTATGAAATGTGGTGGGGATTTTTTTTACGTTTAGTGTTAGTTGTTCCCATGTTTTTGTTTTGTTGCTATTTTATCATATAATTGAAGATACATTAAAATACATATTTAGATTTAGCAATACGTGTAAAAGTCATCCCTAGTCAGTTGGTTGGAGCACATACCCGCGCGAACAGATAGAGCAGCAGGTCGGGCCCGCCGAGGTCGAGCAGCGCGGGCGCGAGCGCGGCGTGGCTCGCGGCGCGCGGCTGCGGCGCGGCCCAGCGCAGCCGCACCAGCTCCGGCGCGCCGCTGTGGGCCGTGGACCGCACGCCGAACACTGTCACCAACATCAATACATTGATATACACACAAATATACGGCAGGACAACTCCAATCGACAACAAGCGTGTTCGATTGTTCACACACAACACATAAACACCGGACACACATGCACCCATAAACGCAGTAGACTAAACGGTGTCAGTGTCTATGTATCAAAATATAACGATAGGAGCATCTTTATTCTTGTGAATTCAGAAGTTAAACATGTAGTTCAGGATAGGAGAGAATAAATATTTAGAAAACCCCACTAAAATTGGATCAGTTGTTTCTGATAAAATTGCAGGCATACAGACATACATACTTCCTTTTTGGAGTCGATTAAAACAGTCCTCTTTACGGACGATCCACCTAATGCTAAATTGGCACGTCCGTACACGAATGTCAGTAACATCAAAAGATTAATCGGACAGGGGGCTGCTGCTGGCTAGTGAAAGCGGCCTAGATGTATCTCCATGTATCTATGTGTCCGTTGTGTTGTGTTGTATAGTGTGAACAAGCAGGCGGTGTTCTGACCGGTGTTGGCGGGCGGCGGCGGGTGCTGCAGCAGCAGGTGCGCGGGCGCATGCGGCTGCAGCGCCAGCAGCGCGCTCTCGTGCAGCTCGCGCAGCCGCGTCGCGGACATCTCGTACACCTGAACCGCGCAAACACAACACAATATGTAGTACGCTGTAAAGTACGTATCTTAGTGCGTCTGAACATAGGCTTAGCGAACTTTAAAGCATGTAAGACAGAGATGGCAACACGAACATGCTAACGTATGACTGAGACATAATATACCGCGTATCGAGTATTGGCGAATTATGTTACCGCACAGCCTTCTGCGCGAAGTTCAGACGCGCTAAGATACAGCGGCCGTACTATACGTGTTTACGATCGTCAAGATTATCGGTCGCGTGTACGGTACACTTTTAGCATTTCCTTTTAAAGGCTCAGTCGAACAGCGGACGGGGTGGGACGGCAACGCGTCGCTGATAGGACTTGAGCAGTTGTAATGTATTAGTTAATATAGTAAAAGTCGCAAGGAACCGTCGCATACAACAGAAGCTTGGTGGGACGGAGCGCGAGCGGGATGCAAACGTGCGAGCTACACGTGGTTTTTACATATTCGTTTTATTTGTTAAACAGACAGAAGGATGTCTCTGCCGTCGCGACCCCAATTTTGTGCAGATTACGAAAATGGACCAGGAGTAAGTTGAAAAGTGATTGCAATAAAATTGTTCGAGGACAATTTTTTTTTGTATGACTTGGGCCATTATCAATATCTTCATAGGATTTATGTTATCAGCAGATTTCATGATATTCTCCACATTCGTGATGCTTTTGATATACTTAATGCACCAAAAATAAAAGCAGCATAGCACAGCTTCCATATCTGAATGACTTGACATTTTGTTTAAAAATAGGTAAGCCAGCGCTGGATCACCACGCCCGCAATCTTGCCAAACCTTACGATTCTCATTTTTGTGATACTCATCACATCTACGAATCTTCTGTATGCTTTAAAGCTGTAATAAATTACCTGATCCCAGTCTATGTCCATGTCTAGTAGCTCTGGCGATATTATTGATGCAAAATTTGGGGATTCACATCGTATCTGTAACAAAATGTTTTAATCATTATAATTTTTTTTCGTTCAGTCCCAAGTTACCTTAAGACCATTCCACATCCCTCATCGTCCATACTATAGACAGATATTACGCTAGACTCACGTGGCAGGGCTGGTCGGGCCCGTGCGCGGCCAGGTGCAGCGCGGCGGGCGCGCTCAGCACGGGCGCGCGCCACACGCGCAGCGCGGACAGCTGGTACCCGCCCCGCGCCCCGCACGCGCCGCGCGCCGCGTGCCCCACGTACACGCTCACCGGGGACACCTTCCGCACCAGGATGCCTGACAAGCAACACGAGGGTAAATGCACTGGTGTGGAAACACTTTTCCCAAGTAGACGTGAGAACGCAGCGTAGGCGCTACCGGCGATATAAGCTCCACTGAGGAAAAGCGATGAGTTCTATGATGTACATGAGCATGGCTAGACTTCTGGAATAATATGGACAGCATGATAGACACATTAAAAGTTGCCCTTACCTTGTAACGGCAGTGATAAGGTCTCACATTCTCGTCCGTCTATAAATATTGTAACCTGAAAATAATAACAGCAAAATAACAATTAATTTGCAACCAAAACATATGTAAATATTGATGAAAAGTAATCTTAACTACTCAAATTGATCCAAATAAATCCATGACACTAATGCATTCTTAAGACCTTCTCACGGGTAAAGCATGAAGATTTAGCTGAGGTATATTACATTACGAAAAGGCACGCCGGTGTGGGCTTGTGTGAACGCGGGTACGGTAGGCAACAGTGTGTGGTGCCAGTGTTGGTCGGTGTAAGGTATGTGTGGCAACCTGTATGTGTATCCGTCGCTTGTGCACGAGCTCGGCCACGTTGAGCGCGACGCAGGCCCAGCGCGCGGGCAGCGGCGTGGCGGCGCGCGCCTCGGACACCGCGCGCCCCGCGTCCGGCCGCGTCAGCCGCACGCGCAGCAGACCTGCACACACACACACACACACACGCATCACACCACAATGTCACAAAACTGTCATTACAATCCACGCGAAGGTTGCGAGGTCCAAAAATAGCCGAAGGACCAAAAATTTACGGTCAATTACTGTTATGAAGTCACGCGTCGAACGAAAGGGAGAGAGCCTTGTTGAGAATGAGGGAACAGCTGATGGGTCCTTCAATAAAAGAGCGTGGACTGTAGAAATAATTGTATTAACGTGAAGGATTGTTACAAATAAGAGCTCCGAACAACTAAGTACGCGCGTGGTGTCGTAGGCGGCTAGTGCGAAGTGGTTGCGTAGCACCGCGCGCCTCGTCCCGCACACCAGCCACCCACTCGGTGGCCGGCGCAGGCGGTTCGGGCTCGAACAACAGCAATTACAGCTCCAATACGAACCTGTGTCGGGGTGCAGCCACAGCTCGAACATGAGCGACTCATGTCCCAGCGACAGCACGTGCAGCGCCGTCTCCCGCCGCTCGCCCCGCTCTCCCCGCTCCCCCCACTCGCCCGCCTCCTCTACACAAAATATGTACCACACTTAAGAGAATCATCGGTTTAGAAAAACCAAATTACCACTCCAAATGCATGCGTTTGGATTGCCTTGTAGATTGGAAATACAAAATATGTATATGAATGATCAAAGTGTTCTAAGCTTCAAATCGATAACAAAAGCATATCCGCTGATAGAGTAGTGCAATGTGCGTGCAGTGCGTGCGGTACGTACGGTGCGAGCGCGCGGCGCGCAGCCACACGAGCAGCGCGAACCCCTGCAGCCACGGCGCCCAGCCCGCGCCCTCCACGCGCGCGCCCGCCGCCGCCACCGCCGCCGCCGCCGCCGCACCCGGCAAGCCCGGGACGCCCTCTGCTGCATGTAATACATATTTTATCAGTGATCACATTTATGAGACTCCCAACTACATATATAGTATGTAGTCACACAGTAAGATTTGGAAATCTTAATATATATAAATTACATGTCACGATGTTTGTCCGCGATGGACTCTTAAACTACTTCCATCCATCCATCCATCCATCAGCCTTTTGAGGTCCACTGCTGGACATAGGCCTCCCCTAATCTACGCCACTCAGACCGGTCCTGAGCCTTTTGAATCCAGCGGACACCCGCTGTCTTCTTCAGGTCGTCGGTCCACCTGGTCGGGGGGCGTCCTGTGCTCCTTTTACCGAGGCGTGGTCTCCATTCGAGGACCTTTCTTCCCCAACGGTTATCGGTCCTTCGAACTATGTGGCCAGCCCATTGCCACTTCAGCCTGCTAATTCTCTGAGCTATGTCGGTCACCCTCGTTCGTCTACGGATTTCATCATTTCTGATTCGATGGCGTAGAGAAATACCGAGCATAGCTCGTTCCATAGCCCGCTGGGCGACTCTAAGCTTATGCATAAGGCCAATAGTGAAGCACCACGTCTCGGATCCGTATGTCATCACTGGCAACACACACTGCTCGAACACCTTCGACTTCAGGCACTGAGGTAACTTTTTGGACGACAAGATATGACGTAGTTTCCCGAACGCAGCCCATCCGAGTTGGATTCTACGAGTGACTTCTTTCTCGAAGTTGGACTTACCCATTTGGATCACTTGTCCCAGGTAAATGTACTCGTCTACAACTTCGAGAGCAGCGCCGTCAACAACAACCGGTACGTGTGTGACATGGACATTCGACATGATTTTCGTCTTGTCCATGTTCATCTTAAGACCCACCCGTTGTGACGCGCTGTTCAAGTCCCCGAGCATTGTACCAAGTTCCTCCAGGGATCCCGCCAGGATGACTATATCATCGGCATATCGCAGGTGTGTGATGTGTTCGCCATTGATGTTAATGCCACGTCGTTTCCACTCCATCAGCTTGAACACGTCTTCCAACGCACCGGTGAACAGTTTTGGGGATATGACGTCCCCTTGCCTGACACCTCTCTGCAGTTGGATGGGGTTCGTTGCTGTGTTGTGTACTCTGACGGTCATGGTGGCTGATGTGTATAAACATTTCAACACCGCGATATACCGGTAGTCGATCCGGCACCGCTGAAGAGAATTCAGTACTGCCCAGGTCTCGATAGAATCAAAGGCTTTCTCATAGTCCACATAGGCAACACATAGCGGCAGATTATACTCCTCGGTCTTCTGTATAATCTGCCGCAGTGTGTGTATGTGGTCCATGGTACTGTAGCCTTTCCGGAATCCTGCTTGTTCGGGAGGCTGGAAGTCGTCAAGCCTGCGTGCAATGCGATTTGTGAGCACTCTCGAAAACAGCTTATAAACGTGGCTCAGAAGTGCAATGGGCCTGTAGTTCTTCAAAAGGGTCTTATCCCCTTTCTTAAAGAACAAAGTCACCACACTTCTGCTCCACGCTTCCGGGGTAGTCCCAGTGTTAATGACGGAATCGAACAGATTTCGGAGCGCCACTAGAAGGGGTTTCCCCCCAGCTCTTAATAGTTCGGCTGTGATTCCGTCATCTCCCGGTGCCTTGTTGTTTTTAAGCTGTTTGAGAGCCTCTCTAATCTCATACAGGCTGACGTCCGGGATATCTTCTGTGTAGTGTCGGGTTAGTTTGGCTCGCTTATCGCTCTCCTCGGGGGGAGCTGGAGCTTGAGAGGAGGCATACAACCGTCCATAGTATCTCTCCGTCTCTCTCAGAACTTCGGGTTTCGATGACACCATGGTGCCGAGCTCGGTCTTCAACCTCGTCAGCCGACTTTGCCCAATAGACAGATCTCTGGCGAACACTTTGGAGCCTCGGTTTCGCTCAATTGTGTTTTTTACACGACTTGCGTTGTTTTTTCGCAAATCGCGTCGCCTGCACTTAGAGATCTGTTCATTGAGCCGTCTGTACTCCGCCATAGAGGTTGGAGACTGCACACATAGTTCTCGTCGGTCCCTCATTAGACCGAGGGTTTGTTCTGAGAGAACCTGAGATCTACCACTGGGGTGGGTCTTGAAGTACTTCGACCCTACCTCATGGACAGTTGTTACCATCCTGGTGTTAAACTCGTCCACTGACGTGCATGATTCTAGGCACGCAAAACGGTTTTGTAGTTCGAGCTGAAAGCTCTCGGAACCCTGGATTTGGACAGGTGTTGGGCGAAGCGTAGACTTCATCAGGCGTGACCGTTCCAGCTTGACGTCGATATTTAATGTGCCTCTTACAAGGCGGTGATCGCTTCCGGTTTTAAGCCTGCTGATCACAGAGACATCATTAAATATATGCCGTTTGTCTGCCAGAATGAAGTCTATCTCGCTTTTTGTTGAACCATCAGGGCTTATCCAGGTCCACTTGCGATGCGGCTTCTTCCTGAAGAAGGAGTTCATCATGAATAAGTCCTCCTTCTCCATGAAGTTTGCAAGCAAGTGTCCCCGGTGGTTCCGTCGTCCAAATCCGAAGGGTCCCACCTTCATCTCGTTGTCATTTCGCGTGCCTAGTCTCGCGTTAAAGTCCCCCATCACAACTGTGAAATGAGTTTTTGAGGTATGTATGGCTCTACTAATGTCCTCATACATAACCTCAACCTCATCGTCGGGGTGTGTCGAAGTCGGCGCATATACCTGTACGACCTTCAACGAATACCGTTTGGATATTCTGAGTGTAAGGTACGCTACCCTGGCCGACACACTCCCAACTTGCACTATGTTGTTGACGAGGGACTTGTGGACGAGAAACCCGACACCACCTTGGGACAGGTGTTCGCCCTCCCGGTGATAGAACAAGTTTCCGGATTTGAGTATTATCGTGTCCTCCCCCTGTCTTCGGACTTCAGATAAACCCACAATACTCCAGTTTAACTTGTCTATCTCTTCTTCCAGCTCTTTTACCTTGTCGTTGGTCCTCAGTGTCCTGTTGTTGTATGTTGCCAGGTGCAGAAGTCGTCGTTTGGATTGGTAGCCCGATCTCTGCCGGAGATTCTTAGCACCCCCTGCCCCGCCGTTACCATAGCCGCTACCGTAACTAGGAATAACGGGGCTGCCGGGGACTGGGGGCCGAGGCTTCCTTGTGACTTTCATGCGGGGGTTTTAGCCGGTAGTCACCACGCTTGGCTAGTGCGTGTTGGTGACCGCAGGTGACCTGACCGGTTTTCGTCATACACAGAAAGATGCTGCTGCCCATCTTCTGGATTAGTCCTATTAGTCGCCTTTTACGACATCCCAGGAAGAACGGGAGTGGTGCTATTCTACTTAAGTGGGCCCGGCACCACACGGGGGACTTAAACTACTTAACCGATTTTAATCTAATTTGCACAACGTGTGCAGTTTGATCTAACCTGAAAGATAGGATAGCTTACAATGTTCCTTAAGGGTGTTACCAGACCAATCGATCGATCGTCGATCGACGGCATCGATTAACGTCGATCGAAGTTGATCGACTGGTCTGGTAGCTTTAATTGATCGACGCATACCGTTCGACTAACCAATCGATCGATTCCATCGGTCGACGTTGATCGATAGGTCAGGTAGCTTTAATTGATCGACCGATACCGTTCGACTAATCAGTCGATCGACCGTCGGTCGACGTTAATCGTTTGACTCCGGCTATATTCCATCAGTTTCTCTCGAAATGTATTCAGAAGAGGACGCGTTATTCTTGGCCAGTGCGATGTTGCTCGTACTAGTTATTATTACGGATCGACGTCGACTAATCCATTCTACCATCGATCGATGCCGTCGATCGATTGGTCTGTTAGCATCTATCGATCGACGTCGACTAATCCATTCTACAATCGATCGATGCCGTCGATCGACTATCGATCGATTGGTCTGGTAGAAACTATCGATCGACGTCGACTAATCGATTCCACCATCGATCGATGCCGTCGATCGACGATCGATCGATTGGTCTGGTAACACCCTAAGGCATACGGAAGGTTTTAATTTAAAAAAAAAAACTTTTGACAGAACAAAGTCTGTCCGGGCAGCTAGTATTTTATATTTTTCATCAGGCAATTAGTTCAAATTTTATGTTCGATTACTTAGAAATATTAGTAGTATAACTGACCCGCGCGCTGACCATTCCACAGTGTCCTGGCCGCGTCGTCGGCGAGCCCCGCCGCCCCGTTCTCATCGCCTATGTCGTCCTCCTCTGAAAAATAAATACACACCCATGTACATCTACTATTTAATCCTGGAAGTTTGCAGAATTGGTAATACTATAGTATAGTAGTAATACTAGTCACTTGTTAAACATTAATGTGTAACCGTTCTGCATTAATACCAGTGACAGATTCATTTTCGATAAAACTGTTTGTCTATGTAAATGAATAATGACACAGACATTACATTAAGTGGATATATACGTTTGGCAAAGGGAGATCTCCCGCTAAGCGAGGTGTGTTGCCTGGGAGGCGGCCGAGCCCCGAGATATAATATACTAGCGATATTTGAAAACTTCGATAGCGTGATTCAGGTCAGCGTGACGTATGTGTACGTTACCGTCAATGAGGAGGGGGAAGTTGAGCGCGTAGTCCGGCGTGTGTGCGGTGTGTGCGGCGTGCGCGTGCGGCGGCGGCAGCAGGCGGCGCAGCGCGTCCAGCAGCGCGGCGGCGGGCGGCGCGGGCGCCGCCAGCAGCGCCAGCAGCGCGCCCAGCTCGCGCGCCGCCAGCCGCGCCGCGCCCAGCACCACCACCAGCTCCAGGATGCTGCGCTGCAGCTCTGGAACAACACCCAACGACATATGGTTACACTTATGCCTCTGCTATATCTGCGGCGTGGCAATTACTCGATTTCTTTACAATCAAAGGATTAAAATTCTGATGGTCACATCTGCAGTCTAATGCGCCAAGTAAGGGGCATTCCAGCGCAGCCATTAACATTAAGGTAGGTAGCAGGAGCATTCATTTAATAAAATAAATAACTGTAGTTCCTTCTAGGGTTAATTTACTCTAGAGTCAAATGGAAGGCCTCGTTAGTAAGGTCTTGTTCAACTGATACAATACAATACAATATCGAATCGGGATGTGTAACAGCTCTCATGATTTAATAAGTCGGTTATTAGGATAATGGAGTGGTCAGGTTTACCAGCGAGCCGCTTGTCGGTGCGCTGCAGCAGGCGCGCGGCGGGCGCCCCGCGGGCCAGCAGGCGCGCCAGCAGCAGCGGCGGCGCGGCGCCGCCCGCCAGCCGGCCGCAGCACGCGCGCGCCACGCCGCGACACACGCGCTCCAGCTCCTCCGCCTCCGCCCCGCCCGCCCCGCCCGCCACCTCCTCGCTCAGCAATCTGGATGATGGAATTGTTGCCGTTTCACATTTTAGATTTTTGATCACAATTTTTTTTTAGCAAGATATCAATAAAATTTATTTTTAGCAAGATATCAATAAAATTTATGCTAAAGAATCACATTTATAGTCCCCGCGAACTAAGATGCCCAATTTGTCGTTTGCAATCACAGTGACACTAGAGATGTACAAAAAAATCGGTTCACGAAAGAAACCAATTTTTGCAACAAATCGATTCAAAATTGTAAGACCTTCTAATCGATTCGATAATTAAATTGTAAACTAAAAACTGTAACATTTAGGTACCTCCCAACTATAATACCTCGATTGAGCTACATATCTCGTACCACGTATTCTCAATATTATGTATTTACGACTCCAATAAAATATTCTTTTGTTTCTTCCTAACAACTCATGCTGCTAGATATGCATGGAAATAGCCGAGCCGGCAAACAACCTGACGATCCACCTGATGGTAAATGGCTGTCGTCGCCCATGAACATCAGCAAAACCAAAAGCATCACTGATGCGTTGCCGGCTAAGAAAGAGTAGAAAAAGAAAGAAAGATTGATCATGATAGAAAGAACTCATCCGCTCAGTTTCATAATAATATTTTGAATAATATTATGAGCGTCAGGGAAAAAAAACTACAGTGAACAAATTCTTGTTTATTTCGTAACACACATTCATGTATAAATCATTATTATTTTGTTGAAAAAAAAAAGAATACCGCAAAAAGCTTAGCTACATAATTACATATAATATATTATCTGCAGTTTACTGTCCTTTGTTAGCATCCAATTCGTCGTGGTATTCTTAGGTACCTAATTTTAAATTCAAATGCAAGTAAATCATTTTTAACAAAGTAATTAAATTAATCAATTTTCATTTTTAAATTCCGATTATAGTAATGCATCGATTATGATTGGTTTTAGAGACGGTTTCAGGCCGTCACATCACTTTGCGTCAGTTTTGTTTTAGGCCTCTTCATCTATCATTGTTTCGACGTCAAATATTTTAATAAATTTTGCATAAATTATGATGTGATGGGATTTTTACTAGATTATAACGTTTACTATGATTTATAATCAACGCCAATGCAAATGAGTAAGGATTTTTAACAAATTTTGGAAAAATCCTTTGTCCGTAAGTGTTCAACTATTCATGTCAAGTAAATTAATATTCCATTTCGCTCAAAGACGCCCATACAATGTTAGTTCATATTAATAAATGGCAGCTATCATTATGGGCATCTTAGATAATTTTGACTATAAATCATTTACCCTTTCTATTGAGATATTCATAATTTTATAATGAACATTATAATGCCATACATTACATCTATTTATAAATTAGAAAAAAAGAATGTAGACTGATAGTATAACATGATTTACTTGTCAATGAGCTGCGCGAGGATGTCTATGACGATGACACAAAGCTCCGGGTGCGCCGGCTCGCCGCCCCGCGCGCCTTCCGCACCGCCGCTCCCCTGCCGGCACGCGCCTACAAACATCAAACATTTTTTTGTTTTGCAATTCCTGAGGTCCTTCGAGCCGGATATTACAGCGACTCATTTTTGATTCCTGCTTGTACGTATAAACACGATTTTGTTTAACAATGTTTATAGAAAAACTGTCAAATGTCGCTCAGTTGCTCACCAGGGACGGTAGAGTGGAGCGTGATGGCGGACATGGCGCTCGCGGCGGACATGGCGCTCGCGGCGTGCGCGAGGTCCGCGCGCTTCGCGCCGCACGTCAGCTCCAGCTTGCCCACCTCCACATCCGCCTGCAACAACCAACGACGTGTCGTATATTAACTGTGTTAGCGATGTCTAATAAAACTACTGTATGACGATGAAAATTGAAACCAAATTTTTATTCTCTCTTAGTTTATTTGTTAATCACAAAGTTGCAGTGTCATTGGATAAAAAAATATAACAAAATTACCACAAGGTATTTAATAACAAAAATTATTGGAAACGAACTAAAACAACACTTTCCATGTTGATGCTTTACAGAGTATCTTAGTATAGCATCATCATAGTGTGGCTTATAATAATATAATCTAATATAATCCCTTAAACAAATAAAGATTAAAGAAATAATAGTTATATTATTGACATGTAACATAATTTTATTATGTAAGTAAAATTTATTTGCATCTGTTTATCATTTTAATTGTATACATTTTAGTTATTGAATGTACAAATATATTATTAACATAGTTTAGTGCATATATTTATCATTTCTAAGTATAAATAATAGACTCCGAATACGTTTGTTTATTTATTTTATTTGACATAACAAAAATCCCAGATAATGCAATATTGGTCATCATCTATTTTATTGTATTTATGTAGATAAAAACAGCAACCTTGCCGATTCCGGTTTGCAATAAAGTTGCTAATGCGAATAGACCTCACAATAAAAGGAAAAACTTGACATAACTGTCCTTCACATTCTATAAATCTATAATTATTATAATACTGGGGCGAAGTTGCTAAGAAAAAAAACTTACATTATACTTTAAGGTAATAATTATAATGTTCGAGGTCCCATTGAATCACCTAATAACCGACTATGATCAGAAGTGGGAGGAAGCACGAAGTTCAGCAATTGCTCACCCTATACACTGATGTCTTCACCAACATCACTGCCATCACTGGCACGGGCCACCACTACTGTAGTGTCTATGTGCTTGTTCACACTGAACTCGCGGGCGCGGGCGCGGTCGCGGTCGCGGTCGCGGCAAATGCTACATACACCGCGCGCGCGTTTTGACGTGAACACTTTCATAGTAGGTCATATGTTTGATATTTCGCAACCACGACCGCGCCCACGCCCGCGAGTTCAGTGTGAACAAGCACTATGTATCAGCATGTCCAGCAGGCAGCATTCAGACGTGCGCTTTGCCTACCTCGTATCCGTCGTCGGGCTGCGCGCGCGGCTCGCTGTGCTCGCTGGCATACGGCCCGGCCGCCGCGCTCTCCTCGCTCGACGAGCAGTCCGCCGAGCTGCCGCCCGCGCCCGCGCCCCCCGCGCCCCCCGTCGCCGCCCCGCACGCCAGCGGCGGCAGGGGAGGCACCTGCAACACACACAAGGATTCAATTACATTACCAACTTATGACCAACAACATTTCTATCAGTCTCAGAAATTAATGTATAGATAAAACATCAAATACATATGTACAGTCAGCAAAAGAATTAGATATGCAGGACATAATTCTAAAACCTGTAATGTTTAATATTACATATTGTTTACGTTATGAGCAAAGTTAAATCATACCTTACGTATACAGATAGCATTTTACATTGAATAAACAAACAATCTGTAATATTAATAATTACAGAAGGTTTTAGAATGCAAATCTAATTATTTTGCTAACTGTACATAAGCTATAGACTGTACAAGCCTTATCATTAGAGTCCCCATATCTTGGGCAAATAGTATGGCTTGATCGTTTCTTGGCCGTCGCAAAAAAAAGTCGTGAATTTATGGTTTAGGTATATGTCTCAATAGTTCTTAGAAATGTTGAAGCTATAAATTTTGTCCAAGATGTGGGGTTTGTAGAGATAAGGCTTTTACAGTCTAACCTAGTAGAGTTAGGTCTAAATGAGATCTGATAACTGTTTAACATCAATGACGTTAAAGAGCTTATGAGTTACGGCAAACTACTTTATATGAAACGTTTCGGTGGTCGTATTTAAATATGACACACTTTATTTTTTCTACAGAAACAGCTTCGCATCCGCCTTATATAGGATCTATTTATAGGATCTACATTTCTACAGGTACATAATTTTGGTAAGTTAGCCAAATGGTGACATCCATGTGAAATCTCGCTGACCAATTTATAAATTTGAAGCGTGACTGTTTATTAGCAGACAAGGTGACTGTATTTTGGTTAAATTGTTGACCTTTTTAAGATTGTTTACAGATTTCTTTTATTGCAAGCAAAATCTTTGTATTCTATTGAGCTATTTAATTTTATCTTCCATATTTTTAATCTCTTTAATTCATTATCTTAAAAAGTTACTTTGCGCCTAAAGTGCATTATTTATGAGGGAGAATGAGTCCTTCTATAATTGTTTGAAAAACTTCTACACACTGCAAAGGTATTTAATGTTTTCTTCAACATTATTATATTGCTTCGTGTGTTCACCAATGATAAACAAGACACATTATTAAGAGAATTTTGCAGTTGACAGGATAAACACATAAAACAAAATGTGGACATAAATTTACTGTTGTACTAATAAAAAAAATTTAAGTTTTACTAAGGTACGTAACATTTCATATACAACATCCCTATATGAGCAATATTTAACAGCAGTTAGTGGTCAGCGAAGTGTGCAGTAGACGTAGACGGATTAAGATCGGGTAGCGTCATAGCGTCACTCGCGCGGATGACGACTGATCGGATACGTGTGATACGTATCGAACATACCACGAGCAGTGTCGGGTTACGCATCACTTTGGATTTTATAGCGTATAAAATGAACAAAAAGGACCCGCACTTAATTTCTGATAAAGCATACCGTTTAGTAACTAAAAAGGACGCTTTATTGTTTTACATAACTGGTTTGGCCCGGTTACACCAGAGTCCAGACTGATCGAACAGATTAATATAGATGTTTGGGTACATGTCTCGGCCTCCCTAGTGCCCGGAGCGAACAAAACGCCATGCGAAAAGAAGCGCATTCATTCTGCTCGACATCCAGCCACAAAAATTACATTTTTCAAACAAATTACAATGACGTCCATATCGAATCGATATTAATTTATTTACAATAAACACTGATTAACTTTTAATTTTAACTTTTTCACTACGTCATGCTCATGAACATGTTGATGTTTTTGTCGCCAGCCAGTAGGAATTTAAAGGTGATCTACAAGTTTGCTACCCTGCTCAGTCGACCTTGAATGCTAATTAATAAATTGCACTATAATACATGTACTGTTATTATAGGTAACTGTTGAAAGTTGACGTAACTGCATTTCAATTATTTTGTACCGTTTTATATACTTTTCCGCTAATAAAAACCACAATAGTAATTCGCACAGAAATAAGTTTAACCGCGCAATTTTACCGCCGCTGGTCTATCTACTAGAGGCGTAAAATAAAATCACATATCTAAAACATACAATTAACATACAATACCTACCTAACTCATCAGTTCCTCATAGGGGCCTTTAATCCTCAAGATTAATGATCTTCGCTAATAAATTAACATAATATGAAATAAACTAAGCGGCGCCGCGGCGAGGCGAGGACGTTGCGCAACATTACACAGTTATAAAAGATGAATCAGCCACACCAGACAGGGCTGCTGAGGTCTGTTACAACTCGAAGTAGATTATTATATCGCGTGCCTTGCGAGTAACGGTGTTATAAAGCTCATATTTAAAAGTTTTCGTATGACTCGGGTGGGCCGCGGCACGTCGTTTACGTCGAGTTGGTGTAATGTGTGAAGACCTTTATGTAATTATCTGCGACAACCATCATCCATCACGGCCATCACAATACAAATGTCAGCGCCCCACGCATCAACCGGTGCATTCACTCAAGATCCCGGAGTCTAAATGTAATGCCTTGAATTGGCTTGAATGGTTGTCAATGAAAGGTTTAATGGACAGAATTATGAGTTGACTTTCAGACGAAGATTAAGGAAAATAAAAAATATCATGTATTACCGGCTAGAAACAAGAGTTCTGTTGAATTGAGTTGAATTAAGAGATAATGTTGCCTTGCATTAACTTGTCTATCCGAAGATAAGAAATGAAAAAAATGTAAGGGTACAAGTATTTTATTTCCTATAAAATTCGATTTTAAATCTAAAGTGAATTTCAATGACTTCATCGCTAAATTACTTAACATGAAGTCGATAGCCTACTATTGCAATTATCAGTCTACTGAACACTGGGGCGACTTGGTGATTATGCTTCAGCAGATCGTATTTACAAGAGGGTAAAATAAAATTATGCAATAGGTACATAATATATTTTACGACTGGTAGTTCTACATAGTAATTTATTCGAGCAATTGCAAATAATTACTCTACTATTAAGCTGTCCTTAACTATAACGATATCATACATGTGCTAAACCTTGGAAAAGATTTGGTGTGCTAGTCGCTAGACATTAGTAAGCGAGGTATAGGTAGGTATTTAGTTGTGAACGAAGACCTTCAACAACTCTAGAATCGATTTCTAGAGATTTGCAAATATCTTTCGTCGTCCGAGGGTTCAACACGAACAAAATTGTAGCTTGTATGGAATTATTGCTAATAACATGTAAAATTCGTGTTTGAAATCTGATAGTTTTACTTACAACATAGCTAAGAACATTCTCGATTAAGTCACCTTTCAAACAAACAAAAACTAGATCAAAATTGGTTCATCCGTTTGGGAGCTACGATGCCACAGACATACATACACAGACACGTTAAACTTTCATTCCTCTTTTTTCGTCGGGGGTTAATAAACACAACAGAAAGAATAGCGGGGCTTTATATAAACCCGTAACAAGTGATTAGCCCAGAAAAACAAATTCAACGAACTCATTAAAACACAATCACAGAAAAACGAGCGCGGAAGTGCAGGAGATGGTATTAAACACATTATTAGAGAACGAAGAGCGGCCCATAATTTGCTTTATACATTAGATTTCGCTGATATTTTCGTGTTATTGTAAGAATTTTATGGAACACAAAAAATACAACCCATAAAACTGCAGATGCAACTGTTAATCACGCGAGTGTTTATGGCGCATTTGAAGTCGCCACTATCGGCCAGCAGTCATCATCGGGTTCCAAACTGACCCAATCCCAGAGTGGCCAAAAAGATAAGATAACATGATTAAGAAAAAATGTTATCAGCGAAACAATGATTTCGAGTTGCCACGTTCTTTCCGTCCATCCCTCTTTCTTAACTCAGCCGATCACTTGGGATCGACACAAGAAGGCGAGCTATAAGCGCTTCATACTAGAACACTTAAACGTGAATAAACATAAAAAGATATCGCGATAAAACGCATCTGGATTCCTGAGTGTTTACTTAATATTGAAACAAAACTAAAACCGCAAATAGCAGATCGCCGCCCACATACCGGAATAAAATTAAAACTTGTTTAGGTTGCGACATAATTAACATTTAAAGAATTATCAAGCCGCAAGATTGCACGCTGCTTGATAAGAGCAGAAGTGAACATCATTCTAATAGCTCTGTGTTAAATAACCACAGTTATACTTATGTATGTATAAAATTGGGAAATTTAAGGTATTCTACAGGCTAATCTATTGATGTGATCTCCACCAAATCTATACTATAATAAAACTCAAAGGGCAATCTACAATAACATACAACATGATGACCGAATGACGCAAGACAGGTACATAAACACTGTCCGTCCTTGATCTACTGGCGATTTCGGCATTAGCAAATAACTGAAGAAGGCTCGAGGGAGGACGGCTCACGGCAGGATTGACAACTTGCGTGGGTGATAAATACAGTTATGTATTGATGTGTTACAGATGCATTCGATTCAGGTTGAAGACCAGCGTGAGATTTTGTAAAGGAGTAAGTACAGTAGCCCCTCCTTACGCATAGAAACTGCTTCGCGAAAGATCCACTAAACAAGCATAAAGTACTTAAAGAATAATTTCGAAATCAAAATGGAATAAGACAAGTCAGTTGTCATAATTATTTCTACTGCGTCTCAACGTGAAAGTTTCCAAACAATATTAATAACCTAATAATTAAATGTAAAAAATTTCATTTTATAATACCTATTTTGTTTTATAAAAAATATTATTTTAGTTACAATTTTTAGTCTATATTGGGAATTTTGTAAATATAATTAGTGTTCATGATACATACTGTTTCAAATAAGTTGTCCACTGTATCCAAAATATAACACCCCTAGGTCTCCTATTTTTTGTTTTCCAACACTTATTTGCCACACTTGACTCACTTCCGATGTCACCAAAAAGTAATTGATATTAATAGCGGATCACAATGCACACATTAATGTTTCAATTTTAACACGTTTGTCATAACACTTATTAATAACAGGTCATACTGTTTTAATTGTATTTTTGACGTGTGATGTATGCGGCGTCCATGGAAGGCCGCCGACGCACGTGTGGTGTGCCGTGTGCGGTGCGCGCCCCCAGTTCGCCTAGCGCTCGTCTAGCGCGCCGCGCCGCCAGCCGCCCAACCGGTTCTAACTTAGCCCAGGAAGCGAGGAACATATCCTCCGAGAATATCGATATCTGGTTATCGGATCTTGTTTGAATACCTTCTATGCATTCGTATGCACTCGCACTCAATAATAATGCCCATTTTAATGTTAAAAATATAATTTCAGAAACTTGTTAAGCAGGAAAGATTTATTTAACAGTGACTTTGATAGTCTTTATAAAAAAATTAAAAATTAAATTAATTTAGTGTAGGACGTACATAACTACTATTTGATCAAAATTGAGAACCAATCAATGTATCGGAAGAGTCATGGATTGTGATCACATTATGATTAGAGTCAATTATTTCCTAATGGTTTGAAAATGTATCTTTCATTCAGGTGGTTGGTACTTGGTAATCGGATTAATATTGTCAGTAAAAAAGCTGCAAAAGGAAACCCGAGCAAAAGTTTCTCATTATGACAAGGTCCTTAAACATTAAACAATACAAACGACTTCCGAATTAATACCAGTTTCATACACAGTGTAATAACTAGTTTTTTAATAATTTCTTTGCAACAATTTAGTCAGCTAACTGTGTAACAGAAGCATTCATGGACAAAGTTGTTTTTCAAATGTTGTTTAACAGGTACCTACATTCCGTTATGATGACCTTTTGCAATTACTACAAGTCTCACAAGACATGTAGTAACACAGACACATTAAAATTTTCACGTTATTAATTTCACGACGTCAACATTTAAATTGCTTTATTTTCCTTGAGCCTAACATAATATACACTATGACTATAATAATTGTTTGTAGACGGTTTTGCATAATTCTTTTCTTGTTTGATAAATATTATAAAGACCTATGTATGAAGTCCAGAGATAACGATGCAACTCGTAACCGGTCACATTAGAGTAAATGTACTTAAACGAGTATTTTGCAACTTGTAGTAACTATTGCAACAGTATTCTTATCAGGAAATATAAAAAAAAATTAAATATATTATTAGGTATCCAAGTTCAAAGTTACGACTACAAAAACTATAAGTACAAAATAAATTTTACATATATTTATTAGTGAGATAATTATCTAATGAATACAGAATTTACGAACGGTGTCGGTGAGTGGGTGTCGAGGTATGAGTCAATGTACTAATAGAATTTACATGTTTCGCAATTTTTTTCTACTCTCATACATTCGTTGATTGTATAATTATTGGGACTTGAGACCACGCACTTTTTGACGGACCAAAAATATTGGTAATTAAATCAAATCGCGACGCTCTAGAATTACGTTGTACCCACTATCAGTTTATATAATTATTACGTTATTACAACAAAAAAGTATTGCGTTCAATAGCAAGGTAAAGGTAAATAACATTAAGTGAAATCGATTACTCCCAATGACATGGGGACATAATAATATGTAATTATACACATACCCAATAACGATAGCGACGGATGGCCGCAAGCCGCAAGCCGCAGGCCGCGAGCCGCGCCGGCCGCCAGCGGCTAAACGAATTGTCGTTGCGTAGTTCCTTGCTCCTGGCCCATTGAGCCAATCAACCGCTTATTTATTAGCCGGCTATTGGCGTATCGACCACGTCCGGTTGTTATCATACGGTATCAATGTAACGTGGCCAGTGCTGCAGTGTGAGGGTCACGTAAGGTTCAAATTGCGTCTAATTTGAAGGAAAGAAACTTCACTTCACCCGATAAACAAATGGTTAAGGGGCGGAGCCGCAAACGTAGAGCCATATCTTTCAAATATAGCTGATACTTATCACTTTTATATGCAAGTTCAATGTAGTATTAAACCGTGATTTAAATCGATTCAATACTAGCATGTTTCATAATTGTTCAGTTTATTAATTTTATAAATTAATCGTTAATTATTAATGTTGGTTCTCATCTCATCATAAATTGCCACCGGTCATCGTCGAATGAGGATCCCATCATGTTATGCGTCTGCGGTCGCGGATGTCACACCGCTACGAGCATTAGTTCGGACCGTCACCACCGAGTAGATAAATACTATTCATTGACGTACAAAAGATTATATTACACAAAAAAAAAATAGCAGTTGTTCGGAATAAAAATTAAACTGGCAGTAGAACAATAAAGCAGTAAATAAGGGTACATACAAAAATAATATGAATATTATTGTAAAATAACTAGTCATTTAATATTGAAAGTATTGAAACTAAGTTTAGTTTATTGTGAACTGAATTTTGAAATTAATATTTCAATTAAAAGTAGAGCCAAGATACCAAACTGATTAAATTTATAGGAATTGTAAAGTGTTCACTTCACTATTGTCATTACTATTTTGTTTTGTATCTCTTTTATGATGACACTAGAACTGCAATTTAAGCTGCCGACAAACTGGTTTACAGTTTGGCAGAATTTAAGGTTCTATTCATGTAAGTCTTCATTGGTAAATAAACAAAAAATAATTTAGGTGAGCACTTTGGTCGCGGCTATTTATAAGTAGGATCCTCGCCAGCCCTGGTGTAGGAGACCTTGAACGTGATAGTATCGACCAGTGGATCAGGTTACGGCTCAAATTTCAGCCGCCACATAACTGCGTGTCACCTGTTACGTAAAGACGCTACCAACTTGCTTTGGAGTGTAGAGAGATATATAACGCGTACTGAATTCAAATGTCAGTTGCTCCAAAATAACGCGTACTGTTTACAATATGGAGGATAGTAGGGGTACTTCTACCCTCCATAGTTTACGTACCCAACGTGCGCGCTTTCTTATATTCAGGGTTCAGACACGACTGCAATGTTCGGTCCTTTATTATTACACAGTATATTTACCTAGGATCTCTCTGTCACTCACTTCCACACGCGTTGAAATTTAAATCTTTAAAATTCGCATTCCTCTATTAGGACCGAATTGTTTGCAGACAACCCTATATCAACGTGTTCACAATAAAACAGCGCTTATGCTGATATAATTTATTTTTATTATCCTATCAAGCAAAAGTAACTGGCAACAAAATACCTGTTTATAGCAACCCAGTAGTTCGTCCAGGTAAATAATAGACAACCATACAACTGCACATTCTATATGTTTTATACTTTAAGTCCAGTATAAAATTTTATTATTATCTTAATGTTATAACATTTAATGAAAAATCATTTTTAAAAAATAATTTAAAATATTCTGTCCAGGATTTTTTTGGCAACCCATTTTTACTTAATATATTTTCTAATATACTAAAATTATAAAATAAGTTTTATTCTATTATCAGCTCGGTGAAGGTCGATTTAGGTTCGGATCTTCTACTATAGTTACCTTTGGCGGGTGGGGGCAGACACGGGCGTAGCGGCGCGCGGGCCCGGCCACGCCCACGAGCGCGGCGCACAGCGCGCGCAGCCCGCCCGCGCAGCGCGCGCCCAGCGCCGCGCGCACCACGCCGCAGCTCGTGCGCGTCGACCGCTGCGACGTCACCTCTGCACACACACACACACACACACACACACACACATTGCTGCTTTACTACTGCACGTCACATCTCGACATTCTTCGTGTTACACATACGTTAACATGGCCAAAATCAAAACACAAGGAATGACGAGGACAGCGGAGCGCCAGGAGCTCCGTCGAGAGATATTAGGTAGACGTATTTTACATACGTCCTTTATAAACCTCGTATAGCTTCCAACATATTGAACATATAAAAATTCTATTGTAATAGTGTTTGCCTAAAGCGTGCGGTTGCCATCAACGTGAATAATAACTCAGTCTTCAAAAGGAACAATGAAAAACTTCATTTTTCTTTCTTTTTTTTAAGGATGTTGCACTGTATCTTGCGTTGGCAATCCAAATAAATAAATAAATAAACATGAATCAAAAACCCTGGCTCCTTTCTTGGTTAGCAACGTATGCGTATGGTGTTACTGATGTCATGATGTTACATAAGAAAATGTTCGACGACGTTCCGCATGACGCACGGATGCGGCCGCGCCGCAGTCAGCCGCGAAAAATGACGGGCGAGCGGGCAAGCAGCCGTGACGCATCATGGGAAAAGCCGACAGAGATCATAGGGGGAACGGTACCGCGTCTTACCACATAATGTTGTCAGTATGAGTCAGTTGGATAGTACTCACCGGACACGGCGAACTGCACCGTGAGCAGCGCCTCCATGATCTTGATAAGCAGCCGGGACTCCGCGGGCGGCCGCTCGCCCTCGCACAGGTAGTGCAGCGTCAGCTTCAGCAGCGCGTAGCTGTCCAGGAAGGCCGCCTCGCCCACCATGTACTCCCGGAACATTGGGCTGTACAGGCACAGCGCTGCGCACGACTTCCAGAAGGTCAACACGTTATTGAGGATTTCCACGTGATCCTTGGAGTCGTCGACCGTCTCGCCCGGAAACGTGCTCCTCGGGACTATTGGCATGGAGGCCGTCCGCGCGGGCGGCGCGCATTCCAGCATGTCCCGCTCCTTGTTGACGTCGCACAGCTCCGCGAACTTGTCCGCGGGCAGGTTCGCCCGGAATATCCTGTAGCATTTGCCCGTCACCTCGTCGAGCGACTTGAACAGCATCTGGACGGACGACAGCGAGCTTATCTCGCGGTAGTAGGTCAGCTCCGCGTTCTCCTTCATCAGCTTGAATATTTCCACAGTGATCGCTATTTCGAGAATGGCGCAGCACTGATTCGAGAACTCGGGCAGGGAGATGAGCTCGAGGACGTAGCTCAGGCCGCCCTTCTGAATGAACTGCTCCGCGAACGGCACGGTGTTCAGGAGGCTCGCGAAGATGTTCAGACAGGACACCGTCAGGAAGTAGGCGGCGTCGTCCAGCTTTATCGTGTACCTGTGCTTGGACACTATGAAAGTGGGGTAGATGACGCTGAACAGCAGCTCGTACCTCATCTCCATCCGGCACCTGGGGGTGACCTTCAGTAGGTGGCCGACGGTGGCGTGCAGCACGTTGGAGTGGTTGTCCAGCTGCAGCAGCGAGTTGTAGTGGATGAGGAACGACCACACGCTCCTCCTCTCGATGGGGCCGTGCGGGCAGGCGCGCCGGGCCGGGTCGCGCGGGTCGTCGCCCGGCTCGCACGTGGAGCAGGGCAGCTGGTCCGTCACGCGCGGCACGAGGATGCTGGCGCCCAGCTCCCCGTACACCGTGCGCTCCAGCAGCTGCAGGCACAGGGTCGCCACGCTGTCGTGCGTGAGCATCAGCCGGACGATGCTCTCCATGAGTGTGCTCGGGGAGAAGCAGCAGCAGACGCCGCACTTGAGCATGACGTGCAGGATCCTGGTCCGGAGCACCCTGTGGGCGGACAGGTCCTCGTCGGGCAGCAGCGAGGCGAGCGTGCCGTACAGCAGCGCCACGCAGCAGGCGGCGGCGGCCAGCGGCGGGCCGGCGCGCGCCGCGCCCAGCACGTCGTGGTGGTGGTGCATGCCGGCCGCCACGCGAGCGCGGCACGCCTTGTGCCGGCTGCGCGGACACGCCGCCGAGTGGATCACCTCGCTCCGCACCCTCTTCATGCCGCTTATCAGCTTCCCGATGGACTCGATCAGCTTCCTTATCAGCGTCACGCTCTCGTCCATCTCGCCGCCCGGGATCCGGATCATGAGCTCCATGCACTCCCGGAGCAGGCCGCCCTTGAGGCACTCGCCGTACAGCTTGAACTGGTCGGTGAACTCCCGCAGCTTGTCCACCGAGCGGCACTGCATCAGCAGGCAGTGGAAGAACGCGGTGATGGAGTACGCGATGCCGAACACGAACTTGAGCAGGTTCCGACACTCGGTCTCGTTCGGCTTCTCGACGTCCTTGGCGCGGTACTGACCGTCGCCCTTAGTGTTGTACTTGGCACTGGATTTGCAGATCGCATCCTCGAGGATCCGCAGCAGCATCGGGAGGATGCCGTTGTTGATGAGCTTGGCGCACAGGTCGGAGTGGATCAGCACCTGGTTGAGCGCCGCCATCAGCAGCTCCGTAAGGGCTACCTTTATTCTGGATAATTCTTGATCCTCGTATGCCACCGACTGCGCGGGAAGCGACCCGAACTGGAGGGTGCATAGATTCTTGAGGGAGAAGTTAATACACTGCATGGATATCTGCGAGCCCTCGGCGCCGGACAGGGAGCTCTCGGCCTTGCACAGCTCCTGCAGCAGGTCGGTGATGAGGAGGGTGAACTCGAGGGTGCCGATCTCGGAGTTGATGATCTCCTTGTGCTCGTCGGTCATGTAGTCGTCGGCCTTCGGCTTGGCCTTGCGCGGGGCGTGGTAGGGGTCCCCGTACAGGGTGTCGTTGGGGAACTCGGTGGAGGAGCGCAGCGGGGAGTTGAAGTACTCGAAGTCGTCGTGCGGCGAGCACACCTGGACGGTGACGGAGCGGTTCAGCAGCTGCAGGTCGTCGGTGGAGTCGCCCGACTCCGTCGACTGCTCCGAGTCTACGGCAGACCACTTCCTTATTTTGTCGGTCTCCAGTTTGGCTTGCCCGTTGTACCGCGACCTGTGTCAAAAAGTCACTTTATATCGCGTTAAGAAGCTGCAATAAGGAGTTTTTGGGTATCCATGACCATATGGTCATAGTAAAGCATCAGTTGGTATTTAAGTTTTATTATTACTTTCATATGAAAGTAAAGCATCAGTTGGTATTTAAGTTTTATTATTACTTTCATATGAAAGTAATAATAAAACTTAAATACCAACTGATGCTTTACTAATGTTAATGTAGATACTGTTTGATTTACACTATTACTATATTGGGGACGTTAACAAATTAAGAACATACTTTCCTGTGACCGCACCCCTCTCGCAGGAAGATACTGAATTCACTTTGGGAGACGGGACGGATTTTTGTTTGGACCATATTCTGTAACAAGTGTCTAAATTACAACAATGGAAATTTTATGACAAGGAACTGATATTTTTTATGGAAATAGCCGGCAAACGAGCTGACGATCCACCTGATGCTATCCGATAGCCACTTAAGCAATCGTTGCCTCTAATGATACCCATATAGCGTCGGAGTCGTCCCAAGAATACCCAAAATAATAATATAATTATAATTAAGTACAGTCACGTTCCGGTTTCGAATTCTGGACAGTGACGTCAAGTGGTTTCGCGGTGCACGCCGCGGCGCCGGCGCCGGCTCGGACGGGCTGGAGCCAAACTGAATCGATTGCGATATTTATTTACCCGATAAGGCAGATAGAGGCGCAATAGACTATTGAGTCAGGTCAAGATAGATTAGACAATACCGGGAACACATCACGCAACTGGGCCTGCAGTATATGTTGTTTTGATGCTATAAAACGTTTAAGTTTTGTTTACACATAATATTAGCGAATAATTTTTTTTTATTGACAGAAGTGAAAACCTGAACAATAACATGTGTGTTTTTAAATTGTTAAATATTTTATTGTGCAAGAAATACTTTTAAATCAAGTGTTTTTTTATTCACTGATGGCTACCGACGCAAAGTATATGTAAACTACAATCTTGATTATTAATACGAGCTGTAAATTAAGTACGCGTCTAAAGAAATTTAAAGAATAAAAAAAACCATTGCAGCTTGCAGAGCGATTTCGTGGCGTCATACGGCCGAACACATACATTGTTCTTTAACGCTTGACACGGACGCTTGCAGCGTAGAGCGAATTCGCTACGAGCGTTGCGGCTTATAGCTGCCTGTCATGTTGGTGGGTGGGCTTCATTAAGTGTGTTTGGTGTACCTGTCAGAGAAGAGCTGGTGTATGTGCGGGCGCGGCGCGGGCGGCGCGTGCGGCGCGGGCGGCGGGCGGGGCGGCAGGTGGGGGGGCGCCGGGCCGCGCGCGCCGCTCAGCTCGCCGAACAGCCACACCAGCACCGAGCTCAGCTGCCGGCAGCACGACAGACCCTATCCAACACACCAATACATTATACGTATATTTCAAAAGGGATGAAACGGAACCATTATACGGTCAATTCGTCATAGTCAATTATCATAGTCTCCCTGTCAATATACAGGTCAGCAATCCCTTGGAGTTATGAAAAAATTAAGCTTCTGAGTAAACGCAATCTAAGGATTCGGATGAAGGGTTTTTTAAAAGCAAGGAATTGGTTAAACAAGGTTTCATTATCAGTAATATAGTAAATATAGTTTCATGAGTTATCAAACACGTGGTGTCATCAGATACTATCAGCGGACAACATAAACAATTTAGACAACGCGCTATCTGAAATAAAGTTATTATTTGTGGAACTGCCTACTACCAAGCAAAGTTTGCTTTCCCAGAAATTTTTAAAATAAATAATATTAGACACCAGATCCAGAACACCAGAACTTTGAATCTGAGGATTATATAAACAGTGAGAGTGATAAATTCTTCGCTGTTTCGCTTGTTATCGGAGTATGAAGTAGTAAAATAACACGGCTCATCGCAAGTGACTCGGAAAATCACTGTGAGCGGCCGCCGAGCACTTGACACTAAACCTGTGCTTGTGCAACATTGTTGTATTAATACCCATTTAACGTAACACGTACGTAAATGAACCGGACCCTTGGTCGACATGTCATAGCCCCTCCATCGTACGATCTGCTCTGCTCGAACAACTTATTAATTAATTGTTTATAAAGTTTGTTGCCATGATATACGATAAGTGCTTGTTCATACTGACTCGCGGACGCGGTCGCGGGCGCGGTCGCGAAATTTCAAACATATGAACTACTATGAAAGTGTTCACATACAAAACGCACGTGCGGTGTAAGTAGCGGGCACGCTAGCGACAAGCGCGCGCGGCCCGCTAGCGGCAATATCAAACGCATGAGAATGTATGAGTGTGTTCACACTGAACTAGCGGCGGAACGCGCGAGTCACTCGCGATGTCAGGTAAGTTCAACCATTTTGAACTTGTCGCTAGAAACGATAGCACATGAATTCATTATGTCCCCAGATTAAAGGGTTTTCAACCTCTGACAAAATGTCACAATCGCGCAAACGCCTGGCGGCCAGTGTGAACACGAATCCGCCACCGCGCCCACGACCGCGCCCGCGCCCGCGCCCGCGAGTTCAGTGTGAACACTCACTAAGGCGTGCTGTCTGCCTTAACGATTTTTATCCATTCGGTTTATGCAATAAAATCAACACATTTAATCTCTTTCTCCCTCACACACGCAAGCAAGCACGCCAACTCATACGTACGCACGCAAACTATCTTCGTGGATGCCTACCCGAAAGTCCTATACGTTTCTATTAGCAAGAGACGCCCGGCCAACAGCTGTGACGCAGTACCGGATTGTGTGGCGGTGCCGCGGCGACAGCTTCGAGCTATCAATTATTATTGAAATCAAATTTAGCGGCGCGGCGGGGTCAACTTTAAAAGGTGTCAGGGTCCATGTCGCTGGTCGTAAAGTGTCGGTTATCGCGAGTGGGGTCGCGGGGTGTGGCGGGGTGTGGGGCCTCCGGTCGTGTCAGCGTCGTGTCGGCGTCGCGTCGTCGTGTCGTGATGGTGCCACTGTGTGTAATCGTTTCCTGTCTTTTTAGGGTTCCGAAGTAAAATCGGAACCCTTATAGTTTCGTCATGTCCGTCCGTCCGTCTGTCCGTCTGTCCGTCCATCTGTCAGTCTGCGTACGTATCAGAGGTTTGCGGATGTTTAACCCACCGAGTAAACTATATTTAAGTAACATTACGTTTGTATATTTTTGTATTTCTCTAAACATCCAACTTTAACTCCCAAAACAGGAAAAAAGCTTAAGTGAGATCTGCAGTAAAGGCTGAAACTAGTAATATATTATGAACTACTCATCTATATAACTAAGTCGGTAGCATGTATCTTGCGTTTTACGGAGGACGTTATTATTCCGATAGGAGACAGAAGGAGTTTGTTTATTACATAAATAACTTTCGTTGAAAGCATTATTACCTATATCTTACACGCTTATAAATGTCAAGATATAAACGACCCCTCAACCGATGTTAGCTGTCGAGCGCGACACGGGAATCTCTCCCCAGCTACTCTCACTTAAGGATTAGTTTTGCATACACGTATCGCAGCTTCACAAGACATATTCGAGCTATTTTGAATACAACTTACAATACTATAATCGCTTATATTAATTAAGTTTATCTCTGTATATCGTGTTCTCTTCCAGATACAAGATAACGAAATCGTTAATAGTTTGTAAATGATAACATATTATGTAAAATAAGACGTTATTTATTTTTGAAAAACTGGCCAAATGCGAATCGCCGGCGCAATGTACGGTTCCGTAGTTGTAAGGTCATCGACGATTACCCATGAACGACTAAGCTAGCCTAACCGTGATTGGACATGAGTTTCCTCGTCGTAGTTCGAAGGGGATATAAAGCTAGCTCGATCAGTGGACCGGCTGTAGTGGGTGGTGTAGTGCGGGTAGTACTCGTATTACATATTATTTGTGTGTATGGATTAGTGTGTAAGTGCCAGAGGCCACTGCGACCAAGAATGATCTATTGTAGCCATATGTGTGCAGTGGGTGCAGTGGGTGCAATGGGAGGTACCTCGACGCCCAGCGCCTTGAGCAGCACGAGCGCGCGCCACGCCACCCCGCCCAGCAGGTAGCGGCGCAGGATCTCGCCCGAGCTCTGCGCGTTGGCGCGGCTGAACAGGCTCGCCGGCTTCTTGTCTGCCGGGATACATAAACACACTTATACTCGTACATACTCCTCAAGATTACTGAAGGCTTCTTTCACTTTCATTTCAAGGTCACTTTAGTCTCGTTTTGTCGGTTCGTCTGGCTTCGGTCGCTAACTAACCATCTTGGCGATTGGTTGGTGGGTCAGAAAGACTTAGTAAGCAAGTAAATAAAGTCAATAAGTTGACACAGTCACTCACCAGAGGCGACATCGTCGGCGGTGAGCTGCGGCGGCGCGGACGGCGCGGGTGATGTGGACTGCACGGACGGCGCGGACGGCGCGGACGGCGCGGACGCGGCGCAGTGCGCGTTGACGGAGGAGGTGACGCGGTGGATGCCGCACAGCAGCTCGCAGCCCACCAGCGACACCACGCCGCTCACCGGGCTGCGGACACGTTCAACCATACTAGACACCACATTCCGTACAACTGAATGTCCTAACTTGCGGGGATATTATCCTTTATTAATGCTGGATATCACTAACTATAATTTTGTACGTTAATAATTATGTTGATTAATTTTGTTAAATTCTGAGGGTTTTGTAATCGACATTTGATATTTTTGGATGATTAACGATCGCTGTATAAAGATCGAAACCGGAACCGATAACCAAGCGTCTGTATTTGCTGCAGAAAAGCTTATATTCATAATGATCTCAATCACAATCGATCGCTTACCAAAACTTAATCAAGTCCTTCGGGTTGCCGCCCTTGTGGAGCTGGATCAGGAACTCGGCTAGAAATAAATCTAGCCAGGTCGATTTCTGAAAATATCAACTGATTTATTATTGTATAATGCCATGCAATAATATTTTGTACACATAACGTATAGAACGCTATCGATAGATAGGTGCCTACTTAATTTTTGGATAAAATCGACGGTATTCGTAATTTGTATCTGAGATACGCAATCATTGTGTCAACACGCCGCCGCACCGGGCGGGACGCGAGCGCTACACCGTACACATACTCCACTGCACTGGGTACACAACTGATTAATATCATCAATATCTAATAGACTTTTACACAACACACTGGAGCCCAATTCTCATTTCGTAGAGATACATGTCTGTGATATGTCGAAAAAACATGGCCGATTGGCCTCGTTTTGTTCGAGGTCGGCCATGTTTTTTCGAGATATCTCTGTTAGACATGTATCTCTACGAAATGAGAATTGCCCCCCTGGTCACTACATATTGCTACACCCATATTGTTTGGAGGAGACGGTAGTAACGCTACCGTGAATTATTGGGATGTGCGTGTTGAGGTGTTCCAGTTTAGTCTATGGGTGTTGTACGTATGTTGGGACCTTCACTGAAGACAGGAATTTTCACGTATCGTGTGCGAAACATATCGGTTACCTCATAAGTGCCGGTCTCTGCTCTGAAGAAGTGGTCCCAATACAGCTGCAGCGAGTCGGCCTCCGCCGCCGCCGCCGCCGCCGCCATGCTCCGCGCGCGCCACCCTGCACGGACACCGACATGATAATTAACATCCATATGGCTACTGATTTTATGGACCCATCCAAAAAGCTGGCCTGGCACTCGGGCAGAACCTGTATTCTGATAGGATAACATGCAATATTTCTCATTACACTTTAAAGGGCGTAGATCACTCCATCAATCTAACTCTCCCGATAAAAAACTAAGCTTGAAGAGTCGAAGAATGGGTAATGAATGTCTATGCTCGAGAGTAAGTCCAATTTCATGATACACCTTAATGAACAACATACGAGACTATAGGTTTAGAGCCCTCAACTGGTGGTTACTGAGCTATCTGCCACATGCATTGTGGGCTGTGGCACGGTTATTTTATCTGCCTGGCGCGCAAAGCGTCGCTGTTACTTTCGGTATTAACTATCACTACTACGAGTACTTACCTACGGAAAAGAATGGGTAAACCTCATCAGGACATTTGTTTCTTTCGTCAAAAATATTTAGTTCTCAATATTGGCGGATCATACAAAGAACGTATCATGAAATATGATTGATGCATATTAATTATTTAAATTTACTGAAAAGCGTGGAAATTTAAGTTTTGTAATACACAGAAAGCTTGAGCTTTTAGACGTAAGTTTATCCAAAAGTCAATTTATTTAGTTCAGTGCCATGGTTTGAGCCCGGAACGCTCCAGTCTCGATTCGAAATATCGTAAGGAGCATCAGCTCTGTTGTTTTAAATCATATGCGTAGGTACCTATGAGTGTGCTACTTTTAATTTTGTTTGTAATTGCACTATATTACAATTAATCCATTATAATCCATTATAAAAATCATCAAAATAAATAATAACAATGATAATATACGTATAACAATGATAAATTAAAATAATCAAATCATATTACAATTAATCGAATCTAATCATATTAAAATCACATTAAATCAATTAAATTAATTTGAATGATAAATTAAAATTACATTTTGGTTAAAAATTGTCACGTCTAAAATAAATTAATGATAAAAACTACTTAATATTAAATATATGGCGCCTGGACCCCATGTGACAAGCATTCCAGTGCCTTACCACTGGGCAGTCTGGCCGGTCCAGTATGGTATTCAGGAGACTGTTGGTGCTGTCCCGCACCCGCTGCATCACTGACGCTACGCGTTTCCGCATAATAGTCTGAAAACTATCGACGCGAGCTTCCGTAAACATACCGGATGCGCTGCAGAAGCGGGGCAGCCCCATCAGCATCCTGAACCCATTGTTATACTGGACTCGTAGGGCGTTGAGTGATCTGCTTGTACATTTGACCCATAGGCTGCATGTGTAGAATGTTTGGCAGTATGCTTTAAAAAGTGTGTGTTTAACCTCTGTACTACACCGTGCAAACCTACGCGCCAACATGTTGCATCTCACCGCCAACGCCCTACGCTCCCGTTCAATGTCCAGGTCATCTGAGAGGTCAGCGCTAACCCAGTGCCCCAGGTATTTAAACTTGGTGACTTTATTTAAGACCATGCCTCCAAGTTTGACTGGAGGTACGACCCTAGGTGTTCTATTTCCTGCTTTAAAAACAAGGATTTCACTTTTTGTTGTATTATACCTAAGGCCATGAGCCATCGCGTACCTCTCACAAACTGCAATAAGAGTCTCAAGTCCTTTGACTGAAGGGCTGAGCAGAACCATATCGTCGGCATAGCTGATGTTATTAACAAAAGTGCCATCAATTGAACAGCCTACTCCGGCTCCGCTGAGCCCCTCAATCAGTCCATTTATATACAGGTTGAAAAGCCGAGGAGAGGTAAGCCCGCCCTGCCTCACCCCACACTCCAACCTGTACTCTTTCGAGTATGAGCCAGCCCATCTTACCGTATTAGTCTGGTGCTGATACCAATACTTCATTAAGCTGACCACCTCCCTAGGCGTACTAGTCTCCCTCAAGAGCTTTTCCCATAATAAGTTGTACGACACAAGGTCGAATGCCTTCGACAGGTCCAAAAAACAGCAGTAAACTGGCGTTCCTCGTGAAGCGTAATACTGGACGGTGTGCTTGAGTCGCAAAATTGCTGTTTCGGTTGACAATCCTGGCCTGAAACCGAACTGAGCCTCGTGCAGCTTTATATGCCTCCCGAAAATGCGATCAAGAAGACCGTCCAGCACCTTCGCTATCACGGTCGCAAGCGATATTGGTCGGTAGTTATTCTGGTCGGAGGCATCCCCTATTAATGTAGTATTTAAAAATATCATCAAACACCTAGAAATAAAAGGGTAAATAAAACCTTACATACCTAAGACAGCGTACTAACCCGTACAGAGGGACTGATACACTTGGCACTGTTTGGGAAAATAATAGTACGTTGATCGTGTCTATCACAAATCTACACACGATATAAACTTAACACCGGTCAATCACGTGGCGTGGGAGCTTACGTAAACAAACAAGCAAAAAAAGTGCGTTGCGGGCGCTTCCGTACTCGGGTACTCAGCTACAATCGCGCACATCGAGCCGCTAGCCGGCTAGCTCTCACTATTACACCACCGGTCGCTGGCCACCGCACCGGCCACCACAGACTGACCGACACTCTGATGCATTTCACTGAAGCAAAACAATATGATACCGTAAACCAAAACACTTATACGCCGGCCGCGCACCAGTAAGATGAAGCGCTATACTATATTAAGCGAGTTCGGTCGCGGTGGTGTCACGACTCACGAACGATGCACGCCGCATGAGCCGGCCGGGTGGAAACTGAGACCGAGAAACCTTATCTACGCGGTCATTAAATAACATACAAGAGCGACGCGCGGTTGCGCTCGAGTACTCCGCGCATGGCACCGTCTGGTGGTGTGGTGGTGTGGTCGAGCTGGTGTGGAGTCGGTCGATAGTCGATACTCATAGCTCAGGGCATTGATTATACTAGCGGTAGTATTATTACTAGCGGTTGGCTACAGACGAGGGAATTCTTCATCGGCCAACATCACAGACACAAAATTTTAAAAGAAAGAAAGAAAAAAACGTTTATTCCTGTGCCCATTACGTACACACACACACACATTAGGTAAAAGTTGTTTTTAAAACTTTTTTTTTGGAAATAGCCAACAAACGAGCCGACAATCTTCCTGATGGTAAATGGCTGTCGTCGCCTAGACATCAGACATCAAAGTACCAAGAAGTACCTAGAGAAGAAAAAGAAATAAAGAATTTGCTCTCAAGCATCTAGTCGGAATACGACGAGTCGTTTGGCGGCTGACTCAAGTCCCAATCAAGAGTACTATTCCAGGTGGACGCCACGGAGGAATTATAATAGCAATAATGGTATTAATGAACTACCAATTTTATTGTTGTAACCACTATAATCCCTCCGAGGGTCCGTACCATGGGGAGGCCGGATTCTGTCGCCTCTTACGACACCCATCCTGCGTCGGATTGGGCTTAGTATTTTAACCCACCCGGCCCCAATACGCCTAAAAGGTATTTTTAATATATTCGTTTAAATTAATGTTAATAATGAGATGGAAACGCAACATGTGACACAATATGGATACTATGGAGTATATGAATAGCATAAATAAAACAAATGGGTCCGTGTAAGCGGTGCCGGCGCACAGTGTCAAATTTTGGCTTAGTTGCGGTCATGTATAGTTTATGTGTTTAATTGATAGCTGTAACTATTTTAAAGAATTGACAAAGACACTGAAGCTTTTTTTAAAACTATTTTCTGAGTTTATGTGATTATCGAGAAAAACCCATAGAAATCATAGAAATGCAATATAATTTTTTTTGTACATTATTTGAGAATAAATAAAATATGTTCTCATAAAAGAAGTTAATATCTATAACCTAGCCAAAAACTACAAAAAAAACACGCTAAGTTATGGCACAATTAATGTTTTTACCAAAAATGAATTTTTTTTTTTGTGGGACGGTTTCTTAATGGTCGCATTTTATTTTTGAATGGAAATAATCTACATGTAATAACGTATTTGTGTAAAAAATATTGGCTAATAAAAATAAAGGGGTGACAAGATATGAATTTTTGAAAGTTTTGTTAAGGGTTGTCACTTTTCTATGAAAATTTAATTACCATATTGATATTAATTTATTCTGTTCATCAATAACATCGTTATTTCGGTATATATTGTAATAATAATAGTAATATGTATAATAATAATATAATAATATTAAAGGTTGATTTTTTTAATCAAAATTTAATATAAAAAAGTCAATTTTTTTTGTTTTAAAAACAAAAACTTTGTCTTAAAATTTATGATACGCAATATAAGGTTGCGTCAAGTCTTTTCACACGAAAAGATCTTCGATGAAGAACATTGAGTGGTATTGGGAAGGGGTCCGCCCTCGTGAAGCTTACGCTAAAACCCAATATCAGTACTCAATGTCCGGAGAAACGGTGGTGAGGCGTCATGGAGCCGGCAAAGACCCATGGCGCTGCTTTGCCTCAGGAGATATTGACTCATTCTCCTGGGGATGTCATATCGGGCCTCGACCGAGTGACTTAATGTTAGAGGGGCATGAGTGTGCCAACCCTCATGTTGGTCAGCGAGTGGCAGAAATAATTAAATTGACTCATCTTGACTTGTTCAAGTTATTGGAAAACAGTGCTCATTTACGAGGACCGAAATAACGACCTCTGGACATTCCCGAAAACGAGAGAACAACAATAGTTTTAAATGCAACTTACCCTAAAGGTATTTGGTAGTTTTTAATCATTTATTTATAAAGTACCTTTTGCTTTTGACTTCGCCCTCGTGGAGTACAATAATTTGACCATTTTAGAAATTTTCACATTTGTGCTGTATCCTTCTCCACAACTCAAACTATTTCCATATCAAACTTCGTCTTAATCGATTCAGCGGTTATTGATGTCCCATATAAACTTCACCCCCCTTTTCACCCTCCTTAAAGGATGATTTCTGGGATAAAACTATCCCATAGGATAGTTTTATAAAAGACATATCTTTTCCCGGAACTCAAACTGTCTATATACCAAATTTCATCTAAATCGGTTTAGCGGTCTAAGCGTGAAGAGGTAAGACACACATTCGCATTTATAATATACCTAGGATAGCTGACCGACAGATGTTAAGATTTCTGAAATTATCCAAATTTCTGCGTATTTTTTTTATTTTTTCTTTCCGTAAAAAAAGATAAATGAAATTGCTCAAGTCGTTCTCATATTATGGCGTGACGTGACCAAGTGAAACGAAGTTTGTTTATATATACATAAATTTATTTTTATGATTACTTTTAGACAACCCTATTTCCATAGAAATTTCTAAAATACTTAGAAACGCTTTATCTCTCTACCCCTTTAATTGTAATTTTTAAATTTTTAGGACATTATAAAGAACAATATTGTGCATATTTATAATGAAGAATAAAATGCGACCGCAACAAGATTAAATTAAAAATCAATAAAAAGTGGAAATAAAAAAATCTTAAATATGTCTTATAATATTACAGCTACATTTCCGATTTTTTTAGTATGAATAGATAATACAATGTTACATTATTTAAGATACTAACAAAAACAAAAACAATTATATTTTAGGAATAAAAAAATAATTAAATTTTCCTTGAGGTCATTGACCTTTCACACAA
This sequence comes from Thymelicus sylvestris, assembly GCA_911387775.1. NCBI lineage: Eukaryota > Metazoa > Arthropoda > Insecta > Lepidoptera > Hesperiidae > Thymelicus > Thymelicus sylvestris. Next base: position 458,415 of record OU426893.1, read on the forward strand.
AAAATTATTTCTCTTAAAGTATACAGAAATTTACTGTGGGAATTTTTATCAATTGTTTGCCACATTAATCTCTTTCGAAAAAACAGATAAACTATACATGACCGCAACTAAGCCAAAATTTGACACTGTGCGGCGGCGCCGCGGCGCGGCGGCGGCGTTATCTGCGGCGCGATACCGCGAATACTTATAGTGAATGAACAATAATCATTTATCTCACAAACAAACATTCAATATTAAATTATATATCTCACTTATCACAACTTATCACCATTTTTTATAATCGCTCATTACTGTTCATAAATATAAACCTTAAGATCAAAGACACAATTATTAACTCACAATGAAAAAGTTTTAATCATTTAATAATATAATCATTGGTAATTTAGGTAAATTGAAACTAAAAACCAATTACTATAGAGTTGTGAATAGTATGCATCAAACAGAAAATCATTGAGGAGTCACACTAATTATTTAGACTGCTTAAAGTTAACGAAATAAGGGGAATGATCTATTAATTATACTAAAGCCCAAGGTTGGTGTTTATCAGTGTCAAAATAAAGATTTAATTTAAACAAATAATTAAAACAGACAATAACAACAACTATATATATCTATTCAATTACAATTAAGTATCTAAGTTTAAATATGGAATATCAAATGGTTAGGTAAAAATTGATCTAAATCTGGAACAGAAACATGAAGTTTATTAAGGCCCGTAATATCAATAGCAGTTTGATCTATGATTCTGAGTTTAAACTATTTTTGTTGAACCAAAAACGACAGTTTGAACTCAGAATAAATTCAGACAGAATTAAACTGCTATTGAAATTACGGGCCTAAGTCAAAGTCTATCTAAGTCTAATTTAAGACAAAAAGGCATAATTTGTAAAATTTTAATGTTGTATTTGTAATTCTGTTGTATATAAGATTTGTATTCCATCTGCTGCAATATGGAATACATTGTATGACTGTACACACAACACAAACCAGCTATTACGCACAGTCATGATGCTAAGCTCATTATTCCGGTAGTATCTTTCTGTGAAATATAATGGCTTCTCACTTTCCAAGCAAAGAAGTTGCTTTTGAGTCACACTTAACACTAGAGATATTTACTGCTGATATACATGGCTGAAGTGTCACAAGAGGGTGCAAACTCTCTCCTGTGGGCTTTACAACCTTTCACTCAACTGGCACATTTAGAAACTAAAATCATCTACCTGCTCCAATATAATTAATTAATTGATAACAATGGATTCTTTCTCACATTCTATTTGTGGCCATTGTTATCAATTAATTAACGTGCAATAAATATGCTTTTGTTATAATTATTACAGTCTGTATAATTGTTATTATTTCTTTTAATTGACATCATCTTTCTTTTTTTGCACTCAGCATTTTCATATGCATTTTGACAATTTAGAGAACTAGATTTTTTTGTTTCTACGAAAATGGCATTGAAGTATGTTCCCATACATTTGTACATGTTTTTGAGAGATTGACCTTTTTTAAAATTTTGAAAATTCAGCTCCTTTACCTTACTTTTTGCTGTTGAGTCCACAAACGAGCAGGTATTTTGATATTTCTTTCTTTTAACAAATTCAGGTAGTTGCTTTACAGTTATCAATATGTAATTTTATTGAAATTATTAGGAAAATTGTGTTTATTTTTATTTCCATTTCAGTATTAAAGGGGTGAATATAGGGTTAGGTTAGTTAGGTTCATTTTTTTTTACGCGGAAATAGGGACCCCACGAAGCGGGGTCCCGTCGACATTTATGACGAAGTGTAGTTTTGTGACAAAATTAAGCTGTATGATTCTTATTTTAGAATTATGAAGTTATGAAAGTTTTTTTCAATTTTCTCGGAAACGGTGCGTCACCGAGAGTTGCCAATGGTACCATTGTAATCAGCAGTCACCCCTCCCGTCCCCACTCTACTCCCCTACCCCCAGCCTGCTACCGGATTCTAAATTTTTACCTATGCTTTAAATTACGTTCCCTTAAACAAAATTAATGATCTAATGAATATTTAAAAAAATTATTATTTGCAGATTTTTTAAGCTTTTGAAGAAATTTAAAATTTCCCCAAAATTACTTGAAATTGTGGTTTATTTAATAAATACTGGTATTATTTAGTGTTATTTTAATACTAAAAGATCAGGAAGTCTTGCACCTTATATTGCTTTAAAATAATTTTAAATTTTCATTAGATCATCACATCTTGTCTGTGTGTAGAACACTAAATTAATTCCCCACCTACCCTACCACTTGGCACTCAATTAAAACTCTTCACATTGAAGGTTGCATTTTTATAGGCAAATGTAGACTGTACGCAGGGTAATACTATATATATAAATAATATTAAATCTTATTTTGGTTGTGTGTTTATTACCATTTTAGATCAGCTGTAAATGCCTTCAATTATTAATTTTTTTAGGCCCTATCACTTAAAACTTCAAGCTTAACGCAAATTTTCTTATTGTTTAAGTTGTTTTCTATTGTTTGTTTTCATTTATCCGGAAAATATTATTGTTTACCTTTTCCTGAAGTTTTAAAAGTTGAGAAACATGGAACTTACATGCACACAAACGAACAGTAATAGATGAATAGTGAACACTTGTATTAGTTTCTGATTATAGCCAGTTAACCAAACTAATATTTTGTTACTGAAACAACTGATAAAAATTAAATTTCCAGCAATACTACATCACCAAATTGTCAATAATGAATGACATTGACAATTTGTTTATTTAATTTAACTGTCATCTACAAAAGCTGTCAACTGTCAAGTGACTTGAAAGATCTATGTGCGTAAGTCCGGTTTATACGTATTAAGTATGTAGTGAAAATTTTTCGTGCGTCCAAACGTAATAATTTAGTAAAGTTCTTTAATTCATACAATTCTTCACAACCTACTTAATAACTTATGCATTTTATTTTATTAAAAGTGCTTGCTCAAACTTCTTAAGTGATAAGCCCCGCCCACCTACTTAACAGAAAAATTCTAAATTACTTCCTTACTTGCATACTAAATAACTACTAAATTGTCCGTTTACACGTATTAATTTACTTAAAATTTTGTTAAAATTTAATTATCTACTTATCTACTTAATACGTGTAAACCGAACATTAGTGCGAATTTTACTTGACGTATTGGGCTCGCAAAGTATAATAATTATTTGCGTAAATAGGGTATTCTACTTTGTTTGAAAAATTACTTCAAAATGTTGATTTTCCTAATAAAAATTAAAAAGCCACAAAAAAATATTATGCTTTCTTGCCACAAAATTAAATTAAATTTTAAACCTTTTTTTACTCCCGCAAAAAAACTGTCAATCATTTTGGTGACGTAAAATTGGTATTACTACAGTCGTGTATGTACGATCGGCACTCATTCAACGTTAACCTTTAACGTTTGAGTCTGGTTTACACGTATTAAGTAGTTAAGTAGACTAAATTTATTAATAATAACTAAATTTTATTTTATTAAATTTATTAATAATAACTAAATTAATAACTAAATTTTTAGTAAATTAATACGTGTAAACAGACAATTTAGTAGGTGATCCAGATAGAGTAATATATCCATGGAAACGTCAATATTATGTCAAATGTCAATGTTAAATTGTTTTGTTAATGTCATGTCAATGTCATGTGATAATTTAATTCAATGCAAATTTATAAACTTTTTATTTGAAGTAAAATAAATTAAATGAAACTAATTAATTACACAAAAAATCTCACTTCAGTGTTCAAGAAATTTAAAAGTCAGCGTGAACAAAGAGTTGTAACGCAATGACAAAATATTTTTTTTATGATCTATTTCAAAGTGAATATAACGTGAATGTGAATGGGAATTAACCGACGTTCAGCGTAGGTAGATTTCTTAGTTACGTGATCGCCGAGAATGAGGCAAGCATCAATCCCTCCTAATCAGTAGGCACCTCGAGAAACGTTATCTATTATCAGTGAAGCGTTGGACTTGAATGAACGTAGCGTGAGCTGTTGCACTCACCTGCCCTCCATTGAAAATTAAACGTTTTTAGTTTTAAACACTCACGGCAGCTATAAAAATGATCATGTGGGATAACATGATCGAGCACTTGAAGGATCCCCTGCTGGTGGTGAAGGTGCAGAATTTTTTCGGGGTGATATATAAAAAGGTGGGTCAGAGCGTGGACACCGCTGAGGTGGTGCACTCTGACAGACTGCAAGAAGAGAGTGATGCAGACATCAGGCACCACAAGAGAATACCGAGCGACATCTCCGGGAGCTCTCAGACCTCCTGCGACACAGACACGTCTGCCGAGAGCTCCAGGGAGGAGCTGGAGTGTCACATCAGTAACAAGTTTTGGTACTACCTGTTTGTGATCGGCACGGCGCTGGGTGATGAGATATTCTATGCTACGTTCATACCCTTCTGGTTCTGGAACATTGATGGGGCGGTTGGTCGGAGAGTGGTCCTCGTGTGGACTATCGTCATGTATGTAGGTAAGTTTGGCTGCTGCCTGCTAGATACACAGCACATTCAATAATTTATCACTGTGCAATGTATTTATGTTGTGCCAAAGTAGCTGAGAACTCTTCTTTTTAACAGACTTCAAAGAGAAGTTCTCAGTTCGTCAGATTTTTTTTATGTATGTTACCTTACAACTCCATAATTTACAACTGATTTGGAAGATTCTTTTTAGGGTAAAAACTTAGAATGGGATTTTTGGTATTTTTCTGATAATGTGATCCGTGAGGAATTGAAGGAGGTCATTTAGATGTCTGTTTTTTGAAGGCTAGCTCTTTAAAGTTGTTTTTTTTCTTAACCGACTTCAAAAAAGGAGGAGGTGTTCAACTGTTTTTTTAAGTTTGTTACCTCAGAACTTTTGACTGGGTAAATCGATTTAGATGATTCTTTTTTTAATTGAAAGCTGGTGCTTGTCATGTGGTCCCACTTAAATATGAGCAAGATCTGACGAGAATTTTTTGAGTTATTTTGAAGTCGGTTATTTTTTTAAGATATTACTAATCTTATTCTATAAATTTTGATTATTTTACTCATATAAAATGTATCATTAACTCTGAAACTCATATAGATATATGTATCATCTTACCTAAAAACAATATACTTACTATTAATAATAAGGGTTGCTATCAGATTACCAGAATGTCACAGCAATAGTAGCTCAATACTTGTTATTTAAATAATCTAATACATGCCCTTTTCCTTCTCAAAAAATACTGACTTTTCCTTGAATGTCAAGGAAACTGCAGTGTATTTACCTTAAACAGTTATTTTGATGATGGGTTTTTATTAATACTGTCTTTCATATGAAATATTTAGATAATAGTCATACTTGTTTTTACCTGATGGTCAACATTCAATCATAATCATTATTGAACACTTTAGAAAACATTAATTAATGTTTGAAACATTGTTTTCCTCTTTCTTATACATACATTAATTAATTTTGTATGATATATTTGAAACCATACTCTTTTCTATGTGATTAAATTACAAATTAGTTCAATGAAATAAAATGTAAAATATGTGAGTTGCGCAATGCAGTCTACTGCTAAAAGTTGTGAGACTTCATGATTAGGAACCATAGAAGCTCTATAATTTAAGTAAAAAAAGTTTAATTAAATTGAAATTAAGTTTTTTTTAGCCTCTATTATATTTATTTGTTTATTTTTTGTATAGCAATTAAATTTAATTAACATGTTAATAGCACTAAGTACTTTGGTCTTCTCACAACACAGTGTTTTTTCTTCCTCACATTGTTTATTATAAACCTCATTATGATTCCAGGTCAGGGCTTCAAAGACATAATAAGATGGCCGCGGCCGGGCTACCCGGTGCAGAGGCTGCAGCAGAAGTGGGCGATCGAGTACGGCATGCCGTCCACGCACGCCATGGTGGGCGTGTCCGTCCCGTTCTCGGTGCTGCTGTACACCATGGACCGCTACCAGTACCCCGTGCACTGGGGGCTGGCCATCGCGGTCGCGTGGTGCGCGCTCATCTGCGTCAGCAGGATCTACCTCGGGATGCATAGCGTGCTGGTAACTTACAATAATTATACCTAATTCAAAATTGTTCTCGATAACCTCAGATAAATAAAAAAAATGACAATGATAACATTAACTTTGCAAAACCAGTACATCATTAGGTAAATCCTCAGTTTTGAGGTAGACAACTAAATTGTAAGTTAAAAATATTTTCTCAAGTTATTTTTGTGTAAAGTTTCCTACAAATTTTCTCTCCTAAATACATCATTAAAACTTGAAATGGTAATGAACTGGTTTTGGAATATTTAATAATATACTTAACCAACTATATTATATCTTTGAAAATGGTTCAACTATTCCCAATAATTAAAACTGATTAAAAAATATCAGTCATATTTATTTTCTTATGACATTTATTTTTCATTTGCTAAAAACATATTTGCATAATATTCGCATGGGTTTTGCGAATGTAAAAAATCGTTTATTAGCATAAGTCGTGGTCACTGACGGTTAAATGTGGGATTTTCTTATTATTTACTAGTATCTTTTCAGTACTTAAATCCTTTAATGGATATTTTTATTGTTGTGTCTTTATGGCATGTTGTAAGTTCGAGTAGATTCCATAGTGTGTACGAAAAAAGCTATAAGAATCCAAAACGGGTTTGGTTAGGTTCGTATAATTTTTTCACGCGGAAATAAGAATCCCGGGAAGCGGGGTTCCGTCTACATTTATGATGAAGTGTGGTTTTGTTGCATAATTGAATTATTATAATATCGTTAGTGCGGCAAGATAAAGCTTTAAGATTATATTTTAGACTTTTGAGGTTAGGTTAGTTGATTAGTTCTGATATTTGCATTACTAAAAATTTTAATGGGTATACATTACAGTCCATGAATACAGTACAGCAAAATAGAATATCCAACATTAAAATATATCCCAGAAAAATGTTACAGTCGGGTATATTTTGAAATTAGAATTTTGAATTTTATATATTTTTATTGTATAAACAAACTCAACACTACAGAGCATTGTGTGAAGGTATATATTCCTTGTGTGTGTGTGTGTGCAGGACATAGCGGCGGGGCTGGCGCTGGCGGCCGTGCTGCTGGCGGCGCTGGTCCCGCTCGTGGATTGGCTGGACGGCGTGCTGCTGAGGGCGCGCTGGGCGCCGCCCGCCGTGCTGGCCGCCTCGCTGCTGGCGCTGGCCGCCTGGCCGCGCGCCGACCGCTGGACGCCCACGCGCGGCGACACCGCCATGATCGTCAGCGTGTGCGCCGGCATCCTGCTCGGCTCCTGGACCAACTACCAGCTCGGCCACATGACCGCGAGCAGCACGCCGCCGCCCTACCCCGTCATCTGGCCGTCCGTGGACATGGTCGGGTGCGCCCTGCTCCGCACGACGCTCGGCTTCTGCGGCGTGCTGGCGACGCGCGCGCTCGCCAAGTCCGTGTCGTACGCGCTGGTGTGCGCGCTGCTCGGCGCCGACAAGAACCGGCTGCGCGACTCCGAGGACAGCCTGCAGAACACCGAGAAGACGGTGGTGGAGCTCTGCTACCGGTACTTCACGTACGGCCTCATCGGGTTCAACACCACCTACGTGTTCCCTAATGTGTTCCGGCTGCTGCACATCAACCGCCCCACCTACTACACCGAGATATAGGTGTAGTTGTACAGTTACAAACGTATGTCAACCACCATCCCGCCAATCGTAGTGCTATGCAACGTGGATCGACAGCCGCCACGACTGCCCGGACACGTGTGTTGCTGAAGTTGATGTATTTGACGGTGGTGACTTGGTTTTATCGAACAATAGAATGAAACGAAAGCGCTCACACTCTACTGGTGATTGATCACGTCACCAATGATGGTTAGTGGAAAACTTCGAAGTCGATTCGCATTGGTAGCGTTTAAATATGGTTTGTTATCGAATGCAGAGCCGATGTTTAAGTTGATCGTGATCGAATTATAATTTGGCTATAAATGTTATTAAAATTAACTGTAAAAGATGCAAAAATCTTATCTATATAGTAAGTTTCAAAAATCAAAGGCTCATAAGAAAAAGAGTTGTGTACTGATATACACTATGTACGAAAAGAGCGTGACCGGCAAATTTTAATGAAAACTTTAGAAATATTGAATGATAAAATTGTTAACAATTAGTTATTTTATTACTGTTGGATGCTTTAATAATAATATGGCATTCAATCTACACTATTGTCCATAATCGCTTGCCATCTTCGTGGCATACTTTTCGTAAGTTTTTTAGCATAGCTGCGAGGTAAAGACCTCCACGCAGTTTTCAGTTCACGAGTTAGTTCAGCTACGGTTACTGTATCTTTTGCCCTTCCTTTAATCTTCATCAGGGGATCCATCAGGGGACGGTGAGGACCAATCGAACACGTCGATACCATGTTCCGCCTTTCAAGTGGTGCAATGCCGACTTCGGTGTTTAGGGTCGTTAAACTGTTTAGAAACCAGAAATAATTGTGCCGTGGAAACATCGTCTTGGCCGAGAGCAAAAATGCTTTTTCGTAAATTTTCGTCATTTTCTGAGTACCCTAAGTACCAATACACAACTGCAAATTTCCGAAATTATTTTTTGTGAAGCATCCCCAAGGATGCACCATTAATTGATGTTTAGCGGTTCGTGCCACCATCCTGTTCTCACCCGTAGTCCAAAATCGAGTCAACTAATCGGCTGTACAAAATAAAGCTTCATTGGAAAAAAATATTTTGACCCAATCGGTCATTGTTTTCGCACGCCCAATACAGCCTTTTTAAACCGGCTTCTTCAGTATGCGTTTCGGAAAAGAAAGATTTCTTAACAGTGCTTCGATATTTCACTTCAGTTTCAACTAAACGCCTTTTAATTTTGTGTAATGATTTATTCAGACCCTTTTTCTTCAACTGTTCTTGTCCAGAGCGAAGTCATAGTAAAGAATTTTTGGCAAACAGCTGAAAAATACGTTTGTCCTCTGCGACAGACGACTTTTTTGATTTGCCACGATCTGGTGAGCCATCGATGATTTTTGTTTGTGAATATCTTTTCACCCACTTGCTCACGAAGGCCTTGCACTTTTTCATATACAGGATGGCCGGGACACAGAATGTTTAGGGTCCTTTCGGATGAGTACAATGAAACACAGCTTCAAAGTTGGAAGCGTATGTGGCACTCATTGTAAAAAATAATATTTTAACAAGAAATTGGAGGAAAAACTTAAGTTTTCTTACAAAGCATAGATAGAACAATCCTTTCCCTAAGAAATTGGTTTTATTCAATTGTTCTATTCAGCCTAATATTCATTTCTATAAACTTCATTCCAAATTTTTAAAATATGCCGGTCACGTTCTTATCGTACATACTGTACTTGCGCTGTTCAGAAAAGTTACTATTTGTCACCATACTTACTACTTTGTACTTCGATCATTAGTTAAAAACCGTGAGAGAACCTCGCGCCGATTTTTACAACTTACACGTGTTTGTTAATTAATTGTATAATGTTGCATAATGTCATTATTTAGCTATAAAAATGATTTGTTTTACCACAAACGACTCACGAGGGCTGCTAATGAATGCGGTTTCGTTTTAATGAAGAATGAGCGTGAGTATGAAGGAATTACAGTACATACACGCCGGTCAATGTAATGTAATACTTAATCTTGTTTTGTTTGTGATAGAACAATTCGCCAATGTTGTCGAAGTATTGTAATGCTCGCACATTCCATAAGTATTTAATGTACCTTCTAGTATAATAGTACACTGTATTTATATTTTATATTATGAACAAACATGTGGTATCTACATGCACATGAAAGTTTTTTATCAGTCATATAGTCATAAGGCAAGTCATAAAGTTGTAGTCATATAAAAATAGTTATTTGTACGCGAGGATTGGTGTTCCTAGTGCTATGAATTAGAAACATTTGTTAAAAGTGAAAACCCAATGTAACTGGTATATATAACCAATTTTAATCAAACATTGCGTTTACTAACACCACATTAAAATCGGTTAAGTATTTGCGCTAACTGTACAAAAATCCAAAAAAAATAAACAAAGTAATGTTTTATTTAATAGTAAGTAAGTTAGGCTAAACTACCTTGATGTACATTAACAGCATTGATATCTAAATTATAATGTTATATTTTTGTAAATTGTGAACGCACAATAATTTGTTGTACATAGGGTAGTCACATATTACAGGTAGTGGACGTTGGAGGTTTATTACAAGGTATGGTATATAGTAAAATGCACAGAACAAACTGAGAGTACGTAAACGTGAGTGTCGTGTTACAGAAATATACCTTCATACAGGTCCTCACGATATGTATCTTGTAAGAAAATATTTGGATCCAGTTGCGCAAACTCCGCTCCCGCGCGCACGCGGCCTGTGACTTGTCAGTCAATATGACTTTATATCGTAGAATTCCGATGGATTATAGTACCACCAGCATGGCGTCCGTGAGGGTGGCAGGGTACGGGGTAGAAATCAGATTATTAAGTGTCAAGATGGTTGATTAGAGTTGCTGGGGATCGATGGGGGTCGCGACCTGTGAGTGTATCGCTCCTGCCGCGCTACAAAAAGTAGCTGTGATATCGCCAGATAGCACCGAGTGTTCACTTTAGTTGTTAAGTAAAATTAATATCGTTTTACATGTTGTGAAATGTTCTGTGCCTTATGGGACTCGCATGTGTCTGCACCTTGGATATATATTTATATAGCAAGCGGTGATAGCTTATTTGTTTTTTTAAATTGTTATCCTCTTATTTTTTACATCACTGTGGTGAGGGTGCTCATATAACTAATTCTCCGGATGTGTTAGAATTGTTGTGTAAAATTTTGATTATGGGCTCCCCTTCTGTGGTCTACTGAAAAGAACAGAAAAATATATTTAGGATCTTCTGGACTTTCTACTTCTCAATGTTGTACCGACAGCATGCTAATAGAGATTAATTAATAATTTGTCCATGTATTGAGGGGAATATCCGAATGTGATGTTTAGTAATTTTGTTTAATTTTAAAATATGAATACAAATTTTATTTCAAGTCAAAGAATACATTATATTAAAAATTACGGAATGTAAGTTGAACAAAATATATTTCTTTCATTGACATGTTGTGTAAACTGTACTAAACATTTGTGAAGTCAACATAGTATGTATGTGAGGTGTTGGCACGCGGCAGTCTCGGCTGATACCACAAATGACATGATCTGTGGTCATGCACCAATTCAGTAGTTTCGAAAAAAATTGTCGGCCTTACAAGTTCAAGAAATAATATACAGATGTCGCTCTAGTGTTATAATTCATTAGTACGGTTTCGGTTATTATTACCGTAAAGAGGTAGCTTAGAATGTTGAGGTATTTGTGCAGCTGCATGTTAGCTATATGACGTCAAGGCATAAATAAAACTACTCAATGATAAATTACATAACATGTGTTTAATAAATTGAAAACTAAGTATATAATATCCACCTGCGTGTCGGCCTCTTGGGCGTACAGTATTACTACATGATGTCGCAAGCGGCGACACTGGGACCCCAATTTGTAGAAATTTAATACAAAATACAAGTGTTTCAATAAATATCTGACTGGCATCGCTCGGGTCCAGCGTCGGCCATCGCGCGGCAACACGCGGCCACACGCGGCAACACGCGGCAACACGCTCGCCGTGCCGACCGACACCGATACAACAATACAAAAAAACGACCTATATATGTAGCTCGGCGGTATACTTTGTCGAATACAACTATCATTACATACATACATACGACAAATATGCAACTATAAATACAGGAAGGTTCGCGGTCGGCTCCTACCGAAGTCTACCGAACAGCTTACGTCGCTTGCACGAGATTTTCTTATACGAAAACAACAAGTGACTATGTAAGACGGTTGCCTTAGCTGCTACTTTGGAAGGAAAGCAGAGCAAGACGCGAGCGTCGGAGCAGGTGTACGCGTCTACCGCACGTCCGGCGTTCATTACACTGCGGCCGGTTACTGCCCCTCAAACTACCTACTACCAGTAGTAACTGATAAATCCCATTTACTATTGTAGCAAGTTGACACTAACAGTATTCCCTGCAAAAACACGACTGACCTCGTTTGCCGGGACCACGTCGGTCGGTGCGGCCCGGAGTACCTAGTACCGCACGATTCCGTAGTGGAAGATGTCAATAAAAGACACGAACACGTTTCATCGTCCATTAAGGAAACGTTCGCGGTGACTGAAGGCGGCCCCGGTTTGATATTAAATCGAGTAAAGTATACATTCATTGCCTCCTGTTCCAACTCTACACAGATTCGGGTCTAATTACGATACCCTCGTGTTCAGACCAACAACGTAACCGAACAGTTGTTACGGTGAACGCTTACACTGATAAAACTGTGTCACCGATCGCCGCGGCTACACTTTAAAGTATAAAGGTTCTCTATTCTGATCCGACGTGACACAATATTAATTTCTAGTAAAATGCACCTTTAAAATTATAAATCGAACACATTGAAACATTTCTACAACAAAATAAGCCGTTAACAGGTGGCTCACTCCCGACAACGATTTTTTTTTTTTTTATTTGGTTTTACTGAACCAATTCTTTATATAATTATGTTACTTAACACTAGAACGTTCTTATCAATTTCTATTCCATTCATGTCTGAAGTGAGCCCCCAGTTTGTGGCAAAAACGAAAAGTATTTAGTTTAAAGCGTAGATTGCTTTTTGGCAAATAGATAACTTTGATAATAATACTTTTACAACGACCACGTTATAACAACAATGGAATCACAAACAATGAACAATGACACTGAATATAAAGTCTAACAACTAGGAACTCATAAGAGTTGTTAATTTATTTAAAGTAGTATACATAACATCATTTCCCTACAAAATTAGTTTCAGATTTATAAGGAGTCAATATAAATAAATTGTGTCAATTTTTTCCCTTAATAAAATGATCTCTTTGTGACAATGATCGCACAAGAATCTTGTAATGTAGGTCATTAGTCGAATATCAAACTTAAAACTACCACACTAGTACGGTCGGCCGCAGAAGTAGCTTAACATTTTAGTACCTTGTCACATTACATTTCTTGAATTTGTCATAGATGTTGCTAGGAAACCGTCGAAACATTTACTATTACAAAGTACTATAATGTTAAGCTACTTCTGCGGCCGACTGTACTAGGTCAGCCATCCTCGAATGCTTCCAACAAACAAGTCGTCGGATCGTCCTCGACATCACACCGTGTGGCGCGCGGTGCAGTCGGGCGCCGCGAGTGGGGGGTGTTCCCCGAGGGGCAGGGAGGGGTGGGCGGGGGGTTCAGGCGACGTTGATGGGGTTGCAGTGCTGCACGTACTTCTCGAACATGCTCTCCCGCTCCTCGGCGTCCGAGTCGTACTGTGAACAAACATCGATGGTCAGTTAACCGCTCATCAAAACTAATAGGAACTTTTGTGGTGGTCATCCTTTCGAAAATATTTTGGTCCTTCGAGCCCATTACCAGTTAAATTTCTGGAAATTGTGTTTGAGCGATCTGCACAACAAGTTGCATTACAGTGTAATGTATATAATAATGTAAGCTATTTATGGTATACTCACATCATCCTCGCTCTCGGACTCGGTGTCGGAGTCTGCGCGCGCGGCGAACGCGCTGGCGGCGGCGGTGCGCGCGGCGTAGCGGCGCGGCGTGCGGCCCGAGTAGTCGCGCGCGCGCGCCGCGGCCGAGTACTTGTCCAGGATGCTGCGAGCCAGCGCCGCGTTGCCCGCCTTCGCCGCTATGTGCAACGCTGTCCAGCCCGCCAGACCCTCCTGCGGACAAGCAATCAATAAATGAATACATGGTTGCACACTCGGAATCCCGCATTAGGATTCCCTGTGTCGTGGGACTCGTGGGCATGGATAACGCAAATAATTGTAGGCAGGGTTGCTATCAATCAGCCTATGGGATCGTCAATCGTCAAGATCATCAAGAAAGTTTGCTTTCTTTATTGTGCTCTATCCATAAAGCATTGATAGTCTAATATACAGCTAAGGTCTGTATAAGAGTGTAATGTTAACCTACTACTATTTAAATGCTGTTATACTGCTACTATGCAGCTATGTGAACTTAAGGCTGTATAACTTGTGCCCAAATCAGTCGTATAAGGGCTGTAAAGCGTGCTCTACAGCTCATATACAGCTGACTTACCGCTTATAGTTCACATGTGAACCCTTAGACAGCCCTTATACAGCCTCGCGTGCTACTTGGGTATCGTTCGAGTGACGACATAAGTCACACGTCGTGCCCGAGAAATGCAACCGCGGAAGTGATGACGTCAGCGACTTTATTGTTTACTGTTACGGCTGGATACCGTCAGAACTCAGAATATATTCAAACGTCACGATCAAGACATGTAATCAGCAATCACTCCAAGAGATCCTTATTTCGATAAAAACAAGGTAAACAATGTTCGTAGATAACATTACCAAGAAAAAATAATTCAAAAACTACTAGTCTGATCTACCTAAAAAGTGGGACCACATGACAAGCACTAGCTTTCGATTAAAAAAAGAATCATCAAAATCGGTTCACCCAGTCAAAACTTCTGGTCTGTTAAAAATAACTGTGGCCGGAAGGATATAAGATCGAAATTAAATAAGGAAGATTGAACAGCGGCAACATGGATTTGTACATTTTATTTTAATTTCCATCCAATGAGTGCGGCACTGCAGTGGGGACTGGGGTCGGTGAGCGCAAGGTGAGCCGTCATTCCCGCGCCGCGCCGTCGAAAAAACCCACCGGTATCCATTGACATGAATTATATGGACGCGCTCTTTCTAAGAAATTTCGTGTCACACTTTCGTGCCACAGAGAACTCAATCACAGAGTCACTATGCGCCCAGTGTTGCCAACACCCTACTCCGAAAGAGATCATGGATACATTACTATAACTGGACATATACCATGGATATATTACTCTGTCTGGATTACATTGTAGAGGTACCTGAGGATTAATTACGTCATAACGGAATGACCATTTTTGTAGTGTTCATCCATTCATCAAAAAAAAAATCAAAAAATCGTTTCTTATTCCAGAATTTACATTTTATTACAATATGCGTGGGATCTTTCCATTTAAGTATATAAAACTTGTGTTATCTATAGTCCCAGGATATATCATTCGATTGTGTTAAAATATTTTTATGTGTGTTGTGCACTTAAAATAAAAGAAATGTATCTTAATAAATTACACTGTAGCCTCATTGAAATATTATAGTGTATTTTTGTAGAAACATCAAAAAGAGGAATTGGCAATTTAAATACTTTAATTGTCGTTTCTTTGTTTTCCAGGTAGGTTTGTGTGATTTAGGTTGTATTTAGTGTAACTCATAATGTATGTTAAGCTTAAATAAAACTTTGTTTTTCAGAGCAACACGTAGTTTATTATCAATTCTTTAAATCCCGACTGATTGTCATATATAATCACATTAAGTACTTCACCTTATTGCACACATCTCTCATATTTATTTACCCAATTACTTATAGTTATACACAAAACTATATATACACAGACATACAACATATATATAGGATAAACAACAATTTTTGGAGTTTATTTATTAATTTTTTAGTTTGATTTTTTTAAATGAAATGTAGGTAATTTCTTTCTTTCTTTTTTTTTCTTTAAATATTAAATTGTCATTGGTCCTCAATAAGTCCACGAAGTTTGAAAGAAATCTGAGCGTTTCAAGTGAGCCAAAATCAAGTCCAAAGAGAAGTTACAAACAAACAAACAAACCAACAAACAAACATACAGGTGAAGTAATATAAAGCGTTAAAACTTACCTGTGGAAAGTTATTCTTTCAGGTAATGTTTTCGTTTTTTGCTCATAATTTTTGCAATACCGCAATGTACAAGTTGGCATTTTCGTTAATTCAATAGGTACATATAATATCTAAAACAAATAAAGTAAGTCAATTTCATATAAAAGTCACGTATTGAAATCACTTTCTAGTTTCTACCACAATTTCCGCATCTTTGTCCTTTTGTTCTCTCACTCCGCGACGTCTGGCAACCCTGTTCCGTAGTGATTAAGTACTCTGTGTTCGTTCTGTCAAGTTTGGTTCAAGATGTCGGTAATAAATATTTGACACTAAATAATTTTTAAGACTGTAAATAAAAATATAGTTACTTACCGATTATGATTAAATAAAGTGAAATAAAGTTCAAACGTAAATAATGAGAAAGTTTTAACTGTGCACAATACAGAATAATAAGTGTTCTTGAACAGTCGGAGTTTTACGAAAGTGACAGCTATGGTGACAGCACTTGCTCGCAGCCGACTAAAGTACTAAACTGAGTTGGCCCCAGTTGGGGTCAACACAGGTGAACAAAATGTAAGTACTGAACAGCCTGTCTATATAATCTACGTCAATGCCGGTATCTGTTTTATCTGCAGATTAGTGCGCGGGTTTCCCGCCACTTTGTTTCTACTGAACGAATACCGTGTGCAGCTATCACAGTTATGATCTTTAAATGAAATGAAGATCAACAAAATGAACAACTCAAATGTAAGTTCGTTAATTCGAGACATCAGAACTCGGAACAAAGCTGAGGCGTACAGTACTACAGTACAGTACTAACTTTATCGTCCATATTGATTGTCAGGCGCAATGTCCTCTATTATCATCGCGTTTAATAGCGTACTTGCTAACTTGGAGAGTTTAATGATAACGGAATGTTCATTAACATCTTAGAAAAACCGCTCTCATTATCCTCCGTGTCTACGTGACGCGCAGTGCATGCAACAGCAAGCTTGCTAAAATTAATCACAGTTCTAAGGATAGTACAACATTCTTGGGAGCGCTGACTACCTGTGACTACACGGTCTTATTCAGTCAGATATCAATTTAAATGGGTTTATTGCGGGTTTTCCCCATGGGCGTTTGTTTATGTTACATTACGACCAACAAAAATAAAGTAGGTAATGGCTTTGATTGATAGTTTGACGATATAATTAAAAATTTAGAGCGTAGTACAAAAAACTTTCACGGTATGTTGTCGATTCCGTTTACTTACTAGTCTTCCTACCTTCGATCACTAATAACACGATAGTGATCGAAGCTTCCTACACATAACGGTCGCGGTTCGCTATGAATTCAAAATCATTTATTTTTTATAGTAATTGGAATAATCGATAATCCACAGATTTAAATGTGCTCATAATGGTGTTCTTCCAATGGAGATCTTTCAACGGGACGTTGTGTAGCAATCCACCTTTGAAGTGGAATGGTTACTATCGCCTGCCGTCATCTGCCGTAGAGAGCATGAGTGTTGAGTACTCACCGCTGCGAGGATGTCGGCTCCGTAGTTGACCAGCAGGCGGATCAGCTCGAAGCGGCCGGCGCGCGCAGCGTAGTGCACGCACGTCTGACCTGCAATAGATTACGTTACGTGTAGTTACTGCACTCAGGTTAATAATAAAATTATAATTAAAGTTACTATATTTAATTGTTACCAAATGATACAATTTTGAATGAGGACAACTTCTCAAGAGCACAGAGTAGAAGGCTCCATGTAGATATCATCTATGCAGCCAGATCCAGAAAAGTTAACCGTGAGCGAAGTCGTGCATGTAAGACAGTGTATTGTAAGATTCATAAATTAAGAATAGAAAGAAAGAAGGAAGAAATAGAAAGAAAACGATGTTATGCTCTCATGTCGAAAACGGCATAACAACGTGGAGCTCAATACGAGTATCATTGAGCTACGTTCGTTGGATGAAACCGATACGAGGGGTCACTCAACAACCCTGATACTCTGACCCCTGATAATTGGAAGTGTTTGCGCACATTAAAGCAAGCGCGTAGATATTATTATGAAACAACAATCATCATTATCAGTATCCATAAATTTTGGGTATCACGTAGCCACACACAGTTTAAACCGTAAAAATAACTATATGACATTATTTTCTAAACTTACAGGTAGTATTTCTACTATACCTTTTAACTATACATAAACTTTCATTATCAAATTTTTCAATGTATGGGAAGTGACCATTGTTCTTTCGCTAAATTTCGTCTGTTATCTGTCATGTATGAAACGTCCCTAAATGTCGACATAGTAGGTATGTTTCCGCACGGTGCGATCGTGGACCGATAAAACGTAAGTGGGCTGCAAACACTACAGTTTACACGACCAAAACAAAGCATTGCACCGTGCACGGGAAAACATCGTCCTATCACGTATCATTGTTTAATTAACGTGGTAGATACTACGGTCTACGAGTTTGAAAACCTTTGTTGAAAAGTGTCCTTTGCTGTAAATGTCCCAACTTGTTGAAAAAAAAAATAGTTTTAGATCTGCCCATATGTTCAAGATTACATAGATACTTTGATTTACATGAGTGTTCAAAAACAAGGAAAATGATTAAAGTTTATATTTTACTAGCTGCCCGGATAGACTTCGTCCTGTCAAAAGTTTTTTTATTTTATTTCGAAATGTAAGCTGTCCTGTCCTATCTTTCAAGTTGGATGGTTGGTTGGAAGTTGTGCAGTTTGCACACGGTGTGAAAATTTGATTAAAATCGGTTCAGTAGTTGAGTCCATCGCGGACAAACAACGTGACACGTAATTTATATAATAATTATGTAGGTATATTAAGATAAAATTTAGGAAGACGTAGACCCGGTCGCGGCCTCTCGCGCTGGGTGCAGAGAACATTGCCCTTCTTAATTATTAATAACATTTGGATTGTCGACAGATGATTGTTATAAATGATCCTCTGGCTCCAAACCCTAGCCGTGGCAGACAGTGCTACAGATGAAGGCTTGTTCACTGTAATTGCATACAGGAAATGAGGGAGTTGGTTGTCTTGACCGATTATTACTCTTTTTCCTACAGCCAAAGGTAATTTAGAATGTTCCAATTGGGGGATTGGACGTTCGAATCATTTTGTTACCGCCGGCGCTGGCCCACTTCCAAATCTATTTCCACCGGCGTAATACCTCCCACATCGCGGCATCGGTGCGCGATTGGACTTCCAATATCAACAAACAGGAAACGTTGCTCAGCAACTTGTGTTTATTATATCCATTTTAACAAAATTAAAATTAGTAATTGATAAAGTGATTAATAGAAGCAACATTTCCCAGGTCCGAAGTAGCATTTATTGACGTTGAGGGAGGAGCATTGACGTGTGAACGTAAAAATTATACACCTGATTAACTTATTATGAATAAACACGTATGATATAATATTAAACCGGTATTATGTAGAAAATGCTAGAATGTCATGTGACTAACGTGGTGTGTGGTATGTATGACCGACGCGAGCGCTGGGTAAAACCAATTCCTGATATTGCGTAGTTCCAAAGTCCATCAGAAAAAACATCAATGCGCCTTCCTTTAAACGGAATTAACTGATTAAACGAGTGAATTAAAAATATCTTATCTTAACGGATTTATAAACACGCCCAAAATTGACATAATTCGTAACATGAGAAAGCACTGCATAGGCCCCACACGACAGTCGCTACACGAGCTACGTCACGCTAGATCTCACGGCACACCCCTCCAATGTTTACGGAATCATTGAATGGTTCACGACAACATTAGTTATTCACGCGTGCATCGTATACGGGGTCGAGATTCTTGCGGTAATGATAATTCAGCGCCCAGCGGTCGACGTAGCCGCAGCGCACGCGCAGCCTACGGGGCCGGCGGGGCGGGGCGGGGCGGGGCGGGGCGCGGTGTCAAAGGGGGAGCGGCGCGCGCGGCGGGGTCGGTGGGGTTTTCCAGCAATGTGCCGTCGCCCGAGTCGCGGCCAGCGCTCGCCCTCGCCATATATAGCCCATTATGTTTTCACTGTTTCCGTATGGGTGGCAAATGATGTGAACGACTCGAGCTACCATCACAATATTTTTGACTTTTGTCTACCTTTTACGAAACGTTCAATAGATAACGTTTAATTTTAGAACAAAGTTGATATCCTTGGCAAGCAGACCAGGGGCGGTTTTTCAATATAGGCACATAGGCACTGCCTACCCTGGTCTCGAGGCTCAGGACCCAGTCGGAAATTCTTTACGCTTACAACATTACATTAGAATTAGGTAGTAAAAGTATAGAATCCTCTTAAAATATCTGATATGTGAATATCATTACGTAATAACAACACACTATTATAATACTCGTACACTACACAAATCGTATGCACTAATTAATAATAAAATTCATTTATAATTGATCATACACACAGCGCCGCCATGCTGCGGTGCGGTGAAGGCAGGAACTAAACGTTGCTATAGGGCCACGGATTGGGGATTTGGTAATAATAAGAATTATCTCTCGACGCAACGGAATTTCATCCAGTCTAACAGGCTGGCTAATCTGGCTATACAGGCATTGCCTAGGGTGGCCAGTTAAATAAAAAAGTTAAAATATTCTTCCAAACTTCTTGAATAAAAGTTTTACAATTTGTTATATGAAAACAATTTTAAATTAAGTAATATTATATGGATTTTCTTTAAAATTGAATTAAATTACTCGATTTACATACTTATTTCAATAATGCGCTCTGGCAATATTAGCAGCCGACGATCTTCGCAGTTTGTTCGCTGACTCGCTCACACCTTGCAAAATTTACGTACGTTGGAGGCCGAACGAGTTCGGAACACGAAACTTCACGATACTGAGTTGTTTACTTTCTGAAAGTTTTGTTTTGCACGAGTCTTGTCTCATTAAAATTCGTGTTTTAAATAAATTAAATAGATTAGTGAGTAATTGTGAGCAATATTGTGATTACGGATTCTTGTGAAGTTTGTAAAGACTCTGTGTGTTTAGTGAATTTACATGATACATTTTCAAAAGCGTTTTTTGAATGAATGAAAATTAATAATAAGGCTCAGATGAAATTCTTTCACCTGAGGAGTAAAGGTGTGTACCAAAATTAAACTTAATTAGACTGAAGGCCACTTTGGATATCCTTTAATTGACTTGTCTTCTATCAATCAATTACTGGATATTTTGACGTGGTCAGACGAAAACAACACTTGCACGGCGGCGATCAAGACGGTCAAAGCAAGATTTACAGGTAAAATTATCAATTTATATTTTAGTTCCATGGGCTAACTAACCCAACAAATGTTATACAACAATTACAATATTAGGGATGTATAATAGTATTACTATAGCATCAGATTCATATGACGCATTTATTTATTTATTTTATTTAATAGGTTCACCAACAGTTTTTCACATGGTAAAATACACTAAACTTAAGTAAACAGTCATAATGTTTTAAGCTACATGAAAAACCAATAACAGGCAAACACAGCATACGTAATTAATTTAGGTAGGTATTGTGAAGGTAACTTAGGTTACTTAAGATTTCTAGTAATAAAGTTAGTAGGTATAAAATCATTCACATTTTCATTTATTCACATACAGATCACACTCTCGAGTAGGTACTCAACCCGTTAGGTGTTCTACGCGAGGTCCAGTCTTGTTCACGGATAAGTCCATCAGATAAGCTGCGGCGGGTGGTGTTAGGTAACTCACTGATGATGACAACAGCTTCCGCGATTGGGCGCGACGCTTGAGAACGTTGGTATTCTTTTGATTTTTTGATTTTTTTTGATTTTTTTTAATTTTTTTGATTTTTTTTGTGCCTACCCTTAAGGCAAAACCTGTGCCCGCCACTGAAGCAGACGTCGAAAGATAGTCTAGACGCGCGTAGTTTCCGTTGTGTAACCTTCCCGTCATGGAAGCAGCTCTACTTATAAAATGACGTCCATCATTCGAAGAACGTTGAAAATGCGATAAACCACGATTTCATGCCAGGGATAATGAAAAACCAGGCCAGTCGAGGGAAAACCCCACCTCGCGAGCGTTAAGTGTTCACTGATAAAGTACAATTAATAAACTTTGATAAAAACATGTGGACAATGAATGGCTCCATTGCTAGTAGAGATAGACGAGAATGATGTTAATTTCATTCATTATCATTACAAATCCTTGAGCATTTACGCAACGAACCGGATTGATAGCTGATCTACGGAGTAACTATAATTAAATACCGTCTTTTGAGTGTCAGGACAAACATATAACTGTTTTTTTTTAATAATGTACGAGTATCTTCGGTCTGAATAAAATATGTATTATGTTTAGAAGAAATACACGCGAAGCGAAGCTCACTGCATCATTATTTACACTGTACAGTAACACCACGTCAATGATAACTGTCGCCAACGGCAGTTTTATGCATTTCAATTTTTATAACACTTTTGGTCTACAAATAGACATTGTAGAAACATGCTATCAACAATTCAACACGTTCTTATATTTGTTGCCATAAAACTGATATCTGGAATTATGTTAGGTGAAATCGTTTCATGTCGACGTCAATTAATCTTTCTGCTCATTTAAAACTTTCAGTCATTGTTCTGAATGACTTGCCATATTTTTTTCTAATTTGCAAGAAACCTAACTTATGTTGCAGTTTGCACATGTTCCTTTCGACATAGACGATAAAACAGCTGTGTAATAGCACGACCTGTTCCCAGCCAAGGTATTGGATGGAAAAGTTGTTTGGTGATTATGATTATTGACTTAATTGGCTCAAACTCAGACGTGGAACTTAATGAAATAGATTTTGGTTTTGGTAGTTAATTTTTAATAATTAAAATTTATTAAAAGAATTACATAGTAATTGAGCATTCGTATTATATGAAATATGATCTATGATGTTATGTATTTACAACCTGTGTAATGATACGCATGATGCAAGATTCTTATCCGGCAAGAGTTACGTACTCTAAGGTCTAAAAGGCCAAGTACCTACCGTGATATCATCATCAATCAGATATTGTAAAGTGTGTTAGACTGGCCATTTGCCCGATGGGTTTTCCCATCGACGGTTCTCAAAAGTGGTAAATTTGATTTTGCTTTTGTAAAACATTTTAGTGAATCCCGTGCAAAATAATCACCGACTAATCGGTATAGATTGTATTTCATGCGTTCTTTACATAAGTGTTTTATGATGCTTTTCAAGTAGGTCGTGTTCCAATTGGTAATGCGGGATGCAAATTTTAATCTACACTAGGCTGTTTTACAATCACTGCTTTACCACAGATGCTAGCGGCGCCCAAGTAAGATAAAACTGTGCACTTTGTTAAATAGTACGCTCATGGCTCTATCCTCCTAACAGTCCTGACGGTGGGTGTTGCTGCAAAAACTCTATTTTCTACAGTAGGTTTGGATTCTTTTCGAATTAGAGTGAAAATTTAAAAGCGATTTTTGTTCATATCGTTCTTATAGACGTTCAGATACTCGGCTAGGTAAAAAGTTTTACGTGAAAATAAAATCTCGTGTGAGGTAAATCATTAGAAGATGTTTTCGCTGCCTAACCGCTATAAGCACCAGAAGCGAACGAGCCATCCAACGTAACCAAATCGAGCTGCCCATGTAAGAAAGTAAAAGCCGTCGTTTACATAAGCGAGCCGACGCCGACGTGCTAACTATAGGGACACGTGTACTCGTATATCGCCAGCTGCACTCGCGGGGCGAACGAATGCATAGTTTCTCGGGGTATAACCCAAAACAATCATCACGGTTACCGCTGCGCTCGCGCTGCTCCACTGGCTCCCAGCCCCGGCTTATGCACTTGCGGTTTTCCTCCAAGGCTCTTGGACTTTTTCAATGCCACCATAGGAGGATGCTTGTAGAGCAAAGGCTAAATGTTTACGGTGAAACATAGAGTTAGTCGCTAATTGGGAATTGAGTTTTCCGAACAGATTTGCGTACGCACGATAACTGGTTACAAAACCTCATTATATTGCCTATTAATAAATATGATGCGATCTTAATCAGAAGGCAGATCTGCTCGAAACGAGTTACATCACGAATTCTGAATCTTATAACGTATAGTCGGAAGTCGACGAAAAATTTAAAATGGACATAATTTGCTGAGCTAAGGTTACTGGAGGTTAATATTGGTCGACACGGGAAACCCGTCGACGTAACAGATTTTCAATTAGCTCTCAAACAAACGTTGGGGTATCCCAAATAATATATTTGGCTCGGTCGCCGGAGAATGGCGCTTTCACTCCGCGTGAGGCCGGGTTGGAAATACCCATCGCCTACCGCGACCGACGGCACACGGCTATGCTGATCGGCGAGCGGCGGTATGACAGGTAAAAATAAAATTCGGATGTCCACTAATGCTGGAGCTACTTGTTTATCGGAATGTCGGTACATTCATTTATTAAAAAAACAATGTAGCAATTGCTTACAACATGAGACTTATAATGAAGCATTACTTATAATTCTTATAACAATGAAAATTGAATCAATTAAATGTCCCGTATAAACTTAGGCGTGTAGGTACATGTATTGGCAGATGGCAGCATGAAACCTAAGGACAGCGATGGGTAAAACATGGGTAAAACCGAATGCAAATGCGCATCGGAGAGACAGCTGAAAGTGTCGAGGTGAACACTGCGCGCCGCGTTGTATAACGGCGGGAAAACCGAGCGTGCGTGTTTATTTACTTCAACCGACATTAATGCCGCTTTAATGAAACATAGCACCAGGGAAAAGCCGATTCACGCCAGATGCTCTTGACGACTTTAAAGAATTCCAAAAAATACAAGCACCTAGGTCACAAGGATGGTGTACGTTTCGACATTACCCAGGTTCAAGGTGAAATCGTGCGTCACAAAATATGTAGTCGCAATCGATGTGATTTAGCGTAGAATGAAGTAGCCATGGGAAATCTAGTGGCGGTGAGTGCGGTGAGCGTACGAGAGGCCTTGGCGGTCGTGGTGGTTTAACACGTGAGCGACGTCTGCGTCGTAAACAGGTTTGTTATGATTCAAGTCCACCGGGCATATCCTAGTGAAACTCCGTATTTTTTCCGCAATGACGTTAGTTCGCGTGCAGTTTTCTCGTGTCCTGACGATCGTCTCCTCGGAGGACAATGCCTTCGGTTGAAGGTGAACGGGATTCATATCCGCAAGCGGCATCATTACATTTGATGATGGTTAGATAAGCGGAATTTTTCATGAGGTTACATTACATTACGTCGAATCACATAGTTTAAACTTAGGTTTATTATTGTTTTCACCTTTCACATATGCAGATATTTCACAGATGCTGCTTTCTTCGTCAATGTAAAATGCACATTGCAATGCAGACCATTCCCTCATTACATGGATTTATTTACTTTTACTTAGTCTAGTCTTGGTCTCGTCTGATAATATTTTCAATTCGGTGTGCTAATCGTATCGTTCTCCTACCATGGATCAGAGTGAAAAAAATATTTTTTAGAGTTGACTATAAAGTATAAATCTCAGACCTGAGTCTCAGACATTGAAATCAATGGCACGCATTACCTACGACCAATGAATAACATCTACCTATTTGCTATTTATTCAATGAGAAAAATTATAAGCGTGTGAGATTCCCAACAATTGTTACTTCTCATTCAAAACAATGTCAATGACGTCACTCAGCGTCCATTATTTTTCCACAGCAAAATAATAAGGCAACGGTCTATTTGTGTTTCTCTGGCCAGATGTCTGTTCAATCATGTGTATCTGGGCTGGGCTGGGCTGGGCTGGCTGAGTTTTCAGACGGAATGCAGTTTTGTAATTACCAGTGGATGTTACAAAGCCAAACACATAGATGGCTTTAAACGATATTTAGTGGGAAAAATAATGAATACAACTGGAAAAAAGGAGACTTAGGTGTACATCGAACGGCGGGGAAACCCGATGGGCAATTAATTCGTCTCCGTAAATCAGCTACGCTCGGAGTGCGAGCGGCTTGGAATGGGAACACGTCATGTCACGAGTTATTTAATTCCTCCGATATTCAAAACACAATTGTTCTAATGATAACGGCTTAAATCACGCCATTGACACTCAATAAAAGGTGGATTAAATATGCGTGTTTCGTCCATATGATTAATGACGAATGCGCTTGAAGGACCAAATATTGAACTTTGAATATGGATTCAAAGTACGACGTATGTACGTACTTACGAGTTGCCATGTAGATATAACAATTGACACATTTTAATTAGCTAGGCACAAAGGTGAACACTGAATTCGTAGCTAGTCAATAAATCTGTTAACAAATCTCACCTTTGAAATCCCTCATGTTGAGCACTCGCACCATCTTCTCCCTGGTATTACTCGGCGAGGGGATCACGAGCGCATTAACGCAGAGCTCGTCGTTAGCCTCCACGGCGAGGTGGAGCGGCGTGCGGCCCGCCACGTCCCGCAGGTCGAGCGAGGCGCCCGCCAGCACCAGCATGCGGGTGACCACGCTGTGGCCGCTCAGCACCGCCAGGTGCAGCGCCGTGTGCCCGTAGTCGTTCGACACGTCCATCCACGCCTTCTGCGGGCACACCTTTATGAGCGTGCTCACTGACTTCTGGCAGCCGTGGACCGACGCGATGTGCAGCTGCCTGCAAGGAAAGCCCTGTTACAACCTGGCCTTAAAATTTCGCTCGCTAAGATAAGGCTCGCCCGACCACTATAGGCGACGAATTTATCACGAACATGTGTTCAAAGTTAAGTTTGTGGAAAATGTTTTGGAGGCTGTAAAAAATGTATAAAAAACCATTTATGAAGTGCCTACAATTTCATTGAAATATTATAAACTGTTTCCTTGTTTACCCTTTTAGGGTGTGATTTTTCAAAATACCCTCCTTAGTGCTCATCCACACTCCTCTATAGGAATCTCTTTATAACTTTTCATGCTGCTAGGCTAGACCACTGGTTTAGGCTGTGCCTTGTCAGTCAGTCAATAGCAGTTAGCATTTTATTAAGTTTGATGATACCTTCTGTCACTACAGACATAAAATAAATAAAGGTGACTCTATAAACAAATGACAATATTAGCATAATACATTAGTTTGATAAACCTACTTAAACATAACTTCAGATGTTTAACAAAATATTAGGTAAAGTAAAGATCACAACAGGAAATATTTTCAAACAATAAAGTTAATGCCCTGAGATTTCCCAAGTTCTTTGCTGTAATTATTTGTGTAACATGGAGTTCCAGATGTGATTCATTGTATTACTTTGAATTTGTTATTGTGAAGTATATAATATTACTCATCTTATAAAATACCTACACCATTGGGTTATCACATCTTGTTTATACTGAGAAATTGGTATTTGCAAAATGGGTTTTTATGTAGCCTACACACAAGATGCTTTACCTTATATTCACAGAAAACAACCATACTTAAAACAATTGTTAGTTCTCATATTTCTTATACATTTTAAACATATTTGATGTTTCTACCATTTTGTTGTTTAAGTGATTTTATTTTCATCAGCTACAGTTTTATAGTTTGTACATTGTTATAATTATGTTTTGTAATGGACAGTTGCTGTTGGGCCCTGTGGCCTTTACAGCTTCAAGACGGGGGGCGAGCTTGGAAAGGCTCCGCTGAGATTTTAGATTATTGCCAAATGACATAAATAACACTATATTACTAGCATAAAGACCTAATTAAACCTGAGGTATAACGCTAATTCAGAAGATAAATATAGACACATTGAATTTAATTAATTTAAAAACAATTACCTATTATAAATATATTTATAGAAAAATACTATAATTAAATATTATAAATATTTGTTAAACAACCTAATTAATCAAACAAAATAATGGGACTTAACTGTTTTGAATGTATATTAAGGTAACAAGATGGGCACATTAAATAGTGTTTGGTCTGAGATAAACCCTTAAATAATACACAAGATCAGAAAAAAGAATGTTTTAAACATGCAAATTCGTGACTTCAAATTTTCACAAATGTTTGACGACTGAGAGAACATTTGTTATTGTTACTCTTTTACAATAACATATTTCATTCAATTTCATTCAACAACAGCCAATTTGTTTGATAACTGAGATAGAGTCATGAGTTTGTAGATAATATTGTTATCAATAGGAGCTTTTCCTGTGTTAAATTCCACTATTATAAAAATATTGAGCTGTTAATATCAAACCTGTTTTTTAATATCTACTCGTATAAGTCACTACATATTGGTTTAATTTAGATTACCATATTCATAGCTTATAAATTCTTCAGTAAATCTGTTAACAAAACATGAAGCATGAAATGCAATGATGGCTTCTCTTCGGAGATAAAACGATTACACAGCACAGAAATGATTTTTAAGCTTTTTTAACATAGAATTTATGAATAAAGATATAAATGTTAAGGATTATGTATTGCAAAAACTTACGTATCTCCATCGTCGTCCTGCATGAACAGCCTGTCTAGCTGAGGAAGAACACTACTCTTGTGTTCGCCAAGGTCCACCAGTAGGGCAGGTTCTGCTGTGGGCGTGAAATCCTTGAACGACAAACTCGATAACTGTTCCGAAACTTGCAAGTCCAAGCCACTATCCAGATCCTCCGGGTCCGGCCTAACACCGATCACTTTGTTGCTATCACTTTCTATCGCCACATCAGGTTCGGACAGCAGGCCACTGAGCGTCTCGCTCAGGGGCCCCGACAAGTATCCGGACTCCAGTTCGCTCTCCGGAACCTTCGTTTCAAAACTCTTGTTGGCACTCATTTTTTCTACGGGTACTATTTCTTACAAAGTAAAATCACGACTATCTAATTTCTATCACGATACGTAACGACGGGGGAACATCTTTTTATAATTTTACGCGATATTTTATCATTAGCCACCGTTTTGTTTCAAACACTAAACACGCGTGCGCAGTTAGCGAACTCAAAATGAATTGAATTGAAAATGAGTTGAGCAAAGTGAGCAAACACGCCAGCCGTGCCACAAACTTTTGTTTTGTCAAGAGAAACGTCAAACGATTTCCACGCCCTCTACTCTCGGAGGTCGAATTTGACAACTGTAATCACAGTGACAGTGACATATCAGTCAATGTCAGACAAGTGTCAGTACGTCAGTACTGTTGGGCGCGTTCCACTAGACGCTCACAACGCTCACAACGATCAAAATCTCATACTAATTTGATCGTTGTGAGTGTTTTGAGCGTCTAGTGGAACGCGGCCGTTGTAGGCTGAGTTCCAGTTCCACTAGACGCTCAAAATGCTCACAACGATCAAATTAGTATGAGCTCGATTTTGATCGTTGTGAGCGTTGTGAGCGTTTAGTGGAACGCGCCCGTATTGTCATTGGTTAATGTCAAATATTTGATGTTTTTAATTCTTTGTTGAATTTTGTTAATTTTTGTTGTCAATTTTGAATTGATTAAATTAATGAAATTATAGAAAATACCCAATTCCCAAAGTATGTTATGTAGTTAATGCGTGATGGAGCAAATGAAACAAACATCGACGATAATAGGACATTGTTTTTGAATAGTTGCGGTTGTAACAATAAAATAAACACAATTATTTGATAAATGTGATATTGTTTGTGAAAGACAAACACCATTAGTACATCGCCAAGAAAAGCAAATTCAAAATGTTTTGCGAAAAAGTGACAGAGCTGTTGAAAGAAGCGGATAGAAATCGGGATACTATTGATCAATATAATGTTCGTATTTTATAAATGGTAATCGTTCTAAGTGGATTAGTTTTAGAATGTCGTTGGCTCTTAGAGTCTTCAGAATCATTAACATATTTTACATTTTTTTTTTTTTTTTTTTTTTTTTTTTTTTTTTTTTTTTTTTTTTAAATATATATTTGTCTATCTGCGATCAACTATCTAGCTATAAGCAGATTTGTGCACGTATCTTTATCGTTATTGGAGTGACAAATCCATTGATTTGCCTTCTCACGCCTTTCATTTTTATGTGTTGTACATTTCTTTAAATTGAGGCCAATCTTTGCCTCTTAAGGCGATACACATT
The DNA here is from genome assembly GCA_911387775.1 of Thymelicus sylvestris. Lineage (NCBI taxonomy): Eukaryota > Metazoa > Arthropoda > Insecta > Lepidoptera > Hesperiidae > Thymelicus > Thymelicus sylvestris. The sequence goes on from OU426893.1 coordinate 488,263, forward strand.
ATTTGTGGTGTTTAGCATGGACTTCGCTAGTTTATTTTTGTGCTCTCTTAGTCTTAATTTGTATCTGGTGCATGATGTTTCCACCTCTTCCTTAATGGTGGGGATTGACGTGTACTCGTGTACCTCCTTATTTTTGACAAACCATGATGCATTCGTTATGATCTTTAGTGTCTTATTTTGAAAGCGTTGCAGTATTTCAATGTTGGAATGGCTAGCTGTTCCCCAGAGCATATTTTACATTTGTGTGAGTTTATACTCACGCATTAATATATGATTATGAACTCACACATGCAGCAAAAGGCTTAAGAAAAAAAATTGTCCTAGAAACTCTTAAGTAATGCACAAAGATAAACGAAGCTGCTTGATCCACCTGGGAATGAGCAGGTGCAGTGGTGGTCTTGTTTCCAATCATAGAAAGGTTTTTAAATGTATAATAATAGCAATATATGTTTGTTTTAAAGGATGAGAAGATCCGGCAGATCGTGGAAGAGATGCACCTGCTGTTCAAAATGAATATGAATGATGCGTAAGTTATTTTATGTTGTTATATAATTTTACAAACAATTTAAAATAATTAATTGGTATGTTACCAATTGTAGGACCCATGATCCTCTCCTCCTAGCACCCACGATTGGAGAGCAAAAATTCATTTGTCACATAATATTTAAAATCACTTCTGTTAGGTTCTACAGTTCTACAGTACAGTTCTACGGTTCTACGGTTTCTACAGTATAGACGAATATTACCATGACGAGGACACATTTATTTATTTATTTATTTATTTAGAACACCAACATAATGTAGGTACACCAGAAAATACAAATACAGATAAAGCACAAATAGATAGGTTAGTGTCATCATAATTAAAGGTGTAGACTGCATGCATGAAAAAGAGAGAGGGAGTGACAATAAAATGACATGAAAATCAGCCCTCATTCAGTTGCAATCATGAGAGGGATTTTTATATTTTTTGATGTGCCGAGGAGTTTAGTTCGCCATTTCTTCTCCGTATAATTTCCAATAACAACTTTACTACAGAATCGTATAGTTTGTTGTACTGATCACTGATGCTTCTATGGACACTCAGTTATATAGCTCTTTTGTTTTGGACCACTGGCTATTGGCTAAAGTCTCGTAAACTATATGCAGACATTCACATACCTTTCACGCGCGTACAAGGGTTGCGCTTTGCTTCGTCTTTTATCATGCGTACCATCAAGTTCTAGAACAAATGCGCGCGTCGGTGTTTCCATCTAATTAAAATGTTAAGGTATCTTCGAAAGAATAGGACTAAGTTATTGAACTATACTCGGATTATTATGCATAATATCACCAACCATAAGGAGGAATATACGAAAATTAACAATATAGAGTTAGATTATATAATTTTCTTATTATGTACCTACGTTAAATTAATCTTAAATGTTGTTGTGATTACAGAAACGCTACAACAGAAAACAAGTCGCTCTGGACGACGGTGCAGGTGCGGCACTCGGCTCTGGAGAGGAACAAGCGGTGCCTGCTCGCCTACCTGTACGACAGGATGAATAAAATCAAAACCCTCAGGTGGGAGTTCGGCTCCGTGCTGCCCCCCGACGTCCGCGAGCTGCTGTCTGATCAGGAGTACGAGTGGTTCTCCAAGTACTCCACTAATCTGGCGACGTACATGAGATCCCTTGGTAAGGATATCGGCTACAGCGGCATTGATCTGACGGAAAACCTGAGACCGCCGAAGTCTTTGTATATCGAGGTCCTGTGCGTGGCAGACCACGGCAAGTTGGAGCTGGAAGACGGTGACGTGATTATGCTTAAGAAGAACAGTAGACACTTCCTACCAACGTCCGAGTGCCAGACTTTGATTCGACAGGGTATTTTAAAACAAATATCTTAGTTATTTACATTAACTTAAAAGGAGTATTTTGTGATGTTGTTGATGTGCGTTTGTGATACGATTGTGAGTAATAAAGATGATGTATGATGAAAATATCGATGATGTTTAGTTTAAATAGCCTTTCGGCCTTACATTTCTTATTTTATGTAGGTCTCTGTCTATGACATTTTTGTTATACTAGTGCAAGAAATGTGACAGAGCAATATTTACAAGCAAAATTGTCTTTATTCCTTTCTGATTTAAATATGAATGATGTATCATTAGCTAATAGCACTACGTCCGCCTAGTTCTTTATACAGGGTGTCCCGTAAGTAGTGAATCAACCGAAGGTGGCACATAGCTTGAAGGTTGACCTACCTTAGTAAAAGTGTCACCGTTTTCGAGATATTGACACTTTAATAAAATTTGAAAATTCGGCTCCTTTACCCTACTTTTTCCTGTTGAGTCCACAAATGTGCATATATTTTCATATTTTTTTTCCTAGAGCTCTCAGATAGTTGCTTTATAATTATCAGTATGTAATATTGTTGAAATTATTAGGAAACACTGAGAAAATAGCGTCTACTTTGGATATTTTTGTTTTTGATTTTCTTGGACACAAAGTGGACGAAGCGAAACAAGTATGTAAGGATCGTAGCAAGTGGAAAGAAGTGGTCTCTGCCTACCCCTACGGGAAAGAGGCGTGATTTATATGTATGTATTGGACACAAATTTGATGCGAGGTGGTTGAAAAAAAATTAATGTACTGGGCAAGTATGCCCCAGTATTTTAAAAACTTGTCTGTTTAATGCAGATTTTAAAAAGGTACAATACAGGCTACTTTGATAGGGAAAATTTTCAACTAAAAGCCATTTTAGTGTCAAAGGGGTGAATTTAAATCAAAAGTTATTTTATTGTTTACTGTTATGGGATGAAGTTTTTTAATGGTTTTTGCCTAATATTACGTTACGTTAAATTATTGCTCTGATAAATATTTAAAATAATGATTAATTTCCGATATTCCAACCTTATAAAGAAGTTACAAATTACTTGTAAAATATTGTTTATTTCAAAAATAATGCTATCATTTACTGTTTTTTTTAATACTTGATGATCAGGAAGCCTTGTAAATTATTGTTTTAATATTATTTTTGTATGAATATTCAATAAAAAAAATGCGAAAAATGTAAGTAAAATATTTATTTTTGTTTATTTTATCATACAAAAATAATCTTAAAGCAATAATTGACAAGGTTTGCTACTAGATGATCATCTAGTATTAAAAAACAGTAAATAATAGCATTATTTTTTTAAGAAACAATATTTTTCAAGTTTTTCTTAGGTAGGTAAAGGTTGAAATATCGCAAAATAATAATTATTGTAAATATTTATTAGAGCATTAATTTAACGTAACGTAATATGAAGCAAAAACCATTGAAAAACTTCATCCCATAACAGTAAAGAATAAAATAACTTTTGATTCAATTTACCCCTTTGACACTGAAATGGCTTTTACTTGAAAATTTTCCCTATCAAAGTAGCCTGTATTGTACCTTTTTAAAATCTGCATTAAACAGACAAGTTTTGAAATACTGGGGCATACTTGCCCAGTACATTTTTTTTCAACCACCTCGCATCAAAGTTGTGTCCAAGAAAATCAAAAACAGAAATATCCAAAGTAGACGCTATTTTCTCAGCGTTTCCTAATAATTTCAACAATATTACATAATGATAATTATAAAGCAACTATCTGAGAGCTCTAGGAAAAAAAAATTATCAAAATATCTGCTCATTTGTGGACTCAACAGGAAAAAGTAGGGTAAAGGAGACGAATTTTCTAAATTTTAAAAAATGGTCAATATCTCGAAAACGGTGACACTTTTACAAAGGTAATTTTTTGACGTATGATAGGAACAACCTTCAAGCTATCTGCCACCTTCGGTTGATCCATTACTTACGGGACACCCTGTATAATACGGTAAATCATTACTATACTAGGAAAAGAAAAGGGCCCAAGGCAGGCCCCTGTGGTGCTTACTTTTTATATCCTATCACTCAAATAAGACGCGGTCAAACTAAGGTTATTTAAGGAAATAGCCTGCAAACGTGCTGACGATCCACCTGATGGTAAGTGGCTGTCGTCGCCCATGGACATGGCGGCTGACTCATGCTCGAGGGTGGTAGCTATCCAGGCGAACCCCATGGAGAAACAATAATAGTAATAATGTAGTAATATTACCAATACAATCCCTCGAGGGGCCCTACCACCAGCGGGCCGGATTTAGTCGCCTCTTACGACACCCATCCGGCGTGGGACTGGGGTTACCTAATATTCTAAGCCGCCCCAATACGGCTAATTCTTAAAGGTTATTGTTTTTATTCTGTAGTGACTTAAGTTTAAACAGCAATGTTTCGTGCTCAACATAATCAAACGCTTTAGTTAAGTCACAAAATACTCCTATAGCATTTGTGACGCCTTCCATTCTTCAAATAATATATTCTTTAAAAGCCTAGCTCCAGTATCGGATGTGATGGCTTATGGTGAAACAGTATTGCTCAGAATATAATGCATCTACCTACTATTGTTGAAATGGGTAAGCAGTTTTTTCATTAAAAAATCAATATTATCTTCGCTTCAGATACCCCGTAGCCCACAAAAAAACAAAGTTCAGAAAAAGGACCTCGGACAGGTCCGAGACTCGTCAGGTGAAGACACAGTGTGAAACCCACATGTTTATGTGGGTAACGAGTGTAAGCCGTTATACTTACAAAAAATAAACACTTCAGACTTTGAGACTTCACAACTAAAAAACGTGTTCATAACAAAAACTACTCCTTACACTAGGTAAGGTAGCTGAATACACTACAGCGTCAATTTCGATGGTCGGAAGTGCAATGTCCTCCAATTTTCCCACTTTTTCTGACTGTCGGCAGTGTAATTACAAAAATAACGTTAGTCATTCATTATAACGAGACAAGAAAAGGAGGATAATTGAGTTCACTTGGATAATCGCAAGGCGGAAAAACCTACACACTCACTACGGTAGCACACACCTTAGTACGTTGTAAAATATCTGAAGTATCTAACGTCTTCATTAGGGCTGCCATCACGGGCCGCAGTTGCCGTCGCGTCGGCGGACAAAAACTTCAATCATCCCAGACGCGCGGGCAATAGTACCTAGCTACTGGCCCAAGGGGGTTTAAAATGTAGCAAATATAAAGGTGCGCTGGTCACGTTCAGCTGTTTTGCTGAGGGCGCCCCCTCGCTCCCAATTAATTTTTTTATGGTAATACCCGGCAAACGAGCTGACAATCCACTATCATGGGGCTAGGTAGGGGTAGGGGACCTAGGCTAGGTCCCCTACCTAGCCCCATGATGTTGATGACAAAAGGCTTTGTCATATTTGGGAGGAACCCTTTTTTTCTCAAATGATTCATAGAACTCTATGAATGTTCAAAGAGAGAGACTTAATTCTGTAGATTTATTTTGATTGTTTGTGGTGCAAAGTTAATATTATTTTTAAGCCGCTACTTAGTAATAATTTTCCGAGAATTTTGATGAATTATTTTATATTGCATATACCCGGGAACACTCGGATCCGGGTGTGGTGATACTTATAATATGTTTATGACCTTAGAATTATAATAAATTTATGACTGTGCAAGTAAGGTTTGAGTAATAAAGATGCATTGAACCCGAACGGTCGTTTTACTCCGCACCTTATATGGCGACCCTGCCAGGATACGCTTATACGGGTAGCCGGGTAGAAAACCCTAGTAGCTAATAAAGTAGTGCAAATAAATAATTATGTAGAATTCTTCTGAGGTAGAACTTTATTATGGAGCCAACAGCTCCATATACCTATTTAACCCGACAAGTGTAGGTAAAACTAAATTCGTCAGCCATAAATTCATCGAAGCGATAAAACTACATAATCAAGTTGTGGAGCTATAAACGTCAGACGTTGAATATCCGATAAGGAGGCGTCATACTCATTCAATATTGATGTGACCAGTTTACTGGCAGCTGCCAGGCGGTGGCGATAATACCGACCCGCTGCATCGACCTGCAGTTTCCACCCGATAGCGGGTCATACGGGAGTACGGGACGAACCCGTAAAATTATATGACTGACGGGGTGTCTCCGCCCAGGGCTCTGACGGAGTAGCTAGCCTCTTATACTACACGACTTGTCGTAAGCAAATGATTGAAAAAGTTTTAAGGAAAGTTACGATCATGTACCTGTGATGAAGTGATACTTCTCGGTGACACCAATCTGTATCTTATAGGTAGCGCACCAAAAAGTAAAAGCCTCAGTAACAGGAGCTTAGAATGACCATAAATATCACGGTGGGCTGACGACCTGAAGAAGACAGTGGCTATCCGTAGGATTTAGAAGAGATTGATGGATGGATGTGCTAACGAAAATAACCGTGTGGAACTATAAATAAAGAAGAAAATATTACTACTAGCGGTCACTCATCAGGCTATCGACGGCTCTTCATAGGCAACTTTCTAAGGATCGACATGGTATGACCGTTTCATGACGATCCTTACGATTATGTGAAGATGACGCGTCGTACTCGTTTCGTGTGCGGGCGCCCGGGCGCCCGGGCGCTCGGTGTCGAGCTCGGTTCGCCCAGACGCCCCCGCCGGCGACGATGCGATACGATAAGCTGTGCCGAAGCTGACGTGAATTTCAGGTGATGAGGTCGACACTTATCGCCACGTTTGTTACATTTATGTGAAATAGCTTTCGTCCATGTCATCATTTTGTGCTGAACACAATAAAATTATTGTGGTCGGGTGCATCATGTAGGTGCTATTTTATTTATGTAAGAAAATAGTAGGTTAGTGTATGCAGGGGGTACCTAACTACCTACATAGTCCCGATGGGGTATGTACCTACATAGTTTCGTATTACTGAAAAAAGGCTGTGAGTATTGAAATAGTGAGCAATATCTTGGAATTATTAATAGGTAAGTATATAAAATAGATTGCTAAAATAAATTTCCCTTGACTGATTTGATTCGATAAAGGTATCCTTTGAAATATATGTGTAATTCACAGCTGACAGCTGGATAGGAAGGTACATACGTAGTAGGTAGGTACCCTATCTCAAAGTAGTCTATACAATTCTCTAAGTACATACTTCCATAAAATTTTGCTATGGGTTGTGTTTGTGATTACGTTACTGCGTAAAATTTAAATGACATGTTACCTACTTGAAGCTTTCCTGAACGCAAGCAATACGTACAACAGTAAAAATCGCATATAAATGAGTTAGGTAACCCGTAATACATTAGCGGGAAGAAAGACAAACTGATAAAAACACCAAATTGATTGGGGGATAACAGGGGTTGCGTTAAATAGGTACCCCCTTATGGGCACCACTGACAAGTTGTTCTTAAAAATGTCTTCCATGTAAAGACAACACAGCTTTATTAGAATAATGTAAATCACTCAATTTAACATTTTCTGACTAATACACTGCCACAAAAACTACTGAATTGGTTTTAAATTTTTAATTGTTAGTACCCGGATACAAATTTTTTTAGCAAACAACGCCATCTACTGAAGTAGCTTTAGTGTTGCTACTCGCCAATAGATGTCAGGAAGAGTCTATTGTAGCAGTTTTTCATTGCCTGAAAATACGGATAAAATAACATTTTCTGAAAATGAATCCTAGCTAGATCGATTTATCGCCCCCGAAACCCCCTGCATACTTTTCATGAAAATCGTTTCCGAGACTCAGAAAATATAATATTCCAGAATTGCTCGTTTAAAAGTATTAGATAGGTGGAAGTTATAATTCAAATATTGCCTATTTAGGTGTAAATATAGATCGAGACGGTGAGATAGAACCAGAAGACCAGAAGCTACAACTCAATACTCCGGTCTCCGACAAACACATGGATACAAAGATATTTTACCACATACAATATCATTGCATGGATATGAGAATGACATAACGCTGGCATAGAGCATTCTGTTAAGAGGTTTAATACAACGTTTTTTATACTTTGAAATGTTTTTAGCTTCGTAGCCAAATCATTAATGATCGTGTTTCTAATTTATAGAACCGGAAAACTTGCCTCTAATGCGATTAAGTAGAATAAACCCAGTAATCATTTGCGTGCTTCCTTTTCAGTTGGCAACGTGTAGGCGTCATGCCTTTGGTGTAACTGATGTCCATGTAACTCGTCTGTTATAAGAACTAGTTAGGTACTTATAAAATATGAAAATATCTGATAATGATGAAACGCTATCACAATTTTGTTGTGATGACGTATACTTAACTACATCAAAACAGCTTCTACTGATTGTTTACGTTCGCCGAAATTGTACTGATTTGAAGATTTTTTTCAGGGTACCTCCTCTGCAAGTAACGTGAGGATGAATTTTTTAATCGTCGCGTACCTTATACATAGTGTGGGGTATCCTTGAAAATATCTTCTAATAATATTATGGGTCTTCTTAACCCATTTTTAGATTTAGGGTTCCAAAATATTTGGCTTTCAAGGCAGATATCGAAAGTGACAGTTCGTATTCTGTTCCCATTTCGCACGTATAGTCACTCGCACACGCCTCCATCTCTTTCACACGCGATATAATGATAAGCCACGAGCGTTCAGGGATTACATTTGGGTTCAATAAATACTGGTCCCAATAACTCCTGAGAGATCCCCGGATTATCGCTAAGTGCTTTACGGCCGCCGCCGGCGCGCCGTGACTGTGAGCCACGTGAGCTCTGAACAGACGTCTAATAGCTTTGATTTCCTAGATTCAGTCTTCGGGTATTAATTACTTCGAGGGTTTAACGTTTCTTATCATTTTGGAAGTTCCTTGGGGCGTCAGTACTTATTGGATTTCAGTAACACCATAGTCATGACAAATGGGTTGCTTGCCAGAAAGAAGTCAAAAGAAATAAAATTACCTACAATTATTTACAAAACGATTAAAAAAAACTAATGTTGTAAGGTAACATAGGTATGTACTATGTTCACATATGATGTTATTACACGGAAAACATAATAGTAGGTACATAATACATAGTAGCTATTATATGTGTTTTCGTAGATCCGAGCAATGAAGTAACTATCATAAGGATGTTTATTTATTTATTTATTTATTCGGCACACCAACGTATGTTACACTTCACAATACAAATATTATACAAGAGAAACAAAACTTACAATCGTGTACACACAATTACAGGTGAGCACAGCATTCACATTAAACGCTCAGTTGTAAAAGATTTATACTACTTATTACTAATTTTATCAACACTTATAGTTACAGTGGTTACAGTTTAAAATGTCAAGATAACATAAAAATTGAATCTAAAATAGTATCTAATAAAATTGATAAAATAGTAGCAAAGCAAAATAAAATTCATAGCAAAATCAAATCTAATGAAAACAACTCAAAATTAAAACAAATAAAATAATTATAATTTAGAATTGAAAATACATTGATATTAAAATAAAATTAATTCATTGATACTAAAATAAACATCAAATCGAATAAAACAAAATCAAATTTAAAACCAATAAAATAATTATAATTTTAAAATTAAGACAAAATCTAAAATAATTATTACATTACAATAAAAATAATCATAATTTAATAAATATATATGTATAATTTAAAATTAAAACAAAATCTAAAATAATTATTACATTAAAATAAAAATAATCAAAAGAGATTTAAAAACAAATGACAAAATTAATAATTTATGAGTCTATCCTAGATTTGCAATTTTTAAAGTGATTTTTAAATTTAAACAATGAACTCCCAAATATGTCTAGTGTCCAGTGAGAGGCAGTGATAGCGTTGTAAAAACTTAATAACCTATTAACCTATCATTATACCTATACATAACATATGTTATCATTGACCATCCAGAATTCTTAACCAACTTCAAGTTTACCAAGCCTTTGCACACGGCGTACTTTTACGGCGCCGAAAACGCGCAGATTCCGCTCGTTTTCGTCGGATGCGCTTCAAAAACGCGCTGTGTGTAAAACCTAGTTTTAAATACTCTACGAGTACATCTGACATTTAATTTACGTAAGATACAGATAAAATATGTGATACGTTAACATCGGACGAATGGTAAGATCTGGTAAGATACTTTGTACGATTGGACAGTTACCGTTGAACCGGGTTGCGTGTTGAACTTAGTGACCATTACAGCTTTCCACGCAGAGAGCCTGAAAAAGCTCAGCCGAGAAGACATTAATTGCGAAGAGGGAGGACTAGCTGACTCTCTTCGACGCATAAGGGTTGCGAACTTAGTAAGGGCACCCCTTGTGCGGTTCGGACCTGGCTTTACCACCTTGTACCTTGGACGTTACATGACGGTTAGAACATCTCATTATTAAACAATAGCAAGCATAATGTAATTGCTGATATTGTGCAGTGCACTAGAGTGGAGTTGTTTCATTTGCACAACTTCACGTGATATTTCATTAGGTGTAACAATAAAATATGCTTTAAAAGCTCTCAGTTTTTTATCTTCTTAACTGCTGTGATGTCTTTCTAGAGAGTGAGATTATAAAAATGTTATTTAAAAGTTTACAGTCAGAGCAGGCGCACCGAAAATGATATTAATATTATGTGGAATATAACCTACGTAGTACTGTACGTATCAATGTACGTAACATTATTATTCTTTTAATTAGTTTGATTTCATGTGTATGGTGAGCAGTGAGCACGTGCGGGACGGTGCGGCGGCGGTGGTCCGAGGGGCTGCGGTCTGGCCGTCTGGGGCTCCGCGCCGCCGCGCCGGGCTCGGACCTCGATATTGCCGCCGCAGCGGTCGGCGCTTAGAGAATGTAATTAAAATTGACAACGGACGTTTTCCTGCGGACAATCAGTATGCGGTTTCAAATTATTTCTGTTGCCTTTCCGTATTGCTTCACCGCAGTGTTTGCCGCTGCGATCTCCGACACATAGGTAAAATAAATATACGATTGCCACACAGTTTTTATTGAAAGCAATAGCATCCGCATCTACACTAGTTCTACGGTAGAACTAGTGGGAAAAAAAATTCCCACTAGTTCTACGATAGAACTAATCAGTAGAACTAGTGGGAATGAACGGTTCGAATCATGTGAGTTCTATAGGTACCTATAAAGTTCTTTAAGTTGTGTGAAGTCTGTCAATCTGCACTTGATTAGTACAGCGATGGTGATGGGCTCCGATTTCCGCACTTAGCTTCTAAGTTGGGCCATTGTGCGATATAACCCCTACTTTGTTATCCTCATGTCAACATAACAGCTAGAGATCGCTAGGGATCAAGCCTGTACAAAATAAGATGCAGTTAAATGCCATGTGCCAAAGCAACATTGGAAAGTGCCACCTACCATGTATCCATAGATACATAGACCGTGTTTAACTGGTTTTGAAGTATTTTTAAAGTTGTTCAGGGCTGCGCTATGCCGGTGGTGCCGTGGGAAATTCGTCGTAGCAATGTTGCATACTTTTAAGTAGGTGTTTCATTACTATTGTAGTGGATACCTACTTCAAAACATATTTCATATACCTGTATAAAAATCGCGAGGTGTTTGCTGAAGCAAGCTGAACAAAACACCCTTGGTCTCAGTATCTAGTCTCATACTCAAAATTCTCTATAATATTGAATACTATATTTGTGCATGGTTTTCTGTAAAGATTTGCAGGTTGTAAAGTTAAAATCAAAAGCAAGGGGCCTTTGGCCGTACATATCCAGCCTTGCGTTTTTCGAGCCAGGAATACGTGGAACGTGAGTCAATTTATAGGCTGGAATCATAAAGCGTAGTACTCGTGTAGCCGGCGCGGTAGTGCGGCGGTGCAGTGAAGCGCCTTACGAATTTTATGAGCCACGGAACGCCTCAACGGAGACGTACTCAATTAGGGCTTTTCAGATCTAGCAGGTTTTCAGCACGCTTTACAGGCGATTTTGTAGCACGTATGACGTAGGGCGCCACCGTAGGAGGTGGTACGAGCGTCAGAAGTTAATTTAAGGTCGTATACGCACGCTGTCGCGTGTCAGCTACGCCGCGTTGTACTATCTACGTACACGCAATGAACTAATATACTAACGTACTATATTCGTTCACTGGGTATACGGGATACGGGCGTTCTTTTAAAGTAAACAGCGCCGCGCCGATACGCTAGTGTGACAAAACGTTTTCTTCGTTATACTTCATATTGGCGAATGCGACGGCACGGGGCGATGACATGCTGTTATCAATGACCTACGTGACTGCCTCGGCAGAATCGAGCGCTCAGGCAACAAACATAGCCAATTTGCTCCCCAAGAGTCCCCAATGAGACTTAGATGGCTGGATAATGACGGTCGGCAGCATCTATATCAACATAAAAATGTCTGGTACCATGAAAGCACTCATTCGAGTAAAACTGTCGCAATGTACTGTGTAGGTACTAGACACACTGAGAGACTAGAGCACATAGCGCTCTCGTAACGTTTTATAGTTCCATAATCATTGCCACCGCCCACCAGTCCCCGTGGCCCGTACGCTACAGCGATCGCTGGCTCGCTGTAGCCTGCAGGGTATTTAACAGCTGCCAACACCAACAACTGCGACGTTACAGCTCACTACAGTAAATTAGACCGTAGACAATGTTAAACTTTACGATGTTGCTATTTTGTTTTATTCGAATGCTGTGAGATAAGACTTACATTTTTTATGTACCTAATTTGTAACTAAAAAGCGGCCAAGTGCGAGACGGACTCGCCCATGAAGGGTTCCGTAGCAGCAAGTAACATAGTATAAAAGTTCTTGTACTTCATTGTAACTTTGATCGATGTTTTTTGCGGTTTACGATTTATGACGTGTTAAAAAAACCTACTTACTAGATCTCGTTCAAATCAATTTTCGTTGGAAGTTTTTACGGTAATGTACATCATGTATTATACCACTTTGGAAGTGTCTCTCGCGCAAACTATTAAATTTAGAAAAAAATGATATGAGAAACCTCAATATAATTTTTGAAGACCTATCCATAGATACCCCGTATGGGTTTGATGAAAAAAATATATTTGAGTTTCAGTTCTATGTATGGGGAACCCCCAAAATTTATTGTTTTTTTTTCAATTTTTGTGTGAAATCTTAACGCGGTTTACAGTATACATCTACTGACCAAGTTTCAACAGTATAGTTCTTATAGTTTCGGAGAAAAGTGGCTGTGACATACGGACGGACAGAGAGACAGACATGACGAATTTATAGGGGTTCCGTTTTTTGCCATTTGGCTACGGAACCCTAATAAACGAGCACAGGAACCACTTGATGGCTCCTATTGGTTGGTCATCATCGTCCATGAATATCAGCAACACCAAAGGCATCACCGATGCGTTGACAGACAGAAAGGATGTTATGCCGGGGCCCAGTCTTCGACATTGCGACCGAACCTTGCAACGCAAGTACCTACTTACAGGCACACTTTATAGTCATTTTACAAGGACGGTTGTAGCTACCCTAACGGGTAAAAATTAAGCGAAAAAAGTAGTCGATCTACACAATTGTGAGTTTTTAGCTTTTAGGACGGAGAGGTTATTAAAATAATAGTTACCTACTATAAGCGAACCTTACCTGCGACAAGCCGATGAATCAGTACGGTACGGTACATTGTATACCTACATAGCCTCTCTTGTTTGAAGTTTCATAAAAAACCCAGTATTAATTTTATTGATGCTAACCGGAAGTAAATGCATGAATCTTGTGATTCATAACGTAAATTTTGGTGATCGAAAGTTTTTTAATTTCCATGATTAGCACCTGTCGTCATCTTTAGCCTTTTAATTTTGTATGAGTTAAATTTTAAGATTTTATTACTGAGAATAGCGGAATTGATGTGAACCGGGAATCAGGTACCTCGGTACTACCAGTAAGCATGCACCGATTTCAGTGAGCTTAATATATTTTCAATCAGAATTAGGTCAATAATTATAAAAATTACAACAATTTTGAAATCGTACTCGTAGTTTGATAGGATTGCGCTCGCGGCCCTTCAAAAAAATACATAATACCTACCTACCTACCTAGACTGCAATGTCATAATTATTATAGTAAAATATTCGCACCACTTTGCAGTTTTTGATTTTAAATTAGTTATTAAGTGTTGTTATGTAAAACTAATATTTTAAACAGTTCGTAGCTTAATAATTCCTAATGCTGCCCAGAGTGCCGTGTTGTGCTCGCCTGTTTGCAGTAAATATAAATATTTGTTATGCTACAGTTGGTTTAGTTAACTTAATTACACACCATGGAATTTCCAAACTACAGGAATTTTAAAATTACCCTTGGGAATTCCGTAGCAATTAAACGTTAAAATATACTTAACAAGTCCCACTGAATTAATAATTTGAAATAAGTATAAGTACTACTTTCTTTACTATCAATTTCCAAACGAATTATTTCGGAGTATTCAATTATTCTGTAACAAACAGTAGATATAAAATGTAATAAGGTAAGTAAAAAAATCCTACTGAATTTTATTGATCGTCAATTATGATTCTTGCTACGAGCAGTACCAGCCACTCATATACCTCCATATTAATATACACTACTAATAAGTAGAAGTCATTTATTACTGTTGTGTTGTGTTCTATTCTTCGAAATAATTCATGTTGATAAATAACCTAAATACCAGGTCTATCGGTAAAATTATCAAAACAAATAATAAAGTTCTCGGAACATTAATCATCATAAAAGTTGCTGACGAAACATTCTAACGCATGGGTTTTCCAACCGAACTAAAATATCTGCCCTTGCGATTATTTTATCGTTTGATATGAAACAAAGTTACGTACTGGTAGAGTTCATTGATCTCATTATTTGTTACAGTAAGATACACATAGGTATATTTTTTTTTTTTTCTTTATTTGGGAAACATACAGTGTCTTATGCCTAGAATATTAACACGATAATGCTTATCTTTAACACCATTTAAGAGTTTCCGCATATAAAAATCTAAGTTTGTTTGCTCCTTTTTTTAACATTAAAAGAAAAAGAAAGTAAGAAAAAGACCGAAAAAAACAAGTTAAGGAGTCACAGCGAACCAGTTTGAAGTCATCAAATGTTTTATTATCTTTGGAGACGTGTTAAATAGATCGAAATCGGGGAAGCCATCCAGTTTGTTGAGATGGTATGCTGACCTAACAAAAAATGATTTTTTTCTATAATTGGTTAACGAGGCAGGAATATGAAGGCATACGTGTGGCCTTCTCACAGATCTGGTGCCTTACCATGAACTCTAATAAAATGTGTCATGTTTAGGACAGGTCAGCTTGTAGCTAAAACCTGACAGGAGTGTATTTTGTACCATGAACTTTTACCGATAACCTGCAATGCCTCTACTTCTGTCCTGCATCTTAGTCTATGACATGGAAGGTACTTGATTTGTACTAATTATGTTCTGAAATAGAGCGTTTTATCGGTTTACCGGTTTTCAAATGAATGCGTAATATTGATGTTTTTAAAAGTTTAAAATAACAATCTCAATTGAAGATTTTGAGATTTGTTATAAATACGTAAGTGTTGTGATTTATTAACCTTTCGTTCTCTAAAATTACCAAAAAAATTATCGCTAAGTGATGCTTACATTTTTGAACGTAATCTTACACCACTTGACACTTGACACAATGACATGTCTAAATGTCTAATAAAATGTGTGATTTATAATGCCGGTCACTCACATTCGCGCGAATACGCGAACCCATAAGTGTGGGACGACATTCGCGAATGATTATGCGAAGTTTTCGAGGCATTCGGGGTTTTCCAAGCTGTGTCGGTTTTTTGTCTCGCACATCAAAGCGCGCGAACCTCGAACCTTCGTGTAGTCTCCCACACATTCGTGCGACCAGTTGCGCACACGACTAAAAAGGTGATGTATCTCTTAATTTTTCGTGGTTCGTGGCGTCTAATCGTACTACCATTTATTTTCTGTATTGAAAATGGATTTTAATGACAACAACATAATAACAACAGCAAGATTGAACATTCCTGAACAAAGTGTAGGAGGAAGCGGAAATGGGCTTATATGCTCATATGCGAACCCATTTGCCAGACCACCCTTCACATATGTGCAAACATTCGTAAAAATGTCAAACATTTGCGCGCATGTGAGTGACCGGGGTTAGGAGCGATAATTTAAAAAGCATAAGTACAATGAATGTTTTTAAAATTTTCCAAACAAATGACTTGTATTTATTTTGTGATGATGGTGTATTCGAAATTTGCCATGGCTGCATCCCGTCGTGTTTCATCATCATCAACGAAATAGCCGAAACAGGACAATAAATGTTACTTTCGGTGAGCTGTAATATTTTGACGTTAACATATGCCACTTTCTGATGTCAATACGTCAACAATCGCGTCATGGTACACGAATTGCAGGGCAGAAGATAATTTTTGAAGTCATGTGACCGCTGTCCTGTTACGGTGACGTGGTCGCTGGCTGCCCTGTGTTTTAGCCAGATCATGGTAGGATATAGCAGGACAGGCCAATTATCGCCTAATATTGACCTGTTTTAAGAGTTCATGGTAAGCCCCCTGGTTGGTACATTGAGGCTTATGTTCGCCTACTGGTCGGGTGAGTCAATTTGGTTTTGTAAGATTTTAATAAATAAGGTGATATCTCCTATTTTACGTCTTTCACAAAGCGGTAATATATGATGGTTTTTGCATCTTAAATTATAATTATCATCCCGTGTATTGCAATAACAATCAAGTCGGGCATTTTGAGCTGCTTAAACACTTCAGACTCAGAAGTTTTGTCATGGGAGTTCGGTCTATACTGTCTATACCATTCTACCGATTAATACCGTCTGCCAGTAACGGATTGAAGGCTTAGGCTGTACAGATCACTTACCGGATGCATATGTACTGATAACTACACGATTCCCGAACAAAAGCAGTCGAGCTATGTTTTTGTGGCACGATATATCAAATAGGTATAACGACACGGGCAGACAGCGGTCGGCGTTTAGTTAAAATATCTCCGACGTCAGTGGTCACACTGGACACTGACCCGGAATTCCGCTGACGTTGATCTATACGTCATCCAGCGCACTAAAACCCACTTGACTCGTGAAGAAAGAAGGTATTTTGTTTATTTGGGACCGATATATTATGTGACTGAATAGATAATAGTACATCAATTAACATGGGCGTTCATGGGCGACGATAGCCACTTACCATCAGGTGGATCGTCAGCTCGTTTGCCGGCTATTTCCATAAAAAATCTTGTTAATGTACCTACTTTTGGTTCGGAGCGTGTAAACTATAATTATTTAATTATAATTACTAAAATTAAACTAATTATATTCAGGATTTTGACAGAAAAAAAATACCTATTGCCGATTTGGAGGCTGGTTTAATACTCATTTTACATTCATGGTGGGCTCATCCGGTGGGCCGAGCACATTCGCTGAGCCGTCACATTATGTTCTTAGAACTAATATGGAACTACGCTAATGCTGAAACAGTAGTAGGGGAAGAGGGCTATTCTTAACTACATAATTAGCCGTACAAGTCGGTTTGGAGTCAACTTTTGACAAAGCCCCTTCGTAATTGATCTTTCTATGTAAAGAGCACATCAGTAGGCCAGTTGACGATAGCGAAGCTATACAAGATAGTTAAAAATAAGTTGCCCAGAATTGTTAAAATGTGTGTACGTGGAGTGGCACTGTGACGCCACCGATTTAGGTACCGAGTGTGTGAGGCAGAATTCGCGAGTTTGCAGTTTCACAATATGTCAGGCTCTGTATTTATTTTTTACTCCAATGAAAATAGTTTATAGCTAGAAAAAAAATAGCCAAAATTACGTTAGATACATTTGTGAAGCCTTTTAAATTCTACTGTAATCCAGATTTTATAAGCTCGGCAGGAGAATAACAAACATAATGTTGTGCTAGTCTGATTATGGAATGATCCTCGTGTAGACATCTCTGATCTCTTCCACGGGTAGCAACCCCCCGCGTGTCCTCTACCTTCGCTCAGTCGGGGAACCACTTATTAAACGTTACGGTTGTTATACGAAGGTTGTTAGTAAACAATCTGTAGTATTACCGAACGGCCCGCTGTGTCTGTGGGAGTCCCGCGGCGCAGTTTCCCCTCAACACGCTATAGGGAAACACCGCGGATCACCCACTTTATCGGTAACTCCTTGTTACGTTTAGCAATCACAATAACATTACAATACTGTATGTACAAATATAATACTTTTATTTATAACTTGTTTTTCCTTATGAGTTATGCACTCATGAATCATATTCCTTAAACATATTTGTCATATAGTTGCACTTTTATAACGGGTCAAAGATTTTTCCTTGCTATAGGTACTTGACTTTTTTCTCATTTCAAGTTCATTCATATCACCTACTAAAAATATATTTGAGGACTTAACGGCATTAGGTACAATTTCTTGTACGAGAATGGATGAAGACTTGAGCCACGAGCCCCAATCTCAAACTAAAATTGCGTAGGTATAATAGCTACACCGAATGTTCCTTGGAAATCCTGTAGACTCCCCGTATTGCGTCAGATAACCCATTGGGTGTCTGTCGAAAATTTCCCTCTCAAAAAAGAGGATATAACATTGTCTGACGAATCGATATTTCCTACTGACTCAACTTGGGTTTCCGTAAAATTGCATAAAATCCAAGCAGCGTGTTTATTAGTAGAAGACTGTCGAAATATTGGTTTGTAACAGCATTAAAACAGTTCGCTAGAGGGTCCGTTAATGGGTACCGAGAACTATCCATGAAATTGGAAACTGAGGTTTATCGTCGTGTTTAAAGTTAAATCGATTCAGTTTGCTCGCTGACTGTTAAATAGATAAAATCCATATTCAACGACGAACTAAATGTCAGTTCTGCGAATAGTTTACCAACAAATTATACAGGGCTGGGATGTTGGCGGCCGGACGAGGGACAGCCCGTCGTCCGACATTCAAAGCTTCCAGGGAAAACCAATGTATTAATTAATGATAAGGGTAATTGAAAACCTGGTTATAATACTAATATATATAGATTGGCACTTAGACACGGGCTGTGCTGAAAATTCATGCAGACTCTTTCTTCAGAATTCTCTAGAAAAGACCTGATTAGGAACTCCCTTACTTTTCATTTCGGCAGTCGTTAGAGCACTTTATACCTGTAGTAATGAAATAGCAAGAAATATAAACGTAGTCGGCGACGGTTCTTGCAACAGTGGCGGTACACCGTTCTATAGAGCGCGGCGGTCCGGTCGACGTAATATTTCTCGCGTCGGGAACAGACCCGGCCAATCGCCCGTTATGATTCTGCTTATTTTTACGCCGTCGACGTCACATTTCCCGAGGTTTCAGGAACTGTTCGACTACCGTCATTAGAAGCGAGGATAAGTTCAACTCTTCGCGAGTTACGTTTGAAGACATTGGACATTCTAGACATAAAGGACTTTTTTATGTAAAACCCTTTTTTATATTTGAAGCTTTTACTTTACAATACTTTTTAGGTCTATTTTTGAAGATCTTCAGATCCTGGCGCTTCGTTAAACCACGAAATTCATCAATTTAGCTACAGGTTGGGGACAGAAAGTACTGTGGCAGAAACGATCATGAAAATTGTACTGTAGAGCTCAGACTGTAGAAGTGTGGAGATCGTCTACGAATCCAGTCGTCTAAACAGTTTTTCAGTACCTACTCTGGATTCGTCCAAACACCAGAGGTAACCTTTGCCCCCCGAAAATTTAATGATGAACTGGTGTTTGAAAATGAGTGAGTGAAATAGGATTTCAGTCATATTTTCCCTGACTTAAATGATGTTTTCCTCACTCATTCATAATATGATATTCTACGAATACAGTCCGTGCACGAGAATTTTAAGAAATATTGACATATCATTGTGACATATTGACCTAGTATAGTGATAATTAGTCGAAATTATGCGCGCAGGTAATTATAAAATCATTGTACTTATAAGGAAAAATGTATTTAATTTTTTTAATTAAAAGACACTTCCTTGGCTTTAACCCATTAACGGCCCATTACCGAGCACGAGTTAGGGACTGTTCTTGAGGAGGCCTAGAGCAAGTGTCGGAAAATTTCATGCCACCCGAAGGCCTCCGACGTGGCTTCACGACTGTTATCTTACGATGAACCAAGCCCGACAAAGGCATAAAGATTTTTTTTGTTACTAGCGGTCACTCACCTAACTACCAACCGCGCCGGCTATTGCTTAACTCGGCGAATTACTTAGAATCTATGCAAGCCGCTGGGCGATAAGCGCTACATTTTTATATACGCTACACATTACTTGTATTACTATTTATGTAGGTAAGAGTAAAGTTCTGTTAATCGTTTGGCATTTGCTGGTCAGACACGGGCATCGTATTGGTTTACGAGGAGCGGGCACTGCGGGCAGCCGGCTGACGTCTTTGTCGCCGGTCGTGAAAGAAAACACTTTACCGCCGTATTACCATGTTTTCCAGCGGCGCCGTGATTTAGACTGCGCTCTACTTGCTGTAACAAAACAATTTAACTCTGTGTTTTGATTTTATATTCTGTATACTTCATAATTTATTAAAATATTGTAATCTCTTGAGCATGGACCAGGTTTTAGTTTCGGGGGGGGGGGGGGGGGGGGGTTCAAGTTTCAGGGGGGGGGGGTTCAAGAAAATACAACGACTAAAAGTACATAAAATAACCCTAAAGAAAATTGAGACTTTATTTTTTCTCACGACGCCGCGACGTACATATTATTATGTAGTGCCATCTATTATTAGTTTAGTCAAAAAGTTCAAAAACGTGTTTAATAGAAATAAATCTCGTAAAAATATGTGCGATAGCTCATTGGATTCGGAATGACGTTTGAATGACGTTTATTAGCACATAAAAATGTCAGTCCTTAACATTTCGGGGGGGGGGGGGGGGGTTTGAACCCCCGAAACCCTCCCCCTGGCTACGCCCATGCCTTGAGGTTATACAGCAGACGCGTTTGTACCAAACACCTACTGAAATGACTCTACAGACTGTCTTTGTTAAGAAATACTTAAATGGAGCCTTTAAGCTTCAAAAGATAACGTCAAAATGGTTTATTTTGTCATAGAAACAAACGGCTCACATAATGAGATTCAAAATTAGGGCCCATTGTAAGGTAGGTATATCTTGAATTTCGTCATCACTCAGTGAATGTACATTCTGTCTGGAGACCGGTGGCGTTTCGAAAAGCCTACTACTCTAAGTGTGTATAGGAATCCAAAATCCTTGCTAACGAACGAGCGTTGGAACAGTCAAGGTTCAGGAGTGGATTAGCATAACCACAAGTCGATGGCAGCGGTGCAGCGGTGCAGTGACGACAGCGCACAGACTCGGTGAGTCTTGCCTTGCGGTGGTCGACTCGGGTGGTTTGCGGTGAATGTACTGCACTAGCCACTCGTCTTTAAAGATAACTGTAATTTGAATCTTCAAGACTATACTGAGATATTTCGAATAAACCACTTTCCTTGTTAATTTCTTTATTAGATTCTCATTTGTTTATTGTTGGTGGAAGCCTCGGTGATTGTTCAAAACTACGCAGCAATACTACTTTATTATTATTCTAAGACTACATAGACCATAGCAGTAAGTTAATTCGTATGTAGCGTTGCATTTTAAAGGAATTTTATTAATAAATTCGACTTTGAGCTGCGGATTACTGTTCAATTACGAGGAAAATAAGTGCCAGTTGCCGCGGTTCAGCTTTAAAAGTAAAAAATGTGCTTTGAGTATTTTATACCGTTTCATACTGCGCTCTTTGCATCCGAGCGTATGCATACGTGACTGCATCCTCTATGAATAGATTTTCCTCTCTTCAATAAGATGTTTTTTGGTTGCGTTGGTGATTGTTAAAAATTATCTAAAGAAAAATATTTTTAACCTCTTTAAAATAACTTTATCGCTACGGAAGCAATTGACGCGGACAGCCAGAGCTGCTGACAAGGAGGTGTGATTCAGAACGAAATGACTTTTTCAATTCAAAAACACGATCAGGTACATAAAAATATACATTCATATACATACTGCTTTACAGTGTTTATTTACATAAATGGTAATTTGAACTAAAACGTAGCTAACTAATTACCATAGGTGTCGTTACATTGCGTGCGCCACGCAGAGACTGCTCGTTAGCTAATCTGTGCCATCATTCGACGCGTCACAAATTTCAAATTATCAGAGTCCGTTTCATTCGAGGGCACTGAGGGCAGAGACCGAAAGTACTGAAACACTACACAGCGGCGGGAATTTCTGGCGGGAAAACACCGCGCTCTGAATAGGATTGAGTACTGAGGTTTTCACCTCGGGTACCGTTTGAATTAAACGCGTGTAGGTACGTCAAATAACATGAATTTCGAGTCCTCGCAATATTTGCACAAGTCGGATTTTTTCTGTGGTAATAGCTGCTGAATAAGCCTATACGCCACCTGATGGCTAAGGGTCATCGTTGTGCAAATGTATGTCTCCAGGGGCTACCTACACGGACGGGGTAGACTAAAAAACAGCAAGTTCTCATGCTGAGGTTAACTGGATCTTCAACTGATTTAAGGAAATTTTCGAAAGAGCTATCCGGATTTGTAACACAATATAAGAAAGCTGCGGAGTAATTTACGCCCGGCGTTGCATTGGGAATTTCTATGGTATAGCTCATGTCCTTAGCGTCAAATGACCAGACTGCATTTTGGTCAGGCATGTAGGCTAAAAAAAATTGGCTTAGGACGGTATGTTTTTATGTAATTCATCCTTTCATTTAGAACAGTGTTTTTTCTTCTTTGCAAAATTAAATGCGAATGCGAAATACTCAAATCATTTTCTCGGAAATTGAAGTGTCTTTACTCAATGAAGACAAAGCCATCACATATTAAGGTTCATCAGTCCTGAGTGCTACACAAAGACGGCAATTGATAAGATACGTGCCCCGTGCCCGACCCGTGCGTAGCAGTGACGACTGACGACACGTGACGTGTCGTGACCCCACCACCCCGGCGTGACGTGACACGTGACTGATTAGCAGCTCCAGCGACTGGCTGATCACTATCAGACTCATCACTATGAGACTTTATTATCAGTGAATTGAACACATTAGGGCGTCTGATCGACCCTGCTCAACTGTATTGTTATTGATTATTGAGTTCAGACACCTAGCTAAGTAATTAATATTGTTACTAATGGATATTATATAACATTTACGATTTAGTTACGATATTAAACCCGCAAGGTCGCTGCATGATTTATTGTTAATCCACTATAGAATCTAGATATCGACGTCTGTTAAAATCTCATAGGGTTACATATTAATGCGAGCGCGGGCGTGGCGCAGAAAGATGTAGACAACAAAGACCGCTAATGAACCACGTTATCAATTTTTTTGTTCCATTTTGGACAACCCCACGCATATAAATAAATTCTTTCCTATCCTTACAGAACTATAGGAAATGGGAAAATGCGGACACATAGTTCCGGTTTACCATAGTTTCAGTCAAGTCATTCACTTTAGTTAGTTCGCTAATGTCAAATACCAAATCCTGCTGATTCCGTCATGAGGATTACCTCATAATAATTATATTATAATAGCATCTTGTATTCTTGTAGGACTATTGGAGGTCGCATGAAAATCCGCCATAACCACTCCGTACGCATGTTCAAGGGATTTTCTATTTTAATATTGAGGAGGAAGACCCCGAGGGATGGATTTAGGGTGTTTTAAAGTTAAAGGGAAAAAGTTTGATTAGCCGGTTTTATCTGAGAGGTCAGCCCCGGGGCGGGCCATTTAACAGAGTGGCCGCATTTATCGGCCGCGCACGTCTCGGCCGTGTCCACGACATGAGCTGCTGGCTGAGGGCAGACCTGGATTGAGCTGGACGGGTTTGTCTCTGCTCCGGTGGGATATTTTGATTGATCTACTATAAGTCTACATCTCAACTATTCATTGATCGTACCGTGGTATCTTTTTGTAATTGCATACTATGATATCGTTTCAATGTTCAAACTCACTTTTTTTGTTTCTATTTTGCCAATAAACTTATTTTCTAAATTTTAAAGGACAGAAAAATAATTTACATCTTAACTCAATTTTCCTTTCATAATCTAAGGAGGTTTTTTCCTTTTAAATTGTATGTATCACACGCTGCATCCCATAACTTGTGCCACGACCATCCGCGGGTCCGCCAATGGCATACAAATTCATCTCCAGGTATTTGTAGGTAACTTTGTTCCGTCCATAAATCCGTCGGCTTGAGGTCCACTCATAACTATGTGGGAAAATAGTCCGCGTGAAGCTGCAAAGGCCAATAGAGCCAACAGTAACTTATCATTCGAAACAAACAAACAAAATCCTTTCATAGCTTACGTTTAACGACATGGGTTTGATGAAGGTATGTGTTAGCCATACATCAGACATGTTAAAAAATATGTAAACTTTTTTTTATTTCACGTTTTTTCAGAGGATACTAGAGTATTTATCTTGTTTCATTCGCATTCACATTTTAAATCATTCAATCAATTCAATTCAAATCATTCATTCACTGTTTAGACCTTCGCTATTTCACACGCAATCGCAAAATAATTATTTTAGCATCTTTGCTATTGCATTTGTAAAGCCGGATAAATCATCGCTATCATCATGCACCCAAGGTTTAATGTATTGTAAACTTTATTTCTTGTGGAATACTCTTAACTCTCCCAGCAATGTAATAGTCAATAGGTATCCTTCTCTACACTTAGAGCAGTAGGTACAATGGATATAATTAATTAAGGAAGATAACAACTCTGTAACCTGTGTGTCTGTGTGTGTGTTAACTATTCTCTGTACATCCTGAAGGTTGACTGTTAGAGAATGCTATTTAGCATTAAGTCCGCCAATTGTACCACTCCTTGGGGTTCAATAAAGATTAAATAAATAAATAAATAACAATAGAGCCATTTCATGCCATATAATATAGTAAAAGACCGTTTAAGTCACATTACACTTGAATCAGTCAGGCCAGAGTGTCGCGCTGTGCGAACACTCTTTGTGCACAAAATAAGTTTAACTCAAAAAGAAGTTAAGTGTCGCAGAGTTGACTGAAATCTCAGACAGGTCTGCCTCACTCGGCATGTTTATTCAATAGCGATTTTCCGCTTTTTCCTCAACACTTTTACGACCCTATTTTATGGGCTGTAGAGCTCAAAATTGCCACTAATTTCAAACTGAAAGTTAGGTAATTTTTAGCGTCGGCCGCATTATATGCACATTATGCAGATATAAACATGAATTGCCCGGAATCTCTTTACCTCGATAGAGCGTCCCGGGGCGGCCGCCAAATACGGAACGCATTCAAATTTATGCACATTTATTTGGTCCGTAAAATATGGAAACTGCTATAAAAACTTAAATTTCTACGTCACCGTTTATATTAGATAACTGAAAGTTTGTTATGATTCCGCCTTTCGAGCTGCTTCGTTAGTTAATATACGTAATAATAGAAATATACCATTTTTATTTTATAGGGGATGTTACTGTATTGATAAGTGGTCATCGTTGGCCAGAGATATCTGTAACACTTGCACACGGCTGTCATTTTCAGGATTGTAGCAATTAGGTTGGTACGATTGCTAGCCAATAAGAAGCGGTGAATTAACTTTTTCTCAATAGTATAATAGCAGTGATAGCCTAGCGGTAGAACGTTGGTCTCCCGAACGAAGGGGCCCGAGTTCAAATCCTGGCACGCACTTCTAATTTTCAAATATTATGTGCGTATTAGAAGTTAATTATCACTTGCTTCGGTGAAGGAAAACATCGTGAGGAAACCTGCACACCGGAGAGTTCTCCATAAAAGTTCTCGAAGGTATGTGAAGTCTACCAATCCGCACTTGGCCAGCGTGGTAGACTATGGCCTGACCCTCACATTCTGAGAGGAGACCCCGAGCCCAGCAGTGGGACAATTATGGGTTGTTGCTTTGCTTTGCAATAGTATAATATAAGGGTCATACACCTCGAGCGGCATATAGCCCTAAAAATCCTTCAGCAACCACCTTCTATCGGTGTTTAGTGTGTTGGTCTCCCTTCAATGCGCTCGCGCAGGGCTATGTTGAATGTCTGAAAAGACTACATTATTTTAAAGGGGCACGCACTCTCGCTTATAAACTTAATAAGATTGTACAAAATTAAAAGACATCTATTAAATAGGTACTTTGTTTTCACTCTAAATGCGATTTGTTAAACAAAGAGTCGCCGCGATCTACCTTATTATCTGGCTTTGTTATTTCATTGCTGTCTTCAACAATTGCGTCGCGGAACTCGAAACATTTCGTTCGCGACAATGATAATACGGATAATGAGCGCCGTTAAAATAATTATAATTGTTTGGAACCGGACCGAGCCGAGCTGACGAGGTAGGTGAAACTCTTAATGAGTTCAGGGCTGGCGGCAGTGGAGGCGCAGCGCTGGGCGAAGTGCGCGCGTAATGAGGATATCCTTTGTTTGTGGCATCCTTCACGTAACTTATACCGCAACTTCACGGGATTTTCTGGTTTATTATGTAATGACTTTGCATAAAAACTTGCCCACTATGCGGAAGAAAAAGTAAAGCGCTTCATTGTTCCCTAGATAAGTTCCACCAGTCGTGAATGAAGTGAATCGTGGTAATAGATAAGAGATGGCGCCACTTGCTCTATCTCTAATCATAAAATATAATGTTTCGCATATTCAGTTATTTCCTCCATAATATGTGTATGCTAACAAAATATTTTTGCGTTTTAGTTGAACTTTCAACACTGCTAACCTAACATGTAAAATATGTAAGGAAGATCTAGGAGAGTTAAAATGTTCTTAAGTATATCTACCCTAAGTGAATAGCAATAATATTATCAATCAATTTCATAGAATAAAACTATGTAAAAAATATTAAACAGTGTACCTGTTATCCCTCTTCAAATCAATTGGCGGACTCGTGGGTCACGGGCCACGGCACTCACGGTACTAAGCTGAATAAATGAGGGCCCAAAGCTATCTCGACACGATTGTCCGCTGTTTACGCGTTGCCAAACCTTTTTCAATATGCAAATACTGCCCACGACTTGCTTACACTTCATTTTAGTATAAATATTTGATCAGCATTCTCTACAAGGGCCGAATTTGGAAAAATCCTAAGGGTGTGATTATGTCGCGTGTGGAAGGAAAAATGAGCTTTCAATTTCACGTTTTCACCGTTCCTTTTGTAGGCTCAGGATCGATGGTACCCAAGGCTAGCGAAAGATTAACATATTGTTTTGAATTTCATATAATATCACAGTCTCATGCATTATTTGTTTAAGGTTAATATATTGTTCTATCTACGTATAATCGAAAGCATGTATTTTTTTAACCTTGTTCCAAAATTTTTTTTATATTGTAATTGCAATAATATCATTCCCCAGGTCATTTTATATTTTATGGTTTTGCTAATGATACCGCCTTAAAGTAACATGTTATTTTTGCTTTGTATTAACTGAAAACAATTTAACACCATCGCATAAGGTGGTAAAGATTTTCCGCGTTGCTGACTTCGGCTCCAGATTACTAAAGAAATGTTAGTTTCCAGTTTTATTATAATCGAATCGATAAATCTTATCGCCGCCATGTGCCTCCCCCCGCACTCGGCAGTCGTTGATAAGTCACTCCGCAAGATAAATGGCGTTCATTATAATATACAGGGTGAATTTTTTAGCACTCCAACAAAAGTATCGGTGCGTGAAAACGGAGTGGGTATACCCATAAAAGATTATTGATAGGTATAATTTTTCTTAATTCTCGTGTAGGAACGTTCGTTTAACTTATTTAGAAATGATTTTTCACCGTAGAAACTCGACTTTTATTGTTATTGATGTCTTAACTTGTATCTGTCATAGATAGTCCATGATGAACTACAGCTCGTATGTAATGTAAAGTATATAATATCCAGAAAAACTTAAGAGTCAGATACTATTCTTAATTATAATATTATTCTCTAACAGTACCAATAAATGAGAAATCAATACCAATATGAAGATAACTAGCGTGAAGACCCTGGTTCTCCTACTGCCAACTGATCACAGGGTCCCGAGGCCTCGGTCCGGACCGTGACCTTAAAATAATAACTTTCTGTCGTGCTAACATTATTATATTACATTCGTTTTGGACAACCGAACAAGCTGAAGAAAGTAAGTTGCATAAGAATCCATAGTTCATCGCAACACTCAAGTTGGAGGTGAGTCTCTGCAAGTTTGCTACAGGTACAGCTACAGACACAGTACTAAAGCTGTATTGACCTAAAAAGTTGATGATACATTTGTGATCGACCTCAAATACAGTTGTTATGAGTTTGCATTTAATTAGGCGGTTGCCTTATAATAAGCGTAATAGTTAAGTTAGTATTAGACTACTTTGCAACAATCCGCGCAAGCACCAACACGTGTTTCGCTCCGAAACGGAGCATCATCATTTCGGGGCAAAACACGTGTTGGTGCTGGTATGTATGTTAGTATATACTTATAATTATTGTAGTGCATGTTTCCGTTATGGCAGGGAGGGAGGGAGGTGCAACGCATGTCTTAAACTATATACATACCATCATACATGTTAACCGCGGATTGTTGCAAAGTAGACTAATACTAACTTAATAACAATGGATTTTCGCAAAGTAACGCCTGATACATAAATTCAGAAGTAGTTTTACTTCAAAACGTCGGTGTGTATAAAGCCTAATGTTATCCTCCTAAGCCTAAATCAAGAATCATACTTCAGCGCAATTTCAGTGGAATAGATATCGAACAGTTTCGTGCAGATGCAGCGAATGTTGACTGGAGTGTGGTTCATGACATTGATGACGTTGATACACAGGTAACTATATTTAACTCGCTACTCATTCAGCTGTTAGATCGTCATGCTCCGCTGCGACCTGTACGAATTCGCCACCTTCCAGCCCCCTGGCTAACAGATGATATCAAAGAGTTAATTCAGAAGAAAAACCGGGCGAAATCAAAATATAAGACGGACCCCAGTGACAAAAACCGCGATACATATATATCTATACGCAATCATTGCAATAAGGTCTGTAGGAATGCTCAACGACGCCACATTCATAAATCAGTGCAAGACGAAGATCCGGCAAAAGTCTGGAAGTTTCTTCGGTCTCTAGGAGTGGGAAAATCACATCAGGATTCTCCTACAAATAATATCGACTTAGAGCTACTTAACCAGCATTTCTCTAATACGTCTAGCATGGATGTTAATGCTAAGTACACAACGATAAATACTCTTTCTAGTGTTTTCCCTCCTGACAATCCATTATTTAACTTTTCTCAATTTAAGGATCGTGATGTTAAGCAGAGCGTAATGTCCATTCATTCAGATGCAATTGGCAGTGATAGCATTAGTCGTAAAATGATCATCCCTATTCTTGACCTCATCCTTCCAACTATAACACGTATCCTTAATTATTCTATTACTTCTGGTATTTTTCCTACTCCCTGGAAAGAGGCTTTAATTATTCCTCTTCCTAAGAAGACCAATCCCTCCAGTTTCTCTGATTATCGTCCTATTTCCATTCTTCCTTTCCTTTCAAAAGTATTCGAGCGTCTTATATATCAACAGTTATGTTCCTATCTTACCAATTTCAATTTATTAAATCCCCTACAATCCGGTTTCCGCCCTGGTCATAGTACGACTACTGCATTGCTGAAAATTACTGACGATATTCGTCTAGGAATGGACAAGCGACAGGTCACGGTTCTGGCGCTGCTGGATTTTAGCAATGCATTTAACGCTGTTGACCATGACTTGTTGCTAGCCACGTTGCGTTCCGTTAACATATCTCCGACTGCAATTGAGTGGTTTCGCAGTTACCTCCTGGAGCGCCGGCAACGAGTTCGGGTTAAGGTTACATATTCTTCCTGGTCTCGTACTGTCGCTGGAGTACCGCAAGGTGGCGTGTTGTCTCCTCTTCTCTTTTCTATATTTATAAATTCTATAAGTCACCATCTATCTTCTTCCTACCATCTTTATGCTGATGATCTGCAGATCTATAGACAAGGCAAAGTTGAAGACCTTCCAGCAATTATCGGGGCTGTAAACGATGATCTTTCTTGTATATCGGAGTGGAGTCATTCGCATGGCTTACTGGTTAACCCACTTAAATCCCAAGTTATCATCATCGGCAGCCAATGGATGATTAGTAAAATCGATTGGAACCAAGTGCCTCCTGTTGTCTTTAACGCAACTATTATTCCTTACAGTGACAAGGTCAAGAATTTAGGGATTATTATGGATCGGACTTTGTCGTGGGGTCCCCAAGTAAATGAGGTCAGTAGGAAAATGTTCTCAGTTATTAGATCTCTTCGTAGGCTCCGTAATTTTCTCCCAACAGCTACAAAAATTGCGCTCGTCCATTCTCTCTTATTCCCAATACTTGACTATGCTGACATATGCTATCTGGACTTAACAGAGGAGCATCTAAATAAACTTGAGAGGCTTCAAAATCTTTGCATCCGGTTCATATTCAATCTTCGGAAATATGACCACGTCTCCGAATTTCGCACAAAACTCAAGTGGCTCCCAATCCGCCTTCGCCGGGATACTCACATTCTTGCTTCCCTTTACTCCGTGCTGTTTAATCCTATAGCACCTGACTACTTAAACTCACTTTTCCGATATCGACATCTTGCTCATGATCGTTTTCTTCGATCTTCTACAAATCTTACCTTAAGTTTTCCTAAGTGTTCTTCTTCATTTTTTGCAAAATCTTTTTCAGCTAGGGCTGTTCAGCTTTGGAACTCATTGCCATTGTCCATACGCCGCGCTCAATCTCTAAATATTTTTAAAAGATTAATTAAAGCGTACTTTCTTTCGTCATAACATTGCAGACCACCTGCTATAATATTTATTGCCTGTTTGCTACTTTTATGACACTATGTATTATATCTGTACTATTTCAATAAGCACTCGTACACCACTACACTGTCTCTATATTAATTTGTCCTCTTCCCTAAGGTTGCCTGGAAGAAATTGCTTCTTTAGCGATAAGGCCGCCTGTTGTACCTACCATTCTAGCTATACCTTTAAGTTATTACTGTATATTGGTGTACAATAAAGAGTATTGTTGTTGTTGTTGTTGTTGTTATCTTTCCAAATATTTTTTTCTGTTCTTTCCCAGAATTTTACAAAACACGAAAATAATCCCTAAAGCCGTCGTTAGCGAGCGAGGGAACGAGTTCTCCCATGGGCCAACATTAAAGGCAAACATACACGCCGTCGACATCATCAATTTTAATTTACGTAAACAACGTAAAGCCTCTCTTGAAAGAGGCCTTTTTATTGTGAACACAGCGGCGCGGCCGCGGCGGGTGAATTCCACTCGTTGCGAACGAGAAGTCATAACGATTCATTTTGTGTGGTCCCGTTGGTTTGACTTATTAATCGACTCTTCAGGAATTACAACTCTAGTGGCTCGCTGGCATCTTTTCTGTTATGCACATTTTTCTAGACAAAATTTACTCTCAATAAAAACAAGCACGTTGCGTTCTTGTAATTAGAACATTACACCGCAGAGTACTTAAACTCCTCGTAATTACAAACAATATTGGCTGTTTAAAGGTCATTGACTTTCTACAAACCAAATGCTCGGAGAATACGCAATTCTATCAACTATTCTTTTAATTAAAGACATTGGATACCGGCTTACACCCACGTTGACGTCTCCGTAATTCTATGACTCTGCTGAAGAGCGAATAGTCTCGGGATCCATTATCCGGGATGTATGTACCCAGTACCGTTATGTGGCAAATAATAAAAAACGCTTCACACTTATAGCCCCACACTAGGATTCCCTGTGTCGTGGGTGCCATGGACAACACACAACATAGACCACACCCAGACCAAGAACAGAAATTCAAACTCATCATTCAAATTTCCGCCTCGCCCGAAATCGAACCCAGGACCCTTGGCGCATCGATCCATCATGGTAACCTTTTTGTCAGGCACTAGTAGTCCAGTAGTATGTCCATTCTATCCGCAAACATATAGTGAATCATAGAGCGTGGGCAGAGAGGTAAAAAAATAATAAATGCTTACATACATCCCCGCAGTAGGTTTTTACCTGTGTTACGAGTGGCATGGACGACATACACAACACACACATATAACTGAGTACAAATATTTATCTCTCACATAAATATCTGCCCCAGCCCGGAATCGAACCCGGGACCCCTCGCATCGCAGGCAGGGTCGCTACCAACTAGGCTACAGGGTCGAAATTCCAACTCCGTCACTCACACCTATGTCACTCTTTTTCTCTGTCCCCTGGTATGGTGTCAATTAAGACTGGTGTCATGATATGAGGGAAACCAAAGCAGTAAGCGTGTTTGTCACTTGTTCAGTCCCAGTTTAATAATACACAGTTGTCCGCAATCACGCTCCGAGTACATATTTAATTTAATCGTTAATCAGCTGTATTTCCTAGCTTCCTTTGTTTCGTTGCCTTGAGGTAACGAAATAGTGAGCAAATGAAGGAATCGCTTTAGTTAATCTCGTTAATTAATACGTCTGTAACGGGACGGGGACGGGGACGGGGACGGGGACGGGGACGAGGACGGGGCGGGGAAGGGACGACACGCTGCAGTAACACGTGACTTGTGTAGCTTGTGTATCTACAAATTAACAACGGTTCTCAATCTTCGTAGAACATGTATTTTGGATTGGTCCATTTTTATTTCTTACGAAAAACTTCGTTACTGGGTATAATATTACCGACTGCGGCGTCACTGTATGAATTAATGAAAGCAAAATTAAGACTAGGTGACGACCGTAAATGGTCTGTTAAGTGACCGTAAAACAGGTTTAAAATATTACATCTAGTAAGCTCAAAAAAACAATCCCTATTAATGCAAAGTTAAATATTAGTTATCCTTCTTCTACTGTATTAATTGACTTGGGCATTGGACCAAGATTTCTAGACCTAAGAATAGGCAGGAGATATCAAGAGGACTTGTAAAAAAGTCTTAATTTAAGTCTGAATTACATGAAACATTGATGACAAAATACATATACAACGCTTTGAGAAGCGCCAGTCTCAGAGTATCTTGTTTCCTTAATTCGTCCGCCCCGCTCGATTGCTTAGTGTGGCGCAATTTGCACACAATTGGCGTGAGAACGTCGCGCGTCGGCTACAGCCGCCACCCGCCAGCCGCGAGGACCAAGGACTCAGCACCGTCTGCCTTCGTTGACTAATTAGTCACTTATTACACTGGTAATAATGGGTGCTAATTCTATGGTGGTGATAGAAAATTTCACGTGAAGCAAAAGGAAGAATGTACATATTTTGCTGCTTTACGAATGATTTTATGGATAATTTTAATTGTATTCGAGACAGATTGTAATTCGTATGATGATATGATTAGTATTCGTGCCCGTATCTAGCAAACTGGATAAAGTTATTGTTTGTCTATTACATACGTTTGATTGTATGTGGCTATGAGCTCTCATATTTCAATTATCATTATGTGTTTAGCCCACTCCGAAAGGGCGGCTGCCTGAGCGCTGGATTCACTGAATGATCAGGTATCAGTGGAAGTGCTACTATCCACTTCAACCCACGTTTAGTCACTAGTTACCCTTTGATCCGTGAGTGAACTCTTGTGACATAAATCAGTGTAAACACTACAAAGTTACAAGTTCCTCATTAACAGAATTTCCTTGAAACGTACGGATGCTGAAGACGATTGGAACTATCAGAAGCACGTAGTTCCAACAAAGCTAGTGATCGTAATCAACAGGCCGCCGCTCATCCGTCCGGTTGTTAGTTTACGAATTAAGTGCCATTCTCTGCATGCCACTGTAGCATCGTCACTGTCAAGGATAGCCTGCAATACCTGCTTTGTGGTTCGACGTCCTGTTTGCATTTAGACCACATTTAGACTATCACTATTGCATTATGTCACGCTGTATCTATGCTGTTTATAAAATAGTATTAATTGTCATAAAATTTATCTTTAGGCATGCGTCAATCAAATAGTGACCATAATAAATACTAAATTTTCTACCCGTCGAGTGTATAATTTATATCCCTTATTGGAATCTCTTTACATGAAACGTATATAAAATGAAACAAATACATAACTTGGGTGACAAATTAGACAACCATTAATATCTAGTTAGCGAAAGCTTCACACAGGACACAGGTACGTAAACTGTAACGCGCGAGACAGCGAGAGATAGATGTAATGAATTTGAGGGAGGTGCCCTGTGCGTAACTTAAATTAATCAGATAATACGCTTTAAATAACTTCCAAAATCTACGAAGTAGTAATCAACGTGGAGCCACTAGCATCTGAAATGCCACTCTTGCCTTCTGGAGCACCTGGGCTTTACCCACGAGTCCTTGCACTCAACCCAAGGACTAACTCGTCTTCACAGGACGCGAGAGAAACCCTCTATGGGCGGCTAACAGCCCCATAGGTTCCTCCTGCCCCGCAAGGGACGGAGTGAAGACCACGAGAGTCGCCAGCTACAATATCAGAAATCTAAGTCGGGAGGAAAACGATTCATATTTCTAAACGTAAGGTTTATTTTATCGAAATTCGGTTCTACGGGTCATGTGGGCTAAGGACGAAAAGTTTGGAAGGTAGACCGGGAACGTTAAATAAATAAGTTGTGTTTAAATTTTATACCGGTTGAAGGACTTCTTGAAAATCCTTTGGGCGGTTTAAAGTTGGCGTTCTGACAAACCTCACCAGTTCATAATTTATACATGTTTTGATCTCACGCCCATGTTCTACCTAAATCACCTTAAAACGAAGTATCTTATAATTTTGATTACCCCATTATAAATGCAGCACACTCGTATATTTTATGTGTAAACTGTAAGCGTATGATGATGTGACTAAACGTTCATTTAGCATAGTAGGTATGAAAATTATTAAACCAATACGCGACTAGCAAAGATTACTTCGCTATTCGCACAAGAATGGAATAGTCGAGCTCTACACAAACACAATTATGTGTGCGTTAGTTGTGGCAGAAGGCCGGCCGTTCCCTCGCTGGGTCGCTACATGTCGAGCCCAAACTTGGATATTCATTTCATATTTATTCAGTTGCTAGTTTATTTGGATGGGATGTAGGCAAACAGGCTTATTCAGTTCTCTGCTGGCCGAAGGACCGCTCGGACACTTGAGGGGTCGACGCAACGCAAACAGTCCCCGGATTAGGATTCTTTTACGGACACACAAAAATAACGAAGTATCCCGAGCCTGGATTAAGACAGTTATATTTTGAGGATATTGCAATATAAGAAAGTAAATATAATATCATAACAAATACCGGTGGAAGGAAACTTGAAGAGTTATGTGAATATAGTTGGCATGGTTACAATGCTGGATAGTAATATGTGGATTCGAGCTGCCAATCAATCCCGCCCGAGCCCGATCAATGCAATACAGAAATGCCATAATGACCACTTTATCGTTGGACGATCTCGTTGAAACACAAAGGTTTAACGATCCTGTCATACAGTTTGTCATACTCATCATAATCATGAAAATACTGGTTCAATGGTTCATTATTGAGCTAGAAAGTTACGTAAATGTTAATGACAGATTGACTATAAAGTTTAAAATTTGATTTATTTATATTACCTAAGGCCAGGAATTCACCGCAGTTCTGGATAAAACATTGTCAAAATACGAATGAAGCCATCTGCGATTGCCAAGTCAATCTATTTGTTTAAAACATAAAAGATTTTTAATATTGATATGGTCATTATAATATGTTGTTAGGTTAGCTAATTACGTGATAACTTAAGACAGACTGATCCTTAACTAGGGACTGATTAAATTAACCGACTTGGTATTACGAGTACTCGGATCTCACATTTTTTTACGATAGAAGAACTGAGTTGCGAGACTTGGTTTTTTACAAGTTTTGATGGCATATTATTATCGTCGTGCTTTCCGTTCGATAAGTTCGTAGCACGGTCTACGGATCTTACAGTATAGTGGGTAAACTTCCTAAAGGCGTTAAAGTCGATAAAATTAATGATTTTGCCGAGCGCAACAATCACGGGCAGACAATGCACTCTATTGTTCTGCCCTCGCGGTGAAACCTTACCTCTGTGACTCGCTTATTAATTGTAAACCAATATTTTATAGATCGAATCGTCGCGCCAAGCCATTGTTAACAGTTAAGAGTTAATGAGGACTTTATTTAAAGTAAACAACCTCGTTTCGCTACGGTAAAAATAATTATTAGGGGCATCGCTCACGGCTACTTTTAGTAGCGCGAAGTCATTGTGAACGGTCGTGATGTAGTCGTGATGAAGTCATGATATGGTCGCAATACCGTCGCATGATCGATACTTACCTGCACCCACGTAACTGTGAAGGCGACCACCGCACGTTAGTTAGTAGCGAATCTGTGTATTATCTATCTTATTGTGATACTGTATCGTTACCACCACGCGTTGCGAAAGCGATCGTATGTACATACGATACCTTACCAACCCAACTGGCAGGGAGGGTGGGACAATTTACTCTAACCCACAGCTCTAATCGAATTAACTTTGCAAACGGATTACTGAATCGAAAAATGATCCTCGCAAATCCTTAGATAAACTTAACTTTAACTAAGATAAACTTAATCTTTTGCATTGGTGAGTGCTTCGACGTTTGCAGATTCAATCGATAATATTAACTTGAAAATATTTTTCTTTGGAGGTACCTTAAACTTCTACTGTGACAGAGCGTAGTTGGGCGAAAGATAGGATTTTCTTTCACGTACTTAGTATCCAAACGTTTATTTGACTTCTGAACAGTTTGTAGAATCATAAAAAAAAGATATTTATTATCATCTCTGTTTAGTGCACAAACATGTGTGGTTCGGTGAATATTGCAGTAACTATCGACAGTTGTTATTTAGCAATGAATTTCATGGCTTATTATTAAAATGCACGAAACCGAAAGTGTGTAGGTACCTACCTTAAATATATTTTTACTGTATAGTCACAACAAATATATTATTAGTATTGCTAAAGAAGAAAAATGGGGTTAATGAACTGAAAAAATACAATATCAATGCACATTTCGGCTCTTGGCCATTATAATTTCAAATTGTGTGCCGTAAAATGGGTTTAACGGGCAATTTTCGTCCTTTTGGTGGAAAGGACGATCGTAAAGGTAATAGGTATAAATGTTTATATCATGAGGAAAGTCGCGCCGCGCCGGGAGCTCAAAGCGTTACCTCGCTCCTGTTAGAAGGAAATATAAAGTTATAAAATTGCATCAACTACGGTAAAGTTATAAAAAGGATTCTTTATGGAGTTATGGTATCTAAATAAACAGTCCCTTTCTTTGTTCAGTCTCCAGGGCCAAATATTGGGTAGAATGATTTCGCATTTTAGTTAGATGTGTGCAAGGACTGTAGAGTGTAAGGCCAAGCATTAGCATTAAATCCTGCAGCATTCGATAGCTCCCATGTCGCTGGACGCTCCACACTCACTGCAGTATGCAAACCGCGTACTCTAGCTCTTGCTAGATAACGAAGCGGAAAGGAATTTCAAGGAGCGAAGCAAAAAAGAAATCCTGGCAAATATGAAAAACCCCTGAAAACGCAGTTTTATTTCACCACTGCGCTGTTGTTCAAAATTACTGAAAAGCTGAACTTGAATAGGTAAAATATAGCAGGAAAAATAAAATGCCCACCATTTTTCAAAACAAACGAGATCTTTATGAATTTTGTTTTCATTTCCTTTTTGAAATGCAACTGCATTTAATGTTTTTAATTTATGAATGGGGGCAAAAGGGTAATGGCGTTCTCATGACGGAAGGTTAACGGTAAATGTCTTACATTGTTCTAAAATCTTAGCTTTATGAACGATACACAGCACACGGCACCAATGCGCGCTGCTCATTCGGACGTATTTCCAGTTTGCTATACTGTTTAATATAATATCATTTATACTCAGTTATATAACGTAGGTATAGTGAATGGGGCGCACACAATGATATTATAATGTAAAAAGAGGTAGATATGTCACTAGCGCGCTGATGATGAACATCGTAAGAACAGGCGATTGACTATTCTGCTCGAAATCGTTCTATCAATACAAGACGATACGCACTCTTTTGTTGTTGTGAGAAGTGCTTGACATTTGACATACAGCGTTAAAATGCCTTCGTGTATTATAACAATGTGATTGGCGTAGTGAAACCAAAGATAAACGTGTTGTAGCTCTTTTCGGAACAGATTTTTTGGTTGATTTGTAAGGGTATCTATATTTTTTTACGGGTAAGTATCTATATTTTTTTTAAATATCATTGGGGGCACGGAGAAACAGCTCGCACGGCGTCTCCCGCTGCGCTATCGTTTCTCTATAACTTGTTAGCTGCTGTAACATTGTTGTGTTTATTTAATAATCTTCATGTTTTATATTTTTCAAACTTACTGTATAAACTCACGTTTAGTTGCAATAATATTTTCTACAATGTATTAATTCAACATAATAATATATCCATTGTTTACTTCAGTAATAAACTTGTAATATATTCAACATTAAAATAATTTCTTTCATTGATGATATCGACGTCGATCCCCTCGTCATTTCAAAGCGACATTGATATGGCAAATGATATTTCTATATCTGGTGCTAGAGAACAAAATGTTTGGACATAATTTGCCGTGGAGATGAGGTAAATGGCGGATTATGTAAAACTCGCCTAAAGGCGGCCTGGACGAATCCTGCTCACACCTCCTTTAGAAGCGACTTGAGTATTACAAGACTGTAAAGAGGACATTATGAGAGAAGGCCGAAGCTCGGCAGTACTGTAGGATAGTAGCTGTGCTGTAATGATGATCGTATGACGTTTGCGTGGTCGTAGAGGTACAGTCATTTGCAGAGAAAAGTAACCCATCTGTTACTCTGTGTTTATAAACAGATGAGTTACTTTTCTCTGCAGGTGACTGTACTCGTTTACAACATAAAACTGATTTCCAAATAAAATTGTATATGTTATTCGAGCGAGTGCACTTCGCAAAAATCCTACAGCCGTTGTTTTCAGTTGACGTTTCAAGTATCTCAAGCGACAGAGGTAGGTAACTGAGCGCTCGTCTCAGCCAAAATATTACAAGTGATAGAAGTGAGTGGAGGTCTACTCTCACAGAAAATATTATCGTCAAATAGTTTTACAAGCAACTACTCCCAGTTTTCCTCTCTTGACTTTTTCTTTATTAGAGCAAGTGAATTAACTACGTCTTTCCAGCCAGTCTTCGTCGTTTCTCGTTGTTTTCTTTTTAATCTTTATACTAGTCACGTATCAGTGGAACCTCGTTATAAAAACAATTATCCCTTCCACTATTTATCCGATCAGTTTCCCTGATAGTTCACATTACCCGCTGTAGGGCCGCGGCTAGTCCCATTCTGGAGTGGCCCCACGCACTTATCCACTAATAATCTAGAGTAATGTATCGTTACATTTATACTATTTTTTATTAGATTAACCAACAATAGTCATACAAAATCTGAAGTATGTATTACGAGGAATTGTCTTAAATTATGTAATACTAGCTGACCCGGCGAACTTCGTACCGCCTATTTTTTTTCTAATATAAAAGTAGCCTAAGTTACTCCTTGTTACATCAGCTATCTGCCAGTGAAAGTCCCGTCAAAATCGGTCCAACCATTTCAGATATTAGCCAGAACAAACAGACAGACAGACGGACCGATAGACAAAATTGTAAAAAATGTTGTTTTGGTATATGTACCGTGTATAGGTACATCCAAATGCACTTAGTAAAAAGCGGTTATTTTAATATTACAAACAGACACTCCAATTTGGTTTATTTGTATAGACTAGCGCGTAGGCCGTGATTTGCCCTTATTTCCCAGCACTTTATGTAGGTACCTTACATCTTATGCCAGGTCATGGTTTACCGTCAGTAGACCAAGTTTGCTTAATTTTTAACCGACTTCAAAAAAAGGAGGAGGTTCTCAATTCGACTGTATTTTTTTTTTTTATGTTTGTTACCTCAGAACTTTGGACTGGGCGAACCGATTTTGATGATTTTTTTTTAATCGAAAGCTGATGGCTGTCATGTGGTCCCACATAAATTTTATTGAGATCTGACAATGGCATCCATGAGAAAACTACATAAGTCGTAAATTTGTGTTAAGATGTGCGCGACAAATTGACGAATAACTCAATATCACGTCAACAGATTTTGATGATTCTTTTTTTAATAGAAAGCTGGTGCTTGTCATGTGGTCCCACATAAATTTGAACGAGATCTGACAAGTAGTTTTTGAGAATTTGAAGTCGGTTATTTTTTGTTAGTAAAATTTAGATTATATGAAAATCTGTTCAGTTTTTGGCGTGAAGAAATAACAAATACATTAATAATACATCCTCATAAACTTTTTTTATTTGTAATATTAGAAGGATAATATTATTATATAAGTGGTGCAAAGTGTTTCCCGAGTCCAAAGGAACCCCGCTTTTTGGGATGCCTTTTTCTGTTATAATTAAAAAAAAACTTAAGTCTGTAAAGTCGGTTTACGGACGGTAGTTTAACGTGACAACGTCATGACAAAACATTGATGAAATAATTGCATACTTTTACAGATAAAATTGAGCGCTTCAGCCGATCGTAGCTGATCGTGCCTCTCTATCGCTTTTGCCGCTCTCTCACTCGCGGAACGCTAGGTACATTTTTTCGTGCGTGCGCCAGGCGTTCATCGTTTTAATAGACGTTATCACGTCAAAAACCTTACCTATCCTGATATATTTGTTTGTATGTGAAAATAGACAATAACGTTAGATCAGATCCGCCGAGTTTATA
This sequence comes from Thymelicus sylvestris, assembly GCA_911387775.1. Lineage (NCBI taxonomy): Eukaryota > Metazoa > Arthropoda > Insecta > Lepidoptera > Hesperiidae > Thymelicus > Thymelicus sylvestris. The sequence goes on from OU426893.1 coordinate 528,978, forward strand.
TAACACCTTCCCCAGCTTATATAAAGAGAGCTGTCGCAGAAGGACAAGTACTACTGTATGTACTATTACTACTTATCAAGGAGTCCTTACTTATTTATTACTACTCTTAAATCTCCAAATTGAACGTAATAGGCGAACAAATGCACCTATTCTCGCGTTAATAATTTCCTGTGAACAAAAATGATTCTTCTCGACACAACCGGTGGTGCGGGCGGCGGCGGCGGCATGGCGGCACCCAGTACTCCCAGTACCCACTGTAATCTTCGTAAGCCAGGAAATAGTCCCCGATCTCCCTAACGACGGCTCTAAATCAACGCGGAATGCGCTCGCGACGAATTTAAAATAAGGACCTCTTTATGTAATTCGATGTGAGGGCGCTTTGTCGAGCCTTTTTAAACGCTTTGCGTAATGTCACCCGCGGGATGGCGGGATGGCGGGATGGCGGGATCACGGGATGGCGGCCACCAGCTGCCACCTGGCGTCGAATTAAAACCGCGGTTGTTACGACTTACGCCGTAGAGAATTACACACCTACTTACTTCTTATTTAATTTAGACTTTTCCCGGTTGACGTAGAGACCAAAGATTTAGAATGATTAATCAGTAGCTCGAGCACGAATATTTGCGAGAAAGTATTCGTATGGTTAACGTAAGCAATTTGTATGGCATTTTTTCAAAAGCGCCCCTATCGTGCGTAAATGGTACTAAAATGCCATACAAATTTGACAAATTGCTTACGTTAACCATACGAATACTTTCTCGCAAATATTCGTGCTCGAGCTACAGTTTAAAGTCGCTTCTCCTGAAGAAATGCTATTGTTTTTTTCGTGGTTTACATTAAGTTTTTATGTGTAACTTTTATAATGATAGGTACAGCGTTAGAGATCATGGACAGTTTTGAGGGCACTTAAAATCGCAAGACCCGATTATTAATCCTTCGATAAATGATAACGATAAATAGTTTGGTCATCCTGCCCTGCAGTGGACATCATGCTGGAAGCTATTAATAATAACAAGAAGTAACATTTGGAGGGAAATAATTGAGCAACTACAATGTCTACAATAGAATGTACAAAGAGCGGGGTACAGTTCCGGGCGGATTCCGGCCTAATTCAAGGTAAAGTTCCGGAGGCATTCGTTGCCGGATGTTTAGCCACTTACTTCTGTCGCCGGAGTTTGACTTTAGCTTCAAATTTAATTGGCGCTTTACGGCACTTGCTAAGGAATTAAATTACCTAAGTAACTTTACTTTCTTCCACTTGCCTTTTCGCTGAAAGTAGTTGTAAGGTTTAGCTGTAACAAAAACTTTATAGTGTAACTGCTCAGTTACAAACTAAACTTAAGTACTAAACTCGTGCTTCATACCTGCTACGTACCTACATGTTTAATTGTAAAATTTAATAAGTAAATTAAATGAATGGTACATGGCTAAATGCGCCGGCCATTGAGGCAACTTCCCATTATTCCCACTTCTCAGGAATGGAGTTTTATCACATCTACTATACTGAACTGCTGACATACTTAGTAACAACAAGAATTGGTACTGGGAAAGTAGAACAGTAGGCTCAGCAACTAATTAAAGTGTATCTCCATATTAATATGGTTTTCCTACTTCTTAGGACTGAGATGAACGCTTCGCCCGCCGGTAGGTTTGTTAGTTACTACTATATACCTACTAGTTAGTTATACTCGTTGAATCCAGTCCTAAAATTTCTTGGCAACTTCACTTCAGGAAACCGACGTAAGTTTGTCTGTAATAAAAGGTAACAGTATTTATTAGATGTCTTGAAACTTGCAAAAGTGGTCACAATAATAAGAAGGAACAATTTTGAAGCGAGGTGAAGACTCGCGAATTTCGCTGACGAGCGGCACGTGCCCGTATGGATATGAAGTCTGCAAACTGTGTGCAAATATAGTATTCTGCGCTTCCTGCAAATGCGCCGATCTGCGCTGTTAGCAGCGTCAGGACTCCACGTCTCCACCCACCGGTCGTACGCGCCACTTGTACGAGTCGTTGTGCTCCGGAAAATGTAACATCTTATTTGCATTTTACAGCGAATGTGTATTGAAATTGTCCTCGTTTTATTGCTTACAGCTTACATGGTACTTCCTCATATAATTTATTGCGCAGTACAAACTAAGTCAATTTAAAACGAGACTCGAGTCCTCCAGGCTGCAGTGGATTTGACAACAGCTGGTTATGGATTGTCATAATTATTAGAGGATTATACATCTGAAACATCTGTTTCGATTTACGTCTTGTACTCCCAGTACAGTCGGCCGCAGAAGTAGCTTAACATTATAGTACCTTGTCACATTACATTTCTTGAATTTGTCATAGATGTTGCTAGGAAACCGTCGAAACAGTTACAATTACAAAGTACTATAATGTTAAGCTACTTCTGCGGCCGACTGTACCTACAAGAATATTCGCAGACATCCAGCTCGCATGCACAACTTTAGATTTTTCTAAACTGAAGAAATTTAATTAAGTAATTGAATACAGCGCTGTCAGAGGCGTTAGCGAGCGAGAACAATTAAAGAATATATAACAATTTATAAAATTATCTTTCTTCGTCTGCAGTTATTTCATAATTAAGAATAGAAAATTTAATCTCTTCTTATAACGGTGTCTTTCAGACGTTAAATAAAAAGTTACGAAGGCAACTTTAACTGTCTTAAATGGCAGTGATTAAAGTTAAAAGTGTGGTGTGAGCCGTCGACGGCACGCGGCACTGCGGCAGGTACCGCCGGAGTGAGAGAGGCGCTGAGGATCCAGTGGGGATTGTTTCGAGGAGTTTATGTTGGAAATTAGTAGCGCGATGGAGATCGGGAGCGGGAACGGAGTCTGTATCCACAGGATCCACTTTGCATTCGCTTAATAACATCCACATTTCGAGAAACCATTTTGAATCTACGAAATGCGGGGTATTTTTCGGCATCTACTAAGTGTCGATGATTGTAAAATAATGACATCGTAAGTGTCTTTGTGTATATTTAGAAGCCTCACCGACGCATTGCCAATCGAGCAGGAAGCGGAGAACCCGCTCGTTACTTACCGCTTGTCGTTCCCAATCTGGGTGACTAAATACTTCAGATAAATTTATCAGTTATTTAAAAGGATGTTAGTTTTTATCTAGTTGTAGTTATATACTTTTTTAAAGGATAACTTTCGAAGTTATACTTCTCTTGGGGCGTTTGAACAAAATTATGAGAGTAAAATGTTTACGATGTGACAGCCAAAAAGCGACATGATGAAGGTTACCAACAAAGAGTTGTAGCATACGGGATGAAATCTTTAGCTGTTTTCGTTCTGTTACGCCACAGAAGTATATGTTCTTACGTGCATACATAATATCATATTGTACACCCACTCGTTTTTTTATGTTGAAAACTTCATCTTTTTAAACAAGTTCTAACGTTGTAATTTGCATTCGTACGAAGCGTTGTCAACACGATTCAGATGTAACAGTGTGATTTTCAGGTATGTAAAAATGTGTAGTGTATATCGAAACACGATGTGAACTATAAAGTCTCCAGCTCCCTGCATTATTGGAAATTGGTAGTTCCATGCAGAAGCGTTCCACGTCACATTCCGTTTATTTCCGGGAACGGTCGTTCATACACCACCTACACCCACACACATACACACACCTGTGTGCGATAAGGACGTGAACGTCTCTTCAGCAACTATGCTCCGTAGGGATTTCCTTTATTTGGAGTAGGTACGTATCTACTTAAATTCTCGTTCTTCACAATCGATATCGGAATGCATTACACAAAACGTAACGACAATGTAATGCGGCTACGTATGTTTGGATTTCCCCTTCAGAGTTAGATATATTTATCATCTTATTGGATAGAGAGGCAGGTAAAATGAATAGGTAAAATCATACGTATTAGGTACACTAAAGCAAAAGATACATCTATTATATAAAATTCTATAAAAAATATTATATAAAGTTGAACTCCTCCGAAACGGCTCGACTGATTTTCGTGAATCTTTGCGTGCATATCGGCTAGGGTGAAGAATCGGACAACATCTGTTTTTCATCCCCCTAAATGTTAATGGTGGTCAACCCCAAAATTTTTGGCAGAACAACGTTTGCCGAGTTAGCTAGTTTGAATATAATTTAAAACTAAAATCCAATCCTGAAAAACATTTACTGCGAAACGGAACAACACCGACAACACGTAACCTACCTAGAACAAAAACAAGAACTAAAATGGCAGCGAAATAAGCGGATCAGAAATCAGAACGAGAAAAATGTAGCAAGGATAAGAAATAGCAGCATAAAGATCGCAGGCTCAAGAGTTATGACGTCAATGCCGTTTCCGGAATCGTTTGCACCTTTGTACCGATAAGGCGGCGGGCGTGAGGCGGGCGTGAGGCGGGCGTGAGGCGAGCGTGAGGCGGAGCGCGCAACGAGCCTTCCATTGTGATAAATCGTGTTCCGATTCAAGTGTTCGCGATTTGTACGCATTGATCTGGACGTCGTACGAATGTAGGTACAGTACGCCATCTGGAGTTGCTTTACGAATAACATTACAGGTATTTTACTGTAATACGGGTACTCATGTTATTTTGTACGACGATTTCGACCCAGTTGCACTGCCGTTCATGACCACGATCCATGCAACTGGCTTCTATTAAAGGGAATCGTCTAAGGATAATCGCCACAATATTCACAGTATGATTATTATCTACTGGTCTTACTCGTACGATGCTTGCATGGCTACAGAGGCTACCTCTTGCTCGAGCGCCGCTAAACAATTCGTTGTGTTCCGGCTTGGAGACTTGCGAGCCAGTTCTTTCTTTCTTCTCTTTGCTTTCTTCGCGGGCAATCCATTGGTGACACCCAAGGTATTATTGATGTCCATGACTGTCGATTACCACTTACCATCTGGAGGCTAGTTTGTTGGCAATTTACTTAAAATAAGACCCCAAGGAAACCGTATGGTCATTTGCTAACAACACGCGATATCAAACTGATACAATTTTGACGTTTTATTTTATTATGTCAGCTAAATCGGAGCGATACGGCAGCTTAATCACTTTAACAGAGTTGTCTAGTGACACCCACTGATGGCAGCGCTTGCAAAAAATGGCGAACCGAATGCCAGCGGCGAATTTATTTTAATTCAATTTGCCGCCCGCGGCTTCATTAGCGTCGACATACTTCGTCCTTTTGCTTTGAAATTCATATTTTTCAACGCAACGCGCTTAGTTACTAACTTTCATATTTTCATTGGTTGTCTTTATTTTTGAAACTGTCTATGCTTTTGCACAAAAAATGGTTACAGTAAGTATATGTATAGTGCGTCAGTTAAGTGTGAATACGTCATGTAAAATTTTAATAAACATCAAATAATCAAACAGGGCAACACTCTCACTTGAAGTAGCATAGGACCATGGTAAGACTATTACGAATACTACCTACTGCCATAGACTTAAATATATAGATGGGCCATTCCGAACAAAATCCGTGTCACAATTTTCATACTCTGTGACAGCGCTACATTCGGTCAAGTTCGGTTCAAGATGGCGGTATCATATATTTTGCACTAAATAATTTTTAAAAATGTAAGTAAAATTACAGTTATTTACAGTTTTTCAAAAATTACACTTGCCTCGCTTGCTCGCAGCCCACTAAAATGCGTTGGCACCACTTGGACTGGATAATATTTTGGAATATTTGATTCCTGGAGTATAATGGCATATCATATTTATAATACTTAGGAAGTTACTTAATATTTATAATAGGTAGGTACTTAGGAAGAATCTTCTTCCAGCACCGAAGCCGCGTTGCTATAGCGATTCCCATGAGGTTATCTTCTAACGTTATCTTGTTGATTAGTAAGTTTTGTTTAGCTTGGGACACAAAACAAATTTAAATAAATCATTAGTGACTTTGAATCATTGATTCCAAATGACCTATTAACTATCACCATGATGAGAGAAATCGAATGTTAGTCAGATTTTTGACGAAGATAGTGGATTTGATCTTCTAAAATTATTCTAGATTGGGATGCTAGATTCTAAATTTAAAGTGCAATTTTGTGATTGCTGGATAAAATTTAACCCTACACTGCAACACAACAAATGCATTTCAGCCTCGGCCCGAGGCTTGGACCGAGCTAGGGGTGTCACATCGGAAGCCCATTTATTGGACTCTATAAAAAAGCAAAGCAAAGCAACAACCCATAATTGTCCCACTGCTGGGCTCGGGGTCTCCTCTCACAATGTGAGGGGTATTAGGCCATAGTCTACCACGCTGGCCAAGTGCGGATTGGTAGACTTCACACACCTTCGAGAACTTTATGGAGAACTCTCCGGTGTGCAGGTTTCCTCACGATGTTTTCCTTCACGTAAGCAAGTGATAATTAACTTGTAATACGCACATAATATTTGAAAAATTAGAGGTGCGTGCCAGTGTTTGAACTCGGGCCCCTTCGTTCGGGAGACCAACGTTCTACCGCTAGGCTATCACTGCTTATTGGACTCTATACGAGTTTTCAAATTGTACGTGCGTCGTCAGAGAAATAAAATAATATAAAATTATAAACCCACCATTGCATTTTAGATCAATAGGTATGTATTGTACACTGCTTTTATTGTAATTATCATTATCTATCTTCTGAGTGGAAGGAAATTATTTGATTCCTTTTTATAATTTGTCAAATAGTGCTTTTTTCATAATGATTTTTTTAATAAAGCTCCTAGGTCTGCTGGAAGAGATTTCTAATAGAAATAAGCAGTACCTTTGTACAAAATATCTTTTACTGTATTTTATATGCTCTGTTTGTGTACATAAATTGTTAAATAAATAAATAAAATCCTTTTTTCAAAATAAATAAAATTTTCTTAATTTTTAACCGACTTCAAAAAAGGAGGAGGTTCTCAATTCGACTGTATATTTTTTTTTTTTTTTTTTTATGTTTGTTACCTCAGAACTTTGGACTGGGCGAACCGATTTTGATGATTCTTTTTTTAATCGAAAGCTGGTGGCTGTCATGTGGTCCCACATAAATTTTATTGAGATCTGACAACGGCATCCATGAGAAAACTACATAAGTCGTAAATTTGTGTTAAGATGTGCGCGACAAATTGACGAATAACTCAATATCACGCCAACCGATTTCAATGATTCTTTTTTTAATCGAAAGCAGGAGCTTGTCATGTGGTCTCACATAAATTTGAACGAGATCTGACAACTATGTAGTTTTTGAGACTTTGAAGTCGGTTATTTTTTGTTAGTAAAATTTAGATTATTAAGAAGCCACCTTCTTTTGCTCGACAGTGGAACAAGTTGACATGAATGAAATGAACACTCTCGTTATCAGTTTGTAAGAGAAACTGCTACGGGACATTTTTACTACAGCGGGCTCTCGATTGACATCCGTGGAGTGTTTAGAAACTTTAGAGAATTCAGACAAATCCCAGCCACCTGTCACCTGCCACCTGCCAGTAGTGCCAACCCTACACGGACCGCGAGCTTTTATTTAATTCAGACTTCAGTCTGTACACCGCTTTGTTAGTGTAAGTGCAACGTGACGTCATCGCCTAAGCATCGCTTTGGAATACGTTTAATTTGAATCCCGCTTTAAATCAGAAGGGGATAAAGAGATAAAAGATGGCGCAGGACGCGCAAATTACATTTTTCATCTTCCATGTAGCCAGGTGCTACGTTTCGCAGCCGAGGAATTAGATGGGATTGTACTTATTACAATGTTACGAACGAAACGGTATTTATATGATACTTACCTACTTTGATAATATAATTAAGATGTTTCTTTTCGAATGAACAGTTGCTGTTGGCTATATTGGCCTTTAATGTTTCACACAGATAGAGGCCAGCGAAGGCATTTAACGAAGAAATCTAATCAGATAATATGAGTATACGTATATCTATCGCTTGTAAACTGGACCCACGTGGGTGATTCAATTTGAAAAGTCTACTTTTCAGACAAACAGAAAATGACCATACAATCTCGCGACGAAAGATTTTCGTTGTATGCTACCCTTTGTTGCGGTTGGCATGAATCATGGACACCTTGGCTTAGTTCCTAGCCCGGAGCTTCGGAATTCTTGCAGTTAATAGATTGAAGCGTAGCATGCCGTAAGCCTCTTCAGTTATGAGGAGAGACGCGAGAGACCGGTGCGCTGTAACGGGACATTGATGTGTCGAAGATCAATCTTTGTTTTCAGGTTTCCGTCACTTGTTTTGTGTATGTCAATAATATGGAAGCGCTCATAGCCCGGCGGCTTGCGGCGATCATAAGCGATCGACAAAGTTAAGCAACAGCGGGCGCAGTCGGTAGTTAGATGGGTGACCGATAGTGGCAAATATTTCTTGAACGTTTCCGTACTTCGAAGGGCACGTAAAGCCGTCGGTCCCGGTTGTTATAGTAGTCGTTAAGCCATGTGGGAGGTCCTCAATTTGGTTGGCCACTAACCCCTTTCCAATCCGCACTGGAGCAGCGTGGTGGAGTATGCTCTAGGCCTCCTCAAGAGGAGAGGCCCGTGCTTAGTAGTAGACCATTAATGGGTTGAAGCCAAATATCAATTGCACCATATTCAGCATATCTGTAAAATATGTACGAGCTGCGTGGATGTCTCACATCACATCACACCACACATCCACGCAACTCGTACACAAGAAAAATACATTAACACATTACCTAGTGTTAATGTGTTTTTCTTTTTTAAACGGTTTTATTAAGCTTGTCTTAAGTGGGTCAAATCTGCAAACCTAATTAGATCTACTTCCTCTTACTTGAATTTTTGTGAGTTGAATTGAGTTGAAATTATTCATAAACAATTTTAGTAGTAATACTACACTTAGGTGGCTGGTGGGGCTCCAGACGAGGGAACTCCTAAAGGACCTAAACGGTTAAAACAGCACAGTAACAATTTTGTTTATCAGTACCTAGATGGGCGGCATTGGCGCTATTAAACCGTGTATTTACTTTTTAAGCTACTAACTTGTTTTTTAATTAAAACAAGAGACTACGGGACTTTCGTAGCTTGTAAGTGTATTAGCTGTTGTATGTCATCGCCAGACAAAAGGACTTTGTCTAGCCAGTGGAGAACAGGTGTAGACTCGCAGCTGCCGTCCATTTAGTTCAGTCTGCAGCGCTGTTTGAGTTGGCTCGTAATTGTTTAATTCAAGATACACCTACCAAAAGCAAAAATAGGTAAATATTGAAAGGGTTTAAAAATAAGTTAAGACACAAACATTGTTAAAGAAAATACACAGGTTGTCAATAACAATTAATTAATACCATTTTTGGGCAGTCAAGTGAGATGAAGCGAGGTCTCGTCCACCACGCCGCAGCTACAGGCACGGGCCGATGACCTACATCCTATACACCGAACAGTGTACCAGTGATTACTATCTTGAGCATATATTAAACAGTAGCGGGTGACGTATCAGTCAATAGATACGAAACGACACTTGGAAGCGGTCCAAGTGCCCACTGCGAATGTGATCTTTGACTGCGCTCCGTGTAATCATATCGCTTGTAATTTATGGCTGCGGACTATTTACTGTCGCGGACTTGGCGTCCTCCCATAAATGCCGAACAACGCGCATATCCCTACGAATCCCTGGGGCATCGATGTGCCTTTCGCGCGTAGGGTAAGGGCACTATACAACCATCTGGTTGCGTAACTTGCGTGGTTTAACGCTTGGAAGTTTTCCTTGATTTGGTAGAATGATGTTTTGATCCACCTGGCTATAGTTTCTCCTTCTTACCACACTCTTTCTGGAATCATGTTTATGCTCTAAAAAAGTGTCGGAGGGCCAGTAAGGGCTGGCTTCCAACAAAGCGGAGAGGAGCAGAGCGAAGCGTCAAAGTTTTGTAAACTACCAGTAAGGCCATTTGCACATCTCTTCTTCACCTAGTTCTGGTAGAAAACATTCAGGCAAGAAACAAAGATGAGTCGGCTCGACGAAGATTACTTCATTACGTCGGTAGATTTTTCCCTTGCAGTTTTCTGTTGGAAACAGCCTAAAGCTGTTCACCGATAGCATAACCTAATATTCTGCGATAGCATGTGTGTCGATAATAGCTGATTGCAAAGTTATGTGTATTTACGAGTGCATGCCCGCAGCCCGGCACTGGCAGCCAGCGGGCGCCCGGGCGTCTAGTTAGCGAGTAGTCTACTCGATAAGTTCAAAATGGTTGAAATTAGAGATACTGCTCTTAAAAATACGTGCGATAGCTCATTCTGTTCGGAATGATGTCTAGAAAAATGTTTCGGAAGCGTTTACCAGCACGTAAAAAATTGCAAAAGTTATTGACAAAATAAAGTTGAAAAAAAAAAGTATTTTGTTTTTGGTAATCACTCCGAAACTATTAATATTTAAGAAATTTTAAAACAAGATTCTTAAAGTAGAGGAAATTTCCAAACAATGACTCGCGACTCTCGGAACTCTATCTCCATTATTTATAGCTTTAATTTAACGCTGAAAATGGGTCTCCACGCTCCATTTTTAGGTTGCGCGTGCGGCGTCAAAACCGAGTTCATCACACTCAATAATTTTTTAAGGTATTAATTATTAATTTAAAAAAATAAAAAAAATATGGTGTATTTGAAACACTTCAAAGAATTTGCTCCCGTAGGAAATTTTGCTTAAAGTTAATTTTTCAACAAGTTAGACGATTGTTAATTAACTAAATTTTCTCGAACTTCCATTTTCATTGTACATTAAAAAAAATGTTTAAGTAATTGTCCTATAAATTTTTCGCTTCGTGGAGCCCTTCTTATATACATGCTTAACGAGATCACGTCATAAAAGTTTAAAAAGTTTTAATACTTTGTGTATAATAATTTTATAACTTGAACAAAAAATGAAAAATCCAAATAATATTATTGAAAATATTTTTTTCTCAATTTATTATTACATAATCGTTTTGGCATTCATAAAAGACATTTAATGACTTGAAAAAAAAAATTCCTTCATTTTTTTATAATTTTTTTTTTATAAACAAATAGACTATTTCAATGCTTTCAAGAAAAAATTTCTTAATATCTTATTCTTTACAAAACATTATGATTTTTGAAAAAAAAATTTTTTTCTTAATAATGATATTTAATTGTTTATAATTGTTTTTTAATATTTCTATTGTTTGAATAATTAGTTAATATTTTTTTTTCTTAAAAATTATAATTAACCATCTTTAATAGAAATGTAAAAAAATATTTTTTTTATCAACAATTTCATTGTTTTTTAACTTAACAATTTTTTATAAACAAATTCTCAACTTTTTTATATATTTTTTCTGAAACACCTAAAAATAAAAAAAACAACGATGTATAACAAAGTACAGATAAAAACATTTTTCAATTTTTTAATTTCGATTCGATAAAAAAACGAAAAAATTGTTTGTTCAACTTATAAAATTATTATACACAAAGTATTAAAACTTTTTAAACTTTTATGACGTGATCTCGTTAAGCATGTATATAAGAAGGGCTCCACGAAGCGAAAAATTTATAGGACAATTACTTAAACATTTTTTTTAATGTACAATGAAAATGGAAGTTCGAGAAAATTTAGTTAATTAACAATCGTCTAACTTGTTGAAAAATTAACTTTAAGCAAAATTTCCTACGGGAGCAAATTCTTTGAAGTGTTTGGAATACACCATATTTTTTTTATTTTTTTAAATTAATAATTAATACCTTAAAAAATTATTGAGTGTGACGAACTCTGTTTTGACGCCGCACGCGCAACCTAAAAATGCAGCGTGGAGACCCATTTTCAGCGTTAAATTAAAGTTATAAATAATGGAGATAGAGTTCCGAGAGTCGCGAGTCATTGTTTGGAAATTTCCTCTACTTTAAGAATCTTGTTTTTAAATTTCTTAAATATTAATAGTTTCGGAGTGATTACCAAAAACAAAATACTTTTTTTTTTCAACTTTATTTTGTCAATAACTTTTGCAATTTTTTACGTGCTGGTAAACGCTTCCGAAACATTTTTCTAGACATCATTCCGAACAGAATGAGCTATCGCACGTATTTTTAAGAGCAGTATCTCTAATTTCAACCATTTTGAACTTATCGAGTAGACTAGAGGGTTACGAGCTGCGATCGCGGCTGTGATTACGGCCCTACTGCCGCTTGCACGTCGATTTGCCATTTAACAGGATTGCAAATTGCGAGTCCAGTGTGGGCACAGTTTCGCTCATTACACACCATTTAGCTCCGAAATGCCGCACTATATCGTTATACGTGAATCTAGTGGCTAGTGGTGCGCTAGTGCCACCCTATTATAATTTAGTTGCCCAACAGCTACAGCTCATATCCAATAAGCTAATACTAGGTATCTAATACGGAATAGAATTTTATGAGTATGTGATTCGCTTGCTAATATGGTGGAACCCAAGCGGCGACAGTGGTCCCGATATAATATGTGGCCTTTCCAAAATAATCCATTTAAATTTCCAAGTTAATCCTTCTATGGTGTAGTTTTTCAGTATTACTTTTAACAATTTCTAAACTACTGGGCTTGTTGTTTTCCTTTTAGTTTTTTTTACACAGGGTGGTATGTTTTTTGATTATTTATTTTTTGATCTACAGCGAATGGTCAGGATACTTCAAACAATGTGATTCTAGATAGAATGATTCTATATAAAATTTTATACTTCTTTAGTTATCCATCGGTGTAATATTTATAAGTACTATTATTTCTTCTGTGGTATAATTAAATTTTGTATTTATGTAATGATAACCATAAGTAAATAGGTGCTTATGACTGAATTATATCTCTAAAAAGTAGCTCTATCAAGGGGAACTATGCATAAAGCAAAATCTCGCATGTTCAGTCAATTAAAATTGCAGTCAACGCACTTAACAACTTGAAGTATAAAAAGGAAAATAGAACGAAGTAGGTAATAAATGAATTTTAGTCTCAGTCTAAAGCCCTGATAAATGAGCGTCTTATCATGTTCTATATTACCAGGTCGGCATGAGTTAACAAGAGACATAGCTTATGGCGACCGGGCTAAAGCATATTCAAGTAACCCTGCAGCGGATCATTCCTTACCCGCTCATTAAGAATGAGGCTTCACTTTGTACGTGTAGTTGGAGCTCGGAGCGACAAAGACGCTCTAAGCCCGTAGTCCAGCAGGATAAAGGCAGATATACGTCTTAATGAGAATGTATTGTGCAGTACGGTGTACCGCTAGACATTAATAGTACATGCTTAGTTGATTATTTATTGTTTCAGTACACATTATTAGCAAGATAAGGAGCGTTTAAGGATTTCTGTGATGACCGTTTGGTAAAATAAAGTGTCATAGATGATAGAAACATTCACAGCCATTAAGTAATGCAATACAGCTTCTATCTATTACTATAATATAAGATCAAACGAACTTCTTGAAGTGAAGTTCGATCAATATTATATGAATTGCTTCATTCTTCAGATACAATCACAAATGTAGTCCCCTTTGACATACAGGGCATTCGCATGTTTAAAGTAGGTACTTTTAAAATTTTTATTTAGTACCTACCCCCTCTAACCAGCTCGGCAGAGCGGCACTTGTCAATTTTACTCATTCCTATTTAGAGATATTAAAAGTTTTCTGAATTGGTTGAGGGTGGGCGGGTGATTGTATCTTCGAATGAAGCAATTCATATAATATTGATCGAACTTCACTTCAAGAAGTTCGTTTGATCTTATATTATATTTCATTGCTTCATTCTTCAGATACAATCACAAATGTAGATGTTTAGAGAACCTCAAAGTAAAACTATTTGGTAAATCGTAGAAAACTTTTATTAATAAGTACATGTATATTAACCAATTACAATCAAAATAACTCATCAATAAACTTAACCTTTATAATCATAATCCAATCAATCTTCAATTCCACATACAGAGCGAGCGTATCTTGCTTCGTCTGTCACCGGTCTGTTATAAAATTTAATAAATGTCAGGGAATTACTTGACCAGCCAGCTGCTTTTCTGATGTCATCAATACTGACTCCAGCAGAAGCCGCTGCCGAAGTGGAGGCGTGACGTGTGCTATGTGCACCGAACACGGTCACGTCAACACCGGCCTCTGCTAAGGTCTGCTTGATCCATCTACTGATGGTTTGAGCGGTAGCTATTTTATAAGGTTTTTTAATAGTCAGTAACAAATTGTCTGTACCTTCAGGTCGAAGTGAAGATGTAAAAGTAAGGTAATCATCGAGAGTTTTGGCTGGACATATACTCGGATTTTCTGTGAAGTATGGTAAGAATAATACTGGTTGGTCGCGTGTGGCTGCGGAGGTTTTTATGATATCCGATATGAGAATTTTTGTTCCTATGGAGGATCTAATTATGTTTTTCAATTTAATCAAGGAAAAGGTTTGTACGCGGTGAGATGTACATAAAGCCAATAATATAACTAATTTTTTCGTAATTCTAACGAGAGTTTGCTCACTATTGGGAAACCATTTTGAAACGTAATCTAATACACACTTAGGGTCCCATGTGGCAGTGTATTTTGGTTTTGGTGGTTTCTGTCTGTAAATACCTTTTAGTAAACGTTTAATTCGCTCGTCTGATCCTATGTTACTCCCGAGTAGTAATGATAGGGCAGAACGATGGCTATTAACAGATGTATATGATATGCCTTTATTATAAAGATTTACTAAAAAGACTATGACGGATGGTACCGAAGCTTCAAACATATTTACGTTATTTGTTCGACAAAATTCCCACCATAACTTATATGTCACAGAATATTGTTTCATGGTATTTTCTGAAATCGATTCTAACATAAGGTCTAATGCAACGGACGGGGTGTTTATTCTTGCAAATGCCGTCCTGAGAGCTTCGCGGCCGCCATAGTAAGCGTGCTGTGCAGTGGATGTGGTGTTCTGCAATATGAACGTAAAAGATTCTCGTTAGGTTCAAATAAAACTATATCGGATATAAGCAATCTTTTAAGCAAGGGGAACCAGGCTTGCCCCGGCCAGTAAGGAAAAACTAAAATGCCAATAGCTGAATCAGTAATTATTTTTCTTAGGCACTTTAATATTAGTGCAAATGGTGGAAACGCGTAGAAAAACATGTGGTTCCAGTTTACGGTGAATGCATCTATTTCTACGGCATCGGGATCCGGTTTCCATGCAATGTATTGACTACATTTGGCATTGGTGCGAGAAGCAAAAAGGTCTATTTCTGGTTTACCAAAGTTTTTTACTATTTTTTTAAAGGCCCAGTTAGATAATTCCCATTCTGTATCTATATTTATTTTTCGGGATTCTTCGTCTGCTTCTATGTTATCATGAGTATTTATATAAGACGCAAAAATAAAAATGTTTCTACGTTCGCACCATTGCCAAATCGATTTGGTCAATTCGTTCAAATGTGGAAAACGGATTCCACCCATCCTATTAATGTAACTAATAGCTGTTGTATTGTCTGATCGAACAAGTATAGAGCAGTTTGTTACACAATTGGCAAAACACTTTAAGCCCAAAAATATGGCAAGTAATTCTAAGTAATTAATATGAAAAAGTAATTCGTTCTCTTTCCATTGGCCATTTGCTCGTTTTCCATTACAAACTGCACCCCAGCCTGTTCTAGACGCGTCGGTATATATTTCTAAAGAAAAGTTATTATCTGCTTGTAAGTACTTCTTCGTTGATTGTATATTTTCTTCCCACCAGTGTAAATCTGGTAAAATTACTTCGGTAAGTTTAAATTTTGCTTTAAAGGTATGATATTTTTGAAGTGCCAAAAATTTTTGACGTTCGAGGCATTTTGTATATAACCACCCATATTGTACTGCTGGGCAGGCTGCAGTTAGAACTCCCACTAGATGCGCTACTTCTGTAATAGAACATAGAGGAAGCTTGGAAATTTTTTTGACTAATCGTAAAATTCTGTTTCGTTTGTCATCCGGTAGACTTAATGACATATCTATGGTATTAAATATAAATCCCAAAAACTTGCAACATTGTTCAGGTTCAAAATTGCTTTTTTCGTTGTTCACAATAAAACCCAGACATTTAAGCAATTTTAATGTGTTATTGACATTTTCGAGACACTCTGTATAAGTATCGCCTATGCATAGAATATCATCAAGATATATGACAGATCTATAACCCCTACTACGTAAGTAATTTGTAACTTCCCTCATTAACTTAGTAAAAACCCAGGGTGCTGCGGATAAACCATAGGGCAATGCGTTGAACTCGTATGTTTCCTCATATTCAAAACGTAAGTATTTTCTATGTACTTTTGCAATCGGAACTAAAAGATAAGCCTCTTTTAGATCTATGGTTGCCATGAATCCATTTTTTGTAATGAGTTTCGCCGCTGTCCTATGATCCTCCATTTTAAAATGGGAAGTAGAAATAAATTTATTCAAAGCCTTCAAATTTAGAATAAATCTTTTGTCCCCATTAGGTTTTGGAGCCAAAAATATTTTCGATACAAAATCACCTTTGGATCTACGACAAATGGATATAGCCCCTAGCTTTAGCAATTTTTTGATAGATTTCGTGATATCTGCTTTATCTGTATTACAGATTGAGTTACAAGGAGTGTAGACCTGATTAACTCGTTTACAAAATTGTATTTTATATCCATTCCTAATCCAGTTAAGTATTCGGGGGTTATTTGTTATTTTTTGCCAGCAATTATAGAAATGACTAATTCTGCCTGCATGTACCTCTAACGATGATGAGCCCGAGCACGAGACTTGTACTGGGATGGTGGTTTGGTTTGGACTGGTCCTGTTAATCTCTTCTGCGTCGGTGGGATGATGCTCTTCCTCGGCCCTCCTCTCCCCCCCCTGTTCGACGAGCGAGAAGGGCCTCTCCAGTTTCCCTGGGGTTGTACGCGGCTTGTCGAGGGTTGGTAAGAAGAATAAGGCGTCCTAGGTGCAGGTTTCTTAATTTGTAAGCCGTGCTTTTCAATTTCCCGCGCGGATTTAATTTTTTCTGAAACTCCGTTTCCAAAAAGCATTTCATCGCGGTCTATATCTTGAACTACGTTTAAGAACGTTTTATCAAGTCCTGGAGTAACGAATTTTTTTCTTGCCTCCGTTTCTTGATAATGTAGATCACATAGAATCCGACAACTGTCACTTAGAAATTTGACCGCCTGCAATCTATCTTCTTCGTCGTTTAGGAGTAACTGTAGGCCCCTATTCAGGGCGGTTAATCCTACTCCTAACTGCTGCTGGACTCCTTCCACTTTTTTGTCCCGTATCCGAGTAGCCTCACTAACGGCTGCGGAAATCTCCGGATTTAATTTTGGCGCTTGCAGTAAAGAACAATTTTCCGGTACCAGATAATCTTTAAATAACTTATCTTTCATATCCTTATTTAGCCCCTTACGTAGAATAGGCAACCATAAAGCTGACAATTTTTCGTGTATTTTTGGACCGAATTTTGAGGATTCCTCTGTTGTTTCGCCTAAGGCGTTGAGGACGGTTGATTCCAATTCTGGTACAGGGTCCGTTTCTTGAGGCGCTTTTTCGGGCTCCATTTGGGACACGAGGGGGACATGGTCGACGTCACTCGTATGTTCTTTATCTAAAAAGAACAACGAAGGTAAAGTTTTACAGTGTAAGATTAACTTAGTTTTGCAATTTATTTAAATCGCCGTCGTGAGGATACACGATCCACCTCCAGGCTTTAAATTATGATATAGATAGTTTTCATATTGTATAATTTGTCCTTTCGACAATTACACGACACCCTCGTGTTAACACGCGGTTAACCTCCGGGTCGATATTACCTTCGTGATGACACACGGTCAACCTCCAGGCGTTATACGAGAAAGCAAAACTGTATTTTTAATTTAATACACACACTTTATTATCACTTTAAATCACTTAATATTATACACGTTTACTCACCCGAACTAATTTCTGATTCTTCAGATGATGAATAAATTATTCTTTTACGATGCTCCTTCAACTGTAATTTTCTTAATTTGCGTTTATAATGTTTTATTTTTTCTTCATTCTTCCTTTTAGGCATTATAATATGGCGTAACTACTTCTGTAGGCACAAGTCAGTTGTAGACATGCGAACGATGCCCCGCACGAAAAAGGAATGAGTAAAATTGACAAGTGCCGCTCTGCCGAGCTGGTTAGAGGGGGTAGGTACTAAATAAAAATTTTAAAAGTACCTACTTTAAACATGCGAATGCCCTGTATGTCAAAGGGGACTACATTTGTGATTGTATCTGAAGAATGAAGCAATGAAATATAATAAAACTCAAAGGGCATACTATAATAAAACTCAAAGGGCAAATTTTTTGTACATTGAATATTTTTTAAAAATTTTGATTAGGGGGCACTTCAATAACGTGTTAGAGCACAAAAATATATTTTTTAGAATTATTGTCTGTCTGTCTGTCTGTTTGTCTTTCCGGGCATCACATGAAAACCCTTGAACGGATTTCGATGAAAATTGGTAAAGTTGTTACTAATACTCCGGGTCATATTTTAGGATACTTTTTATCCCGGAAAATTAAAAGGTTTCCCCGGGAAAACGGGATGAAAGTTTATATGGAATATTTTTAAAAACATCAACCGATTTGCTTCAAATTTGCAACAAATGTTCCTTGCTAAAATTTATGGAATATATATTTTTCAGTTTTTCAAAATTTTGCAAAAAAAAAAGATTTTATCGTGGGTTTCAGTATATTTAATTACTAAATATATAAGTACTTCAATATAAATTCACCGTTTTTTAAATTTCCTTCTGCAAGAGGTACAAATAAGGTAAATCATATTTTCCGTATACGAAGCTGCGGGCAACAGCTAGTATTTAATAAATTTCCGTATTTATTAACTTAGTAGTCTAAGAGTAGAGAAATGTTCAGATGCAGCAGTTGGATATAAATTCTAGATAAAGTCTGACATTATTCATATATTATTATTCATATCAGAGAGTACAGCAAACCGAAGAGCATGTATGAAAGGAATAATGAAAGTGGACGAAGCGAAAGAAGTATGTAAGGATCGTAGCAAGTGGAAAGAAGTGGTCTCTGCCTACCCCTACGGGAAAGAGGCGTGATTTATATGTATGTATGTATGTATGTATTATTCATATAAATATACCTACCTACATACATATGCGTTACATTAAATAAATAAATAACTCACTCGCTTACACACTCATACCCCCCAGTAGGTTTTCACACAAAACACATATATATGTATATATATATGTGTATATATATATATATATATTGTATATGTAATAAAGATATGTATTTCTAGTTTAGTTTTTAGTGATTATTTATAGGTACACGTTCTGTCTACCATCTAATGACTATCTCCTTCTCACAGGGCTGCTGGAAGAGATTTCTTAAAGAAATAAGCAGTTCCTTTGTGCAAATTGTGTCATTATTGTTGTTTTGTGTGAGATTTCATTCGTGTACAAAAATAAATAAATAAAAAATAAAATAAGTAAATAAATAAACACATCACAATAACATCCATGACCCGAGTACACAATGTACACATATTTATCTGTTACATAAATATCTGCCCCGGCCGGGAATCGAACCCAGGCCCCTCGCTTCGCAGGGAAGGTCGCTACCAACTAGGCTAAAGGGTCGTCATTAGAGGCCGGTAGTGATAATATTTTATTAAACTTAAACTTTCATTGGATTCGTCTGTGTCTCAAACACTGCTTCGATAGACGTACAATTACTACAGTGGGAATATTGATTTTACAAGTAGTAGGCAGCCTGCTCAACAGCAGTGGCGGATTTAAGTTTGATGTCGCCCTAGGCCCCTTAAGATATGCCGCCCTATTTGCTCTGTGAGGACGTGATTAACGAAATTAAATATGCAATTTTTAAAAACCTAAATTATTATGTATCAAATATTAACTTAAATACGTTTTATTAGTTAACATACAATTATCTTTTATAGTTGCCAGTTAATGGAGATGAAAATAGTCCAATGTCATTAGGACATCCACAAAAAATAATCCCGTGTGATTTTTTTTACCAAAAATGTTTTTCATTTTGCTTTTTAATTTTTTTAATAGAAAGTCCAAAAAAAATTATGAACGAAGAAAAAAAAACCAGACCTGGCAAAGCTTTAAGTAACACAATCGCCTCATACAGAGAGAGCCAATTTTCATACTTCAAACAGCAAAGTTGAAGATAGACCCGAGCAAAGAGAAGAAATATTGCAAAAAAAACGTTATAGGTAACACCACCGCGATGTAACCCCGCAAAGACACCTCGAAAATTTAAAAAGTTCAAACTTAAATATCTCGGCGGCCATCTTGTATTTTCAATTTTTTCAAATTTTTTCGTAAATCTCCTTCCAAACTTTACGAAAACCCCTAAAAATATTGGGCGAAAAGTCATAAACAAAAAAATTAACAATCTCAACTCGGCTGCCATCCTGAAAATGTGAAATGTCAGATTTTCCCCGAGGTCACGGGAGGGGAAGGAGAAAACCCGCCATAGACAACGAAATCCCATATCACTTCCTTCTGGGAAAACAAATATATAGTTATCACGGTGGTAAGTCTAGGATTACTATAGGTTGAACACTTTTTTTCAATTTAATTATAATTTATTCATAAAGGCTATTGAGAAATAGCAAATAATAATTTGCGAAAAATCTGAAAACTATTGTTTTCAAAGTAATATAGATTAAAAAGAATTGAATAGAACCATACCACCATATAACCATATTGAATTCTATAGAACTTTTATTTGTAATGTAATGTGTGTACTGCTGTTGGTGTGCTAATAAAAACGTTAAAATAAAAATAAAATAAAATATTGCACCGACAAATTAAAAGGTAAACTCAACATTAAAAATATTTTATAAATTTGAAGCGTAAATAATTCACAAAAATATTTTAGCAAAAATATTTTAGGTAGGTACAAATAATTATCATATTTTACCGCTCAAAATCATGGCGCCCCTAGGTCCGGGCCTCACGGGCCTAGGCCTAAATCCAGCACTGCTCAACAGAGATTAGCTCAATCAGCTCAGCTCAGATCTTTGAATTAAAAAATTGGCCAGCATTGACATAGACATACCTAGACCTTGACACGAATGAAGCTCAAGCTAGACTAGCTCAAGCCTTTGATCTCAACCAACATTCGGAATTCTGCAATTTGACCAAACGAGTCAAGAGATCCTAATCAACGGAATTGCTTCATTACCGATGCACTGCACTTCTCCAAGTGTTTGCATTTGTATCTGAATCACAGCTCGACGGGGCTAATGCGACAGAGGTCACGTAATTAAGCTCGATCCAGCTCTTGACACCGGTTTGATTGGGAACGAAGCATCATTGTGGAAAATTCTGCTTTTGTGAGTTCGGCTGCTAATTAGAAGCAAAATGCGAGAGCCATGACTAGTGGACTCTGCGGCTAACGAGTGATTGCAAACGGCTGCAGGCCTTGAGTATATATTATAGTCCGTCCGTCTGAAGCAAACGTTAGTGCTAGAAAGCTGTAATTTGGCATTTGAAAAATATTTTTTACTTTATTTAAACAGAATCCGGCACTTAGTACTCAAAGTGATTTTCTATATTTATATTATAACAATAATGATCTTTATTGATGAGTCCAAACCAATCTCAGTCATTGCGGTGCATCTTGTTGAGCAACGGATACTTGTGTGGTCGGTTAATTCTGATAATACTCGTTTACCTAGTTACGATAGTAAAATTCTGAACCAAAATGTTTAGTCAGTTTATCAAAAATTTTACTGTGTTCATTTGCTAGTGGAGGTCCGTTCATCAAGCGAGTTCTTCGTTTACATGAGTGGTAGTGATCGGTGATGCGTTTGCTAGCTTGTCGTAGGTATATTAACCTAAAACAATTTTTTCATCACAATTGTACAACTAGAATGTCACTGACTTCAAACAAACGTAGAAAACGTATAATATGTCGAATAATAGGTACTAATTTAATTAATAATTAGAAAGTTCAGTTTTTCATTCAATTATTTTTCCCTTTATAAAGTTATTTTGTTTTCCATTTTAAAAGCGGTTCAACTTTTTATTAAAAAGTTTTATAGACAGTAATTTCGTTCAAAGTTAAGAGGTCTAAATTTTGTCATAAGGCTGGCTCGGCGTTAGCCGAGAGCGGTTAAAATATAAAATTGAATGGACGTTTTATACGTGACTGCGACCAACAGATCGAACATAAAACATTGAATGCTAGCTCAGAATAAAAACAATAATTGATAGCAATCGAATAACGTTTTGTTTATGTGACGCTTTGGTTTTTAACCGACTTCAAAAAAAGGAGGAGGTTCTCAATTCGACTGTATTTTTTTTTTTATGTTTGTTACCTCAGAACTTTGGACTGGGCCAACCGATTTTGATGATTCTTTTTTTAATCGAAAGCTGGTGGCTGTCATGTGGTCCCATATAAATTTTATTGAGATCTGACAACGGCATCCACGACAAAACCACATAAGTCGTAAATTTGTGTTAAGATGTGCGCGACAAATTGACGAATAACTCAATATCACGCCAACCGATTTCGATGATTATTTTTTTAATCGAAAGCAGGTGCTTGTCATGTGGTCCCACATAAATTTGAATGAGATCTGACAAGTAGTTTTTGAGACTTTGAAGTCGGTTATTTTTTGTTAGTAAAATTTAGATTATCATTTTCATCGCTTGCACAAAATGTTCACGACCAATATTAAACTCTAACGACAATGATCTTAAATTAAAATTTAAAAGTCCCCCGATAGTTTGATTTGCACTAAACATAGCTAAGAACATTCTCGATAGTCACCTTTCATACAAAAAAATTAAAATGTGTGCAATTCAGAAGTGAAACCTTCAAAATTTTTGTTTTCAAGATAATGAGACGAATGTAAAATTTCGGGAAGATGATAAATGTAGGTTTCACTACTCCGCTCCGCTCCGCCCCGCCCCGCCCCGCCCCGTTCCGCTCCGCTCCCCTACCCCTCACTCCTCTACCCTACCCCCGTACAATGCTTCCTATCTCACTTTAGAATTTATGTGTTTGTCTCTTTTTACTGGACAGTTTCGTTTCATAAAATTTCAAGTCACCCCCGTACTAAAGAAGTTTTCACTTCAAAAAGTTTGGGAGCTACGATGCCACAGACAGACAACAGATAAACAAACACGTGAAACTTATAACACTCCTCTTTTTTCTTTGGGGGTTAAAGACTAAATAATAGAATCTTTGAATACGTCCTAATTGTAAACAACTACCAAAGTGTTTTTTTTATAATATTATGTGTGACCAGTGCCCACAAGTTTTCGAAATCCTTTTCAGTCTTTATAGCAAATGCATTTTTCATGTCCCTGTCGTCTCGTAATGTTTTATTCTGAGAGGAATGAAATGAAACGAAAATGAAATGAAACTACTGTGACGTATTGAGTATTTCATTCGTAGCATTTAAATCATAGAGGTATTATTATTAGTAGATTTAAATGCTACAATGAAGCAGATAATGTGTCGTCGGAGGTCGGTCACTCGCAGTATTTCATGGGGACGAGGACACGTAAACGTTCAGTTCGTAAACTTATTATTTAAAAAAGCACCGTTAGAATTGTGGCTTTGTTTCGGAAAAAAATCTTAACTTTTAAAAATAGTGTCTAAAAGAATTAATCCCATCAAAAACATGAATGTAAAGTAAAAGCCAATTTAAAAAAAAGAACTGAGATCTAAATGGGTGCCAAGTTCTGTGTAGAAAAGCCTAAAATTTTAGTCACAAGAACATGTAATTCAAGCTCCACATTTGACTTGGTTAGTTTTCACGTACCTATCTAGGCTATAATATTATATTTGTATAATTATCTTTGTTAAGTCTGTTAGGTTGATGACCTATGTTACTTTTCTAAAATTTGGTTTGTTGGTTGCTAACTAATGAAAACTAGCCAATTCAAATGTAAAACATGCCATACAAGATAAGAGAAGAATAATTTTTCACACATTAAAAATGAAACAATGCAATGCATTGGAAATAACGGCTACTGACGTCTCACTAATCTGTACGTAAATAATACGTACGTACACTGAACATCTTCCCCCCGTTAGAAGCTTCACAAAGTACTAAAACTGATATGTTTCGATTAAAAAAAATTAAGGGTGGTAATGTGTCCGGTCACCGGTGTCGGAGCTTTTAATGGGATAAAATGTGATCAAATTTATCGACAAATCACCCCTCATTTGTTATTTTTCTCCAACCATAGTGACATGGCAGGCATTTAAATTTTTGTGTACCAAAAAAAGGGCCCGTGTGTTAATTTAGCCATAACTTAACATTTGGTGGTCATAAATACACTAAAAAGGTCTTAATTTGTAGCTAAAGACGTAGTCAATTAATTAACGTTAAAAATTTTACCAAAAATTATCAATAAAGTACAAAAAAAAACTTTCAATTACATTCTTTTATAAAAATGTTGATTTTTTTTAGTTTTCGTGATTTACTGAAAAATCCAAGCCATTAACCCATTTTTTCTAAAAATAGACACCAAAATGGTAGCTTTAAGTTAAATAGTTAAGGAGCTATGACAATTTGAATATTACTGTGATCCAATTTGAATAATGTGATCCGGCAGCAGGGAAAAATAAAAAATAATTGCTAATGTAATAACACTACAATAGGCTTCGACAATGCAAGGTCTCGTCCTTTGTAGAAATTCCCAGAATGTTTTTTAACCGAATCAGGATTTTAGTTACCTGCTGTTGGGTCGCCGTCATAAACGCCGTCTTAAAAGGGTCATATTCAAATTCTCATAGCTCCTAAACTGTTTAACTTAGAGCTACCATTTTGGTGTTTATTTTTAGAAAATATCCCCTAGTATCTACTAAAACTGAAAAAAATAAGTTAATGGCTTGGATTTTTCAGTAAATCACGAAAACTAAAAAAAAAGTCAAATTTTGTTTGAAAGAACGTAGCTGAAATTTTTTTTTTGTACTCTATTGATAATTTTTGATAAAATTTTTAATGTTAATTAATTAACTACGTCTTTAGCTACAAATTAAGACCTTTTTAGTGTTTTAGGACCACCAAATGTTAAGTTATGGCTAAATTAATACACGGGCCCTTTTTTTGGTACACAAAAATTTAAATGGCTGCTATTTCACTATGGTTGGAGAAAAATAACATATGAGGGGTGATTTGTCGATAAATTTGATCATATTTTATCCCATTAAAGGCTCCGACACCGGTGACCGGACACATAATGACCACCTGTCATCGATTTTGATTGCTGTCCATAAATTTCAGGCGTTATAAGTAAGTGTTCCTAATAGAATCAATTTTTTGAAAAATTATCATAAAATGATAAAAATTTACTACTTTCAGATTTATTCCTTTGTATTCACCCGACTACCTATCTGCATGCCAAATTTTAACTTTCTAGGTCACCTGGAAATTGGATATAGTTTTGATCTATAGGTCAGTCAGTGTTAAATTTCTCGATTTTTGGACGTTAATATCTAAATAACCTTTTGAGATGTGTTTATGAAATTTGGAAGACGTATGTATTTCGCAAGTCTTAATAAATGAGCCAAATTTGACAGGTTTATGTTGAATAGTTTTTGAGTTATGAGGTGGTCAAAAGTGGCTCCAAATGGTTCGTGTAATACACACGGTGCTGCTCGCCAATTCTGTTAGCTAGAAAATTGGCTTACACGCTACCGCGTGTTTAGATTACGTACTATTTTATTTCGTTTATGTCATTAAGTTTGTGTGGCGTGTAGAACTGTAGAGGTTTCGAATGAAACATCCGGCTTGATTGAAGTCAGGTTTATTACTAGGTATCTCAAAACATCATCGCCACTCGTCGTGAGTCATCTAATAGGAAGCTCTCCACTATGATTGGGTACAAAACTACTCAGTTTAAATTGGATCTAGTTATGATGCCTGCTTATTATTACTGGTATCTAAATATTTTGTTTGGACTCCAATAACATTGTTTACGACGAAATACAATTTCGATGGATATTGAAATTAATATTTATTGAAATGTCCCCGTTTGAGTCAAAGTCAGCGTTATCAATAAATTAAATTGACAGTACCCATAAATATACGAGGGACTGTTAGATTATTTCTTTTGTTTTTACATTGAACACGGTACAAAAGGTTGTTATTTAATTTGCGAATGAAACGAGCTTCCTGCTTTTTGTCTCCTGCATTGATGCGCTGATACAAAGGATTAATTGCAATGGCAATTGTGAGGATATTTTGCATAACAACGAGAGAAACCATTGTATTAATATCATAACTTATTATGTTAAATGACAATTACTCATGAGTATGACACATTGCGAAATTATATTGTAGAAAGACTATGAAGTAATGGACTTAAACCACAAGGGAGTGTGATCTCCACGAGTAACCAAATGTAGCATGAACAGCACAAGGCTTCCTGATTGTAAGTGATCATCGTCTTCTGAGGACTAACGCAATTCTTTGTTGAACATGGCCCGCGTTCATTTAATGCTCTAGGAAAGTATTCACCAGTTACACTTTAATTTTAAGGAACAAAAAAGATCGTTCCATCATTGAGGACTGCCATGAATTCCATTGATGTGGAAAGAACTCTGTTCTTTGGGGATGGCGATGATGGAAGTGTGATGCGGATACCAAAACGAAGAGCTTCTCTGCCCTTTTGGCTGCTATACAGCCTGTAGAATACATAGAGGTTCAAGCGTTCCAATCTGTCAGTGGTTCGATAAAGAGCAATTCTAAAATATAATATTCAGCAACGTTAGATTTTTTTTGTGGAGTGCACAAGGTACCTTCCCGTTGGACTGTATAACAGAGCTATTTGGCTGTATGACAGTTGGTCGTGTATTTACACAAAATATATTTAAAGTACAACTATACAGTAGTGTGGGTAGGTACATTAAACTTAGTAACACACTCGTAGCACACCAGTTGAATTTTGCATAATTTGTGGAAAGTTCGCACGAGGATTTATGCAAAGCAACCGTTCTAAATGTTACGTGTAATAATTTTATGGGAAAGGCTCTCATTCATATGATAAAATGGCTTCACCTCGCATTGTTCCGGGGAACAATACTTGCAGAATGCAAACCAACAAAATGCTGAACAAATTATCAGTACACGAGTGTTAGCAATTATAAATTATTATAATATTTTTGAGGTTGGCAATAACGACTAAAATAGATAAAATTTAATGAAGGTAGAAAAATAAAATACTCGCTTGACATTCGACTTGTTGAAAATTAATGGCGGCCAAGCGCACTGTGTTCTTTTAATGTGAAATCTAATAAAAGAAGTGATTGTGAAGCTACTAAGTGTTGTGATTTCTTTCATGTCAGAAGTGTGTAGATTATAATCATCTACGTGCCGTCCTCTGCGGCATCCTGAGCGGAGAAATAAGGTCAGATGTTTTAAAAGTTATTTCCGATATCTCAATGTGGAGTATGAATCCAACTTCATGAAGAGTTATATAAAATAAATAAGGCTTGATTAAGCAATACTCCATCAACAATACCAAGAAGAATATGAAAACAATAAGATAAGTAATATATTATAGTCAGATATGCCTAGTGGTTTTGGGACAAGACATTCATCCAATTAAATTCGATAATTTAGTGAAGTGAAGACAAAAAGGAGAGAAAACGTACATTAATTAGTGTTAACTTCATGTAGAACTATTAATACTAGAGTGATATTATACTTACACATAATGTTGTAATAATTACTGCCTAATAAAACCAATAACACGGTTATAGTAGTTAGAAATAGGTACTTCTTTTTTCGAACTATTACGTTTGCGTTGTATTCACTTGTGATATTAATTTATTGTTTTAATATTTTCATATATTTTTAGGTTACTTTAATAAGTCATAATTATTTGTATTGTGTATTTATGCATTGTTATTTGAGTTACTCGATATTACATTTCACTTTAGGTATTATCTAGGGTTATTAAACAATGGGTAAATCTAGACGTAGGCGACGGAATTCAAGTGAGACTAACATAATATCTTCTTCTTCGAGTGACAGTGATATAGAAGCACATAGATCATTACACCGTAAGGAAACGGATCGCGATCGCGCTCGTTCGCGTAAGCATAAAAGTCATAGCCATCGTAAAAAACATAAGCGTTCTAGAAAACATCATGAACGAACATCTTCACGGAGAGACGTTACTAGACGATCTGTTCAAACACCCCCATTACCCTCTACGTCACGTTCTGAAAATGTTGCTTGCCCAAATGATATGCCCGGTAATGCATCGAATGTTTCTGAAGGACATTGTTCTCTCAGTGGATCTGTACCCACGATGAATTCTAACTTTTGGGCTCATAATAACTTTCCTGTTGCTTTTAGTGTAGTCCCCGAATTTGATCCAAATGATAATAATCAGACGATAGAAAACTGGATAAACAAAGTCAATGAGTGCGCGCAAATTTACTGTTGGAACGATCGTCAGATATGTCATTACGCATTACCTAAACTAAGCGGGTTGGCCAAAAAGTGGTACTTGGGACTACCATCTGTGCTATATACATGGGACGAATGGGTACAAAAATTAAAATTAGCTTTCCCATCTAATGAAAATTACGGTGATTTATTAACATCTATGTTAAAAATTCGATGTAGATTTGGTCACTCATTAGAACACTATTACTATGACAAAATGGCATTAATTAACAAATGTGAGATAACTGGCAGCAAAGCCGTTGGATGTCTTATACATGGTATCGACGATAAGTTTATAAGAATGGGGGCAGGACCATGTATGTTTAGTCAACCGGAGCAAGTACTCAATTACCTGCGAACAGTATCTCAACACGAGAATAATACGCCTAATATATATAATCACAACAGAAATAACGTACAGTACGAACATACAAATAAACTAGCGAATGAACCGGTTAAAAATCTATCAGATAGCGGCAGTAACGCGATTAGATGTTTTAACTGTAATGAAGTGGGTCATATCAGTTTGAAATGTAGCAAACCGATTAAAAGATGTACTTTGTGTTTAAAGCTAGGACACGAGACTAAAGACTGTCGTAGGAAAACTTCTGATAGCAACGATGACTTTAGTAAGAAAGATGTTTAGGATAAAACAGTTATGTGTATTACCAGTAGCGAATCTAATAATGACAAATATTATAAAAACGTTAGAGTAAATGGTGTTCAGTTTAGAGGATATATTGACTTAGGTAGTAAATGTTCCCTTATTCGAGAATCTAATGCAAAGCTCATTATTATGAGTGATTGGGATGTAAGTAATTTACCGATTCTACAAGGATTTGGTAATTCTGCAGTTAAACCTATAGGAAGGATAATAGTTACATTAGAAATAGGTTTGGTTAAGGCCAGGACTGAAATTTTTATTGTGAATGATAATTTTTTTATTAACTGCTGTCTTAGTTGGACAGTCTTTTATCGAGAAACCTAATATTACTCTCCTTAAGACAAATAATGAACTGTTGTTTATGCAGAGCCCAGATATCGATGAAAGTAAATTAAAGATTAAAATTTATGTAAATAAAGACATAGTCGTTCCATGTAAAATTACAATGCCAGTTGATGTGATTGCTGAAGATGAATACTGTGGTGGATTGTATGTACAATATAGTATGAGGATCTTGCCTAATAATGAATATACCGTTTTTCCTGGTCTTTTTAAATTTGCATCTGGGAAAGGATATATAATGCTTACGAATTTATCGTCAAGAGAGCTTAAAATCAAAAATGATGATGTTAATTTAAGGTGGGTAGTTCCCAAGTCAGTAAGGTGGCAGATGGCACGTGTGAATCACGATGACGCAGGTCATTTTGCTTTTGATAAAACCATTGATAAAGTGTATTGGTTTAAAAAGATGAGACGTTTCATTAAAAAATACTGTGAATCCTGTTTGAGTTGCGCTCACAACAAAATACCGGCTGGAGCCAAAGAAGGACAACTTCACCCTATACCAATAGTCAATAAGCCATTTGATACGATTCATATGGATCATTGTGGTCCCTTTCCCGTTAGTAAAAAGAAAAATTGTCACATATTGGTCATAATAGAGTCCTTTATGAAATTTACATTATACCTGTAAAGAATCTTAAGAGTAGTACAACTATATTGGTGCTCAAGGAATATTTTTCAATTTTTGGCGTACTTCATCGCGTTATATCCGATCGCGGCACAAGTTTCACGAGTCTGGAATTTATAAAGTTCGTAACAGAAAGGGGAATTAAACACATCTTAAATGCCGTTGCATCCATGGCTTGTTTTTAATAGCGATGTAGTATCGAGTGATTCCGAGTGAAGAGTTAATGTGATTAATATGAGTACATCATCTTTAAATTTATTTAATTGTCAATGGTTAATAACCATAACGGTTATAAGTTGTGTTAGGAATTGTTTGTAGGTATTGTACAATATATTGCATAGAGATTTATGAGGGATAAATGTAAAGTATATAGTAACACTTTAAATGATATTGATAATGAATTATTAATTATTAAAATGTATTATGTATTAAAGAGAGATATTATGAAGTGAGATTAGATAAAAAGAGATAAAGAAATAGGTATATAAGTGAATACGAGTGAAATATTATTATGATATTATGTTTACCAAAAGTAAATCGATATTGTGATTATTATTATATCTATGTGTATATTAGTGAAAAATAAAATGCAAATTGATGTATAAGTGATATCAAAGCGAATTAACAAGTGAAATATTAACTTTACAATGATTATCGATTTATTAGTGATAAATTATTACAAATATTATTGAGAGAATAGAGCGAGTCGCTATAGGTGTGAGTGCCTATAGACAATAATAGTGATGTCATAAGAGTGAGTCGCTGTAGGTGTGAGTGCCTACAGACGATGTAGTGATAAGAGTGAGTCGCTGTAGGCGTGAGTGCCTACAGACGATGTAGTATTAAGAGTGAGTCGCTGTGGGTGTGAGTGCCCACAGGCGATGTAGTGATAAGAGTGAGTCGCTGTGGGTGTGAGTGCCTACAGACGATGTAGTATTAAGAGTGAGTCGCTGTGGGTGTGAGTGCCCACAGGCGATGTAGTGATAAGAGTGAGTCGCTGTGGGTGTGAGTGCCTACAGACGATGTAGTGTTAAGAGGTTTTTTTTTTTTTTTTTTTGGAATTTTTTGTTTATTTTGTAAACGCGAGGTCGCGTTTAATGTCAGGATTAGCCGAATGTTAGCAATTATAAATTATTATAATATTTTTGAGGTTGGCAATAACGACTAAAATAGATAAAATTTAATGAAGGTAGAAAAATAAAATACTCGCTTGACATTCGACTTGTTGAAAATTAATGGCGGCCAAGCGCACTGTGTTCTTTTAATGTGAAATCTAATAAAAGAAGTGATTGTGAAGCTACTAAGTGTTGTGATTTCTTTCACGAGGTAAATTCAGCAGGTCGTTACTCCCGATGCGCGATATTAAATGTACTGTACAGTGCCTTTGTTACGTCAGGAGTGAAGAAGAAACGAGCTAAAAGACTGTTCCACCAAAGCAATTAAAATACAACCAGAAGGAACGAAAGTGTTCCTAGTGCAATAAAGTTTTCTACATGAGATCCGATGCTCTGCGATTATTGTGTGATGATATTATCGAGAGAACGAGATTATTGAGAGCTCTCTCTCTCTCAATAATCGAGAGCTATCTCTCGATTATCGAGAGAGTTACAAACTTGTCTTTCTTTGTATACAGGCATTCTATATAACTACTTTAGGCGTTAAGTAGAAAGCCATTGTTATTAAGTTGTCATTAGTTTACTTTGCAACAATTCGCGACTACATGAAAGTAAATTTCTTCATTAAGTATGATGATATAATATATAAAATACCTATTACGCATGTATCATAGATAACAAAGATTTTTATATTGTACTAAGTGTTTATTACAAATATAGGATTGACATTAATAACACTAGGAGCATCTTATTTACCTAAAATGCTTCCACATGACTCGGTTGCGGTGTTGAAGTGGCGGTAATAAAAGGAGCATCACCTGTTTTTATTGGCCAGCCGCAAGCACGCTGATGTTTGCTTGTTTTACGTTATCTTATTAAGGTCTCTATTTAGGAATTTAACAAGTGTGCAACACAGTTTAACATTCAAATCCTTTAACTGCATATTAAGTCGCAAGTTTATATTAGTGTTGTTTACACCAGGGGACTGGAATTCTTATCAAGACGATGAAAGATTTTCCAAGTTCTGCTGAAGTGTAAGTTCTTCTCGACAATTTAATTTTAATAGAATTTAGCATAATGTATGAATTTGCTTTAGGATTTATGCAAAATATTTCTGTCTTTAATGTAATGCCGAGATCCCGAGGGCTTGTAACGTACTTTGCATATCATATTATCAACGGAGCAATTAATTCGACGTTCCGAATACGTAGTAGCGATAAAACTGAAAGAGGATGTATCAAAGAGTCTTAAAAATTATTTAAATATAAAACAGCGGGTCCATTACTACCTTCTTAGCCGGCAGCGCACTGCGTGCTCTCTGGTGTTGCGAGTGTCCATGGGCAACGGTGACTGCTTACCATCAGGTGGCACCACTGCTCGTCTGCCTGCATATTACAAAAAAAACCTCTGTAGAACTTCTACTGGCTTCATTTTTTATATTGGTATTTGGCGTATAAAACCAAAAAAATTGTAGCCTTAGAAATTAAAACCTTCGTTCATTCCGCTTTCTGGCCAAATTCTTGTAGTGTATGTTTATAATGCAACCTGTAGGTAACTGTTGAACTTGCTTGCAGATTGTGGGGTCAGGTTACTTATAACTTTCATGATATAATAATTCTAAATTCGTCAGTGCAAATTGACTTTTACCTATTTGGCTGAAGCGGAAGAAATTATAGAGGCTTCACAGCTTTTGTCTCAACTGCATGCAATGCGTCAATGATACCTTAAATGTTACCTACAGATGTGCATGAGCGGCTGTAGGCACTCAACCAGGTAGGTTTAGCCCCAGCCGAAGTTATAGATGCATATTATTTGTTTCGGAGTTTTAGTTGTAATACACAGTGTCATTTATGAATGACACTGTGTATTTACCTTTATGAAGGTAAGTGTACCTCACAGTTTTCGCGTGGACGTGTTTTATTATTCATTTCATAGATGGAAGACGTAAAGGTGATAGATGTATTATAAAAAACGAATGTCATGTATTCGATTGTACCTTCGACGTGCGTATTGAGGCTCATATTAATATAATGTAGATGTGAGGGATGGATTCAATTTGCCCGGAGAAGCTGCGACGGCGACGGCTACGAGATTGAACGAGATTGAACGAGATGGACGACGTAAGGTCGTCTCCGTAATCTTTCTTGATTTACCAGAAAAGGTTAGGACCCTGACTTTTCATTTTCTGACCGCGGATAGATAAATCTAATTCGTGACTACGATAATTGGACCATTTTTCAGTCGGTGATTCGGATATGATTCTATATTATGTCACATTATATTAAGTCACATTAAGTGGAATTCAGTCACAGATCATTGCTGACATCAAGTGGCTTGTATGATAGTTGGCCAGCTTGAAATGCTAAGGAATATGTTAAATTCTTAAAAATTTAATCAAGGGTCCTCCTGAGTTGGTGTTGCATTGATGATGCATCTGGTGAAGTCAGGTTTGGTGTCACAGGTGTCGGTGACCACACTGAATCCTGACTTGGTTGCTCTTCGTCTGCCCTTCACAATGTGAAAACAGAATAACAGCGTCACAATCAAAGGGCCAAGTTCGAAATGTCTCGAAAGTTGTGCAAAATAAGCGAGCAGTCAAATTTCACTTAATTTGATTTCGCAGATAACGCGCAGTTAGGCCGAGGAGCTCCGACAGTTGACGAATGTTCCAACGACATTTGAAAAATTGTGTTTCTTTGTGACGTCACACTTCCGGCATTTATCACATTGCAGATAAGCAATGATGATGACGATGAACGCCAATTTATCAACTGGAACATGACTGAGCGTTGGTACTTTGTTATTGTTATTATAACATTCCCTCATACTTACTTGATTTCAAATTAATTATGTTAACAAGGAAAGAGGCAAAGTGAAGGAAGTCTATTGTGGCGAGATTAAGGCAACGCACCCACTCGTGGTCCCCTACTGATCTATGAACGAGACAATCCTCGCTTATTCCATAGTAAGTTATTATCGTATCTGCCTGCCACCTCGAAAAAAAAACTTTTCACCTTCATTCTGTTATTTGTGTTTATAGATAACTTGTTTGCTTAACTGTTTTTATGAATTATTATTGTTACATTTGCAATTTAATGAAAGCTTAGTATAGCTTAACAATTTCATTGTGCGAATCAAATACCTTTGTGATACTTAAGACAATTAAATGATTGTAATAAAATTCTCATTTTAACACTGGATAAGATACTGAAATATCTGATATTGAAATATTAGGTCAGAAGCTAACATTTAACGCGATCTTGGAACTTTTAAGAGTCCAATTATATCTGTTGTCTGTCGCAGTCAAGGAGGCGGGGAGATCCCCTAACTTTTCATCTTAAGCCATTTTCAAGTTTGTTCACTGTATCTATGAGCTAATGCTGAGAAAATTATCTGATACCAAAGTAGGTCAATACAGTTAATAATTATGTTGAAATGAAAATCTACTCAGTTTTGTTGTAACATAATATCCTATATCGTATAGACAAGCAGGCAAGTAACACGACGATAAGTGGTCATAACTGAACATGGACATCTGGCCGATGTCGCAGACGTGTTGCTGACCGAAATGAACGAGAAGGATCTAATCGTTAAATAATTCCAACTTATGGTAATTGCGGAATACATTACATAAACTAAAAAGATGCCGAATTTTGTGAGCACGCATTACATTTTAACTACTCTTTTTAGGGTTCCGTAGCCAAATGGCAAAAAACGGAACCCTTATAGATTCGTCATGTCTGTCTGTCTGTCTGTCTGTCTGTCCGTCAGTCCGTATGTCACAGCCACTTTTTTCCGAAACTATAGGAACTATACTGTTGAAACTTGGTAAGTAGATGTATTGTGTGAACCGCATTAAGATTTTCACACAAAAATAGAAAAAAAAACAATAAATTTTGGGGGTTCCCCATACTTAGAACTGAAACTCAAAAATTTTTTTTTCATCAAACCCATACGTGTGGGGTATCTATGAATAGGTCTTCAAAAATGATATTGAGGTTTCTAATATCATTTTTTTCTAAACTGAATAGTTTGCGCGAGAGACACTTCCAATGTGGTAAAATGTGTGTCCCCCCCTGTAACTTCTAAAATAAGAGAATGATAAAACTAAAAAAAATATATGATGTAGGTACATTACCATGCAAACTTCCAACGAAAATTGGTTTGAACGAGATCTAGTAAGTAGTTTTTTTTAATACGTCATAAATCGTAAACCGCAATTTACCTCGATCAAAGTTACAACGAACTTCAAGAACTTTTTTATTATGTTACTTGCTGCTACGGAACCCTTCATGGGCGAGTCCGACTCGCACTTGGCCGCTTTTTTTATAGCTTGAGGGCTGACGAAAAAGCAGACGAGCACCTGATAATAAGTGGTCAGTGTCGCCTATAGATACCTATGAGAAATACCAGAGGATGCAACGCCGGTCCCGATGGAAAACTCTATTTACTCCTTTTAACCGACTTCAAAAAAGGAGGAGGTATTCAATTCACCTTATTTTTTTTATATTTGTTACCTTAGAACTTTCGACTGCGTGGACCGATTGTGATGATTCTTTTTTTAATCAAAAGCTGGTGCTTGTCATGTAGTTGCACTTTTTGAGCGAAATCTGACGAGTAGTTTTTCAGTTATTTTGAAGTTGGTTATTTTTTTCTTGTTAAAATTCAGATTATTTGAAGTAACCCATGTCATAACTCATAGCGCTCCGGGAATACCTCGTGGCCTGTTTCCCCTATATAATCTTTCTATAGATCTTACGTGGATTCATTTTAGTCATGTACGTGCATCGCCGGTTTTTTCAAAACAGCTTTGGGAGGTCACAACACTGTAATGTACAATTTTATTTCTTAAACGACCTCTACGTTTCAAGTAGTAAAGTTGAAATTCAAATATAACTGGAATATTGTGGTATAAAATAGTTACCATTTTTCTCGGCGACGCTGCAGGAATTTTTAATATAGCGTGGGTCAACCCTGGACTTTAAATCGCGGGCGTGACGTCACCACGTGAGTGATTCGTCGCCTTTATACGAAGGAAACCTTTTTATTTGAACATGAAATGCTGTTCTGTATGGTGCATTTATTGTTATTCTAATCCTGCTGCATAATAATTATGTAGCAGGATAAGAATTATTATTATCTCTATAACCAGTTACAGTTACATTTACACATTAATATCTTCGCACAAGCATTTTCCATGACGTGGATACGGATATAAAGTTAAGGATAATATTATACGTTCATCAGTTACACAAAATCTGGGTATTAGCCTGTCAGGCAGCCCCGACTACAGGTAATGAATTATGAAAGAATTATTATTGAGGTGATAACTAATGTGACATCCAGAATAAATACTGTAAATTGCCAAAATGAGCGGTATATCTTGGGAATATTCAGTGATGTTTGTATAACACATACAGCGCTGAAGTTCCACTGTGGAGAGCCAGTGCCGCGTGCTAAACAAATGTAAATGCAGGCCGCACGTGCTCTCCCACGCCGAGGCTCGCTACGAGGTGGAGTGACCACCGAACAACAATCCTATTACAGCTCTCGGATCAAATCCTCTGTATATAACTCTTTCGCAAATGCTCACGCCAAACAATGCCTGCCTTCAAAGTGCATATTTATTTTAGTGCTTAACAAATTTTAAATGTCTACATTATTATGCAATAAAATGCATATTATTATAGTGTTGATGAAGTTTTTCATCCAATAAAATCAGTACTCAGAAGAATAATTGAATGTCGCTACGACAACAGTGTTCTTGTACTAATCTTCTATTCTTTTTGGCCAGTGATAAAAAATTACCAACATTCGGTGGCCCAATGCTCTTAATCAACCAAATTGTACGCCAGTTAACGTGACCAGAAACATTTCCTCGCGCCCCAATATTTCAACGTAACAGCTCGATACTCCAAATCCAAATTTTTCTCTAGAACTGGAGCGCTGTCACGGGAATGGTCGTCGCTCGTAAATTCGGGCGGTCGATGAGCAGACTGGGATGAGTTATGTGGGCGTCGTGATAGTTGCGTCCCATTCCCGAATGACGAATGGCGCGAGCATTAAATGATTCTGTGGTGCACCAATAAACAGTTGCATAAACTATAATGTCATGAGTATGAAGCACAGTCCACAGATATGGCGTGAAGCGATATCGATGGCGCTCGTTTTTTTATGTTTGTTACCTCAGAACTCTCGACTGGGTGAACTGATTTTGACGATTTTTTTTAAATCGAAAGCAAGTGCTTGTCATGTGGTCCCACATAAATTTGAACGAGATCTGACAAGTAGTTTTTGAGTAATTTTGAGTTATTTTCTGTTATTAAAATTTAGATTATATTTATCTGTCAATATTGTAAAAGATGTCCTTTAAGAAATAGTAAAACAAAAGTATACTTATTAACCCTCGACGCAAAAAGAGTGGTGTTATAAGTATGACGTGTCTGTGTGCCTGTTCGTAGCATCCAAGCTCCTAAACAAATGGACCGATTATGATGCGGTTTTCTAATTGAAAACCGACCGAAAATTTACAAAATTTTCTGTTCAGGTGTTTCAAAGAAATCAGTTCTTTTTTGGATATTTTTTTAAATAATTTACTTTTATCGCAAAAATGTCTGCAATTTTCATCTAAGCTTCGTTAGGTAGGTATATGGAACAATTGTTTTAATACCACTTAATCGGAGTTTATGCTGCGTTCACACAATAACGTATTATTCGTAATATTTCATATCTGGCATTGTGTGCACCTTCTACATCTTCTCATCAGCTTCCAGGGTTGACTAGCTGAGAATGCCATAAGGCATTAAGTCCGCCCATTGTACTCCTATATATTAAGGTTGTAACAATAAAGGATAAATAAAAGAAAAATAAATAACATACCTACGCTAGTCTAATGTTAATGTCTCTGTTAACTGTCTCAAGACAGTTATTTACCTAAATCATCCTACGAGATTACTGTGCGAAATTTAGGCTGACAGGCGATGTAGGTCGCGGCTTAATCTGTACACTCGGCAGTGTGCGCGCCAAGATTACAAGAAATGGATAAATTAATATTTTTATTTTATTTTACGGTACCATTTTAAGATAGTTTCAGTAATCCTGGTAATATAAATCAAATTAGAATTTTCAATTGTTTTGTGTCTGTACCAATGCCGGTTTTTATATTATTAATACACCATAATACTCGTACACCATTCAAATTTTCCAAAATAATGATAAAACTAAGAAAAATTATCACTATAGGTACCATGCTCATAAAGAATAACCTAAAACTTTTTTAAAACTTAACCTAAAACGTTTTTGAAGTTATACTTGGTATTTGGCGTTTGGAAAAATTATGAGAGTAATTTTATTCGACACAGCATTTGCTGGAGTTGTTAGGGTTCCGTAGCCAAATGGCAAAAAACGGAACCCTTATAGATTCGTCATGTCTGTCTGTCTGTCTGTCTGTCTGTCTGTCTGTCTGTCTGTCTGTCTGTCTGTCTGTCTGTCTGTCTGTCTGTCTGTCTGTCTGTCCGTCCGTATGTCACAGCCACTTTTCTCCGAAACTATAAGAACTACACTGTTGAAACTTGGTAAGTAGATGTATTCTGTGAACCGCATTAAGATTTTCACACAAAAATAGAAAAAAAAAAAAATTTTGGGGGTTCCCCATACTTAGAACTGAAACTCAAAAATTTTTTTTTCATCATACCTATACATGTGGGGTATCTATGAATAGGTCTTCAAAAATGATATTGAGGTTTCTAATATCATTTTTTTCTAAACTGAATAGTTTGTGCGAGAGACACTTCCAAAGTGGAAAAATGTGTGTCCCCCCCCCCCCCCCGTAACTTCTAAAATAAGAGAATGATAAAACTAAAAAAAATATATGATGTATATTACCATGCAAACTTCCAACGAAAATTGGTTTGAACGAGATCTAGTAAGTAGTTTTTTTTTAATACGTCATAAATCGTAAACCGCAATAACTCGATCAAAGTTACAACGAACTTCAAGAACTTTTATATTATGTTACTTGCTGCTACGGAACCCTTCATGGGCGAGTCCGACTCGCACTTGGCCGCTTTTTATTTTTTGGAGTTGTTTGCCGGGTTGGGGGTACGAGCGAGAAGTACTTACATATGTAAGTAAGAGGCAAGTATAACTTTTTACGTGCGTACATAGGTACACACACACGTTTTTTTTCTATGATTGTGTGTACATTATCTTCATAAAAATATCCTTATATCCTATTCAGTCATGTTATTTATGATATTTCCGAAGAACTTGGCACCCATTTCGTTTTCTTTATAGGCAATAGCAAATGTACCTTATAATGGCAGTGCCCTAACTTGGCTCCTATTTGACAGTTATGCCTTGGACGGATTTAACATTCCTACATATTACGTAAGATGCTTTGCCTATTTTGGTGACGTTGATGACGCTCCCAACTTCAGTCAGAACATTGTCTAAACAACATACCTAGCCTACATAACTCATCTGGCTGTCATTGTTGCATTCAAGAACACGGGTGTAGGGTGTAACATTCTCATTCATTTATCTTTATAGGGACAGGTTATGTATTAAGATAATCCATTGTACTTAATTGTACTTAAAACTTTAAAAAAATCTTTTTCTGTTTATTCGAATAAGTACCTACTTATCTAATATTGTAACAACTCGGAAGAGTGTTTAGTTACCCACAACACAGGGTATCCTAGTGTGTGAGTGTAGGAAAATTTTTGTACAAAAGTACTTGTAAATAAACTTATGAAAATAAATAATATTATTATTACTATATAGTATTTACAAATATGTTTAAAGTTTCCTAGTATATTTTTATTTACCATCGAAAATTGTAAGGTTTTTAAATTAAAGTGCGGTGTTGTTTTGACCTTTGCCAGAAAAGATGCGGGCTTCCTTGTAATTACTATAAATGATATCTTACGATTTCTCTAGCCCTGGTAGGTGACCGTCCTCGAAGCCGCACTATAAAAGTAAATGGCGGCTTTTCTGTAAATTGTAGCGTTATTTGCGCTATCTGAGAATAAATGGGCGTCGGGTTCAGTGCCACTGGTTCGAATGGTTTGATTGTCGGCAGTCGGCACTATTCTTAGTAATTGCTTTTGCTATCTATTTTATAGAACATCATTATGTTGTAGTTATTGTAAGTGACGATATTACATTAGGTATTGTAACTTCGTTGAATCTGAATTTGTGAACCTGTTTTCAATCGATCCAGCACCTATCTACCTCAGATGAAAGAATATAATACCTACTGACACGTAGACTTATATTACACGTAATGCACTTGAAGCAAGGTATTATTAAAGCTGTTGTTTATTTTTTTATAAATTAATTTTAATGCTTGACTACAATCCCACATGATGGTAAGCGGCAATGTTACCTTGAAGAAACCCACATAAGCTATAATTGAACGGAAACACGCACAGATGCAGGCAATATATTCCAGTTCTTCGCAGAATGCATAATAAATGATGAAACAAAGCGTATCGTCTATATGGGTCTCAAAGGTCTGAGAATTTTTAGAATTTTTATGACATAAGTCACCTTCCTGAAAAAGTTGCACAAGCAAAAAATGACACGAGAATGTAGTGAGATCAACAACTTATGAGATTATCAAGAAACTATTTTGAATTACAATTTTTAATGTGATATGTCTTGCGTAATTGGGTTATACTAGAAAATCGTGGGTGAAGTCGAGAAGATAATGAGTGATTATACATAATTATAAAAGTCTATTTTATTCAAGTAGTCACAGTGAACTCAAAAAACACCTACCTGAATTCTATTTTGAATAAACTGAATCCAATTTAATTCCCATACGTCGTGCATTTTACCTAAAACCAGTCTGAAAAATCCCTTATATCTGTCGGGTTTGAAGTGTAGAATCACAGTATAGTAGAATCCAATTCACGTTACCTACGAAGCAGGTCTAACGAAAATAATTTCGATCACCCCTGATTGAATTTCACGTTGTACAACAATGAAAGGATATCGCATATCCGAATGGAAACGTTGAATTGTACCAGCAACGGAGACTGAAACCAAATTGTAAACTGAGTAAAGAATTCACCCTTTCTTTCTCTCCTTAGAGAGAATAAGAGATTAATTTGTTAAGAGATTTTCTTTCTTAACCGGTAACGCATCAGCAACGCCTAAGAAGATTCAGATATCCACGGACAACGATTACCACTTTCTATCAAGTGACTCGTCTGCGCTTTTGTTATCTAGCAGCCTTTAATAATAAAAATAATTTATTATCCCACTGCTGGGTTCGTGTACATCTATACACAGTAGATACTGGAAAACGAAACAAACAAGTACTGTGGAAATGTTACTTTCCATACAAAAGACAACATGTTGACCTAACCACGTAACCACGTCCTTCGCACTTCGACCCTCTTTATTGTTGTTGATGGCCCGTCGTGAAGCGTGCTCCAAATCTCCATACCGATATTCAAATCCACAATCCGCCCTATTACTCACCTCGTGTGATCCCGATGCGAATAAAGATAGATTTTCTGTGAACGCTTATGGATTTGTTTGAAGGT
Organism: Thymelicus sylvestris; assembly: GCA_911387775.1. Classification (NCBI taxonomy): domain Eukaryota; kingdom Metazoa; phylum Arthropoda; class Insecta; order Lepidoptera; family Hesperiidae; genus Thymelicus; species Thymelicus sylvestris. The sequence goes on from OU426893.1 coordinate 570,692, forward strand.
CGCATCGCATTCTGATCGCAGAGATTGTTCTGTTCTTTTTGCTTAATACGTAAAAATCAATGGTTATATGTAAGTAGTGAAAGGGCGAGTAATCTTCTTTGGGCTTCTGTTACTTAGGAAATATACCTGATAGAAGAAAGTTTATTTGAAGTATGTGGTTAAACATTACTTACACCAAAGATTGACTGCCTCATTTGTAAGCGTTGAGGGCTCAGCACGAAGCTCGATATTGCTTGAAGTAATTCTTCTCTTCTTCTTTCTTATCATCTTGGTCGGCAACGAGTTGGTGACGCCCCGGGTGTTGCTAATGTCCATGGGCGGCAGTGATCACTTACCATCAGGTGAGCCGTCTGCTCGTTTGCGTGCTAAAAGCATATAAAAAACCTTTAAATTTACAAAAAATTCGAATAGAAGATTGAAAAAGTCAGGATTTGAATCCGATTCACCGAACGGGGATTCGACTTGCACAGAAATCTTACACAGCTAAACTTAATAATATTTGCTGGGTATCCTTTTATTAAACTAATTCTTTTTTCTCTTCTTGCAGTATTAGTATTCCGCGGACGTTCTAATAAATGACATCAACATAATATAAAAATTACGGACAATAAACCCCGAGTGAAGGACCCTCCAGCCCTCAAGCGGTATTCATCGACAAAAAGTAGGAAAATTTTCGGACTGAGTTCTTGGAACTAATATATTCGTAATAAACTAACAAAATAATTGTTGTTGTTTCCTTACGACTCCAGATAAACTGGTTTTGAGTATATTGACATCAATTATTGTAATTTTCTGGCAATACAATCTCCCGAAAACTCAAATCATTTCGAGCCCATTACGAATACATACGATGAAAAGTTTTTTTTTCCGGATATTAATGATATAACTCAGTATCTACAGGCATCCGTTAGCGACAGATAAAGCAAATTGGCCTGTGTCTGATCTACGACAACCTCCATCAGCTTTACGAGTCCAGAGATGTTTATCGGATAACTCTGTGTTTCCAGAAACTTCGTAATAACATCAGCTACTCGCCGGGACATACAAACAATAGCGAACACTTTATGTCGACCAGTACCGGATCGCCGCAGGGTCCTGGGTTCGATTCCCAGCGAGGCGAAATTTTGAATGATGAGTTTGAATTTCTGTTCTCGGTCTGGGTGTGAATGTCCTTGTCTATGTTGTGTGTTGTCCATGGCACCCACAACACAGGGAATCCTAGTGTGGGGCTATGAGTGTGAAGCATGTGAAGCGTTTAGTGACGATAAGTTAGTACTCTTAAAAAGTGAAATAATGGATTTTCTTTGTTTCGAATATACCTACATGGATTAATTGGAATATGCACATACGAAAATTCCCCGATGCTGGGATTCAATACACCTGATTAATCCGCCGTAAACAAGCCAGTGCAAACAATCTCTTGTTTCGTCAGTAACAGTGTTGAGTTCAATAAAGATTCGACGTTATAAGAACGACACAAAACACGATGTTCAACAAAAGAAACCGATCTCCTAATAGAACTGTTCAACATAGATACTTCTAGGCACTAGAGTTGGAGTAGTATGGTATTTTCATAGTAGTATAGAGTATTGTATCATCTCTACATCTATACAAATATTATAAAGAGGGAAGATTTGAAAGTTTGTTTGCATTGAATAGGCTCCGAAATTACTGAACCGATTTGAAAAATTCTTTCACTGTTGAGAAGCTAAACTATCCCCGGGTGACATAGGCTATATTAAATTTTCCAAAAAATTAGGGATCCTTAATAAAACTCCTATTACTCAATACTCAATACTCAATATTTTTATTGCAATCATAGTGGATACATAGGTGTTAGTGATTACATAATGTTCTAGAGGCACATATGAACCCTATTAGGGTATTGCAATATAGTGGGAGCAGACCGATCTGTTTTATATTTCTATTATTTTTATTTTTGTAAATACTCTTTGAGGTTATAATAACACTTATTTATAAGGTAATGCTTTAATTGGGTTGAAAATTTTAGGTCGTTTTTTAGTACTCTTATATCATCTGGCAAGTTGTTAAAAAATTTTATACACATAGCATATGGCCCGGAACTGTATAACTTTAACTTTGTAGTGGGAATTACTAAAGTGTTTTTTTGACGCCTCGGGTATCGTCGCAGTTCATCATCATGAAAGGTAAAATAATCTGGATACTTTTTTACGAAATTACACGCCTCGAATAAATAAATGGATGTCAATGTCAATAAATTATTATTAATAAAATGCGGTTTACAAGTTTCCATCTCGTCAATATTTGTTAATATACGGATGCATTTTTTTTGTAGTGTGAAGACGTAATGTGCATCCACGCTGTTGCCCCAAAGTAGGATTCCGTACGTGAGCCATGAGTATGCGTAAGCGTAATATGCAGACATGGCCGTCTTAAAGTCTGTAGCTTTCCGGAGTTCTTTTAGAGCATATGTGAAACTTGAGAGTATTAAAACCCAAGGTGTTACAAAATAAGGAAACCGAAGTAAAAGGCGGTTACTCGTTAATTATAATACTCGCTTGATTCGACGATCAGTTCAGGTTGCACACAGATAATTCTTCAAAAAGTGCTGCTGGAGTCTGCTACTTGACCAGCGTGGTGAACTATACCTGTATAATGTTGTATATCCTATCCATCAATCACATAGTAATTGGCTGACAATGAGATGATAATTATGGTTATATTGTAGGTTATATCCGAACAAAAACAGTTTCACTGTAAAAAAACAGGCCAAGTACACTTCAAAAGATAGTTACAAAAATTATAATTAAGTTTTTACAAAAAATTATGAAATCAAAAAACCCAAGTACATAACCGTTTTAGATATGAAAAAATAAATTTGCTGGTAAAAGTAAAAAAAAATGGTGTACTTGGTGTGCATAATTATGATTTTCGATCTGACTTGACATTAGAAGCCTAGGCCGTCAGAACAAGGCAAGCCCAGCTGTGTCGTACAACCCAGGATCTCGGGATCCAACACAGAACACTCCATTCCATACGTTTAATATTTAACAGCTGCAGAGCGATGACAGTAAAGCAATGATAGTAAGCTGGGCTTTTCGGCTTGTATGACAGTAGTCTGTACCACACGCCACTGAATTTGGAAGATATTTTTTTAAACTTTTTAACCCCCGACGCAAAAAGAGGGATGTTACAAGTTTGACGTGTCTGTGTATCGGTGTATCTGTGTGTCTGTGTATCTGTATGTCCCAAACGGATGAACCGATTTTGATCTCGTCTTTTTTGTCTGAGAGGTGGCTTAATCGAGTGTTCTTATCTATGTTTAGTGTAAATAAAACTGTCCGGGATTTTTTTAAATTTTAATTTAAGATTATTTTGAAATAAGCGCGCACTATAAAGTATTATGCACACCAAGTACACCATTTTTTTTTACTTTTACCAGCAAATTTATTTTTTCATATCTAAAACGGTTATGTACTTGGGTTTTTTGATTTCATAATTTTTTGTAAAAACTTAATTATAATTTTTGTAACTATCTTTTGAAGTGTACTTGGCCTGTTTTTTTACAGTGAAACTGTTTTTGTTCGGATTTCATATCTTTTTGTAAAGTACACTTTTTTTCAAATATTGCACGCCTTGTATGTACCGCGAAGCGGATGAGGTTGTGCTTTAATTACCTACTCTCGATACGTCAAGGCCAAAAATGTTTACGTTTAATATTTAATTTAAACCAGAAAGTAAATCGGAAAAGTATTCGTAGCTTTCATGGTGGGTCGACTATTTGTATAATTATTGAAGAGTCCCTAAAACTAATATAAAAATAAGTTTACATGGTTGGTTATTACATAATATATTTACCCTTACTAACTGAATTTAAAAGTTATTTTGCTTACAAGAACGAGTAGGGGAGATTGGGTAACAGTGAATCACTTTTTTTTCGAAGTAGTGTTACTCCGAATTTTTTGGCAAAATTATTCATCTCTGATAATACAGCACAACATGATAACCTAATCTTTGGAAAAAAAGGAATTTAACGGTGTTTATTACATAAAATTACAAGATATAGCCGCTTTTTAAAAAAAAGGGAAATGATCCACTGTGACCCGGTAATGGGTCACTTTGAATCAATGCATGGGTGACAGTGAATCAACTGTGGCACACTGGATCGATTGAAAAAAAAATAATATATATAATCATTTCCATAACATAATATCTTTATTTGTACTACTTGTAACGGTCTTAACCTAAATTGTATTATAAAAAATAAAATTATATAACTAAGTTAACCTACATTTTAATCCTACCTTACACTAAATAATAATTTCAATAAATAAAATAATAATTTTAATAAAAACAAAACAGAATTTTACTTTATTTAATAATTCACAGACATAGACGCGGTATGTGTCTTGTTTCTATATCTGCCGTGTACTTGCGCTCGCGATTCGTTTTTTATGCACGGTGCACCGGACAATGAGAAGAAGCGACGCGATCGAGTAATCCACGGCGAGTCACCGGAGCGTACTGACCTCTCTATTTGAAATTAACGGCGCACGGTGCACTAAACTCGCTTATTAGTTACTTTTCGTAACGCCTAATTTTCCTTCTATTCATCTATTTAAATAAGTGCTTCTATTCGCATATTATTTTATATTTCGCAATCGTAAATAAGGTTGATAAACGCCATACCAAGTGCCGTATTATACCCCGACTGGGTGAGTGTTGCAAATTTTATTCTTTGTTAAATTGTTTTAAACTATTGTACTTTTCTGTAGTATTAGATTATTCATTGTTGCTGTGTCGTGTTACTTGTGATGCTTGTAAATATTAATTTTACTATTCTTCCTATTTGCATTGAATACGTTGCAAATTCAAATATTTTTCTACCTACAACATTAGATGCTTATTCATCTCGAACGTTAAAATAGTTTTATTTGAACAGATACTTTGATGAAGGTTTTAACATTAAACTGCTGTAATTTTAGATCGTTATTACATAATATATTATGAGTTCTGGGGTGATATCTCGGTGGGACCTCCAGTGTGTTTCTTTGTGTGAATGTAATTCAAATTGTGGTTCACCGTTATAATTCTATTATTAAAAATGTTGTTCTGGGTTCGATTCCTGGCCTTAGTAATGCTCAACGAACTAAAGTAAATTATACTGAACTTCTGTCCTGCACAAAATATTTTTAAATGTATGTGGTTACGGAGTCCGGATATATCCGGATCCCATAACCACGTATGATGTTGAGTGTTACTTTTATTTCTACCTAGGTTTAAGTGAATTATGTATGACTGCCGCATCATTGATCACTATTCATTGCATAGTCTCATTATCACTTCTTCGCTTTTCACCTGTGCTTCGCTATCCGTGATGCCGCATTCTGCAGTCTACCTGTACATCCAAGCACCTTGCTTTAACGGCTGGAAAACATAATTCCAGGGTTCCTCCGCTCGGGTAGTAGTACCCCCGTCGCGACCTGGCTGCCCTATTGGACGCTGTACGGGAGCTGCGGCCTGACCTGCTGCACCTGGCCTGAATTCTACACGCTACAGAACAGGAGAGTGGTGGTGACAGGGATCATTGATTTAATGCGGCACGAGCACGAATGTACCCACGACCCCTAGTTTATTAAACTAACTTTAGTTTACCTACGCTGTTTCTTTCATTTAACACCAGCTAATAGTGTTACATTGGCGCCCAGCTACAGGTTGCATTCGTGTCCGTATTACATTTTTGATTCCTTGGCATTTAATAGTTCTCTTTGGTGTTGGCTATTATTTTTGTTTTATTTTTTCTTCTTTATGTTAAATGTTACTTTGAGGCTAATCAGTGTTTGAATTAACGATAGTATAATCCAAATTTTGTAATTATAATTATAATCATCCTTCTTTGAAACAATTTTCTTAATTATTATTTTCGATACACTGGTTTGCTTTAACTTCATTGTACTGTCTTACGTAAATCTGTCGTAGTTGTAGTTTATATTTTTGCAACACACACCTTCGGTTAACACATCACTACAATGGCATATCCTATTAAATATTTATCCTTGCAAAAAACAGAATTAGAGTATGAGGTTGAACTTCGTGGTGGTTCCGGCGATTCCGTACAAGAACTGCGTAAGCAAATAAATAAGCTATCTCTACTATCACCTTCAGAAGACATTCTTGAGTCACATTTAGATCCTGCTGAGGACTTGAAAGGTGTCAAAGAGTCTCTTTTAAAAGCCCAAAATAATATTATTTCTCTCAAAACAAAATTCGAGAAAAACTTATTTAGCAGAACAGAAAACCTTTTACATCACGTTTATCATAGGATCAACCGCATCCACAACACTGCGGAGATATCAGAAAATTATAAATTATGTGCTACTACTTTCAATTCTCAGTATAAGGATTTATCTGCAATGAAGCCGCAGAGTTCTCAGGTTAAATCCTCACCTAATTCGGAGAGCAGTGGTGATAACACCATAACGGTTAATTGCGAGCGCGGTTTATCGGCAGATATAGCTAAACTTAAATATTCTGGTAAATCGTGTGTTCGTTCTTTTATTTTGAAAGTGGAAGAGTTTGTACAAGCTAGAGACATCTCTTATGAAAAAATTCTCAGTCTGGCCTATGAGATATTTACCGATGATGCTCTTCACTGGTATCGCTGCAATAGGGACAAAGTGAATTCTTGGAATGAGTTGTGTGTACTACTAAAACAGGACTTTAGTAGCAGTGATTACGACTACAGACTCGCGGCTGAGATTCGATCCCGCACTCAAGGTGAATCGGAGAATATAACCATTTATCTTTCCTATATGCATGGTCTATTCTCCAGATTAAGTAAGCCTTTTTCGGAGGAGGAGAAGCTAGAGATTCTTATGCACAACATCCGACCTTGTTACGCCAACACATTAGCTGCCTCTCCTGGTATCAATTCTATCGATGCGCTTAAATCTATATGTCGTAGTTATGAAGATGTACAGGCGCGGTTTTCTCAATTTCACGAACCACCTCGCATCACAGCTAATACGCTCGCACCCGAATTTGCTTATAAGCCACATCCTGGTACATCTTCTGGTAATATAAATGTTGCTGTTGCTGCCGTATCCACCACTTCGTCTAAACCTACTTTTTGTCCTAGGTGTAGATCGGACACGCATTCACTTCGGAATTGTAGTCAAAAACGTTTTCTAGTATGTTTTAGATGTGGAAAGAAAGATGTGCGATTCCCTGAATGTCCTGTTTGTCACCCTACTTCTAATAATAGTACTCCAAAAAACTAAGTAGCCAGGATTGGAAAGACAATAAATTTAGGGAATCGAAGAAAGATAATTTTAATTTAACCGAGTGGTCAGACTGGTTAAACTTCATCTCTAAATTTTTTACCTTTAACGCTGTCTCTTCAATCCAAAATAATAACCCATGTAAGTCTAGACCTTATGTTACTATTGATGTCAATAATAAACAACTTACTGGCTTACTCGACACAGGCTCTAGTTTAAGTATCCTAGGAAATAATTCTCACGAACTTCTTTTAAACGCAGGTTGTAGGCTTGAGGACTGTGATACTATTAACTTTGTAACCGCCGGTGGTGAGAAGTTAAATACCACAGGTGTAATAAATCTAACTGTAACTTTTCAGGGACAGACACATACACTAAAAACCTATGTTGTGCCTGATATTAAAAGTCCTCTGATTTTAGGTATGGACTTTTGGAGAACCTTTGGCTTGTTTCCAAAATTTTTAGACCTTATCACCTTCCATGTTGATGATGGACCTACTTTTATCACGGATCTAGATGTAGACAAGAAACCTGATATTTTACGCTCGTATGATCACCTAACGGATCAACAGCGGCTTATAGCCGATCAGGTAATTTCACAGTTTCGTGACATCTCTTACGAGGTGCGCGGTTTAGGTCGTACTTCCCTTATCACCCACCCTATTGACACTGGGGATGCTGCCCCCATTCGTCAACGGTACTACAGAATGTCTCCGGAAAAACAACATATTTTAATTAACCAGCTAGAGGAGATGTTAGCTGAAGACGTTGTTGAACCGTGTGAGAGCCCATGGTCATCTCCTGTCCTTCTCACTCCTAAGAAGAATGGTGAACTAAGACTTTGCCTTGATAGTAGAAAACTAAATGCTGTTACCAAAAAAGATGCTTATAGTCTCCCCTACATAACTGAGATATTGGACAACTTACGCGATGCGAGATATCTTTCAAGCATCGATCTATCTAAGAGCTTTTGGCAGATACTCATCGATGAAAAAGACAGGTGTAAAACGGCCTTCTATATTCCAACTCGTGGCACATACCAGTTCAAATCCATGGCCTTCGGTCTTACAAACGCACCAGCTACACAGCAGCGACTGGTCGATGCTTTATTTTACGGGCCAGAATTTGAACATAGGGTATTTGTTTTCATCGATGACGTTATTATAGTATCTGAGGATTTTGATCATCATATATCCCTACTAACGCGAGTCTTGGAGAAGCTTAAAACTGCCAATCTCACTATAAATTTCGAAAAAAGCAATTTCTTTAGGAAAGAGCTAAAATATCTCGGCTACATCGTTGACGCTAACGGCCTACATGCTGATCCGGATAAGGTAGAAGCCATAAGTAGATTTCCCACACCATCAAATCGCAAAGAAGTTCGACGTTTCATAGGCACAGCATCCTGGTACCGTAGGTTCATTCCCAATTTTAGCAGTTTAGCGACTCCTCTCAATAAACTCACGTCGCAAGGCAAGAATGCGCCCCCATTTGTGTGGACCAAAGAAGCTGATGATGCCTTTAAGAAACTTAAAGAACATCTTATTACTGCACCTATTCTCTCTTGTCCGGATTACTCGAAACCGTTCGAGGTCCACACAGACGCCAGTGATTACGGCATCGGTGCTGTTTTAACTCAATCCTTCCACGGCGAGGAAAAAGTTATTGCTTATATGAGCAAATCCCTATCTAAGCAAGAACGTAATTATAGCGCAACTGAACGGGAAGCACTAGCAGTACTTACGGCTATCGAGCACTGGCGTTGCTATCTTGAAAACGGCCTCAAATTCACTGTGTACACGGATCATTCGTCCTTGAAATGGTTCCTGAACCTAAATAACCCAACTGGGAGATTAGCTCGCTGGGGTGTACGTCTCTCGGCCTACAATTTTGAAATAAAACACCGAAAAGGGGCAGAGAATGTAGTTCCGGATTGTCTATCTCGCTCTGTTCCAGTCTCCGCTATAAATAGTAATTCTAATATCAATTATTCCACACCTAATATTGCTTACAAAACAAATGATCCGTGGTACAGGAACATATTTGAAGGTTGTCAAAATTCACCAACTTCATTCTTAAATTATCGTGTAACAAATGGAAAATTATTTAGATATATGAAGTCGCTCAATCCGCTTACTCGGGAATTTGAGTGGAAGGAAGTCGTACCTATTGAATACCGACAGGATACTATTGCTAAAAACCACTGCGAACCTACTTCTGGCCACTTCGGAATTTTCAAAACATATAAGCGCTTAAACTTAAATTATTTTTGGCCTAGCATGCACCGCGACGTAACGAACTTCGTTAATAGCTGTGATACGTGTTTATCCTACAAACACGCCAATCATACAATTCTTGGAACGATGGGTAGACCTAAAGATTGCAGTCGACCGTTCCAAATGCTTAGCATCGATTTGGTTGGACCATTACCGGTATCTAAGAAACAAAACACCTTCTTACTTGTTGTCAACTGTTGTTTCTCGAAGTATTGTCTACTTTTCCCGATACGTCGAGCAACATCAGATATAATCTCTAGAATCTTGGAAAATAATGTTTTTCTTGTACACGGCATACCGAGTACTATTATTATGGATAACGGCAAACAGTTTACTAGTACAACCATGAAAAATTTATTCGCTTCTTACAATATCCCTAATGTTTATTTTACCCCTTTATATACTCCGCAAGTAAACAGTGTAGAACGCTACAATAAAACGATAATGACAGCAGTATCCACCTTCATAGAAAATGATCATAGATCTTGGGACTCAAATATTCCCAAAATCCAATTCGCCTTAAATAGCTCTGTCAACGAAGTTACCGGCTACACGCCATCCTTTCTTGTTTACGGTCGAGAATTAGTTACCTGCGGTTCTCATTACGTAGATTCTGATCTCAGTGATCACATAATATTTACTCCTCGCGATGCATACGCTGAAAATTCGGGATCACTGAGAAAAATATTTGATAAAGTTCAGGCCGCACTGATTAAAGCACACTCTAGAAACAGTACACACTACAATCTTCGCCGAAAAAATGTTGAATTCAATATAGGTGATACGGTATGGAAGCGCACATTTTATCAAAGTGACAAAGATTCCAGATTTTCAAGAAAACTTGCACCTAAATTCATCAAGTGCAAGATTATCGGAAAGAAATCTAAACTTGTATATGAGCTCGAAGATATGTCGGGACAGAATCTAGGAGCCTGGCATATAAAAGATTTTAAGCTTTAGAATTTTGCCTCGTTATTTTTATTAGCAGATTTTCCTGAGGAAAAATCTTAACCTAAAAAGGGGGGTATGTAACGGTCTTAACCTAAATTGTATTATAAAAAATAAAATTATATAACTAAGTTAACCTACATTTTAATCCTACCTTACACTAAATAATAATTTCAATAAATAAAATAATAATTTTAATAAAAACAAAACAGAATTTTACTTTATTTAATAATTCACAGACATAGACGCGGTATGTGTCTTGTTTCTATATCTGCCGTGTACTTGCGCTCGCGATTCGTTTTTTATGCACGGTGCACCGGACAATGAGAAGAAGCGACGCGATCGAGTAATCCACGGCGAGTCACCGGAGCGTACTGACCTCTCTATTTGAAATTAACGGCGCACGGTGCACTAAACTCGCTTATTAGTTACTTTTCGTAACGCCTAATTTTCCTTCTATTCATCTATTTAAATAAGTGCTTCTATTCGCATATTATTTTATATTTCGCAATCGTAAATAAGGTTGATAAACGCCATACCAAGTGCCGTATTATACCCCGACTGGGTGAGTGTTGCAAATTTTATTCTTTGTTAAATTGTTTTAAACTATTGTACTTTTCTGTAGTATTAGATTATTCATTGTTGCTGTGTCGTGTTACTTGTGATGCTTGTAAATATTAATTTTACTATTCTTCCTATTTGCATTGAATACGTTGCAAATTCAAATATTTTTCTACCTACAACATTAGATGCTTATTCATCTCGAACGTTAAAATAGTTTTATTTGAACAGATACTTTGATGAAGGTTTTAACATTAAACTGCTGTAATTTTAGATCGTTATTACATAATATATTATGAGTTCTGGGGTGATATCTCCGGTCCGGGTCCGAATTATAATATCAGTAATTGTTCTTTTTAGTCATTTTAACGTTCTAAGTCATTTTCATTTGTGTGTTTCTTTGTGTGAATGTAATTCAAATTGTGGTTCACCGTTATAATTCTATTATTAAAAATGTTGTTCTGGGTTCGATTCCTGGCCTTAGTAATGCTCAACGAACTAAAGTAAATTATACTGAACTTCTGTCCTGCACAAAATATTTTTAAATGTATGTGGTTACGGAGTCCGGATATATCCGGATCCCATAACCACGTATGATGTTGAGTGTTACTTTTATTTCTACCTAGGTTTAAGTGAATTATGTATGACTGCCGCATCATTGATCACTATTCATTGCATAGTCTCATTATCACTTCTTCGCTTTTCACCTGTGCTTCGCTATCCGTGATGCCGCATTCTGCAGTCTACCTGTACATCCAAGCACCTTGCTTTAACGGCTGGAAAACATAATTCCAGGGTTCCTCCGCTCGGGTAGTAGTACCCCCGTCGCGACCTGGCTGCCCTATTGGACGCTGTACGGGAGCTGCGGCCTGACCTGCTGCACCTGGCCTGAATTCTACACGCTACAGAACAGGAGAGTGGTGGTGACAGGGATCATTGATTTAATGCGGCACGAGCACGAATGTACCCACGACCCCTAGTTTATTAAACTAACTTTAGTTTACCTACGCTGTTTCTTTCATTTAACACCAGCTAATAGTGTTACATACTAGACAGTCTTGTTTATGAAAAAGTCATGAAAAATTAACAATAACAAATTATAATTATCACAAAAATATAAATCTTCTTCCGTTTATTTTGAACTGAAATAACTTTAAAACAAAAACTTAAAACTTTTGAACAACAAAAACAAATATTTGGTTTAACTTGCAAAATAATACAGGGTTAACGTAAGTCAATTTTAGAAAAATCTATGTCAAAGTGGTACATACATTGTTTTCTCTTTGTGTTGCCAGAATATTTAGGTTTTGGTAAAATCATCTTAATATCGTGTAGTGCAACCGTGGCGATATCTGGCACGTTTGGCATGTGAAAATTATTTGGTATTTTGTCAGATCTTAGAAAACTCACTTCAGTCTCATTTTCTTGTTCTCCTATAACTTTGGCTATATAATAAATTCGTTTCCCTTTGACTTGGAATTCAACGATTATAAAGTCACCTTCTTTTGGCAAACTTTGGAGTGCGGTAAAATTATTTGGATCTACCATCTCATAATCGTCTTCTTCCTCTTCAAATATTGGTTCCTCTTCAGAATAAATACTTATTTTATCATCATCTTCGCTGGAACTATCTTGTAATATTCTTCTTTTTTTTGTTCTTGCAGTCGCCTTTATCTGTTTGCGTTTCTTTTCTTCTTCTCTCATTTCTATTTCATTTTTATTTGGTGTATCAGTTGCAATCATTGATTTACCTTTTCGTCTTGGTGCTCTTCCACCTTTACGTGGACCTGCTTTTGGTAGCCCTCGAAATTGGAATGGACTTACGAATTCTTTTTCTACATTCGTGGAGGAAGTACCAGCTACAGCTGCAATCTGATCCACAATCATAGAAGATTCAATATCAGGACAAGAAAGATTTAATATTGATGGCGATGGGGTTCTTGATTTATTATCTTGAACAGGTCTGTTGATCTGGTTTTGGTCATTTTCCACATTAATTTGACGATCAGTAACTTCACTAGGTGCAAAATCAAGATCAGTAAAAACATTTCTGTCAAAGGGAAATATTCCGGTTGCTTTGAAAGCAGCGCATATATTCCCGGGCGTCATAGCTTTCATGTGGGCTTCCTTAACACATCCAGCTACTTCATACATTGAGAAAGTCTTTCCTGGATTTCGCAACATCCAACTATCTACAGCTTTGTTATATGCAGTTTTGAATGGCCCAAAAATTCCGACATCTAATGGTTGAAGTTTTCCTGTCGAATGCGGCGGCACGGTTAAAACGGTCACACCATTTTCTTTAGCCAGATTTAAAGCTTCTATGCAAATGTGCGACTCGTGGTTGTCGTATATGAGCAGACTAGGGTTTTGTTTGCTGCTGTTTGAATGGACTATAAAATGCTGCATTGTTTTCACGAACAATTCAGAGTTCATCCAACCGGATTGTGCAGCTAGACCTTAGGTTCCAGCTGGAGCCTCTGCAATCATATGTTGCTTGAAGTGAACCCTTGGAAATATAATAACTGGCGGTAGGGCATTGCCCAAAGCGCTGACAATGTAACAAGTTGTCGTTAACGTTCCTCGTTCTGCGCTGGTGACCTTGGAAACTTGTCTTTGCCCTTTGGCTGCTAAAACTTTAGCACATTTTTGCACCGTCATAGTATTTGTTTCGTGTAAATTGAAAACTCTGGTGCCATTTCCAAAGCCAACGTGTCTAGCCATTACTGTTTCCAAATTATTGAAGAACACACCTACATTATATCGATTGAAAGATGTCGCTCGGCTCAAACTACAACCCTCTGGAGTTCTTAGCGATAGTCGAGTGTCTCTTTTTCTAAGATTGTATAAATACTCGATCCCAGCGAGCTTAGTTTCGTGCCATTTATCGGGTACTTTTATATTATTCAACATCGCAACTTCATAAATTAGGCGTCGAACTTCTATGATCGTAAGTCCATAGAACATTTGACTGCATTTGACAATATAATCAACAATATTCCGTTCTTGGTCAACAGTAAATATTCTATTAACGGCGTAATTCGGTGTAAGGCTAATTCTTTGCTCGGGTTCGGGATTCTTCTTAATTTTCATATGATACCTATATAACGTTGTAAATGGAATACCAGTCAGTCTAGCTACAGCTCTTATTTTTTGGCCTTCTGATATAAGTTTTAGAGCATTACTCATTTGTTCTTCAGTGTGAAGTCCGATGCTAGTTTTCCTTACACGATTGCGAGGCATTTTCACCTACAAAAAAGTACAAATACATTTTAGCTTGACGGGTCACAATGGATCAGCAGTCCACTGTAACCCAATACGGAACGATTCACTGTGACCCATTGGCCATAAAGGAAAAATAATGTAAACAAAAAAAAAAACTACCAATCTAAAGGACAAAACATCATGCTTCACATCGGATTTAAGATATAACAAGCGTACGACAAAGTAAAAACATCTACATTTCGTATTCATTAAGAAATTAAACAAATTTTAAAAACTCGTAAAAAAATACTTTGTTACGTACGTACCGTGGGGAATATGACAGCGCGTCTTGCCGTTTTGATACCGCGTCGACGACTAGTGAGTAGGAGAGAGGTATAGACGAGCGACAACAACACGTTTGTTTGTGTGCGTGAGTGTAACACATACCGAGTTATACTGAATTATCCACTGTACCCCGCGATTCACTGTGACCCTATCTCCCCTATTTGGCTATAGTTACATTCGGTATTCAGCTAATTTGATACTATTTAGCCGAATACTAAATATGTCATATCTACCTAGTTAAGAGTGTCGCTTCTGATATGTCACTATTCTTACGACAGAGTTTACTATTCAAAAACCCGGAGAAGTAGATCGCACAAAGAACAAGGGCGAAAAATTATTTTTATTTTTTCTAGCGTCTTAAAACGTCAGTTATACCGAAGCAATTCAATATTTTTTAACGTATTTTAAAATTAATACATGTACCCGTATTACCCACTTAACATTTAACATTTTATGTTTCTGAGTTTAATTTTATTAAAAAATAATTGTTTGTTTTTAACTCCCGATCCAAAAAGAGGGTACAAAATTTTTTGCCACTTTAAAGGGTACGAAATTTTGACTTTCTATCAACTTTTTAAGTGTTTAGTTAGCCATTTCTTGGTTCACTAACTTGGCAACACTGAGTGGTGTTATAACTTAGGCCCGCATAATGCTGATTGAGATATAATATATGGGAGTGCGCTGATTACTTAGAAAAGGGAAACTATATAGAATTGGCATACCTACGAAAAAAACGTGCATACCTATGAAACGAAACATGGCGGTTTAGTTTCTGCTAATATCCACTTTCATATAACTTTGACATTACTATAGTCAAAGTGGGTTTTGTAAAAATACTGCCTTAGTACCTTAGTACACATTTTACACCGTAGTAAAGTGGGGGCCCACCGTAGTAAATTGACGCGCCAATGGGGCTATTTTCGTTACCGAGCGGCTGTCATATTTTATCCGTTGGCTACACGTAGCCGATCGGCTATATTCAGTGTACTGTGAGCCGTGTCCAGTGCTGCCAATATATTTAGTATAAAGGAGATGTTCAAAAAATGTATGGGGGCTGGTACTAAATTTGTACAAAAACAAAACTTCGATGAGGAGAAAGTGAAAATTATTCCGATTGGGACAAGGTTGTGAAAATAAAAAAAAGATCCTCCCCATTGAGGTAATACATAGAGAAGCTATCTCAAACAAAATGTGTGTTCCACCGCCAGCTTGCCCTCCGTTCTCTTTTCAAACTAGAAGCCTCGTTTACACACTTGCCATAGAGTAACTTTGTATATGACACTTGTCGAACCAAGACAAGCAGTCACCGACTCCAAATCTTTACAAGCTCTTACTCCAACTTTATTTAACGTGCAAAAGCGTTTAAACGATTTCAAACGTCCACCATTTCACGTCACCATTGATTCGTGTCAAAAAATCCAACACTTAAAATTGGTCACAAGCGTCGCGTCGGCAAGCTTATTTAGTCCATTAACACGCTAGTGGCTTGCCAAGTTCAAACGCTCCTTATGATTTTTTCATTCAAAATGGCGGGAACATTGCTCAATAATTAACTTAAATTCGTTTTAGTTGATTTAAGATAAGATTTTGTTTTCCTGATGATAAAGTGATAACATTATCTTTTTTGTTTTTTGTCTTGCAATTGTGACACATTCTTATTACGCACGACGGCATTTTTTCAGTTTTTTCGTAAACAATTTTGACATGCGGCCGCATTGAGCGCAGCCGAGTGACAGCTGAGTGACAGAATGAAATGCAGCCGGCCGGCTGCAATGCACACCCCCGAACCCGATGTTCGCGGTGTCCCTTCTATACGCTAGTAATATTCATTCTATGATCCTCCCTTGTTTTTTTATTTGTGTTTGAATTTCAGTAGATAGATAAAAAGCTTGTCACACTGGGCACCTTTTTTACTTATGGCAACTTTATCCTGACACTATTGACACTTGACAGTACTGACTGATAGTGGCCGCGTTCCACTAGACGCTCAAAACGCTCTGGCTGGCTTCAACCCATTAATGGCCCACTACTGGGCACGGGTCTCTCCTCTTGAGGAGGTCTAGAGCATACTCCACCACGCTGCTCCAGTGCGGATTGGTGGAGGGGTTAGTGGCCAACCCGAGTGTCGGAAGTTTTCAAACCGCCCGAGGGCCTCCGACATGGCTTAACGACTGTTATCTTATGATAACAACCGGGACCGACGGCTTTACGTGCCCTCCGAAGCACGGAAACGCTCAAGAAATTTTTGCCACTAGCGGTCACCCATCCAACTACCGACCGCGCCCGCTGTTGCTTAACTTTGTCGATCACATAGGATCGACGCAAGCCGCCGGGCTATGAGCGCTTCAAAACGCTCACAACGATCAAATTAATATGAGATTTTGATCGTTGTGAGCGTTGTGAGCGTCTAGTGGAACGCGCCCGGCTGCGTTCCAGTAGACGCTCACATCGCTCACAACGATCAAAACGCGTTCCACATGGCGACCACGGTCGTCATGGTCGCGGTGAAAACGTCATTGATGACGTCATTAATTTCGCTCACGGCACGCTCAAAACAACCCACCTCACGGGGTGGGTCGAAGTGCCCGTTCCACTTGGGTGTATGATTGTAACGCTCACAAGCTAGTGGAACAGGAAAAACCGCGGTCATGAGCGTGATCGTTGTGATCGTCTAGTGGAACGTAGGGAGTGACAATAATGATTTAAGTGATGAATAAATGAAACGATGACATTTTGTTTTGCATTTGATTGATTGATAGTTGACACTGACAGTTACTAATATCAAACCACAGAATACTTAGGCTGCGTTCCAGTAGACGCTCACATCGCTCACAACGATCAAAACGCGTTCCACATGGCGACCACGGTCGTCATGGTCGCGATGAAAACGTCATTGATGACGTCATTAATTTCGCTCACGGCAGTTCACGGCACGCTCAAAACAACCCACCTCACGGGGTGGGTCGAAGTGCCCGTTCCACTTGGGTGTATGATTGTAACGCTCACAAGCTAGTGGAACAGGAAAAACCGCGGTCGTGAGCGTGATCGTTGTGATCGTCTAGTGGAACGTAGGGTTAATCACTATGGATCAAACTAGGATGATCTATGTCGTTTCGTTTCTTCATGATTTTGGTTTACAATTAATGTTAATTATTTTATACATGTGTTGAAAACATAATAATATAATAGATTGACCTCAGATATGTTCTAATTCGTGAAAAGGACGTATGTACCTGTTAGAAACAAAAACATTGCTTTCCATAGACCTTCTAATTATCATGAACATACTTCTTCGATTTTCCAAAATATGGAGGATCAATAAAATATAAGTTTTATAATTTCAAGTAGATTAGAAAATATGCTTTCAAATGAAATATAAATTACGGCTGTACAAATTTCTTCGGAATAAAGTACCACTTTTGAACATCTCCTTTAGCGCTCGGACTAAAAAAAATTTTTTTTTTGCCCCTATACTTCGAACCCTAGATGGGGCTAACACGCGCACTCCAGCAAGGCTATTCGAGAAAAAATTATCTGGTAACACTGACTGTAGTTTACTTGCTGTGCAGACTGCCGTCGTGCTCGGTGCTATAGATAGCATAGCTGTTTGGTTGTTTGTTTAGTTTTTAATAATCATTATTTTGATCCAGTAATTATTTGTCAATCATAATTATTATGATAAGGTAATTATTGCATATAAGCGAGAAAACAGGCAATATTAATAATTAATGGAACATAGCTATTATACAGCGATAAAGTTATGGAAAATTTGTTGTGGTGAGGTTAAGTGAATGAAAGATGTTCAAAAAATGTATGGGGGCTGGTACTAAATTTGTACAAAAACAAAACTTCGATGAAGAGAAAGTGAAAATTATTCCGATTGCGACAAGGTTGTGAAAATAAAAAAAAGATCCGCCCTTGTTTTTTTTTATTTGTGTTTGAATTTCAGTAAATAGATAAAAAGCTTGCCACACTGGGCACCTTTAACTTCAGGCAACTCTAACCTGACACTACTGAGTACTGACTGACTGACACTAGTGACACTTGACAGTACTGACTGATAGTGACATTGAGTGATGATTTTAACGATGACATTTTGTTTTGGTTTTGAATTTTTGATTTCATTTAGAAAATAGTTCAGAATTTCAGGCGACTTAATTTCGTTGTGCTGTATTTTTTTACGCTGCCGCGACGCCGTCGCTGCGCTGCCGTCGTGATCAATCCTTTTATAACAACCTCTGCTTGCCTACCGGACTCCGACACTCCGACCGCGACCTTATCTCTCTATACGACAACCTGGCGCTTGCTTACTGGACTTCCCGATCTGTACTATCAAAATCTTTTGAAAAGAAAAGGTATGTAACAACTACAAGTACTTGTAATATGTATCAATTTTAGAAGATTAATATTTGTTTGCACATTTCATCATATTAGTTTAATTGCTTTGGTTTAATACACCTAATACACATGCTCTCGTGCAGCCAAACAAATGTTCCTTCACTAACATTAAACAAATAGGTGTATTATGGGTATACATATCAAGTAAATTCATGTATGAATGTAGTACATGTAAGGAAACAGTATGTCTGCCCATAATAAATGACTTGTGATAAGTTTGCTTCAATCAATACATTGCACTTGTTTACTGACTTGATATATTTCAATTTTTAGATATCTACCTTACAATGGCTGTATGTATTAATACAGTGAAGCCTATTAAGTATGTCATATAGATCACATGTTTTATTGTTTCAGATTTCTGATAATGATCAGTTGTGCTAAGAGTGTGTGAACCTGGTAATTCAAGAAGCCAGCAACCGCATTGAAGATCCTCATTGTACATCAAACAAACCACTAGAAAGAAAATATTTAGAAAATCAAATATTTCCACGGCAGGAATATATACTCATATTGTTGGATTTAGATGCAGACATCAATGATTGGAGTCAACGAATTACTCAATATTACTGTAATTGTATAGTAAAAATGCGTACAGTAGGGAGCTGTGCACACATAATGACCATTATATGGAATTTGGGATGGGCTCGGCATCAAAATAATATTCTACCACCAGCAAGGTTTCTAGATGGCATTTGTGTGAGAGATGTGGAAAATGAAGTTCAATAAAATGTAAATTTTCATAAAGTCTTTTATTATTTCCTATTCTCCATGCACACAATTTATTTAAGTATGATATCAGCTTTCCATTATTAAAACGTGATACCTACAAAATCTATTTACGGTGGCTTTCTATGCAATGGGTAATAAAATACTATTGTGTCTAGGTTATGATGACCTTAAAATCCTAAGACCTGTTATTAGTCATCATTCCGAATTATGTAGAAAGAGATTTAATCCAGGCTAGAGCGAGCTACGAGCAATCGGCGGTTCACGCCTGCGATTCTCGAGGAAACTGAAGCAAATCCTGGTCGTAATTGCTTGTTATAATAATGTAATCCCTTAGACAGTTACTAATATCAAACAGATCAAACCACAGTACTTAATCACTATGGATCAAACTAGGATGATCTATGTTGTTTCGTTTCTTCATGATTTTGGTTTATTGGTTTACAATTAATGTTATTTATTTAATACATTTATAGTTACGTGTTGAAAACATAATAATATAATAAATGGACCTCAGATATGTTTGTAATTCGTGAAAAGGACGTATGTACCTGTTAGAAAAAAAACATTGCTTTCCATAGACCTTCTAAATTATCACGAACATACTTCATCGATTTTCCAAAATATGGAGGATCAATAAAATATAAGTTTTAAAATTTCAAGCAGATTAGAAAATATGCTTTCAAATGAAATATAAATTACGGCTGTACAAATTTCTTTGGAATAAAGTACCACTTGAACATCTCTTTTATTATTTATTTAAGAAGTTTACGATTAGTGTTGTATTTATTTAATAGGATTAATATGTTTAGGCATGGTGATCTTTGGCTGTAAATACTTATTCACGATAAACAACAAATGGACTAATCATGTCTATTTTGAAAAATGAAGGTTTTTATGTTATAATATTACAATATGAGGAAGTGTACAAAGTAAGAAATGTTATGTTCCTAGTATTTATTCATATTTTTATATTGATGATACAAATCAAGATAAATGGCAGAGTATCAAACTTGTTTGACCTCTCAATGGATGGATGGATGGATTAACAAAGCAACATGGATTTGAGAAAATGGGTCAGAATAAGGCCACTACAAATATAATCATTAATTTATATTACAGTGAATGAAATTTGAATTCTGTGACCTGTGTGTAATTTACTCATTGGTTTTCTATTGAGATTGCAATTGAAGGTACATTATGTGGGAGAAATAAAACTTTAAAAGACAGATTGTGGTTTTCTTGATAATTTTATTTTAGGAGGCATATTATGTTGAATATGAAATTAATAATTCATTACAGCATAATTATGTTATTTTCGTTTAAAGAGTGAAAATAAATAAGAGTGTATATAAATAAAATGTTGAACAGTAAATAATTTTTAATATAATATTTTTGTAATTCTTCTCCGGACAACAGTAATCAGCTGGATGTCAATAGTCTTAGTTGTAATTCAATCTCCCCATTTTGTTATTGTATTCTTCTTATATTTTGTTCTTCCAACACGTTTCCTTTAATAAAAAAAATATAACAATTGTGTTATGCAGTAGCTATATTAAAATCTTTTAAAACAAGGATTAAATATATTTGTAAAACATAATACATAAATATCCATTCTTTATTTATTACATAATATGATGCCTTTCCTATCTATATTAAAACAAAGCAGGCTCATATCATTTTGGCACATTACAATGGCTTATAGTGAAGTCCTATCAATACATATTCTTGTTGGGTACCTATATTGGCTTGGCAAGAAATCTAAAACATTAAAAACATAGATATAATTTATGATTTTAAAAGTGTAGGTAAAAGGTAGGTAGTCCAAGTAGGTACCTACATTTAATGTTAACTGCACTTCTAGATACTGCTTGCCTCGCAGCTGGGTATTCAGTTTATTATCAAAACATATAATTATTTAACAAATATTTTCCTTGATCCTTGAGAGCTCCTATGCAAACTATATTATCACCTTTGGTAATATTATGTTGCATAATAAAATAATCCATTGAGTACATACTTGTAGACAATTTTAAATAAACTTTTAATTAAATTTTAATTAAGTAGGTACCTAATGTAAAAATGTACCTTTTATTTCCAAGAGTCCAAGTCAAGACACAATATTAGGTTGATAGAGTTTCTTGCAAGTAGTTTAATTTAATTATCGTCTTTAAAAAATATCTCCATAAACTTTGTGACATTCGCCATTGGATTAGTGTTTAAGTAGGTACTCTGTGACTGTGATTGCGTAGCGTAGTGTTTATTTATGTAGGTATTAGGTACCGTATTAATTTCGGGCGTAAGACCACAACGAATCCGAACAAAACTCAAAAGCGCATGTATGTATGTTTTAGGCGGCTTAGGTATACATAATAAAATTATGAAGAGGTTAAATCAGGACTGACAATATTAATGTAATTTTTGAAATTTTTATACCTATTTAGTAGATCTGCCCGTCATGCTTGTTTTTAACTGTTGGCGTTTGTATTTGTATTTTTATTTTCTGTTCTCTAATTTTTCTAAATCACTGATAAAATCACAAATAAAACAAACAAAATAACAAAATTTTTAAACTCCAATTCCAATATTTCCAATGCTACCAACATTACTTACTGAGGCGTCGACATGGATATAATAGTATAACTGGACTACTGACTTCGAACTTCGAAGGGTCTGAAGACGTGATGTCACAATTCAATGAACATCTAATCTATATATAAATCAATTTTTTCTTACAATAAGTTAATCCTTGACCACGATCCCAATTTCTGTGCGTTATGAGAGGTAGTTTAAACCTTCCCTGAAGTTCCACAAATATTTCAAGATCAAAATTAGCCAAATTGGTCCAGCCATTCCTGAGTTTTAGAGAGACAAACGATTTGGCTATTTGACAGTTATCACAGTAAAATATGAAATGTGTTAAATATAGTTGCTTAATGGTTAACAATAATTATACAATACGTTTCTTGCATTTTATAAATTGTAAATATTTTTACTTTTGAAAAATAGATTTGAGTTTTTTTACCTGTGGATACGAGAACCGAAACGCGGGCGGCCATGATTGAGCATGTTATGACGTCACAATTCAAAAAATAAACCGTCGTGTACTACTAACTATATCGTGTGCACTGTACAATTTACTGAGAAAATTAATAAGATATATTTTGATTTCTGCTTTTGAGAGGTTTTGTAAAATGGAGTCAGGCTATACAAAAGCTGACAGTGCGAATTTGCCTCAAGTTGATTCATTTATGGTCGCAAATTTCTTTGCGTGTAACCCTGACTTTTGCTCTACCGAGTTTCAGAATGCAAAAACCTCCTTGTAAGTACTGAAATTAATAAAGTAAAATTGGTCAGTCTTGCTAAATGGTCACAGGGGGATTTTTTTCTAAATTTTTCCTCAACGCCCCCTTAACGACACCATATTACTAATGATTTTAAATTACCTATAGGTTATGTTTATGAACAATATTAGGTTAGGTTTAATTTGTTTTTTTAGTAAATCAGAGGCTAAGTTGGGTTCTTCTAAATACTTACATCAAAGTGGTCCTCACTCCTCACAAAAGAATATTGCTGATATAACAGATGTTAACTCTGGGTCTTGACGTGCTTATTGTAACCACTGCTTTCGACGTTGAGGGCATTTAGAAACGTGTAGGTATAAAGATAAACAATTTGTCAGGTTTAATTGTAGTACTTCTACACATAGGCACTGCACACGTCTTGTAGCTTGTCATTTTTACAATTCCAGTGAAAAAGGTGTAAGTTTTTCACTTAAAATATCTTCAGAGTTAGAGCGTAAACTTTTGTTAATTGAAATATGACGTCACAGCCAGCAAGTGACAGATGGCGGACTATTTTCGCGTGAATTTAAAATTAATGGATTAAAAGTTATTTTTTTCCTACTAAATAACACTTTTATGAGAAAAATAAATATTGTAAGAGGTATAAAATAACTCTACGAAAATTTTAAAATATTTTTCTAAAAATTGTCAAATAGCCAATTGTTTTTTACATATACAGATTCTTAGTATTTTCCGTTACTTATTATTTATGTTTTTCACCGTTTAATTTAAACGTTCCCTGAAGTTCCACAAATACTTCAGATCAGATTCAGATAGATCAAAATTAGCCAAATCAGTCCAGCTATTCTTGAGTTTTAGTGAGACAAACGAACAGCAATTGATTTATATATATGTATAATATGTCAGTGGTAGTAACAAAACTCCTCCGAAACGGTTTGACCGATTCTTATGAAATTTTGTGTATATTCAGTAGGTCTGAGAATCCATATTTATTATTTATATACCTACTTATTTATTATTATAAATGTGAAAGTGTGTTTGTTTGTTTGTTCGTCTTTCACGTCGCAACGAAGCTGATAAATGGCATGGTTTTTGTGTGTGGAGATAGTGAGGAGGGTGGAGAGTAACGTAGGCTACTTTTTACCGCGGTAAAACGTCCCCATAGGAAGATCGATATTTTGTTGGTTGCTAGATATTTAGTTCCAGATATTGTTAATAGATGGCGTTAGTAAAATTCATTTGCTAGTTCTGAATCACGCTATCAAATGATACATGTTTACTTAAGTCATATGCAACAAAATCTAACTAAGTAAAAGTAAGTAGGATTTGTAAAGAATCGATGTCTACCGCGGGCGAAGCTGCGGGCAAAAGCTAGTAGGACATAAACTATTTCTCATACCTTTCATACCAGTGAATTTCTCCACACCAAATTCTTTTTTATTTTCTGGACAACTTTTTTATTTCAATTTACTTATAATTCGGCATTAAAAATACATTCAATTCTTAATTTTCACCCTTCTACCACTAACCCCTATTTTTTAATAGCGATATTAGTACTTTAATTATTTTCTACACTCGGCTGTCGATAATTTAATTGATCATTTATCAGACCTGTAAAAACAAAAGTATTGTGACAAGTTTATTTGGACAATAATCCCATTAAGGGTGAAAGTAAGGGATGAAATTCAAAGTTATAAATGTGTTAAAATATGTATTAACTCAAGGGTTGTGATTAGGGTGTCCCTATATCTAGATATAATTAATGAGGCATTTCAACGTTTGACCGGTCAGCTAGTATTTTTAATAATTTCTTCAAAATTATCTTTATCATGAAAACTGATGTTTTTATATTAATATGATTATTTGTGTGTAAGGTAATAATAAAATGAAACAATATTATTTATTAAGGTACCTACCTACATCTATTTTTTAAGTGCTCTGCAATTATAAAAATATTTGAAAACCATCGAATAATATATCCTGGATACTATAGATAACATGAACACAATAGAAAAATGGTCAATTGTGTCGTCATCCATCTTCAGGTATCTTCGAAGATTGTGATCCAGTTAGACTATTATATCCTTGAAGCAAGCACTCAATGTATAGTCTGTATACGCTATCTACTTACTAAGCATGTGTCTGTGGTCACAGCCATTAATATCGAAATAATTAATACGCCAATGCCATGTACGAAGAAAAAAAAAGAAATTTCAATACCAACCTTCTAGGAAAAATTCACCCGAAATTAGTAATTTAGGCTGTTCAGATTCCAAAAAGGGACCGGGCCAAATTTTTTATTGTTGTAAAGTATTAAATAATTGAAAGATCGAAATAATTTTTAGTGTTTTATGCAAACAATCAATAATCATTTTGTTATGTTAATTTACAAAGTGTTGAAGTTTCGCTAATAATTAAAAATATGGAGTTAAAAATTTCGTGACGGCTTGTTTCGTGACGTCACACTAGGTTTCGGGAAAAGAGACTATAGCGTCAAGTGACATTTTTTGGAGTGTGTGTGTACTTGCCCTAGACACTATTGTGTCTCCTGATTATTACTTTTAAAGTAGGTACTTGTATGGTTATATTATAACTTTTAAGGTTCTGGATGTTTTAAAATCAAGCCATGTAGCGTTCTGAAGGCTAAACAAACACTATCTAGTGATCAGCAATGAGATGTCGTGCTTAAAATGTTCTTCGAAACATTAAAGTTTTAAGTCGCAAGCTTAAATTCGATCGCTTCCAATTCCAACAACATAAAACATGAGAATTTCTAAGCCCAACAATTTGTTGTTAATAGCAAGACTCGGCAAGAATATAAACATCTCTGAAAATATTTTTCTTCATTTTAGATTTAAAAAGAATGGTAGGTTCTGGCAGAACTTGGCGATCTCAAGCAACCTCTCGTAATCTACACACTTAAAGTCACTTCGCAGAAAAACGCGACGCTTTGTGTGAAAACAATATACGCACTTCCCGAAAAATCTGAGGAGCGAGCGGTATTAGCGTTTCCTTTGTACTCTCAAATCTTGGCCCGTTTGATCCGACGTACTCTGCCCCTCGTAATGTCGTCTCCAGCGGCGAGGATAATCTTTTCATCGAAGTCCTCTTCCAAATGGCCACGGTAATGGGGTGACTTTGTTTTCCATAATCGCCTCTTTCGTTATAACGAGGAGTGATAAATATTAGTGGTATTAGTTTTTTCGCCGCTGTTTATTTGAATTTTGTGACAAATTGTCCAGTATAATTGGATATTTCTACAATTATAATGGACAAAATCAACAAGGTCAGATTTTGCGGATTGGAAAATTTAAAATTATTTTGTCTGTCTTCATATAATACGACCAAATATATCAACGTTATTATTCATTTTAACATTAACTTGGTATATTTAAAATTCATTTAAACCTCGTACCGAACAGCGTATAAATTACGTACTGTTAAGAAATTAATTTATAACAAGACTGTTCATATTTCAGACTAGATACTTAAAACCTACAATGTTTCACTAACACTATGGTTCCCGGTAGACACAGTCTATAATAGTAACAGGGCTAGGTAATCGTATGGACTAAGTATGACGTCACCACTACAGACTATAATACCTACAGACTATATAAAATAAAAACGGTTTCCTTCTAATTTTTTAATCCAGGATAAAAGCAACAGAGGCGCGGATTACTGCGGTAAAAAACCCGAGGTTTTTTGTGAAGTTCCGACCGCTATTTATTTATCCTCTCACGTTCTAGTTCGACTCTGTCCGAAATTTGCTCTAAAACTACCAAATCCTTTTAAACTTCAGTATTTAGGCTCACTGACTACTTACAACGATACTATACAGTAAATAAAGTGAAAAGCTGTGTTGGAATCTGCAAATTTTATTCTCAACCTTTATATAAGTGTGGCAAAGTGATGTTAAATTTGTGTTCACTATGTTTATTGTTTACTAATTTGGCAGTCATGGGAAGATACCGCAGTTTCCATTCGACAAAATTTTCAGGGTATTGTTAAAAGTTTGTTATTTATTTTCTGTGAATGGCACAAGGCACCTGATGGTAAGTGAACGCTTATACATGACAATCATGCGATAGGTATCACCGATTTGTTGGTTAAGAAAAAAATTGAAGAAATATCATTTGTTAACGTGTTTAGCTTATCGTTTGTCGTTTGTCGCGTGCGGTGGCGCGGGTCACCAAACCGGGCATAGTTTAAAATAACCCTGGGTAAAGTTTGTTAATTTTTCCGTACTTTTTGTAAAGCTGACAAGTTTCCAGCGAAGTTTTTAAACTTAAAGTGGTTAACTAGTTTTAACGGGGTCTCGTTTTTAGGATCTACCAATAGGTGGCTGCTAGCTTGAAAATTACAAGTAATTTTTATTTCCCTGCATATAAAAGTAGCTGCAAAATAAAAAAAATATCCGGCAAAGTTTTAGTAAGGATTTAAAGTTTAAAACTGTTTGTATCACTGTTTCGTGAGTTTAACTTCGCAAAACATTTTAACTGCATCCATGAGAAAACCATATACCTAAGTCTTAAAGTATTAAGTGTGTGCGCGACAAATGGACGAATAACTCAATATCGTGCTAACCGATTTCGATGATTCTTTTTTTAATCGAAAGCAGGTGCTTGTCATGTGGTGCCACATAAATTTGAACGAGTAATTTTTGAGTAACTTTGAAGTCGGTTATTTTTTGTTAGTAAAATTTAGATTATAAAGACAATAAATGGATTTGAAATTAAAAACATTAAAAACCAGTTATCGACATCCATAAACTGTTACAAGTACTGTTGTGAGTATAAACAAAAGAGCAAATTCCCACATTCGGGTGCCCCCTTCGTGCACTATCATTCCGTTCCATTCTACTCCATTCCGTTAACACTCCAGTTGTTTCGATGGAAGCCGATCGACCTCTTTCTGCTTTCCTTTAAATCACGCGGTTACTTAGCGCGCGATTGCGGGCCTTCGAACAAAAGCGGCCCTTACGAGTGGCCATCGGAAGAGCGCTTTCTGTCGAGAGTGCGATGATGGGGACGTACGGATTGGGAGTACGGGCGGTTGCGGTGTGTTCAAATCATTGATGTAAGGCACGAGTGTCTTTATTAATGCACTTACCGTGCTCGACTACTTTACTATCACCATGCAATTAGATTGTCTTGAAGCTAATAAAAGTAAAAAAGACATAACATATCTAAGTGGAGTATTATATCACAGGTACGTGTTGGCCTATGAAGCTTTGAAATTGGAAACCATTTGTGACCGGACGACGATCGACGAATCTCTATGCACCGCTACACAATCATCTGCGTAAGCACATCAAGGCACTATAATGTGCCATGACCGGTACGAGCACCTTCTTTAAATTCATTATATTGGCCTATTCACAATTCAAGAAACGGCGCGTTTCTGTTCACAAGATACAAATAGTGACCCGTATGTGTTCATAAAGTACTTCGTACATGGGTCACGTGCGTTCGCGGCGAGCATAGTCCCACTATCCTTTGCAACAGTCGCGATATAGTATAGCTGTTATTTCTTGTACGTTACACCCACGGGCCCCCATTTCATCTCCAGAACGTGTTCTATTAAAACGAGCCGAATCTGTCACGTCACGTATTACTATAATGCGATCGGCAATTGATATTGACATGAGCAGCCGGTACTGGCGCCGCGACGGGAGATACTGCGCATATTATTATGTTTACCACAACTTTCGTAATAGCACAGAAGAGATAATACATAAGTAATAGCTGATCATGACGTGGAATTTATAAGTAGTAACTACATCAACATAATGTTAATAGCTCGCGTGGAAGGTCTATTAGAATCATACGCTCGCGATTAGGAATTAGGTAGGTATTTCTTGTTGCTACGGATCTTATCCAAACGAAGCAATATTATTACTGATACATATATTCAAATCTTCACAAATAAAATATTCAGAATTTGAATTATTAACGTGATCATGCGTAGACGAGACGAGTAGCATTCACGTTAGTTTGTTGAGGATCCATTTGACTAGATCGGTGCTTCCTTTCATTGTCACATGCTACATGGATATTGGCTATTGCCATTGAAAATATAGCATGGCTTTTAAATAATATGGCCAGTATATCATCTGTGGCAATAGCAGTGCAATTAGCAACACCGGCATAACCGGCTGTTTATGGGCGGTTTGTAAATGAGCCGTATTTATGTTATTGCGACCGGCTATTTGGGATTGAATTGTGGTTTTAGTTTAAGGGGCAATAGGTTTAATTTATTGGCACATAAACATAGTGGAAGCCACTGTGCTATTGGATGACGTATTCAATATTTCTTCGCTAAAATATATTAGAAATTGACGGTTGTATTGAAGCATGAATCATGTACATGTACCATATTGAAGCCGATATTTCGATTACAGTGATAGCCTGTGGAGCTACTGCTTGTTTCTACTGGTAGTGCATGAAAAAAATATTTACACTGATCTACCTACCAATAGTTTTATACCAATAGTTATCAAAAATTAAAAAAAAAAACCCGCCTGCTATCGAAAAACTTATCATGATATACCGTTTTGAAATCCTTATCGTGAATTCTTTAATTTGATACCCATATTGCATTATTTGATTTATATTTACTTTTTGATACTGCAATGGCATCTCACAGTCACCATATTTGTTTTTTTATTTCACTTATCTAAGAACACTTGCGTTATCAAGACGAATTTAACAATATCTTAATTATATAAATCCGTTCAGCGGTTTGGAAGATACGAGGTAATAAAGAAGCAAGCTACGCCAAAGAAATCCCTACAAAAATGTCACCAGTTTTCTTTTTACGATAAAATTACAACTCTAAATGGCACTCGTAAGAAGCTAGAGCGGCCGGATCACTAGTATCAATAATAATGTAAGGGAGAAGGTTTTTAAGAAGACGAAGTCTACAAAGCTGTCGGGAGTGAATTTAAATTTTCCTTTTGTCCCCATCTTGTACCTGCCGTGGGTTGTCTGTGGTAAGCTGACCCTTCGATAGGCAACTTTGTGAACATCGACACGAAAGTAACCCTAGCCGAACATCCCGAATGTTATTTATGATTGCCTATTCCAAGGGTACATTTAATAAAATAGTTACTTATAGATTTGCTCTTGTCTTTGCTATCTTGGTAAATATTTCAAATAATAAAAGCTCTGAGTAATCACACTACGAAAAAATATTACACTTAACAAAATCTCCTCAGTGTCATTATAATTTTATTATTTGGTAGCGATAATTTTTGCCGACTAGTCGTAATTAGTCGCCGACTAGAAAACATGCTGAATTAGTTTTCTCGACTAGTCGGTGTGTAGTCGGCCCATCTCTATTCATTTATCTACGAGTATCTATCATAATATGTAAAATTATACAGAAATAAAATTTACTTAGCCTCTTAATACAAATCGAGCGCCTGTTAATCAGAATGAGTATTCATCTGTATTACATAGTTCTATGCAACATCCTATTAAGCTTCTGCGTATCGGGAACGGCACAAAGAATCTTGTAGTACGATCTAGAACAAATAGCGATATTCGATCTTGTGGTGTGAACATTGCGAACTCATAGATAAATAATCACTTTTACTGAGATAACTGTTCATTTAGAAAGAAATAGATTTATGCTAGATATTCCTATATTGTGGATTAATATTAGCAGATGTTAACGCACATTTTAAAGCGACTAAAAGAATTTAGTAACAAGTAGCACGTTAAAGTTTGTGCAAGTAAACAAGAAGATAAGGATTTTACTGTAAAGTTGGTGGGTGGGGCTTATAACTTGACAAGTTTGGACATAGACTTTTCAGTTAATAATAAGTTAAATGCATCAGACTTGAAGACCAAAATTTTCTGGTGTTGTTGATCATTCGTCTTGAATAATAAAACTAAAAAACGTAATTAAATTATTACGATTGTACAAACACAAAAAAATATCTAATACGTTTCGACAAACACAAAAAATTGACTTCATTGATGATACGTACTATAGGTACTATTTCATCGCTGTACTCGTTGCTCGCCGTCGAGGGGCCTCGTCCTGAAGGCGCTGTTGAGAAATACATCTTATAGGTCACGGAATTCAATCATGGACTCTCTGCAGTGAGAGGTATCTTTTATCTGGAATAGAGGGTTTATTTCCATATTCTTGGGGTTTGTTCGCTCAAGTGCGCATTGTAGGGAATTTATCTTTGTGGCGCTCTATGAAAATAGAAAATTGTTAACTCTGCTAGTTATTGGTTTAGTTTAAACTGTTTTTCTTTCTTTATTTGTATTTGTAAACCTTCGCATCATTTTTAAAGGCAATAAGTAGCTGTTTACTAACCACATCATGTGGGACGATAATACAATATACTTACAACACTTATAATATTTTAGATGAAAGAAGTTTCATGAAACTAAGTTTGTTCAAACATTCAGCGTATGATAGTACTCACTTACCATACTATACTATTCCTCGGTGTAAAATAATTCTCGGGGAGTTTTAATGAAATTTTAATAATGCAAACATAAAATTTACTCCGAGTCCATTATTAAGTTGGATATACGTGTGAGACTATTACATTGTTAGGCGCTCTAAACATGCCGCAGCCGGTTCCAGTGCCAGCTCGCACGTCTCCGGCGCTAAGCCAAAACTCACTAATGGCTCGATGCTCGCTAGATGCTCAAGCACTCATCAAACTCATTATTCGTACCGCCGCTGCGCTGTACCTCCGTGTAGAATAACCTTTTGGGTAGGTATTAATTAATTCTCAGATAATCCACGGTCAAATCTTGCGTTTGTATTTAGAAACTACATAGATCTGTGATTTTTTCATATTATTTCGACGAGTTTGGCGGCTGACTTAAGCGAGGGTGGCAGCTATTCAGGCGGACCATGGAAAAATGATAGTAGCTACGTTATCATGGCAATATTAGTCGCCTCTTATGGGCGCCATTGACATGCGATCGATCGGTTCAAAAGTGCCACTCATACACGAACGATCGGTCGCAACGATCGATCGCAACGATCGATCGCTATCAAACATTTACTTGTTTGACACGGAAGGATAAAGACGTGCTCAAATAATTCAATACGTGCCCTACAAAATGGAAAATGAACTTCTTTTCCTTAGCTATGTGGCAGTAACTTTGATTCGGCTACAAAAGAAAAAAATAAAACTCTACTTGATTACAAAACTACTAAATTATCCGTTTACACGTATTAATTTACTTAAAATTTAGTTAACTACTTAATACGTGTAAGCCGAACATAACCGAACATTTTTTTCTTTCTTTCTTTCTTTTTTCTTTAAATATTGTTTAAAGCTAATATAAAGCGTTTAACTAGGTTTTTCTTTCTTTCTTTCTTTTTTTTAATATTGAATTGTCATCGCGGCATCGGTCCTCGATAAGTCCACGAAGTTTTTTTTATGGAAATAGCCGACAATCGAGCTGACGATCTTCCTGATGGTAAGTGGCTATCGTCGCCCATGAACATTAGCAACACCAGAGGTAAAAGCGAAAAGTAAAAGTAAAAGCGAACCCCATGAAGTAATAACAATAGTAATAATGGTATTAATTAACAATTAAAATCAATATTACCAATATAATCCCTCCGAGGGCCTACCACCAGCGGGCCGGATTTAGTCGCCTCTTACGACACCCATCCAGCGTGGGTTTGGGTTTAGTATTCTAAAGCCGCCCCAATAAACCAGGTAGAATGACGACCTGCCGAAAACAGTGAATATCCGCTACATTCAAAAGGCTTAGATCAGAGTAGCGCAAATTAGCGAAAGTCTGTGTCGACCATTTCAGTGACACTACACGTGATGCTTGACCTGAATGACGTTATCAATGTATTTTAGATTGCTCGCGTTCCAAAACATGATCTGTCGTAGCTCAGCGGGCTCAGTCGCACCCCAGGCATGACACCTTGCCTATGGAGGCCATACACGATCAAGTATACTTGTCAAGTGTGCAGTTTGACTTGTCAAATTTGACGCGGAATTGACGTGGCATCCAGTATACTTGATGGGTCTTGTATGGTCAAGTAGACTTGAGGTAGCCATACACGATCAAGTATACTGGATGCCCCGTCAAGTCCGCTTGACGCTTCATCAAGTACACTTGATCGTGTATGGCCTCCCTTAGCGGGAGATCTTCCCTCCAGCCTGAAATGATCAGGTTTCATATTTCATGTTTCTACTCAAAAATTTTGTACACACATGATTAAACATTTTATTTTTATGTGCGTTTTGTATTAAAATTTTATTATATGTATATTTGGGTTCTTTATTGGTTAATACATGCGTTACGCGCTACATTTAAAATGTTGATTCGAACATTATTCCGCTTACACTCCAGTTTATTCCCACCTCAATCTCGCTCAGCACATTTGGCTAGCGCAGCACCAAACCCCAGAAACGACCTCGTAAATACGAATTCCAGAGACACGCCACAGTTCAGGCGATATGAAATCCAATAGGCGTTGGATATTATCGAGAGATAGCACGATTTACGGCAACCGCCGAGCATCGCCCGGCGCGCCATCTGCCTCGTATAACCGAATACCGCCTTGTTCTCACATTAAACTTGAGTTCTGCGTTGTTTAACACATCGTCTGCATTACTTGGATCTATCTCTATCCAATTAGAAACTTACCCTAATCTGAATATACGTGCTTCCTAGTATAGTGGTAATTTCTGAATATTATATCCTATGTCTCTGTCTTAGTCTAACGAATACGGACCCCCGTATCCGCAAACAACACTTTGAGGTCTCACAGCATTCACAAATACAGACGGTCACTTAAAACAATAAATGTAAGGGGCTAGCAGTTACGTCTACTCAATTATTAGTTAGTGTATCTGTATGTCTGTTTGTGGCATCGTAGCTCCTAAAGTACGAATGGACCGATTGTGATGCATTTTTTGTTTGAAAGCTGATATGAGCGAAATCAACGAACTAAGAATTGCGTACGATCTTATCTATGCTATGTTTGTTATGTTAAATAAAACTTTCAAATTTGATTATAGTTATTAGCATAATAGATCTTCTCTAATAAATCAAAGGAACATCAATAAACAGTTCCAATCGGCACGGCCTCGTCCCGTTGTCAGTCGCGTCACGTGCCGCCGCGGATATCGTTAATGCCGTCCAGCTGCCGCAGACTGAACCACCTCAGTAATGCCACGAGCTCGTCATGCCGGCAGAATGCTACAACACTACACTCATGTGCTTCAGTTTCTTGAGCCAGTAGACATGGATTGCTTAACAAATGACCAGTCTAAAGTGAACCTGGTTGGAAAAAAGTTCCTTTGCTTTGGCAACAAATTAATAGCTTAAAAAATTGATAATAGCATAAGCAAAAAAGTGTGACTGTGCTGTTAGACATTGAAAAGTTGCCGTCATCAATCATATTTATCACAAAAAGTGCCGTATTAACAGAATTAAAGCAATACTTAATTATTTAAAATTACAACCCCTCAGGATAAGATGAATTCGCTTGGAAGAATTATTCTGTCCCACACAAGCAAGGTAGAACATAAAAGCTTTTATAAATGTTACAGACACGCTATAACAGAGTTAGTAGTAGGGACGATGGAAACCGATGAGGGAAAAACAGTTCAGTAAGTCGATTGCCATGATAGTTATCGAGATCGGTAAAACGACACTTGGAAACTCCGATCTGGAGTCTATTCTCTCGCGTATAATTCCACTCGTCGTTTGTTTGGGGAACTTCACAGATGAAGAGGAATTTGGTCGTATTCTGAGTTCTAAGGTATTTGGTATACACTATGCATAGTTCGTATGGGATGATTTAAACTTTCGTCGCTATACTGCTATATAGTGCAACTTCGCTGGTAAATGTATCATGCATATCAGTATTAGAAATAAGTTTATTTCGCTTCAAAGGAACACATGCCTTAACACATATTGCTGTCATGATGAATGCATAAAAATATTTTATTCAGAGAGGAGATCCTAGCCCAGCAGCAGAGTAGGTTTGAATTACAATAATGTTGACAAATAAGTCTTTGAATCTTTTAATATATAAGCACTGCAGCTATGAGCATACCTATTGGTCTGGATTTCATGCTGGATGTAACTGTGTACACCATAAAATTAATAGTTATTTGAGCTATTCTCTATATTTAAATGATTGTTGGAAAATTATTGAATTTAACATCGTCTTTTTCACAAATAATGATTTCCGAAATTTTAACGTCAACGCTTTTTCAGGACGCAGCGGACCGCAAATTTAACCTGACCTGAAAAAGTATTGAAATCCCTTTAGATCCCATTCGACCGTTTTCATAATAAAATTAATATTTCATTTGATCCACTATAAAGAAATTTAATCACGTATTTTTCTATGTAAAATATGTACGTACCAACTTCACAATATTTAACTTTCATGCGAAATTCTACTGACAATAAAATGCAGTGACAAAATTATTGAATCTATTGATTGGGAAAATGTAGATTCTGGGGTTTGTTGATTTGCTTATCCTTATAGGGTTCCGAAGTCAAAACAGAACCTTAAGTGCTTGTTCACATTGAACTCGCGGGCGCGGGCGCGGGCGCGGTCGCGGTAAACGCTACATACACCGCGCGCGCGTTTTGGTGTGAACACTTTCATAGTAGCTCATATGTTTGATATTTCGCGACCGCGCCCGCGCCCGCGCCCGCGAGTTCAGTGTGAACAAGCACTTAGGGGCAGCACTCATTGGCGGCACGGCATGCATTTTCTTGTTTACTCTAATGGGCGCCATTGACATGCGATCGATCGGTGCGATCGATCGGTGCGATCGATCGCAACGATCGATCGGTTCAAAAGTGCCACTCATACACGAACGATCGGTCGCAACGATCGATCGCAACGATCGATCGCAACGATCGATCGCTATCAAACATTTACTTGTTTGACACGGAAGGATAAAGACGTGCTCAAATAATTCAATACGTGCCCTACAAAATGGAAAATGAACTTCTTTTCCTTAGCTATGTGGCAGTAACTTTGATTCGGCTACAAAAGAAAAAAATAAAACTCTACTTGATTACAAAACTACTAAATTATCCGTTTACACGTAGTAATTTACTTAAAATTTAGTTAACTACTTAATACGTGTAAGCCGAACATAACCGAACATTTTTTTCTTTCTTTCTTTCTTTTTTCTTTAAATATTGAATTATCATCGGTCCTCGATAGGTCTACGAAGTTTGGTCTTCCAAACTTATTCTTAGTCTAACTGTTTAAAGCTAATATAAAGCGTTTAACTAGGTTTTTCTTTCTTTCTTTCTTTTTTTTAATATTGAATTGTCATCGCGGCATCGGTCCTCGATAAGTCCACGAAGTTTTTTTTATGGAAATAGCCGACAATCGAGCTGACGATCTTCCTGATGGTAAGTGGCTATCGTCGCCCATGAACATTAGCAACACCAGAGGTAAAAGCGAAAAGTAAAAGTAAAAGCGAACCCCATGAAGTAATAACAATAGTAATAATGGTATTAATTAACAATTAAAATCAATATTACCAATATAATCCCTCCGAGGGCCTACCACCAGCGGGCCGGATTTAGTCGCCTCTTACGACACCCATCCAGCGTGGGTTTGGGTTTAGTATTCTAAAGCCGCCCCAATACGGCAAAAAAAATATTTGTTGCGTCCATCGAATGTTGATAGGTACGTAGTACCTACGTAACAAGTACGTAACGCACTAGCCAAGGCATTGAAGGCATGCGATGCGTGCGGTGTGGCGGCCGGCATCAGAATGAGACAAAAATCGCATCGGTGATCGCAAAGGTCCACACACTGTCGATTCATCGGTGCGATATTCAAGATTGCATAGATTTTTGTTGCGATCGCCGATATCGTCTGCGATCAAGCAAATCGTTCACGATCACAACATACACTACCGATCCGTCGTTGCGATCGGTCGGCAACGACGCATCGCACCGATCGATCGCATCGTCAATGGGGCCCATTACGACTCTTATGGGCCCCATTGACGATGCGATCGATCGGTGCGATCCGTCGTTGCCGACCGATCGCAACGACGGATCGGTAGTGTATGTTGTGATCGTGAACGATTTGCTTGATCGCAGACGATATCGGCGATCGCAACAAAAATCTATGCAATCTTGAATATCGCACCGATGAATCGATAGTGTGTGGACCTTTGTGATCACTGATGCGATTTTTGTCTCATTCTGATGCCGGCCGCCACACCGCACGCATCGCATGCCTTCAATGCCTTGGCTAGTGCGTTACGTACTTGTTACGTAGGTACTACATACCTATCAACATTCGATGGACGAAACAAATATTTTTTTTGCCGTATTGGGGCGGCTTTAGAATACTAAACCCAAACCCACGCTGGATGGGTGTCGTAAGAGGCGACTAAATCCGGCCCGCTGGTGGTAGGCCCTCGGAGGGATTATATTGGTAATATTGATTTTAATTGTTAATTAATACCATTATTACTATTGTTATTACTTCATGGGGTTCGCTTTTACTTTTACTTTTCGCTTTTACCTCTGGTGTTGCTAATGTTCATGGGCGACGATAGCCACTTACCATCAGGAAGATCGTCAGCTCGATTGTCGGCTATTTCCATAAAAAAAACTTCGTGGACTTATCGAGGACCGATGCCGCGATGACAATTCAATATTAAAAAAAAGAAAGAAAGAAAGAAAAACCTAGTTAAACGCTTTATATTAGCTTTAAACAGTTAGACTAAGAATAAGTTTGGAAGACCAAACTTCGTAGACCTATCGAGGACCGATGATAATTCAATATTTAAAGAAAAAAGAAAGAAAGAAAGAAAAAAATGTTCGGTTATGTTCGGCTTACACGTATTAAGTAGTTAACTAAATTTTAAGTAAATTACTACGTGTAAACGGATAATTTAGTAGTTTTGTAATCAAGTAGAGTTTTATTTTTTTCTTTTGTAGCCGAATCAAAGTTACTGCCACATAGCTAAGGAAAAGAAGTTCATTTTCCATTTTGTAGGGCACGTATTGAATTATTTGAGCACGTCTTTATCCTTCCGTGTCAAACAAGTAAATGTTTGATAGCGATCGATCGTTGCGATCGATCGTTGCGATCGATCGTTGCGACCGATCGTTCGTGTATGAGTGGCACTTTTGAACCGATCGATCGTTGCGATCGATCGCACCGATCGATCGCACCGATCGATCGCATGTCAATGGCGCCCATTAGAGTAAACAAGAAAATGCATGCCGTGCCGCCAATGAGTGCTGCCCCTAAGTGCTTGTTCACACTGAACTCGCGGGCGCGGGCGCGGGCGCGGTCGCGAAATATCAAACATATGAGCTACTATGAAAGTGTTCACACCAAAACGCGCGCGCGGTGTATGTAGCGTTTACCGCGACCGCGCCCGCGCCCGCGCCCGCGAGTTCAATGTGAACAAGCACTTAAGGTTCTGTTTTGACTTCGGAACCCTATAAGGATAAGCAAATCAACAAACCCCAGAATCTACATTTTCCCAATCAATAGATTCAATAATTTTGTCACTGCATTTTATTGTCAGTAGAATTTCGCATGAAAGTTAAATATTGTGAAGTTGGTACGTACATATTTTACATAGAAAAATACGTGATTAAATTTCTTTATAGTGGATCAAATGAAATATTAATTTTATTATGAAAACGGTCGAATGGGATCTAAAGGGATTTCAATACTTTTTCAGGTCAGGTTAAATTTGCGGTCCGCTGCGTCCTGAAAAAGCGTTGACGTTAAAATTTCGGAAATCATTATTTGTGAAAAAGACGATGTTAAATTCAATAATTTTCCAACAATCATTTAAATATAGAGAATAGCTCAAATAACTATTAATTTTATGGTGTACACAGTTACATCCAGCATGAAATCCAGACCAATAGGTATGCTCATAGCTGCAGTGCTTATATATTAAAAGATTCAAAGACTTATTTGTCAACATTATTGTAATTCAAACCTACTCTGCTGCTGGGCTAGGATCTCCTCTCTGAATAAAATATTTTTATGCATTCATCATGACAGCAATATGTGTTAAGGCATGTGTTCCTTTGAAGCGAAATAAACTTATTTCTAATACTGATATGCATGATACATTTACCAGCGAAGTTGCACTATATAGCAGTATAGCGACGAAAGTTTAAATCATCCCATACGAACTATGCATAGTGTATACCAAATACCTTAGAACTCAGAATACGACCAAATTCCTCTTCATCTGTGAAGTTCCCCAAACAAACGACGAGTGGAATTATACGCGAGAGAATAGACTCCAGATCGGAGTTTCCAAGTGTCGTTTTACCGATCTCGATAACTATCATGGCAATCGACTTACTGAACTGTTTTTCCCTCATCGGTTTCCATCGTCCCTACTACTAACTCTGTTATAGCGTGTCTGTAACATTTATAAAAGCTTTTATGTTCTACCTTGCTTGTGTGGGACAGAATAATTCTTCCAAGCGAATTCATCTTATCCTGAGGGGTTGTAATTTTAAATAATTAAGTATTGCTTTAATTCTGTTAATACGGCACTTTTTGTGATAAATATGATTGATGACGGCAACTTTTCAATGTCTAACAGCACAGTCACACTTTTTTGCTTATGCTATTATCAATTTTTTAAGCTATTAATTTGTTGCCAAAGCAAAGGAACTTTTTTCCAACCAGGTTCACTTTAGACTGGTCATTTGTTAAGCAATCCATGTCTACTGGCTCAAGAAACTGAAGCACATGAGTGTAGTGTTGTAGCATTCTGCCGGCATGACGAGCTCGTGGCATTACTGAGGTGGTTCAGTCTGCGGCAGCTGGACGGCATTAACGATATCCGCGGCGGCACGTGACGCGACTGACAACGGGACGAGGCCGTGCCGATTGGAACTGTTTATTGATGTTCCTTTGATTTATTAGAGAAGATCTATTATGCTAATAACTATAATCAAATTTGAAAGTTTTATTTAACATAACAAACATAGCATAGATAAGATCGTACGCAATTCTTAGTTCGTTGATTTCGCTCATATCAGCTTTCAAACAAAAAATGCATCACAATCGGTCCATTCGTACTTTAGGAGCTACGATGCCACAAACAGACATACAGATACACTAACTAATAATTGAGTAGACGTAACTGCTAGCCCCTTACATTTATTGTTTTAAGTGACCGTCTGTATTTGTGAATGCTGTGAGACCTCAAAGTGTTGTTTGCGGATACGGGGGTCCGTATTCGTTAGACTAAGACAGAGACATAGGATATAATATTCAGAAATTACCACTATACTAGGAAGCACGTATATTCAGATTAGGGTAAGTTTCTAATTGGATAGAGATAGATCCAAGTAATGCAGACGATGTGTTAAACAACGCAGAACTCAAGTTTAATGTGAGAACAAGGCGGTATTCGGTTATACGAGGCAGATGGCGCGCCGGGCGATGCTCGGCGGTTGCCGTAAATCGTGCTATCTCTCGATAATATCCAACGCCTATTGGATTTCATATCGCCTGAACTGTGGCGTGTCTCTGGAATTCGTATTTACGAGGTCGTTTCTGGGGTTTGGTGCTGCGCTAGCCAAATGTGCTGAGCGAGATTGAGGTGGGAATAAACTGGAGTGTAAGCGGAATAATGTTCGAATCAACATTTTAAATGTAGCGCGTAACGCATGTATTAACCAATAAAGAACCCAAATATACATATAATAAAATTTTAATACAAAACGCACATAAAAATAAAATGTTTAATCATGTGTGTACAAAATTTTTGAGTAGAAACATGAAATATGAAACCTGATCATTTCAGGCTGGAGGGAAGATCTCCCGCTAAGGGAGGCCATACACGATCAAGTGTACTTGATGAAGCGTCAAGCGGACTTGACGGGGCATCCAGTATACTTGATCGTGTATGGCTACCTCAAGTCTACTTGACCATACAAGACCCATCAAGTATACTGGATGCCACGTCAATTCCGCGTCAAATTTGACAAGTCAAACTGCACACTTGACAAGTATACTTGATCGTGTATGGCCTCCATAGGCAAGGTGTCATGCCTGGGGTGCGACTGAGCCCGCTGAGCTACGACAGATCATGTTTTGGAACGCGAGCAATCTAAAATACATTGATAACGTCATTCAGGTCAAGCATCACGTGTAGTGTCACTGAAATGGTCGACACAGACTTTCGCTAATTTGCGCTACTCTGATCTAAGCCTTTTGAATGTAGCGGATATTCACTGTTTTCGGCAGGTCGTCATTCTACCTGGTTTATATCATATAGGTACCTACTCTTTTTTAAGACTTCGTGGTCTCCATTCTTTCCCAACGGTTTGTGTACCTATATTATGTAGCTAATCGATAGACGGTTAATTTTCTAAGATCCACAGATTTCATAATTTCTAATGCGATCATGTAGAGAAATACCAATTATAGCACTCTTCACATCCCGCTGTGCGATATAAAAATATTTGGCTAATACCACAGAAGACATAAACTTATATGCTAATACAACTACTGTAGTGCAGTAGCTAGTGACCCTTCTAGGCGAGCGTGGGCTCCGGAAAACATATCTATCATGTGTTCAGCTTAAAACTAATGTTAAGGCTTTACTTTATTAGAATATGTTTATGGGTATTTTCGTGATGTTTACAGTAGGTACACTTTACTATAAAACTTGTGGTTTCCTGCTTCCTTCTTTCCTTCCTTCTTTTCTAATGAATGGGCTTTGGTTACTATTTAAATTCTAAAATAAAACTGGTTTATTTATGGAAAACAAAAACAGAATTTCGTTATCGGTCTTATTCTTATCCTTGAAAGTCAAATAAATATGTTACCAAAAAGTATTATTAATTAAGAGTTTGAAAGGAAACCCCACAAATTGCATTACTTCCGGCATCGGCGGAATGAATCAGTTCTGGAAAAGTTTCCGTAATCGAATCGTTCCCGTCCCGTCACCTCGCGTGCTGCGTTAAATATTCATTTGGTTCCGCCAATTTTCTAAGTGGGTTCCATGTCTGCGTTTGATGGACTCGCTGCAGATTTATTTTATGGAAATAGCCGGCAAACGAGCTGACGATCCACCTGATGGTAAGTGGCTATCGTCGCCCATGGACATCAGCAACACCAAAGGCATCACTGATGCGTTGGCGGCCAAGAAAGAGAGAAGAAAAGAAAGATAGAACTGGCTCTCAAGCCCCCAGCCGGAACTCGATGAGTCGGACTTCTCCATGCCTGAATGTAATTAATGCAGATATTTTTCTATTATTATTCTTAAGTTGTACCCAGTTGTTTGTAATAAATTGATTGAGTTTGTCAATTTTTCATGCGATACGGGGATTTTCTATTCGAGAATATTATAGTCTAAATAATTAAAAGATAACTTCTTGACACATAAGATAAGAAGTAAAACAGTACGATGTCTGCAATGATAGGCAAGAAATTAAACAATTGACAACTGTAACGAAATTCTTGTTTTACCTCTTGTAATACGGACATCTAATTTATTATCGTCAGAAGTCGTACATTAACCATGAATTTCTGGTTTATTACATCGGAGCGATGTGGAACAAATATGGCGGATTGCGTCGGTATCAGCGACGTTAATGTCGTC
Organism: Thymelicus sylvestris; assembly: GCA_911387775.1. Lineage (NCBI taxonomy): Eukaryota > Metazoa > Arthropoda > Insecta > Lepidoptera > Hesperiidae > Thymelicus > Thymelicus sylvestris. The sequence goes on from OU426893.1 coordinate 613,329, forward strand.
GGGAGCCGTAAAACGTTCGAGGCAGGTATATTTTATGGATTTTGAAAAGAAAATGAGAATTGCTTACGAAGGCAACTTCGGTACAGCAGTGCCCTGCGCAATCGGTAGCTTAATGAGCTGGGGACTTTAAACTTCACATTTTATTTCTTACAGAATTGTAATAGTAAGTCGTAATATTGCGTCGGTTTTAAAGTTTCCAGAACCTTCTGTAAAACTTTTTTGTGAATAATATACAGAATCGTCATTATTATCAATAATGGTTTTCAAGTCGTATCTATAGCTCGATAGTGGGTATGTATTTCGTCTAATTTTCTATTTCATGTACATTCAAATTTATAATTTAATTAATTATGTATAATAAAACCTGAAGTTTGAATTGTTTTATCCCACTCTATAAACAATAATAAACTCTATACAAGTACTTTTTGTGGTGCTGCGTTTTATAATATTCAACGATAACGGTAATTCAGTGAGTGCTTCATATTTATTCAGTATTAATGGCCGCGGACATAATTAGTGGCCGCGACAATAAAATCAATGTACATACAATACATTTTCGCCTCACGAAATGCTCTGTGACCGACATAGCCACATCTAGCGATCGATTTATACAACAGTAAAAGATATGGAGCATTACTTTTTGTGAGCGTTCTTAATCGGTTTTATAATTGCGTTCAGCAGTTCTTAAATGCTTTCAGAATCGTTACAATTTCACTGTTACGACCATTTTTATATGGAAGTGGAGCGTGCAGCATGCAGTTCATAGCTTGTTAGTAGCTGTTGCTCACGGTCTTTTAATGTACCTTGTGAGCTTGTAGCTAGAGAGCAAACAGCAAGTGTCCGTTCGAAAAAAAACCGTAGTAAGTAGCAATAAATTAGTCTTTGCTATCAAAACCAAAGAAGTCTTCAGTACCCACTAAATATGTTTCTGTGTGTTGTACAATGTACATACTACATGTTAACATGTGTGTAACGTGTACTTTAATAATATCACACACATTATTCATCAGGTCATTAATATTGGCTTGGCCAGTGATGGCACTTTATACGTTACATTAAAGTTAAAAGCATCAATTTGCACTCCATAAAATCAGCAAAGGCACATAAATTATCGCAGCAGATGCAAAATTGCCACGAAAAATTATAATTTGATGGTAAAATTAAATTATACTGAACGATACTGACCCATACCGTTACGGTAATTGCTTTACAAGTAAATAAATTACATACAATTTAAAAATAGTTGTAAGTAAACATTTGAAAAATAGTTGATAGAATAAACAGTTTTAAAACCCTTTATCGGCGACAATACCAATAAATAGTTATGGTATTACGAAAACCAGTACCGCCCCTTGTCTATGATATGGTCATTTTATTCGGAGGATCCGTTGAATCTTTGAATCTGGTTATTATTCGACCATCCATCCATCCATCCATCAGCCTTTTGAGGTCCACTGCTGGACATAGGCCTCCCCTAATCTACGCCACTCAGACCGGTCCTGAGCCTTCTGAATCCAGCGGATACCCGCTGTCTTCTTCAGGTCGTCGGTCCACCTGGTCGGGGGGCGTCCTGTATTATTCGATAGCAGTCATTATTTCAGGTTACTATCGATATATCGTTCCACAACATTGATGTTGTATGGTGAGGTAGATACACTCCTTACGAGACCTGTGACAAAACGTGAATGAGTCTAAGCAAAAGCAAAAATGTTTTTACTTCATTTACTAAAGAGTGATATAGCTAAAAGTAATTAAGCAGGACGTATTTAACCGAGCGACCTACATAGCTGTCCGCAGTTGCCATTGTTAGCGGCTGCAGTTAGTGTTACACAAAGTTGCCAACCGACAACAAACACTGACTCTGACTGGGACTGTACAGTGTACAGTATACAGTGTAGACTGTTGACGCAACTTGCCAACAACGACATGATGAAACAACTGAATTGAACGCGGAAAATATTCATTACTTACACTGAAATGCCTGTTTAAAAAGTTGTGGACAGAACGAGTATTACTTACTGAATTTTTACTATATGCTCTGTACCTATACCTATTTGATACGTTTATCTTAACGTCTATTTGTCATATAAAAAATTTTTATTTGCCCAGAAAGCGTACCTAAAACTCTTCGCTTTAGTACCGAAAATGTGAGTAAATAAAAATGTTATTAATTTAAAATGTTAAATCAATGTAAACCTGTATTTTGTGGGTATGGTTCACATGTTTAAAAGTAATATTATCTTATGAAGTCACTTACCTATAAATAGATACCTGTAGATAAGATACATGCATACCTATCACATTGCATTTAAACTATTCATAAGCATCGTCAGACTACTTCCAACCCTTACTGAATAATAAATGGAAGTGATTTCACTTAATCTGGTCAAGTTTTAGTTGACTGAACAATTACTCGGTTATTAAATCCAAGTAGCCGTTCCTTTGAGCGAATTGCTTATTCAGCTTCGATACAATTGCTATGTAGAACAAAATTATCTGATTGGAGAGTTCAGCTTTCATTCAAGAGAATGCTCTCAACTCGACCAGAGAATTCTTTAGGCATTCAGAAATGAAATCGGGCATATATTTTAAAATGTGTGTGTAAAAAGTTATTTTTCAGGGACCGGTATGTACGGTATTGACCGTTTAAATAGGTGATGATAATATCCCATCAGGTTGCCCGTTCGGTTTTTCGTCAGCCCCAATTTAGCTTCGAAAATTATAATTTTTAAATGCACAAAATAACAACCGCAATGAAATCAATCATAACTCGTTCCACATAAATCGTCGAATCACATGCACATCCTAAAACCTTCAAATAAAAACGTTTGTGTAACGTACAGTATATTTATACCTATAAAAATAAAAATTTCGGTATACCGAAGCAATCAAATAGTAAATAAAAGTCACGGAAAGCCACTCGAAGATTGGTTACACGCAGCGATTCTCTGATGGCCGGTGTATTTTGACATTTGAATATTGCTTTCCACGAGCGGCCGGCGACTGAAATGTGCAGTTTGCAGATTGTACCGACCACCAAAACATTGGCGGTATCTGCCACTGGCCCCTCGGCCAATGGCACCGTTCGATATTTCTGTCGAAAGGGAAAAAACTGAGGCAAACGATCCGATTGCTCTCATAATTTTTGTTGCATGTACGCGCTAAGGACTGAAGTGCACTCTTTACGGAACCTGAAATAACCATGTATTTTATAGCGTTTATGGTCTCAAAAGAAGATAGGTAACTACGCAATATTTATGTGAAACTGTTTTAAAATTTAAACATAACATTAATAAGCATACACACATGAAGATTATATTTTATCAAAGCGTCAAAGTTATGAAGAAAATAGGAAATTTAAACGTTCGAAGTAGATGCTGTTTCCTCAGGGTTTTCTGATAAATTGACATCAAATTACATACTGGTATTGTAGAACAACTATCTGAGAGTACAATTTTTTAAATAGCTGTTCATTTGTGGAATCTGTAATAAAAATTAAGGCGAAGGAGCCGAATTTCAGAAAAGTTAAACATTTTTACTAAGGTGTTTTCCTTCTTCCAGTTTTTCTTTGTTGTACTACACTCGTATATGGGATATCCTGTACAGCATCATAATAGTGTGATCGTGGATTGCTGTAGAGCACTAATCTGTTAATATTGCAGAAAACTTTGGTAGCAAGATTCAGGTTTTTTTAACAAATTAACAGTAGCGAGTCGGAAAGCGGCCTTATGGACCTAACGGTCGGGGAAAATGTACAGCGTGGCTTCTTTGTTATTGACACAAAAATTAACAGTGGCTGTCAGTGTTCGCTAGTTAACTGCCATCGAAGAGATAAAATAGAACGATATAGAATGTTTTGTAGACAAGAATTAACTTATAAGGTACCTACGAGTAAACGCCCTCGATTTGCTTCGGTTTTCATTTTTTTAAATCTTAGGTTACATTATTGGAGTTTTATTAAGGATCCCTAATTTTTTTGAAAATATGATATAGCGTATGTCACCCGGGCATAGTGTAGCTTCCCAACAGTGAAAGAATTTTTCAAATCGGTTCAGTAGTTTCGGAGCCTATTCAATGCAAACAATCAAATCTTTCCTCATTATAATAAGATAGATAAAATATATATATATGTAAAAGTTTGTGTGGACGTTTCTCTTTCTCGCAAAACTACTGAACGGATTTTCATAAAATTTTGCCCACAGGTAGATCATGATCTAAAATTATATAAAGTACTTCTTAGCAGAGTGCTGGTATACTTACAGTTAAATATTGTCTTCTAGATCACCAGTATCATTAGTAGATCATCAGTATCACCAAACCAAAGACATGCGATATGTAGGTACTATATACGTTAAATATATACGTAGGTTTTCAGGGGAAGGGTTACTATCATAATATGGTTATATAATAATCTAAATTTCACTAACAAAAAATAGGCGACTTCAAAGTTACTCAAAAACTACTTGTCAGATCTCGTTCAAATTTATGTGGGATTACATGTAATCCCTGCACGCACCTGCACCTGCTTTCGATTAAAAAAAGAATTATCGAAATCGGTTAGCGTGATATTGAGTTATTCGGCCATTTGTCGCGCTCATACTTGATACAAATATAAGAGTCATATGGTTTTATCATGGATGCCATTGTCAGATCTAAATAAAATTTATGTGGGACCACATGAAAGCCACCAGCTTTCGATTAAAAAAAGAATCATCAAAATCGGTTCGCCCAGTCCATAGTTACATAGTAGTAGTCCATGGTAACAAACATAAAAAAAATAAAAAAAACAGTTGAATTGAGAACCTCCTTCTTTTTTTGAAGTCGGTTAAAAACAACTTTAGCCTGTATGTCACACTAGAATACCACTCGTGTAATTACTATTGCACTCATTTTAATGTATAACACTTCATTTTCTGTTAAACAACAATAGCTTAAATGTTCCACTGTGGTGATACGCTTTCAACGTCCAACATAAAAATTGCACAAAATTAATGAGTTCATTGTTATAATGAATAATGAAATGAATTAAGTTAATGAATATACTCATTCTGTGAACGTCAATGAATTGTGTGTAAATATTGTAATTATTATAAAGAGAGGTGAGAGGAACGGGTTCCTTGTGTGATAGAAAATGATGTTAAATTATTATAATTATATCCTTAAGCAATTAACTCATAAAATTTTAGTTAGTTTCGTAACTGTATCTTATTTTCCCTACTTTAGCACCTTGCGTGCTATTACTATTACATTGTACCAACTGTAGTACAATGCAATAGTTAACTTTGATTAACTTACAAACGACCAAATAATTTGCTTGTCATGTTTCGCGAAGTCTCCGCAAAACTTCGCTTTGTTATAAAATCATTCGCATTCGCAGTCTTATCGAATGGTAACATCATCCCTGTGACGGTAAAATGTTACAAGAAAACCTTTCATATATTTATTATTTGGTTTCCGCTTCGTCATAGATGTTTCACGTCAATAAAACGTTTATTTCTTCAATTTGTTTTAAATGTTGCACTAACTTTTAATTGAAAATTAACTATTTTGGAACATTCAACGTTTCTCCTCTTACTTATTTAATTAAGCATTAGTTCTCGAATCACAGCTGAAAGGGATTATTGAGTTAGGTAGCGTCGAGAGCCAGACGGTTTTATTAATGCTAATAGAGCTTGCTTTTAAACATAACTTTTGGATTGTAATTTGTTTTATTTGCTCGGAAAATTATTTCAATTTACAACTAGTTTACAACCAGTTTAGTTTATATTTAGTGAAAACAAAGAGCTCCCTTTATTTTTAAAGGTAATCCAATTGAAAAGTATAATAACTTTGTGTGAATTCGTTGTCCATCTTCCTCATCCACCTTCTCTGCTTTCTCTGCTGATCTGACACTTGGTGCCTCCTCCAAGTGCCAGATCATACAGTTCCGGGTTTTATAAGTATCCCATTTGTATAGCTAGAGAGCTGGTAACACGGTACACTGCAAATCAATTCAGTGATTAGTATTCTGACTGTGAAATACTAATTTATAGGATAGTTAATTTTAGGTTTCATACTCGAGTCATAGTTGAACCGGAGTTAGCAGTTAGGAACAACAGTGAGGCTAAAATAGCTGGGTCCTGTTGTTGTTAACAAGTTTGCTGGCAAGATAATATCCTACATCCTCTCGCCAGAAACTTTGTCGTTAGGAGTTCACGATGTCCGTTACAGATACTGCTAATAACTTAATAACTGATACAATATTTCCTTAGGAATTACATCCTGCGATATGATACCGATTTTATAACGAAAGTCGAAGCACACTAACGCGTTATGGATAGGGTCATAAAAAAAGTATCAGTCAAAGAATGCGATTCAATTCAAATATCAGTATGTACCATTGATGCGATAAATATTAGGAGAAAACTAACAAAACCCAAAACATGATATTTATAGATGTCTATATTTTCGATTTAAATTATAATGAAGATCAAATTTAAGATCATAAGTAGGGTGCCACCGGTGAGACAAGACACGACGAAGGCGCGGAAAATACACCTGAATTACGGTGGCGTTAAATTGGTGATATTAGTCAATAGGTGGAATTACGACCAATCCATGGCCGGTATGTGAGGTCACGTGCCGATGCAGCCAGTTGCCAAGCGCCGAGTCACGTCGACGTTTGGGAGAATTTCGACGCTTCTGATATTCACCGAATTCCCGGTGCCATGTAGAATACTGTCGGCAATCAGGCGGTTGGCTGGAGATAATATCAGTCAGCTTTGCAATTAATTTTGCTGTTTAGTTACGAGTTTTGTTAGATTAGATTAACCATCAGACGGGATTGTGATCGAGAGTTGACATGTATTAAGTAGGAACCAACAAAGGAATACATTCATTCTATACTGAGCTTTGTTTTACTGACAAGTTATTAGGCAAGATAAAGTTCTACTTCGGTCACGATTGGGAGATGGACCAGGAGCACTTAAGGGAAAAAAATTGAGCTTCTTCGTTTTGGAGATACTTTATGGTAGTAAGAGATTAAATTTTACACAGATCTGTACTAATTAACTAAGAGACCCTAGAGTTAGCCACCAATAGTCATTTAAATGCCATACAGTAGATTCCCTAAATGTTCATGTCGATGTTCCGCTGACTAGTCCGGGAGCTGTGTTTGATTATACTCGTACCTGCAGTTTGATTGAATCTTCACGCTCCGCTGCACCTCTACGGAATATGACGTCAGTTTTTAATCCAATCAACAATCAAACTGCGACGGATTGCTTGCTGTTTTAGTTTAGCTAGCTCTTTTTCATTCCCTTTGAAATTAACGAAGCATATTTCGAAAATTCTCCGCTGAAATTTTAAATTACAAGAATGGAAGTTGCCACTGCAAGCGTTATAAATTGTTGTATTGTATGATGTTGAAGCGCTCATAGCCCGGCGGCTTGCGTCGATCCTATGTGATCGACAAAGTTAAGCAACAGCGGGCGCGGTCGGTAGTTGGATGGGTGACCGCTAGTGGCAAAAATTTCTTGAGCGTTTCCGTGCTTCGGAGGGCACGTAAAGCCGTCGGTCCCGGTTGTTATCATAAGATAACAGTCGTTAAGCCATGTCGGAGGCCCTCGGGCGGTTTGAAAAACTTCCGACACTCGGGTTGGCCACTAACCCCTCCACCAATCCGCACTGGAGCAGCGTGGTGGAGTATGCTCTAGGCCTCCTCAAGAGGAGAGACCCGTGCCCAGTAGTGGGCCATTAATGGGTTGAAGCCAAGCCATGATGTTGAACATTGTACATACAATTGTTAGTAACACGTAGGAAGCCATAATTTAATTTATAAAGTTCACGGGGAAGGTTTAAACTGTTTAAATATAAATCCAATTTCATAACTTTAAATTGCTCATAGCCTGAATTAAGTAGTACCGTAATACAACTTGGGAGGTTGAATTTTAATGTGCGATACTTGAGGAAACGTTACCATAACATTGAAGCGGAGGTTCCTAATTACGTTTCACGGCCCCATCGCGGCTGCAATCACGGGTATATTGTGCGAAGATTCCAGTAATAAAAGTTTGCTATCTAATCTAAACTATTATAAATATTTAAGGAGGTTATTTCTGTAATAAGATGTCAAAAATGTACTTAAGTTTTAGTGTAATACATCCTACATCATTTCGCTTATTGTTCAATTCTTCTGTTTCTTTGTTACAATTTGTGCAGTTACCATAAAAACTAATTGTCCAATTTCTGAGGTTTTTCTTGTCAAAAAGTCTTTCAAGCTCTCTTCAAAACGAATATAATAAATGCAGGGCAATTCAATTTAGGGAATATAATAAATTAGTAATAGGCATGTAATATAATAAGCACGATCGCCGGCACGAAGCTGAAATACAATTTACTGAATCCGACGGGTAACAGGGTGTTTTATGCACAAATTATTCCCCATTACTCATTTTAGCATATTCGCTTAACTAAATAATTACCTCGATAATTGTATCTAAAGCAGATAATCCCAAATTTGTGAACTCATGCATCACTTGTGTGCCGTCATTACCTACCGTAATAATCTTGTTAGTTAATAGTATCAAGCGATGCGTCAAGTATTCAAGTACGTCTATTGTTATTAAATTAATAATTAGGATTCGTGATGTTAGCGGTAAAGCGCTTATACATACAGATACAGCTCAATAGTTTATCCATCGTAACCGATCGATTAAGCTTTCGGAGATTTTTTTAAAAATGTAGACAAGCTTCTTGCTGCTACTGATACTGAGAGGTCGTCACCAGCCATGGAATTTCGTAATACCAATAGCAACTTCGATGCTTTGTTTACAAAGGAAAAGCGAACCCTTCGGGTCGCTAGCCAAACAGTTAAAGAATCACACCCAAAGTGTTAGGTTTATCAGGTTTAGATTAAAATTAAAAATCATTGCACGTAATTTTTTGAATCTACTACCGTTTCGAAAAGGTGGTTTGTCATTAAGAAGTAGAAAGGGCGAATAACGAATTGGTTGGTACAGTAGAGCCCAGTGAGCTTTAGTGATGTTTGTTGTTTTGTAAAATGCACCACGGAATACCTTTACCTCTCGAATAATTTTCACCGAAAATTCTTGAGCGTTTTCGGGCTGTGAAGAGCGCGTGTAGGTCTGATCACTCTCAATCCATATCGGAGGTCTTCAAATCTCGCAAACTTTCGATATTTTCGCTACTACAAAACCCATGAAGAGCAATTAGAAACGTGAGATTTGTTTTCAACTTTTGAAGTGAAAACTTCTTTACTACGGGGGTGACTTGAAATTTTATGAAACGAAACTGTCCAGTAAAAGAGACAAACACATAAATTCTAAATTGAGATAGGAAGCATTGTACAGGGGTAGGGTAGGGGAGTGAGGGGTAGGGGAGCGGAGCGGAGCGGGGCGGAGCGGGGTGGAGTGGGGCGGAGCGGGGCGGAGCGGGGTGGAGCGGAGTGAAGTAGATTAGTGAAACCTACATTTATCATCTTCCTGAAATTATACATTCGTCTCATTATCTTGAAAACAAAAATTTTGAAGGTTTCACTTCTACCACGTGTGAATTGCACACATTTTAATTTTCATATAAAATAGTCATAAATAAGGGAAAGCATCATGGTACGATAGTTTTAGTTGCGATGAAGAAAATTGTAGGCAGAGAGATTTATGACCTACTCATGGTACTCATGCTGAAGCTTATTACAACTGAAAATAACTCACCAGTGTTCTTGTGAAGGCTGCTGTATCGTGAAAAATAGCCTTTCCCTACCTCGGTACAGTTAACAAACGAGTTAAACGTAAGTAAAATGAATGAATTGTGACGCTCTCTGCTTCTCATAACGAAGACACGAATAAATTGCGTTTTGACTAATGACTGAGTTCCTTTAGCTACAAATCTTTGAACGCCCTCTAGCTTATGAAGATTGTTTGGTGGTCTGATGGTTCACTAACTGGAGGTTTTAGTAAAATACTTTATTTTTAAGTATTCGCTTCAATCTGAATAGGCTATTATAAAGTGAGTTTTATCATCCATGACTACATCGCCACTTACCATCAGGTGGGATTGTAGTCAAGCATTAACTTATAAGATATAAAAAAAATCTTTTCAATGTTGAAACGTATTGAAACCGGATTCTGGAAGCTACAATAATCTATACCCAGGTATATATTTAGCTTCGAATGTACAAGAATATTTATTTTTTGATCGCGTTCTCTTGATATGTACGTTTCTAATTGCGTCCAATTTTATGAAAATAATTTCTATTTTAAAAGCGAAATAACAGCTCAGTATAAAAGAGTTGTTGAGACGAGACGAGATGCGACTAACTAAACTGTCACCAGTTAGCTCACCCTCTTCAAAGGCCGTCTGAAATAAACTGAAGTCAATTTCGGCAATTCAAAGTTAAACAAATTTCGTGTTGAAATCACAGGGGAGCGATAGAAACTGCGGTATTGCCTGTAATTTTACAATTACTGTCAATTTGAACAGCTTTGCGTTATTATAGTTAGATAAAGTTTATAGTTAATAGTATCAGGCGTTACTTTGCGGAAATCCATTGTTATTGTTGGGTATAAATACGCCACGCTCAGTGAACGATGCTCACTTTCCGACTAACCATCGTAGAGTCAACTTACCCTGATGATGCTCCGTTTCGGGGCGAAACACGTGTTGGTGCTGGTATGTATGTTGGTATATACGTTTAATTATTGTAGTGCATGTTTCCGTTGTGGGAGGGAGGGAGGTGCCACGCATGTTTTAAAGTATATACCATCATACATGTTAAACGCGGATTGTTGCAAAGTAGACTAATACTAACTTAATAGATAAAGTTTCATGTCAAATAGGATTTGATTTCAAATAGCTGCTTCTAAAATGTTTGATAACTTTAGTTAGAAATTAAAACAGCCTTTCAATGTGGATGATTGCAAGAGAAGAAGATATTCAACGTCTTATATGCATCGTATATTATTATTTGAGGATGTTATTATTATACCTATCGAGTGTAATTACTATCTTGAGTAACTTGAGTAGTAGAGCATTAGTGTCTCACAGACTTTTAACGGATCTGTGGTCACTAGTTTTAAGGTAAAGAGGATCACAATCAGAAGTTGGTTTGAACAAAGACATCACCATCGTTCATATATTTGGCATAAAATAATCTGCCTAAAATATTCCATATAAAAACTGCGCTCGGGTAGTTTCTCAAACAACTGGCAGTGCGGCGCGCTCTAAATCAAATTACTGGAACGAAAACTCCAGACGATTGCCAATAGACAGGTTTGTTCCTCTTGCACCTTTTGTTGTTGACTCTCAAAATTAGGCGAAGTGGAATTTTTCGTCTATGCCCTGAGGACGGGAGCCAATTTCCACCAGTTATTTCAAAGGCAATAGGGGCTCTACAAAAGAGAATGAATTTCAAAATAGACTTGGTTGGATTTTTATTTTCCTTTCGAGGTTTCTCTCATCCGGATACAATGTAGCGCGACTTCAACGATGCATATTTGTTAGGTATTATATTAAGTTAATAGACAATGAAAAAACACATAGTTTAAGAACTCTAATACGTTATCGGGCGAGATAGAAGCGGATAACTCGCATGATAACAAGCTTATAGGTTAAGCCAAAACCTTTTAAAAATTGCTTCTATGAGTGGGTAACGAGCCCATAATTTTAAAAACAAGGTTTTAATTTTCATTCTTCTAACTATTTAAATTTGTAAAATGTTCTTATTCCTTTAAAAATCTAAATTACTAACTTTGTATATGTATAGCAATGATGTGGGTTATTGAGATATCATAGCTATGTCCGGTGTAATTGGAAATGTAAATATGCAAATTGTCACCGCTTCGATTGGACATTCAATACATTTCGGTATTCACGCGTTCTGATTTGACGCTCCTAGCCAGATCGAATATGAATATTTGGAACGATACGATCGGTATCGTTAATTCGAATTTTGTATGATGTCGGACATACATCATTCGTGGAACGTTCCCGCGAGCACCTAAAGAACGCACCAGTGACGCCTAGAGAGTCGATATTAAACATTCATGGAATACCGGATTTCATTCGTCCGGTCAGGTAAAATAGAATTTAATCCCAAAATAGGCTGTGTCTGCTTTTTATTTGATATAAAATTAATGTATGTACAAGTTTGTAGCATAAGCTAGGTAGGATCGAAATTTAAAAGTTTCTTCGTCTGGAAATAGACTTCTCTGTCGAAATTTTAACTGTGTTCTGTTTGGCTATATATAAACGTAGCTAGGGTTGGAGCTCCGGGATTTCATTTCACTGCATCATGAGGAAGTTATACTTGTCTGCTTCGGGCTTCCTGTAGGTATGCTTTTACACGATGTATGAATATCGTATTTCTATCGTTCTGTGGGCAACTGTCTTTTAGAAAGCTCTTATAACACATCACAATGACACCCATGACCCGAGTACAAATATTTATCTGTCACTTATACGAGTAGGGAATCGAACGATAAGGTAGAAGCTTACTTCTTCTAAAATCCTTGAAATCTAGCAAACAAAAGTATGTGACAAATAACCAATGAACTTACCAAATTACATGAATTTGAAGAAATATCCATACAGAATATCCATAATATCCATTTTAGCGTTAATACTAAAAATATTTTGCATATAATAATATATTTATAATGATGAAAATCATTTCAGTAATAAAGTAAGTTTCGCTTTAAAATGTGAAATATAATAACGGACGTAATGTGCTCTAAAGTAAATTAAATAGTATTTCGTCAACCAGATAAATTACAGTACAGTTTATACTTTTTTCAATTGTTGCACATACGGTGAATAAGCTATACGTATAGATTACGTTATTCTAATGAACTTACGAGTACAAGGGAACAGAACTCAATATTAACAACGTAATGTCATGTACATCATTTCGGGACTTATTTTTATACGGCGTCGCTTGGTGGACTGTGTCTGTGTGGTGTGATAAAAGTAAATAAATATTTTTTTAAAATATCGCCAGACATTCACATTCATATCCCACACTAGGATTCCCTGTATTACGGGTGCCATGGGACAACACACAAAGACAAGAACACTCACATCCAGACCGAGAACAGAAATTCAAACTCATCAGATTTCCACCTCGTTGAGAATCGAACCCAGGATCCCAGGGCAAGGTGATCCGGCATGGTAACTATTGCGCCACACGGGGCGTCAATCAGTCGGTCGGCTGCGTTTGTTAAGGGAGTCTTATTGCGGGGGAACGTCTTCGATCGTGATAGCTCATCACCGGGAACGTCACAACTTTATCTACAATAAGGCGTTTATTGTTTCGTCTTGTTATAAATGTGAAATCAGCTAATTTATTTTTTAACAAGCTAAATGTGTCCTTGAAGCTATAGCACATTTTGCAATTTTAAGAATCTTGGCTTCAACCCATTAATGGCCCACTACTGGGCACGGGTCTCTCCTCTTGAGGAGGCCTAGAGCATATTCCAGCACGCTGCTCCAGTGCGGATTGGTGGAGGGGTTAGTGGCCAACCCGACTGTCGGAAGTTTTCAAACCGCCCGAGGGCCTCCGACATGGCTTAACGACTGTTATCTTATGATAACAACCGGAACCGACGGCTGTACGTTCCCTCCGAAGCACGGAAACGCTCAAGAATTTTTTTCCACTAGCGGTCACCCATCCAAATACCGACTGCGCCCGCTGTTGCTTTTAACTTTGTCGATCACATAGGATCGACGCAAGCCGCCGGGCTATGAGCGCTTAATTTTAAGAATCTAATTCGAAGTATCCACCAGGAATCTAGAGATAGTATTGTAATCTTACAATCTTTAGTCCTAAATATTGAACACTAAATTTTACTATAGAAACATTGATGTCGTATCGCTGCCATGGTCAAGCAAGTACCTTATAATAAACTGGGTAACTTCACGACGGTGTATGTAATGAAAAAATTATCTTAGTGAGAAAAATGATTAAATGAATCCGGGAGCTGGATTTACTTTGGCACACAAAATTCAACATGAAAGAAATTCATGTTTATTTTCATCAGAGCAAATTCAAATTTCAGTAATTCGTGGGACGGCGGCTCTCTTTTCTATTCTGCTCTAAAATGGATTAAAATTGCATAATATTTTTTAAATTTTTGCATCGTATGAGCTGGAAAATAAAGTTTAGTGGAATAATACTTATTTAAGTTGGGCTCGTTGACTGGAATATCGTAGTTTGTATCAGTATATTGGTAAATTAACATTTAAAGATCGGCTCCTTTTGAATGTTAATATATTTTTCTCTTTGTATTGAGATTTTAAATAGATTCCAGACAAAGGAGTCCATGTAAGGCTTCGCATTTAATTTATAGTTGAATGTGAAAGGGCACGATGTCCTGTGGTTCAAGTGCTGGTTACTGAAGGACAAAGACTTTGCTGAGGTTAAGTTAATTCTAAAGTCCTATAAACGTGAGTAGTCGTTATCTACTTGGAGCGTCATTTCTGAATTATCCAACTGTATTCGACCCGTATGTATTTAGAGACGGAAAACAAAGCTTCGTGCAGATTTAAATTTTAAATACGTGAACGGCTTACGTCACTTAGCGTTAGCTCGAGGTTCCGGTGAGCGCGGGAATTATATCACGAAATCTGAGGAGTAAATAAGTTTTTGAGCGACGTATCTAATGAAATATAGTTTATTATTATTTTAATATGACTATCGTAAAGATTGTACGACTCAAACTTCGATTCAAAGTACTATACATAATAGGCTTTTCTTCATTAAGTGAGTCTTTCAAGCAATAAATTGTATTTTAAAGTGAGAGTCTTCATTCAAATAGACAAAAGCGCCAACAAAGTTATGAGCTTAAATTATAAATCTGAGCTCTTACAGCAAATTTAAGAATAAAATGTGTCAATAGAACCTCCCTTTACCCTATAAATAACTAAATGCATTTTGGACAACTTTTGAACTGACGTAAAGCGTCTATTAAGCGTGAGTCTAAAATAAAGTTAGGTACTTCTAACACAAAAAAATTCATTTAAAGCAGGTCATGTAATGACGTAATACTTGCTAGCGTGCCCGCAGAACTTGACATTTGCACCATCCCCTCCAGAACATGTTCAGAACAATCACGCATTCAGATGAACATGTTTGAACAGCTTGGTTCGTGTCAACAAGCTAACGTGTGTAGACTTTTCCATTACGGCCCACGCTGTGGAAAAGGTCAAGTAGGTACATAACACACCGCGCTTCCCGGAACAATAACAAAGTTTGTGGGAATTATAATTGCTGTATAGTGCTGTATAGTGATGTTAGCTGCTAACCATGGAGCATAGAAGGTAGAAGAAGGTCATCTCTGCGTATAAAAGCGTCCGTAAAAACTCGTCCAATTACGTCTGGCGCTGCGGTGCGGTCTACAACAGCTATATTCGAATATCTATTTATTAGACACTAGCGCCATTCATTACGGGTGGCATAACTTAGCAAACTTCACTCCGTCTACAACAGCCATGTTCATATATCTATTTTTCACACACTAGCGCCATTCTGAAATGACCATCACTGGAACCTCTATTTTCAGTAAACAGCTGGACACTTTTTCATTTCTCCCCTCATATGAGATGGCCCTCCTTCTACTCTATCCTCCATGCTGCTAACACTGACCATGAATGTAGAAATTAGGTAAATTAGGCATTTAACTCAGGCAATTATTAGTCGTTTTCACCAGGTGCGATTTTGGCCTGAGAAGACAACAGGACAATGTGTTCTTTCCCATGCTTAGTGGAGATAATTGCTTGTTAGTTACTCATCAATGGTATCGGACTGTTTGAGAGGCAATTCTACGGCGTCATAATAAAATTGAGACAGGGATTAGATTATAATATCTATAATATAACATTATCTGTTGATATATTATCGTTAGTGACATTATAATGTTACGAAGTCGACGGTAATGAGTAAATCCAAAAAAGGATTAATGATATCGGTAATAGGTACCAAGATTTTTATAAAGTCAGCAAAGATTTTTCGCAGCGTTATCACGTAATAAGCAGGGATCGTAAAGCGGTTATTCCCTCGCATTTCCAACACTGAAGTGGTAACTTATCTCAAACTATTGTCATAAAATCTAGCCCGGACGTGGTCCTATCCTATTCTGAAGTCTATGACCGACTAACAATGTAAAAGGGATGCAGATTCCTCGTAAAAAATATATTTTACGACGCAGTCGGTCCTGATACAGTTCTTGGCCTAGTTTGACTGAAATTGATAGAGTCGTAATTTTCTTTCGTAAACAATTTTTGAATAACAAAATGTAACTTAACTTTTTAGAGCGTTTTTGTCATTGTAATTCGGTTATTTAGATATACATTTTAACCTGGTCGTTTCTGGCGTAGTCGCTCGTTTTGACACGGCGCAAAAACTTGACACTAAGTTTTTCTATTGATGTAGATATAACAATAATAGATAACCATCTTCGTAAGGTGTAAAAATGGATTACCTAGCAAGCAGCAAGGCTATTCTGTTTTGTAACTTGACAGCGGAATCCGCGATGAGTGTCAAAATTGAAGTTCGAGTCCGAGATCTTGATATGTGATTCTCTAATCATCTGCAAGGCTATTCAGTTTTGTAACTTGACAGCGGAATCCGCGATGAGTTTCAAAATTGAAGTTCGAGTCCGAGATCTTGATATGTGATTCTCTAATCATCTGGTACGCACTTGCGAGGTGAAAGGAGTCTCGAACTCTAACTTTAATTTAGAAACTCATCGTGTATTCCGCTGTCAAGTTACAAAACAAAAGCAAACTTGCATCATATTGACATGTCATTATTTAATCATCTAGTACGCACTTGCGAAGTGGAGTGAGTCTCGAACTCAAACTTCAATTTTGAAACTCCGCTGTCAAGTTACAAAACAGAATAGCATGCAGTGCCTTGTAACTTAAGTTGTCTATTATTGCACGGCACTAAACCCTCTCACGACACTCGATCGCTAGCTTTATGTTACTTTTCGCACCGTATCGTAATAGCCTATTAAAGAATGAGTAATAAAGTCCAAATTTACATAAACATTCAACGCGTCGGCAGAACTCTCATTTTTTGGTGCCCATCTAACCTTTATAAAATAAGCTTACAAAAATTCGGTAACAATATTTCGTAAGCTCACAAAGTCGGTACAGGGAGGCAATTGTCGGGCCGTGAACAGCTTAGCGTTAGCCTAAAGGGTGGCAAAGGTGAAGGGAATGTTCAATCAGCTAAAACGCTGACAAAAAGGAATAAAACCCTCGCAATAAGCACTAAGTACTGTGTAGTGTGTGACAAACAACTTTACTAGCTACCTACGCAAGCATTTACGTAATGTCAGTTACATTTTCTTGTTTGGGTTAACTTGCCTGACTGTGCGTCATTTTTGCTAACTATATGTCTAATCAACAAATTATGATGAAACATGTAAACTCAAAACTTCAAGTCAACCTGGTAAATGGTTGTCATCACATCAAAGATATTATAATGTAAAATAGATATGTCATTAGCGCGCCGACGATGTAGAGCGTAAGAATAGGCAACCCAGTGTTGCAAATGCAAATTTTTAGGCGGCCGTGTACATTAGATAAAAAAGCCGTGTTTATATGGAAAAAGATTAACTGTGGGCCGTGTCCACAGCTGCCAATTTGCAAAAAACCGTAGAATTGGCTAATGAAATAGGGCGTAGGGCAGCCGTAGGCCGTAGACTTTGTGATTTTTTTGGGCCTGAAAGCCGTAGAACACGGTAATTGCCGTAGCATTGGCAACACTGAGGCAACCATATAAGACGATACGCACGCTTTTAAATTTGTTGTTGTCAGAAGAGCTTGACATTTGACATACAGCGTTAAAATGCCTTCGTGTAATAAACTAATGTGATTTGGGTAGTGAAACAAAAGACAAACGTGTGTGTGTTGTAGCTCTTCTCGGAACAGATTTTTTGGTTGATTTGTAAGGGCATAACGAATCTATATTTTTTAAATAACATTGAATCACATAAGGACATTGTCTTTGTAGTTTTATTGTATTAACCTGGCAACCATAAGTTTCAAAATTGAGTGGTTCGTAGTTATATCATTACAGTGTCTGGCGGAGTAGTTACTGAAGATTTAGTGGCTGGTGGCTGCTGCATCTGCAGTTCCGGGAGAGTAATGGCCGATATCTATTAGCTAATAGCAAAGCGCTCGTTGCTTAGCGGCGCGCCGTGTGTCCATCATGATGGACAGAGTTAGCAGATTCTTGGAGTGATCGCTCGACCGTCCCGTTAGTGATATCATACCAATGAGTCAGGTTGATTTCTTCTCGGTGATAGTTCGCACAAAAATCTGCGGCCTAATCTTAGCCTAGTACATGATTAAATTTAACACATCGTGGACTGATTCCACACATACGGATACTCACGGTTTTTATTCTGTATGCCCAATGGATGTCACAGCTATAATGCGGTGGCGCGGGGAATTTTAAAATATTGTGATATCTTAAAGAAATATGCATTATCATTGACTTCATCTCCACTTACCAGGTGCGATTGTTGTTTACTTCACACAACTTTTAAACATAAACCTGCGTACAAGATTGGCTCCTGGTCACCTGTGCAAGAGGCTTAAGTCTTTAACTACACTATTACTGCTTTGAAGAAATTAAATACTTAAAAAATATGCAGTAATTTTACAATAATCACCCATTCTGGAACTGTACCTCAATTAAGCTTATTCATTTAAAAACTATGTAACAAAAGCTTCATAATTATATATAATCGCCAGTATTCACGGAGCTATTCGGTGTGTTGGAATTATGCTAATTGCATTAATGGCCTCACTCCGAAAGGCAAATTTGTTTCATCCCCACACGCTAACGAATCATGAATAAAGGAACAACGGAGTAATGCTTATTAAAACGTATGTATTATATTCTACAAAGTAATGTAAAATTCTGTAAGTACGTACAAAGTGGTTGTATTCTACAAGTGCAGCGTATGTCAACTAGAGGATCGTGATAGAAGGGCTGTTCAATTTTTATAAGTACCTCTGAGTTATAAGATTAGCGGTTGAATCATTAGGGAACCATTAATGATTGTTCTATCAGACTTTTAGACGGTTCTATAATTTTCGCTTGGGTTGGCTCCTTCACTGTCATACTGGAGAAACGTATGTGGTAGATAACACTGCAAACTTCCTCAATTAAGAGATTTGTGTATAATTTTTTTTACATGTCAACAAACGAGCAGTCCAGCCGCCTGATGATAAGTGGTTTTCGTCGCTAAAGGACGTATCCATCACCGATGCACCGCTGACAAAAAACCTATAGTACCTACTCTGCTATTATTTTATTTGTGTATGTGTAAGTGCAGTACGCTTATCAAATTGTTCATCAAAGTCGGTTCTGTTGTAGCTAAGCCGCACAAGCAGTGGCTGGCGGCGCGCCAAACACGACATCTCCTGCAGCCCTCCTGTGGCCCTCCTGCGGCCCTCCTGCGGACCCCTGCGGCCCTCCTGCGGCCCTCTTGCGGCTCTCTCTAGATTATCGACTTGCGTGCTGTCCACATGCTGGATTTGCCTAAATTAAGTGGCTATCACACACACTTTGATACTTTCTAACTCCAAAGTCAAACTGATGTCTGTAAGCTTTGGGTTAATTCTGAAAAGTAGTCAGTATTTTTATTATTTCAAGATACTAAGTTAACATTCTTCTGCTAAAATTACGCTTATAATGAAGAGCTGCATCATTTTTTTACGTGGTGGTATTGCTATTGCTATCTACAGTAGATGAATCCACGGAAAAGTAGCCGAAGATGGCCGCTAAAGCGTGTCAGTTGTTGCTGGTTAATTTTTGGGTTAAACGTTCAGATTTCGTCGTTGACTTTTTGTTTTTTACTAAGCGATACGTAAGTTACTGATGATAATAACTACGAAATCGTTTATACTTTATACCTATATAAATATGTCTCTTTCTCTTCCCCAGCTCCCCTCTCTCACCACGAATGTAACAACGTTATTCAGAGCACGATTCTATAAGCAGCATCAAAGAACAACAAAGTTGACGCTCCTAAACGGTTGTCAAAGAAGGAAGTAACATTCCAGGTATCCGAAACATGTTCGTTGTAAATATTTAAAATTTAAAATGTACTGCTCGCATCGTGACAGAATATAAAACGCGGTGAGCGACCGAGACGAGAAAATGTGATGTCATTGTAGGCGCAGTGGGTCGTGTTAGTAAAAATAATGTTAGAAGTCGTAATGTTAGAATGCGTTATTCATTCTTGTGTTGGTACAATCTGTTTCTTGCTTGCATCCTCATAAATAGGATAGTATTGGGCTTTTTACAAGCTATTAAATTCAAGAAGTTCTTTTGCGTGGCTTTTTAATTTTTAAAATGCTTTTATTACTTGACGTATATCTAACTAAAATGTATCCCATCAAAAACATAAATGTAAAGTGAGAGTCAATTTCAAAAAAAAAAAAGAATTGAGATCTAAATGGGTGCCAATTTCTGTGTAGAAAAGCCTAAAATTTTAGTCACAAGAACATGTAATTCAAGCTCCACATTTGATTTGGTTAGTTTTCACGTATCTACCTAGGCTATATTATTATATCTATGTAATTAGCTTCGTCAAATCTGTTAGGTTGATGGCTTATGACACTCTTCTCTAATTTGGTTTGTTGGTTGCTAACTAAAGAAAACTAGCCAAGTCAAATGTAAAGCTTGAATTACATGAACTTGTGACTAAAATTTTAGGCTTTTCTACACAGAAATTGGCACCCATTTAGATCTCAATTCTTTTTTTTTTTTGAAATTGACTCTCACTTTACATTTATGTTTTTGATGGGATATCATTACTTTTTGTATAGAAATGATTAGTAAGTACTTATTCATAACGTTACTGATTAATTTGAATACATGAACTGTTATAGTGCTCTTCAACTAAATCTGTAGTTAGTGCGCCGTGGTCCGAAATACGGTACCTATTATTTCATTATTTATAAGTAATGATCTTCCACTATTGATGTCCGCTAAATATTGAAATAATAATTAATACTAAATCCCAATTATAATATCGTAATAAATACGAAAGTCGACTATACTCTTATTAGTTACGCTTACGAGTGACCGCCCTCGCTTTGCTTTGGTTTTCTTATTTTTTACACCTTGGGTTACGTTATTAGAGTTTTATTAAGGATCCCTAATTTATTGAAAATATAATATAGCCTATGTCACCCGGGGATAGTGCAGCTTTCCAACAGTGAAGGAATTTTTCAAATCGGTTTAGTAGTTTCGGAGCCTATTCAATGCAAACAAACAATCAAATCTTTCCTCTTTATACTATTAAGTAGTACAGATAAGCTGTTTATGTTCGATGACATCGTGCAACAATAAATTTTGAAACAATACTACTTACTTTAATTACTTTAAACTGGTATAATTACGGAAATAATACAAAATTTTGTGGTGTTAACTGTAATCTTGTAGATTAGAGAAAAATAATTTTCCACGCATTAAAAATAAAACGACGTAATACACTGGAAATAACGTCTCCTGACGAACCACTAATCTTCACGTAAATGTATATGTGCTGTGCACTTCTCACAGGCACTTGGGACACTAAACATCTTCCTCCCGTTGAAAGCTTCAGAAAGTACTAAAACTGATATGTTTCGTTATATATTCACCTTGGAATCCACATAATGACCAGATATCATAAATTTTGATTGCTACTCTTAAATTTCAGGCATTTTAAGTAAGTGTTCCTAATAGAATCAATTTTTTGAAAAATTATCATAAATTGATAAAAAATTACTACTTTCAGATTTATTCCTTTGTATTCACCCGACTACCTATCTGCATGCCAAATTTTAACTTTCTAGGTCACCTGGAAGTTGGATATAGTTTTGATCTATAGGTCAGTCAGTGTTAAATTTCTCGATTTTTGGACGTTAATATCTTAATAACCGTTTGAGATGTGTTTATGAAATTTGGAAGACGTATGTATTTCGCAAGTCTTAATAAATGAGCCAAATTTGACAGATTTATGTTGAATAGTTTTTGAGTTATGAGGTGGTCAAAAGTGGCTCCAAATGGTTCGTGTAATATTACACACGGTGCTGCTCGTCAATTCTGTTAGCTAAGAAATTGACTTGACACGCTCCGCGTGTCTAGATTAAATTAAATGAACCTGAATTTCCGTCACGCTTTTGCACAAATTATAAACATGCTTTAATCTGGGGTTGTAACCGGTAAATAGAAAAAAACCGGTTGCTTTAAGTTTTAAGTTCGGTATGTACTATTGTTAAAAGCATTTTTTCATAATGTACACCTATACGTAAGAAGTAGGCTCATACAAAATAATACTATGGTGCCATTAAACTTAGCCATCGTATGGCGTATAAAGATTAAATTATACATTTTCATTAAAAATATTTTAGTTTTTTGAACTAATATTAATATTAGTGGCAATACCTGGAATGACTAGATTCTCTTGTGAACTGCAACACTGGAACCGAGCTTGACTAGCTCTCATCCTATCAAGCCAAACATTCCCATATGGTTGATTCGTAATGAGTCGAGTCTGACCTCAAACCTCTGTGGCACACCATGCTGTTCAACTTTGAGTATGTATTAGTACCTATAGAGCGAGTGTATTACACAAATGGTACAGAACACATCGTAGGAAGGTGATCTATAGATACGTATATCGATGCGTGTATGACAGATAGGGATGTTTCAATTACGTGCCGATCGGCAACGAGGTATCGATAAGTTATTTCGATAACTTATCTTATTTCCTACTATTAAACGAGAATTTTTTATATAAATATGTATATTTATTTATATATTTGTTTGTATTCACGTTCACACTAACAGCACTAACGATTTCGATGAAATTTACAATGTTATGGTTTACGAGGGCGACTAATCGATCTAGCTAGTTCTCATATCTGGGAAAATTTGTTTTCTCTATTTTCACTTGAGCAAGCTCATTTGCCCAGGTACTTGGACTACATGCCGACTACATGGGCGGACCGGTTCCGATAAGCGCTGGCAGATCGGCGCCGGTAGCCAGCTATCTACGTGAATACGAGTACGCCCTTATATTTACATTCCTAGCTTACGTTAAAATACTTTCGCATTATAAATATTACAAAGTATATCATACAAAACACACACTATAATGATTTATAATAAATGTCTATAAGATTTTGACTATTAAAGTTACATAAATATAATACGTTGTTCTCATAGCAAACATTTCAAAACATATTTTAAATATCGACTACAGCGTACGGTACGCGGGCGGTCTTTCCGTGCCCGCCCCTCACGTCTCCTTCACACCCGCGATGCGTGATTTGTTTTCTTAAAAATAAATATAAAAATCAACTTACCGATGAAATGTGGTACTGGATTTCAGTTTTGTGTGTTTCCTACTATCGTTTTTGCAAGATGGAACTGCACATGTGACCATTTTGATACGTAAATATTTAAAAATCTCTCTAGAACCGCACACCGCTAGCTATCAACCACGACTACAAGCGCTCGCGACGGGAACGTCGTGTTGTTCTCACCCGTGCCTACTGTTCCCACTTCGTTACACTCGCTCTATACTAATACTTACTTTATGCTGTTCAAGCTTGCAAGGCCTTCTAACACCTCGTGTAATCCTACATTGTAAAGTTAAATTTAATCTAGTTAAGACCAGCGGCCATCACGTGGCTTTGTTCACGTTTTTAGGTATGATAAAGACGCTATGTATCATGGTCTACTTATGCGCTTTTCACGAAGATTCGTTCAGTAGTTTTTGCAAGATAAATTCGATACAGATTGTCAGATTTAATTCATAATTCATAATTTCTTAATTCATAATTTCTTTATTGCATAACACATGTCATTACATTACATTACATACAATATGAACATAAATACAATAGACACATGCACCTTGTTAGGCATAGCAACTTGAGACAAGGGAGAGGCTGCATTAATCTTGCTTATTTAATATAGACTAATTATTTTCCATGAATTAAATTATATTAATAGATAAAATGTGTTACGGTATTTTAATTTAATTATTAGTAACGTCAAATTTCATTAATTTAATCTAATTTAATCTAGCATACATTATATTATTTTCTCAATTGTCGTCATTTAATTTTGAATAAATTTAATTTTTTATTTTAAATATGTGTTTGTCTTCCATAAATTCTTTTATTGTGTAATAGGCCTTATTTATAAGAATAGTTTTTAGTTTATTTTTAAATACATTATCAGATTCTTCTATTTTAAGCGCTTTTGGTATTTTGTTGTATATTTGCACACATTGATATTGCGGACTTTGTCTAAACATGTGTAGTCGGGATACCGGGATGATTAAATATTAGCATACCTCGCTTCTTTTCAGTCAATGCTTCCGTGGTCTAATAGTCTAATAGTCTAATCTATCTATTCAATCTATTGTAGAGTGTTATGATCATCATCAATCAGCCTATCATTAATCTCGCCTATAATTATAGACAAATTGAATAGCCCCGTACTGCGGCAGCGGCGCGGGGTTCACTCATTTACTTGGAATGTTACCAGTTAATTAACGATAATGGATTTACACTGGCCAACGGAGGCTATTTTACAATATTGACTGATAACTAAGCATTAGTGAGAACATTCCCACAGCATTTTTCATTAATTTTAATATGTTTCAGTGGTATGCATGTAACTGCAAGTAAATGAAACTAAATACCTATGAATAGTTAACATTTTTTTTAATATCGTTCTTCTTATAGTGATTAAAAGTGTATTTTAAAGTATTAAAATTGTCGAAACAAGTTATATGTATAGTGTAAATAGTTACAGTGTTAAAAATTGAAGCATAAACGAAGTGAAAACATAAAGTACAATCAAATTGACAATCGACAAATACCGCCATCTCTCAATGCCAAGACCAGTCACAAGAAAGGACGAAACAGCCAGACTAACTAAAAACTACTGACTACAAGCTCAAAGTGACCAAATAATGTGATAAATATGACAAGTAAATGTGCGGGTTTTAATAATATTCATGAAAAATAATGTCTGTAAAGTCGGTTTACGGACGGTAGTTTAACGTGACAACGTCATGACAAAACATTGATGAAATGATTGCATACTTTTATAGATATAATCTAAATTTTACTAACAAAAAATAACCGACTTCAAAGTCTCAAAAACTACATAGTTGTCAGATCTCGTTAAATTTATGTGAGACCACATGACAAGCGCCTGCTTTCGATTAAAAAAAGAATCATCGAAATCGGTTGGCGTGATATTGAGTTATCCGTCAATTTTTCGCGCACATCTTAACACAAATTTACGACTTATGTGGTTTTCTCATGGATGCCATTGTCAGATCTCAATAAAATTTATGTGGGACCACATGACAGCCACCAGCTTTCGATTAAAAAAAGAATCATCAAAATCGGTTCGCCCAGTCCAAAGTTCTGAGGTAACAAACATAAAAAAAAAATACAGTCGAATTGAGAACCTCCTCCTTTTTTGAAGTCGGTTAAAAATTAAGCGCTTCGGCCGATCGTAGCCGATCGTGCCTCTCTATCGCTTGTTCCGCGCTCTCGCTCGCGCGGAACGGGACAATGAGTCATGGTTTTTCGTGCGTGCGCCCGGCGTTCATCGTTTTAATAGACGTTATCACGTCAAAAAGAATTTTTATCATGTTCTGTTTGTGAATCCAAATATGACTTGAAATGTGCAAATATATCAACAGAAACTTTCAACAAATCACTGAAAAAAAAAACACCTGGAAATGCCAGCTTTTTCTATGTGAAATGCCAAAAACAGGTAATACAAATAGAGAGTGAATACATCGGTACTTATAGTCCCGGGTAAGGCGAGTGAAACCACGGGGAGGGATCTAGTTGTCTTTAAAAATGTAATCTCAGGTCGAAACGAGCCGTCGCATACCTCCGGGAAGTTGGCACCGCACTTTTAAGTTACAAAAATTTTGAAGGTTGTTCTACGTTGTTCTAGGTTTGTTCTACATTGTTCCAAAACGGCATATGGCTGAGAATGAAACTTTCAGAGAAAATCCAAAAAACGTGATTTTTGAGCTAGCACCGCACTTGAGAGGTATCGCAATTCTGGCGGTTGTTCTGGGTTGTTCTAGGTTTGTTCTATATTGTTCCAAAATATCGCGTTCGAAAAACAATTATTTTCCACAAAATTCGTGAAAAGAAGTTTTTGAGCTAGCACCGCACTTTTGAGTTATCGCGATTCTGGCGGTTGTTCTGGGTTGTTCTAGGTTTGTTCTATATTGTTCCAAAATATTGCGTTCGAAAAACTATTATTTTCCACAAAATTCGTGAAAACAGGTTTGGAAGTTGGCACCGCACTTTTAAGATATTGCGATTCTGGCGGTTGTTCTAGGTTGTTCTAGGTTTGTTCTATATTGTTCCAAAACAGCAAAAGGCTGAGATTGAAACTTTCGGAGTAAATCCAAAAAAACATGAACGGGAAGTTGGCACCGCACTTTTAAGATATTGCGATTCTGGTAGTTGTTCTGGGTTGTTCTAGGTTTGTTCTATATTGTTCCAAAACAGCAAAAGGCTGAGATTAATACTTTCGGAGTAAATCCAAAAAACCATGAACAGGAATATGGCTTCTCACTTTTAAGTTATCTCCACACATTTAAGTTATCGCCATTCTGGCGGTTGTTCTGGGTTGTTCTAGAGTTGTTCTATAATGTTCCAAAATATCGCGTTCGACATACTATTATTTTCCACAAAATTCGTGAAAACAGGTTTGGAAGTTGGCACCGCACTTTTAAGATATTGCGATTCTGGCGGTTGTTCTGGGTTGTTCTAGGTTTGTTCTATATTGTTCCAAAATATGGCGTTCGAAAAACTATTATTTTCCACAAAAATCGCGAAAATATGTTTGGAAGTTGGCACCGCACTTTGAAGGTATTGCGATTCTGGCGATTGTTCTGGGTTGTTCTAGGTTTGTTCTATATTGTTCCAAAACGGCAAAAGGCTGAGAATGAAACTTTCGGAGTAAATCCAAAAAATCCATGTACAGGAAGATGGTTTCTCACTTTTAAGTTATCGCCCTTCTGGCGGTTGTTCTGGGTTGTTCTAATTCGGTTGTTCTGAGTTGTTCTAGGTTTGTTCTATACTGTTCCAAAACGGCAAAAGGCTGAGATTAATACTTTCGGAGTAAATCCAAAAAATCATGAACAGGAAGTTGGCTTCTCACTTTTAAGTTATCACCACACATTTATGGTATCGCCATTCTGGCGGTTGTTGTGGGTTGTTCTAGGTTTGTTCTATATTGTTCCAAAATATTGCGTTCGCAAAACTATTATTTTAAACAAAATTCGTGAAAACAGGTTTGGAAGTTGGCACCGCACTTTGAAGGTATTGCGATTCTGGCGGTTGTTCTGGGTTGTTCTAGATTTGTTCTATATTGTTCCAAAACGGCAAAAGGCTGAGATTAATACTTTCGGAGTAAATCCAAAAAACCATGAACAGGAATATGGCTTCTCACTTTTAAGTTATCTCCACACATTTAAGTTATCGCCATTCTGGCGGTTGTTCTGGGTTGTTCTAGAGTTGTTCTATAATGTTCCAAAATATCGCGTTCGACATACTATTATTTTCCACAAAATTCGTGAAAACAGGTTTGGAAGTTGGCACCGCACTTTTAAGATATTGCGATTCTGGCGGTTGTTCTGGGTTGTTCTAGGTTTGTTCTATATTGTTCCAAAATATGGCGTTCGAAAAACTATTATTTTCCACAAAAATCGCGAAAATATGTTTGGAAGTTGGCACCGCACTTTGAAGGTATTGCGATTCTGGCGATTGTTCTGGGTTGTTCTAGGTTTGTTCTATATTGTTCCAAAACGGCAAAAGGCTGAGAATGAAACTTTCGGAGTAAATCCAAAAAATCCATGTACAGGAAGTTGGTTTCTCACTTTTAAGTTATCGCCCTTCTGGCGGTTGTTCTGGGTTGTTCTAATTCGGTTGTTCTGAGTTGTTCTAGGTTTGTTCTATACTGTTCCAAAACGGCAAAAGGCTGAGATTAATACTTTCGGAGTAAATCCAAAAAATCATGAACAGGAAGTTGGCTTCTCACTTTTAAGTTATCACCACACATTTATGGTATCGCCATTCTGGCGGTTGTTCTGGGTTGTTCTAGGTTTGTTCTATATTGTTCCAAAATATCGCGTTCGCAAAACTATTATTTTAAACAAAATTCGTGAAAACAGGTTTGGAAGTTGGCACCGCACTTTGAAGGTATTGCGATTCTGGCGGTTGTTCTGGGTTGTTCTAGATTTGTTCTATATTGTTCCAAAACGGCAAATGGCTGAGAATGAAACTTTCGGAGTAAATCCAAAAAATCCATGTACAGGAAGATGGCTCCTCACCTTTAAGTTATCGCCATTCTGGCGGTTGTTCTGGGTTGTTCTAAGTCGGTTGTTCTGAGTTGTTCTAGGTTTGTTCTATATTGTTCCAAAACGGCAATAGGCTGAGATTAATACTTTCGGAGTAAATCCAAAAAATCATGAACAGGAAGTTGGCTTCTCACTTTTAAGTTATCACCACACATTTATGGTATCGCCATTCTGGCGGTTGTTCTGGGTTGTTCTAGGTTTGTTCTATATTGTTCCAAAATATGGCAAAAGGCTGAGAATGAAACTTTCGGAGTAAATCCAAAAAAATTATATACAGGAAGATGGCTCCTCACTTTTAAGTTATCGCCATTCTGGCGGTTGTTCTGAGTTGTTCTAAGTCGGTTGTTCTGAGTTGTTCTAGGTTTGTTCTATATTGTTCCAAAACGGCAAAAGGCTGAGATTAATACTTTCGGAGTAAATCCAAAAAACCATGAACAGGAAGTTGGCTTCTCACTTTTAAGTTATCACCACACATTTATGTTATCGCCATTCTGGTGATTGTTCTGGGTTGTTCTAGGTTTGTTCTATATTGTTCCAAAATATCGTGTGCCGCATAACCTACTTTATTGTACTTAAATGTTTCATATGTGTAATAAAAGCCATTTGCACGCTCGCACTGCTAACAGCAACTCGTATTATTTACCTCGTCCTATTCAACATACAAATAGCGACACAGTTATACAAGATTGGCGAACACATAACAACTACGCCAAAGTAGTGACCCTGACACTTCATCATCTCAGCTACCAGACCAGCTCGTTGAAAAAACTGCTCGTCTATAGTGAAGATAGAAGATGGCTACGCAACCGATACCAGCGATTCTGGCGAAGTTTCGACCATCACCGTGTCTTCAAGGATCCCTGACTTCTGGTGCGATCAACCACGTCTATGGTTTCTAACTTTCGAGCCTATAATTGGGCCACAAAAAGTCAGCGACGTAGTGAAATACAACCTGACCATACAAAAATTGGGCAAAAATGTGCTCGAACAGATAACAGATATATCGTTTAAGCCGCCCAGCGTTAAAAAATACGAAACATTAAAAACCCGTTTACTGGCTGTATATGAAGAGTCCGAAACCAGACGTTTTCAAAAACTATTGAGTGAAATTGACCTCGGCGACCAGAAACCTTCCCAGCTTCTTCGTCGAATGCGTGACCTGGCGCGAAACAAAATGCCCGATGAAACATTAAATGTGATGTGGCAAGGACACTTACCTTCATCTGTGCGTGCAGTGTTAGCGGTTACTCAAACAGAAGACCTGGAACAGCTATCTGCTATTGCTGATAAAATTGTAGAAACCATGAAGCCTTGTGAAATATCTGATATCAAATCTGCGACACCTGGAAGTGATTATACCTACATATTGACGGAAATCGCCAAAATTAACATAACACTTGAAAAAATTGAAAAACAACAATCGGAATTCATTCTTAGAACTCGGCAGCGTCGTTTCATATCCAGATCGGTTTCGCGCGGACGTAACAGGATCCGTCAAGTGGTAGATAGTGGGAACGGCTTTTGCTATTATCATCATCGTTTCAACCATAGAGCTAACAAATGTACAGAGCCGTGCACCTGGAATAAATTTGGAACTACAAAATCGGAAAACTAGCTTCGGTGCAATCACAGGCGGAAATTGGCACCGTTACTCCTCATCACCGCCTATGCGTAACTGATTTCACTACTGGGTTAAGATTTTTGATAGATACCGGAGCCAACATATCTGTTTTACCAGCACCCAAAAATAATAAAAAAGCCAACCAATCCGAATACAAACTATACGCAGCCAATGGAACGCAAATAAACACTTATGGAATAAAAACGCTTGACCTAGATCTCAAATTACGAAGACCCTTCCGATGAACCTTTGTGCTAGCTGACGTCAAACAACCAATTCTGGGGGCTGATTTCTTAAGTACTTACGTATTTCTTAAGTAATTACTAGTAGATATAATCAACAAGAAACTAATTGATCAAGTCACAAATTTATACACCGTCGCTTCTATCACTTTCAACAGCCAACATTCCGTGAGAACTATCGACTCAAACAATGAATATAGCGACTTATTACTGGAATTTCCTGAAATTACTAAGCCCATGTGTTTCAAGGACATTCCGCGTCACAACTCTCGTCTGGACCTGCAAATAGCTTATCACAATATCAGTATCTACGAACCCAATATTGAAAAAAAGGCAATAACAACCCCATTTAGATTATATGAATTTACGAAAATGACATTTGGCCTCAAAAATGCCGCTCAAACATTTCAACGTTTTCTAAACAATGTAGTACTACGAGACCTGGATTTTTTATTCAGCTATATTGATGACGTCATAATAGCATCTACGTCAACATCCGAACATCGTGAACATCTCCGACAAGTTTTCGACCGCTTGAACAAATTTGGAATAACTATCAACGTATCAAAATGTGAATTTGGAAAATCAGAATTAAGTTACCTGGGATATCATGTTTCACATGATGGATTACGACCATTACAAGAAAGAGTAAAAGCTATAATAGAGTACCCAAAACCAAAAACGGTAGATGAATTAAGAAGATTCATGGGAATGGTCAACTTTTATCGACGTCACCTACCCAATGCAGCCGAAAAAAAAAAAAAACGCGAAAATATGTTTGGAAGTTGGCACCGCACTTTGAAGCTATTGCGATTCTGGCGATTGTTCTGGGTTGTTCTAGGATTCAAAACAACTGACTAAGAACAACCGCCAGAATGGCGATAACTTAAAAGTGAGGAGCCAACTTCCTGTACATGGATTTTTTGGATTTACTCAGAAAGTTTCATTCTCAGCCTTTTGCCGTTTTGGAACAATATAGAACAAACCTAGAACAACCCAGAACAATCGCCAGAATCGCAATACCTTCAAAGTGCGGTGCCAACTTCCAAACATATTTTCGCGATTTTTGTGGAAAATAATAGTTTTTCGAACGCGATATTTTGGGGCAATATAGAACAAACCTAGAACAACCCAGAACAATCACCAGAATGGCGATAACATAAATATGTGGTGATAACTTAAAAGTGAGAAGCCAATTTCCTGTTCATGGTTTTTTGGATTTACTCCGAAAGTATTAATCTCAGCCTATTGCCGTTTTGGAACAATATAGAACAAACCTAGAACAACTCAGAACAACCGACTTAGAAACACCCAGAACAACCGCCAGAATGGCGATAACTTAAAGGTGAGGAGCCATCTTCCTGTACATGGATTTTTTGGATTTACTCCGAAAGTTTCATTCTCAGCCATTTGCCGTTTTGGAAGAATATAGAACAAATCTAGAACAACCCAGAACAACCGCCAGTATCGCAATACCTTCAAAGTGCGGTGCCAACTTCCAAACCTGTTTTCACGAATTTTGTTTAAAATAATAGTTTTGCGAACGCGATATTTTGGAACAATATAGAACAAACCTAGAACAACCCAGAACAACCGCCAGAATGGCGATACCATAAATGTGTGGTGATAACTTAAAAGTGAGAAGCCAACTTCCTGTTCATGATTTTTTGGATTTACTCCGAAAGTATTAATCTCAGCCTTTTGCCGTTTTGGAACAGTATAGAACAAACCTAGAACAACTCAGAACAACCGAATTAGAACAACCCAGAACAACCGCCAGAAGGGCGATAACTTAAAAGTGAGAAACCATCTTCCTGTACATGGATTTTTTGGATTTACTCCGAAAGTTTCATTCTCAGCCTTTTGCCGTTTTGGAACAATATAGAACAAACCTAGAACAACCCAGAACAATCGCCAGAATCGCAATACCTTCAAAGTGCGGTGCCAACTTCCAAACATATTTTCGCGATTTTTGTGGAAAATAATAGTTTTTCGAACGCCATATTTTGGAACAATATAGAACAAACCTAGAACAACCCAGAACAACCGCCAGAATCGCAATATCTTAAAAGTGCGGTGCCAACTTCCAAACCTGTTTTCACGAATTTTGTGGAAAATAATAGTATGTCGAACGCGATATTTTGGAACATTATAGAACAACTCTAGAACAACCCAGAACAACCGCCAGAATGGCGATAACTTAAATGTGTGGAGATAACTTAAAAGTGAGAAGCCATATTCCTGTTCATGGTTTTTTTGGATTTACTCCGAAAGTATTAATCTCAGCCTTTTGCCGTTTTGGAACAATATAGAACAAATCTAGAACAACCCAGAATAACCGCCAGAATCGCAATACCTTCAAAGTGCGGTGCCAACTTCCAAACCTGTTTTCACGAATTTTGTTTAAAATAATAGTTTTGCGAACGCGATATTTTGGAACAATATAGAACAAACCTAGAACAACCCACAACAACCGCCAGAATGGCGATACCATAAATGTGTGGTGATAACTTAAAAGTGAGAAGCCAACTTCCTGTTCATGATTTTTTGGATTTACTCCGAAAGTATTAATCTCAGCCTTTTGCCGTTTTGGAACAGTATAGAACAAACCTAGAACAACTCAGAACAACCGAATTAGAACAACCCAGAACAACCGCCAGAAGGGCGATAACTTAAAAGTGAGAAACCAACTTCCTGTACATGGATTTTTTGGATTTACTCCGAAAGTTTCATTCTCAGCCTTTTGCCGTTTTGGAACAATATAGAACAAACCTAGAACAACCCAGAACAATCGCCAGAATCGCAATACCTTCAAAGTGCGGTGCCAACTTCCAAACATATTTTCGCGATTTTTGTGGAAAATAATAGTTTTTCGAACGCCATATTTTGGAACAATATAGAACAAACCTAGAACAACCCAGAACAACCGCCAGAATCGCAATATCTTAAAAGTGCGGTGCCAACTTCCAAACCTGTTTTCACGAATTTTGTGGAAAATAATAGTATGTCGAACGCGATATTTTGGAACATTATAGAACAACTCTAGAACAACCCAGAACAACCGCCAGAATGGCGATAACTTAAATGTGTGGAGATAACTTAAAAGTGAGAAGCCATATTCCTGTTCATGGTTTTTTGGATTTACTCCGAAAGTATTAATCTCAGCCTTTTGCTGTTTTGGAACAATATAGAACAAACCTAGAACAACCTAGAACAACCGCCAGAATCGCAATATCTTAAAAGTGCGGTGCCAACTTCCCGTTCATGTTTTTTTGGATTTACTCCGAAAGTTTCAATCTCAGCCTTTTGCCGTTTTGGAACAATATAGAACAAACCTAGAACAACCTAGAACAACCGCCAGAATCGCAATATCTTAAAAGTGCGGTGCCAACTTCCAAACCTGTTTTCACGAATTTTGTGGAAAATAATAGTTTTTCGAACGCAATATTTTGGAACAATATAGAACAAACCTAGAACAACCCAGAACAACCGCCAGAATCGCGATAACTCAAAAGTGCGGTGCTAGCTCAAAAACTTCTTTTCACGAATTTTGTGGAAAATAATCGTTTTTCGAACGCGATATTTTGGAACAATATAGAACAAACCTAGAACAACCCAGAACAACCGCCAGAATTGCGATACCTCTCAAGTGCGGTGCTAGCTCAAAAATCACGTTTTTTGGATTTTCTCTGAAAGTTTCATTCTCAGCCATATGCCGTTTTGGAACAATGTAGAACAAACCTAGAACAACCTAGAACAACCTTCAAAATTTTTGTAACTTAAAAGTGCGGTGCCAACTTCCCGGAGGTCCGTCGCATGCCAAACAAAGGTACTATTATTTATTAGGGTTGAAGTCTCGAATGACTAACGTTTTTCTGACGGTTCACTAGTAAGGGTGTCCTTTTTATCGCAATGAAGGGTTACCAGCTAGGGTCAGGCCTTTATTACCCCTTACAATGTTCTTATAAGTAATGACCATAGGTACAATGCCCGTACAAGGGCAACGAAAGGCATAAATGAACTTTTTCATAAAATCAAGCAATGTTATAGAAGGCTTGTGAATTATTTTCTTTCGTTCACTCTTAGGAAAAACGATAAAGATAGAACATTTATAATAGTGCAGTAGTAACAGTTGTATGAGTTCAGGTCAGATTTTTTTTTCTCAAGATTATTGATGTCGCCCTGGCACAATAAAATTAAATAAACATCCCCTTGAATCAGTGGGAACGCTAATTCCTAGCATTCAATTATTGTTATGTTCAGGCATATTCAGGTAAATGTCGGATCTACGGATCAATCGCTTACTAAACAATCCCGCTTAAAACTTCCATATAAAAATCAAATAATCTTAAATTAAAATTTAATTTTAGTTTTATTTACACTAAACATAGCTAAGATCACTGGATTAAGTCACCTTTCAAACAAACAAAACTAGATGAAAATCGGTTCGTCCATTTCGGAGCTACAAAGCCACGGACAGACATACAGATACACAGACACGCAGATACACAGATACATAGATATAAAATAAAAAAAAAATAAAAATAAAAAAAATAAATAAAAAAAGCCTTTTATTCCATGCTCGTCATTTACATAGGACATTTCAATTTTTTATTAAACATATTTTAATTAAAATAGATCACAATTAATTAATCATTGCATTAATTAATAAATATATCATCATTTTGTACATTTTTTCTCATTAGTCGTCATTAGAATATTATTAAAGATAATTATTTTTATTAATTAGTGGTAGATATTATGTTATAATTAATGTATATTTTTATGTCAGGTTAGATTTTTTTTATTATTTGTCATAGAACGGACCCCTCTCGGGTGAAGGCCTCTTCCAAAGATTTCCATCTGTCTCTGTCTTTCGCGCATGTCATCCAATGTCGTCCAGCTAGCTTTCTGATGTCGTCCTCCCAGCGTGTGTATGGTCTGCCAACACGTCTTTTACCAGACGGGCCGTTCCAGGTCGTAACCCTGTGGGTCCAACGGTCGTCACTGAGCCGTGCGACATGGCCAGCCCATCTCAATTTAAGCTGACGTGCGTAACTTAGTGCATCTATTGCTTTGGTCTGTTGTCTTATTTTTGAGTGGCGGACTCTGTGGATCCTTCTGATATTTAGCATGCTTCTCTCTATTCCTCTCTGGCATACATTAATCTTGTTTTGTATTTTTTTGGTGAATTTCCAGGTTTGACAAGCGTAAGTTAAACAGGGGAGAAGGCACGTATCCATTGCCTTTTTTTCAAGTTTAGAGGCATATCGCTTTTAAAAACTTCCTTCAAACCCCAGAACTTATTCCACGTATTTTTGACCCTGCGCTCTATCTCCATTTCATGACTATTTCTTTCAAAGCCTAGTTGTTTCCCAAGATATACATACATACTGGTCGACGTACTTTAGTTGTCCATTATCTATTGTTATCGGTATTTTTAGGCTATTTGTCATAAGTTGGGTTTTTGAGAGGTTCATTTCCAGTCCTACTTCTTCGCTAGCTATCTGAAGTGTATTTAACATAATTATACTGTAAGTCTTTGCTAGTTTCAGAAAGTAGTACATAGATATATCAAACTTATTATATCCCTCTTTTTTCGTTGGGGGTTAAAAAAATTATTCAATTACAAATTGTTTGTTATTTTTAATGATGATAAAATATTCACTAAAACTCGTGGAAATTTTAATAACGCAAGCAGAATTGAAAATCCAGTGCAGTTTAAATATTATTTAATTGGACCTGTTCGTATAATAAAATTATAATAACATTTGTAATCAGCTCGTTGTAAATATGTATTTATGCAGATTAATAAGGTATTCAGAATAATCTACTATTAATAAAATATTCAATGGTCAATGTTTCAGTAGACCAATAATTTAATATCTTACTACTTCTTTGATGGTAGGAACTTACTGTTGTCCACTGTTCCAAATATGAAGATGGATAGTAATAGGTTTCGAAATACGGTTGCAGATAAAAATCATAAATAAATAAATAACTTGGTGATAAAATATCAAAACGTCAAAGTAAAAATATTTAGACAACAGAAATACGGCCATTTTTCCTGAAAAACTTCTCTAAGTATACCGATATTCTAAAAAGGGGTAATTGTGATGTTTGCCCTAATTATAAAGTGTAATTCTCCCCTGAAAATAAAAACGTCATGTGTTTTAGACAGCACCCGCTTAGATATGACATAGAACTATAAACAGAACTATGAAGAACATGAGCCATTCTGATTCCGTGTCAGTCACTGTAATTCGATGGAAGTTCTGTCATTTATTATCACTTATTATAATATACACTCTAATGTCGGGGTCTATTAATTGCGTTTTCAAAGGACAGTTATACGATATACGGTTCCTTCCTGGACAATACCTAATAACAACTCGATCCCGATAACATTGCTGATGAGTTGCCTCCGAAGTAGAGTCACTGATGCGTTGCTTCTGTCAACTATAACTTTAAAACACCACTGAGAGTCAACGATGCTTGGAGACTTGGTGTTAGGTTAATAATCGCTCCTTGAGTTCGTTGGTTGAGATTTCTTATATTTTATTTTACTAAGATAGTAAATGATTTTTACGTCGCATTATAAAAGCAGTAACGTTGGGATTAATGAGTAATACTTAAGAAATAGGATCTCTTAAAGAGCAATTAATACTGTTTTAATAGCCCTTAAGAGAGTGCAAACAAGGGTCTTTACACCCGAACACGTCGGCTTAACTCATTAAGGATCTTTATAATCTCGTTAGCTTATTACCATTTATATCAATCAGGGATTCTCTTTCTTATCCACAGCGATGCAAATTAACGAGGGTTAAGTTTTTAACTTTTTTGGGATGAAGATAAGAATTTATATGCCACTGAAAAGATAACAATTCATCCCAGTGGGTAAGGGCTCTTAGCTAACATTGCGTTTAGTTACCGATAAATAATGTACCCCATTTTGTATAGACAGCTTGAAGTCAGCCATCCATGCCTCCATGTAAAAATGAAACCATTTTTTTAAATCCCTTCACCCTGAGACTCGTTCGCAATACTTTGGGTGTGACTAACGTCAGTAACTACTTACCATCAGGTGGCTCGTCGGTTTGCATAAAGACAGTTTAAATAAAAACAACGAAGTTCGCCTTTCCAAGGGTTGAGGGTTCGATTCCCAGCGAGGCAGTATAAAGGAGAAGTTTGATATTCTGTTCTCGGTCTGGGTGTGTGCCATCATTGCGTGTTGTCCATGGCACTCATGATGCAGAGAATCCTAGTGTGTAGCTACGAGTGTGTAGCGTTATTTATGTAATACATGATTCTGCCGGGATTGGCAGGCCATTGTCTCACACACCCATCATCATCCATGCGTCGTGATTACTTAGAGTCTCCGTAAATTGGAAAAAGTTTCTTCATCGAAACTGGCAATTATTGTCGCTGGCTCCCAGCCAACTAGATAGATGATTCATGCTCGTTCGGCGAGTGTGTTTACTGAAATTTGTAAGAACACAAAATAGTTCGTTGCTCATAGATACAATGTGTATGGGCATGCTAACAGCCGGGATATCAAGTTTCGTAGGCTCTTATCAGAATTATAAGGACTGGATTCGCGCGCGACGGTATTTCCATCTGATTAATGTGAACGTTTTCAAGGCTCTTGCAAGGCAATATGAAATTGAACTGTAGTCAAGAACTAATTTAGTTATACAGAGAACTAGTATAAATTAAGACTACTGAACGGAGTTTTTTTAATGAATTTCATGAATACTGGTAGAACATGATATGGCATAAGAAAAATTAAAATGTGTGCAATTCACACGTGGCAGAAGTGAAACCTTCAAAATTTTTGTTTTCAAGATAATGAGACGAATATAAAATTTCGGGAAGATGATAATTGTAGGTTTTACTACTCCATTCCACTCCACTCAACTCAACTCAACTCAACTCAACTCAACTCAACTCCCCTACCCCTGTACAATGCTTCCTATCTCACTTTAGAATTTATGTGTCTGTCTCTTTTTACTGGACAGTTTCGTTTCATCGAATTTCAAGTCACCCCCGTACTAAAGAAGTTTTCCCTTCAATAATATATTACTTGTTATCCCGGAAAACTTGGGCAAAAGAGCGCTAGTAACAAACACATTTAAAGCCGTTACATTGCGCACTGACCGGTAACAAAGATTACGTGTAATGTAAACGAATTTTAAATTAATCACCATGTTAACGAATATGGAACGTAATTTGTTCAAAAATGTGAAACATGTTAATGAAAATTCGTTTAACTGGCACCAGAGTTTCGACGGTGCAGCCTAAAATTGTACGTGGGATTTTTAATCAACACCGTGTATGAAACAGGCGTGTAAAATTGAGATGGTTTTTTAAAAAGTTGCAAGTAAATTCAGTTATAAATTTCTGCACTAGCGTAGTATAACTATTAGTTATACGTAGATCACTAGGTTTTGAGAAAAAAATACCAAAGGAAAATGTCAGTCTAAGTTAGGGCTGTAGGGCTGATGAGTTACGCCCCAACTCAGTCACTAATCGTTCTTTAGTACATGATTTGTATGGTTATTCTTTACTAAGGAGTGATTTAAGTAGCCGTTAGTGACTCTAAGTTGGGTCATTAGTCTTCTTTGTTCCAGGGGCTTATGTACTTAGACGTTCACATGATGCTGAATTCCTGAAATCCGACCTTTGGTCTTCTTTCATAATGTGTTACTATAACTGCAATTCATTACGTGTGTTTTATGGCTTACGTACGTAACATGAAGCAACGCCAGAGTGGGTTACTAGTGTGTAATAAATTTGCACTTCCCTGTTTATTTACAATATTCTGGAGTTTTAAATAAAATGTGGAAGTAAACTGCATGTCGGACAAGTGGACTCATGTCACGCGTGAAAAATCCCACAAGAGCGCGCTACGTCGTAAACATCTAAAATCCCGCCCCATACCATGCAACTGCACTGCAAATAATCCCCAAGTGCATGCGCGTTTATCTCTGTCAGGTGTAAGAAAAATAAGAAGGACAGTTTGATATTATCGATACGGAAAAGCGATCCGTTGTTGCGAATTGGCGCACGGTCCCGAGGCGCCAGAGCAATTTTTGTTTAACTATTTCACTGTCCCGCAAATTTTTGTATTTCTCCTCTGTTTGGGAATGTATTTGTTTACTGAGCACACCAAATGCGCTATTTAGGGTGGAAACGCTGATTTTAGCTCGGGGAGTCGGTGCCAACGCTGCCAACATAGCAAATAGAACAAATGTTTCTCAAATCGAGTGTTTCTCGCCATATTGTTTTGTTAACTAAATGTTTGTCTGAACGAAATTGGACTATGAAAATGGGCGTATACATTTTAGATTTTAAATGAAACTCCTAAATATTCATTCTTTATCTTTTTAATTATTTGTTACGTAGATATATCGCGAAACAAGTCGTAATAATGTACCATTACTTTGTTTTGCCAATTTGCAGTCGCAATTGGATAGACACATATACGAGTATGCAGATGTATAATAAGTGATGTGCTGAAATGAGAAACGAGTTAACAGTTAAACACTGAATAATTATTATCCGCTATTAATACAACGATATCGATGTTAATTATCCAATGATAATTCATGAACAATTTTCCATTGTCGCTTTGTTCAATTTAAATAAAGAATTTTCTACTTTAACAAGCTGAGACAAATTTTCTCTCTCTTCACTTTTCCCTAACCGATTAGTAGAGATTCTCTCTGTTAAACTTAAAAAGTTAATAATCCACTTGTATCAGTAGAAATATTATAACTACTCTTACGTTGTCTACTCTAAGTACAGTAGCCGCGCGAGTTGAATG
The DNA here is from genome assembly GCA_911387775.1 of Thymelicus sylvestris. NCBI lineage: Eukaryota > Metazoa > Arthropoda > Insecta > Lepidoptera > Hesperiidae > Thymelicus > Thymelicus sylvestris. Next base: position 653,442 of record OU426893.1, read on the forward strand.
CAGAGCTTAGGTATGCGGCTAGATACAAAAACTCTGCAATCAACTCGCGTGGCTAACTACTGCAATCTTGATTTTTTGCCTAACTGGAACTTTAACTGACTTGCTATTGTTAAAGTAAGATCGTGCAACCCACCCTTACGTTGTTGGATATGATAGCCTCAGTAGTTAGGGAGGTTTTGGAGGGCACATTCCGGAGAGTATGCGCAGGAATTGGATGAAATAATTCCCATATCTCCATCAAACGAAACGTCAAAACAGCAAGGCTATTCTGTTTTGTAACTCGACAGCGGAATCCGCGATGAGTGTCAATTTTGGCAAGGAATTTTGACACTCATCGCGGATTCCGCTATCGAGTTACAAAACAGCCTTGCTGATCAAAATCATTCATACAAGTCATTCACAGTTACGCATACAATATTAAATCTTTGACTCAACAGGGAGATGACCAGCTAAACTACGAAGTCTTATATATAATAAATGTTATTAAATATTTCTCAGAATATTTCACTCTATTAAGTTTTTTAAATCCAGAAGTGTTTAAGAGTTAATTGCGTTTATGCTAATGAGAGTAATGTAGTTAGCTCGGCGCTTTCGCTAGGGTTTTATTGTCTTAATGAACGTGGAAATAATCTTGGAGCGCGTATTATCTGGAAAAATAAATGAACTACATTTGTTTTCTTCACACGGATACATTTGATTCAAGTAGGTACTTTAATCAAAGGAATATCTTATGGTATAGTACGAGCTTTATTATTTTCCTGTACTTAAAAAGTTTCAATCAATTCATGAAAAAGCAGCCCCAAATGTGTTGAAAGTATTTGCGTACCCAAACTTTACAGTTTGATATAGTTTTGCAAATTAACTCAGCTGTAATTGGCGTCCTCCAACAAATCAAATAGATAACACACGACTCAGACACTAGTGTAGATGGGCTCGTAATATTTTTCTTCATAACTCCTCCAAGGTGAGTACGGTGAGAGGGAATCCAAGGCATAATCCACATTCCATACCATAAATGCATTATTTTGTGGTTTTAAGGATGAATTAACAGCTTCCTGCTTTACTCGTAGTATTACCACAAGTTACCATCGGAGCAACTGGAACTGTAGAGAATGTATCGAAGTTAGGTTTATTTATGAATTGAAATAAGTACCTATTATTTATGGCCCATTCCCACGGCAAGAGGTAAATCTAGAACAATACCCTCCCAAAGTACATTCGCAACTATCGTAGTTCCGCTTTTAGCGTCACACAATAAAATTGTAACTCACTAAAAACAAAAGAGTGGAGTTTGCAGCGTGGAGACATATTTACAGCAATTTTATTCAACGGAATTTGCTTCATATTCGCTACGTTGAATTTCAAATTACCTTAACTTTTTTTAATATGGAAACTTAGAATGGGGACAAAAAGTTTTCGGAGATAATGTTATTCAACTGTAGTTTCAGAAGAAATATATGGCTCGAATTATTTTATTGGTCGATTGTTTATTGTATAGAGTAGCAGAGGTGTGTGCAGACCTGGAAATAAAAATTAAAATGTTTATTTGAAAAGTTGGTAAATAAGCAGATGGGTCTTATGTTCGGTTTACACGTATTAAGTAGTTAAGCGGTTAACTAAATTTTAAGTGAATAATTTTTAGTGTGCGTCCACACGTAATAATTTAGTAAATCTCTTTAGTTCATACAATTCTACTTAATTACTTAAGCATTTTACTAAATTACTTAAGCATTTTACTAAATTTTAACCAAATTTTAACTTAAAAGTGCCTGTCCAAACGTGTTAAGTGATAAGCCCTGCCCATCTACTTAACAGAAAATAGAAAAATTTCTAAATTACTTGTCTACTTGATTACATCACTGTCAACACGTCACAATTACTAAACTACTAAATTGTCCGTTTACACGTATTAATTTACTTAAAATTTAGTTAACTACTAAATACGTGTAAACCGAACATTAATGCCAAGTAGCATCACCAAGTAGCACCAACATGGAGATCCATTACAACACGAGCTGAAGAGACTTATGCTGGTCAAGAGCTGGAGAGCTGTAAGCTGTAGAAGGTCCATCTTCTTCCTATAGGTACCATACATGGTTTATTTATTTTGACGACCCTGTAGCCAAGTTGGGAGCGACCCTGCCTGCGAAGCGAAGGGTCCCTCATGAAGGAAAAACTTCAGCTAATTTTGAATTCAACGCGAATATGGAAGCAAATTTTGTTGAATGAAATTGTTGTAAATATGTCGGCAACTTCACACTTGTTTTTAGAAAGTTAAACAAAGTCAAAAGTTGGTTGGTTGAGATACCTTTGAATAGACGCCGTACAAGTTTGTGTAGAACCGGGTGCGTTTCATACAACTTTTAATAACTGTCAGTTATATTTAACCTCTTTGGTGCCTCTGAGTGATTTTGAAGTTAAATTTTGCTCTATAATTTCTTTAGTGGGGGCTTTGGTGGAATTTAACCATCAATCAAGGTGAAATCCGAGATCCGTGCTACGAATCTTTTTAATAATAATATGCACTGGCGGTTACCATCAGAAGACCAGTATGTTAATTTGTTTTCAATTAACATCAACCATTTGTTTGGAGATGGTAGTTTTTACGCTATGAGAAGAATGTCTTGTATTTGTCAATTTCATTTTGTTCCAAGCTTTTCAAAGAACGATTCCGTAAAACTTGGGTGGGCAAAACAAATGCACCTCATTTATTTTTCCAGGAACCAACGCTCGGGATTTTCTGAATGCCTTCATTAAGATAAAACGGAAAAGTATCTAAGAAGAGGGCGGAGTGCACCTCCTTCTCATTAACATAAATGCTAATATTGGAGTCGAAACCAATGAAACTCTTCGATTAAGATAAAAACTATATAATAGCATTCGACTTAAGTTGCAGGAGTTGTTTTACAAAGGACCGCTATATTACGTGAATAATGAAATTTTTAATGGTATCATAAATGGCTAAAAATAAAAAAACACCTACAATTGTCTAACGAAAAACATTTGAAACACCTACTCACAATCTCAGCCTTGACATTTGCCATTACTCGTAGTATAAAAACGCCAACGTTTCCAGACAGTTTATTTTGTGCTAGAAACTCCGAATTACTTCCAAGTAATCTAAAGAGTAAACGTCTCAACAATTAACCTCAATCTTATGCCGCCGTGAATTCGCTCGACACGACCTACTTCAAAACTAGTATGCCAACAAAATTCGGAATACATTGACTCGGCGGTTCAATCCGACGGCTGGCACGGCCTGACATCGGTATCGATTGGGCCACGATTACGTCGTGTTTCCACCTCATTCATCATGCCAGTGACGAGGGAATGCCAGTCAAATCGTTTGAAGTTACGCACGCACTCTAGCGCTTGTAAGACAGGAAGTCATTTGACGGTTTTGATTGAACGCTCTAATAGTTGCCGCCTGCCGGCTTGCACGGGATTAACTGTGACGAGGTTAATTCAATAATGGTTTTATTTTCGTATTTCTAATACGTCTATGCAATCCATGGCACCAATTTGTCAGCTCTGGGTGCCAATTAAAATACACATATGAAGTTTGTTTTTCGGCTCCCAAGTATTCAATATCGGCCAATGGCTGACTGTAAACTTCTTACCATCAGGTGGCCGGACTTCTCATTTGTAGGTTGTTCACACAAATCATGGATGGATGAATGATGGATGGTCAGGACTGTCTTTATTTGGAAAGCATTACCATTATTTAAGCGGCCTATCCCATACATTTTGAGATAAACATTTAAACCGTTAAAGCTCTATCCAAAATTAACATTATCTCTGTTATTTTGGATAGAGCTTTAACGGGTTATTATGTAGTATAGTACATAACGGATCCTACTTCCCCTTCACGGGATCCTGACCAATAACCAATAACTATGTACATACGAGTATATTGTAACCTCAGATGAAGGTTCCTTCATCTGAGATTGTAACCTATACCTACATATAGAATGTATAAGCTGACAGTTCATAAACAATTTCGCAGTCGAGTAGAATTAATCAAATGATGGTTGTCTACCCCTGTCCACCCTGTCACCGCCGACAAAAATCTCAAAAATAATATTCGTTGGACGATGGTAATTAAAACTTTACGGAACAGGAAGCGATCCCTGCATATTAATACGTGCGGTTTCCATTACGGAACTCCAATTAAAATTGTTTTGGATCTTGTACAAAGTTTTATTTAACAGTAAAATATGTTTTGAATAGCCATTGCTTTTTTTCGTTATTTTAAACAAGCAAAGTACGAGCAGTGCTCCGTTTATTTAATGTTATTACTGACGTGGTTTCCTCTAAATTGTGCTAACGGAAGCAGAAATAAAGCTGCAGAACAATTAATTCTTACGTAAAACTGTCATACACTCATACTTTAGCACCACGACGTCCTTGTGTAAATCGCTTGCACATTCATACCCTCGTAGTAGCATTACCTGTGTCGCCTCGCAAGTGACATGGACAGCACAAATTAGACATCACGTTAATACCCATGACCCGAACAAATAAATATTAAATATTAAATATTTATATTTATAAATGAGTTGTCTAACGCACCATTTAAACTTTTTATCTGGATAAAATTGAATGATACCGTCAGATATTTTATCGCAGAAGTGAAAAAAGTCCACACAAAATAGATAATATTGTACTTTTGGTATGCGCTTCGTCGGATAACATTACTCAATTCCATTGTGGTTAAAAACCCACTTTTAAATTGATATGAAACAGTGGAGGAAAAATGCTCACATATTACAGACTATGCGGTTTCAACGGAATTCCAATTAAAATTGTATCAAAACTAAGTTGTGCCGACTGTGACTGACACTTCGCTGAGCAACCCAAAATTGCTTTTGTCTTCTCTCGTAATAACTTTAAAGAATTGTAGTACATTGTTTATTCGTCGTGCATACTGTCTTGACATGTGGTGATCAGATGATGAGATTTTCATTATGTTGTGCTTGCTAAACTTGTTTTAATCAAGTCGTACCGAAAGAGTCTGTGTAGCTTACTCGCAAATGATTTACTTTGTTTACGCGGTGCTACATCCAATCTCCAAAATTACGTGCGTGCTGTTTTTTTATTACTACTGATTATAATAACACGCCAACATAGTTTTTTTTATTAAATTTTATTAAATTTTAAGCGATTTCCACAATGATGCCTCTAGTAGGCATATCTGACGGATTGGTAGACAATTAGTTTTGTTTTTCAGCTTCTAAACATAAATGATGGAACATTTCTTTCGTGATCAAAATTAAACTAAGCTGTACAGAGCTCAGTGATCTCCAGTAGGCCATCTAATGATCAGCAGGTCAAAGGCCGTGGATTAAGGATAGACTGAGAATAAACCAAGCTCCTTACGTCCTAAAACTTTAGACGTATCCATGCGTTTAATAATTACGTATCGTACTGAACCAGAATTATAATATACCTTACGTCTAACGTTCAACCGTTCAGCCATACAGTATTAATATTCGAATTACCTCCAGTGTCTGCGTTCTGCTTATCTTCGAACGACAATGCACTGTTCCGCCTTTACTGTGATTGTAACTGTAGCTAGCTCAGCTTCAGCGCCTAAATATTTAATGTTATTGACTTGAGAATTGGCTGCGACGTAATTGCAGAGCGTGGAGAATTGGCCTTGATTGGACATGAAATTGAAGGCGTCAACGTACCTTAGACTAAATAGTTCATTATTGTTCCTATAAATTTTAGATTGTAATATTCTAAAGAGAGATATATAAAATATGAGAGAGTAGATTAAAATATAGTAAAGAGTTTGGGATAAGTATCGTTGCAATCAGCATGCCTGACGTTGCTATAGTAGAGAAGAGAGCACTTGAAAAAAGTTGGACAATAGTAGTTAAGCATTTAATTTTGTGATTTTTTCAATATAGAAAAACAATGGAGTGGCTCTGAAAATTATTTGCTCGACACATTTTGGGTACATTAAATTTCGTTTTCCGCCATTATGTAATTTTGCTTTTCTTCTTTTCACTGGGTGTATCATCCATACGCTTTCAACACAGTGGGGTAGGTATGTTGTTATATAATATAATTACCTATGTAAGTTCCGTTTACATCCTTGTCCCTAGAAGGGAAGAGCTACATCTGCGACCACGTTATTAATGGTCCTTTTATTGCGTCGGGGTCACCATTATAGTATGTATGTATAGTACATCTATGGCATACTCTATGCCAAACAGAAATGACTGAATTGTTTCTGATTATACTAAAAACTGAAGAGAAAAAAAATGATTTACAATATTTTATTCCACGATTCTGGAGTTTTAATAAATATGCATATCCATGCCAAATTAAAACTTTCTAGCACTAAAGGTCTCAGCGCTTTGCTTCGGACAGACGGATGGGCAGACGGACGGACGGACGGACACACATTATAAGGGTTCCGATTTTACTTCGAAACCCTAAAAACGAGCAGTTAGCCACATAGTACTAATTTACTACTTTATTTTTATTAAGTACTTTATTAAGTATTTATTTATTAAGTACTTATTTACTATTATGTCTTCTGTGCTTATAGTCAAAAAGTCAAATAACGGAAAGGATATATACATCCTAATATATTGGACGGCCCTCCTTAACAGCTACTTGTGTTTCGTTGTTATTCCAATTTATGCAACCCTGCGAGATTAGGACCGTAAGTTGGTTTTAATTGTGGATAAACCCTCTCGCTACAAATGGAATTCGTCTTGGGGTAGCGGAGTTATTAGATATTATTTGTCTGTTACATTTAATTGCATTTAAAATGTTAATTCTATACCTAAACGTAGAGCTCATAGCGATCGATCGAGATGAGAGAGGCGGTAGGTGGATTGGTGACTGGTAGTGGCAAAAATATCTTGAGCGTTTCTGTGCTTCGGCGGGCATGTAAAACTACAGTAAAAGTGCTGACGAAGGCTTCCGATACTTGTCTCTAGCCGGCTACGCATCAGTAATGAATTTGGGGTAAATAAATAAATAATAAATAACGCTTCACACTCATAGCCCCACACTAGGATTCCCTGTGTCGTGGGTGCCATGGACAACACACATAGACAAGGACATTCGCACCCAGACCGAGAACAGAAATTCAAACTCATCGATCAAATTTCCGCCTCGCTGGGAATCGAACCCAGGACCCTTGGTACGGCGATCCGGCATGGTAACCATTGCGCCACACGGGTCGTCAATGCTGTCAGTTGCTGATATCCATGGATGAAAGTGGCCACTTGCCATCCTGTAGATTGTCGGCTAGTCAGATAAAGAATGGTTGGTTTTGTTAGTGCTTTTATACCCGGTACGTATATACTCAATCTCTTGCCTCTATAAAGTTTAAACGTTCAAAACGAAATTAAAGTGGTGGCTGCATTACGAAAATGTATTTTGTATTATAAAATAAGCTATTTGTATGTGAAATAAACAGTTAAGCGGCTAGGAATTAAGTTGCTTAAGTGCCTCGTAATAAAATGTACAAGTAAAATTCCACGACTCATGCGAGTGAATAGGTATGTACACAAATTTAGGAAATTTAAATATCGCACAGTACTGTATAATAAATTGCTGTAGAACAATTTACTTTATAATAAATACACAATTTTCTGTATGGAAATAGTCGACAAATGAGCTGACGATCCACCTGGTGGTAAGTGGCTATCGTTGTCCATGGATCAGCAACATCAGAAGCATCACTGATGTGGTGCCGGCCAAGAATGAGAGAAGATGGAACAATGAAAGTTTATTACGCTCCTTGTTACTAAAAATTATTTGTAAAAGGATTTTAAACGTTTAAACAATATCATATTTATATCTTATGCATTATTTAAATAGCAAAAAAAAAACTATATCTAAAACATACATGCGTAACACTGAGTAACACCAACCACCGATGCGTTGACAACCAATAAAGAAGGAATGTTATTTTGTTATTATTTACAGAAGTATCCAATAACAAGTTACAATTTTTTACACTAGGGACCGTGAGAAATTTTATCACGTCATGCCGTCACTAGCAAATAGTAGTAATATGCTCCAAAACCCTGATTGCTTTCCAAGATGGCGTCTCGGCGGAGCTGCGGGGTCTATAATCGCACGCCATTGCACATTTGATTGCGTCTTGAACTGCGACCGTCGCAATTAAACTTGAGCATTGCCACATTGCTCTACCGACCGTGTTTACACATGCATCAACAAACAATTTCATGAACTCCCGCAAACAAGACAACCGTAATTCTCCTGCGTTCAAACGTGGCCAGAATAATTTTGAGTGAAACAGCGCTATTGATGACAATGCAATGTTTTTTAGTTGCCGCCCTTTGCTATGGGAAACCTGTGCCACACTCGAAAAAATATTTATGAAAAGTTATACTCCAAGCTTACTTTAATTCATCAATAAAATCTGAATTGAAATCGGTTTAGACGTTTTTGAGATTAGCCGGAATAAACATTAGTCACCTTCCACGTGGTTTTAGTATGTAATGATTAGTATGATTAGTGATATTGTTCTTTTTATTGTAACAGCAGGTGACGTTCTTCCAGACGGGTCACGAAACAAGTACTCACCATTGTCCAAGCATATTACGACACGAGGTCGTAGAAGTATTCTATTCAAGAAGCTATTCAAGAAGCGGTTTTGTACGGTTCTTACCTCAAGTCCTCATCAACATTGCTGCCAAAATATAGTAAAAACAATACTGGGCTGATTTTTAGAAGGAAATTGAAAGCCCAAGTCATCAAAGTTTCCTAAAAATAAATACTTTTTTCTTACTTCCGCCATCAAAAAGATTTAATTGGACCCTTGCCGCGTCTTTTACTTTTTAACGCGAAGTTTTAATCATTGTTAAGCCAAGAGGAGAGCAAGGCTGAAAAATCGTATTAAAACAAGCTTATTAAAAATTCCGGTTAAAGACATTCAATATCTTGATAACAGTGTAAATTAAATTGATTGTAATGTAGTCAGTACGTGGCTTAGAAATCGGTAAATCTAAAAATACGTTAATGCTAACTGTCCCTTAGTAATATAAACAAAGTGGACTATTTGAATAAAGCGTGTGGTTCTTATGCGTTACGTCACAATCTAACTCTAATCCTTATTATAAGTATTGATTGGACATGGGCATAGTGGACAGGAAGTACTACTGTGAAATACAATTTAATTTAAACATAAAAACGGTTTTGACCGAGTTTCGCTTTCAGCATCTGTATTAATATCTCATCTTGTTTCATTTTTTTACCATTCATTAACAGCTATTTTCTTAAGTTTTTCTCTTTGTACATAAATCTCCAAAATATATTCCTAACCAATTTTTTGTGAAAAACGTGCTTCTATCTTAATAAAAGTGACATGAGACAGCTTCGTACTATGATTGAAGATTGAAGTCGTCTTGCAACGCAATCAGACGACAGAATTACTTCGGGATTCAGTTGATAGGTTTCTTGTAATCCAATTTAGATGTTTCATCAACCGCGCTTGCTGACGAGTCTCAATGTAAAGTTCTGATTAACAAATATAATATTCAAATTTTGTCTGAAGGCACCGGTAAAGATGTTAAGGGAGGCAGATTAAAGCCCAATGCATCCGTAACGGGTATTTTCCCGTCCCGTACGGGCCACGTTCTGTACGGGCCATGTTCCGTACGGGATTCCGCTGCGTATGCACTATCGTATACATTTTCTATGAAACGATGTTTCCAAAACTTCACGTCCCGTCCCGTACGGGAAAAAACCCGTTACGTATGCATTGGGCTTAAGTGATAGGGGTTGTCATACTGGAGAGATTACTAGCGCTTTGTCCGCGTTCTCTGGAATACTAAGTACTCTGTGTCCGTTGTTGTATTCCGAGTCATGGTCTCGTGTGCTACATTGCATGATCCGATGATAGAATCCCTTCAGTAGGTAGTTGCGTGAAAGAGTATCTAACAGACAATAACAGTTACTTTTTACATTTTCTTGGTAGTTAATATCTGATAATATTATGTAATAATAATTCGCATCCGTTATTATATTCCGCAAAATTCATTATTTCTCAATAGAAAAAAGATAACCTCTTGCTAGGTTTGCACTAATTGACATCTGAGTCGCGCCTATTATAATGTTATTTTGTTTTAATATTCGCAACACTTAATGAACGTAGGAAGATAATTGACTTTGTTCCCACTAAAAGTTTTTATCGCGTGTTTTTATTAAATGAATTAATAGTAACGCCTACGGCATCGCTCAAAACTAAATATTAAGAGGTATTTTTTAAGCGAAAAACTTAATTATAACAAAAAGTTTTTTTAGTATAACTAGTACCCTTTGTATCATTAAATTAATTTCCTACGTTACTTCACTGATTGCAAAGCAAAGCAGCCGATATACATACATAGTTGTATGATAAAATATCAGCAAACATTTCGCAACAAACATCCTACTCAGGTAATGTTTCATAATCACGCCGCAACATCGCATCAGATTTTATGATTAACAAAAAATATTCTTAATTAAGCGCGTTAGGGCGAGGGCTGAGTTCGGCGGAGCGGACTGGTGTGGGCGGAAAGGTTTGAAGGTGATAATATTCCTCATTACGGCACGCCACCGCACCGTCGACCTGTTACGTGACGGTGTGGCGGCGGCCGTCTTCAACACCGCAACAATCTTATTAATTAAGGCGGACTTAGAATATGTTTACAATAAATTGACCTAATGTAATAAAATTAGGTTCAATCCATTAATGGCCCAGTACTGAACACAGGTTTCTCCTGTTGAGGAGGCCAGAACATCTCCACCAAGCTGCTCGAGTGCGGATTGGTGGATACTAAATTTTACTAACAAAAAATAACCGACTTCAATTATTTAAAAACTACTTGTCAGATCTCGTTTAAATTTATGTGGGATTGCATGAAAAGCACCTGCTTTCAATTAAAAAAAGAATCATCGAAATCGGTTGGCGTGATATTGAGTTATTCGTCCATTTGTGGCGCACATCCCTACTATCCCTACTAATATTATAAATGTGAAAGTGTGTTTGTTTATTTGTTTGTCCGTCTTTCACGTCGCAAAGAAGCTATTATATTGTATGGTGTTTGTGTGTGGAGTTAGTGAGGAGGGTGGAGAGTAACATAGGCTACTTTTTACCGCGGTAAAACATCCCCATGGGGAGATCGATATTTTGTTAGTTACTAGATATTTAGTTCCGGATTTTGTTAATAGATGGCGTTAATAAAATTCCACAGGCGAAGCAGCGAAGCTGCGGGCAAAAGCTAGTACTTAATACTTTAAAACTCATATGGTTTCATCATGGATGCCATTGTCAGATCTCAATAAAATTTATACGGGACCACATGACAGCCACCAGCTTTCGATTAAAAAAAGAATCATCAAAATCGGTTCCCCCAGTCCAAAGTTCTGAGGTAACGAACATAAAAAAAGAGTCGAATTGAGAACCTCCTCCTTTTTTTGAAGTCGGTTAAAAATTAGAAATTAGAATAAATGATATCACCACAGTCTATGAGGATGTACTAGATGGCGATTTTATAATAATGTTCAACAGCAACCGCGCACCACTGTATTTATGTTTATAAGTGGCACCAAATTATTGAAAAAGATTTGTTTTATTTACCAAGGCAACCATCACAATGAATGCATATCGAATATTTCCCAAGTGACGCGTAGTGCAAACAACACATGAGCTGAAATAGGTATCAAATTTATTCGTAATACCTTTTTTCTTTTTATAATCTTCGATGTTCGATGAAAGTAATTTCCCCAGCCACTGGTGATACGAAAACAAAAATCTTTGCTAGAATTTTATAACATATGAAGAGAGTTTTGTTAGGTCAACAATATCTGTTTATTCTGAAAATATAAGCAAGAGGCACTGGGCAGGATTGTTGATTTAATTTTGTTTTCGATGTGACTGGACAAGATGGCGCGTTAGGAAAATATTTCATTTATATTTTTAATGTTTATTTAGCATTGTGCTACTGATGTTTACTTATGATCGGTTGTAAAGATATCCACGCAACGTTAGGGAAGAGGAATTACCTTGTGGAATTTTATTTTTTAGAATGAAAATTACGTTTCCACCGACTCCTTTTTCAAAGGAATTGATCGATGTAAGGATCGATGTTTGTTTTATTTATTTGTTATAGGACTTTATATTATTAATAAAGATAAATGTACCAAAATAATTATATAAATTTACATTTTTTAACATATTCAACATCATAAGCGATAAGACATCATTATTTTGTAATTAATAATCTAAATTTTACTAACAAAAAATAACCGACTTCAAATTCTCAAAAACTACTTGTCAGATCTCGTTCAAATTTATGTGGGACCACATGACAAGCACCAGCTTTCTATTAAAAAAAGAATCATCGAAATCGGTTGACGTGATATTGAGTTATTCGTCAATTTGTCGCGCACATCTTAACACAAATTTACGACTTATGTAGTTTTCTCATGGATGCCATTGTCAGATCACAATAAAATTTATGTGGGACTACATGACAGCCATCAGCTTTCGATTAAAAAAAGAATCATCAAAATCGGTTCGCCCAGTCCAAAGTTCTGAGGTAACAAACATAAAAAAAAAAAAAAAAAATACAGTCGAATTGAGAACCTCCTCCTTTTTTGAAGTCGGTTAATAAATAGATTTTTACCGTCAATCAGATTTTTCATTTTGTACGTAATTTTGTCACGTAATTTACAACCATAAATCATTAATCATAACAGTTTAACATTTTTAAACAATAAAACAAGTACACTCAAGCGTTTTCAAAAATAAATCGTTTTCGTCCAGACTTTTGTTCCCCACTTTCCCTTTAAAATTGCATTCCTTTCATAGTCGATATACCCGTATGTGCATTGTGGGAAAACTTTTACAACTCGTTTTGAATCAGAACGGTATAAAGAGCAAATAATTTCGTATTGTCAGATCTTATTGGATTGTACGAATAGTGCTATTATTACTTCATATTGATTGAAAAATAAACTACGATATTGAAATATTTCGTTCTCCTCTGCGTAATATTATTTTTCTCAATTCTCAATTGTTTTGGGAAATAATTGAAAACCAATGAAATCACACGATGAAAAATAAAAATATGATGAGGTCTTTGTTTATTTATGAAAAATATTGCGTATTGAATTCGTCTCCGGAATTTGTACGCGTTACAGCGCGGTGTGAGCGACGGCCGATTCTTTGATCCTCGGTAATGGCAGCACGTCTAACGTCAGACACGTATGTAATGACCGTCGTAATTGGACTGTTCATTACATGTTACAAATTTATTTAATACGACCAAATACCGCTTCTCTTTGATGGTGAGTTCCGTTAGGTACCTACTTTATTTTTTATTTATATGAAGCAGCTAGAGTGGAGTTTCTCCGAGTACATTTATTTTTTAATTTTCTTTTTAGACACTAGGATCATCGTTTGTATCATTAATATACTCCTATATATACGGTAATATTATTTATAAGCTAGCAGTGTTTTTACACGACGCTTAAACGTTGCTATTGGTAAATCATGCATTAACTTAGAAATTACTTGTATTGAGAAATATTTAGTTGAGCAATATTTAAAAACTCCAAATTATAATCTTACTCCATCTTCCCTATCGTCTCAGAAACTGTTAAACCTTTTGTCAAAGCGCTTGAATAAATTGTACAAGTTCTCTACGACCGCTTCGCCAATCCTTTGAGCTGGAAGTACACAATCACGTGCAGTTCAAAGTTCGTTACTATCGATAGCTTATAGTTGGTATCGGCAGTTTGTGTGCGGCTATCGACTACAGGTAATATAAACTGTGAAGGAAAGCAACTTTGACCTAGTACACGTCGACAGAGGGTGCTCGAGCCACACTGCTTGTCGATTGTTACCGATCCTCAAAGTAAAACAACTTAAGGTCCATTTTGAAGTTGGGTGGGTGAGACTTCGAGCTTTGACGCTAGTACTGTAGGAAGGTAAAAGAGTGTCTTCTTTGGTTGTTAAGAGATTTCCCGTGTATTTTTAGCCGACTTCAAAAAAGGAGGAGGTATTCAATTCAACTGTATTTTTTTCATGATTGTTACCTCAAAACTTTCGACTGGATGAACAGATTTTGATGATTTTTAGTCGAAAGCTGGTGCTTGTCATGTGGTCCCACTTAAAAAGCGAGATCTGACGAGTAGTTTTTGAGTTGTAGTTTTGAGTTAAATATTTGCTGCTACAAATTAATGTCCATGGGCTATCGTGACTCCATCAAACTGCCTGTCTGCTTGTTTGGGTAACATTAAAAAGGGCTTAATCGATTTGTAAAAAACAGGGTTTATTAGTTTGTAATTTTAATCTCATAATTATTGTTTGAAAATGACGAATGAAGATGACGGCTGATAGGGAAGTGTGGAAGAGGAAAACGTATGGCGCCAATCCCAAATAAAATTGGGAAATGGGCAGGATGATAATGATGATTGCTTTAAAGAAAATAAAGTTGTAGAGCTTGAGGTAAGTACTTTGATCATTTTGTTAGTATACAGCGGAGACCACGCTAGTGATCCATAAAACAACACATGCGTTTGGGATAACGAAAAAGTATCGAAAATAAGCGGACTCTCCAAAGATATTGCCAGTGGACTGAATAATATGAATTTTATTCTAACTGTCCCCTAGATTATCTTTTTGAAGACTGTTTCAAGATACCAAAACAAAAAGTTATATTCTTGTAATAATCAAAACTTGCTTCAAAAGTGATAAAATCTACCTAAAGGTTATATTGTAATACATAAAGAAACTCGTACAACAAACTCTAAGCCATATTTCACAACACGCGACCGACCTCGACAAACGTTTATCTCTGCTAATCCGTCACAGCAGAAGATCCCGTAGCGTTGGCAAAATAATAAATCAGTAGCAATAAAAATTCTATCGACGTCTCGCTGAAGGTATTGAGATGGAATAAAAGTTAGAAGTGGCCGAAGTTTGGAGCTGTGGCTACGTGTGGCTTGCGGAAGATGCATGCTACTTGGTTGTAGCCAATGGATCGTTCCCACGTGGCTAAAGCTGATTGGTACACGACATATTTCTGGTGTTATCACGGCTGTGGTTTGTACAAGAAGATATCAAGATAGGTGGTAATTGAAGTGATTACTCCTGCTTGCTAATACGATTAATACTCTTGATTATCGGAATTCGCAATAAGTTGCATGTTTTATGCGAGATAGCCATAATTTTACATATTTCTCTCCCATCCATTTACAGTGGGTATCAGTAGTTTGCAGGGAGCGATTACCCTGCAAACTACTGACTTTCTTGAATGCTTCCGTGCTTCCGCGGGACGTAAAGTCGTCGGTCCCGGTAGTTATCGTTAAAAAGCGGTAAAGCTGTTTTGGAGGCCTACAGTGAGCCTCTGCCCTATGGGCTAGCCATGACTTATAATATAATATATTAAGATTAGTTTGTATATAAACTGTTAAAAAAGCTATTTTGACTATAAATAGGTAAAAAAATAAAATCAACCTGTTCACCAACTGGAACTGCGTGGTACAGTGTATATACCTACTAGGTCTCCGCAATCATGAGGAATCGTCTCCTGTAAGCTATTAATGGATTGGAGCTAGCGAGAATTTATTTCGTCGTGTTTGTTTCCAAACTCAGTATATTCATTAAAGGATACATTTGTTCGAAGTTTGAAGACACGCGCAACCCTCGTCGTTGACTGCGGTGCTGGAAATTTATTTCAACTCAATTAGTTTTTACATTATCAACAATTGGAAAAACAATGTGTTCATTGTTTGGCCACAGATCCATTAGAGCATTTAGAACATTGTCAATATAAATTATTACACGCTAAAGCTTTTACTTTAGTATGTCAATTAAGTGTGTACATGCCATTTATAATAAACTTTTTGAAAGCGGGTACGACAACACTTTTAACTGCAATGTAGGGTGAGATAGGGTATATTAGACTAACTTACATATAACCTTGTGAAACTAAAAATATTTATTTATCTGACAATTTATTTTTCCAGAATTTACAGAAAGAAAGAAAGTAGGAAAAAGTTGTAACTACCTATAATATGTTTAAAGCTCTAGTGGTTCTATAATAATAATTGTAATTAAAATATTATTTTTGTTATATAATTGGGAAGTGTAGAGTAAATAAAATACGCCTAAGGAAGATAAACAATATGAATACAAATCCGTGCTACACTTTCCCATGGGCATACCTTGTAAGTGATACAATGTGTATTATCATTAGTAACAGAATAATATTAGCTTAAACATGGAATGTGTGTGAAAAGTTAAACGCTCAGCCAAAACCAATTTGGTTGGTTCTGTTTGCGTTCACAAGCGTAAATTTAATTACAACTTAGTAATTGATGTCTACTACAGCGGAACAAGTTATTTTATAGGATTTGTGTGGATCCATCATTTGTTATTGCTTCGGTAATAGGAACATACGAGTTTTATTGAAGTGTCTTTATGGAAATAATTGTACCGGATCCAGTCCCGCGTAGGAAATAAGAAGATTATTGTGTAACAATTTTCAATTCATTTAAAACAATAAAGTTTTTAATGATAATTACGAAAAGTCCGTTTTTAAATAATTGAATTTAATTTGTTGTATGAACATGGGAAAATAACGGATTCGTATTTCAATAGTCACATATTGCCCCTCTCTCCTTAGGTACTTAAGAAACGACTGCTTTCCAAGAATATTAATTCTTTATGAAATAATCTACGCAAAGAAATGTTTTTACTTCTCATTCCATAGCTCACGTAGACTATTCCTCTCAACGAGCCCAATTTACTTCTGGTACTTACGTTCAGACATCAGCTCATATCGGGGAAAGTGGCACCATCTATTATGCATGATGCATCGTCACCCGGTAATGAGACTGGAGTTCCAAGACTTCATTTAGCCGGGAGTCGGGTTACGTGTGGGAACGTAAGTAACTTCAAATTGCTGACATGCTTCGGATACAGTTAGAACCTTCTTTGATGTGAGAATGGCTTGGAAATCCGCTATCTTAATTTTTACATTTTATTAAGGGTATTATTTTATCGCTTCAGATATCGATTCGATTTATGCTTTTGTACCAGTACCTAAAAAAATGCTATTCATTTTTATCACGCATTTTTTACATTGTTTTATTCCTTTCATTCCATCTGAGGTTTTATTGATGTGTCATAAAATAAAACAATGTAAATATAACTAGAGTTTGAACATCAATCTCCTGAACCTGGTCCTGGCTTCAAATCCTGCACATATGAATGAAAGTATAAAATTGATAAATTACTCTGGTGACGGCAAATATGTGCGATGTCTACATCAGAGAATTCCTCCGCAACAAGTTCTAAATTAGTGTACATTTTGCTGTTCAGCACTTAGATAA
Source organism: Thymelicus sylvestris (assembly GCA_911387775.1). Lineage (NCBI taxonomy): Eukaryota > Metazoa > Arthropoda > Insecta > Lepidoptera > Hesperiidae > Thymelicus > Thymelicus sylvestris. Next base: position 670,824 of record OU426893.1, read on the forward strand.
CTTTCCACATTGTGAGAGTAGGACCTTCATGTCACGTAAATACATACAGTAATGTCTCTTTTGTTTGTTCAATAGGTCTTTACGTGTACAGATTATTCAGTGAACTCGATAAAGTAACATCAGTGTTTCAGCGTACGTGAATCGTATTAATCGTTCGAGTGTTCTACAGTCGACGGGTCTCCATTGAAATAACGAGCAGATCTTGTGCAAACTCCCGCGTGTACCGGAACGATAGATAAATATGGCCGTACAAACACTGCTTGTTCATTTCTACAAAGTTTCGTGAGTCCCGATACAATCAATTGTGTGGCATCGCGCCAGGAGTGTCAGCGCCGGCGGGGTTGCCTCCGATCACAGTTTGTTGAACCGATTGGCCTTTTACTGTCGTATTTGGGCGTGGAGTGGCGAGCTCCTGTCTCTTACGTGGCCTTTTTATCTTGATTATAAACTTCTTCTTGTATCGGTATTTGGGTGTGGGATGGCCTAACCCCTGTCTGCTAGCTGATGTTGCTGCCTTTAAATTATCTTGATTGTATCTTTTTGTATCATTTATCTTAATAAGAGCTGGACTCTAACAGGACTCTCGGGATTTATCTGTTTGCAGTTTTTCTCTGGAACGTGACGGAAAAAGTTCATATTTCATTTTACGTTTGCAATTTCTGCATTCGAATATTTCAAGTTGACATTTTTTTTAAATAGGGACTGCTTCAATAAAGAAACATACAATATGTATAACCGATCTCTGAATATTCTTCGTGGTATGTGAATTCGGTCAATGAGACATCACTGGAGCCTAAAAAAGGAACAATTAGTTCCTGTAACTCGTATAGCCATTATAAATATGTTAAATGGGTTCGGTTGCGACAAAAGCCGCAGTAAACCAGTTTCCATCTAGATTTCCATATCAAACGCAGACTTTAATTTAATACCACTGGAATGATACACTCTTCAGCACTTCATCATTACCATAACGACTGTTCTTTAAACTTCGTATACAATCAATTAGCATGGCACTGCGCCAGATATATCAGCGCTATCAAAAAGTTGGCTCTGGGGGCTTACCATGAACTCTTAAAACAGGTCAATATTAGCCGATAATTGGCCTGTCCTGCTATATCCTACCATGATCTGGCTAAAACACAGGGCAGCCAGCGACCACGTCACCGTAATAGGACAGCGGTCACGTGACTTCAAAAATGATCTTCTGCCCTGCAATTCGTGTACCATGACGCGATTGTTGACGTATTGACATCAGAAAGTGGCATATGTTAACGTCAAAATATTACAGCTCAGCAAAAGTAACATTTATTGTCCTGTTTCGGCTATTTCGTTGATGATGATGAAACGCGACGGGATGCAGCCATGGCGAATTTCATATACACCATCATCACAAAATAAATACATTTCATTTGTTTGGAAAATTTTAAAAACATTCATTGTACTTATGCTTTTTAAATTATCGCTCCTAACCCCGGTCACTCACATGCGCGCAAATGTTTGACATTTTTACGAATGTTTGCACATATGTGAAGGGTGGTCAGGCACATGGGCTCGCATATGAGTATAGGTACAATACAAGCCCATTTCCGCTTCCTCCTACACTTTGTTCACGAATGTTCAATCTTGCTGTTGTTATTATGTTGTTGTCATTAAAATCCATTTTCAATACAGAAAATAAATGGCAGTACGATTAGACGCCACGAACCAAGAAAAATTAAGAGATACATCACCTTTTTAGTCGTGTGCGCAACTGGTCGCACGAATGTGTGGGAGACTACACGAAGGTTCGAGGTTCGCGCGCTTTCACGTGCGACAAAAAACCGACACAGCTTGGAAAACCCCGAATGCCTCGAAAACTTCGCATAATCATTCGCGAATGTCGTCCCACACTTGTGGGTTCGCGTATTCGCGCGAATGTGAGTGACCGGCATTATAAATCACACATTTTAATAGACATTTAGACATGTCACTGTGTCAAGTGTCAAGTAGTGTAAGATTACGTTCAAAAATGTAAGCATCACTTAGCGATAATTTTTTTGGTAATTTTAGAGAACGAAAGGTTAATAAATCACAACACTTAAGTATTTATAACAAATCTCAAAATCTTCAATTGAGATTGTTATTTTAAACTTATAAAAACATCAATATTACGCATTCATTTAAAAACCGGTAAACCGATAAAACGCTCTATTTCAGAACATAAATTAGTACAAATCAAGTACCCTGCATGTCATAGACTATGATGCAGGTCAGAAGTAGAGGCATTGCAGGTCATCGGTAAACGTTCATGGTACAAAATACACTCCTGTCAGGTTTTAGCTACAAGCTGACCTGTCCTGAACATGACACATTTTATTAGAGTTCATGGTAAGGCAGCAGATCGATTTAAATTGAGACAATTGCCCATTTTGCATATAACTGTTTAAAAACTGAATTTATGGCTGCTCTCACATTGAGTGAGTGCATTCAATACGACCTTGTAGTCATTAAGTTAGTATTAGTCTACTTTGCAACAATCCGCGTTTAATATGTATGATGGTATATACTTTAAAACATGCGTGGCACCTCCCTCCCTCCCACAACGGAAACATGCACTACAATAATTAAACGTATATGCCAACATACATACCAGCACCAACACGTGTTTCGCCCCGAAACGGAGCATCATCAGGTAAGTTGACTCTACGATGGTTAGTCGGAAGACCTCGTTGTCATAAATTAATGATATCCGGGACAGATATTAGGTAAAGCTGTTTAAACTGGATACATTAACTGTACAATAAAGGCGATACAATATGGTATTATACTGATAGTAATAATGTAGTTGTAGATAAACGGGCAAATCCAAATACGCAATCCAAATACGAAGAAAACAGTTTCGTTGTATCGCGCTGAAGGCTCGAGGCGAGACACGTGTTGTAATTCCGTCTTTGGCGGCAACAAAGTTATCGCGGCAACTCGCAAATAATACGTGCTCTCGGTACAAACGAAACGACCCGCGACGTAACTTGTATCAAACTTGAATGCGAACTGGGAGGGAAAGATACACACGGTTTTGTGCTCGGCTTTACTCAAAAGATAACTCCTGGAAAGTCTGACGGTGATAAGAGCTGTTGTCGAAACTCTTAAAGGCTTAATTTTGAAGGTTTTCATGATATGTGAGTATGAATGCTTTTTGGTATAGGAAGTTTATTGCTCTACTGTTTAAATTATTATACGTTAACGATAAAAATATGTCTTTCCAAGACGCTGTCCTTTAAACTGTTGTCCCCACGTCCCTATTAGAGAGAGAGTAGTAACCACTGACCAGGGCGAAATCTATTTATAGTATTTGGCTATACGAATATAGTTGAAATGTGGTGTAGTATGCCAAAATTTTAGATGTATGTACTTAGTACGTAAATAGTTACTGATTTCCAGTAGACTGCAAGTCATTTGCAGGCAAATGTTCATGTTTATCGATCATGCCACGAACATATCATTCCCCGATATGACTTCAAATGTCCGTTGCCGCAAATATGGCCCATTTACATCAACAGACGAAAGGCAATCGCCGTACGGTCACTGCATCGTCAGAGTGATCTGCAGTTGACGTTGACGAGCCCAATCTATGCGCCACTCGCTCCATCCATGAGTCTTTCAATCAATCAATTTCTGTCAATCATGCATCGACCATATAATTAGTAACATAAAAGACAGTTCCATTAGCATACTTCCACTAGGTTTATCTGACCATGAAACTGGCCAAATGCTACAGTTTCGTACCTCATTTGAAAAATATCCAACAAAAACCGTAAATATATACAAAAGAGATTTCAGCAGACATAATATAAAATTATTTAAAGAACATATTAAAAGCTTGTCGTTTTCCGAAATGTATGAGAAAGATAATCTTAATGATGCATTTACAATATTTCACGAACTTGTTTGTCTATTATTTAAACTTTGTTTTCCCAAAATTAAAATTAAACGGAAAAATTCTTACCAAAAACCAAAATGGATAAGCAAAGGTATTAAACTAAGTTGCAAATCAAAACGTCAATTAAGAATCAAATTTTACAAAAATAAATCAAATAGAAATAAAATTAAGTATTTACAGTATGCACAACTTTTAAAAAAATGTATACAAAATGCAAAATTTAATTGTAACAAAAAATACATGTCTAATAACAAGAATATTTGCAAATCATCTTGGAATATTATAAAAGAAGAGACATCTCAAGTACCGTACAATGACATTAGTTTCTTACAACACAACAATACTAAGGTGGAAGATCCCATAGAGATAGCGACATTATTTAACGACTACCTTATTAATCTGACCAAAATACAAAATAATTCTAAACAAAAAACCAATCAACTCAATTTTCTACAAGGTACAAACTGCTCATTAAAAGAATCTCTGTTTCTCAAACCTTGCTCCGAGTGTGAAATAAAAACTATAATAAAATCACTTAAGAATTCAAATGCAGTTGGCTACGATGAAATCTCAACTAGAGTAATAAAAGAGTGTGCACATGAACTTGCACCTCTAATATCGTACCTTATTAATCTTTCTTTCGAAGAGGGTACTTACCCTGAGCTATTAAAAAAATCCGTTGTAAAACCGGTACATAAAAAAGGCGACAAAGTTACAATGGATAATTATAGACCAATAACCCTTATCCCAGTATTATCAAAAATATTTGAAAAATGTATGTATACTAGATTAAGTGATTTTTGGACAAAATTTGATGTGATTAGTGCAAATCAACACGGTTTTCAAAAGAATAAATCTACGACATCAGCTGCATTCTCATTGACTAATGAAATCATAAAAAATCTTGACATGAAAAATAATGTAGTGGTGTTATTCCTTGACCTATCAAAGGCGTTTGATTTTGTTTCCCATAAAATATTAATAAATAAATTAGAAAAATCTGGAATTAGAGGTCCAGCTCTAAATTGGATAATTTCCTACCTAACCAATAGAACACAATGTGTAGAAGTTACTAGAGCGAACTATCAAAACGACCTTATCCAATACAGGTCAACGTATAAATGCATGGAAACAGGTGTACCACAGGGCAGTGTACTTGGGCCACTCCTCTTTCTACTTTACATAAATGACCTATCAAATTTAACACCCCACCATAGTATACTTTTTGCGGATGACATTTCTATAATAGTGACTGCTAACAAACATACGGACATTAAAATATTTGAATCGGACATTAACAAAACTATTGACATTATAATTAATTATTTAGGAAATAATAATTTGAAAATTAACTTATTAAAAACAAATTATATACACTTTAAGACCAAAAACAAAACAGATATAGATTTAAACATCAAGTTTGAACAACAAAGAATAGCAAAAATAGAGAGCACCAGCTTCCTAGGTATTAATATTGACTCGAATTTGAGCTGGGAGAATCATATTATTAAGGTATGTAATAAAATAAATAAATTCCGATATGTCCTGCATCGCCTCCGCAAAACTGCTTCTAGAGAAATAGCATTAATGGCATATCATGGATATGTTGCGTCGAATTTGAAATATGGTATACTGTTATGGGGAGCCTCCACTCATATAAATAGAGCTTTTCGGGCCCAAAAAAAATGTGTCAGAGCTTTGGAAGGTCGGCCACCATATGAATCTTGCAAACCCCTATTCAGCAAACTAAAAATACTAACTTTAACAGGTATTTATATTCTCGAAGCGTGCTCCTTTGTAATTAAACATAAACACAATTTCTTAACTGCTAGTCAATTCTACTCACGAAATACCAGAGATCCCCATCGACTGGTATTAGGTAAACCACCACGTACCACACTCCTCCAGCGTAATGCGTACGGAATGTGCATAAAAATATTTAATAAACTGCCAACAAGTGCGAAAACAATGCCTGAAAGGCTGCTTAAAATTAAATTAAAGCATTTTCTATTAAAATCTGCATTTTATGACATTAACGAATTCTTGAATTGTAATAATATAATATTGTAAATTAATTAATATAATAGTGACTTAATAAAATTAAATTATATTAACATGTATAAATAAATTAATATATTATATAGACTATAATGTAAAAATGGAATATTGACAGATATAAACGTAAATTATTGCTAAGTATAATGAAATTTGCATGCCTTATATGGTGGAATGTGGAGGATATAATGTTATGATTATTTAAGACCTTGTACCCACTTTCGAGCAAATAAATGAATTTGAATTTGAATTTGAATTTGAATTTACAACCTGTGAATACTCTAGCACGGGACGATAAAATGGATTGAACTCATGTGAAATAAGATCTGAATTGGAATTGTATTCAGGTGTATGCATTTTCCTTTGAAATGTTTAATAATTATTATATTAAAGTCAACGAATATTAATTTATTATTTCGGAATTTCAGAGGTTTTGGGTCACCTTACTTTACAATGTTAACTAAACTTCAATTTATTCCATCTACTGAAATGACTAGAGCTAGAAAGCTCCAGTCATATAATACGATACTATATCTTTTAATATATAAAATTCTCGTGTCACGCTTTTTTGAAGTTGAACTCCTCCGAAACGGCTCGACCGATTTTCGTGAATCTTTGTGTGCATATCGGCTAGGGTGGAGAATCGGACATCTATTTTTAATCCCCCTACCCCTAAAATTTTTTTTGGCAGAACAAAGTTTGCCCGGTCAGCTAGTCTATAATATATCTAGACTATAATATAACAGTCACCAAAATGGTGACTGACAATCGACATTACAACATCGACATGACAGTAGACGTTCAAATTATTCTCTATAGGTGATATTATCATAGACATAATACTACTAGACTAGGCAAGGTATCTGAGCATATGTAAGTGAAACCGTCACGCTGCGAAGAAAGGCAGGAGGTAAACCTATCCTTGTCTTACTTACGAGTTACGCGAGTCTCCTTGGTTCTCTTTCTAATAGCGTGACGCAAAAAAGGCCCGCTTGTCTAGTCTAGTAGTATTATGTCTATGGATATTATAACTATCAGGCGATCATATACATAGTAGAATGACTCTTTGTCAATCTGTAAACGCGGTGCCGTGTACCAGTTATAAAAGATGTTAAGCTACTCCATATAAGTGGCCCACCTATTTGCATGCCATGAAAAATTACCACGCTACACCGCACTCGGTTTCCTTGTGATGCAGGTGACACAAACATTTACAAATCAATGAGACATCATAATCAAAAATATGATAAATTTCCCACCAAACCTTTGACTTGGCAGGATGTACTCCAACTGAACTAATGATTTTACAACCAACCAACTGCAAAGGCTCGTCGTTTTGGTGATTTTACCCATAAACTCGACATAGCACGGTATATTTATTGCCCGAACGCCATAGACACCCGCTGCCCCATAAACCACTCCTGTGTGCTTAGTGCGAGTTTTACGTGACATAACGGGCTCGCTACGTAAATGCAAATTTGTATGGGACCGAAGCAGAGCCATCTGGCGGGAAAGTGAAGAAAAAAAATGCGCGAGTGCGAGTTTCATGCGCTCACGTTCACCCAAGTGAAGTCTACTGTCAGTGGTTATTGTATTGTTCCTCGAACATTGCGCGAGTGCGAGTGGCTTTATTTGACAGTTCCAATACGTAGCTTGCGAAAACTATGGGACCACGTGACCGAAAAGTTTTCACGTGAAATTTACAAGTGAAATCATAAAAAGATGGTTTATTATTTTAATTACACTTTTTTTCTGTTTCTTGAAAATTATGACTGGATATTTATAATTGCTCGGAGCATGTTTGCGGCCACTAAATCTTAAAGTGAATAAAATTATTGATAAGTAGTATTTGTATTGTTCATGCAAGAAAGAATTTCCGGTAATCCAATCACAGAGTACTTAAACACTACGCAATCACAGTCACAGAGTACTTAAACATAAACACTAATCCAATGGCGAATGTCACCAAGCTTTTAAAAAGTTTATGGAAATATTTTTAAAGACAATACCTTTTAATCTACTTGCAAGGAACTCGATAAACCTAATATTATTGTGTCTTGACTTGGACTCTTGGAATTAAAAGGTACTTACATTACCTACATAATTAAGATTTAAATAAGTTTATTTAAAATTGTCTACAAGTATGGACTCAATGAATTATTTTATTATGCAACTTAATATTGCCAAAGGTGATAATATCGTTTGCATACGAGCCCTCAAGGATCAAGGAAAATATTTATTAAATAATTACTTGATAAACCCATAAACTGAATACCCAGCTGTGAGCTTAATATTCAATATATCTACTTGGGACTATATTATCATTATGTATCAGTACCTACACTTTTGAGATACCTACTAAATTATATCTATGTTCATAATGTTTAAAATTTCTTGCCAAGCCAATATACCCAGCAAGATCTGTTGATAGTACTTCACTATATTATGCCATGCCATTGTAATGTGCCAAAATGATATGGGCCTTTTTTATTTCAAAATAGCTATAGAATAATTTAATAAGGCATAATATAATAAATAAAACATAGATATTTATGTATTATGTTTTACAAACATACATTATATTTAATCCTTGTTTTAAAAGATTTCAATATACTGCTGAACACAATAAATTTGTAATATAATATTTTTATTAAAGGAAAGGTGTTGAAGAGCAAATAAGAAGAATACAATAACAAAAGGGGAAGATTGAATTACAACTAAGACTATTGACATCCAGCTGAATACTGTTGCCCGGAGAAGAATTACAAAAATATTATATTAAAAATTATTTACCGTTCAACGTTTTATTTCCACTCTTTAAATCAAAATCACATAATAATTATGCTGTAATGCCTCATTAATTTAATATTCAACATAATATGCCTCCTAAAATAAAATTATCAAGAAAACCACAATCTGTCTTTTAAAGTTTTATTTCTCCCACATAATGTTATACCTTCAATTCCAATCTCAATAGAAAACCAATGAGTAAATTACAATGGTCATAGACTTCACATTTCATACACTGTAATATAAATTAATGAGTATATTTTTTGTAGCGACCTTATTCTGACATATCTTCTCAATTCTCAAATCCATGTTCCTGTGTTTATACTTTTACTTTATATATGTATTTGTTTACTCGTTTACTCTTAAATCACAATGGGGAAAATGTTGCATTGCTGTTGTTTTGTTGGAAGTAGTAGTCTCCGCTAGTGCTGTTGAGACAAGTTTGATACTCTGCCATCTATCTTGAATTGTACCTTAAATATAAAGATATGAATAAATACTAGGGACATAACATTTCTTACTTTGTACACTTCCTCATATTGTAATATGTTAGGTATCATAAAAACTTTCATTTTTCAAAATAGACATGATTTGTCCATTTGTTGTTTATCGTGAATAAGTATTTACAGCTAAAGGTTACTGTGCCTAAACATATAAATCCTATTAAACAAATATTACACCAATCGTGAGCTTGTTAATTATTGATCTGAGCTTGATAAATAAATAATAAATTTCATTCACATAACCTCACCACACAAAAACTTTTCCATATCAAATTTATCACTGTAGCTATGTTCCATTATTTAATATTGCCTGTTTTCTCGCTTAACATGCCACAATATAATAAGATTGATAAGTAAGTACTGAAAAAAATTATATTTATTAATATGAAACAAACAACCAAAACACTAATCTATAGCACGATAGCAAGTAAACTACAGTATAACACCACCATTTTAATTGTAGCTTGATACTATTGCTCCAACTAAATAAATGTATTATTTTCAATTTGGTTGGGTTCTTTCACGACGTTTAACGAGATTTAACGACGTTTTTGCTGCCAACATAATAATAGATATTTTCAGTGAACTAACGTGGAATTACACACGTCACGTTTTGAGACTGGCACTCGCAATTTCTCGTTAGTCATGTGTTGACGTTAACGAGGTACGGTAACTCTTCGATGCAACTCGCACTAAGCACACTGTTTCACGTAGCTCGAGTCACAGCCGCGCCATACGTAATATATTATTCCTATAGCGGTAGAAACTTAGGGCTTAATTTGAACATTATTTTATTGCAAAATTTATTCCTGTAAAACTGTGTGAGAAGGACTTTGCTGAAATAAAATGCTTTTAGTGGTGTACACTTTCATCTCAGAATTAGGAAACTGGAGGGAAACTGAATCCAGTAAGCCTGACCGTCATCACAAGATTCTATATTATTTTATGTAACTAGCTGACAACACTTAGGTAAGCTACTTGATGGTAAGTGGTCAGTCGCCGTGGACAACAGCAACACCAAAGAATCTCCAAGCCTACCAAGAAAGAAGAGAAAGAAAGTTAATTACCATCAGGTGAATAGTCAGTTCGTTTATCAGCTGGTTACGTAAAAAAAATACTAGAGGTCCCCGTCACGCGTCGCTTGGTAACTAACTCGAGCAAGAAGGTAGTAGCAAGCTTCACAAACTGAGCACGCATTGAGATACAGATTTCATGTATCAAAACTCAAGTTAAGACTTACTTCATCGTGATTGACAACTTTTCGGGCTTATATATCCGTGTATAATTTCGAGTTTGTTTATCTTTGCTTTATTTGAACGAAAATAAGTAGCAAGAAGACGTTAATGTAACTTTTGATTCCTCTGTTTTTACTTTGATTAAGTAAGTCTTTGAAAATTATCTTTCATTTCGTATTGAGCTGTTATACCTTCTGATCTCGATGTAATAAAGATTATTACTGTATTTGATTTATTTTTGTACGTAAGTTATAAAATTCTTGGAGCGCGATGAATACTTGTTAAAAATGAATTGATATATTTTACGTTGAATAAATGGAACTAAAACTATGGTTAGGTACATGAATCCATTAAATGTTAGTCCTTATGTCTCATAGTGAAACTCAGAGTGACCAGCAGTCTTCATTTAAAGTTAGCTTTCAACTTTAACTCTTCAGTGGTATTTGTCCGTACGAGGAAGACAGATAAAATTAAGGCCGGGGGGCTTATTTATTGGAGTGGCCTAGACTCAACTCAATCTCATTCCCGCAAACTGGGGTGTCATAAGAAGCGTCAGAAACCGGGCGTCTTGGTGATAAAACTCCATGGAAGGATTTACTAGCTACCACCCTCGGCTAGTCGCCTAGTTACATAAAAAACCTGAAGTGTAATGTACACGTATCCTAAGAACTTAAATCTCGAGCAGTGCGTTGAAGGATTCTTTTACCCTCAGAAAGAGACATCTGCAGTATACGTTAGAATCAAACGTTTATCATTTTTGATCACTCGAATCAAGACGATTTTGCATTCCTTCACGCCTGAATAAATGTGTTCTTGTGTGTTCCGCAAACAGGCGTGTGGCACAAAACATAAGCGATTTGATGATTTTTGATGTCTCTCCGGTCGGTCGGTAGGTAACACAGAAGCTACTCTTTTTTGTCAGGAATTGTAATAACATTATTATGGAGGGCATAGACGAGTTCAGTTTCTTATATTGGAACGAAGTTCCTTATCGCGCGTTGCGAAAGGGGGCTAGGCGGAAAATTTGGTAACGAAAAAATGTAACGACACTTTTTGCCGTCGTAGTTTTTTTTTACATAGAAAGCAAGCCATAGTACTATCCTAGTACTGACTGCAAGGAACTTCGTTCCATCCGGGTGTCCCTTGACACCTCTCAAGTTTTTTTTAAGTTTGAATGGATCTCTTATTGGGAGTTATGAGGTAAAAATTAGTGTGAAAATATTAAAATGTGATGAGTAAGGTTTCTGACGTTTTTTTTCTTCCTGAAATAAATGTTTATTTTGAAAAAGTAAAAACTGACATCTAATAAAATGTATGATGTAAAAAATTTAAATAAAGTCAAGAAAATACATAATTACAAGCTTTATTACCTTACCAAAGTTTACCTAATAAAATGAGCTCGACATGGAAAAGATCATTATACTTACAACATAATTATGTCCTTATTGGTGTAGCTTTGAAGTATTTGATTGGCAATTTATGTTAGCAACGTGGGTTGTGGTGGCTCGTTCTCTCACTGTGATTTTATTCGGTAGAGTAAATTAATTTCAACCCAATATTTTACCTACAAATGCAGAGTCATTGGATCAACGTCATGGTTACAGTTTTATTTGTGTTCGGTTTCGGATTATTTGGACGCTAGTTTAAAAGTGTTTTAACTCTCATAAAATGATTGTTTTTATGTTTCTGCAAAGTATCGATCGAAAATCGTCTTCAAATTCAAAATCATTTATTCATGTAGGTATCATTGATACACTTATGCACGTCATTTTTTTTAATGAACCAGCTTTTCGCAAAGGTGCTTTGTCATGGAGGAGAAGAAAAGCCGAAAGAAACTCCTCAGCATATCATTTAAAAATAAAAGCTTATGTCGTTTATAATGTTTTTATAATGTTTTATACCATAATCTGAAGCAGGAGACTAAATAAAATATGTATATTTTCACAACTTTCTTTTCATAATAGGAAAAAACATATTATGTTTTTAAAGATTAGTTGAAATAACAACGGCAAGTACTCATGCTAGTATCATAAGCTTATCTCTCGAGCCACTCCTGGTCTCCTGCTGCGGGCCCCGAGCCCCCGACAAAGCTACAGTGATTTGTGTGGTTTGCAAGAAACGAATGGAATAGAGAATGAGATCACTTCGTCTTCCGGCCGTTGCCTCGCGACCTGCTTTGTTCTTATTCAGCGTTCGTACAGAATTGTGGCAGAGCCTTTCAATATGCTCCGGAAATTACCGAAATAGTTTCCAACGACATTGACTTGTGTACTTGCACTCGCTTGCCAGGAACTAATAAGGAAGTTACTGAACTCGCTAATAAATGAGACGTTCTGTCTTAGTCCTTGACCGAAAAAATATGTCTATAACTTAGTTACAGATAGGCCAGATGAAGGTCAGACCAATGTTTTTCGTTATCGATGAAGTTACATAAGAAACTTTGGGTGCTATCATAAATGAGATTCTTGACAGCGTCCTTTACCGATTTTGGTAGAATTTTAAAGGCAATTCATTTGAAAAGCATGAAATAATTGTTATTATTAGCTAGGAATCAGAAAAAAATTTTGACTGGAGCTTTAAGTGACTCAGAAACTATATCAAATCAAATCAAATCAAAATCTTTTATTCATATAGGTATCACTGATACACTTATGCACGTCATTTTTTAATCTACCAGCTTTTCGGAAAGGTGCTTTGTCAAGGAGGAGAAGAAAAGCCGAAAGAAGATACCTATTATGGTAAGCCATAAACTTATACGATAATTTCACGACGTAAAGTGATGGAAAGGAAAGTTCTTTTCTGAAGCTTTTTGTGTTTTATTTGTACTGGTATGAGTGCAATAAAATGCCTGTAATCCATTGAACAAAAATTTGGTCACTGTTCCTTTTGTAACATAAACGATGTTTACAACACGACAAATCGTGTTCGAGCTCAACAAAAACACTCGTGCAGTTCCAAAGTGAATTTTCACTGCTGTAAATATTTCTGCCATCTTGGACCTAGTATTGGGATAGAGCGGAATGCTTAAGATCCTCGCGTCTCTCAAGATGTCTCGAGTGACAAGTACTTCCCAATATTACGGTAGATGCTGTCGCTTTATAAAAGACGCTCCTGGCACTCCCCGGTCTCCTCGGTTGGCTGGAAGTAAAAATAGGGGTAATTTAAAATTCGGTGTGACACAGCTTGTTTGGTGAGGAAATTTTTCCGACTATTTAGATGTTCTCTTAAATAGGAAGTGTTTTTGGATTTACCTACATTTTGGTTGCAACTTTTTATGTTCCAAACTTTATCAACCGCATAAAAAAATTTGTGTAATGTTTTAGAACTATTGAATACCTGTCAATCATTCTCAAATACCGTTGCTTAAGTAAACATTGAACATGCTTAGATGTCCTCTTTTTTAACTTAGAAAAGAAAAAAATACCGAGAGACGCCGCGGGCGCACCCTAGTTGCTCGTTCGGAATGATTCACGGGAACATTTTCTAGTTGTTCCCCCTGTTCAAGGAAGTAATATATTACGTCATTTGGTGCATCCTCTTCCGACGTACGAAAATCCTCATATTCAAGTAGGATTCGTGAGATTACATATGTGTGACATTAAGTATTCGGGGACATAATATATCATTTTGATTTCTGTCGAGTGCTTAGGTTGATTATGTAAAAAACCAGGTTAAGTAATACTTTTGCGGTTCATAGCTGGGTGAGTGTTGTGATCTATGGAGCAGGTGGAGTGTTAGACGGCTCCTTAGAAGCCTCAGAAGGGCTAGAGCCCAGCAGGTAACTGGCTGTTATTTTCAATAAATAAGCAACGACCCTGTAGCCTATTTGGTACCGACCCTGCCTGCGAAGGAAGGGGTCCCTGGTTCGATACAAGACCGGAGCAGATATTTATGTGATAAATGAATATTTTTACTCGGGTGCAGGGTGTTATTGTGATGTTATTATGTGTCATGGATGCCACCCGCGACACAGGTAATAACCTACTGCGGGCTATAGCTATGAAAGTGTTTTAATTTTCGGTTCAAATACTTATTATACCTAAGTACTATTATTTCTTCTGTGGTAAAACCGATGCATACTTAACGTGTGTGTGTTGTTATGTAGCTTAACAATAAGTACTCACCAGCAATATAAAGTATAAGGCGCTCCACCCACTGAAGACGCGTCCCGCCGCGGTGCGCGGAGCGACGGATAACGCAACTGCGCGCGGGGCGCCTTCCCGCGCGTCTCCGCGTCGGCAGTGTGTTGTGCTAGATGTGATTTCTATATAAATTGAGATAATTGCATACAATGGTAAAATCTGCCATCCCGCGCACCGCGACGGGGCGCGGTGCAGTGGGTGGAGCGCCTTATTGTAAAATGTATTTCACGATAGTAACTCGAGTTTGAAACTAATTAACTATTGCTTAAATTTATATCTTAAAAGCCGTTGCTAATATGCGATCTAACTTTGAAACGGCTTGTAGAACGTGAATTCACACTCGCGCGGAAACGTTCGTCTTTCAAACTAATACACTCGTCTTCACTCTCCTTCACACTGTGGATATCAATCCGTAGAACTCGCTAGAACTTGAGAAAGTAGCGACAGTTTCATAGGATCAATTAATAATACCTATGTATTCCCTTTGAACACATAATTATGTCATTGTACTTTTTTCCATGGCTTCACTCCACTAATGGATCACTGTGGTCTAGAATACGGGTCTGTCCTGTAAATGAGGCGTAGAGCATGCTCTATCACGCTGCTTCAATGTGGATTGAAGTAGGGGTTAGGGAGTAGGGGTTAGGGAGTAGGGGTTAGGGAGTAGGGAGTAGGGGTTAGGGAGTAGGGGTTAGGGAGTAGGGGTTAGGGGGTAGGGGTTAGGGAGTAGGGGTTAGGGGGTAGGGGTTAGGGGGTAGGGGTTAAGGGGTAGGGGTTAGGGAGTGGCCAACCCAAGTGTCGGAAGCTTTTGGTGCTGCCCGAAAGCTTCCGACATGGCTTAACGACTGTTGTCGTAAGGTAACAGTGTGGCCGACGGCTTTACATGTCCTCTGAAACGCAGAAACGCTTAAGAGATTGCCACTAGCGGTCACCCATTATAATAATATAGTTGCTAGGTATACTAGCAACGTACACGAAAAATGTTCCCCTTTTACAAAAAGGGTAATACTTGCTCCAGTCGCACCTGTAACGAAATAAGCAATATTTACTATAACTGATGTGACATTTTGTACCTCAATAATCGGGAGTTGCTCAACAACTCTCACAAGGTTCTTATTTTTGTATAGTTACTCCATTTTTCCTGTTTTAAAAGACTTTGATTTTTTGTTATTAGGAAACTTGATTATTTGTCGTGATACTTAATAGTACCTATTGGTACAGAAGAGTCACTCCGTAAAATCATTTAAATCAATAGGAACTCTTGCTCCGACACAATAAAGTGTAAATCAGGTTGCGCTAATCGTCAACAGACGTTGACATCTAGACGTTGCCTCTCTTTCTTATCATAACCCTTATCCATTCTGACAACATCAGGGTTGTCTTCCTTTTTTGTGAAGACACAATATGTGACAGATCACGAATGTATGACACGGCCGGCGCGGCGTGGCGGTGCGTGGCAGTCTGGCAGTCCTTCTGAAATTGGCCCGAAACGTCAAACGCGGCACTTGTTACATCATACTAAAAGTGCGGAGTGCGACAGGCCTGGTAATAGTAACAAAAAAACTCCATAGCTGTATTTACTCAACCCTTGAAGAAGAAAATAACTTTGAAGAAACTAACTTTTATATTTTATTGTGCCGAAGCAGATTCTGATCCGTTTTCCTTGATGAATCGTATCCAGAATCGTAACATAAATTACAAAAATTCCAATCTTGAGTGTTTTCAGCGTGATATAATCGAGATGTTGGATGGAGTTGTTAATAATTAACACGCAATGTTCGTGACTTTTTATATCAAGATTATGATTGATGATTGTTATTTTGGTAAACTTGTTTTTATTTAGAACAATATTCACATATTATATACCTATGAATGTTGTGTATTTTGCAAACTTATAAATTATACTGTAACGAGGTGGAATACCTCGTTCAATATCCCTTGGCTGGCAGGTGCATTTTTCTTCTAAATTTTTAAATCTTGACAGTTCGGTTTGTTTACAAAAATGCATCTGTCAGCTGGGTTCCCTCACAGGAGCTTGGAGGAGTATGTTAATTTTTCAATTCAATTTCCTTTAAAGTATTAATATTATAGTACTAAAAATATCAATTGTGCTGGTGTTATACTGCTGATGTTACGTGTTTATGGGATTACATGATAATATCATAATTACCTGTATGTTTTGGGAGTTTATTTCACTTACGGATCTGCCCAGCCCTGGGAATTATTAATTACTTCTTGTGGAGGACGTATACCCTCGCAATATCTCAATAAATATTAGATACTTGTAAATTAAATAAATAATTGAAGCGTAACTTTTCGAGATAGAACTACAGTAATAAGCAACGGACAATCGATTAATATGAATCTTCTTTGCCTCGCCCCTGTTTCAATTATTAAATTTTAAGGTTGTCACAAGGTTATCTTGATGAAAATTAACTAAACTGGAGTGGTGTATAAATACAGCATAAAAATGCTTAGTTCTGTTATGACTATTTGTAACTGCAAGTGCAAAAGTAACTTTATTCCTTCTGTTTTCTTTCTTTGCCGGCAACGCATCAAAGAGTAATGTGTTACTGATGTCCATGGGAAACAGTAACCACTTACCATCGATGGTTCGTTGAATTTGTTACTAAACTTGATGGTTATACATGATACGCAACAGAGGAGGCTTCCGTAGATTTCGAAGTTGAAACATTTCCTCCGTCGACTGGTGTCCAGCTGATACTTTATTATTTTAGCTACAAACGACGCTCGAATTTGGCTCGTAGCCAACTTTCATCTGAACCGCGCGTGTCAATTCGCAGCCGACAAAATATAAACAATTTTATCTACTAAATGACTTCACAAACTAACAAAACTGCATTTGTAACTGTAGTAGTTGTTGTACTTACGTGCTCCGTAATATTTGGATATAGTGATATGGTTGACTTGCATTAGCTCGTTACGTCACCAGTGGTAGGGGAACACGTCTGCCTGCGTCTACGGCTGTCTCGTGACTGACTCAGTGTTGCCCCACTACCCGTGCTCTCGAGATAACATGATTACTGCTATAACCATAATAGCTAGGAATGGCACATTTCACCTATCACTGGATATTTCACTTGTTAAATAAACTTCACCTTTTCACACCTGTGACATGCATCGAAACCGTCTGTTACATTTAACGGGACTGTGAATTCACCACAGTATTCCTTTTACTGTGACTTAACGCCGGCCACCGGCCAAAATTCACAGAATTCCATCGTGCGAAAAAGAGAAAGCAACATTTGTGACTTGAGCCGTGCGTGAGCGAGAGCGACACAGACACTAGAAGAGAGAATTTGTTTAAGTGAAATTGCATCTTATTCGCAACGTTATTAGACTTAAGTTTGTCTGATTTCTTTCAACTTGCTTCGTTAATAATATCGCTACGGTACAAAAACTTTAAATGAAAATGAGTCTTATTTTAAACTGTAAGGTTTTGATTAAACTATGTAGGTAATTGATATTTACAACCACGTCGTGTCTCGTGAATTCGTGAATTTCGTGGAACGAAGTACGATAACGTTGACTCGGTGAGATTTCGCTTCACAGTTCATAATCATTTGTAATCTTTACTCTGCGCGCCCGTCTCGCGCACGGTTTCGTTGATATTTTAAACATACCTAGTGATAATAGTTAATGAATGAATACTGTTAGTTAGTAGTATAGATAGATAATAGTCAGGGTCCTCAAACTTAGTACAATGAACAGGGAAAGATGACAGATATTATGATACTAAATAAAGACGCATGTTCATTACAAACAGTAAACCATTGCAAGAGGTTTTTTCGGTTGAGTGGCATTATAATTGTAGTTCCATAATATTTATGTAGATAGCAGCACTTGTTCCTATTTTTTCGTTCTATAGAGATGGACGCAACGCAGATAAATATTTTTGTGTTTTTAAATATTTTTTATATTTTATTCAATCGGAATGCTGAAAAATAAATGAATTAGATAAATGTTATTAGACATATTATTAAATACAAAATATAATGTTGTATTATAATAATGCAATGACCATAGACAAGAAAAATGTTTTAATTTTGTCTTTGGTCTCTCAACGTCAAGTTTGATGAATTTGACATTGTTGTTGATTGTGTTTTTCCGTGGTTTTCGCCTAAAAAATATAATTTTATGTGAATTGTGTGTAATTTGAGTCGAATGCTGCTGTAATAGTTCCTCCAGTTATTATCATACAAAAATCCGAGATATTGTGTAGTGTTGTGCGTGGTTTTGAGTCAAGATTTTTTTTTTCCTTGTGCACCTTGATTTTACAATATCTACAAATTATTATTAAGCATTGCTGTGTACCTGGATGCTCTGAAAGAAAACATAAATAAATTCTAAAAATTATTCAATTTTTTATTTCCAATGGTTCCTCCTTCAAAATACCATAAAATAAACTGTAGTATAGACTATAGAACTAGGAACATTTTCTATTGGCTAGTGTTGCCAGGTTGTAAAATTGGATTTACGGTAGATCTACGTAATTATGTGCTGCCTGGCAACACTGGTTGACTTTTAGTTCCAGAACACTCTATAATGGCGCCACTGACGCACATTTCTAATCTTAGGCGCGAAGTTTGGTCTCTATTTCAGTATATTACAAAGTACTCTGTGATAATAGTGTACTCGAGTATTGACAAGCCGGTTGACAGTGACAATTGCAATTGCGACAAAAGTTGCGATGCATGTCATTTGTAGGAACTTCAGTGGGTTTCACTTAAGTCTGCATTTCGCTTATCATGGCAACTTTTACTTCAAGTGCGGACTTACGTGAAATCCACTGTAGCCTGGGTTCGTACAAATGACATCCATCTTAATTTTAATGTATGTGTAACCTGGGCCATTGTACCTAATAAATATGATGCTTACATAAAATACATACATAATTAAGTATGTCGATTGTTGTTTACTTGTAAAACAAACTCAATAATCTTACAAAAACATATTTATCTGCCCTAACAAAACAACAAAACATACATAAAAATAATGTAATTTGCATACAATTATAAAAAAAGATATAATACTACACTACGTAACAACTCAGTGGTGGGGTGACTGGCAACAGTAGGTAAATATTGGCATAAGTTTATTTTTTTATTTTTGAACCGATTGAAATAGTGCAAACACTAAATATTAATCCAAACTCATTACAATACATCAGGGAAAACGGCATCTAAACGGGTTGAGCCGTTCCTGAGATCAGCCAGAACAGACAAAATATACAGTTTTATTAATGTATATACATATATTTAATATTAAAAATTTTTTTAGGGGGATTTTCATGTAATTGGGGCGATTTTAGGGGTTTTTGAACTAGTTTTAGGGGGTAAATATTTTTGAGAGTTGGCAACACTGTCGCCGGTAAGTTGACCGCTGAGCTTTGGTAATGACTGAATCAAGTCACTATCACTGCGAAATGTAACGGACGGAATAAAATGCACCCACTGTGACAATACTCGTCAATAATGAAATATACCAGTGGTGATTTTTCACGGGTGATTTAACAGTGACAAAAATAAATAATTTCACGGACTTGATAGTGAAATAAAAGTAACGATATTTCCCATCGCTAATAATAGCAGTACAAACACTACATCCCTTCCTTATTAAAATCTTTATTTAATATGGAGCCCGATCCACAGTCGACTCTGCAGTTGATCGCAACTCAAGCCTTCAAAGGCCACTCCACGTCTATACCATTCAATATTCCAGTTACTTAGACAAACACATTTGTAACACGCACTATATGTATGAAGCAGGCTACGGTTTGTAAACTTGAGCCTT
This sequence comes from Thymelicus sylvestris, assembly GCA_911387775.1. Taxonomy (NCBI): domain Eukaryota; kingdom Metazoa; phylum Arthropoda; class Insecta; order Lepidoptera; family Hesperiidae; genus Thymelicus; species Thymelicus sylvestris. The sequence continues at coordinate 691,282 of OU426893.1, forward strand.
CTGGGTGCCTTCACTAGCCTCAACAAACTCAAACTGTCATATGCATGCTTCGTATAGAATTACTTATGTAGATTATACTTTCACTGCAATTATTTTAAACATTGAAACAACACCTGAGACTTTTTTCGTCTTACACCTTTCCCATTCACACCCGTTCTCCTTCTATCTTTATTAAATAATAATTATTTACATCACCTCTTAGCTTTTCATACTTCCCTCTTTCTTCTCTCTTTGATCAAGATCGCCAAGTTATTAGGTTTCATACCAACATTCAAACAAACCTCGTCATTTCTGTCTTTAAATAGACAACTTACTGGTAAAACAAACACAGGAAATATGAGAAACTCGATGAAAATTTATATTATTACTAAAAGTGGTTTACTGTCAACAACAGATTACGTACAGCTTACAACCTGCTTTCGTTTTTTAAAGACTAAAGTTTTACTTGCGAGACAATCCTCTTATATACGTAATATAAACTAGGTCCCACCGACGACCATAACACGCCAACCATGGCTAGACTCGCAACAGGAATTTCCTTTATTTAGGTGTCCTTCCTGAATGGACGGATCCAACGGATCCCAACGGACCCAACGGTGTCACATATGAATCAGACACTGCCGATACCAATCATTCACACACCAGTCATTCATTGAAATACCTCGTCTATTCATTATCTTTATTCTACATCTCAACTCCATCACGCCAAATAACTAATATGTTCACAAAATAACTACATTTTGTATGGTTTTCAAAGTTATGAGGGCCCATACTGCTGTCTAGTCAGTAATGATTTCAATTTCAAGAGGTCCATACACACTTTAGTTACTATGATTTCAAATCATGGGACCTATACTGCCGTCTAGTCAAGTAATGTATGTATGATTCTAAATTTCATGAGGTTACTACTTCCATCAAGTCAATGTATCAATCTCAATTTCATGAGGGCTCATACTGCCGACAACTCAGTAATGTATGATTTCAATTTCATGAGGGCTCATATTGCCGACAGCTCACTTCAATTCAGTAAAGTATGATTTTCAATTTCATGAGGGCTCATACTGCCGACAACTGAGTTGCGTATGATTTTCAATTTCATGAGGGCTCATACTGCCCACAACACAGTAACGTATGATTTTCAATTTCATGAGGGCTCATACTGCCCACAACACAGTAACGTATGATTTTCAATTTCATGAGGGCTCATACTGCCCACAACACAGTAACGTATGTTTATGTTAAGCAAAACTAAACTTCATTATTATTGGTTGATTTTACTCTGATTTCTATGACTCTTCGAGATAGAGTGCCTTTTAAATTTTACTTTCATTGTAACTTTAGCTTGAATACAATTTTTTTTTAACTCTGAATTTAACTAAAAACACAGAATAAATAATAGTATTTATAAATAATTATAGAAGGTGCACTAAGAAAAATTCCGAAAAATCATTTAAATAAATAGTGACTCTGGCTCCAACGCAATAAAGTGTAATTCTGATCGCACAGTGCTAATCAAAACGCGTAATGAGTTGCCTTCCTTTCTAACACTGTCGCTTATCCTCTCTGGCAATGTCAGGGTTGCCTTTTGTGAAAGAATAAAATTAATCTGAAAGTTTATCTTTATGTGTTACACATGTATTATTATATATGTGTAAACGATAATTAAATATATATCAGTTCGGACTTGATTATTTAACATCTTACCGAAAAACACGCATCAATAATAATACACACACATGTAGTACTCCGTGTCACAAAAGGTATGTACGTTAATTGGTATCGTAAGGCATTTGCTGCCTAATACACAATCATTTACGATTTACGATTTCATGTAGGTTCGTACTACCTGACACACACAATTATGCACGATTTACAATTTCATGTAGGTTCGTACTACCTGACACACACAATTATGCACGATTTACAATTTCATGTAGGTTCGTACTACCTGACACACACAATTATGCACGATTTACAATTTCATGTAGGTTCGTACTACCTGACACACACAATTATGCACGATTTACAATTTCATGTAGGTTCGTACTACCTGACACACACAATTATGCACGATTTACAATTTCATGTAGGTTCGTACTACCTGACACACACAATTATGCACGATTTACAATTTCATGTAGGTTCGTACTACCTGACACACACAATTATGCACGATTTACAATTTCATGTAGGTTCGTACTACCTGACACACACACTCACGCACGATTTACAATTTTATGTAGGTTCGTACTACCTAACACACACATTATAGTTATTGCAATAAGTACATTATGCACCAAAATTTATGACCTATCAAGTCCATCAAATTACTCACGTCAACAATCCTTCAGGCAGGTAAGTACTTAATTATGAGTTTATGACCCCGAAATCAACCTAAGTAGATCAATAATTGGTAGCGCCATTATAGCTAATTAGATTAGATTACCAAACTTTAATTGTAATCTATTAAAATTATTAATTACTAAGGTCATAGCATTGGTATAATCTGCAAATCTGTTTAAAGAGGACTTCTCGATTTATAACTAAATACATCCAGCTTAATAAATATTTTTTGGACGTCAGGAGAGTTTCTCCTTCACGATTTTTGTGGAATTCTGTCAAAACCAAGGCTCGGCTTCTCCAGGGCTATGAATTTACTACAGCGTATCAAATCGTGCGTCTTCAAAAGGGCGCTTTCCTCAGGCTACAATAATAAATAGCAACATTTTAAACATTGCTGCACCCATTCGAACAAATACAATTATTGTTCTCAATTTAAAAATAAAAACTTACTCCTTTTGTGCACGAATAACTCAATGATAAATATATAATATGATTTCCGTGACAAAACTTAGTTTAATCACAGTAACAACACAAGAACGCGTCTAGCTCGCAAGCGCTTTTGACCCTCACTGCCAAAAAATTCAAAATTCAACACAAAAACTAAATTAGAAAAATAAACTTGTCTCATCGCGAAGATTTGAATTTCGGTGTCGTGGCTTGTATAATGGTTCCTAATAGGAACGATGATAGGAACTTCCTATCATCTCCCAATACGCAATGATATTCAAAATATAGATACGTTATGCCCTTATAAACCAACCAAGAACTCCGTTCTGAAAAGAGCCACAACACACACACACGCCCATCCTTTGCTCCACTACACCAATCACATTGGTACAATACACGAGGGCATTCTAACGCTGTATGTCAAATGTCAAGCACTTCTGACCACAACAAAAGCGTCATGTGTTAACAGAGCGACCACGACCATAACGGTCAATTACCCGCTCCCGCGCTCCTCATCGTCGGCGCGCCAGTGACACATCCACCATAGAACCCTAACGATGTTGCTATTCTTATGACGGAATAAATGTTTCTTTCCTTCTTACGCTACCGCCCATCAAACCGACTTTATTTATGATTACCCACATTATGTTATTATATTTTCAGCCGTGTAGTGCAGCCGTGATAGTCAAATACCAAAAGGAAAGACTGCTAAAGAATCACAAAGAACTTACAAGCTGGAATAGGGACCCGGCGCCGCAACGTTAAATTACGTTAACCGTATTACAACAGCTTGTGATAGTTTATGTATATTATTTTCAAAAGAAATACAAGTGCATGGCTGCATGTATACCAAGGCGGCTAGGCATGTATGTATGTTTGATACTGCCAATGCAATACCTTCATAACAGAACATAATTTTTATCAAACAACTTCAGTTCCGTTTTTTATCAGAATTCATATCAAAACGACTGCAATTATTTCAGTTTATCATACCTACACATGTACTTTGTAACTAAAGCAAAACTACGTTTGAATGAAACCCAGGACCTGCGTAGAATATAACTAATAGTCATAAAAACAGCTAATTTTATTGACAATTACCCTTACTGTTATAGTTTTATGGCCGTGAAGAAGCAAACTCACTCTCAACAATTAAACTTAACTTGCATGTGCGGCCATCTATAATGGTAGTAAAATCTATACTTTATAAAGCCGAAGAGTGCTAAATAAACAGCTAGACCTAAATAAATTTCACTAATTTAGGGAACCCTTTTATTCTTGAATATTTTAAAGTCCCTACTCCTTTATTTAAGTTCATAATTTGTATAATGTTATCTCCTTTTTAGTACTAAGTGTTGCTGTGCAACACACACACGCAACAGTGGATGCCGGACACCATTCGCTCATTTAAAACAAAAAATGGCGCTTTACAAAATAGTAGTTTTTCAGTATAGCCATTCAAAGTTTTCAACTCAACATTGCGATCACTATCTATGAAGAAAACTGAAATATATCGTTGCAATTAGCCTCTCTCGTCAGTTCGCCCAACCTACTTTTAGTTAGGCACTAAAAACATGCTAGTAAATAAGTAGTTATTCAAAAAATATATTCAGAAAAAGTTCCGCATGATGCCACTTTTTCTCATTGGCACACATACGCAACCTTAACCAAACACGCGGCACCACACGCAATACTCCATTTATGTAGCAATCCCTCCAACAGATCGATACTGTGCATTGAGGTATAAGTATACATAGAGAAGACATCTCGAACAAAATGTGTGTCCCCGCCGGGAGGTTCTATTTTCAAAATTGAGCCCCTGTTCTCCTTCCAAAATCGAACGAATCCATTGGACATTGAAGCCGCGCGGCGTCAATTCATTGGAACACACATTGTGCTCGCGGTGTCCGTTCCATACGCTAGTAATAATACTTCAATGATACTGTGTATTATATTTAAAACGACACAGCTAAACACTAAATATCACTTCTTATTTAAAAACAAAACCTGCCTCGCTATCACTTTCAGCTAAATAAGTGACATTATATCCAAAATGTCATTTATGTTATTATTACTTCAGTAGCGTGAATTACGCTTATAACACAAAATGCCACTTTTTACTCACCGCACAGTTGTTTTTACAATGTCAATCAATGCCATTTTTCAGAAAACAAAGGGAATTGTGTAGGTAGCGGTAATGGCGGCAATTTTTATACCTAATTAGAGAGAGAACTTCGATAATTATGATGATTTTGCTCAATACGTTATTTAAAGTTACAGCACACCTAAACAAATTCTCGAGTTAACTATTCGGCACTAATATTAACATTCGTCTGTTGATTATTTCTTGCATCGACGTGTTATTTTCCCTTCAACTCTTCCTTTATCAACACAAAATAAAATATTTATTGCACTGACCTTTTGACCTCGTCGCCATTATGTAGTAGTTGTTGTACTTACGTGCTCCGTAATATTTGGATATAGTGATATGGTTGACTTGCATTAGCTCGTTACGTCACCAGTGGTAGGGGAACACGTCTGCCTGCGTCTACGGCTGTCTCGTGACTGACTCAGTGTTGCCCCACTACCCGTGCTCTCGAGATAACATGATTACTGCTATAACCATAATAGCAGTACAAACACTACAGTAACAAATGGACAAAAAAGTTACAAGTTGCAAAGTTATATAACTGCAACAAATTGAAACACAATGTTTTTGATCTCAAACTTTCTATTATCATTTTGAAGTTCTCAATCCGTTTTGTGCCCTTTAAGTCTTTTGAATTAGGTACCAAAAATAGCAATGAAATGCTGAGACTGATTAGAGTTAATAATATAAAGATTATTTTTCCAGTCGCATGAATTGACTGCATTACTAATATTCACGTATTAGCCATAACGTATTGACTCATTCATTCATGCCGCCAGCTAGGAGAAGGGACAAGATTTTTAGGGTTCCGTAGCCAAATGGCAAAAAACGGAACCCTTATAGATTCGTCATGTCTGTCTGTCTGTCTGTCTGTCTGTCTGTCTGTCTGTCTGTCTGTCTGTCTGTCTGTCCGTCCGTATGTCACAACCACTTTTCTCCGAAACTATAAGAACTACACTATTGAAACTTGGTAAGTAGATGTATTCTGTGAACCGCATTAAGATTTTCACACAAAAATAGAAAAAAAACGATAAATTTTGGGGGTTGCCCATACTTAGAACTGAAACTCAAAAATTTTTTTTTCATCAAACCCATACATGTGGGGTATCTATGAATAGGTCTTTAAAAATGATATTGAGGTTTCTAATATAAAGTGGAAAAATGTGTGTCCCCCCCCCCCCGTAACTTCTAAAATAAGAGAATGATAAAACTAAAAAAAATATATGATGTATATTACCATGCAAACTTCCAACGAAAATTGGTTTGAACGAGATCTAGTTAGTAGTTTTTTTTTAATACGTCATAAATCGTAAACCGCAATTTACCTCGATCAAAGTTACAACGAACTTCAAGAACTTATATATTATGTTATTTGCTGCTACGGAACCCTTCATGGGCGAGACCGACTCGCACTTGGCCGCTTTTATTTTCAATTAGATACCTCAAATTCAAAATCATTTATTCATGTAGGTATAATTGATACACTTATGCACGTCATTTTTTTAATGAATCAGCTTTTCGCAAATGTGCTTTGTCATGGAGGAGAAGAAAAGCCGAAAGAAACTCCTCAGCACATCTTGAACTAAATACTCATATAAATGACCTTTGAATAACCATTTCTTCGGGTTAAAATCTGACATAAGTTGTCTGAAGTGATGTGACTGAGGGTCCAGCGCTTAATATTTTATGGCTACAAAGTTTTCACAATCTATCAGATGACTACAATTCTTCCAACTGCACGAAAAACTATTCGTGTGCAGATTAATAGCCTCTCGCATTGCGATGCGGAATGCTCGTCTAGAACAAAAGCATCTTTCATACCATAAAAATGATAAAGCACGTCTGTTTTGCAGCGTTATCGGGGGAAAAATTTACTTTAGACTTTTGTAATTGCTGAAGTTTTGTGAAATATGCCCCTGGTTGAAATTAGTAGCCGCTGGGTTTAATAAAATTTAATTCTTAGTTAGGCTAAGTGGCTTGTTACATGGCAATAATTTACCGAAAAATATTACTCATACTTGTCATACTAGGTAGGTACATACCAAATAAAATAAAACAATTCATATAAAATATGATTTTAAAACTTCTTTTTTGTAGACGTATCGCATCGTCATAATATATTCAAAATATTTGGAGAATGAGAATAATTGCAACCTATATGTAAATATTCTACAGCTAGGTTTACGTATTTCCTAAACATAATATAAAATCCTTATACATAATTTCGAAAAACAATGAAATAAATGTGATTAAATGCGTCACTGAGTAATACCTAAGTTCCTTATTTAATTCAATTATTATAATATTTCTATCCTTTGCTAAACATAAAAAAAATCATCGTCTTGATTGAGGTAGTAGCCCAGTGCCGATAGCTCTAAAAACGGTAAAAAGTGGAAGAAAATTATAGTAGAATGAAACCTAAATTACGGGCGATCTGAGGTCGGGAAGGGGGGGGGGGGGGGTTGGAGGGGGGGTTTAAGGGAAAAAAATGGCTTATCTCGATTTCCGGAAAAACTACAAGTCCTATTGAAAAAAGTTGAATGGCAAAGTTGTAGGCAATAAAAAGATCTACAACTTTTGTATTTACACTCTTTTACATAACATCAAAATTTATGTGAAAAATTCAAAAAAACACGTTTTTGGTTTTTTATTTTTATCTTTTACAAAAAATATTTTTTTTTCACGAAATTTGGTGAAAACTTACCTTTGTATGTCCTTAACATACTGTAATTTTTTTGATTCAAAAAAATATTTTTTTCTACCTTATTTTGACCTTAAATCAAAAAAACAACCTTATTTTCAGTCGAAAAATCTCACGTCAAAATATCAGATTTTTTTAAAAAATCGGTAGTCCTTTTGTTCGTTGGAATCTCTACTTTCTAATGGTATATAAAAACTTATACACTACTATGGTAAATGTTCTCAGAAAATGCAATGAAACGACAACTATTTTCGCAAAAAAAATTCGGATTCCATTGATTGCATATAAGATTGCAAAAAACATGCGAAAATAGTAGTCTTTTCATAGCATTTTCTGAGAAAATTTACCATATTAGTGTATAGGTTTTTATATACCATTAGAAAGTAGAGATTTTCGCAAAAAAAAATTCGGATTTCATTGATTGCATATGAGATGGCAAAAAACATGCGAAAATAGTAGTCGTTTCATTGCATTTCTGAGAACATTTACCATAGTAGTGTATAGGTTTTTATATACCATTAGAAAGTAGAGATTCTAACGAACAAGAAGATTACTGACTTTTAAAAAAAATAAGATATTTTGAAGTGAGATTTTTCGACTGAAAATAAGGTTGTTTTTTTGATTTAAGGTCAAAATAAGGTGGAAAAAAATATTTTTTGAATCAAAAAAATACAGTATGTTAAGGACATACAAAGGTAAGTTTTCACCAAATTTCGTGAAAAAAAAAATTTTTTTGTAAAAGATAAAAATAAAAAACCAAAAACGTGGTTTTTTGAATTTTTCACATAAATTTTGAGGTTATGTAAAAAAGTGTAAACACAAAAGTTGTAGATCTTTTTATTACCTACAACTTTGCCATTCAACTTTTTTCAATAGGACTTATAGTTTTTCCGGAAATCGAGATAAACCATTTTTTTCCCTTAAACCCCCCCTCCCCCCCCCCTTCCCGACCTCAGATCGCCCGTAATTTATTTTTCCTATAATCTTCGTTATATTCTCTTCCTTTTGCAATAGGTTTCATTCTACTATAATTTTTTTCCGTTTCAAAAATTATCGGCACTGGACTATAGGTGCAATATTCTTACTCCGACACTTGTCACAGTTACAATATCCATAGATAAAACTTGAGAGGTGTCAAGGGACACCCGGATGGAACGAAGTTCCTTGCAGTCAGTACTAGGATAGCAAAAACATGCAGCAAGTGTGCCAAAACAAATCTAAGGTATTAAATCACACTCGCTTGCATGTTTTTGCTATGCTAGTACTCTGGCTTGCTTTCTATGTAAAAAAAACTACGACGGCAAAAAGTGTCGTTACCGGCAAAAAGTGTCGTTACCAAATTTTCCGCGTAGCCCCCTTTCGCAACGCGTGATAAGGAACTTCGTTCCAAAAAAATCTTAGCCAAATTCCAATCAAAACACTCGACTCTTTCTCTTCATTCAGATTCTTTGCAATGCATGCCGTAAATCTGATTGAGTTTGGCCCTCGGCTGGAATCAAAGTGGCAGCTAAATACAGAAACTCGGGGCTTAAGGGAAATGAATATTCAGTGCGAAGTGCTGTGAGGACTGCAGGTTACCGCCGGGAGATTAGGGACTCGGACGAGGTGCCATCAACTATTTATTTGGCCGTGCCACCACATACTCCATACCTTTGGATTGGGGTATGTACCGTTTGTTCACTAAATTAAACCATCGACAACTGAGCGGGTCTTAATTTTTATAGGTCATAAATGTGTAAAGTTTGGAATATAATGGTAACATAAAAGTAGTCGACTTCAAAATTAGGGATAACTCAAAGACTACTCGTTAGATCTAGCTCAAATTTTAATGAGACTACATAACAAGCACCGGCTTTAGAATATAATAAGAATCATCAAAATCGGTAAACCCAGTAAAAAGTTATGAGGTAGCACACATAAAAAAAACAGTCGAATTGAGAACTTCCTACTTTTTTTGAAGTTGGTTAAAAACGGCCATAGTTGCCTCAATAAAACTCAGTGCTTTATTGTTTGTAACACACAGAAACATCAAACACAAAAGCAATTGAGCACTGTCTAAAAATACGCATATGCTTTAGTACTTCGAACACCTATGAGCATGAATCATACTCGTAAGCATAATATGCAGGTAAATCAGACATCTATATCCATGAAAACGGATATCATAGATTTTGACTTACTAATAGACAAAGTTCATAAATGGCAGCCTCAGTGTTATGTAATGTTCCCCATAATTCCCATTATTTCTACGCTGTTTATTATTATTTATAGATAGCTTTACCAATGAAAGGTTGTTAAACAAATTACGAAACACATTATATTTTAGGGTGTTTCCACACAATATCCATGTTTTTATTGAACATTATTTTCTATTAGAATATTTGTATTATAGACAGCCATTCCAGAATAAAATTTAAAATTTGTTTTTGATAAACTTGGGAGTACACGACATCTGATCACTGATTTGCTTTTTACAGACAAACAGATGTAGGTATCTACTTCAGCGAAAAAAATAGTAAGAGACCTAATCCAAAAATATACAATGAACTAATTATAATAACAATTATTCTAGAAAAATAATATAAATTATCATCCCCATTTTTCTGTGGACAATTTTTGTCTATTGGAAAACATGTGGGAGCACCCTTAGTGAAAAGTTTTCATGGGGTTCGGGGGTAGTTCCGATGCTAATGGCTGGAAATTACGCACATTATAGGAGATTTACTTTAATCTAAAGAGGGATGAATGGATACCGGCCAATTTTCATCCATTTTCTAATAGAAATATTTTGTTTGCGAAAGGGTAATTTAGTTGGAAAGTGCGGTGATTATTCACTTTTTATATAAAGTGGTAAATGGGCCAGTAGTTCATCCGGTGTTTACTGTTAATGGAAATAAATTATCTCATCAAAAATATGAATGTAAAATGAGAGCCAAGTTCAAAACAAAAGAATTGAGATCAAAATGGGTGCCAAGTTAAGTGTAGAAAATCCTTATATTTAGTCACAAGGGTATGTAATTCAAGCTCTACATTTGACTTGGCTAGCTTTCATTAGTAAGTAAAAATATTTTTATTAAATGTGCCAAACATTTAAATAGGTTAAATAGGTCTCGAATTTTGAAGGGGTCAAAAGTATAAATATAAGTAAGTATAAGTGTTTATAAAATGGCGCTGTGTTACCAGCTCCCTTTTTTGAGCTTTGGCTGGACACGCTGCCGCGTGTCTAAATAGTGTTATTTAAATGTATAAATTAATTGGTTATTTTTTAAATAACCGAGCAGATGAGCCAACTGACGATAAATGGTAATTGCGGCCTTTGGTTATGGTAATTGATGATACCAAACAAATCACCGATGGTATTATAGTTTCTGCTACTACTCGCTGAGTAGCCTTCTAAATGTGTGAAGATACGCAAGCTGAAAGTATTTCTATAGAAATACAACTCTACATAAATTGAAGTAAAATCACCACGCAATTCAAATACAGTAGAGGAAGAAAGGGTAAATATCCTTGTGCATATTGTTGCTCAGAAACGAAAACTGGATGTTAATGTCATTAGTGGGCTGCCGGAGCTTCCGAGTTGTTCGAAACAAGCGAACGTATCCCGTAATGGGTGTAACAAGACGCGAGAGTTGCGGACGGAATTGAGGGGCGTCGGAATTGAGGAATGCTAAGTATCATAGTACCATGAATTAGTAATGATGGTTGTTAGGGTTCCGTAGCCAAATGGCAAAAAACGGAACCCTTATAGATTCGTCATGTCTGTCTGTCTGTCCGTCCGTATGTCACAGCCACTTTTCTCCGAAACTATAAGAACTACACTGTTGAAACTTGGTAAGTAGATGTATTCTGTGAACTGCATTAAGATTTTCACACAAAAATAGAAAAAAAACAATAAATTTTGGGGGTTCCCCATACTTAGAACTGAAATTCAAAATTTTTTTTTTCATCAAACCATGTGGGGTATCTATGTATATATTGAGGTTTCTAATATCATTTTTTTCTAAACTGAATAGTTTGCGCGAGAGACACTTCCAAAGTGGTAAAATGTGTGTCCCCCCCCCCCCCCATAACTTCTAAAATAAGAGAATGATAAAACTAAAAAAAATATATGATGTATATTACCATGCAAACTTCCAAAGAAAATTGGTTTGAACGAGATCTAGTAAGTAGTTTTTTTTTAATACGTCATAAATCGTAAACCGCAATTTACCTCGATCAAAGTTACAACGAACTTCAAGAACTTTTATATTATGTTACTTGCTGCTACGGAACCCTTCATTGGCGAGTCCGACTCGCACTTGGCCTATCTTTTATTTTTGAATTACGATCATATATTTCAAACTTTCTTTGATATTATTGTTGACGATCCGTGTGGCGCAATGGTTACCACGCCGGATCGCCGCACCAAGGGTCCTGGGTTCGATTCCCAGCGAGGCGGAAATTTGAATGATGAGTTTGAATTTCTGTTCTCGGTCTGGGTGTGAATGTCCTTGTCTAGTGTGTTGTCCATGGCACCCACGACACAGGGAATCCTAGTGTGGGGCTATGAGTGTGAAGCGTGTGAAGCGTTTTTATTGTTTCTGTCTACTAGGAAGAAATTAAGTAAGAACAGCAAAGGATAAATAGCTGGGAACAAGTAACAGTAACTAAACAAGGAACAAGTAACGTATGATAAACAAATAAATACAAAGATTGTAAACGGTTTGAAAGGACAATGTTAAGTTAAAGGTAAATATATAGAAAGTATAGAAACTGTCTCAAATGCCGTTAGTAACTGCGAAGGAATAAAGTAAATAATACATGACATGATTCCTAACAGGTAGGCGTACAGACGTCCTCTTTGTGAGCTAACCTTTGAAATTCCATTTTAAGAACTCTAGGCTAGACAGACTGACGGTTGCCGAGTAGTTTTGTCTTCAATGTTTTATTTAGTGATGAAATGAGAAAAATACAGGTTTATTTACTTATTTTCTTTACTTACAGTAAAATAAAGTAGCGCTGAAATATTATTCGTGCTTCAACTTATTATACTTATGTATGGCGATTTTCATGATAATAATCATTTGAACGTTGTACAAGTAGGTCACTTCAGATGGATATACGAATACGAGTGTTACATAATGGACCATGTTGACATTGTGACAATTTTTTATATTACAAAAAATACATTTTAGGGTTATTGATTATAAAATAAGGCCACTGGAGTGTTTCAAATTCAAAGGAAAAGGTAATAAAGTATTCATACGGAATAACATAAATTAAGTGCGTATAAAAAAAATTTATCTGCGATGTTCGTAATCGGCATTTCAGCAAACAATAAATAATGCACCAATTAGTAATGTCTTCGTCCATCTTTGTAATGCGCGGCGATCGTTTATGGAGCTTGGTGTACATTAGCTTCCTCTTGACTGAGTAACCTTTATTCATATTTTTAACCGACTTCAAAAAAGGAGGAGGTTCTCAATTCGACTGTTTTTTTTTATGTTTGTTACCTCAGAACTTTGGACTGGGCGAACCGATTTTGATGATTCTTTTTTTAATCGAAAGCTGGTAGCTGTCATGTGGTTCCACATAAATTTTATTGAGATCTGACAATGGTATCCATGAGAAAACCACATAAGTCGTAAATTTGTGTTAAGATGTGCGCGAAAAATTGACGGATAACTCAATATCACGCCAACCGATTTCGATGATTCTTTTTTTAATCGAAAGCAGGCGCTTGTCATGTGGTCTCACATAAATTTGAACGAGATCTGACAACTATGTAGTTTTTGAGACTATGAAGTCGGTTATTTTTTGTTAGTAAAATTTAGATTATTTTGTTTTAGATCAGTCAAGACCATTTTAATTTAACAAATCGAACCCTCACAATCAGAACGGAATAAAATAGCCAGCCATTATGCAACGTTACATTGTAAAAGAGTTCAAAGTGAAACGTTATAAGTAAAGCACAATTATTTCACAAATAATTTTCATCTTACCACACATGGCTACAATCGTCCCTTTCCAGTTTTTCCCTTATCTCTGAAAGCGAAGTGAAATCTTAATGTTATTGAAGTACCGCATTGCACGAGTTTTCCTCTAATTCAAGTGAAGTAGCATAATGTGGCACAATGAGCCATGTGGGGCGTAATAAGGGTTGATAGATGTGATGCCGAGGAAATTGGATATACTACGGCATTTGCCGTAGGATGCCTATTTCCGGCGTATACCAAATTTTGGGTTTCAAGGATATGGATGCAATTTAATATGTACGGTATGACTGGATATGGCATCTCATGATGATGTTACCCTGTGTTAACACCGTACAATGTTTTGATACGGTAGGAAGTAGATACTAGAATTACATTAGGAATTACATTATATTAACAGATATAATACTTCATAGGTATTATGTACTAGAGAAAATAAAAGAAATAAAAAAACACGCATAATAACAGAAGAAACATAAATAGGTATGTTCGTGTTTTAATATAAATCTGCCTAAAAAGTTTTTTATACAAAAATAACTGCAATTTTTTGAATTAAAAAACCCCGGAGAGTTTTATTTACACTATCTTGATCACGCCAACTTTCAAACAAAAAACCGCATCATAATCGGTCTATTTGTTTAGGAGCGATGCCACAGACAAACACACAGACACATTGACATGTTTAACTTATAACACCTATCTTGTTGCATTGCACATGACAATCTTTACGCTGTTCAGCTATAAATTGTGATTTGCAGATACAACGTTGTTACTTGTTATGGTTAACAATCCATTCTTTCAACAAACCGATAAACAAATGTACCACAATGCGTTCCCGGCGACAGTAATAAATCGGCGACATTACTCGCGCACAGCCGTTTACGCTGACTTACGACGTAATACTTCAGTTTCCTTTTATAAAGTTAAATTTAGGTCCTAACGCTGATCCTAATGCTGAGTTTAGTGATGATTTTTATCTGATTGATTTGGTTAAGTACTACTTTAAATGAAAGACTGGCTCTGAAGAACTCTATTTTTCTATTGACTTCAAAAAAGGAGGAGGTATTTAATTCGACTGTATTTTTTATGTTTGTTACTACAGAACTTTCAACTTGGAGAACCGATTTTGATGATTCTTTTTTTAATCGAAAGCTGTTGCTTGTCATGTTATGCTTTGTTCAGACGCGCCAAGATACGTTGGCCGTACTGTACCTACTTAGGTATTAGTTATGTCGGAAAACTCAGGTAAAGCCGCAAGCAGATCACTCGGTTCTAAGTGAGTTTTCTATCAAAGTGCTGATCATATTCATATCATGTATAAGTATATGACATCTAAAAATGTACCGCCAGATAGCCCGCTGGCTCAACTGTTGACTAACCTTAAAAATAAAATGTAAACAAGAATCAGAATACCGCAAACAAAAAAAAAACGCCTAATTAACTAAGCAAATTCTCGTTGTGGATGTGAGATAGACAAACGTATTTTGAAACAAAAACATCATAATGCGCTGGGTCAAATGCTCCTCAAATGTGCCGTAGTCCCTCTTTCATGAGGTTTGTAGGTCACGAATAAACAAAAGCAACAAGAACATACGGACAACTTTACAATAATTAATAGAGCTGTTCATCTTAAAATGCTACAGAAAGACTTCATTGTTTATGCAATAAAAGTAAATTTACACTTTAGGAACTTTGAAAGGCTTTATTAGAAAGTAATCTTTGAAGATACGGCGCCATAGATTTAAACATGTAATCAACAATATCTAATCCAAGTTACGCTAAAGAATCAATTTAAAACAATATTTGAAGAAGATAAACAACGATTAAAACAATATTTAGATTTACAATTTCGAAACAATAACGTATTAATTTTATCTAATCTTTATAATTTGTACTTAGAAATAATGTGAACATTATTTAAGAAGTATGATTTAATTACGAAAAAGAACTGTATTCTACTTTATACTCGTAATCCATAAAAATTCCAACCCTGGGATCATACTGGGATGTTCCTTGATTCTGATTTTGACGATATACATATTCTACACACATACTTATACTTACACGTTTGAAAATAATGCAAGTTTTATATTTTAAAATCAGCCACAAGTAGTAGTTACTCGTTTCTGGAAAAATATAACATTAAATAATATTTACAGCTACTTTTTTAAAAGGCACCATAATTATTATGATCAATTCGGCTATGTATCTAGATCATTAAAAGAAAACCTTATCTGGCAAGTCAATATACATATACTTACCTTACAAAAGTGCATTAAATACCAATACAGATGCTTCAAAAGCTATATGTGTTTTTAGTGGCATCCTTTACCACGCTGCCCCACTAATTAAGTGGATAGCTTGCCACTTGATGAACCGTACTTTAGTTCCTTAACGTGTTTTCCGAAGTACGGAAGTTGCGCCTAGCGATGGGCCGTTCAATTTCCGACCGCTCGGTGTTTAGCTTCACGCTTTCCGTCACGCTGACAGAAGAGCTAAGAAGGCCAATATTTACCGGTACTACATTAGGCCAATCTTTTTAAAGCCAGCACTCAAGTCAAAACAAACGCTCAAAAAACAGTGTGGCCTTAAAACCGTCGGGATTAACAATTAAGATTAGAGCAGGCGTAATGAAATCTAAACAAAGGCGTGCGACTGCCTCATGCCGGCTAAATGCGAGGCGAATTAATGGACGCTTATACAAGGCCCTGTTTTTATTCCACCGAGCTAAGGGACCAAGTCCTAGTAATTTTACTTTTTTACATTTTCCTGCAAATATTATCATTGTTTCATCGTTTTATGTCCCGGACCAATGACCTCGTTCTTCAGTCTGTACTTCATTCTAATCGTCATTGAATGACAAAAGCGACAAGTCCCTCATGTAATATTTGTCTTAATCCTGATGGTACATAATAATGTGCATATTGTGCATAGTAGGTACTAGGATTTTTTGAAAGCATAGCTAATGATATTGTAATTTCCCTAGAATCGTACGTTACATGTTTTTAATTATATTGTGTTTCATTGCAATATCAAAAGAGCAAGTATAAGTGGACCCGACGCTTCCTGCTTGTACAGGCTTCATGTATTCAGCCATGTAGCCAACTCTCTGTTCATGGCGCACCTAGCTGAATAACGAAAATGAAATCGGATAATATGTCGCCCCTGGTTAGTTTATTATGGTAAATAAAATCAAATATAGTTAATAGTATCAGGCGTTACTTTGCGGAAATCCATTGTTATTAAGTTAGTATGCTCACTTTCCGTCTAACCATCGTAGAGTCAACTTACCCTGATGATGCTCCGTTTCGGGGCGAAACACGTGTTGGTGCTGGTATGTATGTTGGTATATACGTTTAATTATTGTAGTGCATGTTTCCGTTGTGGGAGGGAGGGAGGTGCCACGCATGTTTTAAAGTATATACCATCATACATGTTAAACGCGGATTGTTGCAAAGTAGACTAATACTAACTTAATAAAATCAAATATTCTCATCCATGAAACAGCTTGATGATGTATAGAATTCACACGTCGTCGATTTACGAGTTAAATTCACACGTCGTCGATTTACGAGTTACAATCGAGGTATTAAGTACATAACCGTAAACCGTAACCAAGCTAATTCATAGTTATTCGAGTAGCGGCTGCAGACTCCGCGCTCTTGAATTTGTAACCAGTATTTAATTAAAATGTCTACTTTCATACAACACCGAGGACTAATTTACGAACCCAGACTGGTTATAACGTCTCGAGTACCCCTGGCTTGTGCTCGAGACGCACATTTTAATATTTTAATTAGGTATTACTCAGTGCAGCATGTGAGAAATATGCCTGTAAGAATTAGCTTTTCATTTTAGACCGACAATGTTATAATTATGTTTATTTTGAAATGGAACTGTTAGAACTAAGTCTTTTTTATGTTTTAAAATCTCTTGCTTTTATTGTGAGAAAAAAACGATGTCGACAAACATGGAAAGTAAAGAGTAAGAATAGTTAAGACTAATTCGAGCGGCTCTTAAGTATTTTAACAATTTAATTGATAACTAAAGCACCTAGAATTCTTAAATTCTGTAGTTTAGCAGTATACTAGCATTAGCAGAGTACTAATAGAACTTAATAACACCATTAAGAAAAATTTAAAATAATTTAATTATTTAGGTATCATTGTTATGCACGTCAAGTTTCAATTTACCACCATTTCCACCAATCACCAAGGTGACTCGTCATGGAAGGAAGAAATGGCTTAAGAAAGATTAGCTGAGAATAACTACAACAAAATTAAACTTTATACCTTTTTACCTTATAACTTGAACAGAAAACAACAAAACTGCTGTAATGTTCCTTACCTTACTTAAAAATATATTTGTACAGCAATCGGTCCAATAAAACCTGAAGCCGTGTCCTTTACATCATTTGTGCGGTACCCGTTCGGTTCCGTTACATAAATAAGAAGTACAGACGGGCAGGACCAGGTGGCCTTGTTTCAATATCTGCTGACCCAACCGGCTCGGGCCTGTGCTACAGCACTTTATCTGTGTTCCCAACCCTTGGGGATGGTGCAAATGAACGCGGTTTTCCCGTGGACCAACTACGTATGCACAATTAGTTATGCCGTCTCAGAAAGTGTTCGCATTGACAACAACTACGCACAACTAAGCATAACAATACGTATTTTGTGTAATCCATTCCTTGCAACACAACTATTGTGAAACAGGAAAGCTATGTATATTAAAATTGAAAGGATAAACACCGCTGATTAAACAATAAATCACAAAAAATTATTAGTTGTGCCAATGGAAACATTTTCTAGGATGGCGTTGTCCATCACACTTAGTTGGTCTATCAGGTAACCGCACAAATTAATGCTTAAGAACATTTTTCATACACTGACAAATGAGTGACGAGCCATAAGGTAAGTGGTCATTGTCCTTGTGCATAGATGTTTGTGATGAAGAAAGTCATCACCAACACACGCCACCCAATATGGAAGCTAAAAATCTCGATTTATTACTAACTTGCCAACACTGCAACAGGACCTGTCTTCTTTTTCTCTCTTTCTTCGCCGGCAACGCATCAGTGATGCCTTTGGTGTTGCCGATGTCCATGGGCAAAGATAAGGTATGTACACTTACCATAAGGTGGATCGTCAGCTCGTTTGCCAAATTTTTCTATTAAAAAAAATTTAAATGTGTGCAATTCACACGTGGTAGAAGTGAAACCTTCAGAATGTTTGTTTTCAAGATAATGAGACGAATGTAAAATTTCGGAAGATGATAAATGTAGGTTTCACTAATCTACTTCACTCCGCTCCGCTCCGCCCCGCTCCACCCCGCTCCGCTCCCCTACCCCTCACTCCCCTACCCTACCCCTGTACAATGCTTCCTATCTCACTTTAGAATTTATTTGTTTGTCTCTTTTTACTGGACAGTTTCGTTTCATAAAATTTCAAGTCACCCCCGTACTAAAGAAGTTTTCACTTCAAAAAAATTCGAGAATTTTAAATCACTTCAAGGTTGATTTGATTTAAGAAACATTGGTAGTTGGTCAGGCCGATAATATCTTATCGGCAGACAGACAGGCCCAACAGAGTATTATCTGTTTTGTCTTTGAATCGAGTGCAAAAATGTTTGTACATTTTCTTTTGTTCTCATCTGTCATCATCATTTATTCTCTTGTGAGAACTCACGAATGTCATAATATTCCCCGACTAGTTCTCGAACGAGCGGTCTTGTTTCCGCTGGAGCGGACATTGATGTATCAGTACACGATTTGTTATTTGGTCTTGGATTTCATGTCGAATGTTATTATGATAGTAGTTGAAAAGTTTAAATAATGCTTCATACACGGCAAAATTCTTGAGCGTTTACGTGTTTTGGATGATGATGAAGACGTCGAACCCGGTTGTTATCGTAAGATAAGAGTCGTTAATATAGATGGCATGAAAACTTCTGACAATTGGATTGGCCAACCCCTCCACCAATCCGTACTGGAGCAGCGTGGTGGAGTATGCTCTAGGCCTCCTCAAGAGGAGAGAACTGACCTCAGTAGTGGGCCATTAATGGGTTGAAGCCAAACATACATATGGGCTGAAAACATAGCCCTCATTTAGGTATCGTTTTAACATCCCGCTGTCAGCCTCTAACTTGCACGCCTCTAAGTGTGAAGTAAGAATTTATTATTGGATTCGTAAAGTTCCCGGATCCGTGACCTCGTTTTATTGGTTTCCGACCAACAAAGTGATTGGTCCGAGCGGTTTCAGCACTACATTATTATTTTTACACGAACTAAATGTAACTAGAATACGTCCGTCGTACTGCCAACGAAATAGTGAGGCGAAGAGAAGATAATATTAAGTTAATGCGCTTACCATCCTGGATTATATCACCACTTACTATCAGGCGGGCAGTCAGGCATTCACTTATCTAGTGTAAAAAATACGATACGAGTAAAAATAATAGCAACACCGATGATTGCCATCAGTTTGTTCATTTGTAGAAAACAAACATTAGCAAACTCCCTGAAGCTTAGATTAAATTAAGGAAAAGAAAATTGCAGATACACACGTCTAGGTATTTATCTATTTTTATAATTTTAATGCTTATTCAATTCCATACACATACACAACAAGACTTGATATTATCATAGCCAAAGGAAAAGGAACACTTCAATTCAGACAGTGTTTGGTAAGCCCAGAGAAGTTAAGTAGGTAACTCAAAAAATTTCATTATGCCAATGGCCTTTAAGTTTTTATGCTTCTTATGTAAAAGAGAAAGCTTAGCTAAGAAGCTAAGCAGCTTAGTTTTCTCTGTTATCGCGTATCGCTAACGATGTGACAGTGTTTAACTCGACTAGAATTAATTAGAGGTCTCTAGCTTTGGCTTTGTTCACTGGTTTCTATTTGAAATTCTTTATTTATATGGAGCTCCGGATACGGTGTTTCATGTCGCAGGTGTATTTACCTGATATTTTCCTTGTTTATTTATTAAGTTAATTATTTTTTATTGCGTAAGGGCATTAAAAGACTGTATACTAAAGGGCACTTGGAAAATACAGGATGATGCTCTGTAGTAAATACGAGTATAATTATTATGAAGCTTTTGATTCAGTTTGCTTTTAATTATCTATTTAAATTTTATTCAGGTTTTGATTCATTGAAATTAAATCTCTTTAAACTGAAGTACAAAACAGTTTTTAGTACCTAATTGAACTGTTGACGGTAGAAACCATCATCGTCATTCGCAAATTTTACTTTTAAGTAGTGTGTTTCAGTTTAACGGATCAGTCCAACAGTTCAGTACGCTCTAAAAACCATACATTGTGTTTTAATTGTATTCCTAACTAGTAAAATATAATTAGGTATGTCTAATCAACCTTGGTTCATAACTGAGAAAGGTTTTTGGTCTAAGATCTGAACTAGTCGCGCCTAGTTCTGATCTTAGGATAATATTACTTTGATTACAATCTCAGAATCTGGTTCCCTATTGATTATTTCCGATTTTACATGCATTGGTAAGATTTTCTTAAAACGCTCAGGTAGGTTTCTTCAGAACTCGTCCGTGAATTCAACTCCAAAGATTCATCCTGGTCCACTCTTGGATGCTATCGACATTCTAGTTAGTAGTACTACTTTTCCAATCTACAGTCAAATTAAACACACAATCTATGTACATTGTTACATCTTTGTACAGGCAGAGCAGTTAGTAAACTGAAAGAACTAGAAACACTACATTTTCTCTGACTTGCTGGAAAATAAATAAACTTAGCATATTTGTCTGAAGCGCAACAAAGTTCCGCGTCGACTGGTTCAACAAAATTTTTCCTGCACAATGAAAAGTAATAGAATGGTTGCGAATGGTGGCGAAGGTTATTAGAATGTACGCTAAAGATGCCAGAGTTGGTGCGGATCACGACAATGCCGCTCGTTAAAACCTTATAACTACCCTATTAATTTATATTCTGAAATTGGGTATTGAATGCCACCCAGTCAGTGAATAAAGCATTTGTTTTTCGCGCCTTAGATAATGATGTCCGGATGTAATAATTTGCTATTTTTATTTGGTATTTATTTTTATTAAATCCATCCATCCATCCATCAGCCTTTATTTGACCGTTGGAAGTCCCCGAAGTTCCGCTACTGGGCGCGCTTGCATGCCGTCCGTGAAGAGTAGGCGACCTAGTTTTTAATACTAACATTAGGCATAAGTACATATCGATACTAAGAACTGTGGACTCGATCCGAAATAAGTGTATTATTATTATTTAGAGGTCCACTGCTGGACATAGGGCTCTCCTAATATACGCCACTCAGACCGGTCCTGAGCCTTCTGAATCCAGCGGATACCCGCTGTCTTCTTCAGGTCGTCGGTCCGCCTGGTCAAGGGGCGTCCTATGCTTCTTTTACCGAGGCGTGGTCTCCATTCGAGGACCTTTCTTCCTCAACGGATTTGGATTAAATGGCTGAACATATTGTTCATATATTTTAGTGTTTTAAGATAAGTAAGAGAGTTATTTTAATACTCTTCCTTTATTAAGCCGACAAGAGTAGTAGTCATTGCCACCCAGATCAGCAAGGCTATTCTGTTTTGTAACTTGACAGCGGAATCCCCGATGAGTTTCAAAATTGAAGTTCGAGTTCGAGACTCCCTTCACTTCGCAAGTGCGTACCAGATGATTAGAGAATCACATATCAAGATCTCGGACTCGAACTTCAATTTTGAAACTCATCGCGGTTTCCGCTGTCGAGTTACAAAACAGAATAGCCTTGCTGAATGGATATCAGTGAAAGTGAAGTCATCGCCAGCCAAGAGTAATGAAATCACCAGCTCTGAACCTCTCAGAGATGAACATTGAACATGGTGCCTCGTTTGGTAGTTGACTCCAACACGCTGCTGACTGAAGATTGACTCCTATCCCACTTGAGGATGGATACGTATCGTTTGATGGAGAATAGAGAATTTTAATATTTAAATATCAATCAGTCTTCCCATGTAGGGAAGTGATTGTTATGTTATTAAAAAAAAAGTTATTGAAGTAGTACGGGAGCCTGGGTTTGAATCCTGCACGCAACTTCAGCTGGTGACACGCAACAAATTAATTTGGGCACGCTAATAATTAACGCCCTTTACTAGGAAACTTTGATTGAATTTCTTCGTAGGTACATATCTGACATGGTGTATTTATGAAATAAGTTCTATTTGTACTGGAAGATGATTTATGATTACGAGTTTCAACACGATAGCTTTATTACCGGGAAAATAAAGGGTTAACGTTAACCATTAACTAATAAAGTTAAAATCATTCAACGGCACGTTATGGCTTTTATTCGTCGTTATTATTTAATGATTAATAATAATATTGATAAAATTATCCTCATGTGAATCCTTATCACCAAGCTTCTGTCGCCTGTAACTTGAATTTTAACTATACCAAATATCAGACTCTTACTGCCGCACTCAGAGTCACAAAACGGTTACTTAAATCGCTCCTAAGTACAGAATCACAATATAAATTACATACTAAGGAGCGACTTAAGAAACTGTGTGGCTCTGAGTGCGGCAGTTACATACGCACGCAGGGGCACACGGGGGCCTAAAAGGGGTGCAAAGGTTTTCTGTTCACGTATGAACATATAGATGTAGAAAACAAACTCGTGATCGCTAATGACATTAAGATTCCATTCCGGTTTCCTCAAAAGCCGCTCCACACGGATGACGTTGCGTTAACGGTTGGTGGCTCCTCGGCGTCACGTTTGTCTTGGAGCGATGTCGCTTCAAGTACATATTTATTCCTTTGTATTTTATGTTCATTTGTATTTTATGTTCTTTTGTATTTCTTGTTTGTTACTATGACGTTCGTGTAGTGATAGCTCGTTGCTTACTGACATTGTGTAACCTTCATTTTGAGAATTTTTTGATAGGATTATACCATTTAACGATGGGAAAATTTAGCAGGCTTTATGAATAACTGCTATGGTAAGTGATCACCGTAGCTTGGACATCGGCAGCACCAAAATCATCACTGATGATGATTTCATTAGATATGGTGGCATAAGTACTGTCGCCATAGCTTCAGATCACCAACCAAGAGAAGGTTGGCTTGGAATGATTGATTGAAGAGAAGATTGGCTCGGCAGTATATAAAATAATTTTCGCCGCCTTATAATATACTCAGAAAACCTTTGAAATTTATTCAAGAAATTCAATATTTAAAGAATGTTTTGAATACATTATCGCCAGAATGTAATACTCTTGTCAATAATGTTCAATATCGCCTAACTTACGGACTAGCAGGAAACAGCTCTTTAGTTGTCTCCATACTGACTATTCACTATTGACTATTGCAAAAGAAAATAAACTCTGTTCCACTGAAAACTTGTTAGAAAATCGGTCGTCGAGTTCTTCCTTTGAATCTATTTACTGGTGCTCCATTGAAAGGCTAGTGCCAGCTAATTTTAGCTTTATGGTGCAAGGAATAAGCTTCCAAATAGTTTGTAGACTGTCTCGTCGTGTACAAGGACTCACGTGTCGAACAACTATTGCAGGTTCTCCCGATCCTTGCACGTGACTTTCACTGATTTTCTTTTATATTCTTTCCTTCGCTTAGTAGCTACCACGCAAGATGTTATCCGTGTCTTTAGAATTTTCGAGTACCCAATTTTCTTAGATAAGCTCTTTCTGTTTTGAATTTAGAAGTTTTATATTCAATTATGTTAGTCTAATATGTCCTAAGACTGACATAATTGCGTAAAATGTTTTTTTATGTATTAAGTAACAGATTAAATATTATTTTACGTGTAATCATAAAAACACCGGCCGGTCTCAATAATGTACTAACAGCTAAAAAAATGTAGATAAGGCTGTCATTAGTACGTCATCTGTCATATTTTTCAATTTTTGCGTCTCAATAACCTGCGATGGATAGAAAATATATACCGATGACATTGATCTACCGTTCGGAGGGCCAAGTCATACCGTAGGTATGTTGGTCCATACAAAAATAAATACTTGCGTCTCAATAACGCTTTGACAGCTAACTGTCGGTAATAGAAGTTACCAACTATCGGAGTCTTTGACATCGCTCGATTTCGACGGATAATTGGTAGATTTCTCATATTGTAAAGAAAATTTATCAAAACATCATGGATTTATTAATCAGTGATGAGTGATAATGAATTTTGTGAAGCCTGTATATTTAATTCCACCTTTTTAATACGGTACCAATATCGCCGAAATTGTCCTCGTAAAATATAATGACTACATATATGACTGAATTTTGTGAATCCAATTTTGTTTATAACTACCTAGATTCAGAATAAACATAATCCATAATCTAAATTTTACTAACAAAAAATAACCGACTTCAAAGTTACTCACAAACTACTTGTCAGATCTCGTTCTTTATGTGGGACCACATGACAAGCACCAGCTTTCGATTTAAAAAAAATCATCAAAATCGGTTCGCCCAGTCCAAAGTTCTGAGGTAACAAACAAAAAAAATACAGCCCAATTGAGAATCTCCTCCTTTTTTTGAAGTCGGTTAAAAACGGCAGTGAATGAGAATTGATAACAATTCCTATCTTTAAAGTTTTAGGTAAGTAGGTATTTTAATAAAACAAGAACACTAAGCTTTTTAAGTTAGATTTATTTTGAAATTATAACAAAAACATTTCGCCTTTTCAGAAATAATGGTGTATCCCTGCTACATCAATAGCTATTGGCTACTATTTGGGCTTTATGAAGAAAGGTACTTCATCTTTTGTGAAGGGTCTGGACTTCATCTGAAAAGAAACTTCCTTTAGTACATTTTTGGCAACAATTTTTGTTTAAAAGCAAAAAGAAGCAACAGCCCATAATTGCTGGGCTCGGGGTCTCCTCTCGCAATGTGAAGGGTATTAGGCCATAGTCTACCACGCTGGCCAAGTGCAGATTGGTAGACTTCAAACACCTTTAAGAACTTTATGGGGAACTCTCCGGTGTGCAGGTTTCCTCTCGATGTTCATTGTTTTCCTTC
This sequence comes from Thymelicus sylvestris, assembly GCA_911387775.1. Taxonomy (NCBI): domain Eukaryota; kingdom Metazoa; phylum Arthropoda; class Insecta; order Lepidoptera; family Hesperiidae; genus Thymelicus; species Thymelicus sylvestris. The sequence continues at coordinate 716,907 of OU426893.1, forward strand.
ACCGAAGCTAGTGATAATTAACTTCTAATACGCACATAATATTTGAAAATTAGCGTGCCAGGATTTGAACTCAGGCCTCGGACAAGTGGGAATAAACACTTCGTTCGGGAAACCAACGTTCTAACCGCTAGGCTATCACTGCTACAATTACTATAATTTTTTGTTTACTAAACATAATAATATATTTTATTTTATTAACAAATAAAGTCTATACTCACGGTAATTGTTGAGCTATGTGTTTCATTAAATATAATCCTACTTTATTCATAAAACTAAATAAAATTATGAGAAAATACACGTTGTTTATATTTTGGGTCACCAAGCGACATAAACGAATGTCAAATGACAATAACATGTCACCGTCGTCCGGGATACCCATGAGTGATAAACGTCAAATGCTGCGTTTTGTTACTAGTGAAGCATTGTTCCAGGTTACACATAACATTATTTTATTAACTTCATCCGCGAAATTTACAATACATTTGGAACAAATTATCATTTTAATATTAAAATGAAATAAGTTTATAATCAAAAACACTGAGTTCCTTTTTATGATAAAAAGTATAAAAAAAAGTATAAAAGTATAAAAAAATATATTGTTATGCGAAAACGAAATTTTCAGAGGGACATAAAAACCAGAGGTAGAAATGTCACTGAAATATTATCTTCCGATGATCTTACTTTTTTTTGCTTACTTTTGATTTGTGAGACGGCAGTTAGCGGGAGATCAATGTTTACTTTTTATCTCTGATATGTACCAGAGTTCCACTGACAGTATAATATTGAGACCGGCCGTATATATACACTGCCCTAAGGTTGACTGGCAGAGAATGCTTTTAGCATTAAGTTCGTCTTTTTTTCCATTACTTGTGTAAGGTTCAATAAAGAATAAATAAATAAATAAATAAATATACCTTTGACCAATGAAATAATATTTAAATAAATTTTCTTTTAAAAATGATCCCAGAAATACCTCGTAGTCTTAGAATAATCAACGGAATTGTTCGGGACTTGCGTATTTCTTTGAGAACTTTGATTGAATGCACCAGTGAATTAACGGACAAAGGTACCAAGTTTGGTCTCGTTGAAGAACCCTCTAAAGGCAGTTATAAAGATAGGCACGTGCTCTGAAAAGATCTTGCATTCACATCGAGCATGGTAATACGGGTCAAAATGAAGACATTCACATTCAAATTATTTGATACCGTGGGTACCAACAAACAATTTTGGTATTTAGGTATAGTTCGGAGCACGGGGAAGTGTATCCTTTTTTATAAAGCTTTATAGAGTAAAACCTTCTAGTTAGACCGTGTGGGGTAGGGGTAAGTTTAAGGGGTAAGTTTAATTGCTCTTCATGAGATAAGATCTGATTTATTTTTTATTTATTTATTTATCATTTAACAAAAGTTACATGCAATCATAGGTTAGCATTATAAAAACCACTGAGGTTTGTGTCATAATGCTATAAGTTTACATCAATTTTTCTTATGATCTAATACATTATGGCCATCTTAAAGTACCTACATATATGTATGTTAGATTAGTTAATGTTATTATTATTCTAAGAGTTAGTGGTTGTTGTTAAATGTATTTTTTAAAGTAATTAAAACTGTTAGGTACAATTATTTAATAAAAATGTCTTTAATTTATTCTTAATATTATTTGGCTTTATTTGATCTCGTAGGTCAGTGGGCAATGAGTTAATAAATCGAGGAACCAGGTAACTGAGTGTCCGCTTGCCGTATCTGTTGTTCGCGCGCGGCGTGCATAGCTGCCGGCGAGCGACGGCCCGTGTGCATACAGGATGTTTTATTACATCCCAATAACTATTGTTAAAAAAGTTTTCTTTTAATATTAGATATTTAAATTGAGTATGTATTGGTAATATTTTATTTCGTTTAAATAATTCCTGATCATTACTTAAATTTTGGTGTCTATTGTTAATGGTTTTTAATATTCTTTTTTGGAGCTTTAATATATCTTTAAGATATGAGTCGTATGTACGCCCATAACTGCTTAAGCCATATTGAATATATGATTCGGCAAGTGAATTGTAAAGCATTATTTTAACTTTATATGGAATTCTATTTTTTAGGATAGTCATATTAGCCAAAAATTGTCTGAGTTTATTACACACTTTTTCAATATGGCTACCCCAGTTAAATTTTTTGTCTATAATTAATCCTAAATAAGTATGGGTATCAACGCGTTCGATATCGGGGCACTGACACCCAGTGTTATGCGTGGCATGTAGGCAGATATGATCATGTGCTACTAAGTTGTTCAATGGCAAATCTGGTAAGTGAGGTGATTTAATAAGTAACAGTTTTGTTTTACTGTGATTTAAAACTAATCCAGCATCGTGACACCATTTATTTAGAGTGTTAAGATCAGTTTGCATAAGACTTAAGGCTTTTTGTGGATCTCTATCAGCCGAGATAATGATGAGATAAGATCTTCTGAAAGATATGATCTTGTAAGTCTTCGCAACCTATTTCATATGAAATATTTTGCAGAGATCCTTGTAAAACTGAATAACAAGTATTTGTAACATTTTAGGTTGACAGATGGCAGCACTTTAATGCCATTAAAGTCATTCAGTTTACCCTCTCGGCTTTCACTCAAGATGTTGAGCATAAACGCTATTGTTCGACGGTTTAAATACAGCCACTTCAGCTTTAGTAGGCATTGAAAATAAAAAGAAATAAAATATTAAAGTATAATAATTATATGAATTTATTTATACTAACTTATCTTTATTGTACCACTTGCAAACTAGACCCTTATAAAAATAAGCAAAGTTATAGAAAGCTTATACATTTAAAAAAATATTATAACAGCGCAATAATATCTGTTCACTATTCCGAGTATAATTGGTTTATTATGCCTTTATGAATAAGCCCGTACGTCTACAGAGGGTGAATTTACCGAATGCTACGAGGAATTCTCTCTCAGTCAACTGATGGTGTAGGTGAGAATTTGTGGTTAGTGTCAACAATAATGTGGAAGCAAAAATTAATTATGGTAGTTTTATAGGCAAAATAAGCAAATACTTGTGGTACTTACTATCCCGCAAAACGCGGTGCTAGGATGAAATGATTTCTATAAGTAACAGCGCAATTATTCCATTGTTTGCACATTACCATCGCTCAGTCTCTAAGATACAAACGCCACTTTATAAAGTGCCTACACGTCACGATAGATCGCAAAGTTATTTCTCCACATAAACCTTGCGAGTTTATTCAGATTCTTGCGTGTTTAGACTTTTCATTTGATGAAGTTGGGATTTAGATTTTTACGGTTCAATAAATTTCTATGAGTCCTTACATTGAATATTTACTTTATATTTTTGCAAGGAGGGAATTCTAAAAGAAAATTAGTGAATTACCTATCTCTTTCAATGTGAATTCATGACCATTTCTTAGCTTTCTTTATTAATTTTGTTAACCGACTAAAAGGAGGAGGTTCTCAATTCGACTGTTTTTTTTATGTTTGTTACCTCAGAACTTTGGACTGGGCGAACCGATTTTGATGATTCTTTTTTTAATCGAAAGCAGGCGCTTGTCATGTAGTCTCACATAAATTTGAACGAGATCTGACAACTATGTAGTTTTTGAGACTTTGAAGTCGGTTATTTTTTGTTAGTAAAATTTAGATTATATAGCCTGGGTTTCTACAAATGACATCCAAAGGATTGTTGATTGACAATCTTTATGTGTATGTAACCTGGGCCAACGAGGACACAAGCCACTGGACCTCAATTGCTGACCAAAAAGGAAGTGAGGGTCAATTTCAGAAGAAGGATGATAGCTGTTTAGCCAAGGAAGATCACCCTCCAGCCAAGATGTTACCTTTGGAGCAGCTGAGCCCCGACTTGTCTAGTCAGAATATTTCACTATACAAGCGGTGCAGAAAACTTCGATAGCGTGATTCAAATCAGTGTGACGTCACCGCGTGACGTGTACTGCGATGTTGCTACAGCTGGATAGGATATTCTATCACCACGCTTACAACTAGGTGGTACCGATCTTCAACAGAGACAGTACCGTAACCCTGACCAATTGTTGAGCAGGGTGTACCGCGAGCAAGAAAGGTTGGCTTGGACTCAAGCGGGATAAATGATTCCCTTAAGCCTTAAGCAATTATTTTACCAATTATTTGCTCTAAGGAACCCGTTGGTATGGAACCCTAAAAAATAGCTTAAATGCTAAGTTGAAGTCTTTTCAATATCTTAGTGAAAGTCGTGTTAAAATTCGTTCAGTGGTTTCAAAGATTTGCGGAGACAAACAAACAGACAGACAAAATTTTTAAAAACTCTTTTTTTTGGTTTTGGTATCGTGCAAGTAACGATTTGCAACTTGAAATATCATTTATTATACGTATAGATATTGTTTTATTGATATCCAAAATATTATCGAAATACGATTCAGTCATAAAGGGAATTAGCACATTTTGTTCGGATTTCGTAGCAGTTTTCATAATTGAATGTCAGATTTCATTGAAAATTCAGATTTCACTGGAAATTCTTCTTCTCGGCCGTCGGACTCTCTCGACTTCTCGGACGTCGTCTCGTAGTAGTGAAATTGGGGGCAGATGTAATTCGCCTCACGAGTTCCCGCCATCTCCCTTTTTACTGGAAATTATTAATATGTAAAATTTTCCAAGTGTATGCCAACGATACTTCGAATCAATAGCAGATTCATGAAAATTAAAGGTTGATTTTATCAACAACGTTTTAAACAATAATGGAAGTGTACCACGTACAGCGCCAATTTCAGCTCAGAAAATAACAAAATAACAGTTTCACGAAATTTATTACAACGTCCAGTAATGTTAAGTTACTTCGAGATTTCAACGTTTAATGGATAAAAAATAGATTTTATTTTTAAATCCAAAACGTTTCTAAGTAAATATTTATTATCACAACATTATTTTAACTTAATTGCAAAAGGTTTACCCATAGTTACCTAACTGTTTATGTCTTTCATTATTCTTCAGTGTATTATTAATATTTCACATTTTGACATTGATATTAAAATTTTGACATTGATCCCAACTGAATTTAGGTAATGAGACTGATTTAATAAGTAATTTAATTGGAAAATTGGATTATACAACACTGTTAATAATTTTAATAATTTAAAAGAACCTACAGTATCGTTGTATAAATTGACACTATTGCATACCATACGTGGTAGAATTTGTTGGTCTTCTATGCTTATAATACCTATGTAAAAATACCTCAGATTAAAAGAATAAAAGGAAAAAAAAAACATTCTGGCAATAAAATGATTTGATTTGATATAATAATATGCGATGTGTCAATTATTGTGTGCGGAATTGTTGTGTATTAAATAATATTTGAGAGGTTACTATTTACTAGGCATATCTAAATTAAAAAGAAGTGGCAAGACATATTGCTGACCAGCGGGCCTATTATGAACTTTTATAAAACTATTCAAGTTCCAGGCAATTCATTTATGGGGCTTGGAACGACGTATGATTGGCTAAAAAGTTTCTCGTGACCGCTTTTTAGCCAATCATACGTCGTTCCAAGCCCGATAAATGAATTGCCTGGAACATGAATGGTTTTATAAAAGTTCATAATAGGCCCGCAGGCAGGACGACTTCCTCAAAAAGGATCTTTACAAGCTTAGTTTCAAACTCGCGGCAAACTATATCGCATTAGGGTTCCTAGTAATAAGGATAGATAATATGGAAGAAATTGAAGACTAATTTTTAAATCGATTATCATTAACATTTACGAGTTATAGTAATATAATGAAAACTATAAACTAGAAACCATTGACAGAACATTAACTGTAATGTAATAAAACCATGAGTGGTGAACGATATGGCAACTGGCAAGTGGCAACCGATGTTTACGACAGCCGATACTGGGAGTAATAAACTTTTATGACACACGTTATTCATACTATTGTGGATTTTAATTGTAATTCCATAATATACGTATAATATAGTGTTGTTAATTACGTTTTTAATGACGTTTTAATGTACCTAACATAATGTTCTCCATATCGCACCTTTGGTGGAACAAGGGCTCAACTGCACTTTTGTAATTTTACAGGAGAGCCATTTCAAAGTTTTTTTTTTGCATTCCGAGTCGTATTATTCGTCTTTTTATTGCTTCAAAGTGTTTGTTCTTTGCATGAGATACGACCCATTTATTTGTGAATATGGCCATGTACTTTGCAGGTGTAAAATATTTTTTTGTTTAATTTTTGTCATTTTACGATTTTTTGTAAGATGTGCCCTTGTTCCACCAAAGGTGCGATATAATGAGAATAATTTGGTTTATACAGATAGAGAGTAAGGAAATTACTTCTACTCATTTTTATCATACTTCATGTTAAATAGTTCACATTATCATTGTAATTACATATTGTGATTGAGAAGTTATGATTGAGAAGCTAAGATGATATAAAACATTAAATAACTGTTTCGGGTGAGATTAATATTTTTAAATGTACAAAACGTGTTTCCGAATTAAAGTCAAAATGGATGAATAGTACAAAAATAAATAACAAACTGAAATAGAACAGAATGATTGATTTATAACTGTAAACGACGCCTCTATTCTCTCATGGATATGGTTTGGAGCAATTATTTACCTACATCATAATCCATCGACGACTCCGACGCGCTGTACAAATAAGTTTAATACAATAGTCGCAACGGAATCGCTTTTAATAATTAGAAGCGACTGTTTCCAAACACTCGAATAGATTCTGCGCAGTCTATCCGCGATAGAAACTTCTTCCGTGTCATAGAAACTAGGAAGCTAAGCGAACCACTTTACGTAATAGCTAAATACAAAATATTACCTCTGATGCAGCGCGCAAGTTCATCCATGTGAAATTCCATTGAAAAGTCAGCGCTTCTCGTAACAGTTTCAAACAAGTACGCCGCACTTAACTAAGCTCACGAGCCAATTACTAAATGCGCATCTAGTGAACCGCAGTACTATTCAGCGTTTCATTATTTCGCACTAGCCGACGCCTGCGTCTTCGCTCGCTCGACGTTATACACTCGTCCTACAAACGACGTCGTGACACCGAAGGCATCTCCAACGCTTTGACAGCCAGAAAACGAAGGGCAAGCTTTTAACGCAATATTAAATTACTTTGTATTTATTTTTAAATTCATATGCATTTCTTTCAGTGGCGGATTAAGACTACTTGATGCCCTAAGCAATCCACGCCTGTGGCCCCCCTATCCGTATGTCAACGTGGTTTTTTGTGCTTTTTTGTGCTTCTTCTGGTGCACCCCCAGACGTGATGCCCTAGGCAATTGCTTAATTTGATTAAGGGTTAATCCGTGACTGATTTCTTTATATTTCTTTATAAGTAAACATACAATTTAAAGAATGAATTGAAGAATTTTATGAAATGAAAAAAGTAATTTTATTTGCTAAAACTTACGACGACTGACAGCAATAATTTCAAAAACATACTTATGATTATGAAATTGATCTTATTGTTAAAGTATTCTCCATTGTAGTGGCAAATAGTAAGGTAAGATACAAGGTAATTACAAAACCACAAACATACATGACAAGGATTTTCAGTGTAACCGTTTTCATATATTTTCTGCCCTGAGCCAAGTGGGACCAGCTTACATCTGTAACCGACCTCAATTATGCAATAGATACAGATTTATGCATTAAAATTTCCCTGACAATAAATTACAATAGTACAGATGGCACAATATATCACATCTGGTCGCAGCGGCCGTCGGAATAACCCTCACGTAACAATTTTATTGCATTTTTTGTCAACTGTCTCTGACGACTTCGCTCCCCGGAAGGCTATTCAGTTTTGTAACTTGACAGCGGAGTTTCAAAATTGACGTTCGAGTTCTAGGATCACTTCACTTCGCAAGTGCGTACTAGATGATTAGATAATGACATGTCAATATGATGCAAGTTCGCTTTTGTTTTGTAAATTGAGAGCGGAATACACGATGAGTTTCTAAATTGAAGTTAGAGTTCGAGACTCCCTTCACCTCGCAAGTGCGTACCAGATGATTAGAGAATCACATATCAAGATCTCGGACTCGAACTTCAATTTTGAAACTCATCGCGGATTCCGGTGTCAAGTTACAAAACTGAATAGCCTTGCTGGTTTGATATCAAGTGCATGCGTTACAAGTACTTCATTTATACAAATTTATAGTCGCACTAGCTGCCCGGACAGACTTCGTTCTGTCAAAAGTTTTTTATTTTGAGATGTAAGCTATCCTATCTTTCAAGTTGGATCAAACTGCACATATTGTGCAAATTTGATTAAAATCGGTTAAGTAATTTAGGAGTCCATCGCGGACAAACAACGTGACACGTAATTTATATATATTAAGATTAGACAAATATGGTATAGGTACTTTAAGGTCCATTTAATGAAATACACGTTCTGGAAGTACAAACATTTTTTTTTGATATTTGAATGTAATAGATATTGTGATCTGAATTTTACCAAGAAAAAAATAAAAGACTTCAAAATGATTCTAAAACCACTCGTCAGATTTAGCTCAAATTTAAGTGGGACAACATGACAAGCACTAGCTTTCTATTAAAAAACGAATTATCAAAATCGGTTCAACCAGTCTAAAGTTCTGTGGTAACAAACATAACAAAAATGCAGTTGAATTAAATACCTCCTCCTTTTATAGGTCGTTTAAAAAGTAACTGCAGTGCGACTTTACCATTCCATACTAAGTACGCTTTAGTGCAAAATGATAAAATAATATTATTACTTCCATTCGTCGGTTAAATGAAATAATTGCCTGTACTTCATTTTTGAACCGTCTGTAAAATCTCTCACAGCCGGGACTGAAGAAACTGTTTAGTTTTCATTACGCCAACTCTAATCTTAGTAACACGGGGATTCTAGAAGCTTTTAAAGAGAAAATAAACCTTCACTCCGCGGTGAATAGAACAGTGTTTAAGGTTCGCTAGGGAACTTTGGCGCCTCATGTTACCACTTAAAACGTACTGCAATTACTGAATGTTTTAGTCTTAGCATATTGCCGTATAAATACAAGGTTTTGGTATAGAATATTGTCGTATAAAACAAAAAGGTTTGCGCGTATAAGGCTTCCTCCATATTTGAGCCTAGGTCCCTTTTGCTCATTCAAGGTGCACCCTGTTAACTAACAGACCAGTACTAACTATCTTCTTCTTTTTTCTTCTTTCTTGGCCGGCAACGCATCGGTGATGCTTTTGTTGTTGCTGATGTCCATGGGCAACGATAGCCACTAGATCAGTTTGACTCGTTTGCCGGCTATTTCCATAAAAAAAACATACTATTAATCACAAATTCTCAAAACTAGAAAAAATACATTCATCAGTCGCAAATGTTTTGTTATAATATACATAACAGTTTTGTTATAATATACATAACAGTTCCAAAATACGTGTATTTTAAAACCATTTTCGAGGTTTTGCTCCGTATCTCCTTATCTATACGAGAGTGTGGTTTGATTAATTCGTTATACATTTTCGTTCGCTTCGTCGTTGTATTTTGGAATCCCATTTGAATTTGTACGAGCGATTGTGTTACGTTGATTGTAGTATAATTAGTTTACGTATGTATACATATGTAATTGAATCTAAAATATGAATACAATATTACAATAGCAACAAGATTTTGATATTTACAAGTTGTAATAATGTTTTTTTCGGCACAGGTGATTCAAATTTAAGTAGTGCACATCATTTTTAAAAATTTTACGTAGGTAATAAAATTGTTTGGCAGCGAAAAAAAAACAAGATTTTCTTATAACGTGTCCAAAATGTATGAAAATTCACAATCTGCAATAATTTTCAATAATGTGGCGATTTATGACCTTAAACATAATAAGAGGACGATCAGAGCGGTATAGGACCAGTAGGGGTTGTGACGGTACACCTAACAAGATACTACCTACTAAGCAATGGTCGCAGACACCCCCCCCCCAATGGGTCGCTAGACTCTTGAAAAAATACCATCCATCAGTTATGTTATTATGTAGGTACGATATTGACGTAGGTACGATGTCATTCTGAGAATACTTATTACAATTTATATTAACCCTAATAGATCAAACGTAACGTAGACTCGAATACCTTTGAAGTAATTGATGAGATATTTGGAATTAAACTGATCATTTGGTCTGACAAACAATAGTTAATTATTGGATTCCAAGTATCACATTCCAACGTGGAGCGACAAATTATGTGAGATAGCTACAAATGAAATTCTAATTATCAATAGCGTAGTGGTTTGGAAGTCTGTCTCTGTTCTAGAAACCTATTTCAATGTTGTACTAGAACATAGTTAATAAGTAATTGAGTATCCTTAAACATAAAGCTGATTTCCGGGATAATAAATATTTTATATGTTATTCCACATTATGGTCTCCCTATAAAACAGCCTTTTAAAGTCCACTGCTGGACATAGGCCTCCCCTAATTGGCGCCACTCAGACAGAACCTGGGCCATCTGAATCCAGCGGCTTCCCACTGTCTTCTTTAGGTCATCAGTCATTGGTTATCTGTCCTTCGAACGATGGGGCCTGCCCATTGCCACTTCAGCCGGCTAACTGTGTGAGCTATTAGTAACTTTTATTCGCCTATGGACTTCATCGTTACGAATCTTATCTCGTAGTGAAATACCTAACATAGCTCGTTCCATAGCGTGCTGTGTGACTTTGAGCCTTCGAATGAGGCCAACAGTAAAAGACCACGTCTCAGATCCATGTCAACACTGGTAACACACATTGCTCGAATACTTTCGACGTTATGGTCTACTAGTGTGTTTTTCATGAAATTCGGTAGTTTGGTAATTCGGTAGGTAGTGTGTGAAAGAGTAACAAACATCCAGTCTCACAAACTATCACAATTATAATATTTACACCAACGCGAACGTTGCGAGTTGCAGTCTTCAGACGGGGAGGAGCCTCGTAATGAGACTTGCACGTCAAAGTATTCAAAGCTGGAATTAATTTTACTAAGAGGATTGCCGTACGGAAGATTGACAATTTCATTTCATTACTACGAGTACGTTGGATATTGAAAAACGACGGGAAGAGTGTCGGTTATACACGCGGTTACTGGGCGCCGGGATTTAAGGTTTCATAAATTAAATGGGTAATTTAGATTAAGCTTTGAGAATATTACCTAGTCGTGTAGTTTTCATTAAGATTTACAACGTGACAAAAGCGCGTAATGAGTTTTTTCGAGTATGCTTGAGCTTTATTAGAAACGAGTAACCGCCCTCACTTTGCTTCGGTTTTCTTATTTTTTTACACCTTGGGTTACATTGTTGGAGTTTTATTAAGGATCCCCATTTTTTTCGAAAATATAATATAGCCTATTTCACCCGGGGATAGTGTAGCTTCCCAACAGTGAAAGAGTTTTTCAAATCGGTTCAGTAGTTTCGGAGCCTATTCAATGCAAACAAAAAATCAAATCTTTCGTCTTTATAATATTAGTATAGATGAGGAGTGATTTTCGAGAACATACACAGATCTATGTCGTAAACGTGTTTTTCAACCAACTTATGAATGAAGTCATTTAATTCACTCAACAATTACAGAACCATGAAAAGTCATTCATCTCAGTAAAGATAATTTTTACTAATTGTATGTAGCAGTTACCTACTAAGTTAATCTTTATCTATGTTTATATGGGTGACGACACTTTTCCAATGGTAAATTTAAATATTTACTCAATCCAGTTTATATTAGAACAGATTTCGGTTCTACAAGCTTGTACGGAACATTCGGCGCGAATCCATCTCGCACTTGGCTGGTATTTTATGCGAATATCCGACAAACGAGCGAAAAAGTCACCAAATAAATTGATAAATTATTAGATACAGATATTTATTCATAAGTTTAAATTGATTTCAGTTTTGTGTCCAGTCTGTTATGTAAGAAAGAATATCTTGTAACAATATTTATTTGTATTACACCTATTCCATTATTTACTAGAATGTTCCTCGAAACTATTTGCTTTCAATCTTTTAAACTCCTTCAATTCTTACTCCGCTATTGGTATAAGTTGCGAATAATGTAATGAAATGTTTGACCCTCTACGAATTTCAAATATTTTACTCAAAACTAATACCTGAGAAGTGCTTCAGTTTCTGTGTTCGTAACAGAAACTATTTTTGAATTGAATATTCAATATTATGTTTCCAGTCTGCAACAGTGTGGCGGAAAGCGCTTTGTTAATTGGTTCTCAATAAAGACTCGATAATGTCGCGAGCTCTAGCTTTAATATCTGCGTTCTCCTTGTTTTTGCTTATAGTGTTTCAGTGCATTGAATGTACTGGGAAATAAGCTACTTATTAAAAATGTTTTTTAACATTTTTAATTTGGTGCAGCAAGATAAGAGTTTGACTCGATATATTATGTTGTAAAAATCTACTGTTGTACCTACATACGGATGATACGGACATCGACGAAGTGGAGAGTTTTTAAAGTTATACTTCTTTAGGCGCGTTATGAAATAAATGGAAAAAATAATGAGCGTGAAATTAAGATTTGAACACGTCCGTGTTGACACAAAAACGCCGGTCACGAAAAACCGCACGCGCGTTTTAAAAAACGCTCGTTTTGAAAAAAATAGTATTATTATACGTGTAGGTTGAGAGGTTTCTTTCTTTCTTTCTTTGTTTATTTTATATTTTAGAAGTTAATAACCAGTGGATTTAATAACAATACGAATAAAATAGCGATTCTGATGTCCAATCATCGCATATTATCGACATTCTTTTTCAATTATGTATTTTCCTTTATTACTTCAATGCTTTTGGATTTATTGTTAAATAAAAGTATAACAAAATAAATAAATACAACTATTTAGTAAACATAATATAAAACTAACTATCGTATCAAAGAAACACAATATCGATTTCCGATCTTATTCAATTGAATCCACGAATGCTTCTGAGAAATATGAACTGTATATAAGCTGTTTGCTACGAAAATGAGAAATCGGCAAGCAAGCCTAAGTACCACGAGCGGCTCAAAGAGCGGAATATTTTACGATTCGATAAATAAATATTACATCGGAGCAAAACTTGTCGCGCGGCTTGTAGTGTTGTGGTTCGTTCCACACCGGTCTCATCTAGCGAGTAACTCACAAGATTTTAACATCTTAATATATATAAATTACGTGTCACGTTTTTTGTCCGCGATAGACTCCTTAACTACTTCACCGATTATAATCAAATTTGCACACCGTGTGTAGTTTGATCCAACTTGAAAGATAAGATAACTTACATCTCCCATAAGGCACAAGGAAGGTTTTAATAAAAAAAACAACTTGACAGAACGAAGTCTGTCGGGGCAGCTAGTAATATTATAATCCATCAATTAATTGTTGCTATCGCAACATGAAAATTAATGAGACATGTGGTAGCTATCCAGGCGAACCCCATGGAGAAATAATAATAGTAATAATGGTATTAATTAACAATTAAAATCAATAGTAGGTACCAATATAATTCCTCGAGGAGTCTAACACCAGCGGGCTGGATTTTGTCGCCTCTTACGACAGCCATCCGCCGTGGGATTGGGGTTAGTATTCTAAGCCGCCCCAATATGGCTAAAACATATTTGGATCGGTATACAAGAGCTAAGTAGAACAACACCGGCAACTTGGAGATTGCCTCGAGATTGCTGCAAGGTGGACGCCGCGCCGGGACGTAAGATATTGCACAAATTTTTATATCTAGTTTCAATTTCCTGGGATAGATACGATCTAAGATTAGATGCGGAATCGAACCCGTTCGATTGCACGGTACTCGGTAGGATATACTGCTCTTTGAACTGTGGCGGAGAAATTTACAATTGGATTGATTCGTTGAAAAGCTTTTAGAGGAAGGTTAAATGGCTTGTACGTATTTTGGTCTCGGAATTTATTTTTAGATGATCTACATAAAGCTTTTGTTCAATAAATCGAGCTTAAATCCTTAGCTTTGCTTCATCGTTATGGATATAATCAAAGTACCTACAGGGTGACAGATATTTAGGTCTCTTTTCATAAATAAATCTGGACCCAACTCAATTGCTACTTTAGGCACGTTTTGTTGTCAGTGGTCAACACAAGATTAATAAGTGAACAGTCTGTCGACGCTTTGTTTTTAACCGATTTCAAAAAAGGAGGAGGTATTCAATTTGACTGTATTTTTTATGTTTATCTTTTCTTTCGACTGGGTTAACCGACTTTGATGATTCTTTTTTAATCGAAAGCTGGTGTTTGCCATGTGGCCCCACTTAAATTTGAGCTAGATCTGACGAGTAGTTTTTGAATTATTTTGAAGTTGGTTATTTTTTTCTTGGTAAAATTCAGATTATTGATACTTAATTGTGTCCAAAGACAATATCTCCCACGAAACGATACAGGAAATAGTAAGTAGTACAACATGCGTGTGGATGAGTGTGTACATAAAAATAACAAAATGTTTTCAAAACCTTCAAATAAACAAAGAATTGAACTCACAATCTTCCCAATCCATCAAACTTAACGAACATTTCCTTCAAACGTCGGAGGAAAAGCAAAAAATTTTCCATAATTGCTTGATCTCACTTATTTATTTTCTCTTTATCCATTTGTCTTTACCTCGGATGTCACACAAAGACGCTGATATTTTTTCCCACCGACGTTCTTTGACGTTCATACACATGAGAAATTACCCTTATTTTCTCGATAGTAGGTACCTAGTGTTTTATCTAGTTTAAATTTATTTTATTTTACTTTTACACTACACGTACAGAATGTATACTATAGTATACAGGGACAGTTTTGTTGACTTAAGAAGAATATTCTTGAGTGAATATTGAGTGTAGTGGTTCGAATGTTGCTGCTGGAGTGACTTAGGTTGCATTTAATCTGGCACTTATCCTTGATAAGGAAGCATACCTACGACTAGAGTGTTCTCTACAGTCCCGGTCTCCAATGTTATACCAAAATACACTTCACAAGTGTACAATACTTGTAATAAAGGTGTGGTTTTCCACACCAGCAATAAGTAGGCCACATCTCGTCTTATAAGAAGTCGACCTCCATGCTTCAGCACATGCAATGACACAATTGTGATTATTCATTCAAAAATAACACCAACGCACATCACTGAAGATCTGTAGACTACAAATATTGAAGCTACTTAAACCATTAAGAAAACCGTTAATATCAACGAAATGTAAACGAAAAAAATCTAACCGAAACCCTTTTCATATGGATATACATATAAATTGTTACCAGTTGACGTCTAGTGGCACTTTAAATCTATTTCCGTACACACTGGAGGCGTGTAGCAGGAGCGATAAACAAGCGGCTCTCGGCTCCTCCACCGCCTGCGGTATAATGCCGCCATAGCTTACGTACACAGAATCTGCGGATTAAGATATTCTCAATCTCGTTCTACGCAACGTCTCTATTTTTTATACCAATATCCATAATATTAAGCGTCCTTACTTGAATGAAAATGTATTTTAGCGCAAGATTATTCGTGATGGACAATATTATCGTAGACTAGCTGACCCGGCGAACTTCGTATTGCCTAACAAACTTTTTTCTAAAATAAAAGTAGCCTAAGGTACTCCTTGTTACATCAGCTATCTGTCAGTGAAAGTCCCGTCAAAATCGGTCCAGCCATTTCAGAGATTAGCTGGAACAAACAGACAGACAGACAAAATTAAAAAAAAATGTTGTTTTGGTATATGTACCGTGGATACATCCAAATGCAAAAAAGCGGTTATTTTAATATTACAAACAGACACTCCAATTTTGTTTATTTGTAAGTAGTAGGTATGAAATGAAAATACTTTATTGCACACAAAAAAAATATGGTACAAAAGGCGGGCTTAATGCTAACACAGCATTTTCTTCCAGCCAACCAGCGGCAATGAGGAGACATTTGGAGGAGGTATGTATAGACAAAACTTATAGGTACACTCCTACCACTTACCAGGTAGGCTTGTAGACTCCTACCAGGTTTATTTTATTGTGTAATAGTTATGAGGTAAGGGCTACTCCTTACCAATTTACTTTCCGTATCCATACGGCTATACCTTTCTGCGGTCCCATGATGGTACATAAACGCTGCTGTGCAGTGCTTCAAGATTGTACTAGACCATGGGTAACAAACGGCTTCATCACACTAGTGTATAACTTACTACAAGATAAGCTATTTATTTATTTATTTATTCGACACCAACACAGTCACCAACATTCAATACACCGTTACATTTTCAATTTTGCATTACATAAAAGTCCAAGGTAAGTGCTAGAATATAGGCAACGATAGCATGAAAATAAGACATCATCGTCGTAATTACATAAAAAAATAAAATTATTTACGATACAAATTATTCATAATATTGAACAAAACAGAAATTAAATCTAATATATAAAATTCTCGTGTCACGCTTTTTTAAAGTTGAACTCCTCCGAAACGGCTCGACCGATTTTCGTGAATCTTTGCGTGCATATCAGCTAGGGTGGAGAATCGAACAACATCTATTTTTCATCCCCCTACACCTAAAAAAATTTAGGCAAAACAACGTTTGCCTGGTCAGCTAGTTTTTCTATAAATATATCTAATGAATTGCCTCAGAATCATTGGACGTCATGCTTGTTTACAAAACTACGGGATAGCTGATCAAGTTCACTGAACCGCAAAACGACCTGGCAGTTTAAATAAGGAAAATTGGATGAACGCGCGTGTTTACTTCCTTGGTAATATTTATTTTCATTATAAGTAAGTATTGTCATCAATTTTATATAGGTCAAACATAAACATTAGTGAGTTACGAGTAATGAAAAAATTATAAAAATAACGCTACTCTCTCGTAGGCCTAGGATTCCCTGTGTCATGGGTGCCATGGACAACACACTAGACAAGGACATTCACACCCAGACCGAGAATAGAATTTCAAACCCATCATTCAAATTCCCACCTCGTCGTTAATCGAACCAAGAACCCTTGGCACGGCGACCCGGCATGGTAACCAATGCGCCACTGTAGCGCCGCCTCACGCGTCAATGATTTGGATTTTACCATTTCATACAAAACATTTTCCCCACCGTTCAAAAGATTTCCTTAAAATAATATTTTGTTAAACATATCACCCTGAAGTAAACGCAGCAAGCGATAAATAAAACCTTGCGTTACAGACCCCTAAAGAGCCTTAATGCCGTCATTGCTTACCAAGGAACGAGGCTTGCGCGGCTTAAGCTTCCTTATCTGGTAAAAGTATCCTTGTAGTTGTGTCTACAGAGTAATGTAGCGTGTCCCTCGCTAAAAGTTAAGGAATAAACTTTATTTTAGTACTTAAACTGTGTACGCTGTGTACACAGCCTTATCATATTGTGGACGAATTAATATCAAATCAAATCAAATCAAAATCTTTTATTCATATAGGTATCACTGATACACTTATGCACGTCATTTTTTAATCTACCAGCTTTTCGGAAAGGCGCTTTGTCAAGGAGGAGAAGAAAAGCCGAAAGAAACTCCTCAGCGCATCTTTTGTATTATTAATATATTGTTCAAGTTATACTTCTTCGGGACTTCACTTTATAACGCAAAAGCGCGCATAGATTTTTTAGTTTGTTTCTCGTGTATTATGTTCATGTTCTTTGTACAATACCCAGCATGACAACACATATAATTTACAAATTATAATTAGAGTGACGATTATAACCTGACTATAATACGCAGTAATGATAAATGACAAACGACGAAAAAACTTGTTTCGATTACGTTTACCAAGTATAATTTTTATATCTTAAGTTAATGCTTTACAACAAATTACATCTAATAGTAATAGAAGATAATACAATCTAAGGTTTTAACTTTAAAAACCAATATCTGGATGACTGCTGAGATTTTAATATTGCTTAACAACGCCATTTACTGAAGTAGCTCTGTGTCGCTAAAGCAGTTAGTTGCACACAATAATAATAGTATTATTACACGCCAATAGATGTCAGGAAGAGTCAATGATATTGTAGCAGTTTTTCATTGCCTGAAAACACGGATAAAACAACATTTTCTAAAAGTGAAACCTAGCTAGATCGATTTATCGCCCCCAAAACCCGTTGCGTACTAAATTTTATGAAAATCGTAGGCGCCGTTTCCGAGATTCCTAGACTATATGTTTACTAGCTAACCGGGCAAACGTTGTTCTCCCAAAAAAATTTTAGGGGTAGGGGGATGAAAAATAGATGTTTTCCAATTCTCCACTCTAGCCGATATGCACGCAAAGATTCACGACAATCGGTCGAGCCGTTTCGGAGGAGTTCAATTTCAAAAAAGCGTGACACGAGAATTGTATATAGGTATATTACTCGTAGATACAAGAATTACTCGTTTAAAGGTATGAGATTCACTCTTTTGTCTTTTAATATGATATTATTGATATACTCTCGGGCATGCCTTTTATAAACTTCACTGAGGCGATCACAAAATCTTCTTTATCAAGCAAGCTTGCGTCCTGTTGAATAGTTTGATCATGTGCTTCTATCGAAGTTTGATCCTTAAGAACCGGAAAAGTAAAGATTCTTCTCGGAGTTTTTGTAAAATAATTGAACGGAGGGTATTACATACGAGAGATAAACAAGAAGGATCAAAACCCCTTGTGTGGCTTAACGCCATAGCTTACGACACACCGCTCCTTCGACTTAAGCTTTGTTATCTATAAAGGTGTGTTCTAAATCTATTGTATCAACTAGCGGTTATGTGAGTGTTACAGTTCAAAGGTATTTCTATGTACCTTTGTTATTTTATAAAGTTAGCAAAAAAGTAAGATATAATTTAACATGGATAATAATAACACAAACATTCTGTTATATTAAACGTTAAGGAACGTTTTTGTATCATACCCTGCACCTAACTCTCTTGCCGACAGAACAACTCGCCCAGGTTGGAAAAGTCAAAAACACCGTTCTATGTTGTCTTGAGTGTAATATGTGTAGGGGATAGAAGCATACATATTAGGTACGAATGGGTGCGAAGGTGCCGCTTATTTCGTAGGTACGTAAATTCATTTCTTGTCCGTGTTTCATCCTGTTCAACGAGCGAGGTCCTTCTATTGAAGGGCGATAGGATTTAACCTATTTAGTGTAATCAGTGACGTTGAATGATGGTTATAATTTTTAGCCTTCATATTTAACTCAATCAAACTAAGAAGTGTTGATTCCGTCAAAGTTAGAATGTATTGAATACCCAGATTTAGAATTTGAATTTCTCTCCCTGGACACAGTAAATTTTGTTTGATTATCCTCTTGGCACTATCTATATTTACCGACTTAATGGTGTCGATATAATGATTCAATTATTGTTTAAGTCGCCCATGGTTTGCAATAGCCACACTGTCTTCAATACCTGTTATAGCAACAGCTATAACAATCTTCAGATGATACTTTCACCCACTATTTATTCCGAGGTAGCCACATAATTATGATGTGACTCACAATTTTAAATAGGTCAGTATAATCAATTCAGAACAGAGCGAGGGTCTTGTTAAACAAAATTATTTATTCAACTTTGCCTAATATATTATGTAGTTTAGTTTCCAAGGATGAAGAAGATAGTTAGGGACAGTTAATGTAAACTATCTTCGCACCGCGGTCACAAGTTAGTGTCGGATTGGGGCTGGTGCCTCGTGCCACGTAGTTTCACTTCCATAACTCTAACACTCCGCTGTTTAATCACTTTTGCGGTTTCCTACGTCCGTTGATATGGGTTGAAATTGAACGGCAAATGTGTGGATCATTGTAGCTATTATCGTTTGTAAAAGTGACAGCTTAAAAATTTAGTTATTTTAAGATTTAATTATTCCAGTTTTCCTTTGAATGTTTATTTTGTTTACCTTCTGCTAAAGAGCAACACACCGGACGCAGTGCGGCTGTTTAAGATCCAGTTAACATCGGCACACTTTTGAATCTTTTGATAGTGTTCACTGTTCAGTATTAAAAATATTATTGCTTCTTTTTGATGAAATGATTGATTGTGGTTTGACGTGATTCTGCAGCGTGCAATTCCTGTACGCTTCACCTTTGAAACATAGTGGGTTCTTAGAAAATCTTCGGGTATTCGAAAGTACACTTCTTCTTTTTATTGCTCATTAACTTTATTTAAATTAACAAAACATTTGTACATCATAGCTTTTTCTCCTAGATAAACAATAAAATAACTTACTTTCTGATCTTTTTATACGTGAGTAAATCAGATCTCATAAATATTTTTCCAACATAAAAGTGGCGTTTCACTTTTGTGTTCAAAAATGACCTCGTTATATTGTAAAGGCAGACATCGTTACTTCTTTATTTCTTTTCGTTGAAAGTTCACGGATGAATAAATATAATAATGTCCGAATTGAAATCTCGCAGCCCTACGGCGCGGCGGCGACTCGAGATAACAAAGTTTGGGCCGGGAACAGATGGATACTGTTGATTTCTTTTCACTTTCATAATTATCAGAGCATTAGGGATGTTACAAAAAATACACTTTGTTTTTCTCGTATCTGTTTTCCCCTGTACATCGTTCTTATTGTTTTGCTAAAACAATATGAATTGAACCTTTGTGAGACAGCTTTGGGCACGTCTATGTCAAATATTGTTTCGTTAAATACCAGTTAGGTATTCGAAACAAAATTGGAGTTTAGTTAGTAAAAAGTTAAGCTGCACGCGATTTGGGTCAGTATTCTAACTCGCACTAACACGGCTAAATAATAAATATTCTATCTCCCAAATCATTATTATGTTTTATTAGAAATATATTCCTAATTTTACCTTACTATATTTTCTTAATTCAAATTTTAAGACACGTTGAGTTACAGTACAGTAAAATAATATCAGTCCTATAATATGAATAATAATGTGATACTAAAAGAAATTAATATCTTGGGAATTAAAATATGTTTCCAAATAGTAGGTGTTTTATAAATAGACTCTATGTACTCGTCCTCAATCGGCAAAAGAACCAAAAAGTTTACAAGACTGACTTCTAGTGGAGACTATTGAAGTCCAGACAAATGTTTGGACAAGTCTAGACATATTGATCGCCGCAAGATATTTATTTAGGCATGAAACCGCATTGCTTGTGCACAATGCATTCCTTATACAAAACTGTTCAGTAAGTTTACTTGGCAGTTTTTTTACCTTGTGTCCATCAATAGATTAATGAAATTAAAATCTCTACTCTTGGTGAAATCGAAATCGTTTCTGCCCACGTATCCGGCCCGATACCCGGTGAATAAAGTCGTAATACCAAATTTTTAAATATCTCATTCTTTAATTTTAATTATTAACAAATTAATAACAAATTAATAAAAAGCAAAATAAGGCGATTTCTGATAAAGTTCACACCTAATTGAATGAATAATACGAATCTTTATTTCTTGAAACGTTAAAGCAGTATTTGTTGTTCAAAAATACTCAGCGCCAATTTAAATTGAAAAATTCGTCAACGTACAATTCAAACTGTTCCCTTACGTTCGTCCTTTGAGAACAAATAAGCCATACATCAAGGAGATTACGAGGCCCGTCTCTAATCGAAGTTGGGATTGAAAGGAAAATGTCGTAAATGGCTGGCCCCTATCTAACAGCTAAAGCTTTTGTGCCATTAGTCTCCGCTAAAACATTAAGGTATCTGTATTTTAAAACACCTTTCTTTTAAAAATGTTTTTGTTATGGAATGCAATGAAATATGGTGAGAAAAGTTAGAGCAGAAAAATAATTGGCAGAATTCATTCATTATAAATTGATAACGACATTGAAAAAAAATCTTAGCGTTTCAGTGCTTTAAAGCCGACGAACCCAGTTGTATAAATTATTATATCGTAATAATAATCGATAAGAGTCGATAATAATGTCGGCATGAAAATTTCTGACACTTGAGTTGGCCACTGATCCCTACACTGATTCGCAAGCAGCTAGTGGAGTATGATCTAGGCCTCCCTAGGCCTCCTCAAGAGGAGAGACCTGTCCTCAGTAGTGGGCCGTTAATGAGTTAAAAGTATGCATCATAATTATTTCACAGTCGATTTTAAATGGAAGTTGTATCGGCATGGACATCGTCGGGATTGGTGGTACAGAGCCACTTTTAAGGAGGAAAGTGATCCTTTAACCTTATCTGTTGTTCCTGATAAACACCACCTACACCATGAAATGCCATGTACTTGTATACCATTAGCAGGGGAACTTGGTTTCGACTCAAGTATGTATGCAGCATTTACACCTTCTCGCCACAACATTATTCCTTTTTATCTTTCCTGATAAAAATCACATTATACACAACATTATGAATATTAATAACATTTCCTTGGCGTTGGCCTTAATTTATTGTGGAAATTAGATATTTGAAATGTACTCTTTATTTTTTAAACCCGAAGCAAACTCAAGTTATGTACGTGCTTATTTTGTTTCCTTTCCTTTTTAACCGACTTCAAAAAAGGAGGAGGTTCTCAATTCGACTGTATTTTTTTTATGTTTGTTACCTCAGAACTTTGGATTGGGCGAACCGATTTTGATGATTCTTTTTTTAATCGAAAGTTGGTGGCTGTCATGTGGTCCCACATAAATTTTATTGAGATCTGACAATGGAATCCATGAGAAAACCACATAAGTCGTAAATTTGTGTTAAGATGTGCGCGACAAATTGACGAATAACTCAATATCACGCCAACCGATTTCGATGATTCTTTTTTTAATCGAAAGCAGGTGCTTGTCATGTGGTCCCACATAAATTTGAACGAGATCTGACAAGTAGTTTTTGAGACTTTGAAGTCGGTTATTTTTTGTTAGTAAAATTTAGATTATTAATGTTTAATTTTTTATTCCAAAAATAAAACTATTATGGGTACGTTGTATATATTTTTTTAATTTTGATCTATTTTTTTAATAACCGATTTCAAAAAAGGAGGAGGTTCTATGTTCCACTCTACATATTTTTTTTAAATAATTTTCCATGAGCAACCAATCAAGCTGAATCAACAAGATGAATTAGGGAAGCGAAGTGTATAGAAAAATAAACAAGGATTAGAAAAACAGGAAAAACATAAGGAAGATAAACGTGGAATAAATAAAGGAAAGAGCGAGAATCTTACTGTTCCCAAAAAATGTGTTCCAAGAATAATTACTTTGTCGTGACCATAATGATTTTGTTGGCACACGTCACAAATGGCAACGTGACAAAAACAATCCACTAGCACATTTACTCTGTTCTCGTGGTTATCACTATTTTAGTTCACTACTAACACAGAATACATAATAGTATGCTACAGTACGGTCGACGTATCTTGGCACATCTGAAATTCACGCAGAAGGCTGTGCAGTAACATTTCGGCAATGCTCGGTACGCTGCGTATTATTGTATGTCTCAGTAACACGTTAGCAAGTTAGTGTCGCTATCTCTGTCTTACATGCGCTAAAGTTCGCAAAGCCTATGTTCAGACTCGCCGAAATACGTCGGCAGTATTGTACTACCAAATGCCCTCGCTTTGCTTCGGTAAAGCTTTCAGCGCACACTCGAATAGATTTATGGACGGTATTCTTTAAATTGACCTAACTTTTTTATTTGTGAACCGATTAAAATAGACTAAGTAACCAAACACTAAAATTTTACCGCAAGCTTACTTCAATACACTCAAACGCATCGAAATCTGTTAATTCATTTCTGAGAATAAACGGAAAAAACGCACAGACAGACACAAATTCTAAAAATCACATCTATTGACGACCCTGTAGCGTAGTTGGTATCGACCCTGCCTGCGAAGCGAGGGGTCCCGGGTTCGATTCCCGGCCGGGGCCGATATTTATGTGACAGATGAATATTTGTACTCGGGTCATGGTTGTTATGATGTGTTGTATGCCACCCGCGACACAGGTTATAACCTACTGCGGGGGTATGAGTGTGCGTGATATGTGTGGGTATGAGTTAGCGTTTAATTTACATAAAATTCAAATTATATAAATTATATATTGTGTTAATACCCTTAAACTATAATTGATTAGATTTTCTTAAATATCTTCCACGTACGTACAGACTTCGATGTTACTGTTTTATTATATGTATTGCCCTAGTGAAAAGCATTCATTACAATACGTATATTTGGTAGTAAGCTCTATTGATGTTACACGTTTGATTGCTTGACTGGTTAAGCGTACTATAGGTGTTTATGTACTCTGAGAGTGAGAGCTATAAGCTACTTAGACTTTGACTTTGCTCAGATAACTAGGTAATATTAATAAATTTTAAAATAATAAAAAACCCGCCTGCTATCAAAAAAGCTATCCTGATATACCTTTTTAAAATCCTTATGCTGAGCTCTTTAATTTGATATCCATATTGCATTATTCGATTTTGGAAGGGGGTTAAATATTCATTTAATTATGTCAAAGAAGTGTAACTTCTCACACGCATACAAAAGTACACTCACCCTTTTTTCCGATAATTTTAGAACCAAGCAAAACATATGAACGGCTTAGATACATGCCTCTGAATCTCACCATAGGTAAGAATAGATCGAATTCAGATGGAAACAAAAAAACATCGTGAAAGCCTATTCATGTCTGTATCAATTTTATTGAATTGTACAGATTCAGTTTTCAAATAACGACTTGGGGCCGTTGAACTATGAAATGACGATGCAAAACAAACCGAATACTGCGAATATAAACGAATATTCAAATTAGTAAAAATATTCATCCGCAGAGTAAACATTTGAACAGACTGCGAACGAATATCCTCTTTCAGACCTGTGTCGACGACCTAGGCCTCAGCGTAGACATAACCTCTGACTCTTATCATCGAGAAATAAGATTGAAATTCGTTAGTCTCATGTTGAGCAAGAAAAACAGGAAGCGTACGTGAAGAGACGTGAAGTCCGAACGCAAAGGGAATCCGAATCCAACCAAATATTATTCGGAATAAAAACCCGGCCAGGCGTGTGTTGGTTCAGTGCGCGGTAAGAATGGTACACGGATGGAAAAGTCCAAACCAAACGTGTAACTGATTTTTATGTCGTTTTGTTAGGCCGAATCTATGTCGGATCGGAGTAGCGGAATAACAAATAGAGAAAATAAAATTCGTATGTAAAATGCGATGTTCCTATGGTTTTTGCATGAAAAAATATAAGAGAATTGGTAGTGAAATGAAAGGATTAAAATATTTTGAATATAAATACAAGACCAGCAAGTCAGTTCCAACTGAGCAATGGAGAAGACCGTGAAGACTAATGTGTCAGGTCCCTTCTGATGGAGATCACAGGAGTATTGGGTGGGGTTTGAGAAGGGTGTAAAGAACGTCTTGTTAGGGCAGTAATAACAATTTTCAGTGATTTTCTAAAACTATTTGCAAATAGGTACTATAAGTCTATCTGTAAGAAATATTTTTTGAAAATGTATTCGCTACAGGGGATTAAAATATGTTTCTTCTCAAATTCTTGTTATTGACTGCATCAATGCAAAATAATAGTACAATTATTATGAAAATAATATCTCAAAGAGCTTAGAGACTTAAGTCTACGAGTGAAGTGTAATCAAAAACTGGTCTTTATTAAAATTACAAATGTTATTCGTACCAACATCCTTCAAATCAAACTACTAAGTTTCTCAGAGTAGTTGACCTGATATCAGGTGAACCAAAGAAAGGTGAGGAGAAAGTTAATCAAACAAACAAGTATCTCAAAATCAGTCGATTTGCCTTCTCGATATAAAAATATTATGGCTCCATTCTCCATGTTACAATGAAAATTGTCGACATTCTTGTGCGTATCATGTCCATAAAAAGTCGTTCATAAACGTTTTATGAGATCAAAACCATATTAATGTAGTACGTCTTCAATTCGTAGATTAACGAGATTAAGAGATGGCCACATGACGTCATCATGGGCGTTTTCATAGGGGTTTCGCGTTTTATACATAACGCGTTGTGAGCAGTATTTTCGTTGAATGAAGCGTTGTTGGTATTTCCACTGTTTTGCTACTGCTATTGTGTTTTCAGCAAAATATAAATTCACAGCTTCACGTATAGGTACATACGTCACCTCACGTGTCACCGTCACGACATCTGTCAATTTTGATACCTAGCGGAATTCAGATAACTCTTTCTTTCTGAAAGCTCTACGACAGAGATAAATCGATATTTTGTGTCTCATAATATTCTTCTGCTACGTTGCATCTCTTTGCTAATGTAAATCTATGTTTCAGTCTCAGTCCTTGAACTCAAGGCGCCTCAAGTGAAGTGAAAGTCAATGTTAAGTTATTTAGAATAATGGGATTTACTTGCGCGCCGTCCACTAAATTCTAAAATATTATTATAGTTTTATCAATGGAAAAGCCATACAATGCTAATAAAAACTTTTACGGCATGGAATTTATGGAATGAATTAAATAAATGAGATGTTGCCTATTATACTTCTTGAACCAAAGTTACATATCTGAAACCAAAGTTACAAATATTTAAAGGTTTGGAATGGAACCTTAAAATTTTTACTTCAGCGAATTAAAAATCATAAATTATTCGTGTTGAAAAATTTTTTTTTGGCTCATAAATGGTTTTTGTCCACCTAAAATATAGGAATGTCCTCGGATTCCACTAGGGATGTTACGGATGAATTTCGGAACCGGATCCAGATATGCATTACATCCCTTATTTTTGGATAGATTCGGTCATCCGTTAGTTTAGGTAGTTGCGGTTACGTCTCTTTAACATCCACTAAACAAAATAGGTACCTACTTCATTTCCGTTCATATTTCTCACATATCAATAAAAATGGAATATGGAATATTTCTGCACGTTAAAATAATTCTTTGGACGACCCTAAAACAAATACATGAAGCAAGAAAAAACAATAATATAGGCTTTAAAGGATTGTTGAAAATAAAATCAGGCTGACCAGTTTCCCCTTGTTAATTGGAAATCTGTTAAAAACGGGCAAAAACAAATTAATTCCGACAATCCCTTCCACGTTTTTGGGCCTGCTCCGACGTTTGATGAAATGTTCATTAAGTTTGATGGATTGCGTAAATTGTATACTTAATTTGTTGTTTATATTTGGACTTTTAGAATATTGAGTTTAAGAATTTGACTTTATTAGAGCAACAATTTTAGGCGCAGGTCTGTCATGTGTCTCTAAAAATTATTGTAGCTGTTACTATAATATTTAAAATTTATTTAAAAACAGTAAACCTCTACATTTCTTTTCTCAAACCGTGGGCACTATAATTCAGTTCACGGTATACCTAACTTCAAAAATGTTAGAAAGTGTTATAAAATAATATTAGGATTATAGTTAGGAAACCATATTTCATTTAAATCAAAATATATGGGAATTATTAATTGAAAAAAGTTTTACTATGCATTATTATGTAACTGCATAATTACGCATAATAATTCACACTATATTAAATTTTAATGACGGTATTTTTATTTTTATAAAAGTTTGATAAATGTAGGAAAATACTACTTACTTACTTACTACTCATTGTGAAAATATGTAAAAAAAATTGCAAGCGTTTGTACCTTATTCATACTTCACCCGCATTATTTGCAATTCTATTACAGCACTCTAAGCATTTGAAAACGACAAAAATGTACGTTTTTGTTACCCAATATTTGTACAACCAAATAAAAGTAGAACGCGATACGGAGACCTTTGAAGGTACCGAGCCTACCGAGTTAAAATTTACAAACGCGGTCCATGTTAAAGTGTTTCATTTTTGTCACATTTGTTTGTGTTCCGATGAGGGTACGTTCCCGCAGGACCTCATGTTTCGTTAGACATAAAACAGAAAACAGAAGGGACATTTTTACACTGCATTAATGCCTACAATCTGAGAGTGCATAGGACAGTGGACAGTTTTGTGATAGTAGATTGGAGTCTGAAAACTGTAAGCGACTCCACTAATAACGTAAATTCCTAGTGCAAATACTTTTACCGCTGCGTTAGGATCAAAATGATGAACACTATTACCTTTGTAGCTATGTTAGGATCAAAATGATTTCCTGTTTACCTTTGAGGCGTTTTAGACAACTTTAGAACAATGGACGAGAAAATAACGACTGATCCTTTCTATTATAGGCCGATGAGCTTGCAACCCTCATTTCAATCCCTACGGTAGTTACTTGATGGAAAGGTTATTTGCTTCCCTGGTTAACTATATTCCTTAGTTTAAAATCACTTTTGCCTTTACGT
Source organism: Thymelicus sylvestris (assembly GCA_911387775.1). NCBI lineage: Eukaryota > Metazoa > Arthropoda > Insecta > Lepidoptera > Hesperiidae > Thymelicus > Thymelicus sylvestris. Next base: position 745,118 of record OU426893.1, read on the forward strand.
ATTTCGATTGTTGTTTCCCGACTGTGAGTTCTATATTTACTTCTCATTGTCAGATTAAAGATTTTTGTTCTGTAATGTGAGATTTACTTTTACATTTTCAAATCGGTGACCACATCCCAGTTGATACGACGTGACGTTCGTTGAATATTTACACAAACCAAAAATCAGTTAGACAATAATAAAATGTGGTGTTCCTTCTATTTTCTGTGAGTCTTTGACAAAAATGTTTCAAATTGTTCTAAGGTTCTAGGATCTCTTTATCTCAAAATAGAAGGGTATATATTATTAATATTTCCTTTGGAAAGATGTTTTTGTATGCTCAGTCCCGCTTGCTTGTGGGAATGGTGTGCCCTGTTGGTATTGTCATAATGTAAAGGTAAAATAAGAATACCTGAAAGGAAGCATTAAAATGACAATAATTTTACTCTAAATATTCACAAATATAACAGGCAAAATCCTGACTTATTGACATTAGCATCATCGCCCAGTTCAAACTCCTTGAACTAGAAATCAGAAATTTTAATTGAATTTTTTATTCACGTATTCTAGGATTAACCTATTGGTTAGTAATAAATAAACGACCTTTCAAGATGAATAAAGGGTAGAAAATTTAAAAATCCGCTTGATTTGAAGGAAGTCCTGCTAAAACGGAGATTTAGCAAAAATTCTTCCAAAACCTTGTGCCGGTGATATCCCAGTATAGCCCTACAAGATTAATTATCCTAAACCTAAACCATATAAGATCAACTTTGTTAGCGGGTCGGCCAGCACATTTAATTAAACGAACTTCTCTGTTAACTATCTAGCCGCCAGCAGAAGTTTAATAAACTCATCCCGATTTATTTTTAACCGGAGATTAGCTCGGTCGCTGTAAAGTTCTTTCACCCGAGCTAACTGCTAGTAGGTAGGTGTAATACCTAAATAATAAGTAAACCTGGCAAATGACCCTAGTACTCAAATTTGATTAACGTTCTCGTGTTTTGGCACGTTTTCTGCTTAAGTTGTTATGATAATGTTACGAAGTTACTAACTCAATACAATAGAGATACCTACCTACTTAGTTGGTCTAGTCAAGCCGAAACAATTATTTCTCAGTAATTTCTCGTCTTCGGTGTAAGTCGGTGTTAAATCTACCTTAAATAAATAAGTATAACCGGATCGTACGATTTTATAATTCAGATACACAGACACGTCAAACTTATAACACCCCTCTTTTTTCATCGGGGGTAAAAAAAGGACGAAACGTTGTATGGTACGAACGTTCGTTACCCGATGTGGATATACTCGCAAACAAAGATATTTTACTGCAGATATGTTAAGTTCATGTGTCACGATCGGTTCAGTTTTTTATTCGCTACGACATGTCATAATTGTCTAAACTTACAATCGTTTTAATAATTGGTAAAATAAAATCTACTTTAAGTATTAAAAACTTTAATAAAATGTGAGTATATTTGTATCTACGAGTACAATATTACTTCCGAGCAATTACTCTTATAACGCATTGTATGTGCCATGTCGCCCATGTCTCAATGAAATTACGACAAGTGGCTGAATTTCTGAGCGCACTTGGCATAAATTATGAACGCTTACACAATCATATACCCCCGCAGTAAGTTTTAACCTGCGTCGCGGGTGGCATGGACGACACATATAACACATCACAATAACACCCTGCACCCGAGAAAAAATATTTATCTGTCACATAAATATCTTTCCCGTCCGGGAATCGAACCCGGGACCCCTCGCTTCATAGACAGGGTCGCTACCTTAGAGTACATATTATTAGTAAATATATACTCTAATGTCGCTATCAACTAGACTACAGGGTCGTCATCTACCTGTTTTTGTACATATACACAAGTCACGTAATATTTGTCTTTAACCGCGAGTAAATCACACAAATTGCTAAGTTTTCCATGCTTGATTGATATTTTGATTACATTCACGAATATGACTAAGTTGTTTCGGTGTGAATTCGAATATGATTAATTACTCCCGATTCGCTCTAAATTGATGGGTGTTACTAATTAGATTTAACTTGAATGAATGTAGAGATTTGCGCTTGAATAGAGCCTCAAATATTAAATAAAAATAAAATTACTTTTGCAATGCAAATCGTGTTAAGTTAGTTTTGTTTTCCTAATGTTAATAATATCTGCATCCAGTAGATACCGCGCTGTTGATATTTAGAAACAGTGCGTAGGGGAGAGTGTGTATGAAAGAGCCAGGCTTTGAAAGAGCCGATGTCATTTTAACTAACTTACCGATATTTTACCATAGATTCATTTTACTTTTTATATAGCAACAGTGGATATCTGTTACCCACAAAAATTTAACAGTTCTATGAAAATAAATGGCGTCGTAGGATTACAGCAAAAATTTGGAAGCCAAAAAGTAAGTTTATTTGCATTTACTTATATATTTTTAAAAATAAGAGTGTTGCATAAACTGAAAAGATGATTATGCTGTGTTGTTAAGCATATACATGGTTTTCTTATGCACAAAAAATATTGGACTTACGTTTTGGTGAAAAACTTTAATGTAAGGTTATATTTTTGATCACGCAATGTTTTGAAAGAGCCAGCGATCAATGCTTTGAAAGAGCCGGCTTTTTCATGAAACAAATGGTGGCTCTTTCAATACACCAATAAGTTTTAGTTTAACATTCTTGTTTTTTATACCGTGGCTTCAACCCATTAATGGCCCACTACTGGGCACGGGTCTCTCCTTCTGAGGTGGCCTACAGCATACTCCACCATGCTGCTCCAGTGCGGATTGGTGGAGGGGTTAGTGGCCAACCCGAGTGTCGGAAGTTTTCAAACCGCCCGAGGGCCTCCGACATGGATTAACAACATGGTTTATTTTATGATAACAACCGGGACCGACGGCTTTACGTGCCCTCCGAAGCACGGAAACGCTCAAGAAATTTTTGCCACTAGCGGTCACTCATCCAACTACCGATTTTATATTTCATATCAAAGATTTATTAATTTTTTTGAGATTATCTTATGATAACAACCGGGACCGACGGCTTTACGTGCCCTCCGAAGCACGGAAACGCTCAAGAAATTTTTGCCACTAGCGGTCACTCATCCAACTACCGATTTTATATTTCATATCAAAGATTTATTAATTTTTTTGAGATTATCTTATGATAACAACCGGGACCGACGGCTTTACGTGCCCTCCGAAGCACGGAAACGCTCAAGAAATTTTTGCCACTAGCGGTCACTCATCCAACTACCGATTTTATATTTCATATCAAAGATTTATTAATTTTTTTGAGATTATCTTATGATAACAACCGGGACCGACGGCTTTACGTGCCCTCCGAAGCACGGAAACGCTCAAGAAATTTTTGCCACTAGCGGTCACTCATCCAACTACCGATTTTATATTTCATATCAAAGATATTTTTTTTTTTGAGATTATCTTATGATAACAACCGGGACCGACGGCTTTACGTGCCCTCCGAAGCACGGAAACGCTCAAGAATTTTTTGCCACTAGCGGTCACCCATCCAACTACCGATTTTATACTTTATATCAAAGATTTATTAAATTTTTTGAGACTGATTTTTATGAGGATAATATAACTGATTTAGATTAAGTAAATTATTATTGAGGCTATTCAAAAATTGTAATTTTCATAGAGTTATACAAGTTTAATTTCAATTTGATTTTTTAAGTTTATTAAAAGAATTTGGTTGTTGATATAACTGTTTTGTTTGTATTAAATAGGTATCGGCTCTTTCATAACACCCCGTGGCTCTTTCATTGACATGCTGTCATGAAAGAGCCGATTTCCCAATTTTTTTTAAGTAGACATATTTCACATTATTAAAATTGTTATCGATTTGATTTAAAATTGATAACATTAATTACTAACGTGATTATTAAAAAAAAGTAGTTTTCTTCAAAAACAAAGAGTCCAGGATGCTTTTTTTTTACACTTTCTAAAACTGGCTCTTTCATACACACTCTCCCCTACTTTCTTGAAATAGGAGCACTTAAGAAGATGAATGAATCTTCTAGGTGTGGTCTGTCAAGTCTAGACAATATTAAAAATATTCAAATTCAAAACAGTATTTACTCAAAAAACTCTTGACATTATTATTTGATAAGGTGTTCATTTATTTCTAATTGATTGTGATTAAAAAATTAAATTTTCGCTTTTTTATGAGTGACATAACCGTGATGTACTTTTAAGCCTTACCTTATCATTCAAATGAATGAATGAATGAATGATTTTATTGAAATGTCCGCATGAGCCATGGATTTATTAGGGTTCCCTTGAGGCAATGATAATATAAGGTATATTTTCTCGGTAGGTACCATTTTTGTGTTAAGTTTGTCTCTTTTGTCACATAATGTTTTATTAGATGTAACACTTCGGGCAATTTGTAGGGTAGGTGTCCCCAAAATGTAGACGAGTACTAATATAAAAATAAAAATTCATATTTTGTGAATGTTGTGAAGAAAGTAAATTAGAATTGATGATCTTACAATGATGACTCTTACAAAATGACCTTGTTATAACAGCTTTTTTATGACGAATTATTATAATGTTAATTATTATGTAAAATACGCAAAAAATATCAATGATGTACAAAAGTACCGAAACTTAAATCGTATAATATGCTACATAAATACGCTTATAGATTCTGATGTATTCATAAGAAATCCACAGAAAAAAGTATTACATTTTTGGGACATCTAATTAGGATAATATGTCATACTTTTACAATATGGAAACCTATCTTCCTAAAGTCAGATTCTGCCTTGACCACTTTATTACAGGGTGACACGATTAAATATGTAAATAAATATTGCGAGCCTGGGAGGCCGGGAGCTCAATAAATATTTATCATTCATTAGACAGGGCTATCGCTTCTGGGAGGAGGAAGGGTGGACACTGAAAATTGCGGTGAAAAAGATTAATGAAAGTACTATGTAAAGCGTCTGATTTTTGACAGCGTTTGTCAGCCTAAAACTGACGTTTTATACATTACAGTAGAAAGTTGTTTTAACAGATTTTTAATAGCCACGATTAGTGTTTTGCATGTAAAATAAATGTCTTTGTTGCAAATTATGTTTTTTTTTTTACATTTCTGAAGTTTGTTATATTTTGTACTATGTTTTTTTAGAAGAGCAAGGTGGTCCTTTCAAGTTCAAAGTGGTCAAAAGGTCAAGTTCAATAATAATATTCCTGCCTGAAATTACCTAACATAGTTTACATAATTACAAATCTCAATAATATATACACAATAAATAGGTTGACAGGATTTATGTAGAATTATTTTAATTTACGGAAGGCCGCGACGCCTAGACTATGCACCTATATGCGCTTCAAACGAAATTCTAATTCAGACAGTAAATCTGTGCACATGTTTAAAGATTTTGTGGCGTTATAAACACGCATCTGTTTTGATATATACGTGCAGATACAGTAATACAAACGCTGTATTTGCACGTACATATTGGAAATCACGAAACGAAGCTAACTTAACAAAACAAATTGTCTGTCTGCCGAATCAGTTTGCCCAAACATTTCGTTGAATCGCGTTCTGTCTAGTACAAACTAGTTTAAAGTAATATTTATTTTTGATTAGCAGTAAATTCTAGCTGGAACAAAGCCGCTAAGATTTAACAACGGGTAACACATTCTAAGCTTTATTGCTGAGCTAATGTGATTGATTGTAGCAAAAACCGACTTTCATTGTAAGTAATGAAATCACATGTAATATAAATTTAGTTAACGACTCTAAATACCTCGATGGCCATGCTTCAATTATCATGGAATTCGTTAGAAAAATCTGTTCTTCAGAATTTTACAAACAAATTAACTTTGTCGACTGTTTCACATTGGAGATAGCCAGATTGATTACAAATACATAGGTAGGTATGTTTTATATTCTCATCATCAAACTTTTGTCACTTGTCTAGAGTTACATTACATGATACATTCATTACTTTGCCACTCACTTATATTCTTCATAATACGGATTTTCCGTAAAACCGGTAGCTGGCAGATTGTGCTGAATAAATTCTGTAAGCAGATTATGTAACTCCAACCTTTTTAATATTCCCACAAACGGATTATTACATTTGGTCGAGAGAAATTCTTCGTGTTTTACGCCTAAATTATTCACTCGTAAGTGCTCTCTCTCTAGTAATCTTCTACTACTTTACACTTATGTTGGCCTAGTACTTGAAGCTTTAGTATTATTTTTATCTAAGTAATCCGCTGTCGCTTCGGTTCCGGAATGTTCCATAAATTAAATAGTAAACCCACGCTTTTTTTATAAGTATTTTATAAACTTCATGTTAATATTCCTTTTACTTAAATGTTTATTTTTTATAATAATTCCATCACTCGTAATAAAATTATTTCCTGTGAGTTCAAAGTACGATCTAGCATCTACGTCCCCACACAATGCGTTGGCAAACTCGTTTGGCCATGGAAAATTTTAACAAGACCCTTCTTCCACCACCACCATTACAGTTTATATTATTGGATTAGAATTTGCTTAGAATTAAAGCATTGCTTTAATTTTTTTTTTAAATGTTTGATTTAATCACGATATAATGGACCTATTCGATCTATTTGAAAAAGAAGAAATATTTATACTCCCCTACACTTAATTGCGTAATATTTACAGCTTAATTGTACCAGATCATTGATTAAAAAAATAATCGAAGCAGGTGATTTTGCAGCGGCGCCGCAAATATAAATCAAAATGTAAATAAACGATTGCAAATAAATGTAGCAAGTAAAATTGCATGAGCCCAGGTGTTCCTGGAATACGTCAGAGTGCAATATTTCAGATCGCATTTAGCACTCCGCTCGCCTTCAGAAACTTCCCAGGTGCTCGCTGGCTACCTGATATAATTCTATATTTTATAAAGGGTTTCAACTTTTCTTAGGTTTATTTATCTTCATCAATACGTAATGCTGGAAGCCTGTACAGACTGAATGTTTTGACATATTTGGTATTAACTGTAGGTCCGTATATCCATGCGTATGTCAAACTTCTAATGACAAAATCAAAAACCCTGAGGGACATAAATGAGTAACATGAGGCTGATAAAAAGAGACGTGTTCCTTCTATTGGAGGTCACTGTGTATTTCAATCCCAGTGTTACTCGTAAAATGTCGTAGAAAACTTTAATAGCCTAGTAAGTTAACCCTACTTCTACTATCAAATATAGCATATTTAGTTAATAACATGTAAATAAAAAAACAATAAAGGGGACGTCCATAAATTACGTGAAGCAATAATTGCCCGAAAATGTTCCAAAACAAAGTGTAGAAAATGAAAAAGATTTTGATTTTTTTCACCCATAGTCTATCGAGCGTGGACATCGCACCAGGGAGGAGGAGGGGGGAGGGGGGGGGGGTCTGCCGCTGTACATCGCCTTATAATTACCATTTAACATAATTATAATCTTATAGTGCGAGCAGTTTGAATTCGCTGTTATAGTGAAATCTAATTGTACCTATTTAGTTTAAAGTAATATTACATACAATATGTTATTCAAATTTTAGTAATAAATCAGTGAGGAAGGAACGGAAATGTTATTAATAAGTGATTCTCCTTTAGATTTAATACCACTTTGTGAATTAGGCATTTTGCGCCTAAACCTTGCAAAATATGCTTTGGCGAAATGTAAATTAACTTAGTAATATTGACGTAGGATCACGTAATCCGTATTTCGTGAAATCGCTGAAGACTTGTTTAGAGGCGGCGGCGGGTTCATTAGGCGATTTTACTGAATAATATAATATTCATTTCAAGGACCATAGGATTTTGTTTCGTATTTATTCATGTACCTGCAGAGAAAAGTAACCCATCTGTTTATAAATATACGAACAGCAACGTTTCCTTTACTTGTTGCGTTGTAAACAGATGGGTTACTTTTCTCTGCAGGGGACTGTACCTAGTTTATTATTTTCCATATTCGTCCATTTTTTGAGCCTTGAGCCTCGTCTTGAAATTGGCTTAGACATACAAACGAGACATCATGAATACCCGTTACTAGTTGTACTTGTCTACGTGCTTGTAAAATGTCTCTAGTTTTTTCATAACCAAGACTTCAATCATAATGATACGATTATTATTATGATACAATATTAAATCCAAATAATAAATCGATTGGTTTCAACTTATGCTAGCGTTAGCCATTTCAAGACCATAAAAAAATTTATAGACATGCTTGCTATTTTTACCGATTCCTGTAAATTATTTTTATATAAATACGAGTAACTTAATCGAGGCCTGGATAAACCTCGTATTGATTCATCTTGAACACGTGCACTGAGGTCGCGTCGCTGTTATGCTAATACGGGCTCACCGGATTGAGGCCCTTCTTGATTAATGGCAACGACTTTAGTCAACCAGGGGTCACACTAGACATTTTGTAACAAAAACTACAAAAGCATGATTTTGTTGTTTGGTGTATTTAAATAAGATAGGAGCTTCGATATCGATTGAGTTAATTAAAACTGTAAAGCAGTATCATTGATGAAACAGGTAAATAACCCGTTATAACAATTAGTTATTCTTACCTTAACTAAGCTATATATTGTTAAGAGGTGGGTCGGATGGCCGATATAAAATACGTAATTAATCACTTTCCGTATGATTATATTTGGGCAGAGTAACACCTTACACCTGTTACTGTCACCGAATGATCTCGGCTGTACGTTACATGCGCTTATATAGAAAAATCAGAGTCAATACAGTGTCTCACTAAGACTTATTTGGTAGTGTTGCCAGTAGTTTATAACAGTATTTTGATCGTCAATGTTATACCTAATGTTACAATTTCCCATTACGATTCTCCTTATCTATAGTGATAGTAGCTACGTACGAGTACACTATTTTATGCTAGGACACGCTATGCTGTATCACCGTACAATATATGTACATTGGTACTGTATCGTATGTATACATAGGTACATCGCAGAACACGAATCTAGAATCAGGTTAATACGGTCTGATTCCTCTCAAAACTGTACCCTGATTTATTCTTGCTTGTAGTCCTACAGCGCGGCGTGTGTCAATATTAAGTGATGGATGGAACACCAGGCAGCCCTCACTGCCGTTTGGATGGATGTGACTGCTAATGGCAATTGGATGGATGTGACTGCTAATGGCAAAAATTTAACAGTACCGTACTGTACAAGGCCGTTTGGGTTCCTAATAATATGAACTTTAATTTGATCGATGACTCTGTTTGTGGGACTTTCTGATTTAAATCTCTAAAATTGGATGTGAATGTTAATGTCAATTTAATAGCACCGTATTGTATATATTGTACAAGGCCGTTTGGGGTAGTAATGAACATTAATTTGATCGATGACTCTATTTGTGGGACTTTCAAAAAGGCTGTTATCTGTGATACTGTGCAGTTTACAGCTGGTTAGTAGAAAGTTGTATCTTATGTTAGGTATTAATCTCTTTTTTACACATAAAACGAATCCCATGGTATTTTTTTTAAATGCTGTGACTTATTCATATTGATATTTCAAATGAAATTTATTACAGGTGTACATACTTGAAAACGCTTTTGTAATTAATTATTCGGTTCCACATTTTTCTACCCTTCTATACAACTAGCAGTTAGTGCCGAAGACGACAGACAAAGATAAAAATACATACAGCCAGACCAGAAGCCTCAGTAGAAAACGAACCCAACATCCTTTTAACGGTGGTCTACCATGGTAAATTGCGCCACAAGGGTCGTCGTATATGAATTATTCTTTGGATTATTACGTATATACTATAACAATATTGCAAAACTGATGGTGCAACCCCTTGGCGGGTCACATCCACATTTGAATTGTAAAACTTGGCCCTTCCTCGACTAAACCACGTCTTAGGGGCTTAGGGAGGTCACGCGTTATTGGATCCTTAATACCCTCCCCTTAATGTATTTTGGTCTCTTGGAGCTTATAGTTAAAATTGTATTTCCTAAAGTTAAAGTGTCGTGTGATAAGACTGTTTTGAGGTGTAAGGGAGAACGGCCGGCTTGGTGGTAGCGTTCCGAGTAAGGATTACGTGTATAGTTAATATTATCAGGCGTTACTTTGCGGAAATCCATTGTAATTAAGTTAGTATTAGTCTACTTTGTAACAATCCGCGGTTTACATGTATGATTACAGGTAAAAAAGAACATGCATTTACATATTACATGCATACATACATACATACATACAAGATACGCGGGAAAAACATAACCCTTCCTGGTGGTCGCGTAAAACGGGACTTTCCTTGAGCTCAAATCTTCCAAATTTATGATACATGTTGCTTAACAACGACAGAGCTATACCGAAATCTCCGAGATTTTTCTATCATGATTATTTAGCTTCAGCTGACCCCTAGTCCAATAAAAATCTTACATTATCCACTCTACCGCAACTATACTTTGCTAAGATTAGTTAGTAAGGGTATTAAAACTACTTTAGTACTTGCAAGACTCTCGTTATCTTTAGGGTAAGTGTAAATAGGCTTTTACTTACTTACGCCCCAACTCACAGTCACTCACGGTTTCTTTAAGCAAAGGATCTCGATACAAATTCTCTACTAAGGAGCGATTTAAGTACCTAACTGTTAGTGACTCTGAGTTGGAGCGTGAGTGCTTTAATATTTTATACTTAATCACTACTTACCAGTAACGGACGCGGGATTAACGTCAAGTATAATATAATTAGTGTAAAATACAAACAAAAACACATCACAAAATAATTCAATTGATTTATCTTTCTTTGAGGGCAGTCTGTTCTGTAGAAGTCTGTATTATCAAGTTTCAAATTTCATTTTTAATATTCTTGCAACGTCATTATCCCCAAAATCTGATATTTCTACAATCAAGAACTTGATTTACAATTCCCACAATACGACTGGAACAAGGCGTTCCGTTGAAATGTTTTTAATTCTTTTTAGAGTACGTATACCCTAATTTATTTAAAACTTTTACAATTTAGAGTCGGATGATTACTCTTGTTCCTCGAATTTAGTATTTCTTTGTGAAACTTGAGTAATAAAAAAGTAAGAGCAGTTGTTTTCACGCAGGGCTGGCAAATTAGGGAATGACTGGAAGGTAATAAGAAGAAATAAAAAAGCTTTTGATAATTTGATTAGAATAAAAGCATCACTACGCTTAATATATTATTTCGGTGTTCTTTTTTATTGCTACCTAAAAAGTGACCCATTTTCACGTCCGCGTCATTGAGTTTTTCACTATTTTTATACTAGAGAAACAAGTGGCAACCCTAACGCGAAACAAGGGAGAAAAATATTACTGAAAAGCATAATCTGTTTGCTAAGGACTTTTATTCAGATTTTGAAGAGACCTAGAAATTTCTGAAGAGGACTGCAAGTTTAGTGCACCATACTTGTATTTAAATACAGCGTGTGTAGAATGGTTGACGTGAATGTAAAATGTGATGCCTATAAATAAAACTTTTTGACGTGATAACGTCTATTAAAACGATGAACGCCGGGTGCACGCACGAAAAAGCATGACTCACTGTCGCGTTCCGCGCGAGCGAGAGCGCGGAACAACCGATAGAGAGGCACGATCGGCTACGATCGGCCGAAGCGCTCAATTTTATCTATATAAGTATGCAATCATTTCATCAATGTTTTGTCATGACGTTGTCACGTTAAACTACCGTCCGTAAACCGACTTTATAGACAACCATTTTTTTTTAATTTTTCATCATTGACTGTGTTACTGACAATGAACGAGTCTTTCACATAAATTGCAAGGCTGTGATCGATTTAATTCTATAACGTAATGATCTAAAGCCTCACCTGGGTTCATAGGTGAATAAGGTACACTGGATAGTAGACTTAAGACTCCTGGGTGAATTAACTCTGGTGAATAAAGTCGACGGCACTTTTATTTGTAATGACGTCAGCCTTGTTATCACGGAGCAAATCACAAATTATGATAATGAACCAGTAATTGATATCGAAAAACGTCCGCGTTTTCGATCACTACAGCTATCTAATTTGTCCGACCACTTAAGAATTAAGGGGAGTAATCTGCCTTCAGAAGGATCATTTATCTCGATCCAGACGCGAATTTCAAGCGGCTGCGCGACACTTCGCCTCGAGGACGAATAAAAAGTGTCCTATTAGCGATTTCACTAATGTATGTGCATATTTGAGGGAGCATTTACGTATTCCGCTGGGTTTATTCGTGTTCATATGGAAAGATACGGGTTACGTCTATGTGCTTTTATTCTTTTCGTCTTTATTATTTTGTGGTATAAATCAGCAGTTCAAGCTGAATGTCTTCTTTCTTTTGGCCAGAACTTGTCGCTTATGCTTCCATATTACGATGTCTATGTTTGACCACCTGCCATGTTAGTAATTAGTTTACGTTACCAGTTTACGTTTGGCAGAAAATTGTTGTGTGAGCTGTGAGTAAAAATTTAATTAACTTTACCGTGTATAGAAACTAAATAAAATTCACCGTTTTAATTCCATTTTACTTAATGGAAGAGCGCACCTGTCCATGGAAATTATTTGTCAGTTTAATCGTTAATTCTGTTTTCAAACAAAGGAATTAAATTTTTGCATCTATGTTAACGGCGCGCAAATAATTTAAATCAGCAAAATAACAAACGACGAAAACAGTGATAGCCCAGTGATTTAAATCCTGGTCTCGTGCGATGAGAGCCAGAGTTTCAAAAAATCCTACATAATATATCCCCAAATTTCCAAAACTATGTGCGTCATAATGCGTATTAAAAATATCCTTGTGGTGAACATCAAATATTAGGAAATATCTTCATAGTTCAAAATCTTTTTACAGGAAAATTCAGGCTGTAGCGTTATGTTGCTATGCTTCAAGACTTCCCAAAGGCCACTGCGACCAAAGATCGGTCACTAGTAACTTAATAAACTACTAAGTTACTAAGTTCAAGCTTAATTGTTAAGCCTTCTACATAATGAATCCATAAAATATAATATTTCTAGTCGACGTGAATGTTGTCATTGCAAGGATAAAGTACAGCGACTTTAGTGAAATTAATTCAAAACTAATTTGCGACACATCCAATCCAGGCATGTAATAATTAATAATGGGGCCGTCGCGGCGTCGGTCGGTCGAGTCAACAACTACAGTGTTTCAACTTGAGGCACGTGCGGCTATTTGTATGATTAACAGTAGAAACAGAGTCTAATCAGACAACTTTGATTGAGATTAACTTTGCTTTGACGATTGCTTTTTTGGAAAGATTAAGTTTGGTTTGACGATTGCTTTCATCCCCGTGTTTAAAATTAATAATGATGTATTTTTGTCTTTGGGGACTTCAAATTTTTTACCTCTCTGGGGTGGTACAAAGTACTGTGGGGTTAAAACCTTCTAAAAGCCCCCGACAGCCATTGAACTCAAACTCAAATGGTTTATTTCTTTTAGCCATGTAACGTCAAAATACGTGTACTTTTAAAATATTAATTTTATTTAATTTTTAATTTTTTATAAACAGTATGAGAATGAGTTACAAAAAGTTATGGGTCATCCTGCATAGTATTCTTCTTCTACTACCGTTTCAGAAAAGTGCCTTGTTGCCAAATACATTAATACACACATACTCGTATTATCTAACTTCAAAGGTTGCAAACCAATGCGTTTCAATCAAACCATACCTTAAAGAATCATGATAAAAAAGATTGGTCACAAACAAAACGATCCTTGTCATAAATAAAGATATAGCCGGTGTTCAGGCGGCTAGGGGCGTATTTATCTTCCGATTGCCTCGCGGCCGCCATAAGTCACATTGACGGAGGAATAAATTCTCGGGCGCCAAGTAAGGGGCTAAAACTATTTATCCGCTGTCGCCTATGATGTCCGATATCCGTGACATGTTGTAATGCGAATTGTCGCGTTTTTTACGATATGATCCTGTTTTATAGCATGGAAATGGCTATGGATCGTTCTGTAAATGCGCATATACATTCCCATTCCTGTATGATTCTCTGCTGCAATAGGTAAAATTTTTTGGTATAAGTTTATGCTTAACTTCAATCCCCATCTGTAAGTTGATGAGAAATTGGAATTTTACAACGCTTAAATAACCATCCTAGAGAGCGCTTCGCTCTACTTCAACCAGCTTAATCTTGACGTTAACCATAAATATACCTCACACACCCTGTGTAGTCAGTGCCATGGACGACACATGAAGACACACACACTTAGACCAGAAACAGAAATTCATTCTCAACCTACTTCTGCCTTCCCTGCGAACGCAGAACCCAGGACCCCTCAAACGGCGCCCTCAAAATATAAAGTTTTATATCAACCTGGCTAGCCTTCTTCTGAAATTAACCGTGACATGTCTAAACATGTTTCAACAGTAATAATCTGCTTCTTTTTTTGGCTGACTAGTCTGGCGCTGTCTGTTGATGATGTCAACAGTAAACTTATAACAATCCTCTTTTTAAGCGACTTCAAAAAAGGAAGAGGTAACTATTCAATTCGTTGTATACATTTTATTGTTTGTTACCTCAGAACTTTCGACTGGGTAAATCGATTACGATGATTCTATTTTTAATCGAAAGCTGGTGCTAGTCATGTGGTCCCACTTAAATTTGAGCGAGATGTGACGAGTAGTTTTTGAGTTATCCCTAATTTTGAAGTCGGTTATTTTTTGTCAAGAATTATTGTGTCGGAGATTATAAAAGGAGCGGTTACGCTTTGAACAATGCCGAAAAATTATTTTTATTTTTTGTAGCGTCTTAAAACGTCAGTTATACCGAAGCAATTCAATATTTTTTTTCCGTATTTTAAAATTAATATCTGTACCCGTATTACCCAGGGTAAAATAATTTTATTAATAAGTGATGAATTGACTATAATAATAACAATGATGTCGATATTGTCCATTATCATTCTGTAAAAATGTTACCATTTCATACTTTTCTACTTTAATTTTAGAAAATATATTTTGATAGTCGTACATATTTTCTAATTTTAATTATTTCATATTGTATAAAGTGAGTAATTTGGGCAATCTTTAATAACTACGTAACATTCTGCTTGAACTTTTTTATTTTTATATTTAAAAATATTTCTTTTCTTCATGTTAATGTAATTCTTATATGTAATTTAATCTTTCAGTAGTAGTAAAATGGCAACTTTTGAATCGTTTTTAAAATTTACGTTGACGTTTAGTGATCACATCGTGACATCACATATTCTTCCGGCATCAGTGATGTTATTGATACGGCAATTGCCGTAATATACGGTAATCCACGATATTTTTTTGCAAAAAATACGGTATACGGCAGGCCTTTCAATGCCGTATCAAAAAATACGGCAATTGGCTATAAGTGAAACGAAACGTTTTTTTAACTAGCGCCACGAAACATACCACTCACAGCCGGGGAAGCCCCGACTCATATCGCCGTATCGTGAAATCCCTATCGACTTATAGTTATTTATTAAAAATGAATGAGACAACGTACAAAATGAAATTGGGTTTGTCAATGACTCGAATTAGCGATGGGTGATTGTTGCAAAAAAACAATCGACTGAATCGAAAATTGTGCCATTGCGCATTCGATTGTCGATTTACGCTTTAAAAAATATATAAATATTTTTGCATATTCTAAAAATATTCGGTAACCTGAATCGATTGAAATAAGATTTGGTGTTGGGGAAATGCCTCAAAAATTACTGCAAAAACATGTTGGTTTTTCATTGTTACACTTTCTTCCGTCTAGCCCCTCAGCCGCAAACAAATCAAAACGTGCTACAAAGAACTACGCTTTAATCACCAACCAGAAATAAAACTAATAAATAATCGAATACGGCAATTTTTGTAATTTTCCCCATAAAATACGGCAATTCAGTCTATGACATGGCAGCTCAGATTTTTACGATAGCAACACTGTCTGGCATCGTTGTTTTGTTGTGTACCAGTTACTCTATGTATAATACTTCTATGGTTAAAAAACATTAAATATCAAATAATTTGGTTCTGGGGTGTGCCTGCTGAAAATTCTTATATATCTAAGCTCAGAAATTAATGCTGTATTTTTTAGATTTTTTTTTATTTTAAGACGCTTAAGTTGAAAATGAAATAAAACTATGTATGGCAGTTTGGCATTGTTCTTTACAATCCCTTTAATGCAGGAGCGTCAAAATTATAAAACTCTTTCAACTTCGTGACTCGCTACTTATAAAAGTTATTCATGTAAACTATGGTGTCTGAGAATAAGTTTATTCAAAAAGTTTTTCAAAGTTGGTACAACCAGTTTAACGCACGAGATGCACTACTTTTAATACATACAATAACATTGATATAAATGCATTTTTATTGCCAGCTTCGAATAGTCTATTTATTTATGAGTACTATTATTTCTTCTGTGATAGTACTAGGTATCTATTTCAAATCTAATTAATTATATTAGCGTGCATGTTATAATTAGGGTTCATGGCCAAAGAACAAGGCCCAAAAATTATTTTTATTTTTTGTAGCGTCTTAAAACGTCAGTTATACCGAAGCAATTCAATATTTTTTTACGTATTTTAATATTAATACCTGTACCCGTATTACCCAGGGTAAAATAATTTTATTAATAAGTGATGAAATGACTATAATAATAACAATGATGTCGTTATTGTCCATTTTCATTCGGTAAAAATGTTACCATTTCATACTTTTGTACTCTAATAGTAGAAAATATATTTTGATAGTCGTACGTATTTTCTGATTTTAATTATTTCAACTTGTGTAAAGTGAGTAATTTGGGCAATCTTTATTAAATAAATAACATTCTGCTTGAACTTTTTTTATTTTTATATTTAAAAATATTACCTTTCTCCATGTTCATGAAATTCTTATATGTAATTTAATCTTTCAGTAGTAGAAAAATGGCAACTTTTGAATCGTTTTTAAAATTGACGTTGACGTTTAGTGATCACATCGTGACATTCGTGACATCACATACTCTTCCGGCATCGTTGTTTTGTTGTGTACCAGCTACTCTATGTATAATACTTCTATGGTTATAAAACATTCAATATCAAAATACTTTGGTTCTGGGGTGTGCCTGCTGAAAATTTTTATATATCTAAGCTCAGAAATTAATGCTGCATTTTTTAGAATATTTTTTATTTTAAGACGCGCAAGTTGAAAATGAAATAAAACCATGTATGGCAGTTTGGCATTGTTCTTTGAAAGTATAAGGAATAGCGATAAGTGGTAAAAGGAGTCTCGGGGCCGATTTTGATTAAAATCTGCGTCATTAGATTTTTGAAAAATTTATAACCCTGGCTAGGAATCGAACCTGTTGATTAAAAAAGAAACACATCCTGTATTTTTGAACCATTCGATAACGTCGCTAACTAGGATCGAATTCTGGGAAGGAATGACATATGAAAGAGCATTCTAAGCGTTTTTATAAAAAAAAAAATGTGCTTGTTCTATTTGCCCTGTCTCATTACTTTCCAGAATTGATCATTGTTAGCAACACTATCGAATGGTAACAGTATGCATTTTTTTTTATCAAAATCAAAGGGGTCGATTCCTGGGCAGGATTATAAACTTGTCAGTTTTAGTTTTCATCAAAATCGGCCCCGAGACTCCTTTGAGCATTTTCCGCTATTCCTCATAGTTTCGAATTTGGCCATCCACGCACACTTGAAAAATTCATCCTGTATATAACACAAAAAATGTTTCTACCAACATTCTTTATAGACTCTGAAAGAATCTAAACGATGTCCCCTAAATTGGTTTCATTTGAAAGGCAATAATGCGAAGATCGTTTGAGACCTCTAAAGGTACATGCAGGCATATTCGGTCCATTCATGCAGTCGATTTTCATCTTTTCCCATACAAAATTTTTCTCGAAACGATGTTTTTTATTTATTTTAGCGTAGTAACACACGTCAGGTTTACTAGTCTTATTATAAAGTACCACGGCTAAATGAACCACAACACAATGTCCATTCTCCGCTCCCGGAGCATCTTCGTCACACGCTTAAGCCTCCATTAAATTGTTCATTACGCTTAACCTGTCATGTATTAGTTCAAGCATTCTCTCTCAGAGCTGTCTACGTTGCTCCGAAGCTAAGAACTACGCTAAAGGTACTACCAGATGAGATACGGGTACACTGACAACACGCTACTATGTTAATTCAATGGGTAATTTTACTTGAAACTTTAACTCCGAGTATTTCGTGACACAAAGGCTACTAGCATAACATATTTTGAATAACTTATACTCTCTAGTTATGCAATTAGCCCTTTTAACTATAAATATAGGAGGAAAATATGCATTTCATTAGTATCCGCACATTCCACGATCATGTCGTCGGCTTACTGCTCACTCATTTACTGCGAAAAATCATCAGGAATTACGCTACCTGCAGCGCAGAGTGTTCCAGCCTCAAAATATGCCTCAGTACTCATTTATGTAACAAACTAATTTTGTTTAAACATTAATGGTTGTTCTCAGATGATTATCATGTTGATCGTATTTATTAATGACA
Organism: Thymelicus sylvestris; assembly: GCA_911387775.1. Lineage (NCBI taxonomy): Eukaryota > Metazoa > Arthropoda > Insecta > Lepidoptera > Hesperiidae > Thymelicus > Thymelicus sylvestris. Next base: position 763,636 of record OU426893.1, read on the forward strand.
TCCATGACACTAATTATGTTATGTGAACAATGAAGATACAACGATAATAATGAAGTAAAACGTACATAATTCACAAATGAGGAGTTTCAAATGGTTTTGCTCCATAAAGAACGGATTTAAAAAATCTTCTTAATTATGTGATATTTTGTACACTTTCCGACATACGTTATCGTAATTATCTTCTCGTCTACATCTCACGCAGGTTGTCTGAAGTAGCCTCAGCTTGCAATGAGGTCATATCATACAGAATTTTTATAGCGCTGGTACGATACGTGAAGAGAACCAATGAAGCTACAATAATAATATGGTACAAACAATATATCGATATTAACGGTATGTATGTATTTTTTATATACAGGGTGTCCCGTAAGTAGTGGATCAACCGAAGGTGGCAGATAGCTTGAAGGTTGACCTATCATATGTCAAAAAATTACCTTAGTAAAAGTGTCACCGTTTTCAAGATATTGACCATTTTTTAAAATTTAGAAAATTCGGCTCCTTTACCCTACTTTTTCCTGTTGAGTCCACAAATGAGCAGATATTTTGATAAATTTTTTTTCTAGGAACTCTCAGATAGTTGCTTTACTATTGTCAGTTTTCAATTTAGTTGAATTTATCAGAAAACGCTGAGAAAATAGCGTCTATTTTGGATATTTTTTTTTTGATTTTCTTCGACACAACTTTGATGCGAGGTCGTTGAAAAAAAATGTACTGGGCAAGTATGCCCCAGTATTTTAAAAACTTGTCTGTTTAATGCAAATTTCAAAAAGGTACAATACAGGCTACTTTGATAGGGAAAATTTTCAAGTAAAAGCCATTTCAATGTCAAGGGGGTGAATTTAAATCAAAAGCTATTTTATTGTTTACTGCTATGGGATGAAGTTTTTCATTGGTTTTTGCTTAATATTACGTTACGTTAAATTAATGCTGCAATAAATATTTAAAATAATGATTATTTTGCGATATTTCAACCTTTTAAAAAAGTTTCAAATGACCTAAGAATTACTTGAAAAATATTGTTTCTTCAAAAAATAATGCTATTATTTACTGGTTTTTAGTACTAGATGATCAGCAAACCTTGTCAATTAATGCTTTAAGATTATTTTTGTATGAATATTCAACAAAAAAAAAAACAATGAGAAAAAATGTAAGTAAAATATTTATTTTTGTTTATTTTACCACAAAAAACAGTAAATAATAGCATTATTTTTTGAAGAAACAATATTTTTCAAGTAATTTTTAGGTAATTTGAAATTTCTTTAAAAGGTTGAAATATCGCAAAATAATCATTATTTTAAATATTTATTACAGCATTAATTTAACGTAACGTAATATTAAGCAAAAACCAATGAAAAACTTCATCCCATAGCAGTAAACAATAAAATAGCTTTTGATTTAAATTCACCCCCTTGACATTGAAATGGCTTTTACTTGAAAATTTTCCCTATCAAAGTAGCCTGTATTGTACCTTTTTGAAATCTGCATTAAACAGACAAGTTTTTAAAATACTGGGGCATACTTGCCCAGTACATTTTTTTTCAACCACCTCGCATCAAAGTTGTGTCGAAGAAAATCAAAAACAAAAATATCCAAAGTAGACGCTATTTTCTCAGCGTTTCCTGATAATTTCAACTAAATTGAAAACTGACAATAGTAAAGCAACTATCTGAGAGTTCCTAGAAAAAAAATTTATCAAAATATCTGCTCATTTGTGGACTCAACAGGAAAAAGTAGGGTAAAGGAGCCGAATTTTCTAAATTAAAAAAATGGTCAATATCTCGAAAACGGTGACACTTTTACTTAGGTAATTTTTTGACATATGATAGGTCAACCTTCAAGCTATCTGCCACTTTCGGTTGATCCACTACTTACGGGACACCCTGTAGAATAAGTTATGTTTGACCACAAAACCATCTGATGGTAAGCGGAAATGAATTCGTGGATGGTAAAGCGCACAATCAAACGGAAATACTCACACGGCCAACTATTCCAGTCCTTCGCGGTACGCATAATGATAGACGAAGCAAAGCGCGTCGTCCGTACCGGAGTATCCAGGCGAACCCGATGGAGAAATAATAATAGTATAATAATGGGTTTAAATAAACCTGCATAATGTTTAACATTATTAAGTTTAATTTTAGCAACATGGTATCTGCAAGACAAGATAAAAATTCAAAACATTCAATTTATAATACAATTTGTTCAATAACTGTCATATCTAGGTAAGTACTAGGGGGACATAGTTCAGTTTACTGCAAATAGATATTTATAGTGACATGAATTCTCGTCTAATGCCAACAATAGTTGACAATATGACTACAATGTGGAGGCACTTCGTCAAATGGGAGTGACGCTGTAATGTGTCGTGGAATAGATAATTCTTGAGTAACTTGGCGCGTTAGCGTTACTAAGATAATGTTTCAGGCAATATGTACCTACCTACCTACTTACTGAATTTACATACACTACCTATTACTATTATGTAAATGCTGTTTGTATACGTTACAAATGATGTCACTTAGATTCTTTGAGTTGACGAATATAAGGATGGTTTTTAAGTCTTCTTTAGAAGTTGAAAATATAGTCTATACTGAATTACCCATGAGTCCGATATGTTACACCCGATAAGCAATGAAGGTTCAGCATAGTTTAATGCATATTTTTTACATAATTAGCCGATAAATGAGCTGACTATACACCTAAAAGCCTTGCAGCAAGGCTATTCTGTTTTGTAACTCGACAGCGGAATCCGCGATGAGTGTCAATTTTGGCAAGAAATTTTCACACTCATCGCGGATTCCGCTGTCGAGTTACAAAACAGAATAGCCTTGCAGCAAGGCTATTTGTTTTTCTGATGGTAAGTCACCCATGAATATAAGTAATACCAAAGGTATCAAAGAAAGACAGAGATAAAGAAATAAGAGAAAGAAAGAACTGGCTCCCAAGATTATGGATTCTCAAATTAAAGAAAGGATTATGACGAATCGTTTAGCGGCTGTCTCAAGTAAAAGGGTTGGCAAAGCTATTGGAAGTGGTCAAAAATTTTCATCGAGCAAAACAAGCAGCGTAAGTAAACCTAGCTCAGGAGTCCTTACACTTATTTTTACTTTTAAACCTATCGTGATGTAAAAGCAAAAAAGTTGTTATTTCCTCGTATAACGCCAGCTCAAGTTGGGCAAAATTTCGACAACCGTTGACACGTTCATGGCTCCATGCCAGACATCAGACGTCACTGACTCATTGAGTATCGTTTTAGAAACTCTTTATTCGCAAACTGTACAGAATCTGTACTTTTAATAAGCAAACATTTTGCTAGCGGCTTAATCCAAGTGGATTTCATTTTCTCCTTCCGTTATATCAAAATCTCGCTAGACAACAGAGGGGTCAATTAATTATTCAGTTCCGGTTTTATATAGATAGTACAGGGTTTTGGTTACCTAATATTGCTTTGAATTGCACAGGACAGGAGCATCTATCGCCTATTTGTAGCAGCACCAACCATTGACTACCTTTAATGACATTTTTAAAATGTGTCTGAAATCAACTCTACATCTGTGAGTACCTACTGTTCGCTGATTTTTGATCGCAGACGACCTGTGTGGCACAATGGTTACCATGCCAGATGGCCGGACCAAGGGTCCTGGGTTCGATTCCCAACGAGGCGGAAAGAATGATGAGTTTGAATTTATGTTCTCGGTCTGGGTGTGAGTGTTCTTGTCTAGTGTGTTGTCCATGGCACCCGTGATACAGGGAATCCTAGTGTGGGGCTATGAGTGTGAAGCGTTATTATTATTATAAAAAAGACGTGTCAATTTAACGATGACCTTATTTAGACTGTCCATAGTCTACAATACATGAAGCTTATCTATAGTACAAGACTCTCACACAGTAGGTACTATAATATTCGCAATATCTCGCTGCACTCGTTTACATATCGCGCGCTCACTCGCACTTATGTCTTAGGTCTAAGTGCGAGTGAGCGCGCAATATGTCAACGAGTGCAGAGAGGTACTGCGAATATATTATAAACATAATAATTTGTAGGGTTACACCAAATAAACTGTTTAATCACTTTACTTTCACAAACTACACTTCATGCACGTTCAAATTCGACTGATCAGCCATGAATACACAACTCCTTCTCCAAACCAATGATCCCACCCACCGACTGTTATAATTCTGAAAATTGGTCAAAACTCAAATGTCTTTGGTACACTGTAATATCATGACTAAATCAACAAAAATACTTAAATTTATTTATATTTGTGCACATGTTACGTTGAGTTTAATACGCAAAACATTACAAATTCAAATGGAATTGAATATAATATTACTCGAATTTATTCAAACCATGTGTTCTTAAGACAAGTATTCTGAATGAATACTGAATCTACAAACCAAGTTTGGCGTATCAATGAACTTTTGTTAAAATAAGTATCTGAAAGTTTGAAATGTACACAATTTTATTAATTGTTCGTCCGCATTGAAACGGATGCGTGTTTCGCGTTTTGTTTACCAAACAACAGGATTATTTCAGCTCGTTTTTTATTTCGTCCGTCATAATGTCATTCACCGCAGTAAAACTAGGTTTGCCGTTTCCACAATACAAAACGCACGCTGTGAAGTTTCGCCTAACATCTGCCTGTTGCAATGTACAAAATTTTTGTTCGACACATAAAAATGTTTTTGTATTTCAAAATAACGCTACGCTGTCGTAGTTAGTAGCGTTATCGGGCTTGAGGTGTCTTTCTAGTGTGAGCAATAGATGGCGCCACGATATTTCCTAAAACACGGTGTTAAAATTTTCTATGATTTACTTAATGACAAATCTAAAAAGAATCTTTTTACATTTCTAAAAAATATGGTGATAGTCAAAATACCAAGATTGGCGAGACTACAAAGTAAGCTCGAGATTGAAAAATAGAAGAAAGGCTGCTGATTAATGAATCTAAACCTTTTAAGTAGATAACCATAATCAAACCCGCAGCAAAAATCAATACTGCGGGTACACATATCTCTTTAAAGCTACATAAAACGTTGGCGAGAAGATAAGGGGAGATATCACAAGTCATGGTGCAGGCAGGGCCGCAGGGGTACAATCGCCTGACTCATGCAGGAAGTAGGAAGTAGTATCAATTCATCTTGTTTTTTTTTTATTATAAACATTGAATGGTATTGTTTCATACGGGGAAGAAATAAACACAAACATCAAAACGATTATGGATACGTAAGACTAGATATGACTTGCTAAACGGTTTTATTTTTCGTATTTTTAACCGACTTCAAAAAAAGGAGGAGGTTCTCAATTCGACTGTATTTTTTTTGTTTGTTACCTCAGAACTTTGAACTGGGCGAACGGATTTTGATGATTCTTTTTTTAATCGAAAGCTGGTGGCTGTCATGTGGTCCCACATGAATTTTATTGAGATTTGACAATGGCATCCATGAGAAAACCACATAAGTCGTAAATTATTATGAAGAATGTGCGCGATACATTGACGAATAACTCAATATCACGCCAACCGATTTCGATGATTCTTTTCTTAATCGAAAGCAAGTGCTTGTCATGTGGTCCCACATAAATTTGAACGAGATCTGACAAGTAGTTTTTGAGTTACTTTGAAGTCGATTATTTTTTGTTAGTAAAATTTAGATTATTATGGGTAAAAATTCCAATCATGCAAGCTTAATTAGAGCTACTTCCTTTTATATTTTAGAAGCTGTAATTTTCATACATTGATACTATTAAATTTTGGATTAGATTTTAACATCATTAACTTGTTTTCTAATAACTACTTATTATAATAACCAGCTCTGTTCGCGGCTTTGTCCACGTTTCCTATATCTTATTTTATCTTATTCATATGTAATTCTGATCAAGGGATACAAGTGTATATTTCATGAAAATCCATTCAAATAGATGGAGTGGTTCAAGACAAAGGTTTAATTGTAAATTAATTAAGGTTTTGTTTCAATTGACTGAAATATGACGATAATTTGTTATATGAGCAGAAAATGGCAATGTTTTCAAGAATACGTTTATTCTAGTAAAAAACTATGAAATAGATACATAGCACACTAAGAAAAATATCTACCATAATATTTCTTTTCAGATGTACTTAGTTATATTATAGTAACTATAGCAAGAGTAGCTGTTTCAAAATTGCTTACCATAAGCCCTAAATATTCGAAAACAGTCATTGTCAATTCATGGTAACAATTCATTTATAAATCATTCGCTGAGTGAGATATAAGACCGCGTTTGTCCATCAATCATTGCAGTGAATGATTTATGAAGACTGTCGAATTTCAGCGAGTTTTAGAAATGTAAATAATATTTTAACACGTTAAGTGCATTGACATAAAGAAGAATCGTATTGTAAAAAACAATAGTAGAATCATAACGTATTGAATTGGATTTAGTGATGTGAATGTTTCAAGGAATATTTTAAGTGAGGACGAAGAAAGGTTTTTTAGTCTCAGAAGCTTTAAAGATAATAAGAGAAGAGGCGGATATTAAAAAACATAAAACATCGTTTTTTGCTTCTGCTAATGACTTTTCGTTTCTAATAAATAAGAAGATAATTAGTTTTACTTCTCCTGCGCCAAGTGTCATACTCGTAGTCAATACAAACGTATAAAGGAATAATTTAACAAAACATTTTTGGAATTTTAATGAATTTTAAATATGGTTAGTAGGTACATTTAATTCAATCTTAAAATATTGTTTTATGAATTTGAATATGTTTGATCATAATTTGCTCTGTAATAATAAGCAAATATTTACTTCTTTATTAACAGTATTATGAAGCTTATCGCGGTCATTACATTTCTATAAAAAATATTAAGATATTTCGAGTGCCCCTCATAAGTTGTTTCATCAATCAATCCAGATTTTGATCTGATTGATTAATGAACAAGTCACAAGTACTACACTTGCATAACTTTATCGCTTCTGTGGAATATTTATGTTTTCATCCGTAATTAGGTAAGTTTTTTCGCGAATAGGCATCTAGAGGAAAACGTTAAGTAAGATGTTAATGACCTAAGATATAATTTTTTGCTTCTATCGCCATTCTTTCGCCAACTTGACAAAACACCTTTCCAAATGCTGGAAGGATAAAATGTATGTGTAAGCGCAACATCAAAACCCAATAACTGTTCTATTACAAAAAAGATATTTTGATGATTCTTTCACATAAAATTCTTTCTTTTTACTTTATGTTTTGATAAAATCATTCGAAAACACTAATTCATCTATATTTTAGAAAATATCGTTGGTATTGACATTCTGTCACAGCATTGTCTTACATCGTTTCCTGTTCCATCAGCCCCATGGTGGTGGTTCCATCAATCACCATGCGGTTGATTGATTAATGGAGCTGCCCGACTCAATGTTGCTTTACATTTTTTTCCTCAATTTTGGTATCTATTTGGTATCTTTCAATTTTATAAAGATATTTTATGAATAACTAGCGCTCAGCCCGCGGCTTGCCACGTTTTTCGGGATAATAAGAACTCTATATGTTATTACAGATCTTGGTCTACTTTTGTGTTTTTCACAATGATATTTAAAAAATATAGATACGTTATGCCCTTACAATCAACCAAAAATCTGTTCCAAAAAGAGCTACAACACACACATGTTTACCTTTTGTTTCACTACACCAATATCATTACTGTATGTCAAATGTCAAGCACTTCTGACAACAACAAAAGTGTGAGTATCGTATAATCTTGATAGAGCGACTACGAGTAGAACGGTCAATTACCTGTTCTTATACCCTTCATCGTCGCCGCACTAGTGACATATTTACCTCTTTTTACATTATAATGTCATTGTTTTGTTATGTAAATTCATTGAGTAGTCGGAGCGTAGAAGAGTAACAATTATCCATCAATCTATCCTCAGCTAACAATCTTCCACATTTATAATGTTAGTATGTGGGATAAAAAATGCTACCTTGTTCACTTATAATTCTGGAAATTTTTACAGTCCAATAATGCGGACGCAGCAGTATTGTTGAATTTTAGGTCATATTTATTTACAAGACCTGTAGGCCATCACTTAAATTTCCCGTTTTTTTTTCAGAATTTAACCGTTTATTGAGTCCTCATAAAAAAATCACAGCGTTAAAAATACAAGCGTCAAAACATTTTACATTTAACAACGCAGCATCAGATACGAAATATTAACATGTTTCATTTAGTGTGCGTGGGGATCTGGCCTGTCTCGTGATAGCCAGAAGAGCAAGCTTTTTTGACAGCTTCATGTGCCTACAGCTTAAATTGGTGTTATATGGTTATTCACTCCCTACCGACAAATGAAGAAAAATATTTTTTTTACTAATGCACAGTGATAAACAACCGACCGAATTGAGAAACTCATCAATTCATGACACATATTTAAGATATTTAAGCTTATTTAATATAGACTATCAAATGCAAGTCGAAAGTCTTAATACTCGTTTTCTTGAAAAGAAACTTGTTATTATTTTATTCACTAACTGAACCTACTACATAGCTTCCATTTTCATTTTTAACAACCGTTTGGTGAAATAAAACTGTCAGGGCTTTTCAAATTTTAAAATATCTAATTATCATAATATTCTCTATGTTACCGTTAAAATGCATATTTTTATGGTACCATTAGCAAAGGGCGATTTCCCATAAACCAAGTTGGTCAACGATAATACCTGGGCAGCTCTCGCACTTCCAATGCTCTAAGCACAGAAATTGAATAGCGTACATCAGATTACGAATTTTGATGTGACGAGCGAAACAAACCATGGCGTTTGACAGTTTTAAACTGAAGATTTACAAATAAATCTATGGGTTTAATTATGACGTAAGGTTAAGAAATGATGCAACTCACTTCATCGCGGTAAGTCTGCAACACGCATGAAACTGACTGAGCGGCTGGGAATAAATTGATTGACGACTAGACGTCGATCAATCAAAAACTCAACGTAACTATACATCAAAATTCCTTCAAAAGTCCTGGCAAAATCATCGAAAATCCTTGGTATTGTATGTATTGCATGAGTGCTGAATGAGTTTAGTACGTTAATTTTGAATTAAAGTTTCACGTACACTCTCTCAACAATATTACTTTTAATTAAAATGACTGTAGATGTCATAATTACCACCGCAGGTATGAGTGTGCCCGTAGTGTCCTTCCTTTGGCTTCTTGAAGTCGTTAAAACTTCACTGAGAGTGGGTCAGGCCAAGACCTTAATTAAAGTAGACTAAATTACCTTTGTAAGATATTAAAGCTATAACTAAGAGAAGTTGTAAGTTTTTATTATTGAAATGATCTTCATTTTTCTCGGAACTCAGATTTGGAATAAAATGGATTTGGCGCAGTCGTGAAATATTTTTTTTTATCGTTAAATTAATTTATTGTAGTGTTAATCATTCAGCTGTTTAACATAATATATTTGTAAATTTCTCTATAAGTATTTTGTTTTATGTATCGCTACGTACCAACATAATACCTACTAAAAAGCATTAATAGATTTTTTTCCATTTTGTTCAGCTACTACAATCCATCCATCCATCAGCCTTTGTAGGTCCACTGCTGGACATAGGCCTCCCCTAACTTCCACCACTCTGACCGGTCCTGAGCCTTCTGAATCCAGCGGATACCCGCTGTCTTCTTCAGGTCGTCGGTCCACCTGGTCGGGGGGCGTCCTGTGCTCCTTTTACCGAGGCGTGGTCTCCATTCGAGGACCTTTCTTCCCCAACGGTTATCGGTCCTTCGAACTATGTGGCCAGCCCATTGCCACTTCAGCCTGCTAATTCTCTGAGCTATGTCGGTCACCCTCGTTCGTCTACGGATTTCATCATTTCTGATTCGATCGCGTAGAGAAATACCGAGCATAGCTCGTTCCATAGCCCGCTGGGCGACTCTAAGCTTATGCATAAGGCCAATAGTGAAGCACCACGTCTTGGATCCGTATGTCATCACTGGCAACACACACTGCTCGAACACCTTCGACTTCAGGCACTGAGGTACTACAACATACCATAAAATTTTTTCGAAGACAAGAGTAATCGTAATTCTTGCCTCTGCTAAAAGCAAAATGAAGACTAAGACGTGGTTCAATCAATAATATGATTAGTCGATTCCTGCACATCGGCGCTCGTCACCGTATCAAAGTAAACGAAGCCTTATTTCTTCATCAGTAGGAAACTTTACTTACCTACTTCTTATAACCGCAAGGCGGAAGGTGTGAAAGTGTTATCTCGGTAAAACAACTCGTTCGTGTTCATTCGGTACAGTACACCAAATTACACACCTCCATGGGAGGTTAACTGTTTTTTGACGAGCTATAATGTACTCGTACTTTGCGATAGAAGTAAAACAAACGTATAAACATATCAACATTAAGGTTTTATAAAGGGACGTAACAACAAAGTGAAGAAGTATTATACGTGGACTGTTTGTTTCAATAGACATTACTATCTTAATATATATAAATTACGTGTCACGTTGTTTGTCCGCGATGGACTCCTAAACTACCTAACCGATTTTAATCAAATTTGCACACCGTGTGCAGTTTGATCCAACTTGAAAGATAGGATAGCTTACATCTCAAAATAAAAAAAACTTTTGACAGAACGAAGTCTGTCCCGGCAGCTAGTAGCATATAAAATATTATGTGATTATCTTTTTTGAAAAAAATATTTAACCATTTTGTTTTAATATTATCACTTCACTTAAAAGACTATCAATTAATGATTGGCAAGTGTAACATTCTAATCTAATTTTTAAATGTTAACTGTCGACAAACGAGAATTCGCGACGATCTATCTGTTGGTAGGAGGCTATCCCGATTTCGTCGCCTCTCACGACTCACATCCGACGTGGGATTGGGGTTAGTATTCTAAGCCGCCCCAATATACCTAGCCACAAAGCGCCCAATAAGGCAACGGTAAGTTCCCGTCCGATTTTATGGACTAGAAATCGAATCCGGGACTTCCAACTAGGCTTCGGGATTCCCAAATACCTATAACATCTAAATCGAATACATCACTAACTGAGTTTGCATCGAGCCAGAATTTCTAAAAGATTTTTACTCGGATCTCTTCCAGAATAATTATTCTATTCTCCGTCAAGTCTAGACAAATCATTACCCCTATAATCATACCTTTGAACGAAGCCCGTTCGGCGGCAATTAGGCAGAAATAATCGTCCCACACTCCATGTGGGCCCTCTGCGAGATTAATAAAGCGATGTTGTATTTATCGTCACATTAGGGAAGGTTGACTGGCTCGCTGTACGGCAATAAATTTAATGTCCCAATATAGATTTCTATGAAATAAATCACCCAATTTCATCAAAAGATTTGTTAACGATACATGAGTTCGGCAGAATTCTACGCTCTGGCGCAAATGAGGGAATGTATAAAATTACATGGAGGTGATTTTTGACTGGATTACACATTTAATTTTACTAGAGATAGAGACCCGCTCTGCGGTCAAAATTCAACCGTAAGTCAAGAGAATTCTACAAAAAAATTCGGAAAGGAATACTTCACATCGAAAGTGTGTATATTATTTACCTGTGTGTGTGTCAAATACATTGCATACGGGGATTTTTTTTATGTAAATACCTATAATTATTAGTATATTAAGTAATGATTTGGGATAAAATTTCACGGCTTTATCTAACATTCTCATAACAAAGTTACAAATCGTTCATCTACGTTTCCTTTTGCCTGTTATAATGAGTTTTTTCATTTCAGAAATAAATTTCACAGTCATTACTCACTTCTTGACCGATAAAAAGTTTTAAGAGGTCTTGTCAAAACTAGTGGCTCGTAAGTCAATTTAAAAGAGTTCCGCACATCTAAATTTCCTCCTCTCAGCTCCACAGAAAGTTTGAATAGATTAAGAGTATTTTCAAAAGACGTGCCGTTAGCCAAGTTAACACAAAGTTTGACATAGAAATGATTAAATGATTTTATTCAGCACAAGGAACAAAGTGTGAAAACATTTTAGACGAAGCATAAAAACAAGTCCGATTGCTTATTTTATTCGTTGCTGCTAAAGCGTCACTAGCGTAAAATAACTAATATAATTTGAAGGACAGAGGAAAAAACTGATTATCTCTTCGTCTTCTTTAATAATTGCAAAACTATGAACCGTCAGTGCTTAATAAGAATTTATTATTAAAATTTATTTCAATCAAGATTTTAGCCTGAATATATTCGTCTCCAACAAACCATTATTAATACCAAATCGTCAGAAGGATTTATAGTATGTTGCAATGAGCCGTAACGCTACGTTTTTAACAATATTCTTAGTAGCCAAACACATTTCATAATATTGCATGGACATCATATGCCATTCACACAAGGACATCACACATTGCTATCGTAAATTCGAATCAGTCGTTCTATGACGTCAGAGCGATTACGGAAGACGGATGGCGTTGGGTCTCCCTCGTATTCATATGCGTTCATAATGGATGTCAAGGAATTCTAACGTTGATTGAACTTACCTAAACCGTAACGTTTTATTTCATTTAGATTATAATAAAATTCGTGAACGTGGTTTTGTATTTTTAACTAAAGTTATTGTACTCTTAAACTCATCAATATTATTTCCAGATTGTCTCTTATAATCTAAATTTTACTAACAAAAAATAACCGACTTCAAATTCTCAAAAACTACTTGTCAGATCTCGTTCAAATTTATGTGGGACCACATGACAAGCACTAGCTTTCTATTAAAAAAAGAATAATCAAAATCGGTTGACGTGATATTGAGTTATTCGTCAATTTGTCGCGCACACCTTAACACAAATTTACGACTTATGTAGTTTTCTCATGGATTCCATTGTCAGATCTCAATAAAATTTATGTGGGACCACATGACAGCCATCAGCTTTCGATTAAAAAAAGAATCATCAAAATCGGTTCGCCCAGTCCAAAGTTCTGAGGTAACAAACATAAAAAAAATACAGTCGAATTGAGAACCTCCTCCTTTTTTTGAAGTCGGTTAAAAAGTTAATAGTTTTTAAAGTAGTCATCAGCTACGCAGCCATCAGAATAAAATTCTGATTCTTTTTTCACACGTTTATTAATAATAATAATTATTATTAATTTATTTATTTATCACTTCCTATCCTTTAACCCTTTAAGGTTTTTTGTATCTAAATATGCACAACACATTTAAACGCACCTTACACAAAATTTAAAAGTCACACGAAAGTATTGACTCTTCCGTTTGAATTATCAACGTACAATAAAAGGAGAAAGCAATAAGTCACGCCGTAGGTACTATCCCTTTATCTTCAAAAACAGCAATAAATTAGACGGTTCGCGCCAAAATTGAGGAATAGTGGACGGTTAATTAAAATTTTGTTAAAAAATTTAGTAAAAGTGGGTAAACTGTGAATATTTTAGTGTCATATTATTTGAAAGACATCTAATAATAACAAGTAAGTATTATTTCATTACAAAATTATGTCATTTTATGTATAATGGAGGAATAAAGTATGTGTATCTAAAAAGATACATTGCGACTTACCTGTATAAATCGAGTTTATTACTTGTGTATCTAAATAGATACTGGGCGTCTTTATCAGTCGTTTTTATACAGTTTATATCGTATTTGAGAAGTGAGTTTGGCATCCTGTCGTTGGGGGTTATCCGTAAAGATCGTTTGTGAGGATATGACATGATATCGGACAAAGACTTGCTAAAGAAAGGAAGAGGTAGCTATAAGGTTATGGTCGATAACAATAAGAATATTGCTGTTACTAAATGGGCGGATAGTAAATGTGTTACTTTAGCGAATTCATATGCAGCAGACAACAGGATTTTTTTTGTAAAAAGATATTATAAGACCTATAAGCGTAAAGTAAATGTCAAATGCCCAACCGTTATTACAGAATATAACCAGCACATGGGCAGTGTGGACTTGGCGGGAACGTTCGTTTCTCTTTATTGAACAGGCGGTAAGAGTAGGAAGTGGTATAAAAGGATATATGTATTACCATTTGGTATTTATTTATTTATGGCCACAAATACAGTGAAAATTAAACAGCCCGTTGTGTCAAGGCCGAAAATGGATATACGCACTGATGGCTTATACCATATACCTACCGTTGTAAGGAAGGGTCGGTGCAGGAACTGCACAACATGTCAGATATTAGTTGCCTGAAATATGATACGAGGCTATGCCTCATGGAGAAACATAACTGTTTTCGTGTATTTCATAGGAAATAGTTTTTCAAGGCTCAATTTATTTTATTTGTTTTATTTACTTTGAATAATTAAACAAACTAATAAACACTCATTTTATTTTATTTACTTTTAACCTTTGATTTCACAGAAATTCCTATGTCAGTTAACTATTTATTATTGTTTAAATCTAATTATTGTTTCTAGTGTATAAGCCCTAGAGTCATTTTGTGTCTTTTTATATACGAAGTTCGCAATAACCTATTTCGTATAATTGTGTTTTTGTATCTAAAAAGATACAACCTGAAAACTCAGTGTCTTATTCCTGAAAAAATATTTTTGTCATAAAAATTATTTAATATATCAAAAAAATTTAGGTTGGTTTAGTTTTTGTTTTATTTAACAATTCCAATACCTCTTTGCTCCTTAAAGGGTTAATCCGAGTTATTAACCAGGTGTATTATTATAGAAGTGACATTTATAGAGACTAACTTTCGGTAGAGAATCGGATATTTATATTGGCTTGTAGCAAATCGTAGGCTTCTATTTTTCTGAAAAATTAATATCTACAATCGTATAATCGATAGATTCATCGATCGTCGATCAACATCGATTAGACTCAGTTGATTTGAGCTAGCAGTATAAAAATTTGTAGGCTAGATTAAATACTCACGTGTAATGCAACCTGGTAGAGTAAAGCCTTTTCGCCACGTAGACGCAGGTCATCACGCTATCGGCAACTGTCGCTTGCTTGTAGCTTGCTTGCATCTTGCGTAGTAACGTAAAAGGATGAAATCTGTCCACGGAACGGCATTGTCGCGTTTGTCCATTGCCTATGTTTAATTATGCAACTTGTATACAATCGTCAAGTGAAGTGGACAGGAGGCCTAACTCTAGCTCTCCACTGAATAAGACGACCTCGATGGCTATCAGCTGCGTTCAGGACAGCTATCAGATCGCCGTGTTTGGAATATCGATATCATGTTGGAACTGCATGCGAATAGCAATAATTCAGAATAACAGATGAATGGCCATGAGAGGCTAATGTTGTATAATCGAACCTTTAAAATCTTCTATTTCAAATAAACTGGCAATAAAACTGAAATATGTATCCAACTTGTATTGGAACATACATTGTGAAAAGCTTTAGAGAACTGGATATTATGGAAATGCTTCGAATTGGAGGGATGTTTTCGACAGGTAGATACAACGTACGTGAACTTCGGATGAATGCGTTGAATTTACTCGTCAGAAATAAAGTAACTGTAAGTGCTTGTTCATACTGACTCGCGGGCGCGGTCGCGGGCGCGGTCGCGAAATTTCAAACATATGAACTACTATGAGAGTGTTCACATACAAAACGCACGTGCGGTGTAAGTAGCGGGCACGCTAGCGACAACCGCGCGCGGCCCGCTAGCGGCAATATCAAACGCATGAGAATGTATGAGTGTGTTCACACTGAACTAGCGGCGGAACGCGCGATTATGTCAGGTAAGTTCAACCATTTTGAACTTGTCGCTAGAAACGATAGCACATGAATTCATTATGTCCCCAGATTAAAGGGTTGTTCTTTCATCTAAGATCATGTCCTTCAATACAGAAGAGTTTATTAGTACTATTCAGGCTAGAACTGATTTGATTTGAACTCAGATTTGGCAGAGTAAACACAGGCATCTTATGAACAGAAACATTCTTAATAAACTATGGAAGGAAATTGCTGAATTGTTTCCTGATATGGAGGGTGAGTACCTAAATGGAACTTTAGGTATGAATTTTCGGTTAAAAAAAGATCGTCGTCCATGTTTTCAACCTCTGACAACATGTCACAATCGCGCAAACGCCTGGCGGCCAGTGTGAACACGAATCCGCCACCGCGCCCGCGCCCGCGACCGCGCCCGCGCCCGCGCCCGCGCCCGCGCCCGCGCCCGCGAGTTCAGTATGAACACTCACTTATGGTACTTCCATTTATCCTTGCCTATGCTCTTGCGCACTAAAGCACACCTTTACAGAGTTTCATATGTCGAATTCCACTAATATATTGTCAGTCAGCGGTTATGATTTTATTAAGTAGATTTTCTAAAGAAAAATATACTTAGATACAATTAAAACTTTTGATATTGCACCTGGATCATAAAATGAAATAATAAATAATCGTTTAAAAGTTTTACTAAGTAGTTATACAATCAACGTCGTCTAGTTAAGAGTACAAGAATCTTGAAACTGAGAAGTTCTGCCAGCCCTCTGGAACAAAAGATTCAGGTCAAAAAGTTAACTACACGTTCTTATTCAAGTTTTCTACTAATTATTTCTTGAGCGCTAAGTAATTATTAAATTTCAAACCAGTTCTTTCTACGTTGACAAAGTTATTTGTTTCAGTTAACATTTTTTCCTGTTCCTGTATTTTTCTTAAGCACAAGGAGATGTTGAAACTTCTGCACGGCTTTATATTGCAGTCGTAGATTTGAAAAATACCTACATTATAAATCGTCACTTTCTACTTTAATAATTTTGTCCACGTGAAGCCGTAAAGACCAAAAGGGCTAACCGCAATTTGGGCAATTCGAAAAAATAATTGAATAATGCGTTTTGAGCGTTAATTGTATTGTAATATCGTCGATATTACAATACGGATATAATACGAAATATTATATCCGTACGAATACAATACGAAACGGATATTACCTATAGGTACCTGTTTGTGTCCGATGTCTCCTTTTACCATTTTTACAGGTTGTTTAGTTTGTTTATTTATTTATTTTGTACTGCCAACAGAAAATACACAACATAAGTAATACAGATTCTTTCCTATAATCTTGCTTGTGCGCCTTTCTTCTTATAGGCAATCTTGTTAGCATGTATGTATGTTGACACGATTATGGAATTTTTTTATAAATCTGTGGTTGACATGTAATTTTATATACGAATTAAATTATGATAGCTCGTTTTAAACTCCATCATAACAACAGCCCCGCTCAGGGATGGCTCATACCAGAAGTCTCCTCAGCGGCTAACATCACAAACACCTTTGAAAAGGCTGTTCTTAAAAAGACATTAATGTCCATTCTACCAGATTCTATGTTCCAGAACAGAACGAAGAGTTTTATTTTTTCAATTCAGTTGTCCCTGACATTCAGATTCAATAATAAAAACACGAACAGGTTACACTCGAGGGAGGTTTTATCTAGTAAGAACCTAATCCAAAAATCTCGTTTTACAAGGGTTAGTGAACCGACACCCAGGGGATGCTGAGCAGAATAGTGTTCCGAAGAGCCTGGGGTTATTTATGGGGCCGTTCACCCTCCGCTTTGGTTGGAAACTAGGACAATGACAAATAATTCTCAACTCTCGGCTGCTACAGTGAAAGGAATACAGATGCAAATGACCTGTCAGTCTTAAGAGAAGAGATGATGAGCGCTATATTGAATGAAGAGTTCATACTGCGGAGGTTCATTTGGAAACTGTTAGATTTGCTTTTCCTATTTTCTTATATATGATATTTAAAATATGAATCTGGTTTTTATATTAATGAAATTGACTTTTTTATAAACTTGATCTTAACATAGAACCCAGGAACAGTTCGCATATATCAATGACCTTGTAAGTTATGTATAAAATAAGGTTGTTTATATTTCAGATAATTAAAATCACGTATTATGTACTTTAATAATTAAGACAAAGACAAAAAAATGTTTGTGGGGATGTTTTTTATAGACTCTGAAACCATCCAACCGATATGCCACAAAATTGTTCCATTTGAAAGATGGTTTGAGATCTCTAAATCAATCCATAAGGGCACATTTTACATTCACCTTTTCCATACAAATATTTTTTTGCGTAGTAGCACGTCACGCCGGGTATCCCTTAGCTTTAATTAACATATTAAGTTCAGTAATTGAGTAAAGTTTATTTTGTTTCCGTACACAGACCTGGCCGTGACTCATTTCTAAACACATCGTTTAATGAACACTTGTCATAAACATAAGACCCGGTAAAAGTTGAGACAACATCTGCTCGCCAAAATTATTGTACCCTGAAATTGAATCCCGCGGGATGGCGGGCAGGTAAAGTTTTGAATTGTTTTATAATTACACCACTTTGGATAACTTAGTGGTAATTATGTCATCAAAATATTGTTATTTGAAAATCGATATCATCTCATCATCTTTTCGCCTAAGTAGGGTACAACGTTCTTATATGGGGCTCGGTGTGCGTTTTTTCAATAAATTACCTAGGTCAATACGTGATTTACCTATCCAAATGTTTAAGAGATATGTGAAATCTCAGCTAGTACGCAAAGGATACTATAGTATAAATGAATATATTAATGACAAAGACGCCTGGAAACTAATGCCGCATCCAGTTCCGCGTAGGTTGGAACATAATATTATGTAACCTTCCATGATTTTAAAAGATGTGCTGAGGAGTTTCTTTCGGCTTTTCTTCTCCTCCTTGACAAAGCACCTTTCCGAAAAGCTGGTAGATTAAAAAATGACGTGCATAAGTGTATCAGTGATACCTATATGAATAAAAGATTTTGATTTGATTTGATTTGATAAATTCATCTTTGTTTTGGATTATTGGAATCGATTAGATATTGATTATGTCGATGAATAAAGCGTTTTTTCCGCTTTAATTTTTAGCAACGCATTTTACTGTAACTGATGTCCGTGGGTGAAGATCACTTATAATCAGGTGGTACATCTGCTTGTTTATCGACAAAATATTGAAACTAATAAGCACTCAATTTAGAATCTACGTACTTTACTGTATTTTAATTATTAAAAATATAATTAATCACTAGCTGCCCGGACATACTTCGTTCTGTCAAAAGTTTTTTTTTATTTTGAGATGTAAACTATCCTATCTTTCAAGTTGGATCAAACTGCACACGGTGTGCAAATTTGATTAAAATCGGTTAAGTAGTTTAGGAGTCCATCGCGGACAAACAACGTGACACGTAATTTATATATATTAAGATTTTTTTTATTTTGAGATGTAAACTATCCTATCTTTCAAGTTGGATCAAACTGCACACGGTGTGCAAATTTGATTAAAATCGGTTAAGTAGTTTAGGAGTCCATCGCGGAAAAACAACGTGACACGTAATTTATATATATTAAGATATTTATTATTATTCACAAAAAGAAAAAATGAAGAAATGGCTTAGGTGATTAATATTTCATGAATACAAAATGATACGTTCACTCCGCAACTGTACCTATAGATATTCGCAATGTTCAGTGATTTGTTATAAATAGTTCAGGTTTCAATAATAGATGTTGCATATTATCGTTAAAATTATAAATAACATTAGAGCTATCTATTTAGTATTAAAATAAAATTGTAACTGATCGATATTGAAGACATATTTTTATCGCTACGTCGCTTCATGATTGAACAGTTTATGATAATTTTTGAAACGTATTTTTAAATTTAAATTTTTACAATGTACAAAAATGTATGGACATGCGACCATTGTATATTTATTCACAAGATAAACATAGTTTCCTGAATAAAACAATCTTAAGACAACAATGAAGCACCATCCAGCACACAGAGCTTGAAAATCCGAAGTGAAGGAGGCTGCAAAATAAAGGATGCACGAAGGAACAGTTCTCGTGAGGCCCTCGAGGGTGGCAGGGGGTCCGATGACCCTCGTGTGGCTCTGGCGCGGTCATTGTGCCCCTTTCACGAGCCTGCCTGCGTGTGGAATTAGTTTTTAGTTTCACGTTTTCAACTGTTTCGTTCTGAATAACATCATTGTTATTCATCGTGTTGGTGGTGAATTGAGATATTTCGGGTATTGCTAATGACAATGTGTAAGGTGTAGAGATATAGGTGCTTGGCGATGATATAACTTAAGAGATTTAAGTACTGTTTTGTGAGCGGGCATAAGACAATTACGATTTTAACCATACATACATACATACTATAGAATTTAGAGACAAAACCTTCAGCAGGTATGTACTTATTATTTAATTAATACATTATTTTAGTCAATTTGATTCAAGTAGTTTATTTTGTAGTTGTTGTATGATTCAAGATCAACCATTCCGTGCTCTAACCTTTCCACCAATTTGTACGAAACTAATGTTTATATTCGATATTGCAATAGAGTTACTATTTCAAAAACAAATTCCAATATTTTCATAGAGAAAATCCAGATTTTTGCTCACGTGTAAAGCCGTAGGAAAAGAGCCTGGGGCCCGCGTTGTTTTTGACGGAAAAATCCTCGTTTGCAGTAGTTTTTGCTTCAAAGCAACTTGTAACTCGGTTTTGCAACGAGCGTTCCGAATTGAAAATATAGGAAGCGTTTCGACCTCAAAGCGTATCGTTACCGGTGGGTTTAGGAATAACGGAATTTACGTTTTATCTGCGTTCTGTCAGCGAGAAAACTGTGAGTGATTGTGAGACAGTATTATTGTATGATAGTGACATACTATCGTATTATCACCAATATACACCATTATATTATTATAAGACGTAGTGTTCGCAAACGAGCTACCTGATGATAAGTGCTTACCATCGCCCCCCGAACTTCAGTAACACATATGGCATCGTTGCCTTGAACAGAGTAGCCCATTTTGAACCAAACATTTTGATAAGATTGGGGTGAATGGTTATAATTGTTTTTAATTACCCTGCATTCTTATAACTAAAATATTTTTAACTATTGATAAATGATTAAGGTTACAAAATGTTTGAACCTTCAGATAAAAGTGGGTAACAACGTAGACACCCCATGTGGAACAAGGATTATCATACCAGACCGCTACTACCCATTCAAAGGGTTCTGAAGGAGTCGAAAGATAAATGCTCAGTTTTTCTTCTCGGTCTGGGTAAGTGTGTTAATTTCTTTACGCGTTGTCCATGGCACCCACGACACGGGGTAATTATAGAGTCCTAGAGTGATAAGTGCGTAATAGCGTTTATTATTATTTAATCATTATTTCAGTATTAATTGTGTACCTATACAATTAACGGATAGAATTCCCGAAGCGAATCGAAGGCAAGTTAAACAGTAGGTAATGCAAGTAAATTCAGACTCCATTCACGAGATATCTGAGTTACAATTATTTAAAGTTGTCCTTGCCAGGGGAACATTTGTACTCTGAATCAAGCGGACGCTGTTTATTTGCCTCGACTGTCGATTGTCTGGTAAAACAGAGATTGGTTCTAATTTAACTTGTTTAATACGTCCGGTCAACCAAACTGTATTTATCTAGCATTCATTACCTATAATAGTATCTGGCAACATTTACCTAAGTTAGTAGTCTTCTTTGCAACGTGTATGATGATATATGTTTTAATTTAAGGCATGCGTGGCACCTGCCTTCCACAACAGAAACACGCACTACATTAACTAAAAGTATATATACCAACACACCTACAAATATTATAATATTTTTTCTAAAAAATAACCGACACAACATAAGGGATAACTAAAAAACTACTCGTCAGATCTATTTCAAATTTAAATGCATTCACATGACAAGCACCAGCATTCGAATATAAATGGAATCATCAAAATAGGTACACCCAACTGTGACCCAGTACAAAGTTGTCTGTTATGAGGTTAACTTAAAATCTACCCTTAATAATTACTTTTTAACAAAAAATAAAACCAACGAAAAAAAACTGAAAAGCAAAAAATAAAATAAACCATTTAGTATTATAAATTAAGATCCGAAATTAACAGTAAATAAATAATTTTGAGACCGTGCCAAACAAACAACCAAAATTAATTACATAAAATTCATAATATTATGAGGGCAGCGGCATGCGATGCACACGGTAGCAGCAGTGCGGCGCACATCTTTTCGCCGTTAGTTTTTTCGGGTTATTCCCAGTGGTCAGATTGATGGTCAGACTAGTCTGGCCAACGGGAATTTTTTTTCCCGTTGTTCAGATCAGCTCGTAATTTAGTAAAGTACTGTTGAACACAAAAATACTAAGACGTCATATTATAATTTTTAAATAGGTTTTATTTGAAGAACATCTAAAACACGTAAAACATTTTTTTTGCGACGGAACTTTCAAGAGCGTGGCCTTCACATCATTTTCACAGCTATATAGCATCCATGGTGATATTGGAAGCAGTATTGACTCCACCAATATTTCACCCTTAATTTATGCATTGATGTCCGATAAATCGGAACAAAGTTATATCAATCTTTTTAGCATGCTAAGATCACAACTGCCGTTTATCGAACCAAAAACATTTACCCTGGATTTTGAAATTGCTCCTTTTAATGCCATAAAAAAAGTATATCCTGGTGCAGAAATAAAAGGTTGCTATTTTCATTTCTCCCATAGTGTGTGGAAGCAAGCAAAAAAATTTAAATTGACTAAATCAAAAACCACAAAACGCATAATAGCACTTTCCGGAATTTTGCCATTACTACCGCCACATTTAATTGACGAAGGTTGGCGATGTGTAATTACAGATGCTCCAGATTCGGCCAATATACAGAAATTCAAAAAATATTTTCAAAAGCAGTGGCTGGAGAAGTCTAATTTTAAGCAGACTTGGTCTGTTTTTGGGCAGAGGCACAGAACTACTAACTGTATAGAAAGTTGGCATAAAGAACTAAATAAAAAAATAACAAGAAAAGGACCCGGGATAATCAACTTACTGAGAATTTTACTAAAAAATTATTTTACCAAAATTACAAATAAACGGTCTAAGGAAAATATATTAAGAGACGAATTTATAATGGATTCACAAATGATGTTAACAAGTGGAGAGTTGAGTGTTGGTCATTTTTTAGAACGCTTGAGGTAAAATAATTTTATCTCAAGCGTTTTAAAAAATTACCAACACTCAACTCTCCACAGATAAAAAAATAAATAATAGTTTAAAAAAACTAAAAAACACGCTCTTATAGAAAATCCAACTAAAAAAAAAATAGAAAAGTGCTTTTAAAGGTGCTTTTAAAGATTTATCCCTTCTAGTCATTGACACCATGCACCCCACGCTTTTATTACAATTACACGATTCTTAATTAAATTTTATTTTCTATTTTTTTTTTGCTGGATTTTCTATAAAAGCGTGTTTTTTAGTTTTTTAAACTATTATTTATTTTTTCATTTTTAGTTTGATTTTTTTAAATGAAATTTAGGTTTATTTTTCTTTCTTTCGTTCTTTTTTACTTTAAATATTGAATTGTCATCGATCCTCGACAAGTAGGTATACGAAGTTAGAAAGAAATCTGACCGTCTAAAGCTCCCTTCTACTCATTGACACCATGCACCCCACGCTTTTATTACAATAGGGATGTTGACTAATTTTAGGATTCAATTTGATTTAATAGATAGAACCTTAAGATTCACGAAAAAAATATTATAAAAATAATAATCTTCAATTTAAAAACAAAAATTTATAAAAAAAAATCATTTTCAAATTTCCCACCAAAAACGTCACGTGACGTCACTTACCGATATTCAATACTATCTGTCGACTGAAGTTAGTTGCACTTGCACATAAAATAGGAATAATGACGTCATAAGCTCTAAATGGCGTTTGAGGTCACGTGATAGTGAGTACTATTTTTAACATTTTAAAATAATTATACTTAATTTGTTGTGATTGATTTCAACAAAAGAATAATATTTTAGGTTTTTAAATGTTTTCCTTTATACTTTAAACATAAATTTATTTTAATTTACTGATAGTGTCAACATCCCTATTACACTTCAATTTTATTTTCTATTTTTTTGTTGGATTTTCTATAAAAGCACTTTTTTTAGTTTTTTAAACTATTATTTATTTTTTTCATTTTTAGTTTGATTTTTTGAAATGAAATTTAGGTTTGTTTTTCTTTCTTTCGTTCTTTTTTTCTTTAAATATTGAATTGTCATCGATCCTCGATAAGTATACGAAGTTTGAAAGAAATCTGACCGTCTAAAGCTAATATAAAGCGTATAATTAGGTTTCTTTCTTTCTTTTTTTTTTCTTTAAATATTCAATTGTCATCGGTCCTTAATAGGTATGCCAAATTTCGAGTTAATCCGACGTTTTGATGGGGGTCAAAATCATGTACAAAGATTCTGTTACATACGTCTAAAGCTAATAAAAGCGTTATAATAAAATGCAACTGTTTTTACTTTGATTGTACTTTTTTCTATGTCTTTTCCAGCTGTCAAATAAATCTGGCCAACGGGAAAAAAAATTCCCGTTGGCCAGACTAGTCTGACCATCAATCTGACCACTGGGAATAACCCGTTTTTTCATTGGTTTGGCACCGCCTCAAAATTATTTATTTACTGTTAATTTAGGATCTTAATTTATAATACTAAATGGTTTATTTTATTTTTTGCTTTTCAGTTTTTTTTTCGTTGGTTTTATTTTTTGTTAAAAAGTAATTATTTTTAAATTTTTAGTTGCTATAATACTTATAATTAATAATAAATTATTGATTTTATGAATTATAGATTCAGTTACCAGATAAAAATGTAGTAGATGAAATATCAATCAAATTTAAACAAGAGTAACCTCAAGGTATACACTATTCAATAAAAAAAGAATCATCGAAATCGGATCATCCAGTACAAAGTTATTGGGGTTAACATGTAAAAATTCCGGGTAAAAAACGGATGAATAATCAATCATTCCCTATTTTCGTACCTTTAGGGTGGGAATAAAATTTTCAAAAAAATATGGAACCAACTTCAGGACATACCCTATCCAATAAAAAAAGAATCATCCAAATTGGACCACCCTGTACCGATTTCTGCGTGATCATACATAAAAAAAAATATACGTGTCGAATTGAGAACCTCCTCCTTTTTTTTGTCGGTTAAAAATACAGTCGAAATAAGAACTTCCTCTTTTTTTGAAGTCATTTAAAAAATTATCTACAGTCTAAACATTTTAATTCTGTACGTTATGTACCAGTATTCTCGATGGACAACATTAAAAAACACCGCATCGAACTAATTGTATTTGCATTGGAATTCGGGTCAGAGCTCATCTGAGCAACAATTTGTCTCTTAATCCCGACAAAAAGCAAAGTCATCGTCGACAATGTCGGCGGCGACCACTCGACAAGAGGTTTTGTTTGTTACAACCAAAAATTTGCATGCAACATCTTGCATTAAAATTGTACGCGTTATTTCGTTGTTCATTATTATGCAAATTAATACCGTGAAACTGGAATAGTATGAGGTTGGTTTTACTGAATTTTTGCAGGAATATTATCTATTTTCTGTTAGTTATAAGAGTTTGTGGAAAGGATTTTTTAAATAGCATAGTCCATTGGATTGGAGTAATAAGATAAATTAAAAATTATAAAAAATAAGTAGGTATGCCATACAAAAAATAATGTTTTGTGTTTATCCCTCTAGTCCCGTTGAGTTGTTCTTACTTAAATAATTCTTTAAATTGTTATTCATTTATTAATTCATAACTTTAAACATAGAATCGGAAAAATGGATTTACAAAAAATATGAAGGTCTTAGATTCATTAATTCATACTTACAGAACTTTACAGTGTGATTGTAGTTTATACATGTCGCACGGTCTTAAATCTTACTCGTAAAGGACACATTCCATAAACTTACCCTATTGTATTAACCTCATTTACACTAACGACTTTAAATACATTACGTCCCGGACCCACCCCGCAGCCGCCCCGTACCGAAACGTCACGCTCTCACACCGAGCCCAGTTTAAACGGTACTTGGCTTGTTATGACGCCTACATTTAAATTACTTACATTCAACATTTGTGTGTGAGATGCTTATAAATGGGAAGATACAGTAAACGTATTTTTTATTGGGGGAATTACTTAAATGATGTCAATTAGTCTATGGGTTTTTTTTAATTTCATTTATTTTTCCCCCTGATTAAGGTTTTCAGGGACCTTGATTAAATTGATTTTTATCATAAAAATAATAGCATAATGTGAATAAATAATTCCTAATTACGTTGATTACTCGTAGAAAGTATAAAAAATATATAAATATAAAAATATATATCTATTGGAGGTATTGTTTAAAGGCTCTATTTATTTTGCTGCGCCACTGCTTTTATGACACCGAAATTGTAGTCAGGGAGTTTGGTCCTGAGCGTTCCCCAGCCGGAAGGGAGTTCCAGCTTGAGGTCTCGATGCGCATATTGACAGTTCAAGTCAAGCTGTTCTGTTCAGGTTCGAGCTGCATTCTTCTGGCACCAAATCACAGGCATTCATTCAGGACCTTCGGTGTCAGGAAACATAAGCATACTACGTGATCGGCAGGTATAACCACGGTAAATATATGGTAATGATATGTTTAACAATGTATTATTTTTAAATACTTCAAAAATACAGGAAAAATAAAGAGTATCCTAAGAATAATAGAAGCATCGTTTTAGAGTTTCCATTAAAATTTGCAGCATTATTTAACGTTCGTTTACTAACAAAGCTAACAAAGTTTAACATCTTTTGTGGGGAATTCGGTCCTTCCACGTTCATATTTTTGGTTTGATAAACTAGAACGATATCTTTTTTTAATTACCAAAGTAGAATATGCAAAGCTCAGTAAATAAAGATAGAATCGCCGCGTTCTAACGATCCACAGGCCGGCGCTCGTTGATTTAATTAAATGAGTCTGGCGATGTGCAATCAACTAATTAGTTTGAACGCGAAACCAACGGATTAACTTTCGGTTGCATTGCGCGAGTTT
Organism: Thymelicus sylvestris; assembly: GCA_911387775.1. Lineage (NCBI taxonomy): Eukaryota > Metazoa > Arthropoda > Insecta > Lepidoptera > Hesperiidae > Thymelicus > Thymelicus sylvestris. The sequence goes on from OU426893.1 coordinate 790,497, forward strand.
CAAGTTTTATGCTCACACTCCGCTCCAATTATTGGCTAATGCTACAAGTTGGTTTGCGGATAAAGTGGCTCGCATTGGATTCGACTTGAGACTCGAGTCTGGCAAGATTGCTTCTCACAATGTGAGACGAGAGATGGGATGGGATGTGATAAGATGAGATTTTCAAGTAACTTAGTATTTAGTTTTAAAGAAGCAGTATAAAACCTTTGATGAACTTTGACCTTGACTACTCAAAGATTAGCTTCAGTTTTTTTCTTTTACTTTTTTTATCTTCACTGTCGAACATGATAATAACACTGTTTAATGTTATCTATATCATTGTCATTGTTGTATGGTATGAATAAACGTTGTTTTTTACATTTTTAATTAGAACAAAGTAAATAACAATAACATAACTCTACCAAAGTACATAAATCACAAAACCATGACAAAAACATGATCAGGTCCTACGCCACGTTTCCGTCGCGACGGCTAAGTTTCCTCAATAAAAACGCCCACAAATCGTCGACGAGGGCGAATAAAGATCGCTTCTAGTTTACGATTCTTAAGGAGTTTCGAACCTGGAAGGCTATTCAGGTTTGTAACTTGACAGCGGAGTTTCAAAATTGACGTTCGAGTTCTAGGATCACTTCACTTCGCAAGTGCGTACTAGATGATTAGATAATGACATGTCAATATGATGCAAGTTCGCTTTTGTTTTGTAACTTGACAGCGGAATACACGATGAGTTTCTAAATTGAAGTAAGAGTTCGAGACTCCCTTCACCTCGCAAGTGCGTGCCAGATGATTAGAGAATCACATATCAAGATCTCGGACTCGAACTTCAATTTTGAAACTTATCGCGGATTCCGCTGTCAAGTTACAAAAGTGAATAGCCTTGCTGAGATAAGACAATGCAGCTTGGAGAAACTAATCCGAGTTATCAGCGATATTATTATTGCTCCAGTTCATCGTTTATGTTTATACTTTACGGTTTACGTGTGGGTATCTGTTCAAATTCAACGTTGGACTTATTCTCCGCTAGGGTACGATTGCCTGAGGCGGTCTCTTAGGGATGACTGGGTAGACCACCCTAATTTCTCGGGTATGGGTGGGTCCTTTTGAACTCTTGTGGCTTGTGATTCTTAACTTACATCCTCACGAACGGTAAGTTTATAAATAATTGTAGAACAGAATTTTATACCGATACTTCAACCTACTTGATTGGTACCTATTATGTATTGGTATTGTGACACAAGTGTGACACCTTTGTACAGTTTCTCCTTGTCACACGCCGTGCCTTTATACCATATTACACGAAGATACGATTACAATTTATAATGTAAGAGAAAAACAAAATGATAAATATGTACGAAACTGTACAATGACTAGTTTTAACAGTGTTACCAATGGATCCATTTCAGTAATCACTGAAATAAATAGCATGAATAACTGTTGTGTCTGAGATGTTGTGATATCTAAAAACATTTTCCCACTAATTTCTTTACAGGAAGAATATTTACATCTTAATCGGGGAAATAAATAGTAGCAGGTAAATTTAATCGAGCCGCAAGAGCGCGGGCGATGTGATCTTAATCGCTTCGCAGCGTCCCAAACGTCGTGGAGGAGCAATTGGATGTAATTGGGTAATGCCGTTACGAAAATTTACCGAAAAATTGAATATTTTTGGCGGCTGGAAGTAATTTCATCGTCATCGTTTATTAAATCGAAACCCAATGTAATAAAATTATTAATTTTAGTTCGCTTTAAATGGCTGTGGTTTTAACCCATTTGTTACAGAATGGGCACGGGTGTTTGTAGTAATTAAGTCATGTTACCTAACAACAGTTATAAACATTGTTTCAGAAATCTACGTTTATTGTAATAAAAGTACTTAACGTGTTTCTGGAAATTATATGGAGATGTTTCTGACAAAGAAAAACGTTTTGTAGAAATATGGAAATCTAATACCTATTCAATAGGGATGTTGACCAATTTTAGGATTTAATTTTATAATATTTTATAGACAGAACCTTAATGTTCACGAAAAAAATATTATAAAAATAATAATGTTCCATTTAAAAACAAAAGTTGATAAATAAAAATCAATATCAAATCCACCAAAAACGTTACGTGACAATTCTTATGGTTTGCATTTCAAACAAAACACGCAAAGCACACACACACACACACAAACACATATTCTTACAGACTAGAAGAGAATCGAATTACTATTGTTAGTATTCTTCAATAATAATTCAATATCATCTCAGACCACGATTTAAGAATCTCTGCCGTAAAACAGCAATTTTATTATATCGGAAAAGTTGATTGAAAAATGTAATCTTATAATATAAATTGACGGAGCATCTCATATTACTCGAGGGAGTTTTTTTTTTATATTTCTGAATATACATTATTTTACGAAGGAACAAAAAATGAATATTTTTATGAAATAATCTTCTACAATAATAATAATAATGTTCTGACCATAGGTTCTGGCCCATTTTTAGTGTGCGGCCTCTCGGCCCAGATTGCTGCTGTACGGTACTCCAGTGTCAATAAATAATAATGTCAATAACCATGAGTACCCTCGAATTTTAAATTTGAATAAAAATAATGTTTCACCGAAATACTATTTTTACAAGCCATAACTGTGTCGCTACCACTTGTCCAAATATATTATTCAACCCGTCAAATGCTCTCGGGAAATAAACAAGACTACATTTGAAAAATGTTTATAAATAAACCGTGTGCTTTGTATTGGATGCAACGTTTTATTGGCACGTACGCCACATACTGTCCCAGAGGCTTATTTCTTCTTTTATAAAAGGTTTTAGAACTTAATTTATTATCTAAATAACCTTATAAAAAGATCCCATATAAGTACCTTGCGATATTTTCCTTTAACGAAGCAAGCGATAATTACATATCATCACAGTAAATGATGCCTAGGTACAGGAACAAATAATATTGAGTTTGAATTTGAAATTCAGTTATAACGAAAATTTTTTATTTTCGAACATAATAATGTTCGATTAAATGTTATTTAAACAAGTTGAGAAGCGAAATTCAATAGTACCTAGGTATGTCACGTTTAGCATTCTAATTTCTAACCAAAGACAATCACTACATCTTAATCTTGTAAATAACTGTGGTAGTTGAACGTAATTGACCCGCAATGGGGTTGGGGCGCGATTTGATCTTAATTATCTATGCCTCGCCTCCGTACAGAAACAATTGGTTGGGACGGAATAGATGACATCACGTTACCTACAGTATTGAAATTTATCATTCAGATTCTAGTTTAAAGCACTCTCTATACCAAATCTCAATATATTTTTCATATTTCATTCTTGGGTCCGTTTCTTTTTCTGGTATACGTTAACGATTTACCACATTATTGGATATTGAACCTTTTGCTGATGATACATCATTAATATTTAAGTGTGAAAGGAATAAAGTTTTCGACGACGTAAATAGTGCTCTTTCGCATGGGTCGCATTGGTTCACTATTAATAATTTACTATTAGGTATATGCAAAAAAACGAAATGTATACAGTTTGTACTACCTGTTGTTAAAAAAGTGAACAAATCTCTCAAACTGAATAATGAAATATTGCATATGGAGGAATCCACGGTCTTTTTAGGGGTGACCTTAGATAGTAAACTTCAGTGGGGCCCACATATAACAAATCTCGCGACTAAAGCCCTTGACGTTGCTTATGCTGTTAGGAAAATAGGGCAGTTTACTGACGTTGAAACTGCTAGGATGCTAGACTGCCATATTGCTGTGGGGCAAAGCAGCCAGTATAGAACAAATTTTCATAAAAAAGGGCTATTAAAATAAAGGGCTTTTATGCTGAACGCACATTTGTCCGCACCGTCCGCGACGGACTCATCGCGTTTGTATGAAATCATTGTAGATTGTAAATTTTGTTACTCCGCTTCTTCTCCATAGCAACAACAACCACTATAACGTTATTTTAACGTATCTAACTGTAACGTTCAATGTTCAATGTAATGTTCAACTGCAAAATTATCATTTAGTTACTACTTTAACTTTGGAAATAACATAATACTTTATTACATAAACTGGATAAACAAAACATGTTTTTTTACGAAAAACAGCTGTATGGATAAAAATCAGGCATCGTTATAATTGGCTATTTGACAGTTGTCACGGTAAAATATGAAATGTGTTAAATATGGTTGCATATTGGTTAACATTAATTAAACAATAAATTTTTTGCATGAAAATAAATTGTAAATATTTTTATTTTTGAAAAATAGATTTGAGTTTTTTTACCTGTGGACACGAGAACCGAAACGCGGGCGGCCATGATTGAGCATGTTATGACGTCACACTTCAAAAAATAATGCGTTGTGTACTACTAACTACATCGATTATCGTGTGCAATTTACTGAGAAAATTAATAATATATATTTTGATTTGTGCTTTTGAGAGGTTTTGTAAAATGGAGTCAGGCTATATAAAAGCTGACAGTGCAAATTTGCCTAAAGTTGATTCATTGATGGTCGCAAATTTCTTTGCGTGTAACCCTGACTTTTGCTCTGCCGAGTTTCGGAATGCAAAAACCTCCGTGTAAGTACTGAAATTAATAAAGTAAAATTGGCCAGAGTCTTGCTAAGGGGTCACAGGAGGATTTTTTCGAAGTTTTTCCTCAGCGCCCCCATAACGACACCCTAACTAATGATTATAAATTACTTAGAGGTTATGTTTATGAACAATATTAGGTTAGGTTTAATTTTTTTTTTTAGTAAATCAGAGGCTAAGTTGATTTCTTCTAAATACTTACATCAAAGTGGTCCTCACAAAAGAATATTGCTGATATAACAGATGTTAACTCTGGGTCTCGACGTGCTGATTGTAACCACTGCTTTCGACGTTGAGGGCATTTAGAAACGTGTAGGTATAAACAATTTGTCAGGTTTAATTGTAGTACTTCTAAACATAGGCACTGCACACGTCTTGTAGCTTGTCATTTTCACAATTCCAGTGAAAAAGGTGTAAGTTTTTCACATAAAATATCTTCAGAGTTAGAGCATAAACTGTTGTTATTGGAAATGTGACGTCACAGCCAGCAAGTGACAGATGGCAGACTATTTTCGCGCGAATTTCAAATTAATGGATTAAAAGTTATTTTTATTCCTACTAAATAACACTTTTTTGAAAAAATAAATATTGTAAGAGGTATAAAATAAACCTACGAAAATTTTAAAATATTTTTCCAAAAATTGTCTAATAGCCAATTGAGGAAGCTTGGAATGAACACTCGAGGCTGTCACGTGACTAAGTCTCAAATTTCTTCCCTTATTATTATCCTCATTATAAGTAATAATTCATTTCCTATGTAACATAAAACTCCGCTGTCAATCACAATGACAGCGGTGTTGCTTGCTCAAATTCGATACCTAATCAAGTGTAAATATTGTCTTTATACTTGTTTCATTTATTTATTTGTTTTTATCGCACTGGAGCAGCCCAGAATACTGATACTGATGCGTGTAGCTCGCGTGGTAGGGGCTCGCGTAAGGATTGATTACTATCAATATTATTGCTGTCATTATTATTATTATTGGTATTGTTATCTTTCCATGTAGCCCACCTCACTAGGTACCACCAATGGGTACCACCCTCCTATAGAAACAAAAACTTGAGAGGTGTCAAGGGACACCCGAATGGAACGAAGTTCCTTGCAGTCAGTACTAGGATAGCAAAAACATGCAGCTAGTGTGCCAAAACAAATCTAAGGTATTAAATTTCTTGAGAAATTTATGCTTGCATGTTTTTGCTATCCTAGTACTCTGGCTTGCTTTCTATGTAAAAAAAACTACGACGGCAAAAAGTGTCGTTACCAAATTTTCAGCCTAGCCCCCTTTCGAAACGCGCGATGAGGAACTTCGTTCTAATAATCAGTTACGGCTGAAGTGGCTGAAAATGAAGTTTAATGAAAGTGGTACGTACTAATCTAAGCTCTAGAATTAAAATGAATTTAAAATGATAAATACCAAAAATAGTTGCATACTATTTGATATTGATCACCCTCGTGTATTGTAATCAGGCGGCAAATTGTCGGCTATGATCAAATTACAAACCAAATAATATATTCATGACGCATATTCACTGCATTATTATGAAGGCGCTCATTAAACATTGTAATTTAGTGACAGTTCCTAGTTTTATAATTTTTGAATTTTCCATATCCAATGATGGAGAATCTTAATTTAATATGAGTAAAATAAATAAACTGATACCCCGCAGTAGGTTAATTACCTGTGTCGTGGGTGGCATGGACGACACATACACGTAATTATAACACATCACATTATCACCCATGACCCGAGTACAAATACTTATCTGTCACATAAATATCTGCCCCGGCCGGGAATCGAACCCGGGACCCCTCGCTTTGCAGGCAGGGTCGCTACCATCTAGGTTACAGGATCGTCTTGTAATTAAATAATAATGTAATCTTGTAATAGTAATGTTAGAATACTTTAACACAGCCACGGAATTCACTATTAAGATAACTATTTTAAAACGTTGGTATACTACATTCTATATGAGTTGTGTTCGGTTTAGACGTATTAAGTCGTTAAGTAGTTAACTAAACTTTAAGTGAATAATTTTTAGTGTGCGTCCACACGTAATAATTTAGTAAATTTCTTTCGTTCATACAATTCTACTTAATTACTTAAGCATTTTACTAAATTTTAACTAAAAAGCGCCTATCCAAACGTGTTAAGTGATAAGCCCCGCCCACGTACTTAACAGAAAATAGAAAACTTTCTAAATGACTTGTCTCCTTTATTACGTAACTACTAAATTACTAAACTACTAAATTGTCCGTTTACACGTATTAATTTACTTAAAATTTAGTTAACTACTTAACTACTTAATACGTTTAAACCAAACATTAGGGAGGCACCACGAAACATTTATTTTAATGTGAAGAATACATTACATTAACGACTTACCTACAGTAACATACATGAGGTTTATAAAGGCTGTTATTACGGGCATGACTTGGGATAAAAATCGAAGATTAATGCGGCCCACATACACATGGCACGTACAAAGGAGGACATTAGGGAAATATCCGTGAAAGCCTCGCTCTGTACCGATACATCTTGCTCTTATGAGTATGGACAGCGAAATATTTTTTATGTATTTTATAATTCACTAGCTGTGCTTGCGATTTCGCTTTTACCGCTTAAATCCGTGGGAATTTCCGGATTTAAAGTAAACATGTTGCCCTAATATTGCCTCTATCTTCCAGTGAAAGTCTCATTAAAATCGGTTCGTTCCAGATTAGCTCGGTCAAACAGAAAACCTACAGACCGACAAAAATTTAAAATAAAAGTTCGTTTGTGTTTTAGTATCGTATAAAGAACTATTCAGTTTTATTCAGTTTTATTCAGTCTTATTCAAATGTAGGTTATTTATTAATATTGGTAAATATCTCTCGTGTAGTCATTGTAATTCCTCTCATAGAGTCGAAGAAAATTGTATGTGGAAGATGAACTGTCTGCATCTGATATTCTCGTGAAAGATGCAGCGTATATTTATTTCGTAAGTGGAGTTTTGAATGCATAGGTCTGAGAGTAACCACGAACTCATATTCACGCTAAATTAGCTGTAAGTACAATCTTAACACAAAACATTGCTATGTACAAAATATTTTGTTGTGGTACGAATAACTTTGAAATTTTCATCGTTAGACCAAAGTTAAATTTATCCAACAATTTTGTATAAACTCAAGTTTAGCTTTGTCCTCCAGGGATAGATATATTTCGCTTAAATACGCGGGATATGGTAATGTGTTTTACGCGGCGCATGTTAAGTACAAAGGAAAAAATAAAGCGGTTTCTCATGGTGTTTAGTGGCGTCTGCTAACCGTGAGATTTCAGTACGAGACCAGCGTTAATATCATGTTCTGACCCGTTGAATATACAACAAGTTAATTTGGGACAAAGAGCGTGAATTATGAAATCTTTTTATTAACATTCATGATATTTTTTGCAAGATTTTGTTTTATAAAGTTATATTTCTTCGTGTTCTTGGAATAAATGTTGCACATTTTGTTAATATGAAGAAAAGTTATATAAAACGGCTAAATGTTGAGGTTGATTTAACACCATAATTTTTGTTTGGATAACATTAAGTTTTAACTAAGTCGAGTGCGGTTTATAGATTTCACTCTTACATTGTTAATTAGAAGTCTGTGTTTCTGTGGATAATACGTGACGAATGAGATTCGAAGTTGTTTCCGTCTGTATGTTTTGAGGCCGATAAAGTTTGTTTTCAGTTTCGGATGTTTACTTGAATGTTACGTTCCTGGCTAAAACAACAACCCTATTACAAAGAATTGAGCGGTTATAAAGTATTTATTTTGAGTATAATGAGATGTTTACATAATATCATTTATTTAAAATATTGATAGTTTGGGGCAACTTTTTTATATTGCGTAATGAATGAGTGGAAACATCAAAAATCAAGCTGATTATATCTTTCTGTAAAGTAGCATTTATTCGTCTTTCAAAGTAAGTTAATTCATGCTACGTTTTATTTGAAGTGGATTACGACTCATTCATTGAATAATAATATATCAATGATGAAATGAGAGATTCATTTTTTACAGATAATCTTTACAGATGCCCGCGCCATAAATAGCTTTGTATTTGATGAAACGTAAAATTCACATGATATAACAAATTTTTCGATATTTCAACAATAATAAGATTTAAAACCTATGTAGTGTATGAAATCTAATGATTTAAGAAACTGTTAGAAAATTCTTTGAGCATTTAAACGCTTTTATATCTAAATACTTTACCTACTCTTTATTTTTTGTTTATTAGAATTACCCGCGGCTTCGCACGTAAAACTTTTCTGTTCTTGATAATATGTACACAATATTTCAACTTGATTGGGTAGGTGGATAAAGCTTGAAAGGGACACAAACAAACAAACTCACTTTTGCATCAATACTAGTTATGTCTCTTATAAAATACTAATCATCAATAACTTCGTCAAAAAACACATAAAGGGTTGATATAACGTTTGAAAAGTCACATCTAATATTTTGTGAGAAAATAACATAAAATTGCAAGGTGAGTCTTGTTGTGGTTAGCGTATTAGCCTTGTTTTAAGGACCTTAGAGGCCTCAATTTTGCATCAACATAATCAAGAACCACATATTTTTCACTGATCCCAATATGTCTGTCGGTAAATATCGACAGCAAAATTCACAGACATTCAGTAAACAACTGATATAAATCATCGGCGTAGAGCCCTGCAGGCTTAACCCGAATTCATCCCACTAAATTATAGCCTAATACAAACCTTTCATATTTTGGCATTTGAATGCACTATGCTTCGCGCTTGCTGAACGTAAATACACATTTTAAATTGGAAAAGTATAATTTAAATAGGCAACGTATTGAAAAACTATAAATATATTTTTTTCTAATTGAATTCTTTATTTATTTTCGAATACAGTATTGATGTTTGCCATCAAATCATATTTTATAACGCGACGTCTGTTATCTACGATTATTATATTTTACTATCTTTGTTACGCGACGGGTTAGGTCTTTTGTCCACGTAGACGGTTGACCACTTCATACGAACGCGATCGTCAGTTGTCGCTTGCTTGCAGCTTGCTTGCATATTCCGTAGTAAAATACGATATCTGTCCACGGAGCGGAATTGTCGCGTTTATGCGTGCAATCATCAAACGAAGCGTCGTGAAAAGTAGGCCTTAATTTAATCGCGCTGGGTAAGTAAAGTATTATATACAGGTTGTATCAATCCCAGCTGCTTTCAACATTGCGTTCAGCACTAATAGCGGAGGTTGGCTTACACTCAAGAGATGGACCTATATTGTCATGAAATTGTTGTGATACTTGTAGTTATATCTTGACCCGGCTCACAACTTAATATAGCTGCAGCCAGTCCACGTCGTTGGACTCCAGACAAAGGGCCGGACAATAAGGCTCGTATTTGCCTGTATGACGACAAATTGGTCTAAGCCCCCCATTCTAAAATTTAATATCCCCGCAAGCAATATTCGGACATGTTGCCAACAATGCCATCGGCAGACAATCGCCTATTTGCGACTCAACAATAAGGAAACGCAGACTTTGTACTGGAAAATCTTATAAATTGCCTGACTGAGACATTGAGTACTTTTAGGGTTCTTTCAAAAATAGTAAAAACCACTTAGAAATATTATTTTAATATTATCTTCGCGAATTTGTCTTTCATCGACAAGTTGTATCACTATTTCCAAAAGGACTATATTCCAAGTAGAATTTAAGGATTTACGATTTACTCATAATAAACCTTCGGAAATACCTTTTCCAACATACAAAACATACGAACGTTATCCCACACCTTTTTGCTTCCACATGAGCTATGAAAAGCCTTCAGTCTGAAGAAAAAAGGATTCCTGAAACATAAATAGCATCTCTTTGAAAGGCGCTTTTCACCTTTGAAACTACTTTTTTGAAGTATTCTATAATAGAAAGAAGCCATGGAAATAGGGACGAGTTGTAAAAGGCTGGATCTAAAATCCCTACTTTAATTAATTAGTATTCCTACATACCGTCATATAAGCAGCTTGCGTTAGGTGTATCGGACATTGACCTGGTAACCGCGAAGGCCATGATTAGAGGAGAGGTTTTATGATTTTGAGATGCGTTTCTGACTCTCGTATAATATATAACATATCTCGTTTAAAATATGTTAAGCCTCAATGAAAGTAAGTGAAGTTAAACTTAGAAATAATTTTATTAACACATAGCTATCTTTCTAAGTTATACATTGACTCTGGCAAAGTTCAGACTACCTGAATAATTGCGTTTATTATAATACAATTATGTGAACAAAAGCAAGGATATAAAGTTATATCTAGTAATCGCAAGGATTATATTCGTGTATGTGAAGGTTCAAACACTGGAGATAATAATTTAATACCATTTCCAATAGTTAACGGAAGCGTAATCGGATTTAAACCACTTATCTTATGGTAGCTTATCGGATGCAATCTTGGGTTTGCAATAGATAATATAGAATTAATTGCATGCAGCAGTATTTAGATAAGTCACATATAGTGTGTTCGATCGTTGATTCACTTATAATGTAAGCGTCTTCAAGCGTGAATTATAATTATAGGTTTTGATCTTTATCAAACTACTATTATTTTACACTGTCGACTGTCGATTATCAATAATAATAATAATCCTGTTTACACTATTATTATTAGGTACTATTATTATTTCTACATGGGGTCCGCCTGGATAGCTACCACCCTCGAGCATGAGTCAGCCGCCAAACGACTCGTCGTGTTCCGGTTGGGGGCTTGAGAGCTAGTTCTTTCTTTCTTTCTTTTTCTTCTCTCTTTCTTGGCCAACAACGCATCCGTGATGCATTTGGTGTTGCTGATGTTCATGGGCGACGATAGCCACTTACCATCAGGTGGAACGTCAGCTCGTTTGCCGGTTATATCCATAAAAAAAAATCATTTTTATGTCTTCAAAAACTTTCACATTATAATATTCAAGGTATTTTTTATGCTAATTACACAATACACATACATAATTATAATGTTACAAGTAACCACCCTCGCTTTGCTTCGGTTTTTCTATTTTTTTACACCTTCGGTTACATTATTGGAGTTTTATTAAGGATCCCAAATTTTTTAAAATATAGCCTATGTTCACCGGGTATAGTGTAGCTTTCTAACAGTGAAAGAATTTTTCAAATCGGTTTAGTAGTTTCGGAGCCTATTCAATGCAAACAAAAAATCAAATCTTTCCTCTTTATATATTAGTATAGAGTATAGATTACAAGAAAAAAAATATCATTCATATGTATGGTTTCGTGAACATTTCCTTGTACAATCAGAGTTCCTAAAAATCGATAGAAGTTATCTTTGAGACATTAATACATTTGATGAGTCAAATGTGTTTAATGCTGTCTTTGTCCACGAACGCTAGTTAATTGGAGCCATTGTCGAAGTTCCTTTATCATCGATTGAAGGGCGTTCTGTTGTTCGGGATATCATTATTATAGTTCCATTATAATGTAATAGCCTGTTATTCAAAGGGTACAGAGATTATCTGCACCTACAGGAAATGTAATACGATTTAGATTTTAAGTTTAAATTATTCCGTTGGTCGTATTGTTTGAAGTATTGAATATATTCCGGTTGTTACTTTATTGAAGCTTAACACGAAATGCCAAAGCAAATGTTAAGGCATATAATTTCTACCAATGGTACTTACATGCATGGTAATATCTGCACTAACCAGCGAAAGTATTAGTAGAGCCTTGTCGAATTGTCCACAATGTCAACCCTATACTTATATAGGTTTGATAATATAGAATATATTACGAATTGATATACTCGTAGAATAATTTAAAAGCAAAGCACCAACTCATAATTGTCCTACTGCTGGGCTCGGGGTCTCCTTTCACAATGTGAGGTGTACAGGCCATAGTCTACCACGCTGGCCAAGTGCGGATTGGTAGCCTTCACACGCCTTTGAAAACTTTATGGAGAACTCTCTGTTGTGCAGGTTTCCTCACGATGTTTTCCTTCACCGTAGCAAGTGATAATTAACTACGCACATAATAATTTATTATACGTTAAATGATACGAGCAGTGATAGCCTAGCGGTAGAACGTTGGTCTCCCGAACGAAGGGCCCGAGTTCAAACCCTGGCACGCACCTCTAATTTTCAAATATTATGTGCGTATTAGAAGTTAATTATCACTTGCTTCGGTGAAGGAAAACATCGTGAGGAAACCTGCACACCGGAGAGTTCTCTATAAAAGTTCTCGAAGGTGTGTGAAGTCTACCAATCCGCACTTGGCCAGCGTGGTAGACTATGGCCTAATACCCCTCACATTGTGAGAGGAGACCCCGAGCCCAGCAGTGGGACAATTATGGGTTGTTGCTTTGCTTTTGCTTTGCTTTATACGTTAAATTGTTTTCAATAATGCAATCGTATATTACTTGTACTTTGTATATTACTCGTACTTTAAAGTCTTCAGTGAGTACCAATTAACACTAAACTCACATTTCACTATATCCCTTAAACTTTCACCTGACAGATTTATTTCCCAAAATATATTTTGTTGACACCTATGTCAATCTGTATATCAAATTTCATACGCTTCATTATAATATCGCCTTAGTGACTGGTAACTTGAAATGTTTAGAATTTGTTTTGTGATCATTAAAACAACAATAATACGGAACCAAACTTCAGGTCTCGTGGGAACGTCCCCGTCGTAATGAAAACAGCGCTGTAGATATCTTTAAGACTCGTTTCATCTCCGCTCCTTGTGCCGAGAGCTTAGTGTAAAATTTCTATAAATTATTAACTAAAATATGCTTCTTTTGAAGCGAAAATATGAAATTTTAATATGTGAAGTAGATTATGTACACTATGAGAGTAAAATCGACACTTCATTTTTTTTTAATTAAGAAGAGTTTCTATATTTTTTTGGGTAATTGTGTTAGTCATGCTTTATATTATAAACGCCTTCCCCGCCGTCAGGTTGACGTTTCGGCTCGGTTGGAAATCCTCAACATAGTGCGGGCGTTAGCTGATATCATAGTCGTTATATCAGATTATTATTATTATAGACATTATTATCTTGAAAACCACACAGCCTTATGGTCGTGACCATACCAGCGAAGAAAATTCAGACAAACATTTATATTACAGACATGAATTATTTGTATGTGCTCATGCCACTGGTACTAAAATATTTTTAGCATGTATCGCTTGTTACGATACATTATTAAGCTTCGGTTTTTTAGTGACCGGCTACAAGTAGCTAACGTCTTTTAGTACATCAACTTATACAGGCAGCAGTGACTTTAACATTAAGTAAAAAAACTAACCTACTATTAATATAAAAAAATGCTACAAAGAAAAAAGAAGAATGTGTATTGAGCTCTCAAACCAAACAGCTCGACGGACGACTCGACAGGACGAGGGTTCCACGCTAATAACATCCGTCGCACAATAGTTCCATGAGGACATTGTGATGGGCCGGAAAGTATGCATTATGTACAATTTTTGGGATTTGGTCTACGAGAATTTATAACTGCGATTTTAGAGAAAAACTCAAAGAAAATCGTAATTTTATCACTACGAAGCTACGGAATGATAATATCATTTACGTGATACAATCACGCAAAATAAACATATTATAACAATTGAAAGCAATGATATTTAAAAAAATATAGATACGTCATACGTAGTATCCCCTTACAAATCAACCAAAAAATATATTCCAAAAAGAGCTACAACACACACACACTTGTTTATTTTTTGTTTCACTACACCAATCACATTGGTATAATACACGAAGGTATTTTAACGCTGTATACAATACAACACAATACAAATTATCTTTATTGTACACAAAATTACAAATGAAAATACACATTTGTACATAAACATACAATTGGCGGCCTTATCACTAAAATAGCGATCTCTTCCAGGCAACCATTGATTGGAATAATTATTTATCTTAGACATACAAAGGACAGGGTAGTAAGTGTACAGAATCAATAATAATAATAATATATAATAGTGTTATAGTATGTCAGCATATAGCAGAAAATGGTAATAAAACTCACAATCAGAAGAAAAGGACAGAAAAAGAAGGAAAGGAAAGAAAAGAGAAAGAGAAGTAAAAATAATTGACAGCTATGCAGGTAAAACTAAAACAAGGAATGTGTAAACAGGACATATAGTAGTCCTTCACCTGTTTCTTAAACGACTCAATGGTCTCAGCGCGTCGAATAGCAATAGGCAAGGCGTTCCATAGTCGCACCGCCATTGCAGTGAAGGACTTACTATAGAAGGTGGAAGGTGGTGGCTGTATGTCAAATGTCAAGCACTTCTGACTACAACAAAAACGTACGTATCGTCTTGTATTGACAGAGCGACTACGAGCAGAACGGTCAATTGCCTGTTGTATTCTCTTTATCGTCGGCGTGCTAGTGACATATCTGCCTCTTTTTACATTATCATTATTGAAAAATATCATTGATTGAAAATAATTAAATCTGATCTTTGAACATTATTCGTAGGTGTCAAACAACATCGAGGATGGACGGTTTTTTTTTTTTTTTACGGTTTGATGATGATAGGAGATAGTATGATTGAAGTGCTTTTAGTGTGCAATATTTAAAGTGTATAATCACCGAAATGATTCGCTCTTACAGCAAAGCTACAGTATGTTATATTTACAAATTATAAAAGTTTATTATGAGTATAGTTCAAAATTTTTTTAATTACCATCTGATGAGATAACGATGAGATCTGGTATACCATAAGCATCGCAATAGATTTTTATAATAAAACTATTTTTATTCTGGAAGCTGTTGTCAAACCAAAATATAAATAAAACCTGAAGACGGGTGTCGGTTCCTGTATGGAGGCTGCGGACCGCGGAGTCGGCCACTTGACTAGTCAAAAGTGCTGAGACAATTGCCAGTCGACTTGTTTGTCGGGAATGTCTAGCTAGAATCACTTAAATTTTAAAAATGTTTTCTTTGGAGAAAGGTCCGTGAGAGAACCGGCTTTTCTTGAAACATTTGCTATTTTAGTGATATTTTTGCATTCTTTGCGGTTCGGTTTCGAACCAAACAAATTTTATTTATGTTGGGTGTAGCAATGGATTTGAATTAAACAGAGTACCATTTTTAAAGTACTTGTCATCACAATAAGACTCCCTGAGGCACGAGTAACGGAGTAACCCAGACAACAATAAAATTAAAACACAGACAACTATAAAAATGAAAGTCAAAAATAAATATTCCTTTTAGTCATATAAATGTTTGCTGGGAGTAAAACCAATTTACCAATCCTCAACTACATAGAACAAAATAAAAATACGAATTATATCTGTTCAATGTTCAACACACCGCCTCTTGGTTCTGAAAATACATCCAGAGACAATAATTAATAAAGTTATATCCCTCTGATTCGAATAAAGTGTTTTAATAACTTGAAACGAAGTCCTGAAAATTCACGAGTAAATAAACAAAGACGGCAATTTATACCCGCTCGTCCGGTTAACCGGAAGAGATTCGCCTGGCTATGGCCCGGCTACTTCATTAGCACGGTAATTAAATACGATTGTGCCCCGCTTCCACCATTTTAGTTATTGTATTGTATTTTAACTATCTTTAGTTGCCAGCCGAGCTGAATTTAATAGTTTTATTAGCTATGACGTGTTTTGTGTTAACATTTATATTGTTACGAAACAGAACAAGTTAAAGGAGATTTTTTTTAAATAATATACCTATAAGCTATTAACTTCCTGACCATGACTCTTTTAATTGACTTGAAATATCGGATCTAAAAAAGATATTTTCAGATATAATTATTTTTTAATATAACGTCTTAGAAAATGAGTTATCAGTTAGGGCATGAAACCATATTTCAGTTATTATATTTAGCAACGCGGTGACATATCTGGTCTTTTTAAAGACAAATGATGTCTTTCTGTAATAAATTTTGTCACTTACAGCCCTTCTTCATTATTTATTATTCACTATCTTCAATCACCTCAAACCACAACATTATTACATGTTAATGTTGTATCTACTGAACTGGCAAGTGATGTTGAGTGGTACAGCTGATAAATAGATTGAAAAGGCTTTAAGCCATTGCAGTTCGCAGTCCTTTTGTTATTTTAATATCCGGCAAATGGGAGTGGAATTGCTTGCCCGCGACGGTGTTTCCGCTCGCCTTTGATGTGGCAGTCTTCAAGAAGAGATTGAATAAGCTTTTTAATAAGTTACTGCCCTCTCTGAGCTCATCGCCACTCAACATCAGGTGGGTTTAATCAAGCATTAAGTTTAAATCACGTTATAATTATTTCCAGTTCTTCTAACATTCACATCAATATTTCAAAGTACTTCAACACTACGTCATCAATATTCCTTATTGTCAATTCCTTAATCTAAATATGACATGACATTTATTATATGGCAGCCTCTGCTTCGGACAAACGTAGAATAAAGTGGTCCGTCCTTGCACCTTCACTGGAGTTTAATGGCCTCGCCGACAAATACCTACTTATTGTCCACAAAGGTTTCTAACAAGTATGTGTACAATTAACTAATTATTTACTTACTTGAGCACTTAAAACTAATCGAGTGAACACGCCCTAACAACACACGTCTGACACGTGAGTAACGTTACAAGGTAGTTGCGAAATTTGCCATTATTTCTTGTGTTTGAGTTATGAGTGTAAACAGAGCGTGCTAAAGTTTGCGTGGGAACTTGGGTCACCTTGAGGTGTGTACAATATGTTAGATACTAGTATAGTATAGGTATTGAGTACATGTATAATCTGTTTGTTATTAAAACATTCATAATGGCCTGTTACAAAAAAGTCTAGGCCGGGAAAAGGAATAAAGTAAGATCAATAAAAAAATGGGGTAGCGAATTTACTATTATACGATTTTTTTATATAGATTTTTATTTTTATGTACAGGTAAATTATTATGGTAATCATAATCCATTTTGATTTCCAATAGCTATTAGTATCTGAGCTAAGCATAATAACAACTTTAATTTTATGTTTACGATAATGACGATACTTGAATGATAATTTTTCTATTATCGATCATTGAACCTACTAACCACACAAGATGAAAGTTTACTTTGATGATCACTTTCCGTCCACATAAAGCTGACACTATAAAATAGTTTCGATAAATTTTATACTTCTTACACCACCGAAGCACTTTCGTAGAATATAATCTACGTCTATCAATTTTACACCTTCATTACACGGTACTGCAGGCTAGATATTTTAGTTGTCACTGACTTATGCTACAGCGCGTAGCGTCGTAGACAGTTACGAAGTTGCTACGAGCTTGCTACGCCCCGCGTAGAGACCAAAGTTGGGAGTCTTTATTTGTCCTATTACATTACTTGACTGTTGATGAAGTAGTTTCAAAAAGGCGTATGTGTATGAGTATATATTTTGTACCCACAGTGGAAAAAAGGCATAAGATGAAAATTGCAATTTTACAGGAGAACAAAAAAACTGTTAATAATAATAATAATAATAATAATCATTTTATTTCGGAAATACATCCATATTCTGTGTTAGTAGCAAAGAAACTTATAAACTAATGTTAGTACATAATATAAATACCTAATTAATTAACACAAAAATCAACACATAAAAACTTAAATTAAATCAAATTAAATTAAATTGAATTAAACCAAATCAAATTAAAATAAAATAAATTAAATCAACCAAATTAAATCAAATCAAATTAAATTATATTAAATCAAATTAAATTAAATTAAATCGAATTGAATCAAATTAAATCAAATTGAATTAAATTAAATCAAATTAAAATATAATAAATTTAATCAAACCAAATCAAATTAAATCAAATTAAATTATATTAAATCAAATTAAATTAATCAATATCATTCATTCCTCCTTTCATTCTTCGTCCCTTTCATTCATATCATACTTACACCTAAAATTACTAAATTATTTAGCGGCTCGGTCTGACGGCATAACATGCATGCTGGTCCAATGCTTTATTATGGGTCCGTCAAACCGGTCCGCCACTGTACGTAGGATGCTGTTGGCGCTCCCGCGCATCCGCTTCCACAGAGATGCCACACGCTTACGCATAATTGCCTGAAAGCCGTCTGTATGTTCCTCTGCGAACATCCCTGATGCACTGCAATGTCGCGGGAGCCCCAACAACGCCCTAAACGCATTATTATACTGGACACGCAGGACGCTGTAGGCCTTCTTGGTATATTTGATCCACAGGCTGCAAGTATAAAAAGATTGGCAGTATGCTCTGAATAAAGTTATTTTAACATCATTTGTGCACTTTGCAAACCTGCGGATCAGCATGTTACTTCTGACCGCCAGCGCCCTACGTTCCCGCTCCAGGTCCACATCATCACTCTGGTCAGCAGTGACCCAATGCCCCAGGTATTTGAATTTCGTTACCATTTTAAGCGGAGCGCCACTTAGTGTTATCGGTGGTACTGTGGGATAACATTTATTGCCTGCTTTAAACACAAGCAATTCGCTTTTCTCGGCATTATACCTAAGGCCATGGGACTCTGCATACCTCTCACATATTTTTAATAATTTTCTAAGGGCTTTGATTGAGGGGCTCAGCAGCACCATATCATCAGCGTAGCTTATATTGTTTACAATTATACCATCTACAGAGCATCCGACCCCAGTACTGCTCAGCTCCTCAATCAGCCTGTTGACATACAGGCTGAAAAGCTTAGGCGAGGTCACTCCCCCCTGCCTCACCCCACATTCCAGCCTATACGGCTCTGATAGCGAGCCCGCCCAACTAACCATGTTATTCTGGTTCCCGTACCAGTACTTCAAGAGGCATGTAAGTTCTTCCGGTAGCGTGGTCTCTGTGTTTAATTTTTGCCACAGCTTATCATAGCACACCAAATCGAAGGCTTTCGAAAGGTCCAGGAAACACGCATAAACTGGCGTGTTCCTGTCCGTATAATATCGAACAGTATGCTTCAGACATAACACTGCACTTTCCGTGGACAGTCCAGGTCTAAATCCGAACTGTGCGTCATGCAGTTTTAGGTGTTTGTCTAAGCGACTGCTAAGCATACTGTCCAATATCTTCGCAATGATAGTGGCCAACGATATGGGTCTATAATTTCGTTTATCAAAGACATCCCCTGTACGGTTTTTTACAATAGGTACCACCAGAGTCTTCATCATTTCCTCGGGTATGTATGAGTGACACACGCAAGCAGTATAAAACAACGCCAGCACCCTTGAGACATGCTCACCCGCATACTGTATATGTTCAATGCTAAGTGAGTCATGTCCCGGTGATTTTCCACGTTTTATGCTTTTTACTGCTGCTTTCACCTCCTCCTCAGAAAATACCACCTGCCTGTATAACCTTAAATCGTCCTCCTGATTTAAAGATGATTCCTCCGATGGTCCAAGTACCGATTCTACTTTAAAATGGTTTTTAAAGAGATCTGCAATTTCGGAAGGCTCGCTAACACCGTTCACACTAACCGGCACACTCGACCTGGGACTCAGTTTACTCGTTTGCTTCCAGAATTTTCCAAAGTCTTTTTTACAATGATGTGTGGCTATCATGTCCATTCTTATCTGTTCTTCATTATCTTGGCACCATTTTAATTTTTCCTTGAAAACCTTTCTAGTATTTACCATGTTCTTATATATATCCCCCGTTAAACGTTAAACTATCAGTAAGTACTCAAACGAATTTACATCACGATTTCTTGCACAAATTGATCAATATTAATGATAATAATCTAAATTTTACTAACAAAAAATAACCGACTTCAAATTCTCAAAAACTACTTGTCAGATCTCGTTCAAATTTATGTGGGACCACATGACAAGCACCAGCTTTCTATTAAAAAAAGAATCATCGAAATCGGTTGACGTGATATTGAGTTATTCGTCAATTTGTCGCGCACATCTTAACACAAATTTACGACTTATGTAGTTTTCTCATGGATGCCATTGTCAGATCTCAATAAAATTTATATGGGACCACATGACAGCCATCAGCTTTCGATTAAAACAAGAATCATCAAAATCGGTTCGCCCAGTCCAAAGTTCTGAGGTAACAAACATAAAAAAAAAAAAAAAAAAAAAAAATACAGTCGAATTGAGAACCTCCTCCTTTTTTTGAAGTCGGTTAAAAATTTAATAAATATTGAGCATAAGCAGCTTTCATCCGTCTTTCCAATCATATTGATAACTAAAATTTAAAGCACACGACTTATGCTTTTTTTTTCACTGAGGGTGCGATTTAATATCTATAATTATTGTCACTTATATGTTAAATATACCAGTTTAGTCATATGTGTCATAAATTCATATTACTTACATATTATCATTAATTCATAACATAATGTTTTGTCATATTTTATAATATTAGACTCGACGTTGTCCTCGAGTATTGATAATAATACACGGTTCATATCGTTCACTAGCTCGTGATGAGACCAGAAGTTATTCCTTGACTACTTAGTGTCAGTATGCTTGGTAACAAAAGTCAGAGTTGTCGAAGTAAAATGAATATTTTTGCACTTCTAGAGAACATAAACTTTGTCTGAAGATACATAGTACACGGTGCTTTGTATAATAAAACTTTGCGAGTAATAGGGTTGTCGCATACATATTACACATTATTCATATTTATTATTTAAATCTGTCGCTTTTCTGTCAAAAAGTGTTATTTCCAAAGTTATGTGTGTACCAGAAACTAAGAAGCAAATATTGCTGTACATTGTAAAGAAACCTTCATAAATGGCAGTTCAAAATTAGTCTTAAAAGTGTCTGAAGTGTAACATCGGCAAAAGAATTAACTACGTATACAGGGCATGAAACAAAAACAATCGATAATGTTTAATTTAAAAAAAAATACTCCCAGTCAGAACTGTGTTCAAGATTCTTCAAAACAAAACGAGAATGAGAATAATATGCCTAAGTAATAAAGTCAGCCGTAAAGCAAAGCAATATGTGATTTCCAGCCGCATGCAAGTATTCCGACCGCTGCTGCTGGCAGTCTCCGATCCCGCGGGAGTCGTCCCGACTTCATGCGAAAGTTTCTCGAGCTTGTAACATCATTTTAACTGGTCGTGGTGTATTCGTAATATGTTGTCGGGCATAAAACGAGCACGGGTGCCAGGTTTGAGGCTGGATTCGAAGAGAGACACATAACTACGAGTATTCAATGATGCCGTGAGAAGCCTTTAGGCTAAAGATACTGAGCAAATACCTGTACAAAATTCAAGTTATTATTTATTCGAGTAAAATTAATGACAAAATAAGAAAATGAATATGACACGTGCTTAATTATCAAGCATGAGGTCAAGAACTTGTATGTTAGTTCTTATGTAAATAAGTTCTTACCTACTTGTATCTTAGTTTTTAACAACTTAGCTCTGTTGAGACAGATGTAGTGACTCATTTACTAGTTGCATAAATAATAATCTGAATTTTACCAAGACAAAAATAACCGACTTCAAAACTACTCTTTTCAAAATCGAATTCACTGAAAACTGTAGCCAATTAGCTACAGTTCATTGCGCAAACATCGGTTTCGAGCGTGGGTTTTATACGCTAGTAATAATACTTCAATGACAATAGTAGTTCTCCAAAAAGTAATATCATAAAACTTCATTATTCCAGCGTATTCTCTTTCAGTACTGTAGTGTACGTATGAATATTTCTTTACATTCTCTTTACGTATTTTACAAAATTCAATTTCAAAAACTCATCTCATATCGCAGCGAGCTTCATAAGTCTATCTGTCGCGAGACTAAATTACTTCAAAACTACGCATACTTACTATTCAATTTCTAAGTTTGATAATATCAAAACTTGAAGTAGATATTACATCTGGAGTTACTTTTTTATGAATCTACTAAATCTGATGATATATTTTTATACTCTAGGGGCCTCTTTCACCACCATCAAGTAAAGTCCCGAGTAGGCTAATTGCCGATTAAAGTGACGAGTAACTATGCATACGCATTTCACAATCGCCGAATAGCGCTACCTGACAAGTAAAGTAGCCAGTAACTTACTTGTAACATCATCTGCCAATTAGTTTGTTTAACTGACAAGTAAGACGAGTAACGGTACGTGCAGTGAAGTAAAAAACATTTACAGCTAACCTTATAAGTATATTTATTTGACAAAAAATTATTAAACCTTTACTTATTTCATTTATAGATAATCAAATAGACGATTTCGAAAAATTTGCACGAATAACACCAAGAATTTGTCTAGTTATTTTTATTTATTATTATATTTTCGATTCTCACACCCGCGTACAAAATATATACATAGAGGGCCAAAAAAAATTATATAATAAACATAAATATATATACCAATAAATAAACTTACATAAACTCTACATAAATAAATACTCGTAGTGGGTGGAGGATTACGCCCCGGCAGGGGAGACCAAACGGCCGGGGGTCAGGGCGACAGGCTGAGAAACCGACGGACTATCTTAGCCGAGTCTAGCAGTACCGCTTTCTGCATCTTGGCTGCGAGCGAACTGCCGCGGAACCCCAGTCGCCTCATATGGTGAGCGAGGCTCACTGGGTTCAGCCCATTCGCAGATATAACGATTGGGATGGTTTTATTGGACTCCACATGCCACATGCTGGAAACCTCGTGAGCCAGATCTAGATACTTTCGTTTTTTCTCTGTGTCCACTAAAAACACCCTGGAATGTGCCTGGTCCATCAGCACGATATCAGACTTATTCGCCAGAATCGTCCTGTCCGTGATGATGGACCGGTCCCAATAGAGCCGAACTCCGTCATGCTCGAGTACTGGCATCGGTGTGTACCTATAATACGGCACTCTCTCATCCAGGAGACCGTACTTCAGAGCAAGCTCTTGGTGAAGGATTTTGGCCACTTGGTTGTGTCTGTGCAGATACTCAGTGTTAGCAAGAGCCGAACATCCCGACAGCACATGCCTGAGTGACTCGCCGGGATGGCGACAAGCTCGACAAATGTCGGTAGTGCCATCCTTCAGGATGTACTTTCGGTAGTTCTTATTATTATTATTTTAAACAATTGATATTAAAATATATCTTTGTTACAGAGTAAAGTTAGCACTTCTTTCTCTCTTGATTATATCCATGTTTTACTATTTTAATATCGGTCAAAACTCTAAACTAAAAAACTACCTGCGAATTTTAATAACACCAACTTATACAAAACCTTTGTAGTAATGACGGACGGACTGGCACTTAACCGATTTGACATGTGTTTGACATCTGGAAAACACAAACTGACCGAATGATGGAACGCATTATGACAAATCATTCAACTAACCGGCAAGTTGTTACTCGGAACTACATTTTATATTGTGAAACTGATAAAAGTTAATTGTGACTTTTACTTGCCGATTAACGTTATTCAGCAAGTAACTACTTATGACTTTACTTGACGATTGTGAAAGAGGCGCTAGCACTAGTGGCGACTATTGATACGTACAAATTAGCTTCAGAACCGCATTTGTTTACCCATAGTTCGAAATCTGAATACGTACATAACTGAAATCTGTATAAAGGAGGTGGCCAACATCTGTATGGGCATTTGCCCCATTTGTGAAGTATAATGTACACATATAATTTTTACCTTACATTAAAGCTTACAATATCTACTTTGATAATTTTATCAATAAAAATCTCTAGAACTCGGGATTCTCCTTTTACGGGCAGTTTTAGCTTTTGTAATTTGACATTCTGCAAAACATATGTAATCGTGAAAAAGTGTTTTAAAGAGCGATTTTTGTAATATATAAATACTATTTATCTTTTGGATAATTAATTAATATAATAATATGTCTTTTACTTTAATTATGACTTTATGACCTTATTCCTACAAAAAGAAGTACCAGCAGTACTAAATAAAATATACGTATTAACTTGTCACCTACCTATCTGTAAATATTCACAAGCAAACGTAATATAAATAAAACTGCATATTGATATTATTAAGTGTTTCATTATATATATTTAGGTACACATGTAAAAATTAAGGAATAAAATATAACAATAGTACCAAATAAGGCAATAATATTTTGCAGAAATGAAACTGAAAAATATTATTTTGGCAAATGACAATATAGTAGACATTCGCACTTCTGTCAGCCAATTGTCAACCTCCAGTGATGCCGGTCACTCACATTCGCACGAATACGCGAACCCACAAGTGTGGGACGACCTTTGCGAATGATTATGCGAAGTTTTGGAGGCATTCGGGGTTTTCCAAGCTGTGTCGGTTTTTTGTCGCACATCAAAGCGCGCGAACCTCGAACCTTCGTGTAGTCTCCCACACATTCGTGCGACCAGTTGCGCACACGACTAAAAAGGTGATGTATCTCCTAATTTTTCGTGGTTCGTGGTGTCTAATCGTACTACCATTTATTTTCTGTATTGAAAATGGATTTGAATGACAACAACATAATAACAACAGCAAGATTGAACATTCGTGAACAAAGTGTAGGAGGAAGCGGAAATGGGCTTGTATACTCATACGCGAACCCATTTGCCTGACCGCCCTTCACATATGTGCAAACATTCGTAAAAATGTCAAACATTTGCGCGCATGTGAGTGACCGGGGTGATAGCAATGGAGGTAGTAAAAGTATATTTGTATACAATACAACTTATTATTAATGTTAATTTATTATAACTACTCACGGCGGAGTTCAGAAGAAAATTAAAATTCTAGTTATGTTTTAATAAATGGAAAATGTGTCTTTTCAGAGGACTAAAACCTTGTACAAAAAAACGTATTTTAACCATTTCCGGGGTAAATATTGGCCACCTCCTTTATATCCCATTTTACGTCAATCACGCAGACTGAGGAGAAAGAAATAAAGAAAGAAAGAGTAATGTACATTATGTGAGTGTATTAGAAACACAAATTACAAAAAAATTACACACACTACAATGCATTTGATACACATTCATAATATAAACACAAAAATCAATGTGACACTCGAAATAGACACTCACCGTTGAATTCAGACCGCAGAGTAGATTTCTATTTAAATAAATGATCGTGTGTTTCGTACTATATGTATATTTAAGTTACATTGAGTTTGACGAGAGCCTCATACTTAATTCTGTTCTAAGAATAATTTTATTAATTTTATGTTTCAACTGAATTAGCAGACGGTGTATAGGGTGAAAGACGCTCTAGCCATCCTTCAGCTGACGTCAGCCTGAGTGAGATTGGCTTGAGGTGCACCTTACTGAACAATGGACTAAGGAATGGCACCAAGTCACTGTATTTGGAGCTCTCTGAACTGTGTAATAACCAGTTTTACACCAATGGTATTTACATGGGAGTTGCTCTAATAGACGTAATATTTTTTTCTAATTATCTTGTATGTAATTGTATATCGTTGACAAGATATCCTTATTTAACATTCCGTAGAATACAAAATTGTAATACCTGTGGAAATTAAAATGTACCCTACCCACGCGTAGCTAATTATTCAATGTATCCTTGGACAAACAAAATTGATAGCGGAAGTAAGGTCTTATGAGAAAATGTCTTATATGGACGAGCTAAAAAGGTCATAAAAAGCGGCATAGTTACGACTATTCGCAGACTTGGCAGTCGTAAACAAAATGTAAGTGGAAGATTTAACTGGATCATAATGATACGAGGAAGAAACTTTATGGTTTCCAAACAAGAGGTTTTGCCATACAACAAATTTGTTGTATTGCTTTATTGAACTGGTAACATTGCTCATTTAGTCCTTTAAATTTTATCGGTGGTACGAGTAAACTTGAAACATGTGTATTATTAAATGATTTGTTTCATTTGCATAGAACTCAATCTAGTTTTAACATACATTTGGCAATTTGGATTGTGGTCAAGCATTAACTTATTGTAAGTAAAAAAATATATATACCCAGTACATGAGTTAAGATAAAAGTATATATCAGTGTCTGTAAATAATACTAATAAATAATGTATAAGGCCAATCCATTCTCGAAAGCAAGCCACAAACCAGCCAACGAGTCAGTTTTTGTGGGATAAATTCAAATATACCACATTTAGAACTAATAAATAAAAAATGACGTGTCGTAGCGACTCAAAAACTGAACATAGTGATAATCGTATGAACATAACATAATTATCTGTAGCAAAATATCTTTGGTTTAACTCACTCTAATGTCTGTACGGAGTGGCTCGGTCCTCTGAGATGACACGCCAAATCTTCAACTATTATCTGAACGCAACTTCCGTAACAGTTTGTCTCAAAAGACTCCGTTTTCTATGTATCCTTAGAAGGCACAAGATATAAGGTTCACACTGAAAGAACGCTTTTCAGCTGCGAATGGAATATTCAAGTACCGTGAGATGGCCAGGTGATGGTATTTTAAGAGACTTTTTTGAGAAAAGGTGTTTATTCTGTACTAGTTGTAAGCCTCTGGTTAGCTGTGTATGATATAAAAATAATGTTTCCTAAGGTAAATCAAAAGGGTAGCTAAAGCATCCTAATCAAAAATGTAACCAATTTTGAAAGAGAGTATGTGTGTGTAAATGAATGTTCGCGTTGGCATAAGTCCCCTAAAACATTAACGCTCCAACTCAGAGTCACATAATGGTTACTTAAATCGCTCTTTAGTATGTACATGTATGTTGATTCTTTACTAAGGAGCAATTAAAGTAAACGATAGTGACTCTGAGTTGGGGCGTATGAGTTTAGTCTTAGCCTTATTACTCGATGTTGTATTGTTTTTGCGCCACTTTTAACTGCATAAGATTGCATTTTTCCGTGTAAGTTACATCACGATAGCCCGGGAGGTATTGGCAAAAACTGGCGTAGTTTTTACATACACATGTGTGGGCCTAATGTGTGTAAATACACAAAAGTAGAATAGTTTCTGTGACTTTACTAAAATTCAAGGCGATGAGTTATCTACCTTTTTATTTATAGGTGTGAGTATGCTACAATAAAAAAATCTCTTCATTGCCATGATTTCAAAGGTTCAAAAAGAGAAGTTTATTTATTATTTCTGCGAACATTTGTTCGTTCAGTTAGTCTAGATAAATTTACTTGTAGTGCAAATTAACTACATACGTGTTATGTCTGCAACATGTCTGTGTCTGCAACTAAAGCCACAATATCAAATAAACTTTAAATCCAGCAAAACAGCGCGAGAGGGACCCATTTCCATTAATCTCGTTGTATTATTACAAATCAGAGAAGCAATCCGAGTTAGTGCTGCAAGCGGCTTTAATCGCTTTTATGTGTTTTACAAATTGGGGGTACAGCAAATATCGAATTGAAAATCGAACTGTTCGAATGAGATACTTCTATTGGCTGACCATTTTATTAGGCGAATGAAAACGCATAAAATTCTTTATTTACAGCTAGTTAAGGTTGAGAATTTGCTTCGTACGATGTCATGAATCGCTACAAATGTTGCTTGTTAAAAAAGCTGATAGTCAATTATGAGTTCTATTAGCAGAGGCCAAAGTCGACTTCAGTTCGCATCTTACACCCTACCCTATCTTTTATTTTAGTGCAAGTCACCAGCGGCTAGCATTGTCGGGTCGGTTCTGCAGCTAACATTATTAAAAATAGTAGAAAAACTGAACGATCGCAAAAATATTCTTGGCAATTACTAGCGTAAACAAAAGCACAACTTATTTTTTTAATTGAATAAAAACGGTATGAAGCAAAATTAACTTACAAAGTGGTTACTTACTCTGTGGTACGGTAAAGTAATATAGTTTACTGTCTGTGGTCACTGAAAGGAGGACTAAACGGCGCATGCGAATATACAATACGTGGACATTGTCGAGCCAGTGAATTCGGATCTTCTACACAGATGGTTAGTTTTTGTTAGTAACTGTATCCATAGAAGACATAAATACTTTATAACTAGACTACTAGTCTATAAATAGACATACTGATATATCTCAGCTAGACCAAATTTTCGATTGACTAATCACAGCTTATTTTCTCACGAACCAGCAAGACTATTCTGTTTTGTAACTCGACAACAGAATCCGCGATGAGTTTTAAAATTGAAGTTCGAGTCCGAGATCTTGATATGTGATTCTCTAATCATCTGGAACGCACTTACGAAGTGAAGGGAGTCTCGAACTCAAATTCAATTTTGAAACTCATCGTGTATTCCGCTGTCAAGTTACAAAACAAAAGCGAACTTGCATCATATTGATATGTCATTCTCTAATCATCTAGTACGCACTTGCGAAGTGAAGTGAGTCTCGAACTCGAACTTCAATTTTGAAACTCCGCTGTCACGTTACAAAACAGAATAGCCTTGCAGATATGTAATCATGTTAGAGCATTTGCAACCTCCTTTTTGTTTTGTAACGATTGAGACTTAATGAGTACTCACTCACTCTCTGATGAATATTAATTCGTACCTACAAGAAACCTTGTGAAGACAATGTTCGATACGCTTGTGTCTGGTAAAACTCCTGTAGTTTTTATAAAATGCACAGTACCTGGTATCTTCGAAGGCAGCTGTACACCTGGTCGTGAAGTAAATGAATTATATTACCATTATTCAATATTCTACCCTTAACGACTTTACTTGTCGAGTTCCTGGATGACGGTAATAAATTTTCATTCTTAGATTTTTTCTTCAAGATCTATATTTCTTGCAGCGCGGTCCACAAAGTATGTAAATGACTTAGATTTTTCCACTTTACATCTTAATAGAAAATACTGCAATAAAGAAAACACAAAAATATTTCAACTGCAACGTTTGTAAATTCTTCTTCATTTTCTTACACACTTGTCAGGCGGTCGTGGTCGTCATTGCAAAGCGGTGGCGCTTGGATATTCGTCTCCATTCTTCTCTGATAACTGCCTTATTTGTACATCGATGCAAAGGTATGTTCAGCACGTATCTTGGTTGGTCAGTCCTTATTAGTGATTTGCCACGTGCCCTAGTACCCTGTACCTTCGCTTGAACCACCAGGTGTACATAATTTACAAACCCATAAAAATCAATGCCTATGACGCAGCCATACTTGTTACATTTTTCCCGTTGGTACCAAATAAATCTCAAAATTTTCATCATCCTCATGTTATTTTTTTGCTTTTGTTGCTTCACAACAAACTAAAATAATTATTAAGTAAATTTCATCCTTAAATTCTTAGGCAACAATGTAAAGCCCAGGCTTTTAGCCATAGTCTCGGAAATCACTTGGAAAATAATTTCCGGGTGAGTAATGACTCCAAAAACCTCAACAAAACATCGTGCCTTGGGTTATTCGCGTTAAGGCAACGAGGAAACGACTATTATGGTGCATTAATTACTTAAGTAGGTCAAGGAGTAGATCCTTTTTGTTTCGCACAGGACCCCACAGAAGCGTTCCTAACCCTACTAGTTATACAAGGTAGTAAATTATAAAAAAAATAAGTTCAATGTCACTACGAAGCCACTTCGTATTCGACGTATTCGTGTAAAAACTAACTGTGGTATGTCACCATCATAGACCACATCTCTTACCATCAGGTGGGAATGTGGTCAAATATTATCTTATTTGTTCTACGAAAAAGTAAGCATAATGTTGGATTTGTTATGTAGTTATTAGGAGTAGTTTCACTACATTAACTAGCTCTAGCTCTCGATCTTATAACACTGTAGTGTGTAGCTAAGACACCTTAATATATAAGTTAGGTTTATTCATATTGAGAGAGTTCTAATAAAGACATCGTTGCAACAAGACGTATTATTCTTTTACACCGCACGCGCACGACATCACATGGCGACCCTGCCTGGCCGGTGCGCTGTGGCGATGCCGCGTCACATGCGCACCGGAGGGCTTAAATTGTGAAAAAAGAAACAGCGAAAATGAAGAACAGAAAAGAGAAGAGAAAGACATCATAAACAAGAAGAAGAAGAGAAACAGGAATTTCAAAAAAATATATATTAACATTTCATTATATTATAAGAAGATTGTGAGATAAATTGAAAAGGATTGAAGAAATGGATTGAGAATATTGCGAAGGCAGAAAATAAAATGAAAAACGAGTCAAAATTAAAATGGAGCAAACATTGGATCATCATTTTCATCCTCATCATCCAGGACCACGGCACCACGCGCGGTGTCCCGTTCCCGGTTTCCATTCAAAATTCAAGAGAAGTTTCAGTGATCGTGCGTGTCAAAAGTGTTTAGGGAAGTGAAAAGTGAAAAAATCGGTACATTCCTTACTGTGATGTAAA
This sequence comes from Thymelicus sylvestris, assembly GCA_911387775.1. Classification (NCBI taxonomy): domain Eukaryota; kingdom Metazoa; phylum Arthropoda; class Insecta; order Lepidoptera; family Hesperiidae; genus Thymelicus; species Thymelicus sylvestris. Next base: position 821,330 of record OU426893.1, read on the forward strand.
AGTAGCAGTGGATTAGTTTCGTAAACATTTTTTTTTCTTCTCTTTGTTTGTTGTTGTTTAAATAGATTTTTTTTATTGGTAACGTACAACATAAAGTTTTAAAGCAGTCAGTAAATAATGTTCAAAGTATTTAAAATTAATTTACATCGTAATGTTTATAAAGGTTCTTTTGTAACAAATAGTTTATACAGTTTTATGAAGTAATCATAGTTATAATAATGTTTTAAAGACTTGTTTGTATTCGGAAGTAACTTTATAATTTTTATGTTTCATCAGTTTCATCATAACTTACGCGAACTCTTATTTCGCTTACGCTTAAAATGCATCCGTAAAGGAATGGAATGTTTGTCACCAAGGAATCGGATTGCGATGATGCAAACACTGTTTCTTGTTGCAGTTAGTCATGTTTGGTAACAATGTTTCTCTAAGTAACTTATTAATATTTGAGTAATGAAATTTGAGTACCTAATGGATATGGACTTGTTGATTTTTTTAACAACGTGTATAGTTATGGGATGTTGATAAGATAATTGGATGTCAAAAGAATAGCATGGAAGGATTTTGAAAAGAATGACAGTAGTGATTTTTGTTGGATTTCTTCTTTAAGTTAGTATTTTTGCTAATGATCGGTATTGATCCCCCGAGAGTTAAGAAAGTATCTAACGTATTGATGAAATAATATTGAATGTTGGTAAAGTTTTTTTTTGGTTGAATAATTGGATGTTATGTAGGATGTGAATAAATTATAATATTTTTATGTGATACCATTATCTTTATCGTGCATTACGCAAGACGTATGTATGAAAGAGTGGATCATTTTGCAAGAGTATGAAAAGAAAGAAAGAAACAAATAATATTGTGTTAAGATACTCTTTGTGTTGTTAAGTAACCATTGTCTTGATCGTGTTGTACGCGAGCCGTCTATGCGAAAGAAATGTGTGAAAGAGCAATAAATGATGATAAGATTATAGAAGAGATGAAATGAAAATAAATATTAATGAAAATGTATGAAAAGGGTATCTAATAACATGAATTATGTAATGAGTAAATAAAAATGAAGTGAGTATAATAAAATATACAGAGTTATGAATTATTATGATTGAAAATGATAAATTATGAATGAAAGAAATAATGATAATATAATGTTAAATGAAAATAAATTTACCGGTTATGACAAATGGCCACACACGGACTTGAAAAAAAAATGGATTATTACTATATTATCTGGATGTGACAACAACTATTATATGACATATAGATATTAAGAATATAGTGTAAGAGGATTATTTTAATGAATAAGGTTTTATTTTAAAATATATTGTTTTATTATTTTTTACATAATGTTTAACTATGTAGAAGTCTTAGCACACATTCTACCTGCCGAGTTTTTAACAAAAATTAAACCTGCAGATTTAATTTTTCTTTAAATAGCCCCCGGAGGTGTAGTGTGTAGCTAAGACACCTTAATATACGGGGTGGTCATGCAATCGTAGGAGATATTTCACCCCCCGCTTCATCTCGCGATTCTCTGCCCGAATACGTAAAAAAAATCTGACCTTAATTTTTACCCAAATTATCCTTTAAAATACATTAATCATAGACACTGCGCTCGAGAAAGCGGTGACCTAGTAACCCACATATTGCAAAAGAACACCGCCGCTCTGTCGGCACACCACAAAGGCACGCCGCGCCGCAAACGCTCGCTTTTTTCCATTGAATCATGCCGCCTAAGGGTCCGTTCACACAGACCAGCTCGGAGAGGAGAGCAGATTTTTATCACGTTGGAAACAGAGTTTTGAATTTTAGTAAAGTTTATTTTTGCATGTGCACCTTTTTTGTCATCAAGAATGCTTGAACGCCCTTCGTGTGAAATAAAAATTGTGTGCTCTTTCTCGATCGTGCAGCTTGTCGGCTCCGATTGCGTGCTCTTTCTCGCTCGCGCAGCCTGTCGGCTTCGATTTCGTGCACATGAACACACCGAAAACAAAACTTGGACTGCGCGGAATACTGATACTGCCTTTGTAGTGTATCCACCCGTCTCCGAGCGCATCTGACCGGCTCCGAGCACATCCGACCGCATCCGCTTTCAGATCTCTTCCAGCCGGTCTATGTGAAATAGTTGGCGGCTCCGTTCCGGCCAATTACAAGCGTATACGATCCGGTCTGTTGAAAAGAAAAAAGCAGGCCGATGCTCTCCGAGCCGGTCTGTGTGAACGGACCCTAAAAGTCGCACCGCCGCCGCACCGCTTTGTCGGCACGTCGCAAAGACACTCCGCAAACGTCAAATAATCGTAACAGGTCATTCACCTAGTGACCTGATAACGCGAGTTCAACGCGCTGCTAAGGTGTCCACACGTTTTGAGATTTTTCGTATTTAGTTTGATATTATTATCTTTGTGATTTATGGATGTTTTTATTATTTCTTTGTTTATTCGGGCAGAGAATCGCGAGGCGAACCACCCCCTGAAATATCTCCTACGATTGCATGACCACCCTGTATAAGTTAGGTTTATTCATATTGAGAGAGTTCTAATAAAGACATCGTTGCAACAAGACGTATTATTCTTTTACACCGCACGCGCACGACATCACAACACATACAAACGGACAGACATAATACAGAGACACGCAAGCATACACACACGCACGCAAACTCCTTCATCTGTTACCTCCGACATGATAACTACTAGTTTGAATCATATTCGTTTTGAATTCAGCACAACTAAATAAAATTTCATGTTGACACGATTTCGATGGTTGGTAGTCACAGATATGGATGGGCCAATTTGTTTTGAACCAATTGGTTATAGTTTTATTTTGATAACAATTATGCGCATCCATCAAAGCTATAGAGAGATAACTTGGTTAGTTTCGGCAACGCGGCTCACTCTGAGTGACGCTAACGATTATTCTATCCGTACGTGGCAATTAGTCTAAGGCTTAATTCACAAAAGTGTAATTTTTAGGGTTCCGAAGAAAAATCGGAACCCATAAACTTTTGTCGTGTCCGTCCGTCCATCTGTCTGTAAAAACGTTAAAAATAAAAATGCACACTCACACCCCCGCAGTACCGTTCCCTGTCGCGAGTGGCACAGACAACACAAATAACACACTACCGTACACTCAGATGACTCATGAGTACGAATATTTAACTTCGCCAAACTTAATACTCCTCCATCCGCGTTATTGTCGTGAAAAGTTGCACAAACTTTTTGCTTCACGTATCAATATATTACTTAATAACAGTAAAAAATACCAGCCAAAATTACCAAACAACGCAGCAACCTGCCATATAATTTTAATTAAAAGACGCTTCTAAATAGACTCTTCATCACCGTTACTACCGGGTAACTTTACCGTCTCCTTTATTACCTTAAAACCACAGTTGGCACAGAAACTTGGTCCGAACCAAGTTTTGGATAAAGATGCTCTGTTGTTTGGTTAAGGATTAAAAGTGCGCTAAAGATTTTTCACGCCCGCGTCGGCCACTTGGTCGACTGCCAAGCGCATTCAGTGCTAGTTATTATCTAAGCTTGAAACATAGTATTGGTTTTGAAAATTATTCAAAGACTGGATTGTAACATAACTATCACTGTAAAATACGAGTAACTTTGTATATGGTGGATTAATTTAAATTGAATTGTGCGTCGTCGAAAGTCGATCGAGTTCCATAGATGAAGCAAAATGATAGTTCCGATTGATAAAAGTATCATTTTAAGTGCGATATAATCGTGATAATCCTAAACAATTTTTCATACGTGTCATCCGTTTGAAGAAGTGTTTGACATGAAAATGACTGCTTTTATTTCAATTCAGTTTTAATTAATCTAGTCGGTCCAAAATAAACGTCAGACGTAATTATTCTTTTGGTTAAAAAAATAAGGGATTGTATAAAAAAAACCTCTATGCCTCAAAAGGTATATAAAGGTATTGAGGTAATTAATGTTCGCAATAATCGCTTTCCCCCTAATTAAGCTGGCTTTGGGACCGCTTTATGAGCCACGTCGGCGGTACCCGTAAAACATTGAAAGCGCAGATTATGTTACGAGTGAAATAAGCCATGGTGTTTTGGACGGATAAATTCACCCAGATCAATGCGACTGAACTTCAAATTGAGTTCGTTGGAGAACAGAAATTTAAAAACATTCGACAGTTTTATTTATTCTAAACATCGCTTAAGAACCGTCTCAATCTCGTCCGATTTCAAACAAAAAAAAGTATATAAAAAATCTATATATATAAAAATAGATGTTGCTAAGCGCTAAACTCGAGAACGGCTCGACCGATTCGGCTAAATTTTTTTTTGTAGGTTCCTTGGAGTCCACGGAAGGTTTTTATAATATTAAAAAAAAAAAATATGCGCTGGCAATACTAAAACAATACTTTTCACATAAAAAATTGTTTCAGCATGTATGGTAGATGGTAAATATTCGAAACGGTATCCACGGGAATTAGTAGCAGAAATAATTAGGTACCGGGAGTAATGGCTAACCGCTATATCGTCGCCGATCAACTGCAGATAAAAGAAGATCAACAGTTGTAAAAGTAAATCAACAAAATATCGAAATTGATAATCGTTGCATTGTTCCTTATTCACCAATCCTATCAAAGACTTTCAAGGCGCATATCGTGATATGGCTGTGATTGGAGTTAGTGCTGAGATTTCTGTTGATGAAGTTAACCAATACCAAATGTGCCGTTACGTTAGTAATAATGAAGCAATTTCGCGCATTTTTCTCTTCCCATTCATGAATGATACCCCACTGTAGTTCATTAAGCAGTCAACTTAGAAATTGGCCAAAGAGTATATTTCACTGCACAGAACGTACTACAACGAGTTATTCAACCACTATATACAACCTTGACCAGTTTTTTTGGTAGGTATGTGTCAGAATGATGATTTTGCCCGAACACTGCTACTTAGCAGCGTTTGCAGCTGTTAGAAAATGATTCCCACTGGGATCAAACCTCAAATGATGCTGTAATTTCTTTTAAACCTCAGCAAATACGAACATTGTTTTCTATAAATATATCGATATGCTTCCCGTCAAACCCAATTGATTTATGAATCAAATACAAAGATGATATATGTGACGATATCTTGCATCAAATGCGCACTAGAAAAGGGAATATACATTAACAATACACAGAAAAAAATTACAACGAGGCATTGATAATAGTTGAGGACATGTGCTTGATGATGTCAAACAAAGTATCGTCTCAATTAGGCATGGCCGTGCCTAATCGCCCAATGCACGACGTTGCTTTAAGGGAATCAGAATAAATGTTCCGCTGTTGAACCAACAACAAAAATTTGTAAATGATGGAACTGGAGGAATTTACTATTTGGATGCTCCAGGTGGTACATCTTCATCTAGCAACTCATTGACCTTGGTAATGGCAAAATCCCTGTTAATGATTCGACTGGCTGCATTATATTTTTGTTAGTCTACTGAAAAAACAATCGAGCTCATACAAAACGTGTTCCCAAACGTCTCTCAAAATTACAAAGATCATTTGTGGCTGAGCGTTCGTGCTATATTAGCTGCGAAAATTACGGATGTAGCTGAAATAAACTTCAAAATTCAAAATGAAATTGCCGGTGAATTAAAGACATACAAATTTCACATACACTATATGTGAATGATGTATGTGTATGTGAACTGTATATGAACTGATGATCGTTAAATTTTCCGGGATTGACACCTCATAATCTTCAATGGAAAGTAGGATCGGTAGTCATAATGTTAAGAAATATTAAATATTAACTTATTTTTGTAAGTAATCGTCGTTTATTGTTGAGGTTTAGGTACTGTTAACTTTTGACAGAACGAAGTCTGTCGGGACAGCTAGTAAACAATAAAAATAGTACATTTAATATGTGTACTTGCGAGTTATACTTACCTCTAACTTATAAGTACCTCTCGCTCGCACTCACGACCCGGGTGCACGCTAGTAATACAAAAAAACTCCAGCGAATGCTGTGCGTCTAGTACTCGTACACGCCTAAAGTCGGGACACGAAGCAGGAAGAAATTCGTACATTGACTTGTTACTGACATAGAACGGCGGCCATTGCACTGTGCGAGCGAGCACGCATTATATTTACGCGGGAGTGACAGAGACAGGTAGTAACAAGTCAATGTACGAATTTCTTCCTGCTTCGTGTCCCGACTTTAGTATCACGCACCTTCAGCATGTCGCTTTTGCCCGGTTTTTTAAGATGATACTAAGTGTATTTTACTATGCTAAAGATCTTAAAATAACTACCATATTTATGGCTGCATGTTATTAATATTACTTCACACAATAATTAATCGTGCAGCGCATAAGATCCAGCAGTTCTTCGTTGCAGCTCCCACAGGGGCGACGATATATTTGCTCGTCGGATGAGAATGGAATTTTTCAAGAAAACTAGAGATTTACATTCATATTAAGTATCTAAAATTTATTCATGAATGTGCAAAAAACATATTGAAAATGGGATTTTCAACTTTATTCTGTTTTGAAAAGAATTACAGTTTGAGTTATAGCTATATTTTAGTTTGTAACACAATAAGACATAAAAATAAATAAAATTATTATATTATATAATCCTAGACTTACGGGGAGTGATCTATATAATTGTTCTCCCAGAAGGAGGTGAGATGGGACTTTGTTGTCTATGGCGGGTTTTCTCCATACCCCCCCGACACCTCGGGAAAAATCTGACATTTCCCATTTTCAAGATGGCGGCCGCTCTGTGATTTTCAACTTTTTTGTTTATGGCTTTTTGCGGGATTTTTTTCGGCTGTTTCGTAACGTTTTGAGGGAAAAATACGAAAACTTTGGAAAAAATTGAAAAAACAAGATGGCCGCCGAGATATTTCAGTTTTAGAGGTCACTTTGCGGGGTCGCATCGGGGTGGTTTTCCAACTTTTTTTCAATATTTTTTGTGTGATCCCTCAAACGTATCCTCAATTTTGATATTTTGGGGATATTTATTTTTTCGACAAGATGGCGGACGCGGTGGCGGCCATTTTGAAAAATGTACGAAAAACGACGTTTTTTGGGTGAATTTTTCTTCGGGTTGGCAACATTTGAGTGGGTGTCTTTGTTCCGGGCGGTTGTGTAACTTGACTCAAAGTGTTGCCAGGTTGAGTTTTTTTTTCTTTTGTTGATACATTTTTTTGGACTTTTTATTCAACAATATGAAAAGTAGAAGGAGCAATATTTTTAATCAAAATGCCACACGGGCAAACGTGTCGTGGTCGTCGTAATGACATTTGACCATTTTCGTTGATGTCGGCTGGCAACACTGGGTGCTGGATTTTTTTTTTCGTTTTACGAAAAGTCGAATTGATCTCCCGGAAGGAGTGGTGGGGGGTGGGTACAATGTATGGGGGAATTTTTGGTTTGCCTCCGTGTCTATGGGAAAAATCCGACCTTTCAAAAATCCAAGATGGCGGCCGAGTCGAAATGATCAACTTTTTTTTTCACTATGCACCTACCCGAGATTGGTGTCGTTTTCGGCTGTTGGGAAATGTATTACGATCAAATTGGAAAAAAATAAAAAAACAAGATGGCCGCCGAGATATTTTACTTTAAAATTTTTCAATTTTCGAGGTGACTTTGCGGGGTCGGATTGCAATGGGTTTTCAACTTTTTTACGATTTTTTTTCGCTATTGCATCGGGTCTATCCCCAATTTTGACGATTGGAGTATATTTTTTTTTTCTTAAAGATGGCGGATCCTATGGCGGCCATTTTGCAAAATGTACAAAAAATTGCATTTTTTGAGGTGAAAATACTTGAGGTTGGCAATATTTGAGGGGGTCACTTTGTATTGTGCGGTTGTGAGGCTTGGTCTGAAGTGTTGCCAGGTTACGTTAATTTTTTTTTCATTCATACATTTTTGTGAACTTTCTATTCAAAAATATAAAAAGTAGAAGGAGAAACATTTTAAATCAAAAAATTTCACCAAAACATTTCTCGTGGTCGTCGTAATGACATTTGACCATTTTCATCAAAATTAACTGGCAACACTGGCTGCTGGATTTTTTTTTCACGTTTTTTCATATTTCGAATAGCCCAGCCGAAAGTATTGGTGGGGGGTAATAATAATGTACAGGGAAGTTGCTTGACTATCTATGGTCATTACAGGAAAAATACGACCATTCGAAAATTCAAGATGGCGGCCGCTCGGCGATTGTCAACTTTTTGTTTACTTTGAGCACCTACCCGACATTGGTATTGATTTCGGCTAATCTTGGGACGAGTAAAATGATGAAGGTGGAAAAAATTGAAAAAACAAGATGGCCGCCGAGATATTTTAGTTTGAAATTTTTCAATTTTAGAGGTGTCTTTGCGGGGTCGCATCGCGGCGGTGTTTTAACATTTTTGCTATATTTTTCCGCCTTTGGCTTGTGTTTATCCCCAATTTTGACGTTTGGGGTATATTTTTTTTTTCGACAAGATGGCGGACCCCGTGGCGGCCATTTTGTAAAATGTACGAAAAACTGCATTATTTGAAGGAAAAAATTTGTATGTTGGCAACATTTGAGGGGGTCGCTTTGTATGGGGCGGTTGTGTAACTTGACTGAAAGTGTTGCCAGGTTACGTTGATTTTTTTTTCATTCATACATTTTGGTGAACTTTCTATTCAAAAATGTAAAAAGTAGAAGGAGAAACATTTTTAATCAAAAAATTATACCAAAAAATTGTTCGTGGTTGTCGTAATGACATTTGACCATTTTCATCTCAATCAACTGGCAACACTGGAGTCCAGAATTTTTTTCACTTTTCGAGTAGTTTAGCCGAAACTATAGATCAGGGGTATAAAAAATGTATGAGAGATATTTTTGGATTAGAATAATTGCTTTGGGAGAACTGTAAAATTTTAGTGTTGCCATACAAATAATAATAATTTTCATACAAATTTTTTTTGGATCGAATATTTCGTCATTAAAATGTATGGGGCGTTTGTAGGTACTGACATTTCGTAAATTTTGGTGCTAAAAATTTCAGTGTTGCCATACAAAAAATAATAATTTTCATACAAATGTATCCTTTTTTCGAATTTTTGAGGCTGTTGTCTCCATTGTATGTCTTTATAATGTATGAGGCGTTTGTAGATACTAAAGGGCCGGACACGTTGGTGTAACCAATGTTTAGTGATGCTATACAAAAAATAATAATTTTCATACAAATTAATTTTTTGTACGTCATTTTTTGTCTCCTTTTGATGTCATTAAAATGTATACGACGTTTGTTGCTACTGATAGTTCGGTCGCATCCGTGTAAACCTGTATCAGTGTTGCCATAAAAAAATGAGAAATTTTCAGTGTTGCCATAGAAAAACAAATATTTTTCACAAAAATCTATGTTGAACATTTCGGACTGTTATTTGCATTTGTTGTATGAGGCATTTAAAGGAGCAAATAGACTGCACATTGTATGAGTGAAAAAAAAAGTGTTGGCATACAAAAAATATTTTATTGTTCAATCTGGAAAACAAAATTAACGTGTAAACATTTAAAATGATGAAAAAAAATTCAATAACATTTTTTTTAGTACTTCATACATTTAAGACATTCAAGACATTTGTCCCACTATAGTGTTGTTATTGTGTACCTACTGGTCTGATCTGGAAGTGATATTCCATTTCTTGACTCTCCTATCCGATAGTTTAGTTTGAACCCGTGTCTGTCATGTCTGCCCTTTACTGATTTGAATAGTTATTCTGTTTAGGCAAAATTAATTTTAAGTGTAATTATTTTTAAATCATAACTAAACTGTGATAAATAATTTACAAGTTAAGCCCTACCTTTTATATTCTATAGCAGCAGTATTCAATACAACGACAGTGTACGATTGTTTTTTAAATTGTCTCGCATTTTTGCCTGATGACGAAAATCTCAAGTGTTGCCAGATAAATAAAAATATGCACTTTTTTGCATTCGCATTTGCATACGTACTATTGCAGCTAAAGAAATAACACATCATGCATGTCGATATCATATCAGTAGGTATCCCATATCGATATCAGTTTAACTCTCCAACTCAGAGTCACTAACGGTTATTTAAATCGTTCCTTAGCACAGAATTTGTATGGTGATTCTTTACTAAGGAGCGATTAAAGTAACCCTTAGTGACTATGAGTTGGGGCGTAGGTCAGTTTTAATATGTTACGCCTAAACAGATCTTCATAAATTATAGTTAAGAACCCTTAGTAAAAGCCCACTATCTCAGAATTAATCACTTTCCTTCCTTCTTTCCTACCCCTCTTCCATATTTTGTCATCTCTAATTTCAAATTTGTGTTTTGATTCGTAAATTGTTATAGTTTCCTTAATACTTCTCGTGCACCTCACCTCATCTTATTTATCTATACATATACAGCATTCCGCATCTTAAGGTTGTCTGAAAGAGATCGCTGTGTAACGATAAGACCGCCTTTTGTACCTCATATACATGCCTATTTTTCATTGTTGTTGTCCTATTCTTGGTGTGCAATAAATAGTTAAAAAAATAAAAAAAAATAAACCCTCTCAACCACCTCAGCATTAAAAGAAACTGCATCATAATCGTTCCATTCATTTAGGAGATACGATGCCACAAACAGACACACATACTCATCAAAATTATAACACTCCTCTTTATGCTTGGGGGGTTGAAATATATTGTACTAGCATTTGCCCGCAGTTTCGCCCGCTTGAATGACAGGTTTCAACATTTTGTAGTTTTCACGAACCTTTCAGTGAAAGTCCTATCAAAATTGGCTTAAAATTTTTCCCTTACAACATTGCTTCTACGAGAATGTAAACTTAAGGCTTTAGGGGAGGTTTTGATTACCTTGCGAGAGTCGAAATAACTAAAAAAAATAAGACAAAACAAAGAGTTTTATGATTGCGTTGACTTTTAAAAGCTTGATTTTTTCACAAATCTAAGGGATTGCACAGCAGACATAACAATTCGATATAAATTTCAAATTAATACCTCCACGTATTCCTTAGTGAAAGGTTTTTGATAGACACACATACAGAAAGGCGGACCCTTTACCTCAAAAGGGAAAACGGAACGGGGCCCTAAAAATAATAATATAAAAAATCTAAGCTACTTCCATACTAAATTATACCACTATCCTGATAGAACAGATCCATTCCCGTTATAAAATCATCGTATCTTTTGATGCAGGTTATGAACTAGGTGAGCGCACAGCGAGCGTACGAGCTAGACGTGTTTATAAAAATTTTTAAAAAATATCTGTGATAGTGCCATAGGACTATGTACCTTATGTGTATTGCAATAAACTTCCCTCTCACTTGAAGAAGAATTTGCTTATAATACCTTTTATGACTGAGCTACCGAGGAGACGTCGAACGAAACTACGAGTCATTCAAACGGAAAGGCCGGTTTCACCTACATCGTAACCAACGGTTAATACTTAACTGACACTTAATTATTATGAGTGTCCGTCGAAGCCCGCCTGGAACGCCCAGTGGAATGGATGATCGTCTGATAGAGCTGGAGCCTAATTTGGAAGATGATACACAACAAGTAACTTACCGGAAAAAGAAAAAACCCGAAGATGATATTACTGAAAAATTCAAGGCCTTCAAAAAAGAAATACTATCCATATTACATGATTTCACAAACGCTCAAAACATTAATTTAAAGAAGATCTCTGATGATATTACATCAATTAAACAACAAACTCAGATTATTGAACAAAAAACTGATAATATTTTACTCGAACAAAATAAATTAAAACAAGAGATATTGGAATTAAACAAAAGATATAATAGTGCTGATATTAAAATACAGGCGTTGGAAAACGATATAAAGCAATTAAAACTATCATCCAAGTCGATAATAAACCAACCTGACCCTGTTTATCACTGCGAGGAAATTGTATCTGAAATGCGAGAACGTACACTGAGAGAAAAGAATATTATAATAACAGGTATCCCTGAATTAAGCTCTACTAAACCAGATGAAAGAATTAAACATGACATGAATGAGATAACGAAAAACATAAATATGCTAGGCGTAAACAGCACACCTGTATATTGCATTCGCATAGGTAAATATAAGCCTGGGAACTCAAGATCTATAAAGGCTAGTTTCAGCAATCCAGATGATGTTAAGAGCATCTTAAAAAACCGATCACATGTTAAAGGTAACATAAAAATCTACTCTGATAGTACCCCACAGCAACAAAAGTATTTAAAAATTGTTAAGGATCAATTAAAAACACGAATAAGCAACGGTGAACATAATATTACCATTAAATATATAAAAGGTGTTCCCAAAATAGTTGAACAACAGCCAAAAAACTAATAGTAACCAATAAAGCATGCAAACAAAAAGATCACAAAACTGAACTCGTAACATACCAAAATGTTGATAGATATGATAAGATAACGATACATAAAAAGGCCTTAAAATTTTTGTACCTCAATGCGAGAAGCCTCGTTAAACAAGGAAAATTGGATGAACTTAAATGTATATTACGAGCTCTAAACACAATTCATGTAGTGGCAGTCACTGAGACTTGGGTAAAATCAGAATCCGAGGGGCGGTCCTTAAACATACCAAACTACAAACACTATTTCAATTTTCGCACTGACAGCCGAGGAGGAGGAGTCTCTATTTATATTCATGATGACATCAGACATAATGTAATAGAAAATTTATGCATAGATGACAATCATTTCCTGTGGATACACGTGGAAAAATTCTGTACAGATGTTGGAGTAGTATATAAACCAGAAAGAACCAACACAGAGCAATTTTTAGAACTTTTTTCGGAGCAGTTGCGACGGAGAAAAAGAGCAATAGTAATGGGAGACTTTAACTATAACCTATTGGAGAAGAAAAAAGATGTAATAGCATACAAACAAGCGTTAACAAGCAATGGATACCGTATATTGAACAAAGTAAACAAACAGATGTGCACAAGAGAGACAGCAGACACCAAAACCATTCTGGATCACGTAAGCTCAAATTTAAAAGGACATTCTTACCACCTAGCCCTAGTAGACAGTGCAATGTCAGATCATAAGCAAATCTACTTCGAGCTTCTAAGAACACCTTCTATTAAAGTCCAAAAAGTTACCTATGAAAAAATAGACTACACATCGTTATATAAATCAATCGAATCTGCAAATATACATAGCATAGAAAATAATGACTACAATAAACTGGAAAATATGTTAATCAATATTATAAACGAGAACAAAATTTTGAAAGTAAAAGTCCTGAACCCACCTAAATCGGACTGGATTAATAAAGACATTATTGAATCAATCCAACAGAGGAATACTAAATGGATCGAAACCAGAAATCAGCCAGAAAATGAACAACTCAAGAAAGAATATTTATTAGATAGAAGGAAGACATTTGAAGAAATTCAATCAGCTAAAAGTAACTATTATTGTAAAGCATTCAAGGAGTGTAGTGGAAAACCTCTCAAAATGTGGAATTTGATAAACGATTTATCTGTAAATAAAATAAGAGACAAATGTATATCACCAACATTAAAAATAGAATCAGAACTGATAACTGACGAGCAAAAAGTTTGTGAACACTTTAATACGTATTTCTCAACAATCGGTTCTATTTTAGCTAATAAAATACCAAAAAAATATCATGAACAAAATACTATTGAAGACATTAAAACTCGCAAACTATCGCAATTTGAACCCACAACTACTCACGAAATTGTTAAAATAATCGACAACCTCAAATCAAATACAAGTTCAGGTGTAGATGGTATAACTGCTAAAATAATTAAAAGCATAAAAACCTTAGTAGCTGAACCGCTGAGTAAATGCGTAAACGAATGTTTAAAAAATGGCATATTTCCCGATACTCTAAAGATCGCGAAGGTTACTCCTGTTTTTAAATCGGGTGACAAATCTGACCCAAGTAATTACCGACCGATATCGGTTCTTCCGGTTATCTCCAAAATTTTTGAAAAGGTCATTCATAACAGGCTCATCAAACATCTCGATTCTATCAACTTTCTTTACAAAGGCCAATATGGTTTCAGATCAAAATCAAGCACTCTAACAGCTGCTATAGATATTGTCACTGACATAAAGATTAGCATTGATGAAAAAAAAGTTGCACTAGGAATCTTTATAGATTTAAAAAAAGCCTTTGATACCGTTAGCCACAGTCTGCTTCTTGAAAAACTAAATAAGTATGTTGGGATCACGGACACAGCATTAGATATATTTAAATCATACCTCACGAATCGGTATCAAATTGTCAAATTAGGTCAATCTAAAAGCGGCATGAAATCAATTACATTCGGGGTACCGCAGGGATCGCTGTTAGGACCAATATTATTCCTGATTTACATCAATAATATGCATGAAATAGGTCTACATGGTCGCATAACTCTTTACGCTGATGACACTTGTCTATTCTATTTTGGACCATCAGTGGAAACTTTAATTTGTCAGGCACAAAATGATTTAAATTTGCGACAAAACTGGTTTCTAAGTAATCTGCTAACAATAAATGAAACAAAAACTAAGTATATGATATTTTCTGCTGTAAATAAAAAGCTGAATGATCATCCTCCTTTGATCATCAATAATATAATCATACAAAAATCAAAACAAGAGAAATATCTAGGCCTTATTTTAGATGAAAAGCTAACGTGGAAACCTCATATTCAAAAATTATGTTCTAAATTAATATCGCTAACTGGAGTATTAAGAAATATTATACGATGTCTTCCAATTAAAGTACGCTACACAATTTACAACGCTCTTGTCAAATCACATTTAGATTATCTCATAAGTATTTGGGGATCAGCGCCTAAAACTAATTTACGAGCTTTACAAACCGCGCAAAATAAAATAATTAAAGTATTATTCAACTTCAATTTCCTAACACCAACGAATAAAATTTACAAAGACACCAAACTATTCAACATAAAACAAAACTACATTTATAACACATGTATTATCGTTAGAAAAATGATCACACAGGATATTCACTGTCGCGTCACATTCACGAAAAAACAGCAAATACAAAAAATAAAAACCCGTAGTGCTAATAATATAGTATTACGTGCTCCAAGAACCAAATATGGTAAAACAAATATTCTATATGAGGGGGCACAACTGTATAATAAGCTGCCGAAAGACATAAAAGATTCTAAGTCCATGCATATATTCACAAAATCCCTGAAACAATACTTATTAAATATGCCATCTACTTATCTATAGCGGTTACTTGAATTTAACTCAACTTGAATGCAAATAATATTATAAATAAAATAGTTCTCAGCCATGAATAAGTTAAATTTAGTGTATAACAGTATGAGCAAAATAATATTCCATTAATAAATCAATTTCAATTTAATTTATAAAATATGAAATAATAGTACAATATATTATAAAATAACTTATTTTTATAAATACTTTTGTATAACAAATAAATTTTAATTTAATTTATAAAAATATGAAATAATATTAAAATCTATTTTAAAATAACTTATTTTTATATGCACTATTCTATATATACACCAATATACCAATACTATATTCCAACAACTAACTTTTAAAATGTATATTAAAATATAAATTAATCAGATTTAATTTAATCAAATTTTTCATCTGTAAATAATGTACACAATTAAATTTTATTATATTTCATTTTTATCAAGTTACTTAAATTATTATACAAATTAATATTTTATTTTATTCTAGCAATAAAATAATAATAATAAAAATACTATATATACTATATATATATAAATACAATAATAAATCAATTTTAATTTAATTAATAAAAATATGAAATAATATTAAGATCTATTTTAAAATAACTTACTTTTAAATATACACTATTCTATATATACACCAATATACCAATACTATATTCCAACAACTAACTTTTAAAATGTATATTAAAATATAAATTAATCAGATTTAATTTAATCAAATTTTTCATTTGTAAATAATGTACACAATTAAATTTTGTTATATTTCATTTCTATCAAGTAACTTAAATTACTATACAAATTAATATTTTATTTTATTCTAGCAATAAAATAATAATAATAAAAATACTATTATTATAAATAATATCAATAATATTCTTTAACTGCCACGAAAACTATACTTTTAATCACGTTAAAAGGAGTGAAAAAACAAAAATATCTCATTACAAAATGTATTAAATAATTAAATAATAAAGGATTTGTTGGGACTAAAGCAATACAGGAAATAATATACAAGCCAAAACTTATCCACAATTAAGCTCTGATTAGCTAACCACGAGTATAATTTTATGGTGGAACCGGGCGAGTCATTTATCAGTTTTGTTTCGGATCACAGTACAAATGTTAAACTACCCACTTTCTGTATGTACGCTTAAGTAATTATCTAAATGTATGTAAGTCTTGTTTCTCAGTAAGCGATTTGTAAAATCTTTTGAGAAATAAATGATCTTAAACCTTAACTATCTGTGAGACAAATTTTATCCGAATCCGTTAAGCCGTATTAGCGTGACTGAATAAAAACATCCAAACTTTCACTATAAATATATTGGTAGGATTTACATACTCTCCATGTACATACGTGGTATGTATTGCAGTATGTATTACAGTAGGTATATTAAAAATACTTTTAACAATGTATGAAGTATAACTATTTATCTATATCAAAGTGCCGTTCTTTAAGTAAGATGAATTACAAGTCACATTATAATTTAATTGAGTACCTACTTTTTAAGTCTTAATATAGGTGCTTAGAAAGGATTAAACTCCAAAATGACAGACTGGTTTTTCAATAACAACATTCCCATTCATTATTTTACATTGTTACATATGTAGGTACTATGTAATAGGTACTATTTGGTCACCAAGATACATTATCAGCCCCAAATCCATCAAAGTACATACAAAGTTCTCCACAGTGTTACTATGTATTGAAGAAAATTAATAGTAAGGGTTACCCCTGTGTCTTTCAGTAGCGACGTTCGATCTGTTTTGTCTTTGCGTTCAATTAAAACCATGAGTTACGTTGTCAAAATAGTCTGTTTGTATTCCCATCCGATGAGGAGTTACACATTTTGTCCTCAAGATACACTTATTGATGGATAAGTTTTGCAATGTTAATGTAACCTTCATACAATATCATTAAAAACGGAATATTATACCTTACCACTGAGGTTTTCCACTCTTTATCTCTGGAACCCATCATCAGATCCTTCATATATTAAAGGAGGACTTGGGTAGAGAATACTGTAGTTATAAGTTTATCGACTATCACTCATTAACTATTTAAGCTAACATTGCCATGAGAGTTTTCCTTTTAAATTCATCATATTAATTATGGTACTCTCCCTCTGCCTCTCGCTCTCGCTCTCCGTCTCATTCTCGCTCTCGCTCTCCCTCTACCTCTCGTTCTAATTCTCGCTCTACCTCTCGCTCTCCCTCTCGTTCTACCTCTTGCTTCCACTCTCGCTCTCCATCTCGCTCTTCCTCTCGCTCTCCCACTCACTCTCCCTCTTCCTCTCGCTCTCCCTCTCACTCTCACTCTCCCTCTCGCTCTCCCTCTCACTCTACCTCTCCCTCTCACTCTACCTCTCACTCTCGCTCTCCCTCTTGCTCTCCCTCTCGCTATCCCTATCGCTCTCCCTCTCGCTCTCCCTCTCGCTCTTCGTCTCCCTCTCCTTCTCGCTCTCGCTCTTACTCTCCCTCTCCCTGTCCCTCTCGCTCTCCCTGTCCCTCTCGCTCTCCCTCTCGCTCTCGCTCTCCCTCTCGCTCTACATCTCACTCTCCCTCTCACTATCCCTATCGCTCTCCCTCTCGCTATCCCTATCGCTCTTCCTCGCACTCTCCCTCTCGCTCTTCGTCTCCCTCTCCTTCTCGCTCTCACTCTCCCTCTCCCACTTCACATTCCTTTCCGGCTCCCAGTCCCTCTCCCGCACCCAGTCCCTCTCCCGCTTTCTGTCCCGCTCTTTCTCCTAACGCTGCTCCCTGTCCCTCTTCATCTCCCTCTCCTTCTCTCGGTCCCGGTCCCTCTCCCCTCCCGCTCCCGTCAAAAAATAGTGTGAAGCCGAACATGTCGCAAACAGACCCGTGAATCGAAAAATGAATTTCTCAGCAAAGCAAAGCAACAACCCATAATTGTCCCACTGCTGGGCTCGGGGTCTCCTCTCACAATGTGAGGGGTATTAGGCCATAGTCTACCACGCTGGCCAAGTGCGGATTGGTAGACTTCACACACCTTCAAGAACTTTATGGAGAACTCTCCGGTGTGCAGGTTTCCTCACGATGTTTTCCTTCACCGAAGCAAGTGATAATTAACTTGTAATACGCACATAATATTTGAAAATTAGAGGTGCGTGCCAGGGTTTGAACTCGGGCCCCTACGTTCGGGAGACCAACGTTCTACCGCTAGGCTATCACTGCTATGAATTTCTCAGACCAATGACATTTTTGAAAAAACTATTTATTTATTTGTTCTTTTGCGATAGAGAAAGGCACGCGCGCTGCTTTAGCAGCGCGCGCCCCACGCAAAACCTAGTTATTATATTATATAATCCTAGACTTACCACCTAGTGATCTATATAATTGTTCTCCCAGAAGGAGTAGAGATGGGACTTAATTGTCTATGGCGGGTTTTCTCCATCTCCCCCCGACACCTCGGGAAAAATCTGACATTTCACATTTTCAAGATGGCGGCCGCTCTGTGATTTTCAACTTTTTTGTTTATGGCTTTTTGCAGGATTTTTTTCGGGCGTTTTGTAAAGTTTTAGGGGAGATTTACGAAAACTTTAGAAAAAATTGAAAAAACAAGATGGCCGCCGAGATATTCGAGTTTGAATTTTTTCGATTTCAGAGGTCACTTTGCGGGGTCGCATCGGGGTGGTTTTTTAACGTTTTTAGAATGTTTTTTGTGTGATCCCTCAAACGTATCCTCAATTTTGATATTTTGGGGATAATTATTTTTTCGGCAAGATGGCGGACGCGGTGGCGGCCATTTTGAAAAATGTACGAAAAACGACGTTTTTTGGGTGAATTTTTCTTCGGGTTGGCAACATTTGAGCGGGTGTCTTTGTTCCGGGCGGTTGTGTAACTCGACCCAAAGTGTTGCCAGGTTGAGTTTTTTTTTCTTTTGTTGATACATTTTTTTGGACTTTTTATTCAAAAATATGAAAAGTAGAAGGAGCAATATTTTTAATCAAAATGTCACACGGGCAAACGTGTCGTGGTCGTCGTAATGACATTTGACCATTTTCGTCGATGTCGGCTGGCAACACTGGGTGCTGGAATTTTTTTTTCGTTTTACGAAAAGTCGAATTGATCTCCCAGAAGGAGTGGTGGGGGGTGGGTACGATGTATGGGAGAATTTTTGGTTTGCCTCCGTGTCTATGGGAAAAATCCGACCTTTCAAAAATCCAAGATGGCGGCCGAGTCGAAATGACCAACTTTTTTTTTCACTATGCACCTACCCGAGATTGGTGTCGTTTTCGGCTAATGTTGGGAAATGTGTTACGATGAAATTGGAAAAAAATAAAAAAACAAGATGGCCGCCGAGATATTTTACTTTAAAATTTTTCAATTTTTGAGGTGACTTTGCGGGGTCGGATTGCAATGTGTTTTCAACTTTTTTACGATTTTTTTTCGCTATTGCCTCGGGTCTATCCCCAATTTTGACGATTGGAGTATATTTTTTTTTTCTTAAAGATGGCGGATCCTATGGCGGCCATTTTGCAAAATGTACAAAAAATTGCATTTTTTGAGGTAAAAAATTTTGAGGTTGGCAATATTTCAGGGGGTCACTTTGTATTGGGCGGTTGTGAGGCTTGGTCTGAAGTGTTGCCAGGTTACGTTAATTTTTTTTCCATTCATACATTTTTGTGAACTTTCTATTCAAAAATATAAAAAGTAGAAAGAGAAACATTTTTAATCAAAACATTGCACCAAAAAATTTTTCGTGGCTGTCGTAATAAGATTTGACCATTTTCATTAAAATTAACTGGCAACACTGGCTGCTGGATTTTTTTTTCATGTTTTTTCACATTTCGAATAGCCCAGCCGAAAGTATTGGTGGGGGGTAATAATAATGTACTGGGAAGTTGCTTGACTATCTATGGTCATTACAGGAAAAATACGACCATTCGAAAATACAAGATGGCGGCCGCTCGGCGATTGTCAACTTTTTGTTTACTTTGAGCACCTACCCAACATTGGTGTCGTTTTCGGTTAATCTTGGGACGACTAATGTGATGAAGTTGGAAAAAATTGAAATAACAAGATGGCCGCCGAGATATTTCAGTTTGAAATTTTTCAATTTTCGAGGTGTGTTTGCGGGGTCGCATCGCGGTGGTGTTTTAACATTTTTGCGATATTTTTACTCTATTGGCTTGGGTCTATCCCCAATTTTGACGTATGGGGTATATTTTTTTTTCGACAAGATGGCGGATTCTGAGGCGGCCATTTTGTAAAATGTACGAAAAATTGCATTTTTCGAAGGAAAAAATTTGTACGTTGGCAACATTTAAGGGGGTCACTTTGTATGGGGCGGTTGTGTAACTTGACTGAAGGTGTTGCCAGGTAACGTTGATTTTTTTTTCATTCATACATTTTTGTGAACTTTCTATTCAAAAATGTAAAAAGTAGAAGGAGACACATTTTTAATCAAAAAATTATACCACAAGATTGCTTGTGGGCGTCGTAATGACATTTGACCATTTTCATCTCAATCAACTGGCAACACTGGAGTCCAGAATTTTTTTCACTTTTCGAGTAGTTGAGCCGAAATTATAGATCAAGGGTACAGAAAATGTATGGGAGATATTTTTTAATTAGAATAATTGCTTTGGGAGAACTGTAAAATTTTAGTGTTGCCATACAAAAAATAATAATTTTCATACAAATTTTTTTTTGGATCGAATATTTCGTCATTAAAATGTATGGGGTGTTTGTAGGTACTGACATTTTGTAAATCTTGGTGCAAAAAATTTCAGTGTTGCCATACAAAAAATTATAATTTTCATACAAATGTATTCTTTTTTCGAATGTTTGAGGCTGTTGTCTCTATTGTATGTCTTTATAATGTATGAGGCGTTTGTAGGTACTGTAGGGCCGGACACGTTGTTGTAATCAATGTTTAGTGATGCCATACAAAAAATAATAATTTTCATATAAATGAATTTTTTGTCTGTAATATTTCAGGCTTTTGTGTCTTTTTGATGTCATTAAATTGTTTACGACGTTTGTTGCTACTGATAGATCGGTCGCATCTATGTAAACCTGTTTCAGTGTTGCCATAAAAAATGAGAAATTTTCAGTGTTGCCATACAAAAACAATTTTTTTTCATAAAAATCTATATTGAACATTTCGGACTGTTGTTTGCACTTGATGTCTATAAAATGTATGGGGCGTTTATAGGTGCAAATAGACTGCACATTATATGAGTGAAAGTGAGTTTTTTTTTTTATGTATGATCACGCAGAAATCGGCACAAGGTGGTCCGATTTGGATGATTCTTTTTTTATTGGATAGGGTATGTCCTGAAGTTGGTCCCATATTTTTTTGAAAATTTTATTCCCACCCTAAAGGTACGAAAATTGGGAATGATTGATTATTCACCCGTTTTTACCCGGAATTTTTACATGTTAACCCCAATAACTTTGTACTGGATGATCCGATTTCGATGATTCTTTTTTTATTGAATAGTGTATACCTTGAGGTTACTCTTGTTTAAATGTCGAAACAAAATTTTTACCTGGTAACTGAATCTATAATTCATAATATCTATAATTAATATATTATTAATTATAAGTACGTTAGCAACTAAAAATTAAAAAATAATTACTTTTTAACAAAAAATAAAACCAACGAAAAAAAAACTGAAAAGCAAAAAATAAAATAAACCATTTTAGTATTATAAATTAAGATCCGAAATTAACATTAATTAATAATTTTGAGGCGGTGCCAAACCAATCAAAAAACAAACGGCGAAAACATGTGCGCCGCGCTGCTGCTGCCATAAGCATCGCATGCCGCTGCCCTCATAATATTATTAATTTTATGTAATTAATTTTGGTTGTTTGTTTGGCACGGTCTCAAAATTATTTATTTACTGTTAATTTCGGATCTTAATTTATAATACTAAATGGTTTATTTTATTTTTTGCTTTTCAGTTTTTTTTTCGTTGGTTTTATTTTTTGTTAAAAAGTAATTATGTCATTTCATTTTTCTTGATTCACGGAACCGTAAATGAAGGCTTTAGTTAGGGGATAGGTTTTGATTACCTTGCGAGAGTCGAAATAACTAAATAAATAGGGCATAAGAAAGAGTTTTATTATTGCGTTGACTTTTAAAAGCTTGATTTTTTCACAACTTTAAGGGATTGCACAGCAGACCTAAGAATTCGATTTTAATTTCAAATTAATACCTCCACGTATTCCTTAGTGAAAGGTTTTTGATAGACACACATACAGACAGACGGACCTTTTACCTCAAAAAGAAAAACGGAAAAGAACCCTAAAAATAATAATATAAAAAAATCTAAGCTACTGGCAGATACATTAAACATCCATACTAAAATATACCCTCCCTTATCCTGATAGACAACTGATAGACGAGAACGTTGGTCTCCCGAACGAAGGGGCCCAAGTTCAAATCCTGGCACGCACCTCTAATTTTCAAATATTATATGTGTATTACAAGTTAATTATCACTTGCTTCGGTGAAGGAAAACATCGTGAGGAAACCTGCACACCGGAGAGTTGTTCATAAAAGTTCTCGAAGGTGTGTGAAGTCTGCCAATCCGCACTTGGCCAGCGTGGTA
Source organism: Thymelicus sylvestris (assembly GCA_911387775.1). NCBI lineage: Eukaryota > Metazoa > Arthropoda > Insecta > Lepidoptera > Hesperiidae > Thymelicus > Thymelicus sylvestris. Next base: position 844,139 of record OU426893.1, read on the forward strand.
GACTATGGCCTAACCCTCACATTCTGAGAGGAGACCCCGAGCCCAGCAGTGGGACAATTATGGGTTGTTGCTTTGCTTTGCTTTTTTTATCCAGATAGAACAGATCCATTCCCGTTATAACAAGAATCCTACCTTTTGATGCAGGTCTTAAACTATCTGTGAGACAAATTTCATCCTAATCCGTTTAGGCGTATTAGCGTGATTGAATCATCCATCCATCCATCAGCCTTTGTAGGTCCACTGTTGATTAAATAATATTGAATAAAGACATCTAAATCACTAAAATATATTGGTAGGATTTACATAATCTCCAAGTACGTGATAAGTTTTACAGTATAATAAAATTACTTTTTACAATGTATGAAATATAACTATGTACCTATATATCAAAGTGCCGTTCTTTAATTAAGTTGAATTACAAGTCACATTATACTCGTAATTATATTGAGTACTTTTTAGTTTTTACAATAGAATAGAGAACATTTATTGTGAGATTCTTTACATTTTACATGTTGATCTTTTGTAAGTCTTATTATACTCGTAGGTCCTTAGAAAGGATTCAACTCCAAAGTACATCACACATGGATGGAGTTGTTAAATTATGGACAGGTTGTTCAATAATAACATTCCCAAAAACGGATTATTTATGCCTCACCACTGAGGTTCCCACTCTTTATCTCTGGAACCCGTCATCAGATCATTCCTATATTAAAGGAGGACTTGGATAGAGACTTTAGGGTACTGTAGTTGTAAGTTTATCGACTATCACTTAACTATATATTAAGCTAAAATTGCCATGAGAGTTTTCCTTTTGAATTTATCATATTATTAAATTAATTACTGCTGTGGATATATTCACATGTCCAACATCTACCATTTCGTTGGCACTACCCGAAAAAAACTTATAAAGATTTTTATTTTACCATTTTGTAATTTTGATAAAATGCTAAATAAATTATCGCGTAGTGAATGTAGTGTTACTTTCAAGTCTACACTTTTGTAGTTTTTGTAGGTTTAACAAATGTGAGATCATTAAATTCCCTCTCCCTCTCCCTGTCCCTCTCCTTCTCCCTGTCCCTCTCCTTCTCCCTCTCCCTCTCTCCCTGTCCCTCACTCCCCCGCTCCCGCTCCCTGTCCTTCCTCTCCCTCTCGCTCTCCCTCTCGCTCTCCCTTTCGCTCTTCCTCTCGCTCTCCCTCTCCTTCCCCGCTCCTTGTCCCTCCCTCTCTCCCGCACCCGCTTCCTGTCCCTCTCCTTCTCCCTCTCGCTCTACCTCTCCCTATCCTCTCACTCTCATTCTCCCTCTCCCTCCCCCTCTCACTCTTCCTCCCCCTCTCCCTCTCCCTCCCGCTCTACCTCTCACTCTCCCTCTCCCCCTCCCGTCAAAAAAATAGTGAGAAACCGAACATGTCGCAAACAGACCTGTGAATCGAAAAATGAATTTCTCAGACCAAAGATCCTCTCCCCTTTCCCCCTCTTTCTCTCTCCCTGACCGTCTCCCTCTCTCTCCACAAGTCCCTCTCCCCCTCTCTCTCTTCCCCTGTCCTTCTCCCTCTCCTTGTCCCACTCACTTTCCTACTCCCTCTCCTACTCCCTCTCCCACTCCCTCTCGCTTTCCCTCTCTCCCTCTCTCCCTCTTCTTCTCCCGCTCCCTGTCCCTCTCCCTCTCCCGCTCCCGGTCCTTCTCCCGCTTTCCGTCCCTCTTTCTCCCCCACTTCCAGTCTTTCTCCCGCTTTCTATCCCGCTCTTTCTCCCTCTCTCTCTCTCCCGCTCCCTCTCCCTTTCCCGCTCCCGTTACCGCTTCCTGTCCCTCTCCCGCTCCCGATCCCTCTCCCTCTCGCTCTCCCTCTAGCTCTCACTGTCGCTCTACCTCCCCCTATCCTCTCACTCTCGCTCCCCCTCTCCCCTCCCCCTCCCGTCAAAAAAATAGTGAGAAACCGAACATGTCGCAAACAGACCTCTGAATCGAAAAATGAATTTCACAGACCAATGATATTTTTGAAAAAACAATTTTTTTATTTGTTCTTTTGCGGAAGAAAAAGGCACGCGCGCTGCTTTAGCAGCGCGCGCCCCACGCAAAACCTAGTCTATATATATAAAATTGAAAAGCGACACACCGCTGATTAAACAAAAAATCTCAGAAACTGCCGAACCGATTAAGATGAAATTTGGCAGGGAGATAGTTTATGCTAAGGAGACGTCCACTAAGAACGGATTTCATCCCCTAAGGGGTACAAATAAGGGTTAGAAGACACTTTCATACAAACCAACTTTCTTAGTTTTAGATTTATAAATTTGAAAATTTTTATGTAGGTTTATAGTAATAAACAAAAGTTAACTTTAATATATTTTTTTGGAAAATCATCCCTTAAAGGGTTAATTTACTGAATTGAACTTAGTAGGCAACTTCGTCATTTTTGAAGTTAAAAACATGAAAATTTACATATTAGCTCCAGGCTAGAAACAATTTTTTTAAATATTATGTTTTTTTGGAAAATCATCCCCTAAAGGGTTAATTAAGAGTGCGAAAGTTAGTATGGCAACTTCGTCAGTTTTGAAGTACGAAGGGCGAAAATTTGTATATAAGCTTATAGTTAGACACAAAAAATAACTGTATCACTGTTTTCTCGAAATTCGTCCCCTATAAATAGGGGTTGGAAGCCATTTACGTATAAATCAACTTCGTCAGTTTTAGACTTATAACTATGAAAATTTTTATGTAAGTTTATAGTTGTGAACAAAAGTTAATTTTAACACGGTTTTTTGGAAAATCATCCCTTAAAGGGTTAATTTACTGAATTGAACTTAGTAGGCAACTTCGTCATTTTTGAAGTTAAAAACATGAAAATTTACATATTAGCTCCAGACTAGAAACAAAATTTGTAAGTATTATGTTTTTTTGGAAAATCATCCCCTAACTAAAGGGTTAATTAAGAGTGCGAAAGTTAGTATGGACACTTCGTCAGTTTTGAAGTACGAAGGGCGAAAATTTGTATATAAGCTTATAGTTAGACACAAAAAATAACTGTATCTCTATTTTCTCGAAATTCATCCCCTAAAAATAGGGGTTGGTAGTCAACTACATACAAATATACTTCGCCAATTTTAGAGTTATAAATATGAAATTTTTTATGTACGTTTATAGTAATAAACAAAAGTTAACTTTAACAATTTTTTTCGGAAAATCATTCCTTAAAGGGTTAATTTAGTGAATTTAATTTAGTATGCACCTTCGTCATTTTTAAAGTAAGAAGGGTGAAATTTTGTATATAAGCTTATAGTTAGACACTAAAAATAACTGTATCACTGTTTTCTCGAAATTCATCCCCTAAAAATAGGGGTAGGAAGCCATTTACGTATAAATCAGCTCCGTCAGTTTTAGACTTATAAATATGAAAATTATTATGTAAGTTTATAGTTGTGAACAAAAGTTAATTTTAACAGGGTTTTTTGGAAAAATCATCCCTTAAAGGGTTAATTTAGAGAATTTCATTTAGTACGCAACTTCGTCATTTTTAAAGTTAAAAACATGAAAATTTATATATTAGCTCCAGATTAGAAACAAAATTTGGAAGTACATATTACGTTTTTTTGAAAAGTCATCCCCTAAAGGGTTAAATAAGAGTATGCAAGTTAGTATGGCAACTTCGTCAGTTTTGAAGTAAGAAGGATGAAATTTTGTATATAAGCTTATAGTTAGACACAAAAAATAACTGTACCACTGATTTCTCGAAATTCCTCCGCTAAAAATAGGGGTTGGTAGTCAACTACATACAAATCAACTTCGCCAGTTTTAGAGTTATAAAATATGTGATTTTTTTTTATGTAATAAACAAAAGTTTACTTAGAATGACCTAAAACTAAAAACCTTAAAAAATATATAATACAATAATTAAAATATATTATTATTAAAAGGAGTCCCTTTAGGCAAGGTTCCGAAGATACTAGCAGCATTCCCCCTTTGAATAGCAAGGCTAATTCTTTGTCCGAGGTAGCTGCCAGCTCTTCGGTCTCCTGTGATGTCGACTAACCTTTTTGTTATTTCCTTAAAAAGCCTTAAGGCGCTAGGACCCCACGGACCAAGGGTCTCGACACCGAATGGGACAAAGTCATATTCGGAGCCTAGACCCCTGTATTTGCATGCTTTAACTTTTTCAGCCGCCTCACAAGCCGCACCAACTCTGATGTTGGTTCCATGTAGATGGGAAGGTGCCAGCGTGTCTGAACAGGTTGCATCCCATACCAGCACCCGGCCCATCTTCCATGGAATCAAACTCATACCGTCCGGTCTCTTGCCATCGTCTCTTGCAATACCAGTCGGCTCAAGTATACTTGGCACGTTGACGGTGGCAAGGGACCGGCGTATGATATCGTTAAGTGCGGCATGTCTCGAGAAGCGGCCTGCACTTTTTTGGCATGACAGTCCGTGATGTCCTAGCTTGTCGACATCACTGCCACAGGGACATTTGTGAGGAGCGCAGACTGGAACCCCAAGCCGTAGACAGGTTGCGATTCGGAGCGTGTCAGGCTCAAGAAATGTCCCTGTATTTGACGAAGGGTACGCGTGAAGCCAGTAGCCGGCCTCATGCGCACCCACGGCCAAAAGCCTAGCACGCGCCGAACCTGTACTACAGCTCAAAAGATTTTTATAAGTCAATTTAGAGTTTATGTCGTCCCAGCTCCTCTGTGAGTTTGGAGAAACTGGAAAATTTTGACCTGGGCATGCAATTATGAAAGCTTTTCTAGCTTCTTCCAAGCCAGTAATCTCAAAGTTTGAAGGGGATGCCCTTAAAATTTTACTTATGAGATTTGCTGAACTATGGACAGAAGATAGGAAGGCTGGTAAAGCAACACTGAAGACTTAGAATTATTTTTTTTCGGAAAATCATCCCTTAAAGAGTTAATTTAGGGGAATGAACTTAGTAAGCAACTTCGTCATTTTTTAAGTTAAGAATGGACAGGGAGCAGGAGAGGGAGAAGGAGCGGAAGAGGGAGATAGAGAGGGACAGGGAGCGGGAGAGGGAATGGGAGCGGGACAGAAATCGGGAGAGGGTGCGGGTGTGGGCGAGAGAGGGACTGGGAGCGATAGAAGAAGAGGGAGAGGGATATGAAGTGGGAGAAAGACCTCGAGCGGGAAAGGGAGAGGGATATGTGGTGGGAGAAGGACCTCGAGCGGGAAAGGGAGAGGGAGTGGAACAGGAAGAGGGAGAGCGAGGGGAAGTGAGACAGGGAGCGGGAGAGGAAAAGGGACAGGGAGCGGGAGAGGAAGAGGGCAAGGGGAGAGAGGGAGATGGAGAGGGAGAGGGAGAGGGAAAAGAAAAAAAGTTAATGTTGTTTACTATTCCAAACCCGCTCCCGGAGGAATGATCTGTGATTGTATCGTAAGTTTCAGTATGTAAATTCCTAAATATAAGTACTTCAATATAAATGAACCTGTTTTTAAATTTTCTTTTGTAAGGGATACTAAATAATATGATAGGCATAATTTCCGCGTGCGAAGCTGCGGGCAACAGCTAGTAAAATAATAAATATGGAAAGATGTTCTAAGAGTAATGAAAAATAGGTATATAAATCTTGAGAACATTCAGAATTATTCAGTCCCTTATAGTAAATAAATATTTCTGTGAGACTGATATTCTGTTATTTTTAAACATAATTTTGCTGAGAAGCTACTGACGCAGTTTATTTTCTATTTACTTCTTATTTTACGCAGTTTAATTTCTAAAGTGATAAAGCAGCTTTCAACAAAAATCTGTATCTATTAAATATCATCATACCTATTAAATATATGAGTAAATTCACAAACGCTTACACACTCATACCCGCGCAGTAGGTTTTTACCTGTGTCACGGGTGGCTTGGACACAATAGCATGGCATTTGGCATTGAGTACAAATATAAGTAGGTATATCTGTCACATAAATATATGCCCCGGCCGGGAATCGAACACGGAAACCCTCGCTTCGCAGGCAGGGTCACTACCAACTACGTTACAAGGTCGTCATTAATTTGAATTAACTTTCTTGAGACCTACCTTATTAATCCTGATACTATGGATACAAACATATTAAACTTCAAAATTAGTATAAATAAAAAAAAATAAAAAAAACCTGCCTGAAAGGTATCATGAAATACCTTTTTGAAATCCATAGTGAGCTCTTTAATTTGATACGCATAAACATTATTCGATTTAATTTTATTTTTGATACTTCAAACAATGTCATCTTACAGCCAACATATTTGTTTTTTATTTCACTTATCTAAGAACACTTGGATTATCAAGACGAATCTAACAATATTTTAATTACATAAATCCGTTCAGCGGTTTGGATTGGAAGATATGATGTAATAAAAATATTACCCGCTTACATACATACAAAATATGCGTGAAAAACATAACTTTTCCTGGCCGTCGTAATCAAACAATTGATTAATTCAAGTATACTAGATCACAAAATGTAATAGCCAGTTGTCTAATAACTCCCATTGTACAAACAGTATTGACTGGCAAGACGTATATAATATTAATCCTTTAATTTCCTCGGAGCGCGCAATAATTTCCTATTATCATCTTGACCGCAGCGCAGATCTACATTTTATAAAGTCACGTGCTTCAATAACGGCGATCGGGAGACTCAGTCATACACTATTCATGTGCAGGTAGGAAGCTGAGTGGCAAATAGTTAAGATCTCTAACTATTATTTTATACTATGACCCAGTCATGTCGTTATGTTCGTAAGCTACACACTAGGATGCATGATAAGAACACACACACTTCGAGGGGGAAATCTTCCATAGATATCCGAACTTACAGGTTGCGGGTTATTTGGGATATTTACCCATCAAAACCCTCTCGGCAGCCATCCTGCGCATATAGTGAGGGTCCCGGATCTCTGCTGAACGCATCAGTGCACACATACCCAGACCTAGAACAGAAAGAAACCGCTGGGAATCGAATCCAGGACCCTTGGAATGGCGCGATGGTAGTCCGGCATGCATTTACGGCAACCAATACGACGCATTTTTTCGCGCGTATTATTTAATGCGTAGACTCATGGAATTTTACATCATAGGACCTGAGCTGTAAGAACCAAGCGATGACTTTACCTGCCATACCATGCAAGTCATTAATTATTTATTTATTCCCTTGAATATGGAACAGCTGATATTAATATTTAACGGGGCCGAGATGGAAGCATACCTACTTCTGAGATGGAACTGATCCCAAAATTGTTTTCGGAATTATATTGCTATCTGTGAGATTAATACTTAAAATTTTATTCGTGATTTATTGAGAAAGTTAAAGATAGTCTTAGTAGACTATTCCCATTCCGATAAAGCAGAAATTAAAGTATATATCTTTTTCTATTGTAGAAAAAATACAAAAACTCCTATGTCGCTAGTGCAACCTTCGACGAAAGATATACACGTCATTACGTTTGAATACGTTATGGTTTATATAAACCATATCAGAGTGTACCCACTAGTTCTGTGAGTTCTCCATCCAAACAGCGAGTGGAAAAATCCGTACAGAATAGAACAGAAATCATGTATTACCTTTACAATTTTTTACTTTTTAGGGCACGAATTCTCGCAGTGGGGGTTTTTAAATCAAACTCGAAACTCACCGGCTCAAGCAGCTAATGAATAGGTTTCTATTAGGGATGTCACCCATATTAGGAATCAAGCAAATTATTTTTTACTGAGGTACAACATTGACTCAACTATGTCGTTTATGTCGTATTTGGCTTAGGACCGCGATCTTTCATCCTTTCTATATTTTCTTTCTTGGTTGTCAACGTATCGGTGATGCTTTTGGTGTTGCTGATGTCAGGTAGTTAAATAATAAAAATATTATTAAATAGCTGATACACTGAAAAAAAATCTACCATATATCTACTAATATAACAAAATCCTTTCTTAGTGTTCCTCCACACTATATTAGGAACTTCTGCAAAATTCATGCCTATAGTTCCACGGTTATTAGTTTTGACTGTGCGTTGTCTGTCAACTGTTTTATTAAGTGTAGTAATTAGACGATTGAGTTAACAATCTCAGTGTCTTTTTATCGAATTTTCTAATTAATAAAAAACAGACACTAAATGAAAATTAAAATATTGCTATTAAGATTGTCAACCAAATAAGTCTCAATTCTACGAGAAAGATATCAAAAAGTATTTCGATGTGCCAACCCTAGGTCAAGTAAAAATATCCGAATGAGGTCCAGAATTAAGAGATACGAGAAATATGATCTGACGTCCGGACATTCAGCGTTCCAGTAATTTGTAATTCATTTTGTATCAATTGGCGTCGCCCTCGCTCGCTTCGCCCCCACACTCAAAATCATAGTTATCATGTTTACTATTTAATAGTTGATAACTTACTTAAAAAATATTTTTGACTAATAATTTATCAAAGGGTGTTATGTTTTCTACATTATCCGTTATTATTATTAAATTTCTATTTAACCTTTTAACACAATATAAAATTTAAGTTCTGTTCTCCGCGAGAATAGATCTATTTCCCGGGGTAAAATGGAGTGTCAAGTAATGATAGATAACTCTATATTTTACAAACATTCCAGTAAAAGGAAATGACAGAAACATTATAATAACATGTTTATATCGCAGCTAGCAACATAAACGCAATTATGTTGAACGCACATTTGTCCCCACCGTCGCATGGCGTTTACCCTATACAGTCTAATGATGTAAAAAGACTTTTTATATTAGTTCCATTTTCTTTTTGTTTGTAGTATATATGACATTACTTTTGACCAATAAAGAGGACTGGTATGGTAAATATTAATTTAGATTTTTATATTATTAGGTTTAACCAAGGCTGTTTATTATTAAATTTTCATATCAATTTCCAAATTCAAAAAGAAAACACTTTTAAAAGTGTATTATTGAATTAACTCAGTCTAAGACACAGAGGAGACTCAATCTCAACATAGAGACCCCTTTATAGACCAGCCCAGTAGATATTTAATGTGTTTTTGTCCCCAAGTTGATATAATATTGGTTAGCCAGGCTTTTAAAATAAAATATCGTTATTTCATTTGAATAAAAAAAATACTGTTACAGGCCTACAACAGTTTTAATATTAGAATAGACACGATTATGAACAAATGTTTGCGAGATTTATTTTCTAACATCACTGTAATGAAAATATGAAAACCATCAGGGCCGTTTATTAAGAGTCTGGCTTTACCTCAGCTAGGCTCTGTCATAACTAAACTATTTAGGATATAAGAATTACTTTCAAGCATCAACCCTAAATCTGAAAATATAGAAAACTTAATAATTTTTTGTCATGTATTCTAACTTAGACGTATATTTCAAAAGCTTTCAACGTGAGACACTGAAATCTTTCAGTAAAAAGCTCTCGCTTTCAACTAAAAGCTTGTTTGATGTAACAAAGAGTGTAAATATACTTACTTAATAAATCGTGACTGCAGATAATAAGTCAAAGGTGGTAGTTTTGAGTGCTCGCTGTTTGCAGATGGTGGTAGGTTTTTCTATCATATTATAACAAAATTAAAAAACTTCACATAAAAGAATTTACAACTTGTATGAGTAAAATTTTTATTTAATTAATTCAAAATAATTTGTAGGTAGTAATCACACACTAAATATGCACCTAAATTGTATGTCGTTTTATAAATGGATTCATGGAAATATTTTTATTTATTTCAACTTTTTTGTACGAAACAATTTATAATAGTAAAAAGCGGCTTAATGCTAAAAGCATTCTCTGCGAGTCAAAATTTGGGCAGTGGGAATACGACGAAGGTGGTTACAAAAATTTTAATAAGAACATAAATCGCATCAAATAACAAGAATATAAATGATAACATACATGCCTGAAAATGCTAGCATGGCTCGATAGCCATAGCCTATATATGTACAGCATATCGATAGCGATAGCCATTCTTATAAGTAAAGTGTAAAAAACACCCTTTCTTTTTAAAATCGGTTATATTGAAATGATGTAGAAGAACACTGGTGAATCGACCCCGAATGTCACTACCATTTTTAAACTTGTGAAATTCAAACCTGTTGCAATATTAACGAGTGGGCGATAAATAGACAATTTGTAATGGAGTTAAGAGATATTTTTCTTAGTTTGTTTGATGCTCTGGCCAAAGGGCAAGGGAATCCTCCCGCTAAGACAAGCAAAACTAACTCTTGTTCTCAACGAGAACCGTTTCGTAGAACAATAAAATTGTAAGACTTGAGAGTGTATTTCTTTGCCACCACCAATCCGTACTTCTTAGCCAAGATATATTGACAATTTAAAGCATGTTAGAGTTACGAGAACGCGTTAAAAAGCAAAGCAAAGCAAAGCAACAACCCATAATTGTCCCACTGCTGGGCTCGGGGTCTCCTCTCACAATGTGAGGGGTATTAGGCCATAGTCTACCACGCTGGCCAAGTGCGGATTGGTAGACTTCACACACCTTCGAGAACTTTATAGAGAACTCTCCGGTGTGCAGGTTTCCTCACGATGTTTTCCTTCACCTAAGCAAGTGATAATTAACTTGTAATACGCACATAATATTTGAAAATTAGAGGTGCGTACCAGGGTTTGAACTCGGGCCCCTTCGTTCGGGAGACCAACGTTCTACCGCTTGGCTATCACTGTTAGTCAACGCGTTACAAGCTCTTCATGAAATCTAAAAACTGTCTAACAGTGAAAACATTATAAAATGTTTTTATCATTTTATATCCACAATAACATCCGCTGAGAGAAAATAAGGCGATTATTTTTCAAACAGGGTTTATCAACACAACATAAACAGTCTTAAAACTACACTCGGGTCTGTTAACAGAATGAGGGCTTTATATCAACGCGGGTCAAACAGTGAGTACAATGAGAGCTCCCAGGTGTAGAAATAATCTCATTACGTTACTTTGCCATATCTAATATAAATTTATATAGCTTACAAAGATAAAAAAGCAAACAAAATTTAAACCTGATTCTTCAAATAAGAAATAAAAAGCTTAGTATACTTTTCATAATATATTCAGTAACCAAAGGTTGTTAACAAATTATATGAATTATAACGACGCGAGGCAACCTTTTAAACTACTATAGATGCAATGCGTCGTTTACATCAGCTATTAATAATGAGGTTTGTACCCTTTAATTCCATCAAACTGAAACAAAACTTAAATGAGAGTTAATACAAGAGTAAGTTGTTGCTTCAAAACAGAAATGACTGAACCAGTTAATTGAACAATCTACCTAACAAAGATATAACAATGAGCCTGGTTCAATAACCTGATAATAATACAATTAAACAGCCGACTGTGAAAAGTTACTCCATCAAAAGTTATACCGTCTGGTTAATTTAATTTCTAAGCACCTACAAATTCTGTTCTATTTTTATCAGTGTTTAAATAGCGGGCTTATTTTATAAAATAACTGAAAGAAATTTATAATACAATGGAAGGATATAGTTAATAGTATCAGGCGTTACTTTGCGGAAATCCATTGTTATTAAGTTAGTATTAGTCTACTTTGCAACAATCCGCGTTTAACATGTATGATGGTATATACTTTAAGGAGGTGCCACGCATGTTTTAAAGTATATACCATCATACATGTGAAACGCGGATTGTTGCAAAGTAGACTAATACTAGCTTAGTAACAATGGAAGGACTCGAACGATGTTCTATTTCTCTTTCCGATACCAACGTGGGGCATCCAATGACTAGTTGCTCCATATTATATTTTCGATTTACACATTGTTATATTTCTCCATTGATTAACATGATATCAGATGGTAGTTGAACAGCATATATTTCTGCCAAAAGTTATCATGTTTAAAGCGATGTTCTTAAGAAGTCCTTTGCCTAATTAAGGTATCAAAACTTTCAGTACCCAATTACCCATGTCTTTGAGCTTCTCGGCTAGTTACCGCAATTCATAAACTTGAAGCTATATCAAAATCAAATAACTTTGGAAAAACAATTATGTAATACCATACCGAGCGTCCAATGGTTTGAGCTTCAGTATTCTACATGGAAGAGCAAATTTGAAATTCTGCAGAATGAGTTGCGTATTGGACATTATCACTTTCTACAGTCAAACAGAAATAGGACAGCACTTATGGGTAGAACTAAAAACCACAATTATTCACACGCTAACCGTAACTCCTATTGAAATCAAAGCATAAACATCTTTTTGTGTTCACACTTTGTTCACTTTGTTTCACACTCAATGTAAACTAATTCCAAAAGGTCAGTGTGTATTTGAAGTTGTACTATCCTCGCTGAAGGACAAATTACGTACGGAAACCTGCATATTAACGAGTTTGCCATTGTTCTCAAAGATATCTGAAGTCTGCCAACCCTCACTTGGCAAGCGCAGTGGATTATGACCTTAATCCCTCTCATTCTAAGAGGAAATTCGATAATGTTAATTGTGAAGATTAGGCATTGCGGTCTACTTACATTAAAGGGAAAATGCCTCAGAATAGTCTCCGACCCTTTTTTATGACTCTTTCTCTAAAAAATATTTTCATTTCATAGTTATATGTTTTAAATTCGTTTAAGTTTTTACTATTTTACAATGAATTCAAAAACAATAAAAGTTTACTGCCTACTTATTACCCGTTTCGAACCATATTAGACCAAACCGGTGTTTTTTTTCCTGAAAATCCGTTCAATAGTTTTTGTATGAAAGAGAAACAAACATAAAAATGTACATCCTCTCAAACAAAAATGTCAAGCGCTTCTGACAACAACAAAAGCGTGCGTATCGTCTTGTATTGACAAAGCAACTACGAGCAGAACGGTCAATTGCCTGTTCTTACATTCTTCATCGTCGGCGCGCCTGACATATCTACCTCTTTGTTACTTTATAATATCACTAGCTTTTGCCCGCAGCTTCGCCCGCGGTAGAGATCGATTTTTTACAAATCTTAAGCTTACTTTTACTTGGTTTCATTTAATTCGTGTAATTTACATGTATCATTTGATAGCGCGATTCAGAACTTGCAAATCAATTTTACTAACGCCATCTATTAACAACATCCGGAACTAAATATCTAGCAACTAACAAAACATCGATCTTCCCATATGGGAATGAGATGTTTTACCGGGATAAAAAGTAGCCTACGTTACTCTCCACCCTCCTAACTATCTCCACACACAAAAATCATACCATATCATAGCTTCGTTGTGACGTGAAAGACGGACAAACAAACAAACACACTTTCATATTTATAATATTAGTATGGATTGTTAGTAGGAGGAGGTTAGTTAAAACTTAAACCTGCTTTCGAATTATTTAATTGAACACAATGTTCGTGTATCGAGTGTTCTCAGGTTTAGTTCACAATGTTTAATAAATTACAACTCTGTTAAACAAGAGCGAACACGCTCGCGAGTTACACTTCAATTATCTCCCAGTACCTATTGTGTTGTATTGTTCGATTAGATCTACTTAGTATTGGCACATAAACCTTTTTGACGTTTATTGTTCATTAGTAAATGGTATCACTGATGCGTTGCTGGTCAACCCTTTAATAGTCATGGGGTTATGGAGGAAATTTGGCAGAGACCCTCTACTTTAAAATAATCGTCTCCCACCATTTCATTAAAGTAAAGTAAAATGTCTGTTGTCTAGTTGGTAGCGACCGTGCCTGTGAAGCGAAGGGTCTCGGGTTCGATTCCCGGCCGCGGCAGATATTTATGTGACAGATAAATATCATCGGGTTGATAAGTATCGTCGGGTCATGGGTGTTATTGTGATATGTTATATGTGTCGTCCATGCCACCCGCGATACAGGTATAAACCTACTGCGGGGGTGTGGGTGTGTAAGCGGGACCCCTCGCTTCACAGGCGGGTCGCTACCAACTAGGCTACAGGGTCGTCAATGATTATGCCATACGAGCATACGTAACGTATCTTGTATCTTATTACTTCAGTGTATAAATTACAGCCAAACATATTTTTTACAATGTTATGTTTACAAATCTATAATATAAATAGCTGACCGGGCAAACGTTGTTCTGCCAAAAAAATTTTAGGGATAGGGGGATGAAAAATAGATGTCCGATTCTCAACCCTAGCCGATATGCACGCAAAAATTCACGAAAATTGGTCGAGCCGTTTCGGAGGAGTTCAACTTCAAAAAAGCGTGACACGAGAATTTTATATGTTACTAGCTGCCCGGACAGACTTCGTTCTGTCAAGTTTTTTTTATTTTGAGATGTAAGCTATCCTATCTTTCAAGTTGGATCAAATTACACACGATGTGCTTTGATCAAAATCGGTTAAGTAGTTTAGGAGTTCATCGCGGACAAACAACGTGACACGTAATTTATATATATTAAGATTAGATTAGGTATACTTGCTATTTTATCTTCACTTGGTAATAAATATACATTTATAATTTATAGTTTAAAATAATAGATTTATCTATTCTACAAATTAAATGGATAATTTGTAATAAATAATCTAAATTTTACTAACAAAAAATAACCGACTTCAAATTCTCAAAAACTGCTTGTCAGATCTCAATAAAATTTATGTGGGACCACATGACAGCCATCAGCTTTCGATTAAAAAAAGAATCATCAAAATCGGTTTGCCCAGTCCAAAGTTCTGAGGTAACAAACATAAAAAAAATACAGTCGAATTGAGAACCTCCTCCTTTTTTTGAAGTCGGTTAATAAATAATCGCTACCACGACTCACCTTTACACCCCGATAAGGTTTTTTAGATTAACATATTGCTCGGTAGAATTGCATAGATACCGTGCAAATCACTTCGCATATAGATTTCAATTTGATTTCGTTTTCGATCCAATTTCAGATACGATTTTAAGCTGCAAACTGAAGGCAGTTTAAATTCTAACTCAAAATTGTCTTACATTTAATGATTTTGGCATAGATATGAGTATCCAGTGTCACAAAGATAGGTCCTGTTGGCTATTCTGGTTATACGGTATAATGTAATAAAATTGAATAATAAAAATTAACAACAGTAGATGCATTCCACGAATGTTTCTAAAAATTTCAAACTGAAAACTTTTATTTAAAATTGGCAATTTGGTTGACATCTCCAATGTTATTAAAATTAAATGGAACAAAGTTAAGCGTATCATGTAGCAGAAATGAACTGTAGGTATCAACTTTAAATTAAAATTTAAGTTCATATTTAATCAAACTTATATTTTATTATGAAACGAATAACGACAAAATATAATCCAAGCAACACCTTACCGTTGCAGGGTGAATAAATTGAATTGGTTGCAGGAGGCATGCAGTCTGGAGTGTCTAGACTGCGATGGATCGAAGCGCTAAATGAATCATCACATCTGCTCCCTGTTTATATTTTAAATGGTGTAAATTTATGACAACAGTTCGCACGTTATTTGACTGACTTATAAAGAAGTTATGTGTATGAATGGCTGACCTAGTTAATTATTATAGTAACTGGTAAAGATTTTAAAATGTATCGGTTTGAAATTTTTAGTTTAGAAATTTTCGAACGTTGTATTCCGTCATCTTTTCGAGCTTTTTTTTAAATATCTGAGACAAAAAGTTAGTTTTTAAATTCTGAATAGAAGAAATAATAAGGTCAAAGTCGCTTTCAGTTACAAAATCTAATGAACTTCCCTTGATAAAAAAATCTCAGTTACCCCTTTTTTAATATTTTTTTCAATACTGTGATTAAACTACTGACATTATCCAATTTATTTTTGTACTCAATTAGTTTTTCATTAGTTTTATTTGATACAATGCTTGTCTAAGTACTATGTTTAAATACCTACTGAATTCGTGAGTGCGGTGGCTCTACAGGCTTGGCAGGCTCGATCAGTCGCGCGCTACAGACGACGCTAAATAATTTTGTGGGAATACCTGGCCTTAAATCGCCTAATACGTACGTATTTGATTCATGGTGTGACCAATACTATATACAGTACTATATATATATATATCGTAGAAAGCTGGGTTGGAGTGTATGCTTTCGTATGTTCAGATCATCTCTGTAAACCATGTATCAAACAGCACTTCAGTACTATGAACATAGATCTCTCTCTGTGGGCGTAGTTATATGTCAGGACTGCCGTAATGACATGACCGTAATGACAGTTCTCCTTTTTCTTAATTTTGATAGATTACTAAGAACTTATTTTACTATACGCCGACATATATAATACAGTGGACAACAGTCAATCAAAATTTTTTAAAATGTATCAACCTTCTTAATTCACTATTTTTCTTTATTTAAAAATATAACTTAATAATAAAGCAATAAACTATAGACTAGCAGCAGCAGTCTTTATTGAAATCGTTTGATAAAAAAGGACATCTCGTATGAACTGAACAAAATTGCCCCGTTCAACGCAGGGCGGGCTCGCTGGAAGAGGGAATAGATTCAATTTATTCATCCTGCAAACACGCAACGGTTGTCTGCCTTTTTGTGTCTGCGTGATTCTTTTCTACCTGTTTCAAACCATGTTACTAATATTTTGGTTTGATATTCTGTACTGACTGAGATAAGGCGAGACTAGCTGAGACGAGCAGATGACCTTGAAATTACTGAGCAGATTTTATTGAATCAAAACTTAGAACACACATTAAGTCATCTTTCAAACAAAAAAACTAGATCAAAATCGGTTGGGTTCCGTCCATCCGTTTGGGTGGTACGATGCTACAGACAGACATATAGATGCACAGATATTCAGACACGTTAAACTTATACTTACCACTCTTCTGCTTGCGTCAGAGGTTAATGATACTGGTGGCGAGTAGACCATATTCGAGGATAATTTAATAACCATGGAAGAGGTATTTGTTTCAAGTTGAAGTTCATTGTCGATGCCGTGTGTTAATCGCCTAAGGGGTACTCCCATTGTAATGATAAAAAAATAAAGACACCTTAAACCATTATGACATCTGACATCATTGCATAATTTAATTGTGTCACAGTAATTCTCGTCATACCGAAGTAATTTACACTTACAAGTCGAATGATATTTGCCGCTAATATTTAATAATGGTACCGCTATAACAACAAGCTTCAGTGTTAACAACTAACATCATATTACATTACTTATTTATTTGCAAAATGAAAAACGGCATTTGTAAGCCACAAAGAATTGTATTTGCAACTCCGTGGCAGCATCACATGACGTGACTCCCTTTGACGAAGGTTATTATGTTTTTACTACGTATCATTGTCAAAGGCGATGAGAATATAATGTGTAAAGAGATTGAGGTTGAAACTTTAAAGCAAAAATAGTCATATATAAATGTCGCAGAATGCAAAATCGTGATTAGTTTATAATAATATTTAGATCTCAAGGTATTTTTTGCAATTAAAAAATTATAATGATTCCCAAAAAAATGTTTATTCTATTCTACGATCATACGGACAGATATGACGAAACTATAAGGGTTCCGATTTTACTTCGAAACCCTAAAAAAGGATCCCTTGCATAATTGTGAAAGTTAGATGAATCTTGTAAACTCACTCTCAGAACTATGCTGAATAACTCATCCCTTTTCTATCGGTCACTACTTAGACCTCAAAAATAAATTGTTTTAAGCCATTTTCATTTTTTCTTTAACTTTTCCATCTTCAGAGTATTTTCTAAATGTAATAGTACACAGAAACTTGTTTAGAATTCTGTGTTTGTGAATTTTAGACGGCAACTTCAAACTACTTACCCCACAGCCTTAACTTTAAACACGACGATCCGTCTAGAAGCCGCGTCCATAAATGCATCGATGAATATTTGAACGGGCTGCATTTACTTGGAATACGTCGGGAATATTGATTGCCTGCATACTTTTACGGCTGCTAAATGAATGTTCAATTACAGACTATAGAAAAGAGAAAAATTGTTTTATTAATAGATACAAAATACACATTGAAAAAAAATACAAAATAATAAACGCTTACATCCTCATACCCCCAATAGGTTTATACCTGTTTTGCGGGTAGCATGGACGACACTTATAACACTTCACAATAACACCCATGACCCGAGTACAAATATTTATCTGTCACATAAATATCTGCCCGGCCGGGAATCGAACCCCGGCCCCCTCGCTTCGCAGGTAGGGTCGCTACCAACCAGACGAACAAAATCACTCACAAAAATCACTCATAGAATAATTAAACATAGAATAATAAAGCATTACCGTAATAAGTCCAAAATGTCATGAGAGTTATCTGCAATGTCTAACTGTAAGAAAATTAGAGGTTGCGATACATCATGATGAATTTAACATAAAATTTCAATTCCTTTGTCATTGTTATCATAGTCAAGACTAGGTATTAGTATATTATTCGAGTATAGTCGTTCGTAATACCGCGCTCAGAGCTCGCGGTGATATAGTTTCTCGCATGAGAAGACAAACGCGTCTAACTTTTCCATTTCCGGCCAAAGATCTACAACGCGAAGAGACTTTGGCCATTCAATTATGGTTTGGTTAACGCATTATTACCGATGAATTGATGAGGAAACCCTTGGAGGTAACTGTTTTTGTATTTATATAGGGAACGGTAGTCCCCTGTATTGTAGTCAGTAGTCACCCTAATCGAAGCTTCTCTTGTACGTTTTAATCAAAGTCTTTTGAGGTGACCATGTGTTAGGGTAACATTTTGAAGAATCATTTAATTTTAATAAGAAAGAGTATCCTTAATAATTATAGCGGAAATTTAGTAATATTGTTTTTAAGGCACTGACTGATTATTCTCACAAATTGTTTCATCGTTATGTTTTATTACTCGAACACAAAATAACATGACATTTATATTGTATCTAATGTTTGTGGTATATATTTTCTAATTGTATTAAAAGTAAAATAATTAAGTACATTTAAGCATCCTGCCTCATATAATATTTGCTGCCACATATTTTCTTTAAAGGAGTAGCCACCTCATTTGAATATTCTCTTGTACGTTTTAATCAAAGTCTTTTGAGGTGACCATGTGTTAGGGTAACATTTTGAAGAATCATTTAATTTTAATAAGAAAGAGTATCCTTAATAATTATAGCGGAAATTTAGTAATATTGTTTTTAAGGCACTGACTGATTATTCTCACAAATTGTTTCATCGTTATGTTTTATTACTCGAACACAAAATAACATGACATTTATATTGTATCTAATGTTTGTGGTATATATTTTCTAATTGTATTAAAAGTAAAATAATTAAGTACATTTAAGCATCCTGCCTCATATAATATTTGCTGCCACATATTTTCTTTAAAGGAGTAGCCACCTCATTTGAATATAATCTTAATCATTTCTCTAATGAATCTGATTCTCAATTTTATTAAGCAAAGAAAAAAGAGAACCAATTACAAATTAATCGCTTCCATTTATAGCATTTAAGTTGCTTCTAGCGTACCCTCAAAGTAATTCACTTTCCATTAGGTCACCTATTTTGGTACACAAAGGTACCTAGAGGACAACATCAGTGGCTTATTTATACAGCGAGTCTGTAAATTTTGGTCTCTGTATTTCCTTTACTCATGTGCTCGTAACAGTGAAAGGAATAATTCACTATTGTTTCTGGGTCGGGCTTAAGCTCTTATGTTGATGAAGCAACTATCTCTCACGTCGCGTTTCACGGGTAACGAGCTGTGACATTTGTATTGAAATATTCATCTCTCTTACACTTAGGGTAAAGCCTTATTATAATAATTGTAATTATACCTTTAACGTCGCGGGAATGTTATCAAAGTCGAATATTACAATTATTGTTCTGTACAAAACATTGATAATACTTGAATTCTACCGCATACAATACTGTAGTAGCAGTCTTGTTTCGATTATGTAACTTATTTCTTGTATTCTTGTATATTAAGAATCATCACTAGTATTACAGATGCGAAAGCGTTTGCTATTTTGTTTGTGTTGCACTATAAAGATTTTAGTTACTTTAATTTTTGATTTAACTATTTTGACTTGTAAGATTATCTAAGAGTTCTCGATAATTACGAGTATAATTATGTATATAATTGGATGATGTTTGCAAATGTGATATTTTATTCTTCCAGTCTTAACGTTGCAAGGTCTAAGGAACCTAAATATTCTCAAAGCGAAGCGCAGTCGACTCACTAGTATATGTACATAAATTCTGCAAATACTTCAAGGCAAAACTCGCTCCATTATTTGTATATTTAAACCATGAAGGAGCTTACAGAATTTAGAATTTAAATACCTTAGTCGCAACATGCCTGCTACTCTGCGAATGTAATTCTAACGTTCCGTTTCTAGAACTCTTGTGACTGCTTAGTGAAATTGTGTTGCGAAATGTTACATTTCTAATGATTTATTTGTTCTAGTATCACTTTACAAAAGAGCAAATAAATCGTAGAACTGGAATTATTTTAAATTGTTTCACATTTATTAATTCGCGGTTTAACAATTTAATTTGGATGTTAACACAGAGCACAGCGCATTAAATGTATTGTTCCATCTATATTAACCTAATCATTTTTTTAAGTAGAAGTACTAAGTGACTGACTAAATTGTAACAAAATGTCTATTTCGAAATGGGATTCTGAAAATTATGGTGCGGTTTACGTATGTTTCTTAAGGATTATTTTAACAAGAAAAAGTTAGTTTGAGTTAGAAGAATTACCATTAGAACAAAATTACTATCTTATACATAAATAAAATGTAATCATTATTGAAAGGCGGTCCGATAAACAGTTCATCATGAATGAATGAATTTGATTGAGGACATGTCACAAGACGTTTTAAACGCATGGTCACCACACATTGCCCTGACTATCTTTGCACTGCTAACAGCGTTGTGCGAGTCCGCGTCAATAACCTCACATTTTGTCGTACGTTTTAGGGTCCTAGTACAGTACAAGAGGGGTCGGCATTGGACTCGAGACAGGGTCTTGTTTGATCAATCGTGTCGGTTTGGTCAATGACTGATCAAAAACCAATATTTTATTTTTAAATGTAAGTAGGTAAACCCGCGTTTAACATATTAGTATTTGTCACATGTTTACCATCTCGGGTCGTGTTTGAATATAATTTGTTAATACTTTTTAACCGACTTCAAAAAAAGGAGGAGGTTCTCAATTCGACTGTATTTTATTATGTTTGTTACCTCAGAACTTTGAACTGGGCGAACCGATTTTTATGTTTCTTTTTTTAATTGAAAGCTGGTGGCTGTCATGTGGTCCCACATAAATTATATTAAGATCTGACAATGGCATCCATGAGAAAATCACATAAGTCGTAAATTTGTATTAAAATGTGCGCGACATGACGAATAACTCAATATCACGCCAACCGATTTTGATGATTCTTTTTCGATTAATCGAAAGCAAGTGCTTGTCATGTGGTCCCACATAAATTTGAACGAGATCTGATGAGTAGTTTTTGAGTAACTTTGAAGTCGGTTATTTTTTGTTAGTAAAATTTAGATTATAAACACAATGCTTCATTTAATTTAACAAATCTTTTTTTTTCCCTCAATACTTAAGAGTACTTACTTTCAAAATTGAGAAAGCTTTTATTATTGACATGTAGTAGCTAATGGATTGCTTAGTAATTTGAAAGTGGTCACCACAAACGGAATTTGAATCCTGGAGTTACCCGTATAACTGGTTTTGGCGAGATAAACATCGACAGGTAAGTACCGTTACCAACAAAAGCTTCAGAAAATGCTCCTTACCTCTATAAGTGAACCATGCAAAGGGTCTACCTTTTAGAAAAATGTACTTGTAATTAAATTAAAGTTCCCCAAAGACTCAGTAATACTTGAAAAGGTTTTCCTCAGAACCTATCTCAACTCTCGACGTGCACCCGACACGCATGACCCGAGGGAGGATCGAGCAAGCTTCAGCGGTTTTTAAACTCTGTTCCTTTCAAAAACCGAATTAGTCAAGATGTTTTTCCATATATTTCCCCTCAAACAATACACCCTTACATCTTATTTAGCGGAGTTCATCACAGAATAATTATTCGGATTACGTTTTGAAGATAATAAGATTGTATTCCCAGTGAGAATTGCCTCATTATGTTTTAACATGTTTCGTTTACACGCAGAGTCAGTTACAATTTTTCTTCTTCCTTTAAGCTGGCTACGCGGCATTACACGGCATTTATAACACATAACAAAGGCAACCTTTGTTACAGATCTCCATTTTCCATGATTACTCGTCGCTTGTGCTACTGCGTCCAACACAAAAAATATAATCCTATTCGCAAACTACAGCATGATTAGAGAACTAAGCTTTCACTTCGACAGCACCAACCGCAGACAGCATTCTAATTGCGCTTTGCTTCGCCTGCATCAGCGAAGATAAGTGGGCTATCCGGGAGAAAAATAAAGTTCCCGATGGATGGTAGTCGTCCCGCCTGCGCGGCGCCTATCCCGCCCGGCGCCCCGCTCAGTCCCGAGCCGCCCCTGACGAGAACGAACGCGTCGCGACGCGCAAATGTGTTAGTGTAGTGAACTACAGTGAGTGTTGTGTCCATGGAGAAAAGTGAAAAGTGAGTTCCCGGAACCTCACAGTCATAAGGTACAAGTTTTAATTATAATATTATTTATTATGTGACACGTGGGTTTTAGAGTTGGTGCAGGAATAATGAGCGCTGAATTTCAAAGCGTCCTGGCTCGCTAATTGCGAACGGTTTGAAGGTTTGAACGTTGATTTCTCAAGTTTGAGCGAAATAAAGTTCATTTTAGTTGCAATCAACGAATCCTTGATGAGTTCCATGAATATGTAACTCACGTTTCGTCGAATTGTGGTATTGTTGTTTGGTGAAATATCGTAACTTCGTAAAGAACGTTTTATTTGAACGACGCATACACAAAACTTGTAAGAAGATATGGTAAATAAGAACAGCGGTTTTAATACGTTACATACATCATAATTTACATTTATATTTGAATTTTTATGTAAATAATAATGAAGCAACATCTATTTAGCTCCGTTCTTTTTAGACTTACTTATGTACATGCTCAAGTTATTTGAATATTTAAATAACTAGTTTAGTATTTCCAACGGCATTTCCAACAGCAAAATATGCCTATTTTTTGATACTAGCTTTCATTTACGAGTATAAGAATTGTTAGACGTAAACTGTTAAAGGTGATGTTACATAGATTTTAATTCTTTTTGGCCTATAAGTAAGTATGTTACTCACGGCACATGGTAATAATAGTAATTTTTTGTTGTAAATAAACTTATGTATGAAATAATAATTATTAAAGTGACAATGTTTGGAATTTGGATGTTTGTCTAACATAACCTAACCTTTGTGCAGAAGATGAAACTTAGAACACAGTGACAGTCCATGTCCTGGACAAGACAATAAAGTAAATTTTAACCCGTTGGTGTTCGCTTGGGTTGATTGGGACGTTATTATATAGATTTGATTTCGTTTTGTGAAACCGCTCTTCGCAGTCGAAGCTGCAGGTGGAAACTAATTTGTGAATAAAAACACAAGATTGTATTTTCCTACATTCGTCTATTATTGAAATTGTTTATTCATGACCACGAAATAGTTGTTGGTATTCAGTGGCTTAGAAACAAGTGAAAATGTGTCACGTAATATCAAATGTATCCTACATTCCAAACACGTGTCTTCGAATACAATAAAGAATTCATGAACACGGATCGGCAGGTTCATAGATACATGGTTTTGTTATTTGTTAGCATTAGCTGCCCTCAATTCTATTATTCATACGCCCACGGCTACTCATAATTATATTATTGATGTGCGAGAAGTAAAAATTCTGGATATTTCTGTTGAGGATAATGTGGGGGCTAATATTAAATGAACCTTTTGTAAGTAGATGATTGGATCAATTTTACAGATTGCACGAAACAAAAACATTTTTTTGTTCAAAAGGAAAGTATGGCTACGACGTGTCTGTAGCGACTACCTAAAATTTACATAAAAGGTTTTTATACGATATTATAAATTACTAACGGGTATATTATTAACTTTCATTAATGAATTTTTAAATTTTGATTTATTTATTTAGGTACAAAAGTCATTTTATCTTGCGACAACAACCGGGATCGACGGCTTTACATGGCCTCCGAAGCATGTAATAGGATGGATAGGATAGATGACAGATAAATAAATTAGCTTCAAGACATAGGTCTACTACAGGGCACGAATTCCCGGTACCTTCCCTATAAATGAAGATTCCTGGAACATCTTAAAACAACTAAGCTTTTATAGTGCATTGCGGGATAATAAATTGCAGTGACGAAATTATATGCATCCTGATGTTACAAAAACCACACATTCTAAATTCAAATGTTTTTATTCAAAACTAATGAACGCCCTCACTTCGCTTCAGTAAACCTATCGGTAAGGCCATACTCTGTAAATGTATAGACGGCATTTTTTAAATAAAATTAACATTACTTTTTTTTTAATCCAAGCGCACTACTATATATCAGAAACCGCATCTAAATCTGTTAGGCCGTTCCTGAAATTAGCCGGAACAAACGCACAGACAAAGAGATAAAAATTCTAAGTAATTTTATGCGATTTTAAAAGTTTTTCTCAAGCATCTTCCATGTACAGACATCAATGAGCTACAGTTTTATTATATGTATTGATTTTATTATCAGGTTCACAGTCCACAGACCACATATGGTCTGTACTCAGATTAAAAGAACGGGGTCTGTAGACCAAAAGCACTACCAGTTCACAGACCACATGTGGTCTGTTCGTCCATACAATTTTTAGAGTGTTTGGAAGAGTAAACGTGAGGAGAATGGCATATTTTTGACGTGGACTTGACAGGACTTATACGTAATGGTTTGTTTACAAACTATTTTGAAATTCAAACTACGCCAATGCTTCAACAAAGCTATACGTATACTTTCAGTGAAACCGGGAGAAGAAATAGCAAGAAAGTATCAAGGTTTCCTTTTCCTACTGACAGCTACAGCTATATCACTTAGTAATTAATTACTTCTATATCTGTTTATAAAACACATGTCCAAGCAGCCTTATCTTTAAAACAATCATTTCATCATTTCATCAACCTTTCATCGTAGTAAATTTTATTTTAAGTTTTAAGTTTGTGAGCATCATAAATTTTATTTACTGATAAATTATACAGAACAACATATAAAGCTTTACACATGAATCAGACCCGCACATGAAACATGATTTATAGGAGTGTCACGAACTTCGGAATCCTAGCGAAATACGCAAATTTAAATTGCCCCCGAGAGGCAGAGGCATCCGCAGGGACTACTTACTACATTTCGTGTATTTATAAAGTAATGAAACGCAAACTGAGACAGTTCTATCCACTACGATACGTAAACCCATTATTTACTCTCACAACAATCGCTAACTAATCTTTTATCCGGAAACATAAAACCATTACATTGTACCATAATGATGTTAACTACAAAGTTGTGGGCTTTGGGCTAACCGGTTAAATTGCATCAAGTCACGAGTGAATAGCGTCAAACACTTAACCTTATTGTTTTGCAAATTTAATTTCTTATTTGTTTCATGTTTTATGTTACTTTGTATGTTTTATTTATTTACTAGCTTTTGCCCGCAGCTTCGCCCGCGGTAGAGTTCGATTCTTTACAAATCCTACTTACTTTTACTTATGTTAGATTTAGTTGCCTATGACTTAAGTAAACATGTATCATTTGATAGCGTGATTCAGAACTTGCAAATGAATTTTACTAACGCCATCTATTAACAACATCCGGAACTAAATATCTAGCAACTAACAAGACATCGATCTTCCCGTGGGGATGTTTTACCGCGGTAAAAAGTAGCTTACGTTACTCTCCAACCTCCTCACTATCTCCAAACACAAAAACCATACCATATAACAGCTTCGTTGCGACGTGAAAGACGGAAAAACAAATAAACAAACACACTTTCACATTTATAATATTAGTATGGAAGTATGGATTTAACACTTTATTGCACACTAAAACAAAGTTAGAAAGGCTACCTACAGGTTTTTAGTATGACAAAAGTACTTATTGCTGGGTTTTAACCTGATTTTCATAAATTAATTGCTAGCCTTAAACTCATTCAATATCGACTTTTACAATATTGACGTTTATTTCAAATACGTACTTTTCAATACAATTATGATCGTTTGCTTATACAACCGTTATTGGGGTACCGGTATTGAGGAGATCTCTTTGATAAACACCAGCTTGAAGGCGTTCCCATTACAGTAATAGAGGAAATAAGCCACCACCATTACGCTCTCGTTCTGAATCAGTTCCACGGCCCTCAAAACTTCCAGATTCACCTCTTGAAACTAACCCCGGCTTAACGACAGGTCGTTAATCGATTTTTCGATCAGCGTTTTATTTCTGAACTTCATTCAAAGGAGTAAAGTCCACTGAAGATAAAAATGGCGGTCGTGATTGGAGTTACGAAGCAAAGTGAGGCTTCGAGCTAAAGTAAACTCGGAGATTACTCTCAGCGTCGTCGTTAGCTTAACGAGGCTTTCAATTGTTTGATGGATGTACTTACTTTCTTGTTTTATCCTTTTATTTTGTTCGGCGTCAATGAGTTCGCTGCTATGCTGCTTACACGTGCCAATGAGTAGGTTTCCAATAAACTTTTTCTGTAATTTTTGTTCTGAATTTTTCTTATCTTTTACATTATTAAATATCTTTACTTATGACTGTGCTGAATATAATCACGCACTTACATTTCGCACAATATCAAACTTCTTCAAAAGACTTCAAACACCTTGTAACATATTTTTAAAAGTTTTATTTAGCTTGCCCTGTTTGACTTTTGTTTGACACTTATTGACAGTATACATCCTTGTATTTAGTTTTTTAAACTATTACTTGTGTTACAACTGAGTTCACACACAAAGCACTCCTTATCGTGTCTCAGTACTGCTTGTTTTACCTTAACTACGATTCAACATAATCTAAAAATTACGGCATAGCAACGTCGTACTGAGGGAGAAAATTACTGCCACTCTAGTTCAAAGACTACAGGACATAAACTCGCTATTACTATGTTAATCTGTTCATCAGCAACGCTCGAAAATCGGCCGCCATATTAGAACAGATTTCCCCAAATCCACGTTAATCTCACTTATGTCATTACGTCATTTTATATGCTCTTCTTTTGAACGCTTTGGCGTTAATTCATTCTGAATGTACAGTTTAATGAATAAATCAAAGTCGAACAGAGTTAGTGAAGTCTCATGACCTCAGCGTTGAGTGTAATGGCTTTTATCAAGGTTTTGCTTTAATCTACATGTACAAATTTAAGTTAAGGTGTAGTAACACGACACTGATACGAATCTATCAGAAGTCTTATTGTAGTTTGACTCATATTATAAAAAGTAATAGTAGATTTTAATTTACTAAATAATGAAATCATTGTAATGCTAAACAATTATTATGACATGTCGTAATGGATCAAAAACTAAACCTCGTGATGAACATAATATGTACATCATATCATCATCATATCATATTATGAGCACAACATATTGTCTGTAGTAACATATACCTATGTATTTGCAAAATGTTATGAGACAGATAATGCGTTGTTCACTTACCGTACCACGAGGTCACCAACAGGCATAAAGAAGTCACGTAAAAGGCCTCGTTTTCTCGTTTTAATAGGAAATCATTTATCACTTTCACTGTATGGTAAAATGAGTTTAATGGAGTGTGGATAAGATTTCCGGTGAGTATGTTGGATACTGACGTGAGTAACGGTTGAAAGGATTCAACCGTATATTCATAGCATGTTTGTGACCGGCAAATAACAATGTGTACTTCCATGTTCAATTTAAAACCATTGTATTATTATCAAATGACTACACACTTTTAGTAGTTTTTTTATGGAAATAGCTGGCAAACGAGCTTACGATCCACCTGATGGTAGGTGGCTATCGTCGCCCATGCACATTAGCAACACCAAAGGCATCACTGATGCGTTGCCGGCCAATAAACAGAGAAGAAATAATCTAAATTTTACTAACAAAAAATAACCGACTTCAAATTCTCAAAAACTACTTGTCAGATCTCGTTCAAATTTATGTGGGACCACATGACAAGCACCAGCTTTCTATTAAAAAAAGAATCATCGAAATCGGTTGACGTGATATTGAGTTATTCGTCAATTTGTCGCGCACATCTTAACACAAATTTACGACTTATGTAGTTTTCTCATGGATGCCATTGTCAGATCTCAATAAAATTTATGTGGGACCACATGACAGCCATCAGCTTTCGATTAAAAAAAGAATCATCAAAATCGGTTCGCCCAGTCCAAAGTTCTGAGGTAACAAACATAAAAAAAAAAATACAGTCGAATTGAGAACCTCCTCCTTTTTTTGAAGTCGGTTAAAAAAAAGAAAGAAAGTTAGTATTCTAAGCCGCCCCAATACGGCTCAAAGTTATACATAATATTTGTTGGCATCTACTTTACATCTTGGAACAAACTGAACGAATTTCTCATTGTAACACACATTCATCTATCTATCGTGAAGGCAAACTACGAGTAAAAAGATAAAATACTAGTACATACTTTCAAGGAAAGTTTCATATATGAAGCACCTATCATGCAACAAAATATCCAAAACTTCCTTGACTAAAGCCGAAAACATTTATCTATCGAGTTTCTTGTATCTATATTCTATCGATTCGAGTTGTGAGCTGTTTGTTGCTCAATGAGCGTTTTGTGGTTTTTTTTATAGCCTGAGGGGCCGCCGAAAAAGCAGACGGACCATCTGATGGTAAGCGGTCACCGTCGCCTATGGACATGAGCAATACCAGAGGAATCGCCAATGCATCGCCGGCCCTGAAGGAGAAATCTTTTAACACTTTTTCTGAAGAACCCCATTTCATGGCGCTCCGGGAATACCTCAGAAGGAAGCTCATTCCACAGCTTGTAATTGCGTGGCAAAAAAGGCGTTCGAGCGTAACAGTTACATAATTATGGAGAAAGATAAAATATATTTAAGGTTCCACTTAATGTTCTGTAATCTGAGGTTCCAAGTATGTTATCACCATCGGTGTGATAAATATTATACTCATAACAAATTATAGTTTCTAGAACTAAGTGTCTTTGAGCTAAGAGTCTCAGACGAGCAGACAGACATGGCGAAACATTAATCCTGGTTTTCTAGTGAACTGTGAAAAGCACTAGTCCTATTTCTACAACACTAGTGCCGAGTTTGATAAAAGAAAATGAAACGCGTTCAATCTGAGAACGGCGTGGCCTGAAATTGCCGCCTACTTATAGAGCTTATTAGATCAGAAAGATTGAGAAAATCAGATTGCATTCACATAAAAGTATTACGCTTTTTTATTTTTATTTTTTATATAAAAGTTATTACTGTAACCCTGTTATATTGGATAACTAGTGGATAGTCTGCGTGTGCTACTACGCTAAAAATGTTGTACCTACGGGAGAAGTCAAAAATCGACTCCATGAATGGACCGAATGTGCCTAATGCATTATTTTAGTGGTCTCAAGCCATTTTCGCATTAATGCCTTTAAAATGAGACCACTTTGAGGTATATTGGCTGGATGGTTTCAGAGTTCGTACTAGAAACCAAGTTTCCGTGAATAACAATTATTATATCTACTTCATGCTTTAATATTTCCAGCTTTAATAAATCTGACACGTAAACGTCGTCGTAACAATGTTGTTTATTTCACGAAATCTTCTAATTGACGCCAACGAACCTATTAAAGTTTGGATTCTAAGTTGAGGTTTATTTATAGACGAGAAACCGCCCTCGCTTTGCTTCGGTTTTCTTATTTTTTTTACACCTTGGGTTACATTATTGGAGTTTCATTAAGGGTGGGGAAACGGATAACATCTATTTTTCATCCCCCTACCCCTATTTTTTGGCAGAACAACTTTTGCCTGGTCAGCTAGTATTTATATAACTTTAATTAAAAATTGGAAGACGAAAAAATCTAATTTAGGTTAAGCTATTTTAGATATAAGATGATGTTTAGCTATAAGATGACAGAAAAAATATTAATATCTATTATGTTTCACAGCTTCATTCTTTGCGATTTATTGTTAACATGTTGTAGTAGTGCCCCCAAGCACTAGCCTTGCACGGATGTTTAAAGGTGGCAACCCTTTTTTTTTTTTTTTTTTTTTGTATGCGGGTATGACGTTTGTCATAGCTGTCAACCCCCTCTTACGGTCACTTTCCTAAACGGTCCGGAGTGCAATCTAGGCTCATTCTGTGTTTCCGTGCTCAAGCCTTCGCACGTCTCCTAAACTACTAGATTTGTGTCTCGACGAAGCTATGGGTAAGAAGAGGAAGCATGAAAAAAGTGAAGAGGAAATACGGCGGAAAATAAAGAAATTACAAAATAAATTGCAAAGACGGATTTCAAGCACATCAGAGGACGATTTGAGCTGTGAGTATTTTATCATCCAACACGATTCTACGTGTTTTAGATCAAAGTGATGCGTACTGCTAAAATTTGGGCTGATACTGTCACGTGCTGATCTTATTATGTACCTACACAAGTTCGTACAAAACTGTGATGCGAGATACCATACCTGGGTTACCTCTGTCACATAATATATGATGCGTACTGCTATACCTGGGCAGATACTGTCAAAAATAAAAAAGTGATGCGAGGGTACTGCCACTGGGTTACCTCTTTCACGTAATTGTTATTACTGAAGTTATGCAGTTAATTACTGCATGCTGGTATACATGCATACCTTAAATGTACCTACTCTAGTATGTGTTCAAAGATGAACCGTTTACCGCAGGTTCGCCGCGTGCCGCGTCACCCTTTGCGGAGTCCGCCATTTTGGCCGACATGGATGAAAACCAGCAAAATGTACCCTCGCCACGTGCCGAGTCGCCTGTGCTACCGCCGCAGGCGCCCGCGGACAGACCACAGTCGCCGACACCTAGTACTTCAGCAGAAGTACAACCGGTTACCGCTGAAGAGCAACATCTTGATGAAGACATCTTGCAACTACTTGGCGATGCTCCTATGACGGACACCCCTATGGGTCCACCTATCCATAAGGATGTTGCTAACAGGTGGGAGAATATACTCTCAAAAGGCCTCGCAAAGGACTTGAAAGAAAGTCTTTTGAAAAGTTACTTAGTCCCTAGCAACTGTGATCTATTGCTAACACCAGCTCTCAACCCGGAGGTAAAGGCGGCTCTGCAGGATACCATGGTGAAAAGAGATTCATCACTTATGTACAAGCAAAAGCAATTGGGTATTGCCTTGTCTGCTTTGGCAACGGCCATCGAGCTTATAATCACTAATGAAACGTCACAACAAAAACTTTTAAAACCTATCAGCGACGCCTGTCGTATCCTTTGTGACAGCCATTTCTTAGAAACTAAAACTAGAAGAAATTTTGTTATTTCTTCAATTAACTATAAACTTAAAGATGCGTTACTTAAACTCAAAGAGATAAATTCTTATTTGGCGAAAACGTTGCGGATAAACTAAAAGCTGCAAAAACGATTCAGCAGTCCGGTGACGCCTTAAAACACCCTCAAAGACCGAGGATCAATAGGACTAATGTTATTACGTCAAAATCAAATAGGGGTCGTTTAAACTTCATTCCTCAACATCGCAAGACGGACAACAAGTTGAACGAAACGGTTATCAAATACCCTTTACGTCCACGCCATTTCGTACTGATAACCCTAGTGTTCATCCTAAAACTTATCAAGAAACTATAGATTTTGAGATTTGCATTAATAATTTGTTAAAAATTAACGCGATATCTCATTGTAGCCACGAAGTCGGGGAATTTTTATCGACGGTGTTTTTAGTGCCAAAACCAAACGGTGGTCAAAGATTTATATTGAACCTCAAATGTTTGAACAAATTTATTGAAACGAAACATTTCAAGATGGAGGATTACCGGACAGCATCAAAGCTTGTTACCAAAAATTGCTATATGGCATCGATTGATTTAAAAGATGCATATTTTCTAATTCCAATACATAAGCAGTACAAAAAATTTCTGAGATTTAAATATAATAATGTTTTGTATCAATTCAACTGCCTACCGTTTGGTTTATGCACGGCGCCGTACGTTTTCACGAAATTACTTAAACCAGTTATTCAATTCCTGAGAACAAGTGGCTTTATATCAGTAATATATTTAGATGATATATTTTGCGTGGGTAAAACCCTTTCTGAATGTGAAAATAATGTTAAATTTACTGTAAATACACTTGAAAATTTAGGTTTTATTATAAATACTGAGAAAAGCTGTTTTAAACCACAGACTCTTTGCAAATTTTTAGGCTTTGAATTCGACTCACGAAACATGTTGTTAAAATTACCTGATGTCAAAAAGAATAAAATAAAGGAACATATCAATAAATTCTTAAACACACGACAGTGTAAACTTCGCGAATTTGCTCGTTTTGTTGGCTTACTAGTTTCTGCTTGTCCTGCAATCCAATACTCTTGGCTATACACTAAATTATTTGAGCGGTTTAAATATTCTTGCTTACTAAAAAATCCTAGTTACGAACAAGTCGTACAACTCCCAAATACCCTAAAAATTGATATGGTTTGGTGGTTAGAACATATTGATCATGGATTTTCCCCTTTGACCTGCAACCACTATGATTTAGAAATCTTTTCTGACGCATCCACCACAGGTTGGGGTGCTTATTGCACTACAGGTGATTCTTTTGGTTATTGGAAAGAAAGTGAAAAATCATTGCATATAAACGAGTTGGAGTTAAAAGCAGCTTTTCTTGGACTCAAATGCTTTGCAAGTAATTTAAATTATTCGAACATATTGTTACGTATTGATAATGTAACAGCAATTTCCTGTATTAATAGAATGGGTAGTGTGCAATACGAACATTTAAATAGTGTTAGTAGAGATATATGGAAATGGTGTGAAACACGTAAAATAACAATATTTGCTTCGTATATAAATACTAAGGATAACTATGAAGCAGACAGCTTGTCACGTAAGAAATTCCAAGACACTGAATGGGAGTTGAACCATAATGCATTCACAAAAATAACGCGTAGTTTTGGCTATCCTGAAATTGATTTATTTGCAAGTAGATGTAACACAAAGTGTACCAAGTATGTTACTTGGAGAAACGATCCTGACGCATGGGCCATTGATGCGTTTACCATATCTTGGGAAAAATTGTTATTTTATGCATTTCCACCATTTTCATTGATTACTAAGGTTCTGCAAAAAATAATTAATGAGAAAGCACAAGGTATTGTAGTAGTACCATACTGGCCTACACAGCCCTGGTTTCCAGTTTTTCAAAAGTTAGTTTCTTCTAAGCCAATTTATTTTGAACCACATATAAATTTGTTAACGTCTCCTTTCAGAACCGTCCACAACCTGCACAAAACCCTCAGATTGGTTGCCGCGAAGCTTTCCGGCAAACTCTACTAAAGAAATGTTGTCTCCTAGATCTGTTGAAATTATGTTATCCTCACTGTCTGATTCTACATATAAACAATATGATAATTGTATAAAATCTTGGATTGATTATTGTAATACACATGGTTACGATTATTTTGCAGTTTCAGTCCCTATTGTCATTCATTTTCTTACAACTATTTTCGATAAAGGTCTCAAATATGGTACAATTAACTCGTTTAAATCAGCATTGTCTCTTATATTAGGTAATTTACTTAATGATGAGAGAATTAAGCGTTTTATGAAAGGAGTTTATAGATTGAGGCCAATTACACCTAAGTACAACTTCACATGGGACCCAAACACTGTTTTAAATTATTTAACACAAAAATGGCCTAATGATGACCTCGATCTAGAAACTCTTTCCAAAAAGACTATTACTCTGTTGGCTTTAGTTACGGCGCATCGTGTGCAGACCTTCTCATTAATAAAATTAAATAATATAAAAGTAAATTATCCAGTTAATATTACTGTGACTATACCAGACTTAATAAAAACTTCAAAACCGAATTCTATAAATCCGATCTTACGATTACCTTTTTTCAACACTAAGCCACAAATCTGTCCCGCTACTTGTTTGCAAACCTATATCAATAAAACAGCACCAATTCGTAAAACTGATTCTTTATTTATAAGCCACAAATTACCACACTCGAAAGTTTCCTCGCAAACACTTAGCCGTTGGATAAAAGACACCCTTCAAAGTAGCGGTATCGACATATCTATATTCAGCGCGCACAGCACCCGCCATGCAGCCACATCTTCAGCCAACAGATTGGGAGTCAACATAGACCTCATACGGAGGACTGCAGGATGGACAGAGTCTTCGTCCGTCTTCGCAAAATTTTATAACAAAGAGATTGTTACTGATCCAAATCAATTTGCAGCGACAATTCTATCGGGTGATTGTGATCTGTAATTAATAAATTACATATAAGTATTGCTTATTGTACCTACGTGATTTATTAAGTTCAAATTATACAAATACAAATGTATTTTTGATTATTTATTTAATTCCTGCTTTTAGTAATTGTTTATTGGATTACTAAAAATATGTATACAATTGATTGTATTCCAAATATACCAAATAAATTTGATAACTTACTTGTTTAATTTCACATTTTTTCTCTGAACATCTACAACATGTTAACAATAAATCGCAAAGAATGAAGCTGTGAAACATAATTGATTATCAAATGAACTTGTGAAGTTCGATGATAATTATGTGAACAGCTTCATTCGAAGCGATTTATACAAACCCTCCTCAGGTAAAACACTATAAATAACAGTATTTTTCAGTTCTTCCAGTAACCCAACCCTTTAAAAAACAAAATGTGAAATAAATAGCTTTAAACAAAATGAGCCTAGATTGCACTCCGGACCGTTTAGGAAAGTGACCGTAAGAGGGGGTTGACAGCTATGACAAACGTCATACCCGCATACAAAAAAAAAAAAAAAAGGGTTGCCACCTTTAAACATCCGTGCAAGGCTAGTGCTTGGGGGCACTACTACAACATGTTAACAATAAATCGCTTCGAATGAAGCTGTTCACATAATTATCATCGAACTTCACAAGTTCGTTTGATAATCAAAAAATTCCGCCATAAACAGTGTAATACAAGACGGTATTACAAAAAGTGCCTTAGGTTTCGTGAGCACGAAATTTATCAAGATATTTTAGTTATATCAGACAAGCGAGTGCGAAACTTTCTTTGTTATAAGCTTTCAATATTGACTTAAGCCTCTTCTTAAGGTGCCACCGTTTACATTGTCTTTTCACAATATGTGCCTATGGTTTGATTACCTTAGTTTTATAGGTATTCTGAAAGGAAATAGTCTTACATAATATAATACACTCGTGTTATAAACGCTTGTTTTAATAACCAGCACAATATTCTATATGCTTATTTACAAAGTAAATTTTTAAGTGTGTACAATAATGGAAGATAAATTTAGAATATATCTCAGAAGCATCATAATCTAATAGATATTATGAACAAAAGAAAAGTTAGATCGTGTAGTGTTTAGGCTAAATCAGAAGTAGCTAACACGTAGTAGTAACACGTCTTATTCTCTACATCGTACTGCACATCACTTCACAAATAGTAAACTCATAATATTCACTGCAACCATTCTCCGATACTGAACAACACGAACAAAGAGTAATTTTATATCAAGAGCAGGAGTAGTGCACCCTACAATTGGAGTAATTACATTGAGTTGTTATACATTGAACACCAACAAAAGAAACCATGGGGTGTCAAACATTTTTATGCATACAATTACTACACTTGTGCAAATGACTAGGGGAGAAACTGTTTTTATGTCTCAAAACACGGTACCATGTCTTGTTAGTAAAATAAAGGGTACAATGCACTCTAACGATATTTAAAAATAAATATACCATGATGGATGTATGTTAATAATTTCAATTATTCGTAAATAATTAAATATTATTAATTAGGTGTTGGCTGTTAGTCGAAGAATTAATGCTATGATTTTTTTGTACTTAATTTATATCTAAAACAAGCAACCTAGCCTGCCCAGAATATTGACATTATTGACCCTAACCCCATGCTGGTATGTAAGCCATAGTATATTATGTAAGTCATAAGCGGCGTCAGAAGCCAGCACGCTTGAAGTCCGCCTGGCTAACACTTCCTTGCTTGTGTCAGCCAAGCGACGCGTGTTTTTGCTGTGGGCTTCAGAGCCAGTTCTTTCTTCTCTTTTACTTCTTGGCCTTCAATGCATCGAGGCCTTTGGTTTTGCGATGATGTTCATGGACGACGATGACCACTTACCACCAGGCTGTCTGCTCGTTTGTATTTTTATACAATAAGCAATATATTCTAAGCATTTATAAATAACTGAAGATAGAATATTTAGAATGCAGAAGTAGGATGATTTAAAAAAAACACAACTATTAGTATCTAAAATACAATTTGTGATAGTTTAAAAAAAAACTAAAAGAAAATAAATCACCAAAACGGTTACGCGCCAAACAATTGTTTTAATCCAAAAATATAAAAAAACAACCAAAATTACATTCTCCACGACTCGCGATTTCAATTAAAAAATGAAAAAATAACAGCTAACGCAAGTTACGCCAAACACGTCCGACTCATTCGACCGACAGCAGAAAATTGAACTTCCTCGTCTCGTGCAGTTGCTTATATTACCTTCTATATGAGGGTATCCTAAATGTATAATATTTTGGGTAACGTAAAATTTGTAACTTAATATAAAAATGATGTCGGTCGCATAGCACACACACACATCATACCTTAATTAAAATCTCGTTTTAACTCTTCAAACGTTCGCATCCACCAGACTGAAATGTACAGATTATACAGTCGCGTGCTAAAGAGGGATATTTTAAACCTGCCGCATGTTCGAAAAAATTAAAAATTTATACAGTACTTGGTAAAGTAAACTCGCATAAAATGTATGTAGTGGAGAGAAAGAGGGTTTTCAACGAAACACGGTTTGCTACTAGACAGATTAGCAAGTAAAAACTGTGCGTCGCGTCGCACAGTGAAACTGTGGTTTGATATGTAAATTTGCAAAACGAAAACGAGAGGGAAACGAAAGGAAATATCGTCTCGTTTACAGTTCGCGTGGTTAAGTTAGGTGTTCTTTCTTTCTAAAAAGGTTTTTATGGCCTAAAAACACAATAAACATTACATTAAATATTTTAAATACAAATTAAAGTAATGGTTAATGAGCGATTTTCTTCATTCTTGACACACTAATTGCCAGATTTTATGGATTTTCGAAGGCCTTAATGATTTGACGATGATAATGACGTTAATATAACAAAAATATGTATACAAAGTAGTATAAGTATAAATATGTGTAGTAGTATAATTATAAATGTAGTTCTTAGTAAAAGTATAAATAATGTGTTATTTATGTTATGCCTCAATAATTTTCAGCTACGCTCGTAATGACAAAATTAAATAAATAATTAGAGCGCTCCACGCTTATAGCCCCATAAATAAATTCCCTGTGGCGTGGGTGCCATGGACAACACACTAAGACAGGGACACACCCAGAATGAGAACAGAAATTCAATCTTATCATTAAAATTATCGCCTAGCTGGAAATCGAACCCGGACCCTTGGCACGGCTCGCCGAACCCGTCCGGCATTGTAACCATTACACCAGACGGGTCGTCAATTGATCGAAATTATAAATAAAACAAATGGATTAGCATAATCGCCTCCATCTTTATCAATCGTCGATAATCGAGCCTATCAGTCACCTGATGGATAGGTTAGATCCCAGGACGACTTTAAAACCAAAGGCATCAAATACGCGGCTATAAGAAAGTTAGAAACCTTTAATAGAATCATTATTCATTCAATCTGGTTAAAAGCCATTTCCGGTTAATTTTGTAACACAGTCCTAGTCAAAGTATTTTGGGCTAATTAGATGAATTTATTTGAAGCTCACCTCCCTGGAAAAGTTTTGTATCATTGCCACTTTGATGTCGATGAAAATAATCGTTTCGCTAACAAAGCATTCATTCAGAGCCAGTGTTTGCAAATAAACGAGATGGGGGAGAGGGGAGGAGACAAAAAATCCGTGAAAGCGTTCTTTTTATTTTGTTCTTACGTAGTTCCCAAGGCTCAGATATCCCTACGTATTTGCCGAAATGTTTCAACGCTGGTGAATTTATGTGGAGTGGGTACGACAATTTAGACTAATAGATTTTATTGTCTTTTGCAGCTATTCAGTCTTATTTGTTGAAAGTGTTCGATGCTGCTCAATACGTTTTGAGAGGAAAAATAAAAAACGGGGTAATATAATAAATTGGAAGTATAAAAATATCCTTTTTGTATCTCAATGATGACAGCATTTTGATAACAAAACGAAAAAACTCCCTCGCTGTGTAACGAAATGTAGAATGTACTCATATTACATAATGTGGTTTTGGTACTTTTGGTACTTACGATGTAAATTTGATTTTGTCGATCCGTATTTGGTATAGTAACGGCGAAAGAAGTAAATAAGTTTAGCAAAGCAGAGCGAATTGCAATACGTAATAGAACCACAAGAGTGAAGAAGATTTGATTACTTGTAACCTCAGTTAACAGACGTTACATAGCCACAAAAAATATAAATACGTCAACATTTTGTTTTGGGTGCTTAATGCAAAACTACATTTACATTTCCATCCATCCATCCATCAGCCTTTGTAGGTCCACTGTTGGACATAGGCCTCCCCTAGCTTGCGCCACCGGTCCTGAGCCTTCTGAATCCAGCGGATGCCCGCTGTCTTCTTCAGGTCGTCAGTCCACCTGGTCGGGGCGCGTGCAAAACTACATTTACATTTAATATTGTAGCTTAGAATAAATCTCTTTTAATCTTTAGCAGTTCTATTTTAGTATTCAATTCAAATAGGATAACATACAGTTACCTACTAGTTCAAAAGAAAACATTCCAATTTCGGGTGAAGTCAGTTCAAATGTGAAATATAAGCAATGTAACTTACTCTTTGACTTTCAAATATGAAGTCCCGACTCCACATTGTAACGATGCATCCAGTTATAGCGAAATTATGCACATAACTTACATGTGCCTCACATGGTTACTCCACAGAGAAACTCAAACGGTCTTGTAACTGACTTAGTTCTAAACGGTGAATCAAATCCAGTAACATTTTATACAAATGTAAATAACAGGGTAGTCGAAGTACAGGAACATAATAAGTAATATAACTAAACAAGTTTTATGGTAACATTAAGAAATGGGCTACAAGGAAGGAAAATAAGTGAGCGTCCGTGAATAGCAGCAAGTAGGCCCTTTGTACATACACGTATAATACTCGTGTTATACGCACGCTATCGTCAGTTGTCGTTTACTTGCATCTTGCAGTAAACGTACGAAATCTGTCCACGGAGCGGCATTGTTGCATTTGAGTTAGCATTTATCTATTGCCTATGTTTCATTATCCAGCTTGCGAGCAAATGAAGCGCCCTGGACAGTAGGCCTAAGTTGTAAAACCAGTTGGTAACTGGATATTTACCACTGACATTAAAAACGTAAGCAAAGCTAATATAGACTACAACAGGGGTTCGGTTAGGTGGTGCTCACTGCACAGAAAATAAATAAATAAACGCTCACACACTTATACCCCGCAGGAGGATTTTTACCTGTATCACGGGTGATATGAACGACACATATAATACGTCACAATGACACTCGACCCGAGTACAAATATTTATCTGTCACATAAATATCTGCCCCGGCCGGGAATCAAACCCGGGACCCCTCGCTTCGCAGGCAGGGTCGCTACCAACTAGGTTACAGCAGGTATATGTACCTGACTGAGAGCGGTGCCTGTTCTTGGTTGAGAGATGACGCATTGGTTATAAAGCAACTTGCCTTCTTCTGGCCCTTTAACAGTCGCGGAAGTGACTTTAAAACAATATTTTATTGTCTGTCGAAAAGCAATATGCATTATCAAAATATAATTATTATTGAAATTCTTGACATTCTGTCGACATTTTGCGTTGACCTATTCAATAAAATATTAATTTTCATGAAATTCTCCGTTCTCTATTGCAAGATTAACTTTGCGAGTGGAATTTCATTAGTCTATTTTCTCTAGCTACATCAAGAATAACGGATTTATTTTATTCAACCTTCGTAGAAAAATTTATTCATATTTTCTTATTGATATGTAAGTAGCTATCGTTAGTTATACTATATCGAAAACATAGAGTAAGAGAGCGGAATAAATTAAAGAAATAGCAAATCATGTCTTTTACTACTTTTACTACTAAAGTGTTTTTTTTATTGGTGTTGATATTAAGCAGTAAATCAGAAATGTTGGGTGCCTTTCCACCATGTGGTATACCGTACATCCAAAGGTTTGATACCAGCAATTATTACTGTATACTCGATTAAGCTACAAAAATAAAAGCCAAGTATACATAAAGAGCAGTTGAACAACGTAATTCTGGCATTTGAGATAATGAAATACTAACTTTATCAAAAATACTAGCTTTTGTCCGCAGCTTCGCCCGTGGTAGAGATCGATTTTTTACAAATTCTACTTTTTTACTTAAAATATTTGCAAATGAATTTTACTAACGCCATCTATTAACAACATCCGGAACTGAATATCTAGCAACTAACAAAATATTGATCTTCCCATGGGGATGTTTTACCGCGGTAAAAATAGCCTACGTTACTCTCCACCCACAAAATACCTATCTCCACACACAAAAACCATGCCATATAACAGCTTCGTTGCGACGTGAAAGACGGACAAACAAACAAACAAACACACTTTCACATTTATAATATTAGTATGGATTTAAGACTGTGTTGTACCGAATTTTATACTTGTACTTAATATTGAGTTCCATACAAGTACATTACCTGAAAACCTGACCTATACCAGCTATTAACCTGAAAAGTTATTAATTCTTTCCACAAAATACATTGCCGCTGGAATTGCTTTTGGTAATTGAAAATTCAAAAACATTGTTCATCTCAGTGACCTGAACACGCAATATTTTAAATAACATCTCGTTTTTACATTGTCTGTACTTGAGAGCTAATAAAATGCAATCAATAATAAAAAGGCAAAAAGGATGTAATGAGTTTTGCGTTGATTTTCTTCTCTACTAATATTAAACACATTATAAACGGCGTATTAGTACGCTCTGATAACATTTATACGTTCTTAGCAAGGGAAGAGGGCTTTTGGTGGGTATGATTTTAAGCACTGAAAATTGAAGGATTGTGGCAACAATCAGCATCTTTAGGACGTCTACAGGAAGCTTCAAGCATAGCTCCATGTTAGTTATTCAACAGAATACCAAGGCAAGGGTTGCTTTTTGGAGCCCGAGTATTGGGTCCCACTTCCCCAAAATAAATTGTATGGTTATGATTTGAGTCACGCTTTGGAATATATGTTTTTATCACCTTGACTGACAAAATCTCTTGATACATGTATGTGCAAAATCCATGCGGTGCATGTATCTCACCTCAACCTAAAATCGATTGTGACATCATTTCACGTGTGTGAAATAATGCTGGTCCACTGCTTCTTTTTTGGTCGCCGACTTAGTGGCTTAACTGCGATTTGTCGACTAATTCATGATAAATAATTCTCAGAGTATAACATTGACATTCCAATAACTAAGCTATGCCTGTCATGTACAATGTATATACTTCTTTACGTCAATATTCACGTAACCTCAATTGAATATGCGGTTAAAGAGGTTAATGCACGTTCCGTATAGTACGTACAGTCGGTGCGGTGCGTTGCTATTACTGGAAAATCGCCAGCGTATCATGCGACACTCGTTATGATACGCGATCGGTGGGAGTACGTATCGTATCAAATTGCGTACTTAAAGGTAATATGTGGCGATTTATCAAATTTCAAAAATTTGTTTTGGACTTTAAACTGTTGTGTTTAAATATTCAGCAGGTATCACGGATCGTGTGAGTTGTTTAGTAATAATGAGAATACTTCCATAAGAATCTTTGTTTTTATTGAACTCTTCGTAACAGTGGTGTTACAAGTTACAACCAATAAACTACCTATAGGTTCTGCAGTGAATAAACCTAATTTGCAGGATACAAAAAAGTTAAACTCACAAAAAAGTTTTTTTGTTGTTGTTGTTAGTCTCATCTATAGTATATGTTGAGTATAGCTTCAAGGCATAATATAATTAACATAACATAATCCGTTTCCCACAAATGTAATAATGATGATTTTTTTAAATAGTATTTTTTGTACTTGAATTTTTTATACTAATTACGCAATAGCTTTTGTAAGTCTCTTGTAAGCAGTGAGGTTTGAAGTTCGCGTAACTATCGCGGCATTTGGTTGCATTGACAGATGTCTGTGGTCATTGCGGGCTGTTCACATCGCTAATTCAATGACGTGCGGTTCTCGTCATATTGATGCGCTTACTGTGTGGTCAGGTAATAAGTTCTGCTGTATATTAAATTAGAATTATATTTGAGATATAATTTGCTTATCTCGTCCTTTCCTAGAAAAAGTTTTTTGTGAGCTTTTGGCTATTTATAATAGTCAGGTATTTGAAAGCCATATAATGTAATTAAGTTGAAACGTGTTTTGTGTTTGGTTTTTTCCTTAGTGTTGTCTAGGTGCTATGTAGAGTCAGGTAAGGATGTATGCAGAAACGTGTTCATAACAAATCAATATAATTTGATTAAATTTTAAGTTACACTATTCGGTATTCCGATAAATTATTAAAGATACCTACTGGACAAATGTTATGTACCTACCTTAACATCGTTTAAAATGCTTATTATGTGGAGGGTACAGTTCTGTATATTATAAGAAAGCAGTCGTTTACTTACCTCTGCTATTAATCACTACTAGATCTTGCATTAATTCATACCGCAGCATTGTATTGATATAGGCTCGAGCATACAAAAAAGGTAACAGATCTATAAATAAAGTTGAGAATAATTTATCTTAATTTAACCTACATTTTCCTATCACGTCGTCGGGAGCGATTCGTTATTCCCGTGCCGCTGACAGCAGCTGTCAAATGGAATGCTCGCTCGCTGATATACTTTATTGCTTGTCGCGTGATATTTGCAATGCCATGACAGATTCATCTTCAACAGTCGCTATTTCCGCATCTTCAACACATATATTTATTCAAAAGAGCCAAAAAATACTGTAACAGAACTATATAGAAAGTTAAAAACTTACTTATTACAAGGTAGAGCTACAAGTATTCTTTCTTACATTAGTTACCTTCATTGAAGTGAAACTTATAAATGCTCGTTAAAACTATTCACATATCAGATAAAATAAGTGTTAATGTAACACGAACGGAACTCACTGAAACTACACAACAACTATCTTTTTCAACAAAGGTTGGAAAAACATTGCTTTAGCTATTGAAACTGTTTCCATACAAAGGCAGCAAAGAGCTTTGACTATAGCTACATTAAAGTCAGGGATGTAACATTAACTGCTTGACCCGTATTTGTATATCACTAAGGTCGAATCTCGTGCAATTGGTGAACGATTCTGTTCGAACTTTATAAGTTTCTGAATACGCAAGTACAGGGATAGGGATAGGACGTCCCAAATTATTGATTCTAAGCGGATCCAGTTGTAGTTTGTTGCGGATTTACTCGCCGCGAATTTTGTGAACGCGGATCTGATTTATAGCGGTCGGAGCGAGCGGTAAACAATTGATGTTGTATTGGTGCAAGAACGAAGTTTACACTTTGTTGTTCTATATCTTAGTGTAAAATAATCATATTGAATAAATTAGGTCATCTTGTTCAACCTTTGAAATTCTTTTAAAATATCATGAACAAAAATAGCAAGTTTAACAATAGACTCTTCCTGACATACCCTCTTCCTAGCAACCCTAAGCCAATGAGTAAAAAAACGAATTACCAAAAAAAAAATACCGAGCAAAGTTCGGTCATCCGGGTACTATCGTAAAAACTGTAAACGCATATCGTTCTTCTTCTTCTTCTAGTTCTAGATCTTAATTTTAGTTCACTTGTCTATTTAAAGTAATCTAGTAATAAGAAAGAGCGGGGCATCCTGACACAGGTATATATTTATTTAAAAGGATGCCCCCACTGTGTATAAACTGCATGTAAAGAATGTGAGAAATAAAAGTATTTTTGTTTTTTATATCGTGTATCTGTGTTTGAACACGGTCGATTGGGGCTTTATTCCCACGGGAGATCCTAAACAAAGGCACTGTTACCAAGCTTCCCTCAACAAACATGATCAACTATTGATGCAATCTCGACATGTAAACATTACATTGATTTTGCTTTAAATGTTTGTTGCCCATACAGACCCGTTCTAGTGGTATCATAACGTATTATACAGGGTGGTCATGCAATCGTAGGAGATATTTCAGGGGGTGGTTCGCCTCGCGATTCTCTGCCCGAATAAACAAAGAAATAATAAAAACATCCATAAATCACAAAGATAATAATATCAAACTAAATACGAAAAATCTCAAAACGTGTGGACACCTTAGCAGCGCGTTGAACTCGCGTTATCAGGTCACTAGGTGAATGACCTGTTACGATTATTTGACGTTTGCGGAGTGTCTTTGCGACGTGCCGACAAAGCGGTGCGGCGGCGGTGCGACTTTTAGGGTCCGTTCACACAGACCGGCTC
This sequence comes from Thymelicus sylvestris, assembly GCA_911387775.1. Classification (NCBI taxonomy): domain Eukaryota; kingdom Metazoa; phylum Arthropoda; class Insecta; order Lepidoptera; family Hesperiidae; genus Thymelicus; species Thymelicus sylvestris. The sequence goes on from OU426893.1 coordinate 888,726, forward strand.
GGAGAGCATCGGCCTGCTTTTTTCTTTTCAACAGACCGGATCGTATACGCTTGTAATTGGCCGGAACGGAGCCGCCAACTATTTCACATAGACCGGCTGGAAGAGATCTGAAAGCGGATGCGGTCGGATGTGCTCGGAGCCGGTCAGATGCGCTCGGAGACGGGTAGATACACTACAAAGGCAGTATCAGTATTCCGCGCAGTCCAAGTTTTGTTTTCGGTGTGTTAATGTGCACGAAATCGAAGCCGACAGGCTGCGCGAGCGAGAAAGAGCACGCAATCGGAGCCGACAAGCTGCACGATCGAGAAAGAGCACACAATTTTTATTTCACACGAAGGGCGTTCAAGCATTCTTGATGACAAAAAAGGTGCACATGCAAAAATAAACTTTACTAAAATTCAAAACTCTGTTTCCAACGTGATAAAAATCTGCTCTCCTCTCCGAGCTGGTCTGTGTGAACGGACCCTTAGGCGGCATGATTCAATGGAAAAAAGCGAGCGTTTGCGGCGCGGCGTGCCTTTGTGGTGTGCCGACAGAGCGGCGGTGTTCTTTTGCAATATGTGGGTTACTAGGTCACCGCTTTCTCGAGCGCAGTGTCTATGATTAATGTATTTTAAAGGATAATTTGGGTAAAAATTAAGGTCAGATTTTTTTTACGTATTCGGGCAGAGAATCGCGAGGTGAAGCGGGGGGTGAAATATCTCCTACGATTGCATGACCACCCTGTATAATGCTAATGCTAGGGTCCAAGCTGTTTGTTATAACAACTTTTATGCCCCAACTCTGAGTCACTAATGGTTACTTAAATCGCTCCTTAGTACAGAATTTGTACGGCGATTCTTTAATCTATCTTTAATCCTACTTATATTTTAACATATATCTATCTCTCATATATGCACGTTCATTATGTCACGTCACGAAATCACAATGATGAAATGTAAGCAAACAGTGTGAATCTGTGTGAATAATGTCTGTGTGATACTTATCGTTGTGACGTTTTGACGCTGCCTTGTCGCAAACACAAAAACACAAATTTGCATTGACAGTGGCGTTTGATAGACTTCGGATTATCGCTGCGTCACTGCTGAGAGATAAGTAATTCAATCCATGGCAAAGTTATTTTAAACTGAATTCAAAAAAGGGGGAGGTTCTCAATCTTAATATATATAAATTACGTGTCACGTTGTTTGTCCGCGATGGACTCCTAAACTACTGAACCGATTTTAATCAAATTTGCACACCGTGTGCAGTTTGATCCAACTTGAAAGATAGGATAGCTTACATCTCAAAATAAAAAAACTTTTGACAGAACGAAGTCTGTCCGGGCAGCTAGTTCAACTGTATTTTTTACCTGACTGTCAAAGGAGGGTTATTTATATTTTATTTATTTAGGTATTATATAACCTCATAAATTTTTACTGGGTACCGATTTTGATGATTCTTTTTATATTCGAAAGCTGGTGCTTATCACGTGGTATTTATGTAAATTTGAGCGAGATCAGAAGAGGTTTTTGAATTATCCCCAAATTTTTTCACACCTTGGTTCACGTTACTGATGTTTTAGCAAGGATTCCTATTTTTTTCTAGTAGGTAATAAATATAGTCTATGTTACTCAGGAATAATGTAGCATTCTAATGGTGAAAGAATTTTTAAAATTGGTTCAGTAGTTTTTGAGTTTATTCGTTGCAAACAAACAATAATCTAAATTTTACTAACAAAAAATAACCGACTTCAAATTCTCAAAAACTACTTGTCAGATCTCGTTCAAATTTATGTAGGACCACATGACAAGCACCAACTTTCTATTAAAAAAAGAATAATCGAAATCGGTTGACGTGATATTGACTTATTCGTCAATTTGTCGCGCACATCTTAACACAAATTTACGACTTATGTAGTTTTCTCATGGATTCCATAGTCAAATCTCAATAAAATTTATGTGGGACCACATGACAGCCATCAGCTTTCGATTAAGAAAAGAATCATCAAAATCGGTTCGCCCAGTCCAAAGTTCTGAGGTAACAAACATAAAAAAAAAATACAGTCGAATTGAGAACCTCCTCCTTTTTTTGAAGTCGGTTAAAAATACAAAGCTTTCATCTTTATAATATTAGTATAGAGGTATAGATAATGCATATTTAATTGACTTTGATTGTTCATTAACGTTGATGATGTCGTCATTTTATTACTTTGTAGAGGCTACAATATATATTCATTACGGACTTTTATTACCAAGCAACCTTCTTCATTATTAACTTCAAGTAAACTCCTACACTAAAATACTACTCTAAAACTTGTTACAAGACTGTTTCTTAGAAAGTTGGTGAAGTTTTTTGGAAAAATTTAGATTATTTTACCAGATTATACCGCCATAAAAATGCACTTGGCACAGTTATCTGCATCCACTGAGACAGAAAATAATTGCAAACTAAGATTTCAAGATTTATAGACAGAATATTTAAAAGGGTCGTAAGAGTGTTCGCTTACGGAAATTGTGTGAAAGCTTAGCAAGGTCCTGTATTTTTTTAAATATTCTGATTCCATTTAGTTTGATATCAATTTCAAAGTCTCTTTCAACCCAAATGTCCTTTTAAATGTTCAAAGTCAACAACGCTGCGTCGTTCATTTTCCTCACAAATAGTCATACTTTAGCTATTGACTTGTAAAAGAGGACACCGTCATGGGAATTTATGCATAAAGTAGGCGTGGCCACCATCTTTTGTTTTCTATGTTCAGATTTCGACCGTCATTCAGGTCACAAGAACAGCACAGAAAAACTACGGAGTAGTACTTATTATTAATTTTTATTGCATCTAAAAATTATAAAACAATTACTTTAAAAAAAATTGAACCAACGAAAAAAAACTGAAAAGCGAAAAATAAAATAAACCAATTAGTATTATAATTTAAGATCCTAAATTAACAGTAAATAAATAATTTTGAGGCGGTGCCAAACAGATGAAAAACAAACAATTGCGGATCAAGGATAGTAGAGTAATGTAATGACTTCTTGTATAAAAATTGTCAGACAGCACCTACTAAGCGTGCGCTCGGAAGCGAACAACATAAGCGCCAAACTTTTTTTATTTGGTTTTTAAAAACTACTATATGGATTTTCACAAAAATATATGTGAGTTTACATTATTTACATCATATTATAATTTTCAATTTCAAATGTCAAGGGAAAACAATAATTATTAAAAAATTCTTTTTTTCTTTTTCATCTCTATTTCTTGGCTGGCAACGCATCAGTGATGCCTTTGGTGTTGATGAGGTCCATAGGCAACGATAGTTACTTACTATCAGGTGGATTGTCAGCTCGTTTGCCGGCTATTTCCATAAAAAATAATTAAAAATCGTCATATAAATTCTTTCATTGAATAGTAGCATTTGTCAGTTAACCATTTAAGTAACTCTTTTTAAATTAAGTGAAAGTTAAGATTTTAATGTTTTCAATGATTTTATTGTTATATCATTACACACATGACGTGAGTCGAATTTTTTGAACGTATCGCTGATCCAGAAGGTGGTACCATGGTACACATAGTCGGTTAGGGTATCTGGTTGCAAAATAACAATTATTTTTCTTTTCCTGAAAAAGGTGCAATCTCATATATGCATATACCTACCAGTCAATGACACTAATTTTAGCTTCCTAAAGAGAGGTTTGCAGCTAGTGTCTGAGGTAACATTACACATAGTGCGTATACATCGTTTTTTAACAATGAAGATTTTATTGAAATCTGTAGAGTTTCCTCATAAAACTATACCATAACTTATATTAGAGGCAACATCAACATAGCCGTGGTAGGCTTTTAAGGTTGCTGACATATTACTTATTTTTGGTAGAACGAAACGAGAAATTTTTGTACAAAGTTTGATGATGTTGAAGAGAATAAATAATCTAGACACGGGGTAGCGTGTAAAGCCAATTTCAAGCTAACAGTATTGGCGCACCTCATAACTCAAAAACTATTCAACATAAACCTGTCAAATTTGGCTCATTTATTGAAACTTGCGAAATACATATGTGTTCCAAATTTTATATACACATCTCGAACGGTTATTTAGATATTAACGTCCAAAAATCGTCACTCACCCACTATCACTGACTGACCTATAGATCAAAACTCGAACTCAGTTCCAGATGAACTAGAAAGTTAAAATTTGGCATCTAGATAGGTAATCGGGTGAATACAAAGAAATAAATCAGAAAGTAGTTAATTTTTATTATAATTTTTCAAAAAATTGTTTCTATTAGAAACACTTATAATGCCTGAAATTTAAGAGTAGCAATAAAAATTTGATGACATCTGGTCATTAAGTGGATTTCAAGGTGAATATAATTATAACGAAACATATCGGTTTTAGTACTTTGTAAAGCTTTCAACGAGGGGAAGATGTTCAGTGTTCCAAGTGCCCGTGGGAAAGTGCATATCATTTACGTATATTTAAGTGCAGATTAGTGGTTTGTCCAGAGACGTTATTTCCAGTGTATTACGTCGTTTCATTTTTAATGTGTGAAAAAATATTTTTTTCTAATCTTGTACGGGCGTGTACACAAGAAAATTTTGTATTATTTCCGAAATTATACCAGTTTAAAGTGATTCGAAGTATGTATATTGTGGCACGTTATGTCATCGAACACAAACTACTTATAACTAGTAAGAGTATAGTTGACTATCGTATTTATTAATATTACGATATTATAACTGGGATTTAGTATTAATAATATTTCAATATTTAGTGGACATCAATAGTGGAACATTATTACTTATAAATAATGAAATAATGGGTATTTCGGACCACGGCGCACTAACTACAGATTTAGTTGAAGAGCACTATAACAGTTCATGTATAAGGTAAATAATTAATCAGTAACGTTATGAATAAATACCTTCTAATAATTTCTGTACAAAAAGTAATGATATCCCATCAAAAACATAAATGTGAAGTGAGAGCCAGTTAAAAAAAAAGAATTGAGATCTAAATGGGTGCCAAGTTCTGTGTAGAAAAGCCTAAAATTTTAGTCACAAGAACATGTAATTCAAGCTTTACATTTGAATAAATAATAATAATATTATCGTTGGAAGGTCGAGGAGGGTCATAGGTTTTACAGTTGGTTCCTCTTAGTATCTTTTAAATTTTGGATCTGTTACTTATTTATGAATTATTATTATTATTATGTTATTATATCTAGGAATGGGTCATGCGTGTTATACAACTCATTATCACTTCCCTTTGAACACGCGGGCGAAGCCGCGGGTAATAGCTAGTACTGTATATACGTATATTTACAATCTGAGTGTGGGTGTATGTTTTAAATCTTTATAAATAATGTATTGACTTCCCTTTAAGGGAGGATTTTCAAAAACATGGGTTAAAGTTAACTTTGGTTCATAACAATTAACTTACATAAAAAAAAATATTACTGTTAAGGTACTTGAACGCAGCCCTCTGTGTTAGGTATTGAGGTAGATTAATATTATGTCAATACTCTTTATTCTTACTGGCATGTTTTAATACTTGTATTAAGTGTTAAAATTCAATTGACGAATATATCAGACATCAGATACTTTAGACGTATTTAATTTTTCACTATCCTATATTTTTATAATATTTTCCTACATGGTAGCAGAGTGTGGTTAGGTGGATATGTTCAGTGACAAATAGATATCTTCTCCGTTAAATATTTGCCGGTAACCGAGTTATTTGCCGGCCCGGTTAAAGTATCTCCGAAAGTGTCTTCGTGTTCGTTCAAATTGAAGAAGTTGACGGGACGAGCGAATTACTCTTCATGGAAGTTTGGTGTGAAAACGTATCTACAGCACGAAAACTTGTGGGATTGCGTAGAACGTCCGGACGGCACCAAACCAGATTCAAGTAAGGACGTCAAAGCCCGTACAAAAATCATCCTTCTTCTCGACCCCGTGGACTAAGTGCATGTTCAAAATGCTGAGACCGCGAAGGATGTATGGATGAATCTTGAGAAAGCCTTTGACGACAACGGCCTGACTAGAAGAGTCGGACTATTGAAAGACTTGGTCACAACTACGTTAGAAGGTTGTGGTAATAGTATTGAAGAAATACGTGAATAAAATAACAAGCTGTGCAGCATCAACTTTCAGATTGAAGACGAGTGGATTGGTAGATTGAAGTTGGCCGGACTCCCCGATACTTATAGGCCAATGATTATGGGTTTAGAGAGCTCTGGAATACCCATCACTGCGGAAGCTATAAAGACAAAACTAATCCAGGAGGTTAAAAGTATAGAGCCCTCGACTTTTTAAACTAACAAAAAAAAGTATAGGTCTGCACGGGGCCAAAGCCCTCGTTGTTTCAATTTCACTAAGTATGAACAAATAAGCCGATACTGCATAGCTCCGAGAAAGTCCAGTACTAAAAATGATGTAAAGAGTCAAAAGTGTAAGAATTATAATACTTTTATTGCAGCTTTTTCAGCATTCAAGGAAAACAGCATGAGCAATGACAGGTATATAAATTCCGGTGCAGCAAAGCACAAGACGAATAGGAGTGATTGGCTGTATGATATTCAGACTCCTCCTATATCTAAAATTACTGTGGGTGACAAGAAGTCGCTGCCAGTTGTGAGTATGGGACATGTTAATGTAAACTGCGGTGATAATAAAATAGAAGTTCGAAATGTCCTCTATGTTCCAGATATAGCTGTTACCCTACTCTCAGTAAGTGTAATTAGTAAGAGTGGAATCAAACTGTTGTTCAACATCAATTACTCTAAAGCTGACGAAGTTGGTTTGTATGAAAGTGACTTCCAACCCCTATTTTTACCCCTTAGGAGATGAATTTCAAAAAATCCGTTCTTAGGTGACGTCTTCCTGGCAATCTCCTTGAAAAATTTCATTTTATTCATACATAAAAATTATTAAATTTTATTTATACATAAAAATGTAAGAAACTACCGAACCGAATAAAAAGCGGCGAGTCTCCTTTTGCTTTTATATATATAGATAATGTATTACGCAACTGAACAGTAATTTAATTATTAATTCTCTTACATATCATCAAACATTTTTATTTAAATACAAATAATAAAAATATAAATAATTAAACAAAACTACTCCATTTCTCTGTGCTATTTAGTTTTCCCCATTTAACGTTTTGACAATCATAAGCAAATGTCAAAAACTTTATACGCTACTTCAAATTCTATATTAAAAATCGTGTAAAAAATAGCGCAGAGAGACATACGTCCGACGTCCATGAAGACCGCAGTCGACTGAACGCACATCATAAAGACAGTGTGGGAATGAGTTTTTGTATGAAAATTGTGAGACAGCTATACTGAGCGTGCGCTCGAAACTGACCGACGTAAGCGCCAAACAACGTTTTTATTTGGTTTTTAAAAACTGCTTCATGTTTTTTCACAAAAATATACGTGGATTTAGATTTGATAATGTTCTATGTTTTAAAAAGAATTCCGTGCAAAAATTACTTAAAATATCGCGGTGGCAAGCTATAATGTAAATAATTAGAGCCTACTTTATGATTTTTTTCTATCGAGAAAATTTCACGTTATCGTGTTTTCATTTTCGAGCAGATTTAAAGTAGATAGTCAAGAAACATATACCTAAGTATTACACTAATAGCGTATAAACTTTACGAGATATATGGCAAAGAAAATCAACCAAACGGGCGCGGTAGCGCCTTAACTACAGCAAAAATTACTGTTACTCAGCGTGTTCGAGAAACAAAGTAAGTTAATCTTTGATGCACGAGGATCAGTAAAACGGACGTATACCTAAATAATAAATGCAAAACTCCAAAATTTTTATTAAGTAATTCAGTAAAAGGTCACTAGTGGAGAATAGCTCCGTCCGTTTTCATCGACTTTTAAGTTCCTCAATAAAGATTGAATAAATAAGTGAAATAACAGAGAAGGCCTTTCAGCAATACAAATGATTACACCAGCGATACACTTAAAGACAATATCAGCCAACTTAGGTCGTGGCTAGCCGTGGGCGGTATTGCAGTGGTCAATCAATAAAATTCACTCGCAGACGATTTTCGTGGCAGGGAGCCGAATTACGGCCATTCGACAAGATTAACGAAATTTCGATAGCTTTGAGCTCGCTCTATTCAATATTTCCATTGAATTCGCTGAAGGTGCTATATCAAAGCCTTTTGCAATGTTCCAACGTAGATTTTAAACACTTGAAATAGAAAATAAGCTTACTAAAAGAAATCATGTCGATATTGAATAAAGTTTGTATAAGATACATATTTTCATATTTAAAGTAATGTACAACATACTATAAGAAAATTCAAAGTACATCCCACGCGTCGAAAATGTTGGGAAAATATCATCTTCTTAAATTATTCAACTCATCGAATAAACTCCACCACGTACTTCAACCATTCATAGAAAATGTAATTCCAATACAATATTATTAAAACGTATAACATAATGTATGCCTACTCATGATATTGTATGCCGATATATTTAGACCCATCTTATTGTTATTTACACAATACTAAAACACAACTTCTATTTTTTGTCTGTATGTTTGTCTAAGTTTATACCTGGAACTGTTGAACCAATTTTAATGGGGCTTCCACTGGAAGATAGATGAGGTTATAGTGCAACACACAAGCTACTTTAAATCCCGGAATTCTCACGGGATCGGGATTTACGCGGAAAAATCTTCCATGCGAACGATTTCGCTACTTTATATTATGATGTACATATTGTGTTATACACACTAATATCATCGTAAAAGTTATAAGATGTCGTCTACGACACACGCCTGTAGCAAGTCTACGACGTAGCTATACGGCTACGGGAGTGCGCTACGACGCTTTGAATACAGCCGCGATCAATTCAATTCAAACGTACACGATTTAGAAGCAAAGGACCGATTCGGAGCTATTCTAGAGATTTCTGTAACTTTAGCTTCGTGATATCTAATCGAAGATTCGCTCAAATTCCGGGAATTACCTTGTTGCAACTTACGAAACAAAGTTATTAAAATGCCAGGCTTTTGTAGATGAGTCCCAGTTCTCCTGCTTTCTATTTCTTAAAGTTATGTAACAAAAAAAACCAAAATGAAAACAATCTTCTAACAATATTTGAGGACTTGCTAGAACTGAAATTTGAAAAATAAAGAACTAATCTGAAAGAATAATATGTGTGTCTTCAAGTTAAGAATGAATTGACTTTTACTAATGTAAGTTAATGCGCTTTACCATCCACGACTTCATTTCCGCTTACCATCAGGTGGTTTGTAGTCAAGCACTAGCTCAGTAAAAATACCCTTTCAAATAAATAAATAATTTTCCAAATCGGTTAGTAAATTTTAAGAAGATTAGAACTTCTTCTTCTTCAACACGTTGAGGAAAAAATATTGTAATGGAACCGAAATTGATGGAGAATTTTGCACTTTTTGAAAAAAGTTAATTTTTTAAACTTTCACGCGAACAACGTATGTGGACGTCACGTATTGGCAGATTATAATATGGCACAACGAAATACCATGTCTATACAAAACTCAATTTATTGATCACAATGTCATGGTACGGTGTCTGGCCATACAAATATTTAAAAGTTGGACTATTGCGCCACAACCTCATTATCAAACATAGAGCTACGATATTGATATGTTCAAAATCATCGTCAATCAATCGTTAAAGTGCTAAGAAATAAACCCAATAAACAAGTGAGTTCTACATACATCAATTTTCAAATCGAATAACTCAAGAGCAACCTTTAAAGGTTACCTTTCTCTACCTACGTGCAATATATACCAATATAATTATGGCTATCATTTATGTCCACTAATGGTCACCCATTCTGGAAAGACGCCGGCACACGACATTGCTTAATTAACATAATACATCTCGCTTCGTAGAAACCCCGCTACAGGGAGATTGTCCCTAATTATTCTAATGAGATATGAGATTTCTGTAGATATAATAATTTAGATTCTCTCTTTTAAGAAGTAATTTTCGGATATTAAATCTACATTATACTTGAGGTGGGGTTCGAAATATTTTTAGATATTATTATTATTATCAAATTGCAAGCAAAACCATCTCTCATACCTTATTAATTATATAGGCCAGTTTAATATGAACTCATCTTAATAATTCTAATGTTATTTGATTACAAAGATATTAAATATTTCTATTAATTTAATAAGCTGATTTTAGTTTCAAAATATATGAAATCCGTACTGTACTTAATTTAATTTATTTTAATTTATCTATCACGTTTTAATATAGCGTACCATTGTTATTCAATAATGGCCTCTATAGAGGCCCCTATAGGCTTTTCAATTATAAGAGGCGTGACCTGAAAGAGGTCTTTAATACGAGTAGGTTATAGTTGATAAATACAACACATTCATATTATTTATTTTATTTTCAAATTCCAATGTCACGTGATTCGATCTTGCTTACTACAGATAACATTATAAACATCTAAATCATGATGTAATTGAAAAACAAGTTTCAAGAGTATATTTCCTATAGTTTCGGAAAAAAGTGGCTGTGACATACGGACGGACGGACAGACAGACAGACATGACGAATTTATAAGGGTTCCGTTTTTTGCCATTTGGCTACGGAACCCTAATTATGGTATAAGCGGTCCTGCGTCTTACACCCGCTCCAAGGTGCGTCAATCACAGATTGTACAGAAAGGGAAGCCAACGCGTTATGAGCTCAGCCTCAGGGTTGTACCGCGAGTAATCCCCAGCTTAGCGGTACACATGTAGTACCTTATTACCCATGCATGTTCCACTTGATTGTGATTAATTAATATTCCTAACCCCAAGCAACCCCGCCCGCTCATCCGTTATACAACACCTCGGGTGGATTAGGCTAAGTCGATATAAATTGGCTGAGATATTTAAATGTACATCTTATGTACAGTCACCGAAAGAATTAAGTATGCAGGGAATGATTCTAAAACATTCTGTAATGTTTAAGTATTTTGTTTAGGTACTTACCTTAGTATTTGCGATTCTTATCAGTAAGCTATAGTCGGTCTATGAGCGGTGATAAATGAAAAAGTAAATGAAATCAATTTTCATGCGAGTTATTCTCGTAATTAGTAATAAGGATTTTAAAGTTATTTTTTTACATGTTATTTTAAATTAAGGTTTCTTTTTCTTGCTTTCTGCTTTTTTGCTTTAAATATTGAATTATCATCGGTCCTCGATAAGTCTACGAAGTTTAAAAGAAATCTGAACGATTGAAGTGGGTCAAAATCAAATCGAAAGGAGTCGGTTACAAGTTACAAACAAACAAACAAATAAATAAACAATTAAACATACATATATACATACATACATACAGGTGAAGCTAATAAAAGCGTGTAAAAACAAAAATATACCTATAAAAGGAAATTTGCCTATATTATACCTTTGGATATTATCCTCATTGAATTTGTATGGTAGGTAATTTAATATTCTTGTCATCTTCTCTCATAATAAAATGTCTGCAATCAACGATAATTTTAAATTTATATAATCCTGATTGTATGCCTACAGTTGCTTTATAAGGACAACATACATTACATTATTATTTACATTCAAAATTATTTAAATTCATATCAATCCATTAGCAACCGTGGATTTCGGGGGCTTCAATCCGCCTCTCCATTGAGGTTTTGCTTAAAATTTCACATGCAACAAGATGAGCATTTTATATAATAATATTTTGGCAAAGGGAGATCTCCCGCCAGGCGAGGTGTGTTGCCTGGGAGGCGGCCGAGCCCCGACTGATCTTGTCGGAGCGTTTGTATATATACTAGCGATCTTGGAAAACTTCGATAGCGTGATTCAGGTTGGCGTGACGTCACCGTGTGACGTGTGCGCGTCGTCGCCACAATATAAAACATGGATGTAATTTATAATCTCACCAAAAACATTTCAGGTTGCCATGACTCACAAGGTCTTTAATGTTATTTATCACATTGAAAAAGTTTGATTGAATAGCGAAGGACATTAATGTGCATGGCTTAGCAATACGAGCCTTATTTCTAAAAGCATCTTGTATTACTAGACCGATCGTAGAAGGATTGCATTGCATGACAAAATTACTTAATATCTCACCATGTTCATGATTATTTAGTGATTCGGTCGCAAATAAAGAATTTGAGCTTATTAGCAATATTCACAACGAAGCTAAGAGGATTTGAACATACGACGAAACGGTTTATTAAAAAACCGGGCAGGTGCGTGTCAGGCTACCGCGCAATTTAATGTTCCGAAGTAGTAAGTTTATCGACTATTATTCATTAATTACTTATGCTAACATAGCCGTGATAGTTTTCCCTGTGAATTCATCATATTGCCTATTTTAGAGAATATTTTCACTTGTCCACGGACAGACGGACAGAAGGACGGATATGACGAAACTATAAGGGTCAATACCATTTTTACTTCGGAACCCTAAAAAGGTAGGCGCTTGCCCCTAGATATTTGACGCTAGAATTGCTGGCTAAATATTAATTTCCCTAGACGTCTTAGGGTCTTAATTTCATAAAAATATAAAATCCCTCACAGAGCAGACTTCTCTTTTCATTTGACTCACTAAATTATGCCATTAGCGTCGTTTTGGATCTCGGCAATGTAAATCTTTTGTTCGTTTAGTCCTGCTGGCCCCTCATGGGACCTCCTTAGTTCTTTGTCAATTTTTTATCACCTACTGTTCCTTTTGAACTTATTTCTTTAATAAGCGTATTCTGCCATACTGTGGTAGAAGCTAGACAATGCCTGAGCCCCGTTTCATGTTATTGTAAATTCGTTATATTAATTATTTTCCGTAGTGATGTAAGGTAGGCCTTTATGTAATGTATTCTGTTGTCAAAATTCTTTGTAATTAAATCTACTTATGGCTGTTTTAATACCCTATCTATCCATAATATAAATTTAACACACATCCACTAACTAATGGGTAAAGTAGGATTACTCATATTATAAATATGTACCTACAGTGACGGCGTTAGAGCCACTGAAGCCCTATGCAAGAATATTGGGGCGCCACATAAAAATTGAGCTTTTTTGCTCGAAAGTTTTTTTACTGAACCAATGAGAAAGTTTATTAAGAATTTTATTTTTCCTTTTTTATGCTCCTCAACCACAAATATGGCGCCTCTCGAAGGGCGCCCTAAGCTGTCGCCCTACCGCCCTAGCCCTAACACCGGCTCTGAATGTGTAGTGAAGATGTACGAATGTTTGCTACGCTTTCACGATAACACTATTGAATGGATTTTCATGAAATTTTACATACAAGTAGACAATAATCTGGAATAACATGTAAGGTACTTATAATTCAGGATACCATGGGCAAAGCCGCGTGCCGAACGCTAGTACGATAATATTTTAGCGCCACTGTTATTTGTATGAGAATAATTCTATAGCCAGTGGATATTTGCCAGGCCTGAGTTTGCAGCTCATTTGTGGCTTCGTGTTTGCCGAAAGCTCGATTATTTTGATCATTATTAGTATTTGCCAATGATACTATTTACTCAGAGTAATACTGATTTTCCAATGAAATAGTTTGGCAATTAAATATGAGTGAGAGATTGGGTCTGGGTAAATGAGCTAATGATATTCTACTCGCTTGCTAATGATATAACATATTTGATAATAATTTATTGATGACAAATTGTGATCGTTTGCGATATACTGAAAGCGTACGACGTACTGCTTGGTTGAAAATTATTTTCAGGAGATTAACATTCAAAGCACTAGGTTGTTATCCCGATTTAGCCCTACGTAAGTTTATAAAATATCTTGTTGCTTTTGATGTTATTTTGGCAGTAAATTTAATTTTCTTAGCGTCTACATTTCAGGATCCATTAGATCTTAAATTTCTATCAAAATCCTAGAAGACTAAAAAACGCGCCCTAAAACCTATTACGTTAAGTACATTTTTAGGATTATTAGATTATTAAAATGTATTTATTTATAGCTATTGTACTTTGAATCTTTAGTATTCTTAGCATAACCATTATTCCTTAGTCATAACATAAAAACTTAGGTCTCGAGAAACTTTGCGTGAAACGTTCAAAGAAATAGGTATACTTACAGTAGCTTCACAGTATATTTATAGTAATGTGGTTTTTATACGGAATAATATAAGCGCGTATAAACAAAATTGTGATATCAATAACCGCGAAACCAGAAGAATGCACCAATTAGTAACGCCATTTTATCGTCTTTCTAAAGTGCAGCGATCTTTTATGGGGCTTGGTGTACAGTTCTATAATAAAATCCCGAAGTTAATACGTGATTTGCCAGTGGAATTGTTTAAGAAACGTGTAAAATCTCAACTTTTAGGCAAAGGTTACTGTAGATGTGTACTTAAATGACAAAGAAGCATGGAAATGACCTGCTCTGCAACCAGTTCCGTACAAGCTAGTTTTTTTTTTTTTTTGTAATAAATATATCAATGTATTTTTATTTTTAAAAGATGTGCTGAGGAGTTTATTTACGGCTTTTCTTCTCCTCCATGACAAAGCACCTTTGCAAAAAGCTGGTTGATTAAAAAAATGACGTGCATAAGTGTATTAAGGATACCCATATGAATAAATGATTTTGAATTTGAATTTGAATTTAAAGCAAAATGTTGGTGTTAAGAGCTGCTTTTAACTCAACCCAAGTTCGCCCTAACACAAAATACAAACACATCACGAGCCTTAGAACACTCACAATAACTGAAGCGTTTCAATCCGTTCAATAGACAAATCCCATTAATGTTCATATCGCACCGTATTGTTTTGACAAGCTTTGCAACAACCACAAAACCTCACGAGACAACAATTGAGCCCGATGTATCCAATCAGATTACCATAAAGCCTTGACAATCCTATCAGAGCGTTTAACCCTACACCACAGAGACGTGTTCCTGTCACGTGGATCAAATGGATGGCAGTTGCTGTGTTGTTCTCATATTACATACATCACATACAATTATATATGTCGACGCATTTGCGTTGAAGTTTATTTTACACAAATATTTTATTATTTATTTCAATTGAATTTAAGGTTGATTTGATTTAATTTGATTATTTTTTAAAATTATTGTTATTTAATTTATTGATGAATTATAATGAATCATTAATTAATTTAGGAATTTTACAAGAATATGTTGTGTAGTTAAAATATTTAAAAAGCAGCGATGGCTTCTACAGGTTTTTAATTTCAGTAGTTGTAATGACACATCTGATTGTTATGGCGCCATAAGAATCATTGTTTATCGTTGCTTTTTCAATATCCGTTTTGTTAATAATGTGTTATAAAATGAGTTCATTAATCTACAGTTAATCTTAAAATAATTCGTGAATTGTGAACAATCAATTTGAATTATTAGAATTAAAAAGTTAAATCCTTTCTACACATTTGATTGTTTGGGCGGCCAGAGGGCGCCATAAGAATAATTGTTTATCGTTGCCTTTTCAATATCCGTTTTGTTAAAAATGATTTATAAAAAGGGTTAATTATTTCGACAATTATTCTAATATTAATTTGTGAATTGTGAAGTGTTAATTTGAATTATTAGAATTAAAAAGTGAACACGTTGTGGTTAAATTCCGGTGCCGGACGTTCGTTCGCCATGATGTTTTTTGGTTCGGTGACCGATGCGACGGTGCCGACAGTCGTTGAGGCATCAGACACTTTTAATTTTGGTTCTTGGACCGAACGGGCGTGTCTTGTAAGTACCACTTATTAATTCGTAATAGTTCATAGTTAATAAGTTTAAATTATTGTAAAAGTTTAAATCTTTTTGTTTTAAATAAAGTGTTTTGCGATTATTATTGTGTTTTCATCATCTGGGTCATATCATGAGTGAAAATAATGAGAGTAGTGACGTCAGCAATGCTGACGTCACTCTTTCTAAAAACTCTGTTGGAATAAATGCTTCGTTATCAGAATTGGGAGATCCACCCACTTCTTCTAGGCATCCTGATACACCTTCTGTAGCAAATACTTCTGTTAGCGGGGTTCCAACTGAGTTCTTTGCTCAGATGATGCAAATGATGAAACACGTGACGGATCGTATGACGACATTTGATTCTAAAGTGAAAATTAACGATATTTTTTTGCCATCATACGATCCAGACAGTAATATAGGAATCCGTGAATGGTGTAAACATGTGACCACTGCAATGGATACGTACAACCTGAGTGATTATGATGTGCGAATGAAAGTAGGTAGTTTATTAAAAGGTCGCGCGAGGTTGTACGTAGACAGTTGGCTGGTGTCTACGGGATCTTGGGGGGAGCTTCGCGATATTTTGATCACGACGTTTGAACCAGAAAGTCTATATTCGCGAGATATAACTCGGTTTAGAGAACACGTTTACGACAGTAGTAAAAATATTGCGCAGTTTCTATCTGAGGCCTGGGTATTATGGCAACGTGTAACTAAAGATAAGTTAACGAATGATGATGCGGTTGAGGCTGTCATTGGTTGCATTAATGACGAACGTTTACGAATTGAGTTATTAAATGCACGTGCGAAATCCGTGCCTGAGTTAATTTCTGTTGCTTCATCCATACGTCCAACAAAACGTGTAAATTCGAATCAGACGTCACAAAATTTAAATAAACGCCCGCGTCTAGCGGAAAAATCTAACTTGTTTTGTCAAGTGTGTAAGAGAACTAATCATGACACACGTGACTGTCGTTTTGCAAACAAAAGCACAGTTCCTCAGCCGCGCCATGATTCCAACAATGGTACGCAAAATCTCGTCAAACCTACCTGCACATTTTGCTCCAAAGTCGGTCATACGTATGTCACATGTTATAAACGCGAACGCGCTGTGATTTCAAACGTAAATTGCGTTGGTAAACCGAAACTTACTTGGATACCTATAACTATCGGAAATTTTGAATTTACTGCAATTTTTGATAGTGGAGCGGAATGTTCATTGGTGCGCGAGTCAGTAGCTGCGAAAATTCCGGGTAAGCGCGTTAATAAGGTCCATTACTTGAAGGGCATTGGGCAGTTTACGTTGGTATCTTTGACTAGTTTAACTGCCATTTGTGAAATTGATAATTTACGCGTGGAACTGCATTTTCATGTTGTTCCAGATTATGAGATATGCTCTGATATATTGATCGGTACTAATCTTATAAAGAATACAAATTTAAGTGTATTATTTACGTCTCAGGGTGCCAAACTGCTTCATCAACCGATGGTCTATCACATGCAATCACAAGATGAGAAATTTGATAAACTTAATACGGACTTATCTAGTGAGGATCAGATAAACGAATTAAAAATATTGTTGACCAAATATACACATTTGTTTATTCATGGATATCCTCGTACTCGAGTTAACACAGGTAAACTAGAAATTCGTTTAAAAGATCCCCATAGATATGTAGAGCGCAGGCCGTACAAGTTGAGTCCTATTGAAAGGGAGAAAGTTAGAGAAATTGTGACAGAGTTGTTAGAACATAATATTATTAGAGAGAGTACCTCTGCTTTCTCCAGCCCTATAATTCTAGTAAAAAAGAAAAACGGACAAAATCGCATGTGTGTGGACTACCGGGAGTTGAATAAAAACACCCTTAGGGACCACTATCCTTTACCTATTATTTCCGATCAAATCGATCAATTATCGGGAGGTTTCTACTACTCTACTTTTGATATGGCAGCGGGATTTCATCAGATCCCGGTGTCAGAAAATTCCATAGAGAAAACTGCCTTCGTAACGCCCGATGGCCTTTATGAGTATTTAGCCATGCCGTTTGGGTTAAGTAACGCTGTTTCCGTCTACCAAAGATGTATTAATAGAGCTCTAGGGCCTCTACTTTACGGTTCCGATCCATTATGTCAAGTTTATGTAGATGACGTGCTAACAAAATGTAAAGACTTTTCAGAGGGTCTGTCACGCATTGAGAGAATACTCATAACTCTACAAGAGGCTGGGTTTTCGATCAATGTGGAGAAGACAGTTTTCTTTAAACGTTCTATTGAATACTTAGGCAATATTATATCAGACGGACAAGTTAGTCCTAGCCCGATGAAAGTAGAGGCCTTAACGAAAGCTCCTATTCCCACAACCGTTAAACAAGTAAGGCAATTTAACGGATTAGCCGGATATTTTAGACGTTTTATACCAAACTTTTCGCGTGTTATGGTACCATTGTATGAGTTAACGAAAAAGGACGCGAAATGGGAATGGGATACAAGGCATGATCAGGCTAGAAATTATGTTGTTCAACACTTGTCTACTGCGCCGACCCTTTTGATATTTCAGGAAGACGCTCCGATTGAACTCTACACCGACGCAAGCAGCATCGGCTATGGGGCGGTGTTAGTGCAGATAGTCAACGGGCGACATCATCCAGTCGCCTACATGAGCCTCCGTACCACCGAGGTTGAGAGCAGATACCACTCGTACGAACTTGAAACCTTGGCGGTAGTAAGAGCAATCAAACATTTTCGTCAATACTTGTACGGGCGGAAATTTAAAGTCATCACAGACTGCAATGCGCCAAATTCAAGAAGGACTTACTTCCACGAATCCATCGCTGGTGGGCGTTTCTTCAAAATTATGATTTTGAGATAGAGTACCGTAAAGGTGAAAACCTTCAGCACGCCGATTTTTTCAGTAGAAATCCAAATATGGAGAGTGCGGTCAATATTTTGACTAGAGATACACAATGGATTCAAGTAGAGCAGAGACGAGATGGTGATTTACGCTTACTTATTGATGGCATTGCCAACGGCAACCCATTAGATAACTATCTCCTGGTGGAAGGCGTGCTCAAGAGACGTCTTACTGACTCACTATTTGGCAATTATGAAGCCATCGTGGTACCAAAGTCATTCCAATGGAGTTTAATAAACTCTTATCATACTGCTCTACAACACCCAGGATGGGAGAAGACATTGCATAAACTGAGAGAGTCTTACTGGTTTGATAAGATGAGTTCTATAGTTCGAAAGTTTGTGGCCAATTGCATAGTATGCAAAACGTCGAAGGGTCCATCTGGTGCCACGCAAGTGCAACTTCACCCAATACAAAAACCAACTGGGGCATTCCAAGTAATTCATATGGATATCACAGGCAAATTGGACAGTCAGAACGAATATGTGATTGTCACCATAGATGCATTTACCAAATATTTGCTCCTCAGTTACTCAAATGATAAGAGCCAAAGCAGTTGTCTCGCCGCATTAAAACGCACCATTCATTTATTTGGAACACCTGTACAAGTAATAGTAGACGGAGGAAGGGAATTTTTAGGTGATTTCAAAAACTATTGTGACAACTTTGGTATCAACATTCACGCAATTTCACCAGGGGTAAGCCGAGCGAATGGACAAGTTGAGCGCGTAATGGCTACATTGAAGAACGCGTTGACTATGGTTAAAAATTATGAAACCGAAAATTGGCAAACTGCTTTGGAAGCTCTGCAATTAGCATTTAACTGCACACCTCATCGTATAACGGGAATGGCACCACTCACACTCCTGACTCGCAGACAGCATAGTGTTCCTCCACAACTACTTAGACTAGTCAATATTGATGATGAGACTGTTGATTTTGACGTACTTGACCAGCATGTCCAACAGAAGATGCAGGCTGCCGCTCAGTATGACAAACAACGGTTTGACAAAAATAAGGCTAAAATACGACAGTTTCAAAGAGGAGATTACGTGTTGATTAAAAATAATCCACGTAACCAAACATGTCTTGACCTCAAGTTTAGTGAGCCATATGAGATCCTGAGAATTGAAGACAAGGATAGGTACATCGTTAAACGAGTAACCGGAAGAGGGCGACCTCATAAAGTTGCTCACGACCAGCTTCGCCGTGCGCCGCAGCCGGGTGACCAGGGAGCCGTGTCGACGTATTCTGATGACGACCTACAGAACAACCCAGAAGACCTACAGCCCCAAATGAACACCAGCGACCCGCAGCCATCAACATCACGAGCTGCGTCAACGATTGATTGCTGAACAAACGGTGAGTTCGTTTCATAACTTGGTCTAAGGTTTTAACCAAATGAGACAATAAATTAACTAGAAATCATATTTTGCTTCTAACAACAATAATGAAATAACATAAGTCTATACATTACACGAATGTACTATCCTTGCATTTCCCGTTTCCCTCCATAAGCTGTCACTTTCAGAGCCTCTGTGGACCACGGTCAAATAAAGGCCTAGACCACAGCATCGTCCTTCCCTTTTCCTTTAGAGCCTCTGTGGACCACGGCGTACATGACCGCCCAGACCACAGCAACATTTTCCCTTGAGCATAATAATGAAATATGTTATTTGTTTATTATTAACCTATTATGAAAATTAAACTGTGTGGACCACGGCGTACGAGACCGCCCAGACCACAACAGCAAATCAAAAATGCAAGGATGCGTGGAGACATTTGCATTTAATAACAAATAAAACGTGTAAAATGTGTGGAGCATACAAACACGGTCTACGAGAACATTAATTTACCTATTATCATCACAGCTCATTCCTGAAGTACAGCCATTAGTCGTGCCATAATATACGGTCAGTATAGATACCGAGTGCACAAGTAATTTAAAAAGTGCATTTCAATATTTTCAATGAGGCATTATGTGTTTGACTACGATGACCTCTAATATTATTAATGAAACTTACTGAATTATTAAAGTTAAGTAATAAGTGATCTATCTAGGTACACTGTACAGATACCTAGTACAAATCCATACTTTTCTACTTTCAGAAACGTGGCAGGCGCAGAGCACGCACCGCCCCGCAGAATGGCCGTGTCGACGCATTTGCGTTGAAGTTTATTTTACACAAATATTTTATTATTTATTTCAATTGAATTTAAGGTTGATTTGATTTAATTTGATTATTTTTTAAAATTATTGTTATTTAATTTATTGATGAATTATAATGAATCATTAATTAATTTAGGAATTTTACAAGAATATGTTGTGTAGTTAAAATATTTAAAAAGCAGCGATGGCTTTTACAGGTTTTTAATTTCAGTAGTTGTAATGACACATCTGATTGTTATGGCGCCATAAGAATCATTGTTTATCGTTGCTTTTTCAATATCCGTTTTGTTAATAATGTGTTATAAAATGAGTTCATTAATCTACAGTTAATCTTAAAATAATTCGTGAATTGTGAACAATCAATTTGAATTATTAGAATTAAAAAGTTAAATCCTTTCTACACATTTGATTGTTTGGGCGGCCAGAGGGCGCCATAAGAATAATTGTTTATCGTTGCCTTTTCAATATCCGTTTTGTTAAAAATGATTTATAAAAAGGGTTAATTATTTCGACAATTATTCTAATATTAATTTGTGAATTGTGAAGTGTTAATTTGAATTATTAGAATTAAAAAGTGAACACGTTGTGGTTAAATTCCGGTGCCGGACGTTCGTTCGCCATGATGTTTTTTGGTTCGGTGACCGATGCGACGGTGCCGACAGTCGTTGAGGCATCAGACACTTTTAATTTTGGTTCTTGGACCGAACGGGCGTGTCTTGTAAGTACCACTTATTAATTCGTAATAGTTCATAGTTAATAAGTTTAAATTATTGTAAAAGTTTAAATCTTTTTGTTTTAAATAAAGTGTTTTGCGATTATTATTGTGTTTTCATCATCTGGGTCATATCATGAGTGAAAATAATGAGAGTAGTGACGTCAGCAATGCTGACGTCACTCTTTCTAAAAACTCTGTTGGAATAAATGCTTCGTTATATACAAATTGCTTAATGTCTCAAGGTTAAGTATGGACGGTTAAGGTTATGTATGGACGGATTAAATAATTAATTAGGTATATTTACTACTTGTAATAATATTTTTATTTTATTTTATTCACATACTTGTAATAATATTTTTATGAAAAAAATTGTTGGCCGCCCATAAATGCTCACATTATTTCTTCTGTGAAATTATTGACAGAAATGTATTTCGTACGTCTCTAGTCGACTCGACTAAGTAATAGTCGTTTAAAATATAAATGTGTAGCATTTCTTTGAACAGAGAGAAACAAAATCACATACAGAATAATGAATCAGATATTCGAATGAATGTTCAAAATTTTGTCATAAAATATGCTGTTCTTTTGTGTCGAAATAAATCGAGACAAATCTCGCGACACCCACGCTTGGTAGGAGCTGGTGTAAATACATAATAAACGTCTCAGAAATGATTGATTGTGCCACTGAGAGTAGAGATGAAAGAAAAAAGTAAAATGTGGGGTGTGGGCGCCTTTCTCAACTCCCCGTTTTATGACGGTCACCTGATAGCGCGCGATGTTTTACGATGGGGCCACGACATCGGAGGTTAAAAGTCTATTTCACATTCCATTTTTAAAACATTTTTTAAGGGTTTAAGATGTGATATTTAAACTTTAGTTTAAAATTTTCAGAACTAATTGAGATAAATTATAATGCTATTATAATTTTTTAATAAAAGTATTATAAGCTTATAATTTTTATATCCATATTAAGCTTTAAGTTGATTGTTAAATTGATTCGTTTTATTTTGAAAGAAGTTTGATGAAGTCTAGACACATCATTGAATTTAATGGCTACTCAGACAATTGACGACAGTATTTTCTAGAAACTATAAAGCTTACATTGTATATTTCATAGGATTATTATGTTAATACAATATCTGACTAATAATTATTGTAATACAGTGAATTATATTTATGCAAACTTTATAAGTAGTACATGTCGGACTGGATATTCATCATTAATTAAGAACGCTTCATCATAAGTATATAAATTACCAAAAAAGCCAAAATTACCAAAATTTAATTGCCGTAATTATGAACAGGAACATACATATGTCCCTTGGAGTTTCTTGCCTCTTCTTTTTTCGAACGTACCATGGCAGTAATTTGAATTCAAATAAAAAAATATTCATGACTGTAAACCACAACATGTGTAATTCTATCAGTTTTTAAAATATCAATCGTAATTTTATTTTACTACTTATAAATAGGCAGTACTACTTATAAATAGGCAGTTCAATCAAGTAAAACAGGTATAGGTAAGAGAGCACCGAATTTTCCAGCTTTATTTTTCGTGGCCCCACACTACACAGTATAGCTACTTCACAACACGTAGAGCTAAGATAAAGTAGACAGGGTTTTCTGCGAATCTCTGTGATATTCTTTTATCGACTCCGCGCAGGCGAGTGATTTAAAATAGTGATTTCTTTCTGCTAAATCCGCTGTTCTGACCTTAAGTAATCCTTTTTATATTACGTTCCTATGTGTACCCAGCGGACACGAATCACAAAAGTATGTGAATGTATGATATTGAGTTATCCAGGCACGTCGCATCGGATATTCCCACACTTTTCAATAATGTCAAAGAGTTTTTTTGCGACCCATACTAATAAAGGAATTGGTAATTCATTTCTACCTATAATTATATTTTACTAGCTGTTGCCCGCGGCTTCGCACACGGAAATTATGCTTATCATATTTCTACCACTTATAGAAGAAAATTTAAAAACAGGTTCATTTATGTATGTACATTGAAGTACTTATATTTAGGAATTTACATACTGAAACCTACGATACAATCACAGATTATTCCTCCGGGAGCGGGTTTTGAATAATAAACAACATTAACATAATTTTTTTTTCTTATTCATGAAAAATTTTGAAAAACTCGAAATCATGTATTTCATCAATTAAAGGAGGAAAGTTTGTTGCAAATTTAAAGCAAATCATTGATATTATAAAAATATTCCATACAAAGTTTCATGTTGTTTCCGGGGAAAACTTTTAATTTTTTCGTGACGAAAAGTTTTCTAAAATATGACCCAAAGTATACCTAAGGAACAACTTAACTAATTTCCGTCGAATCAGTTCAAGGGTTTTCATGTGATGCCCGGATAGACAAACAGATAGACAGGCAGACAATAATTTTAAACAGTGAAAAATATCTTTAAAACTGTTCTGTTCAAGATTTCATGTCCATCCGTCCAAGAGTTACATATCTCTCTTCCTCTCCCACTCCCTGTCCCTCTCCCTCTTCCTGTCCCACTCTCTCTCCTTCTCCCGCTCCCTGTCCCTCTCCCTCTGCCTTCCTATCCAACTCTGAAGGAGAGATCCTTCTCCCGCTTCATGTCCCTCTCTCACTCCCTCCATCGCTCCCTCTTCCTCTTCCGCTCCCTCTCCTGCTTCCTCTACCGATCCCAGTCCCTCTCTCGCTTCCTGTCCCCCTCCACTCCCCCTCCCGTCCGTAAAGTTCTCTACACTAAATTTTTGCTTCTCACTATAAGCTTCCATATTAATTTTCACATTACTAAGTTTAAAAATTTATTTATTTATTTATTTGTTTAGGTCTGCCAGTGGTTACAACACTCAACATACAAATCAACCTTATAACTATTCTTAATTACTATGTGTTTAACCTTTTAAGGCAAACACAGCATGCACGTACTAATTAGGTAGTTTAATTTATCTACGAACTAATAAAACCTTATTTAAATTGTAAGCGGATCTATTTGTGCTGGCCTAAAGTTATAGCTTTCTTAAATGATAGAAGCGACATATCATTAATGTCCAATGACCCATGGCATCCATTAAGTAATCTGCAAAGACGTGGAATTGCTGAATTTGCACCGAGCACTGTCTTGCGAAGTGGAACTCGAAGAGGTGTAATACGCTTTCTAAAGTTGTTTCGGGGTACGTTATAACCAAATTTACTTAAAAGTTCAGGGCAGTCTATTTGATTTCTAAGAATTTTGTACAAAAAAATTAAATCTAATTGCTCGCGACGATTTTCTAGCGTATGCATATTAAAAAACTTTAGACGGTCTTTATAAGATGGTATTTTTTTTGATTGGCCCTCTGAAAAAGACAAATGCCATAAAAACCTTTTTTGTACCCGTTCCATTCTAAGAATGTGTGAAGCGTAGTGGGGGCGCCAGACCACAGAATTATATTCTAATTGACTGCGAACGAGAGTATTGTAAATAACGATTTTAGTTTTAAATTTGGAAAAAATCTTAGCGTTTCTGATAACAAAACCAAGTGTTTTTGTTGCCTTGCCAATAACATTATCCATATGATCTGAAAAAGTCATCTTACTATCCAATGTTATACCTAAGTCTTTTACCTTCTTAAATTCTTGAAGTTTTGTATTACTAATAAAATAAGAGGTTGGTGTAACGCGCAACTTGCGTGTGAATTTTATATGTACGCATTTGGAGATGTTTAAGTTCATACTGTTGGCATTACACCAGTCTATGAGTCTGTCTAGGTCGCTTTGTAACATTTCTTGATCCTTATCACCTCTGATTGTGCGGGCAAATTTCAAGTCATCGGCGTAGAGATATGGCTTAGAGTGTTTAAAACATAGAGATATATCGTTAACGAATATAATAAAAAGTAAGGGACCCAGGTGAGAACCCTGTGGAACTCCAGAGGTAATTGTATACGGGTTTGATTTGTAACCATTAATGACAATGTAAAAATAACGCTCTGACAAATAAGACTCCAGCCATTGTAATATGGATCCAGAGAAACCATATAAACGTAGCTTTTGCACTAATACATTATGAGGGACCCGATCAAAAGCCTTCGAAAAATCTGTGTAGATAGCATCTACTTGTTGGTGAGAATCCATTGCCTCTGTTAAAAAATCTGTGAATGCTGTCAAGTTTGATGTAGTTGACCTACCTTTAACAAAGCCATGTTGTTGATCGAACAGATATCTTTTAAAATGATTTAATACATAAGGATAAACTAATGATTCAAATATCTTTGCCAATGCGGACAAGATCGATATAGGTCTGTAATTGTCAACTAAACAGTTATCTCCTGATTTATGTATCGGGACAATCTTCGCGCATTTCCATAAAGAAGGAAAAACTCCCATTCTTAACGACTCATTGAAAATAATATGCAATGGTGTAGCTAAGCTCTCCGCACAGGCAACGATAAAAATTGGAGGAATTTCATCTGATCCCTTACCTTTGTTTACATCCAGACTTTTTAACTTTTTAAGTATTTCATCATGAGTTAATGATAGGCGCGAGAAGCTATCACTGTATTCAAGCAAGTGAGAAAAAAACTTTGCTATATACTGTTGGTCAAGAGCTGAAGCATTTTTACTGTTGTAAACAGAAGCAAAGTGACAACCGAACATGTTACATATATCTATTCCCTCGCATGACGATGTAGCATTACTATCTCTCATTGTCGCAGGGTAAGTACCTTTATCTTTACGTTTATTCTTCACAAATGTCCAAAAAAGCTTGGGGTTTTTAGAAATGGCGTCTTCTGTTACCTTAATATAATTATTATAACTGTTATGGACTATTTTCTTGCAACGCTGAGTGATTATATCTAAAGAAATGCCATCCATAGGATTTTTATATTTAGCATACCTTTTAAGAAGTCTATGTTTTTCCCTTAAACGTCTACGCACAGTGCTATTGATCCAAAGTGGGTAAGAATCATTTTTGGGTATTGTTATAGGAACAAATTTAGATATGGCATTGTGTACAATATCGTAAAATCTTGAAACCATGCTATCCATATCATTATTTCTTATCGATACAGCAAATTCAGCATTCCAATCTCTGCGAAAGTAATCATTAATTGAGACATAATCCGCCTTTGCAAAGTTATATCTGCTACTAGAGCTTTTGGGCTTTAAATACATTTCGACTTTTGTAGAAATTGAAAATAATAATGGAGGATGCAATGGGTCGATTTTACTGAGATGATCGACAGCCTTAGTGACATTGATAGAAGGTATGTCTGTTAGAATTAAATCAAGAATTTTATTACATTTGTTAACTACATGGTTACACTGTAAGAAATTATTCATACTTGTAAAATCAATTAATATTTGAGCTATACTATTTTGACAATTATTTTTTAAATTATCTACAGCACACCAATTTATACTACTTACATTAAAATCACCAATAATACATGTTTTTAAGTCATGTAGCTCTGATACTCTATTACAATTTGACAAAAAAGAATCTAACATCCGTTTGTCCACTGGTGGGGGCAAGTAGACTACACAAAAGGCAATCTGGCAAATATCGTCGTTAACAGGAAAATCAACAATTAACCATAAATCTTCATATTCACTTTCCCACTCGATCATCCTCCGTGTTACAAAAACCGTGTTAAAAATGAAGTAGTTTCTTAAATATTTACAACCCCTTAGTTTACCCCTTATGGGGATGAATTTTGAGAAAACCGTGATACAGTTATTTTTTGTGTATTTAAGCTAATATACATATTTTCACCCTTCTTACTTCGAAACTGACGAAGTTGCCATACTAACTTGAATACGCTTATTTAACCGTTTAGGGGTTGATTTTTCAAAAAAACAACTTTTAAATTTTAATCTGGAGCTAATATATGAATTCTCATGTTTTTAACTTCAAAAATGATGACGTTGCGTATTAAGTTCCATGCTTCAAACTAACCATTTAAGGGATGATTTTCCAAAAAAAAAAACGTGTTAAAATTAACTTCTGTTCACAACTATAAACTTACATAAAAAATTTCATATTTATAACTCTAAAACTGACGAAGCTGATTTAACGTTAAAATTTTAAAACGACTTCCAACCCCTGTTTTTAGGGGATGAATTTTGAGAAAACAGTGATAGATACAGTTATTTTTTGTGTCTAACTGTAAGCTTAAATACAAAATTTTACCCTTCTTACCTCAAAACCTACGAAGTTGCCATACTAACTTGCACACTCTTATTTAACCCTTTAGTTCGGGGATGACTTTCCAAAAAAACATAATACTTCCAAATTTTGTTTCTACTCTGGAGATAATATATAAATTTTCATGTTTTTAACTTTAAAAATTACGAAGTTGCGTACTAAATTAAATCCGTTAAATTAACCTTTAAGGGATGATTTTCCAAAAAATGTGGTAATATAAAATTTTGTTCATAACTGTAAACTTACATAAAGAAATTCATATTTATAACTCTAAAACTGATAAAGCTGATGTATATGTAAATGACGTCCAACCCCTATTTTTAGGGAATGAATTTCGAGAAAACAGTGATACAGTTATTTTTTGTGTCTATCTATAAGCTTATATACAAAATTTCACCCTTCTTACTTTAAAACTGACGAAGTTGCCATACTAATTTGCACAGTCTTATTAAACCCTTTAGGGGATGACTTTCCAAAAAAACGTAATACTTCCAAATTTCGTTTCTAATCTGGAGCTAATATATAAAATTTCATGTTTTTAACTTTAAAAATGATGAAGTTGCATACTAAATAAAATCCACTAAATTAACCCTTTAAGGGATGATTTTCCGAAAAAAATTGTTAAAGTTAACTTTTGTTTATTACTATAAACTTACATTAAAAAAAACATATTTATAACTCTAAAACTGGCGAAGTTGATTTGTATGTAGTTGACTACCAACCCCTATTTTTAGGGGATGAATTTCGAGAAAACAGTGATACAGTTATTTTTCTTGTCTAACTAAAAGCTTATAAACAAATTTTCACCCTTCTTACTACAAAACTGACGAAGTTGCCATACTAACTTTCGCCATCTTAATTAACCCTTTAGGGGATGATTTTCCAAAAAAGCGCATGACTTTTAAATTTTGTTTCTAATCTTAAACTAATACATAAATTTTCTTGTTTTTTAATTCAAAAATGACGAAGTTGCCTACTAAGTTCCATTCAGTAAATTAACCCTTTAAGGGATGATTTTCCAAAAAAATATATTAAAGTTAACTTTTCTTTATTACTATAAACTTGCATAAAAAATTTCAAATTAATAACTCTTAAACTGACGAAGTTGGTTTGTATGAAAATGACCTCAAACCCGTATTTTTACCCCTTAGGGGATGAATTTCCAAAAATCCGTTCTTAGCTGACGTCTCCTTAGCATAAGCTGTCTCCTTGCTAAATTTCATCGTAATCGGTTCGGTAGTTTCTGAGATTTTTTGTTTAATCAGTGTATCTCTTTTCAATTTTATATATATAGATTAATACATAATTATTATTACAATACTCTAAGCCCAGGTTTCTTTAAAAATCAATAAGCCGTTTTGGGCTCTATTTTGCGGCATTAAGGTTTCAGAAACAATTGGTGATTACTTACCATCAGGTGACCCGTCTGCTCGTTTGCCTGCTTAAGGCATTAAAAAAAAAGAATTTGTACGTGCAATTGTTTTCCTTACCAAATATAATTGGAAGAATTGAGAGCAGAATTTGGCACTTTCAATGCTCAAACTTAACATGATTCAATGAATACCAATAACTCTGCGTCGACTTTCAAAAAGAAATATATCGCTTAATCAAATTTTGTTCGAGAAATATGATGTATAATCCTATTTCGTCCAAGCTCTTTACCTTTAAACCGGGTATAATGCGACCCGTGTACAAAAGGGAACAGAATGGGTGTTCCGGGGACGATAAAGGGAATATTTTTTTTTTCATTGCCTTTCAACTTTTGCGATAACAAATTTTCATTTTTATTATCTCGTTCTAAATACTCGACCGTTTGGTCCTGAGTTGTATTTTCAACCGCACTCCATCGTTTTAATTAAAGTCAAAAAGTTGTGTCATGGAATATAGTTGATTTATGCTGATTAGTACGGTGCGTTGGTGATTGGGCAGTTTTTGTCCCCCCCCAATTACAAACCGAATTATAATTTTTTTGTTTACTCTTTCAATATCTTTTCCGTTTTACATCTTAATATTAATATTTCTGAACGATAGTCCTAACTAGCACCTCTTTTTTCTCTGAATTTTTTTTTCTTCTAGGGTTAACTGAAATGGAAAATAGAATAGATTACTATTAGAAGACCCATCAGTTTTCTAATCGATCTGAACTGTTTGAACGCTTACTTACGCCCCAACTCAGAGTCACTAACTCTTACTTTGCTCCTTAGTACAGAATCACCATACAAATTCTGTACTAAGGAGCGATTTAAGTAACCATTAGTGACTCTTAGTTGGGGCGTAACCATTAGTTTAAATATTAAATAATTAGTACAATATAACGCCGTCGGCGACGTTAACGTGATTCCGCTCCTTCTCTAGCGTATGTACGCAGACGTATTAAGTAACATTCCTGAAACATCTCTGTATTGTAATACAGCCTGCCCGGACCCGGTCAGTCGCCCGCATTCAGTCGCATCAAGAACAAAGGGATTCTCTTCCAACTTAATCCCCAAGTGATAAACAACGAGATCTAGAGATAACGTAGATGTCTATGACATATGAGAAGCTTACTCGCACGGGATGAGCTTTATGAAATACTAGGTATAATACGAGGATTGGACGTTGTCCATTGTTTAATACAATAACACAGTAATGAAGTTAAATAAAATATACGTTTACACATAACAATACGCAATATACAATTTTTAATAAATCTGAGGTCAAATATGATTCTGTAATAAAAACCCTTTGAGGCTGGGTCACTAATAATTATTGCACAGGGTGAAACTAAAAGCCGGTGAAGCCAAAAGGAGCATAATTATGTACTTGTCTGTAAAAATATGTACTATAATTTTCCTCCAGAAAATCTAAACTTACTTGTCATAATTCAATAAATGAGGTATAAAAGATATAAGTGATGGTTAAGATTGGATAAGGTTAGAAGAGAACATACTTTGCAAAGTCCAATGTGAAAAAAATTTAAAGTGCTGCCATGCTGGGTACCAAATAGAAGGATAATAAATTATCATATTTCAAATATGAACTCATATTTTTTAGTTCTTCTATTAGGAAAGCTTACTTCGCGGATAGTACTCGTACATTATAATAATGAACGATGATGGAAGAGGATAAGTTACTTTACGACTTCGTCCGTGGATTGGCTACTTTGCGGTTAGTAAGTCATTAATGCCTATCATGATATGTCCGTACAATGATCATTAATCGTTCGTTTGGCAACTTGACCTACCTAGTGCATAGCTAGACGTTCAAACGCCCCGTGTGTGGTGTATAAATTGATCAAATTCCTCATCTTTTTTTCAACGACGCTCATATTTCATTCTCATCTTTCCGGAGACATTTTCGTATCCACATTATTTTCCGCAAAAGCCTTCACTCAGCGTACGTGATACTTTCGCGTACTGACTCAGAGATTCCCGGTTGTAACACAGCTGATAATAGTAACAGGAAAATACCGCTAGAACCAAATTTGGTAAATGTGTTAACGGAAGTTATATTATTTCTTTTTATTAAAAATGAGCGAGTCTCAGGTGACTTAAGCTGAACGCACATTTGTCGAAACCGTCTGCGCCGGACGCATTGCATTTGTATGAAATGATGACTTATTAATATGCGTCCGCATCTACTTGCGGACAAATGTGCATTCAGCACTAAAGTGCTCATTGATAGTAGGTAATTAATTTAAGAAAGTTTATAAGTCCCACTAAAACCCTATTGTGATATATTATAAATATTATATCATCATTCATCATCATACGTTATATGATTGGAACGTCGAAGCGCTTATAGCCCGGCTTTATGAATCCCAAGTGATCAACCGAGTGAAAACAGCAGAGCGGTCGGTAGGTGAATGGGTGACAATTAAAGGGGAAAATTTCTTGAATTATGAATTTGCACTAGAGTAGCATGAAATATGCTCTAGGTCTCCTCAAGAGCAGAGTAGTGCTAATGGGCCATTTTAATGGTATGCATCAGTCATATTTAACAGAAACAAAATGGTTTGATATTGATTATGAAGCCTCAAATGGAAAATCGACTGACCCTCCGCTTTCACATCTTTTATTAAATACTTGTTTACTAAACATTCTGTCGTATTTCGGTCGCGATCCATCTTTTTAATTAAAGTCCGGAAGTTTTTCGTCAGGGAAATTGGATCGAATCTCTCGGGATGGCGGACGCCGGGACCTACTGTAATGAGATGTAAGCGAAACCGCTGACTGGCTTCGATCATAATTGGCATACAACGCTACATAGAATGTTTGGGCATCATTAATGAAAATGAACATAGTCTCGAGTTGTTAATCATGGGTGATTGACAAAGGTATATCGGGACCCGCTTCGGTGTAGAGGCTTGACGAGTATCTAATGGTTAAACATATTTCCACTCTTGTTATGATACTTATTGACATGGTAACAATAATTATATTGTTCGATGGTATGTTAGCATGTGTATAGTTATATACGCTTGCTTGTATATGTGTATATAATATTATTATATCTTTTTTTATTCTTTGGATCCTGCTTTTATTTCTTACAACCTAGATATCGTCGTTTTCTTACTATCCGAAGCTTGTCTGGGAGAGAATGCTTTAAGAATTAAGGCCACCTTTGCTATTATAATAAAATTATATGGTGTAAAAAGTTAAATATAATCTAAATTTTACTAACAAAAAATAACCGACATCAATGTTACTCAAAAACTACTTGTCAGATCTCGTCGTTCAAAATGTGGGATTACGTGACAAGCACCTGCTTTCGATTAAAAAAAGAATCATCGAAATCGGTTGGCGTGATATTGAGTTATTCGTCCATTTGTCGCGCTTACTTTAATACAAATTTAAGACTTATATGATTTTATCATGGATGCCAAAATAACTCAAAAACTACTCGTCAGATCTCGTTCAAATTAAATTGGGATCACATGACAAGCACCAGCTTTCGATTAAAAAATGAATCATAAAAATCGGTTCACCCAGTCAAAAGTTCTGAGGTAACAAACATAAAAAAACCCGTGAATTGAATACCTCCTCCTTTTTTGAAGTCGGTTAAAAATATAAGGAACTTAATAAGCCGCGGACAGAGTGCTAGTGTTTAATAAATGCCACCATTCTTTAACTTAACAAGTCTACACTTACCCCAAATTAATGCAATTTCCCGACACTGTTGCAACCTGTCCTAGACATGTAGACGCTTAAGTAGACCCCACTCTAGCCAAGTTGCTATAAAGCTTCAATGTGATAAAATACCTCCCAGACCTCCTGAGTAGAACGTCGCATTATCCCGAATGCACATCCTGCCGTGTTGGCTCCATATAACGTCAGAGATAACACTGGAGACAACATAACTATTCTGACGTCCTCAAGCTAAAAGGCGGCTAATGACATCTAAATTTTACTTTTTAACTTTTTTTAAATATTTTTTTGAACTTTATTAATATTAACGTTCAAAAAAATATATATCTTTTGAGTTTGACATAATATAACAACATTAATAATTGTTTATAGAGAATCACTAGCACGATTTCAAAATAATCCCGCGTTTTTTAGCTCTACCTCAAAAACTGTTTTTGTCACTTAATCGCCTTTTAGTTTGAGGACGGCAGTTTGTTTTCGTGTATGAATTCAGTAGAAATAGAAACATCTTAGCTGCGACAAGTCAAGTAAACTGTTACGGGAAACTTACGCCCCGACTACTCAGAGTCACTAACGGTTACTTTAATCGCTCCTTAGTAAAGATTCACCATACAAATTCTGTACTAAGAAGCGATTTAAGTAATCATTAGTGACTGTGAGTTGGGGCGTTAGTGTATAAATTTCATCATTAATTTCTGACAATTAGTCAACAAACGCATGACTGTACATATTTTAGTTAATGTGAATAACTATTTATTTTAATGGTTACCCTATTCCCTAAAATTACAAAAATGGCGCACTTTCAATTTATTTATTCCACATCTTCCACTTTCGTGATGCCTTGCCGGAAAATACAGATGATTAAATTCCCGGAAATCATTTTGTAAATGCAATGAATCGCATTGAATTAATAATAATTTAAATTAATTTTCCTCCAATAAATTTAACACGAAATTTTTCAATCAGGATTCGAAATGTGATTTTGAATTGCACGCATGCTACCAAAAACGGATTGAGCCGGTTAAATTAACTTCCGTTTCATGAAAATCAACATTTACTTGTCCATTAGCTGCCACTTTTTACGGAAACGGGCAATAAAATTTGATTCAACTCATCAAACGGATCAAAAGGAACATGAAAACG
This sequence comes from Thymelicus sylvestris, assembly GCA_911387775.1. Lineage (NCBI taxonomy): Eukaryota > Metazoa > Arthropoda > Insecta > Lepidoptera > Hesperiidae > Thymelicus > Thymelicus sylvestris. The sequence continues at coordinate 922,682 of OU426893.1, forward strand.
AATACTTTGTGTGGAAATTACTGATATTCGATGAACTTTTTGAAATTATCATATATTGAACGTATAATTGATGTTGAAATATTGAAGCTGTGTAATTGTATTTACCTACACAGAACGTTGCGGTATCATAACCAAAAGAAACTTAAAATATTAATGCACATTTAGAAGTTATACATATTATATGTAATATATTTTTTAGATAGCATATTAACGATAATTAGTCAATTGTAGAAGATAGAATGTAAAGTTTTTTTCCTCAGATTTTCTAATACCCCTTTCAATTCCGGCGTTTCCAAACACGGAATCGTTTATAATTGTGAGTCGCTCATAGTGCAATTTCAAAACAGTGCTGAGAAACGATTTAGCGATCGGAAAACCCAAGAAAGGTTTAACAACAGCATTAAATGCGGGACTGGACCACGGAAACCGAATTGGAAATAGGCCTTATCGATCGTAAGCCATCCATCAAACGGTCCATTAATTAACCGGGACCCCCACTCGAATTTATGCTGTAATACGAAGTCACAGACCTTAAAATCCTTTGCCATTTAAATGAATTGCTAACCGTACAGCCGACAGCTCATAAATTGCCCTCTGGATTTTTACAACCGAGTAATTTTTGGTGATAAAACGTACTTAAATATAAAAATTATGTAACAGGAAAGTATTGCTATGCGTAAAGTCACTTTTCGGTTATGAATTTGGACTTAAAAACTATTTAATTCACCGCCAGTTTCACTGTGGCTGACTTTGCAGTTTCTGTGGATTAAATTCGTGATATAACAGAATGCTTTCACAGCCTTATTAAATAAGACAATAAAGAAAGTTTTGCTTTTCACCGCGCATACGATGCACAAGTGAAAAGTTTTCGTTTCATAACTTTTCGCAAACTAGTTAGCAGTACTTGGTTGGGACCGACCGGTAATGGACGGAACGCATAGCCGTGAAACCTCACCATTGTTTGCTTTCGTGGACATTTCTGTTCCAAATCTAGACTCCATTATTGTTAGTGTCTGTTCACATGTAAACCCACATAAGGACAAAAAGCGTGCAAGCAATTAGGTATGAATAAAGATTTTTGTACTTGGTGCTTAACTATACGCTCAGACCCTCAAACAGAAAAAAGCAAAAAGATTCCCGGTGTCACGGAACGGATTTCCAACACAAAATATACCCCTCCCGAGAATCGAACGCGGAGCCCCAACTTGTGTTGCAGATCCGATAGGTACATATGTATATGTATACGGAGGGACCTTGTATATTATGTTGCTAGTTACATTGTAGGTGCCAGGTAGTCAGGGTCATCAGTATTGAAGATGAAAATGACAAAATGTGGACCGAGTGAATAAAACTGTCATTTGTCATTGTCATAAGTATAAATTCGCGCCGCACACGGTGAATAGACACTAATGCTTAAACGTGGTTTATTACTGCAGCTACATTACGAACCTTGATCATTTAATTCCGCGTTGCTGTTAACACGTTGTAAGTACTCTAGTACTCATATTTATATCTATCCATATACTTATATACTATTACATAATATATAAATATGAAAGTGTGTTTGTTTGTTTGTTTGTTTGTCCGGCTTTCACGTCGCAACGAAGCTGTTATATGGTAAGGGTTTTGTGTGTGGAGATAGTGAGGAGGGTGGAGAGTAACGTAGGCTACTTTTTACCGCGGTGAAACATCCCCATGCGAAGATCGATATTTTGTTAGTTGCTAGATATTTGGTTCCAGGCGTTGTTAATAGATGGCGTTAGTAAAATTCATTTGCAAGTTCTGAATCACGCTATCAAATGATAGATATTTACATAAGTCATAGGCAACTAAATCTAACTAATTTCTATTTACTTATTTCAAAACCCTAAAGGTAGCATTACCATTAAATATTGCAATTGAAAGAGAAGATGAACGAGAAATGTTCTGGTTTCAGTCCTGTGGCCTACATTGAAGGCGCGGTGTTCCGAGTTAACCGGCTTGTCTAGGTAATTGAAATGTACTGCGGTTGCTATGCTGAAAGCCCCTGAGTAAAAGATATTTAACAGCGAGCCAGTTCATATATAAATGAATTTTACACGCTTTACATTATAATTATGTAATTATTTATATATACGGTAAGGACTGCAAATTAGAAATAATGAGCTTTTAAATCTAATTTAACATTAGGGTTGTAGAGGATATAAAAAGTAAGTGTTGGATATAATAGTTTACAGTAATAAAAGAGTCAGTGAGCTATTGTGCCTCACCGTCTACATTGGCCTTATAGAGCATCTAGTCTTATAAGCCGTAGAAAAACATCAACCTCAAAGCCGCTATTCGCGATAATGACAATACAGCGAAACTACAAACCTTGTCATGAGATGTTGCTATAGGAAATTGCAGACAGAGCGAGATACCACATGCAACATACGCGTAATGTTTTTAGTCCACGTGTGACTTTATTTGTTACACATGCAAGTAAGCATGCTCACATATAAACAACAGCATTTTTTAAAATAAATAGCCCACAAAAGGGGCTGACGATTCACTTGATGGTAAGTGGCTATCGTCGTCCATGGACATCAGCGACACCAAAGGCATCTCTGATGCATTGCCGGCTATGAAAGAGAGAAGAAAGAAGAATTATTATTCTTGACAAAATATAACCGACTTCAAAATTAGGGATATCTCAAAAACTACTCGTCAGATCTGGCTCAAATTTAAGTGAAACCACACACAACAAATGCAGTCGAATTTAATAGGTACCCCTCCTTTTTGAAATCGGTTAAAAAGGAGGAGGTATTCAATTTGACTGTCTTTTTATGTTTGTTACCTCAGAACTTTCGACTGGGTGAACCGATTTTGATGATTCTTCTTTAATCGAAAGCTGGTGCTTGTCATATGGTCCCACTTAAATTTTAACTAGATATGACGAGTACCTAGTTTTTAAGTTATTTTGAAGTCGGTTACTTTTTTCTTGGTAAAATTCAGATTATTTGAAGTCGGTTAAAAACAGACTCTCAAGCCCACAGCCGGAATACGATGAGTCGTTTCGTAAAACATTTTAAACAACACAAGCCATTCGTAAAACCACAGACCACATACACACGTTTTCCACCCATCCGACGCATATAGGTACCGGCCTGAGGTGTTGTGTCTAAATTACCTTCCTATGACCAATGGGTCGAGCCTTAATAAAGTTACGATGCTACTTAATATGACAAGCACGTTCGAGGACATTGCTTGCATTACGCACCCAACTAACCGTATTAGCAAGTCCAAGTGTATCTCAATCGAAGGTAATTTGGTTAATATATAAAATAGCATTAATAAATAGAGAATCTTAATTATCATCACTCGATTGTCTTGAATATTTAAAATGCATTGAACGTTGAAAACTAAGCAATCAAAAATAGCACCTTATATCCAAGCCACTTTACAGCTTTCTAGCACTAATGTTCTCAGGGCTTTGCTTCGGATAGACAGACGGACGGACATAACGAAGCTATAAGGGGTCCGATTTACTTCGGAACCCTAAAAATAGGGTTTCCATTGAGCACTTTACAATCGTTTAGCGTAGAGAGGGGGACGTGAGCGTCAATCAATTAGCACTCAGGCGTGAGCGGTAAATTATAAACAGAAGGTTTGCCCTGATGTTGTTACAATACTCTCCAGTTATTACTCCACACCGGCTTGTTCACACATACATCCATCGTTGATTGATTGAATTGATTCGATATCAATCACGATTACGATTCTTCAATGTCGAAATAGTTGTCGATTTCTGATGATAAATAGTCATTAGGTAATATTATAATTATTGTGTCCATTAACAAAAACGTAAATTTTCGTAAAAAGTAACTGAGCTCTTTAATAGACATGTCAATATTTCCATTATAACCGAAAAGTAAATACATAAAAGCTTTCAACGAACACTCTTAAAGCCGTCCGTCTCACTTTGTAGGATGTGAAAACCTTGAAGATAATGCTCGTTATGTTCAATAAACCTGTTTTCTTATGTTGTTTTCAGAAGCAAGTGAAAATAAACATAACTTGTTATTATAATTTGGAATGAAAGGGGAACCGTACTTGTAAGGTAATACCTCCGAGTACATCCTGGTGGTTAACGGACAAGACAATAAGAGAGGTACGCTGTATTTTTGCGTACTAAAAATTATATTCAACACCTACCTATGTATATAGTTTGACGAGCCGTGTGGCACATTGGTTAACATGCCGGATCGCCGCGCCAAGGGTACTGGGTTCGATTCCCAGCGAGGTGGAAATTTTAATAATGAGTTTAAAACTCTGTTCTCGGTCTGGGTGTGAATGTCCTTGTCTAGTGTGTTGTCCATGGCACCCACGACACAGGGAATCCTAGTGTGGGGCTGTGAGGGTGAAGCGTTATTTATTTTACAGTATCTTGTTCTTGTTGATAAAATAAATTTAACTTAACTTAAAATTAAATTAAATTTAACTTATGTCTAAGAATTTTAATTTTTAGTTATATTATTTATTATGAATTTTATTTTTAATAAGAATTTGATTTTAATGTATTTAATATTACTCTAACGCATTAGTCAACCTGTAATGTTAGGTGTAATTATGAATAAATAAATAAATAAAAAAATAAAAAAAACTTGATTATACAATATTTATCAAACTTGGCACAATTGTTTACCTATTCTTCATTCCTGTTTAATTTCATACCTTAAAAAAAAGTTATGAAAATATAACAATGTGTTAACAGCCTGCAAACACGTCGTCAATTCACTATAAAAATACCTATAATTTATTAAGATAACACTATATTTCAATGAAAATGTAAGAAGAAATGTAATGTAAATAAATCAAAGCGACACTCTCTAATCCAATTGCAAACGCTGTCCGTTCGGTGCCTTCCAGAATTAAATTGGGGTTGATCTGCCCCGAGACATTATCAGGACGGATAAGAGCTTTCGTACCGTCGACAAAAACGGACAAGCGATACGAATTACGAATTATTACCGTCAGCAACATGTATAGGCTTTTTGTGCGGAATTTATGTGAAATTTATCGAGTTTCACGCTCTATTGTCCTGGACGATAATCGCTGTGGTAGATATTAATACCTAGTGGCGCAATATCGGTAACTGCAAGGCTATTCTGTTTTGTAACTTGACAGCAGAGTTTCAAAATTGAAATTCGAGTTCGAGACTCACTTCACTTCGCAAGTGCGTACTAGATGATTAGATAATGACATGTCAATATGATGACAATAACTAAGACCCATCCGATCCTCATTTATTTCTTAGCTGCTATTGCGTTGATTATCATCTTTTGTGTTACTGATTTTGTAGTTATTGCTAATCTTTTATCATTCACTTATAGAATTGTCGTCTGTTTGTCGCCTATTACAAATATATCTGAATCGTTAAATGAAACAAGTATTACGTAATAGTTGGTGAAAATTGTAACCATTTTTTTTTTGGATTTGTTTTGTTTTCGAAAGCAAAGCGAGTGTGGTTACTACTCATTATTACTAGTTATTACTTTGACAAGTCAGAGTCGCTATACTTTTTCAGTGGAATCGCTAAGGTTTCGTATCTAGATGGTTTTTGAACCGTGTTCGTCTGTCAGAGCTAATATCGTGAACGTTTGTTTAATCCCAGGGTTTATCTGTTGTCGCACTCAAAGCACGTAGAAAAGCTTTTCATGGAGTTTTCCGTTTGAAATAGTGACGCAAAATACAATGAAACGTAACGATGCGTGAATATTATGGCAAGAGGTAGGATCCATATCTCGACTCTAATAGGTAAATACTTTCATGTGTGCAGTAAGTGCAGGTATTGTTCATTGGTAATAAGGGACCATCAAAAAATTACGTCACACGAATTTCATTACTTTTTCAATCTCTTGTTACAGCTGATCACTTTTGTGAGACTCTCCCTACCTAGTGTGACGTCACATATTTTGCAATTTTACACCTGTCATGGTCAGTGCGTGACTCTAGTAAAGCGAGCGTAAAGTCGCCAACAATCACAAAAACATACAATTCTTAAAAATATTTTGAATTATGACTCCCTTCCCACCCCTTGTCACACACACATACTCCTCCCCTCTCAAAGTGTGACGTAATTTATGAATGGTCGCAGCGTCTTTAGCAAGAGTAGTAAACGCAAAAAGGTCGTGATATAGTCGCGATGCTGTCACCATATTCGTAAATTCACCCACGATTTTTCCTGTATCGCTGCAAAAAGTTAACGTGGGCGACATTCACACAATGTTCTGTCTGCGTTACTTTTTAAGTATGTAGTTTTGAACTACAAGTATCGGTTGATGATAATTTAGGTATAAGGAGTTTGAGGTTGGCTTAGGCCCACACAGACCTTGTCCACATAGACTCACGTCATACGCAAACTGTCATGAATTATTGCTTACTTGCAGCCTGCGTAGTAAAAGCGTAGAAATCTGTCCACGAAGCGGCGTAGTCGCGCGCGAGGTACCCTGAAAAAAATGTTTTTCAATATTTTATTCGACAATACTGGAGTTTTAACTTTTAATACATAATTATGTATATCCATGCGAAATTACAGCTTTCTAGCACTAAGGGTTTCAGCGTTTTGCTTCAGACAGACGGACATGACGAAATTATATGGGTTCCGATTTTACTTCGGAACCCTAAAAAGACATGTTATATTCATGATACATTGAAAACATTTTGCTATCCATTCACCCGATAAATGTGCAATGAATGCTTCGCTACGCATTTTCTGTTATTGCCTTGCAATCGGTACAAAGGTTTTTCATTTTATTACAAAAGTTGTAATGGATACGCTTTTATTTTATATTTTTATGTGAAATCGACTGTCATCCTTTATGTTCTTGATGTGTACACTTATTTATAAGAACTAGCTAACCCAGTGTTTGTCCGAATGGCTATCGTTATATTCAGGGATTACTCTTTGACGACCCGTGTGGCGCAATGGTCCTGGGTTCGATTCCCAGCGAGGCGGAAATTTGAATGATGAGTTTGAATTTCTGTTCTCGGTCTAAGTGTGAATGTCCTTGTCTAGATAGTGTGTTGTCTATGGCACCCACGACACAGGGAATCCTAGTGTGGGGCTATGAGTGTGAAGCGTTATTTATTTTTATTTTATCCCCTTCTAGCTTTCCTGGGGTTGAAACTGACTGTGACAAAACGCACAACAATCATTTAAGTCAATAAATAAATAATCTATCTAGCCTATAATATTATAAAGAAAAGAATACAATTTCATTGTCAGATACAATGACTAGAGACTAATTAACGAACTCTGTGATTAACATGCTCAGAGTCAACAAGGGATTATTACAGCTTGCTAAATTCAGAAACTATTACCGTGATATGCAATAAATGAAATAATATTTTTATAATAAAGGACTTAATAACTATGGCACAAAGCTTTGTTCTTGAGTACTCAGTGATAAATTCAATAGAAATTTAATATTAAATAAGTTCATTGTAATAAAACATTATGGCGAAATATAACAAAACTGATCGTGGTTTTGCTTTTATCTTTATTTATGTAGATTGCTTTTTCTTTCAATATGAACTCTATTTTTGAATTTCAAAAAACGCAAAATGATTCCCTTCGTAATAATTTGGAGACCGGAAAATTTGCTTCATCCTGCGCTCGGGCGTACGAAAGGCCTTTCTGTTTAACTTGAATATTTTGTAGCCCTGGATTGTTAACAAAGACCCCGTATTTGTAGCTCAGTGAGCCGTTCGATTTGTATTGGTACGATATTAGACGGCCACGGTCCTTCGAGTATGAAAAGGTTACACGTGTGCCGACTGAAATGTATGGGAGGTTTAGGAGATGGATGGGCGACCTGCACACTCCGCTTCGAGCATATAGCTACGAATACGTATTCTAATAGTCGTACGCACATATTTATAATATACGCAAACACGCACGATATCTGGAGGCACGGTAGTGTCTGCGCCAAGACGAACAGTGCTTTCTTCCTATTTTTCTCAAAGTGTTTCATCGTATTTTTAAACACACACTTTCGGTCTTACTTTTTGACAAAAAGTTTGAAAAAAAGCTTATAGAGTATATACCTTGTAGGGTTTTTCATGAATCTAAAACAACAAAAGAAACTCGCTGTATAATTTTCACCGTGATCAATATTCAGGTATTTATTGTAATTTTTAACAAATGACAAACCTACTTATTACCAAGCGGTCTCTTTCAATATCACTTTATTAGTTTTAACAAGAACCTCATAAGGTTTACACAAAAAATTAACGTTAAAAACCTGATAGTCTTTTCATCCTTGATCTACATGATCAGATCCGTCAACAATATTATCCGTCCCGTGATGGATGGCGATGCATACTCACGCCGGCAAGAAATTGATGATTGATGCGATCCATGGTGGATGTGTAAACAGCCTTTGTGGAGTAGTTTTATGAGCTCGGCTTACATGACCACAGTTTACAAAATATAATGCTAAAAGAAAATGAATATCTACTCTCGAACCCTGTGTTAGTTAAGTAAGAAGTAGACGATACTTCTTTTTATTGGACTTTGTGCTGCATATTACCTTTTTAAATGGTTTTATGTAGCTTACCGTGTAGGGTACACTACCCTTGCAAGCTTAATTAGACCTATTTTAGCTTATTATTAGGATAATCCTAAGGATTTAAAATGTAACTTCAGATCTGAATACAATGCATTTTTATAACAAGCTTGACCTGATATTACACTCAGGTTTGGCTCAGGACGAGGGAAATACTTTTTTACGTACTCAAATAATATTTTTTTTAAGTATTATGTACGTAAAAGTGTGAAATATGGCACAGATTTCATCAGATACATCTAATTTATCTGGAAAAAAGTTTAGATGAATAACATAAGCATCTAAATAATTTGATTGGCATGACAATGTAACAATAATTGTTAAATAATTCAGTATTTTTTCCGTGAATGAATAACCATACATTCTCATAAACAAGTTTTTATATTTGTAAGGTAAGTAGCATTATAATATTTGTATGATATTTATAGGCGATGCAACAATGACGACTTACCATTAGGAGGCAGTTCTATCGTTCAAAGTCAAAATATTTTATTCATATAGGTATCTCTGATACACTTATGAACGTCATCATTTTTTTAATCTACCAGCTTTTTGGAAGGGTGGGAAGAAAAGCCGTAGAGATACAGATCTTTTTAAAAAAAATACTTATTTATCAGCAATTTATTAACTATTTATTTAACCGTTTATTAGGCAATCCAACAGCGTTTTTTACAATTACAGTCGAATAATATAAGGATATAATAATATATAGTTATATCTACTAAGGCCAAAAATGGATAATATTAATATTTTTACTTATCTAAACGGTTGTTTTCGTACATTTAATGTGTGTGTGTGTGTGTCTCTGTGTATGTTTGTGTGTGTGTGTGTGTGTGTGTGTGTGTGTGTGTGTGATTTACATAAAAATCTTCTTTCTCATACGTACAACACTGAAATAAAGTACTTTATAGTGGTTCTCGTAATTAAAAACGTCAAACACTTCCATTATTAACCGTCTTTATGAAACATCGTTTATAGTGACCAAAAATTTTTGCAAGCGTATATTGTGGCTAAAACTCACGTGCACACATTTTCCCTGTATTTTGCAGCATAAAATTCGTGAAACTGAAAACACTTGTTAAAATTTGATACTTCATGCTGCTGAGAACATACGGGAATATAACTCTTTATTCACAAGTTTCTGTTTATTAGTATTATTTTTCTATTTTTCTATTTTGCGCAGTTTTGTTATGATATAAATGTTATGTAAAAAAGGAAACTGAGACATGATAAGATACTTATAAAAGACACTGTTGCACAAATTATGAATACGGTTGCTTCGAATAGCTTTATTTCTAACTAATTGACTTGACAGACGTTATCATTTCAACATTTCCTAATTGTTTGGCTGAGGTTTCCAAATCAAGTACTCCCTAACTCATTATACATATTGAACAATACCACTCTTTGACGAAGCTTTAGAATTGGCCATTAACTTTGATCCTATTCCAGATACCTAATGGCCTACCTATGTGCTAAATTTCATGAAAATCCGTTCAGTAATTTTTACACGAGAAAATAACAAACATTCTTACAAACCTTTGCATTTATAATATATTTTTACTAAAGGTCTGTGAAGTCTGTTCACTTTCACTTACACAGCACCTAGTGTAGACCCTAACCTTTTGGTTCCAACCCCGTAGTGAGAAAGTGATAATGAATTTATGTATTTGTGTCAGCATCTGTGTTCAAACAAATTGCGTAAACGTATTTTCCCTCTTTATCTCTCTTATCTCTCTCAAATTACGAAGGAGCCATCTGTCATCTTCCGCAACATTATAAAAAGTCCACGGAAGTTGTTAAGTGCAAAAGCTGTATTTGAAAGGCGCTCCGTGAGAGTGTTCGTTGGATGAGGCCATCCACGGGCGTAACTTCATTCGACTTTACTTTACTTTGACAACTTAAGTAGTTCTGCATTATTCTGTCATTTCTTTTTGAAGTTCATTCGTTTAATTATGATGTAACTAGTCCATACCCGGCGTGTTCTACTACGATTAAAAATATCTGATGAGAATAACAGATCAGCGTTTTAGTGTTAACTTTGACGTTAATGCGCCATCTTTACATAATTATCTTCAAATTTTTGTATTGCAAAAGTGGAAAATCGACTATATCAATGGATTGAATCTGCCTAATGCATTGTTTTAATAAGTAGTTAAACTACCTTCGGATTATTGGCTTTCAAATGAAACCATTTTCTGAACTGTCTGTATATTGTATCCTTTATATAATTGTATGACGACCCGTGCGGTGCAATGGTTACCATGCCGGATCGCACCAAGGGTCCTGGGTTCGATTCCCAGCGAGGCGGAAATTTGAATGATGAGTTTGAATTTCTGTTCTCGGTCTGGGTGTGAATGTCCTCATCTAGTGTGTTGTCCATGGCACCCACGACACAGGGAATCCTAGTGTGGGGCTATGAGTGTGAAGCGTTATTTATTTATTTATATACTTTATCTTCGTACTTTTGTTGGTGTTTTTGTACACTGTGCGCAACTAACTTTGCTTTTGCTTACTGCTTCCCGCATACGCTATACAAATACACATTACCATAATGTAATTTGCCACTTTACATTTAAAAACGTTTTGTGATGTCGTTGTCAAACATTGATCATAATATTTCGTTTGTTTCACAGAACCGCAATAGTCAAATCCTCTATTGCGTGTTTCCGCACGAATCAACATTAACTATTCCAATAAAACAATAGTGTAGTGGTTAGATAACGGCATCCAATTTATGGAAATAAACAAAATAATTATCGGTAATTACTGATATTGCGATCGTTTCTGTGTTGCGGTTTCAAAGCAAATAATGTTCGTTCGTTATTTAAAAAAGGATAGTACATAGGATATATAGATACTTATAGATAACTAGCTTCTACCCGCGACTTCGTCCGCGAGAATTTAGAATTAGATCCAGATCCTACTAAAATTTAGATGTTAGGTTTAGATGTTTGGATGTTTGTGAATTAAACTTACAGTATCCTGCTTTTCATCCCAAAGAATCATTGATGTCGACAGTATGCTTATTATTTCGCGTTCTAGCAAGTTGCTAAGGATTCAAAAAAAATGATATGTCGTGAGGAATAAGTTCAGCGGCAGGCTAGCAGGCTACCTTAAGAGCTGGCAGTAAGTACACGGCAGTAAGAACAGGCACATCATCGATACCAGCAACATGTTCGTCATTTGGCGTCCCAGCTATCTGTTGATTGGTCATAAAAATGAAAGGGAACGTCGTGAGGAACTGAGGAATAATTTCAGCCAGCTTGAGAGCTGCTACGCTGGAACAGGCAGGTAGCTTCTAAAAAGGGATAAAATTAACAAAGCGTGTAAATTTTACTATGCGTAGAAAATATAAATAAAGGTTTAATAAAAATTAAAATGTGTGCAATTCACACGTGTTAGAAGTGAAACCTTCAAAAATTTTGTTTTCAAGATAATGAGACGAATGTAAAATTTCGGGAAGATGATAATTGTAGGTTTTACTACTCCACACCACTCCACTCCACTCCACTCTACTCTACTCCACTCCACTCCTTGACGACACGACACGACACGACACGACACGACACGACACGACACGACACGACACGACACGACACGACACGACACGACACGACACGACACGACACGACACGACTTGACTTGACGACTTCAACTCAAGTCAAGTCAACTCAACTCAAGTCAGTCTCCACTTATTTCTAGTCTCCACTGGACAGTTTCGTTTCATAAAATTTCAAGTCACCCCCGTACTAAAGAAGTTTTCACTTCAAAAAAAACTAAAAAACACGCTTTATAGAAAATCCAACTAAAAAAACAGAAAATAAATTTGAATTAAGAAAGGTGTAATTGTAATAGAAGCGTAGGGTGCTTTTAAAGATATTATCCCTTCTACTCATTGACACCATGCACCTTTATGGGCATTGAAATGAAACGAAACGAAGAGACTCAGTGTTTTACGTACCTACTCCATAGAGTGGCAAGAGCGAGGTTGCCCTATGCATATCTTTTAGTAGCTAAAAATTTATATAGCGTATTAGCGTCCTAGCCACATCGACTATATCGATAAAAAATTACACGATACCGTACCTTCTCAAAAATATGATTCATGGTCCATAAGGTGAATGTGTCATTGTCTGTGGACCTTAGTTATGCAGATGATTTTGCAGTTTGTTATATCGTTAAACTATGATTTAAAATTAAAAGTATGTCAAATTAAGTCTTATCCTGGCAATCATCGCAGGTCATCGCGAAACATCATCATCACGATACCTAAAGTATGAAAGGTATGAAAATATTCATGTACTAAATAGATCCCATAATAAACCAAGACTACATGGCTACTTACCATCAGGTAGGATTGCAATCAAGCATTAACTTATAATTTAAAAAAATGTCTATTTTTCTTGTGTCTGGTTTTGCAGTTACGAACTTGCCGGCGGCGCCGCGGCGCTGCGGCGGCTTGCGTCGATCCTATGTAGTCAACAAAGCGGGCGCGGTCGGTAGTTGGATGGGTGACCGCTAGTGGCAAAAATTTCTTGAGCGTTTCCGTGCTTCGGAGGGCACGTAAAGCCGTCGGTCCCGGTTGTTATCATAAGATAACAGTCGTTAAGCCATGTCAGAGGCCCTCGGGCGCGCGGGCGGTTTGAAAACTTCCGACACTCGGGTTGGCCACTAACCCCTCCACCAATCCACACTGGAGCAGCGTGGTGGAGTATGCTCTAGGCCTCCTGAAGAGGAGAGACCCGCGCCTAGTAGAGGGCCATTAATGGGTTGAAGCCAATATTACGAACAACAAATAGTTTTAAAAATTGTTTAGTTATTTCAATTATTGTTCCGTTGAGGAGTTATATTTTTTTCTCTAATGGTGGTCATACACGCTAGGATAAATCGTTACGATTAGACTGTACCGTTCGAACGGTACCAATAAATCGCTACATGTATGTTATAAAACTGTACAGTTTCGTCCGATTTTTTAAGACAGTTCAGTCGAACGGAACAGTACGAAAATTTCAATTGATTAACGGAATCGGAAGAACTGTGCTGACTGATCGTAACGTGTATGCGCTCGTTCAGTTTTGTCGCCAGTCGCAGTTCGGGTGGACGTGCGCAAATGTGCGTAGATGTAAGTACGTATCATCGCTTCTCACGGGCGTACATAAGTATCTACACGTTTATGTTTAGTGCAAAATAGTTTTTGAAAGATAATTAAAACTGATAGACGTTATTAAAATAATACCTTTATTTTTGAAGGTTTCACTTCTACCAAGAGTGAATTGCACACATTTTAATTTTCCTTCAGGGCTGCTAAAATGTCGTCCGTCGAAGCCATCGCTGACACGTGTGCGTCGGCACCGTTTAATGTACCGTCTGATCGTAAAGATTTCTCGTAGCGTGTAGGTATAGCTTGTATGCCTTATACGATAAACTGTACCGCTCGAACGATACAGTCTGATCGTAACGATTTCTCGTAGCGTGTATACCCACCATAAGATACATACATACCATACCTGGCGATGTCAACGATTACTAATGATGACAACATGGACGATGTCAATGATAATAACAGATAATATTTTTAAACACGGTTCAGTTATTCCCTACTGCGAATATAGAAAGCAATTCCCTACGATTGAGAAGCTCACTCATTGTCTCCACAATCCATCATCTCACTATATTGTAATAGGACCAACTTGAGTAAATTCCCAAAACAATTAAAAAAATCATGAAAATCGCTTCATAAACAACGAAACTATTCCTATCTAAAAACATTCCATACTAACGGTTTTGTTCATTAAAAACTTATTGAAAGTTTGTAGTTTTCGGTAAAAAGCACTGGTAATATTATATGCATGCACAGCAATAGAAAAATAAAGAAATCTTGACATAATATTGTGACATAATGCCGATCTTGACGTAAGGCCGACACCACACTTGGATTTTATGAGCATACGCGTTCATCCTACACAGTTGAATAATGATTTGCTAAATAGGTTAAAAAAAAAAATAGGTAGATATTCACGAATGTTAAAAACCAAATTTAATGATTTTATGCAATTAATTAAACCTGATGCGGTACACATTATAATATTTCAATCACACCTCATATTGATAGCTAGGAAAACCTTGATAAGCTACAGTATTTCTTCTACGTGAAATAATTATTTTTTTATAGCTCATTGATCAAGCGTTGGGCGCGAGGAACGCTCGACAAACGCTAATGTGAAAGCAGCCTAATTTGGCGTAAAAAATGCTGTGTTGGCTTTATTTGATTTTATACGAGATCGATAGCTACTAAAGCATCCATTGTATGACAAAAATTATCACAATGTGTCTCACCGCAAATTTTTTTATGTTTGTTAATAAACATATTGAAACAATGATTTTTAATTATTGTAATTTAGTCAATCAGCTGTTTTGAGTTTTCTAATGTCACTGTGAAGACAAACGTCAAAACTGTTTTCCTATTACCATTAAATTTACTTCTTCTCCCTCGGGAACAGATCAATATCTCGGGATAAAAAGTACCCTATACTTTATTCTAGGTATTAAATTATATGTGTGCCAAATTTCATCTATATCCGATCAGCCGTTTTTGCGTGATTGAAACACAAACATCCAAACATCCAAACATCCAAACATCCAAACTCACAAACTTTCACATTTATAATATTAGTAGGATTAAATTAAAACTAGGGAATTTTTATTGCCTATAAAATACCTTGCATTGACGACCCTCTGACGCATTGCTTTCATTTCATGCCGGATCACCGTGTCAAAGATCCCAGCGAGTCGAAAATATGAATAATGAGTTTGAATTTCTGGAGGGCTATTCTCTAAAATACAAACTCGAAATCGAAGCTCACTCAAGTGAGACTCGAAAGCGAACTTGCATCATCTTGATATGTCATTCTCTAATCATCTAGTATGCACTTGCGAAGTGAAGTGAGTCTCGAACTCGAACTTCAATTTTGAAACTCATCGCGGATTCCGCTGTCGAGTTACATAACAGCCTTGCTGTTCTCGATCTTAATGTGAGTTCTTGTCTCTGTGTGTTGTCCATGGCACCCACGATACAGGGAATCCTCGTGGGGCTATAAGTGTGAAGCGTTATTGTATATTTTATTTGTTTATTTATATGGGAATACGAGTTACCTACTGTAAAAGGGGAATTCCCGTGGGGCGGGAATGAGAGGTAAATAAAAGAGGTAGTCAGATTAAAGTCCAATAACATTTATTCCTAAACACAAGGTTTAAAGAATCCCCACAATAATATAGAAAAGAGTGGGCCGCTGGCTTGTTTGGCTGGTCGAATTACACTTAACCCTTTTGGTTCAGTGATGTCCGTCCTAACGGACACCGCCGATGGTTATACAATTCTACCGTAAAAATTAATAAATAATGTCCGTCCTAACGGACACAGAGATGGTTGTACAATTTCACCCAG
Organism: Thymelicus sylvestris; assembly: GCA_911387775.1. Lineage (NCBI taxonomy): Eukaryota > Metazoa > Arthropoda > Insecta > Lepidoptera > Hesperiidae > Thymelicus > Thymelicus sylvestris. Next base: position 938,717 of record OU426893.1, read on the forward strand.
AGTGGGTGCACCCTAAATCCAGAACTTAAGAGGAAAGCTCGCACGAATTTTACCCGTTGAGGATGAAGTTCGAGCGGGGTTATTAAACTAATAAAATTCTTAATCTAAAGGAAAGCATTAAATGGTTGTATAATGTACACCAAAAGTTACAGGGGGAGTAGCCCCGTGATTCAAAATTACTAAATGGGGTGTAGCCCCTCGGAACAGAACTTCGGAAGCAGCTCAGGCTCCCAAAAACAGCTCTCCAGTATCAGCTCAGACTCCCAGAAACAGCTCTCCAGTAAACAGACTCCCTCTCGGTAACACCTCCTATCAGTACAGAAAGCCACGTCTTACACAACAGTTTATACAGTCCCTGCGGCTACTTAAATATTACTTAATTAAGTTAATTAATTATTACAATGTCTAGTTATTAATTAATCGACTTAGTTGAACAACGGTAACTCGGCTAGATACATTTAGTTGTATTACAGATCTTTAAGGACCTAATACCACAGCTCAACGCCTTTATTAAAAGAGTTTGAACTAATTAAAATAATAATATCAAGCCTTATGGGCTTGAATAATTCAGCGTACAACAGACTACAAGGATGGTACTATTCACTATGAAAGCACATGGTTCACTCGCTACATTCTTTTAAGTAAATTACATTAACTAAGAAACGCCCCGTTAAATATTTAATTAATTCCCCTCGCAGAAGAAAATGAGTTCTACGATACCTGTTTAGGGAGGTGTCGAAGCTTGTAGAAATGCAGACAGCCACAGAACAGACAGGACAGGGGGCGCCGTCCAGACGCAGCCCTACATACAAGAATTATAATTATTACGGAATCACGGAATTTCTCAACACCGGCTCAGCCGCAAAACAGAAAGGTTTACTTACCAAAGTACTTTTAATAAACCGCCTCGCGGAACAGATCAGACACGCCACACCACACCACGTGGTGCAGACCCAGGTACCCAGACACCACACACAGCCTGAAAAGATTCCTCACGTTAACCACTACTCGCAGAGAATATACCGAATCCCAGTCGGAAAATCCCATTTGGAATCCCCAAACTTACCAGCAAAGAACCAGGAACACCAGAACACTCAACACACAGAAAACACCAGAGCCCACTTGGACCGGTGCGTCACCACACGACTCAGAACAGCACAGACAGACAGTAGGGATCCTCTCGGGACCAAGAAGGACGCCGCGCTCATCACCACGCTTTTATACTGCTACACTTGCCACTCAAATCCACCAATCACAACAACTCCCAGCCGCGGGACATGGGCTTCCGGGTTCTAGAAGCTTCGAGAACGAGGAGACAATAACCACAACAATACTCCTTATGGCAATCGGAGTGAGGTTCACTCTTCTATCGTCTATTCGGAAACGTCATCACACGACTCCGGCGCCAAATTTCAAAATCTCAATCCAGGTGTTCCCTACTCAAAAAATTATTCCTTCCCCATAACCAGACGCAAAAACCCACGATGACTTAAATCTCACAGACATCCCTCTAAATTTATTTATGATGAACCCCGACAAACCAACCAATTTCGAAAACTGAATTCAACAAGGTTGCAAACTAATTCATAAACCTGCACTCACACCTTGACTTCTCCCCTTCCAGAGGGCTGATCCATACAATATCTTGAATTTAAATGGCTAAACTCCCGTTGACTAGTCAGTCCCAGGACCTCCGACTACGCTATCCTGCCCAATAAAAAAACAATATACACCTCAATCCATTTCCCAATGTAGCAGACCCCGATATGTGGGAAAAATCCTACGCTGTCAACCCCGACTGAAAAACCATCAATTACAGACACGGACCACTACCATAGACTATGTCGCCTCCGGCTATGGCCCAACCATAGACTCAATTCAAGGGAGGAATGATTTAATATTTTATCCTATAAACAAGTCCTGAACCTCCTTAAAGAAACTACAAATTCAGAAGTCCCATCTAACGAGAAAACAAACACTCGCCACAAATTGACAGAGACAAGAGACTGAACAGACCACAGACTACAGAACCTAACAACTGACGCGGCGATTTTGAAATCACTCAAATGGCGACCGAGGATTGGTCCATGCGTCTGACAGCGTCGTTGGCAACTACCACAGACTAGCCGTCAAACTGCCGCCCGTCATCTCAATCACCAATTGTCAGTGTCAACCGGCTTGTCAATACTTGTAAACAACTCCTATTGAATTTTATGAAAGCAATAAATTTAAGTTATTTAAATGGAGATAATTAAGAAATTAAGCTATTTAAGGTGTAATTGGGACCGAGACAGTTCAATTGTACGGAAGTTAATCCAATTATCGCTAAATGATATACCAAAGGAATGATAATCAAGGTAAGATCTCAGGTGATTCACTACTAGACAGAAAAAAAAGTGTTACAGTACCCCCATGCCCACCAGAATTTCACGAGGGAAACGAGAGAAATTCACGCTGGCCCTCCAGCGTTCTCCTCCTAGCACAGAACCTACAGACTGCAAGACACAACTCCTATTACTAAAACTATTTTTATCCCTTTGTCGAGCCGTAGACAGTGAACCAGCTTCACTAACACTAATACACTGAGGAGGCCTTCGACAATCAGGCAACCTATAACTAAAACACGATGTACCTAACCTATTTTCCCTAGCACTATACGACGATGAGCTATCCTTACGCGCAACTGCCTTAATATTCCTCCGCTCTATGCTAAGAGCATCAGATTGGCGTGCACAAGAGACTGCAGGCACAACAGCCTCCACGGGTTTCCTCAACCCCGCAGAAACCCCGGGCTTCACCAGGCGCAGAACCTCAGGCGCGACCTGGAAAGCCTTCCAGAAATTTAAGCCGAAAAGTAACGGAGTAGACAGACCCGGTACTACATAAAATTTAACCACTCGCATAACACCATTTACTACAACAGGTAAAAACATATAGCCCGCAACAGGGGAAGCAGACCCAGTCGCAGTAATAATAGACTTTATAGTATCGGGGTTTTGTATCTCACAAAACTCCGTGAATTTCCTAATAGCAGAACCACCAATAATAGAGATTTCCGATCCGGAATCCAACAGACCAGAACAAGCCGTACCACAAATATTAGCTTCTAAATAAGGACGAGCATCCTGCGAATCCTTCGACTGGACATGAGTATCACTCACTTCCACACCAGACCTAGAATTATTAAAGAAGTTACTTATGTAATTACACCATTCGCGCCACTCCTCAGCAGAGGTGCGCTCACCACGACGCTCCACCCGCAGCACAGCGACAGGTTTTCCAGCAGGAGTAGGCCTACCAGCAGCAACAGACTTATTAGCAGCAACACACTTAGGGCATGTGGCAGCATTCACGCCCTTCTCACCACACCTAAAACAGACCAGACTACGCGGCGCAGCACATTCACTAAGCGTGTGACCTTTCACACGACACCGCACGCAGAACTTTTCCGCCTTGGCGACCGCCTCACAGCGTGGACGTGCCGTCTTGCCTTTATAAGACAGGTCAGGGGCCACGGCATTTGGCAAATTTCTCGGGGGCTCCCGGAAGCAATCCGCCATCTGCCGCGCCGCCTCCAGCTGCCGACCATGCCTCTTCAGGTCCGCCCACGTCTGTATGTCCGCATTAGCCAAGGGGATTGAGTACGATGGCCTAATATTAAATCTCACTATGTTTAATTTTTCAGCATCATCCAAAGGCTTACGCAACCTAGAGAAATAGTTACGCATAATAGACAAATACGCAGAGAGAGACTCGTCGGGGCCCTGAGTCCTCGAACGGATCTCCTGAAGTAATCTATGGTCGTAATTAAATGGTAAAAATTCCTCTAGCAACGCAGTTTTTAATTCCTCCCAGCTCTCCACCTCATCACAGATACCACGATACCAGTACAACGCCTCCCCAATAAATAACTCCGCTGCCGAATTATACAATTTCTCCTTCGAGATGTTCCGGGACCTACACAACTCATCTATCCGCACGATGAACTCCTGCACGCTATCCTTGCCACTAAATTTAAGGTTCAGCGACGAGACAGAGGAACCGCGCTCGCAGGTTACTACCGGAACCATCCCACCAGATTCCCTCTCAGCAGGCGTAGAAGACCCATCCCCGACAGGCTTAAAATCAAAACTGCTAGTAAAGGTGAACGTCATACGGTCAACCCTATTTATTAAAACGAGTAGAAGTCTATCTAATCGGTCCTTAAGAGCCCGCGTCGTCTCAGTATCCGCCACAACACGACTTAAGCGATGAAAGAGGTGGTTACATAAAGCCTGAATCCTATTTACTCGTTTGAGTGGGAGGGGTTTCTGGTCAAGAAGCTCCTCCAACTCAGTGACTTTATTTGAAATTAATTTTAACTCCGCTTCTACGTCTCCCTCAAACTCATTAACTTCATCGCTTGGAAACTCCTTAGCTAAGCGTGACACCTGTGCCCGCAAGCGTTCCACCGTGGTCTCAGGTACCGCACCCCGGACCGTTACCTCATAAATTAATTCCTCCTTGTTAAGTAAGTTGAATTTAATAGGGCGTTCCTCAGACATCGTTAATAGTCAATATTTAAATTAAATGTAAATGATATAAATGATAATCCAAGAATTCAAGTTCAACCAGAATTGTAATATTAGTCAGAGCTTAGGTATAATTGTTAGTACAGTAACACACAGATCGCAGTACCCTTCAACGTTAAAGTTTTATCAACGTTTAAGTATAAGTTAAAGTAAGAGTTTTATCAATATCGACACAGCCAATACGTTACAGAATGAAAGTCCAGTAGCAGGTGAAGCCTCCACTGAACCCTCAATGCCCCACTACAGTAGTACACAAACAGTATTCAGATTCAGTCTTAAGTACACAAAAAAAAATTTTATAAGTCACGACCAGCCAATCCGTCACTGAGCGAAAGACCAGAGGCGGGCAGGAACCTGCACAAACCAGCGAAAGCCCCACGTTGGGCGCCAATGTAAAAGGGGAATTCCCGTGGGGCGGGAATGAGAGGTAAATAAAAGAGGTAGTCAGATTAAAGTCCAATAACATTTATTCCTAAACACAAGGTTTAAAGAATCCCCACAATAATATAGAAAAGAGTGGGCCGCTGGCTTGTTTGGCTGGTCGAATTACACTTAACCCTTTTGGTTCAGTGATGTCCGTCCTAACGGACACCGCCGATGGTTATACAATTCTACCGTAAAAATTAATAAATAATGTCCGTCCTAACGGACACAGAGATGGTTGTACAATTTCACCCAGAGTGGGTGCACCCTAAATCCAGAACTTAAGAGGAAAGCTCGCACGAATTTTACCCGTTGAGGATGAAGTTCGAGCGGGGTTATTAAACTAATAAAATTCTTAATCTAAAGGAAAGCATTAAATGGTTGTATAATGTACACCAAAAGTTAAAGGGGGAGTAGCCCCGTGATTCAAAATTACTAAATGGGGTGTAGCCCCTCGGAACAGAACTTCGGAAGCAGCTCAGGCTCCCAAAAACAGCTCTCCAGTATCAGCTCAGACTCCCAGAAACAGCTCTCCAGTAAACAGACTCCCTCTCGGTAACACCTCCTATCAGTACAGAAAGCCACGTCTTACACAACAGTTTATACAGTCCCTGCGGCTACTTAAATATTACTTAATTAAGTTAATTAATTATTACAATGTCTAGTTATTAATTAATCGACTTAGTTGAACAACGGTAACTCGGCTAGATACATTTAGTTGTATTACAGATCTTTAAGGACCTAATACCACAGCTCAACGCCTTTATTAAAAGAGTTTGAACTAATTAAAATAATAATATCAAGCCTTATGGGCTTGAATAATTCAGCGTACAACAGACTACAAGGATGGTACTATTCACTATGAAAGCACATGGTTCACTCGCTACATTCTTTTAAGTAAATTACATTAACTAAGAAACGCCCCGTTAAATATTTAATTAATTCCCCTCGCAGAAGAAAATGAGTTCTACGATACCTGTTTAGGGAGGTGTCGAAGCTTGTAGAAATGCAGACAGCCACAGAACAGACAGGACAGGGGGCGCCGTCCAGACGCAGCCCTACATACAAGAATTATAATTATTACGGAATCACGGAATTTCTCAACACCGGCTCAGCCGCAAAACAGAAAGGTTTACTTACCAAAGTACTTTTAATAAACCGCCTCGCGGAACAGATCAGACACGCCACACCACACCACGTGGTGCAGACCCAGGTACCCAGACACCACACACAGCCTGAAAAGATTCCTCACGTTAACCACTACTCGCAGAGAATATACCGAATCCCAGTCGGAAAATCCCATTTGGAATCCCCAAACTTACCAGCAAAGAACCAGGAACACCAGAACACTCAACACACAGAAAACACCAGAGCCCACTTGGACCGGTGCGTCACCACACGACTCAGAACAGCACAGACAGACAGTAGGGATCCTCTCGGGACCAAGAAGGACGCCGCGCTCATCACCACGCTTTTATACTGCTACACTTGCCACTCAAATCCACCAATCACAACAACTCCCAGCCGCGGGACATGGGCTTCCGGGTTCTAGAAGCTTCGAGAACGAGGAGACAATAACCACAACAATACTCCTTATGGCAATCGGAGTGAGGTTCACTCTTCTATCGTCTATTCGGAAACGTCATCACACGACTCCGGCGCCAAATTTCAAAATCTCAATCCAGGTGTTCCCTACTCAAAAAATTATTCCTTCCCCATAACCAGACGCAAAAACCCACGATGACTTAAATCTCACAGACATCCCTCTAAATTTATTTATGATGAACCCCGACAAACCAACCAATTTCGAAAACTGAATTCAACAAGGTTGCAAACTAATTCATAAACCTGCACTCACACCTTGACTTCTCCCCTTCCAGAGGGCTGATCCATACAATATCTTGAATTTAAATGGCTAAACTCCCGTTGACTAGTCAGTCCCAGGACCTCCGACTACGCTATCCTGCCCAATAAAAAAACAATATACACCTCAATCCATTTCCCAATGTAGCAGACCCCGATATGTGGGAAAAATCCTACGCTGTCAACCCCGACTGAAAAACCATCAATTACAGACACGGACCACTACCATAGACTATGTCGCCTCCGGCTATGGCCCAACCATAGACTCAATTCAAGGGAGGAATGATTTAATATTTTATCCTATAAACAAGTCCTGAACCTCCTTAAAGAAATTACAAATTCAGAAGTCCCATCTAACGAGAAAACAAACACTCGCCACAAATTGACAGAGACAAGAGACTGAACAGACCACAGACTACAGAACCTAACAACTGACGCGGCGATTTTGAAATCACTCAAATGGCGACCGAGGATTGGTCCATGCGTCTGACAGCGTCGTTGGCAACTACCACAGACTAGCCGTCAAACTGCCGCCCGTCATCTCAATCACCAATTGTCAGTGTCAACCGGCTTGTCAATACTTGTAAACAACTCCTATTGAATTTTATGAAAGCAATAAATTTAAGTTATTTAAATGGAGATAATTAAGAAATTAAGCTATTTAAGGTGTAATTGGGACCGAGACAGTTCAATTGTACGGAAGTTAATCCAATTATCGCTAAATGATATACCAAAGGAATGATAATCAAGGTAAGATCTCAGGTGATTCACTACTAGACAGAAAAAAAAGTGTTACACTACGTAATGTACAAATTTTCCACTGAAAAGTTTCGGTTCCAATAATTTTGCCGTGACAGGAATTTGTGTGAGGCAGTAAATGTTAATACTCGCGTTTTCTGCTATCGTGTATACTGTCATACATAAATACAACCCAAGTGCAAAGAATCAACTATAAATTAATTTTAAAATCACAAACGTATACATATATTGAGTTACGATTCACATTACATTCTCCTAAACATTTCCATTTAAGTATAGACACAGACCTCTTTTTATTGGATAGACAATGCATTTGTCTAGGTCACCACTCACATATTCACAACAATGTGAGAAGCTCACATTCTACGCCGCGGTTGCCCGGAGACTAATGATTTGTGGACTATTGTAGCGTTTTAAAAGAGTTAATTTAAACAGTTACTTATTAAAACCCTGACAGCGAGGACTTTAAGTACAGTAAATCTCTCTAGGCCACTTCTCGGAACTTTTATTATTATGTCGAAGGCTCGTTGGCATGACCTTCTCGCGAGAGTAACGTTGCTTCGCTGACTCGTAGGTAAGAGTTTAATTTTCAATTCTACTTGCTCAAAACTACCTCTTAGCGAGGTTGCGTGGGATTTTCTACTTTATATTTTATAAGCTACCACTTTACTGCTGGTTTTAAGGATGAACATAAACGTATTCGTGTATCGGAGTAGGTTTAAATAAAAAAGCAAGTGAATAAAACTTTAGTGTATTTTGATGAATAAATATAATATGTAACCGACTGCAATCGTTTCCGCCAAACTGAGAAGTTATTTTTTATTACCGCAGAGAAAATTTAGTGTTTCAGCTATCACAGTAATTATGTTTCGTTGAATATCGTAGGATAAACGAATTAAATTTACATACATTATTCATGGATACAAAAAGATTTTCTGAGTAGTGAACATTATTAAATGTTAAGTAATCCCAAGAATATAGTTCTGTTAGTGATATACAATTCATTTGGCATTAGGAAATTTGAAATTTGGATTTTTTATTCAACTGTACTAAAGCTCAATACATAAAATAGTTTCTAAAAAATCGATAAATTCTCTAGGTCACTTACTCATCAGATCTATTACAACGTCAAAGGCTCATTCAAGCGACCTCCCTTCGTAGACTAATGACGCTTGTCAGGTCATTGCGAGTAACAGGTCAATTTACATTTTTACACAGCTTTTAAAATTGCTCTGAAGAATTAAGTTGACTATTTTTAATACTAACTTACAAGACAATATCCATGACATTAAGTAATTCGTAAGTTACAAATGCTAAAGATGAATTCAATTAAGTTACACTTATTCATAGCCCTATTCAATATGGAATGTATGATCCTCAAAATTAAGAACGTTTTTGTGTTACATTTTTACCATTGGTCGTAATAACTTCTTAGATAGCTGATAAGCTTTAGCTCTCTGCCCAAGGGTATTCAAATAAACTTTCCTAATGGTGAGACTGAAGGACGATATGGAGTAAAATTATGCCAATTGAACTTACACAAAATACTTCACTTTTTAACCGACTTCAAAAAAGGAGGAGGTGTTCAATTCGACTGTATTTTTTATGTTTTTTACCTCAAAACTTTCGACTGGAAGAACCGATTTTGATGATTATTTTTTTAGTCGAAAGCTGGTGCTTGTCATGTAGTTTGAGCGAGATCTGACTAGTAGTTTTTGAGTTATCAATAATTTTGAAGTCGGTTATTTTTTGTCAAGAATTATCTTCATCAAAAGTGTAAAATTGTTCATAAAAAATGTTCATCCATATAATACCTAACTCAAAGCAAATGAAGAACACAATATGTTTTTAAGTTTTTGAAGCTGTCTTTAAAGAGTTTATTTAGTATGTTTAAAGTTTAAACCTTAAACGAAGACGCTTAAGAAAGTTTATTAACAAAGAGACGAGAGACGTTTAAACCTTAAACGAAGACGCAATTCTTAATTTAAAAATGCTGAAGCAAAATGAGACTGGTTTACCACCTGAACATAAAAGCACTTCCATTAGGATTACCCGTTAACAAGAACTAAAACCTCAAGCCACACACAGTATATGCCCTTGCGAGTAATGAATCACATCGAATAATCCTTCTAAATAGATTAGATTAGGGATCGCAGATGGGGCGACGGGATTACCCATTGAGGTTTCTTTGCAATCTTTAAATTATTGCCACGAGGTCTGCTTCTAATTGTATTGAGATTAATGGATTTGATAACCTTCGCCTTTACGAATCCTTATCGAAAAATTAAAGGAAGTTGTGATAGAAAACTAGTTCAAAATGAAATGAAATTAATCAAGTCTATTTCTCTTTCTCGTTTCATGGCCGGCAATGAATGAATCTATGGTGCCTTTAGTGTTATCGATTCCCATGGAGGATGATGTTTTTTTCAAATTCAGGTGCCTCATCTGATGTTTGACGGCCACTTTTGTTACATATTTGAACATAATTATCATCATGCGATCTCTTTATAAGTACGTATGAGCTCCATACTCTTTATAAATCATTAGGTACCTATGCGTATTTGCATTTCAAACTTTCGAACAGGCCTTGCAAACGCGTAAGCACTAAATTGAAAACGCAGTAACCTCTGATGTAACGACCAAGTTTCCGATCACCCAACAAGATAATCTGGGAACAGTAATTATCCCCAAAGTCGGAGCCGTTAAGGGTTAAAGTTCCTCTCCTGGGAGTATCTTCAAGACCTATGACTACTAAATTTACGACTCAAAGTTACGTTACATTTTGATTACTAAAGTCGGTGTAGCAAACGTGTGTTGCTTTCATAAACGAGATATTCGTAGCGACCGCGTTAAAATTTAATGTCACATATTTCGAGAGGATTATTTGATTTTAAATTGTTTTATTATCACTACATACTGTATATCTTCACTTACATGCATAAATTGTAATGGAGCTGTCAACATGTTACAACAGTAATATAAAACGCTCCCACATTTATTTTTAACAGTAGACAATCTCTACCAGTATGAAGTAAAGGCAGATATTAATAACTAGTAATTAGTTTATCCTAGCATGCCCGTGGTTGGCGCCACGCATCAACTCGCCGCATTCTACGAGTATTAGCTTACTTTAACCACACTGGTGGAAACTAGTTTTGTTAAAGCCATATTAACCTACACATCTTTTTCTCTGCGACGCAAGTGAAAAGAGCCAAACTTGCCCAAAACAGTATAATCATGTATGAGCTATTATTTTTGCAGATTATCCACATTATATTTAAAAGTAGTTCCACGGTTAGCTAATAACATCTAAAATAGCTCGTTCGCTGCAGTAATTATTCCCCGGGGCGTGGTCATTAAGTTTGTATCGCATCCGCTGCTAGCTCGCGAAATTTACGATTTTAACTTCGCAGCCAACGGCACTGGCTTAAATCAAATTCAGTATCGGTTTAAGTTTCGTCGTGAAGACGTCGGAAGAGCTGATAAATTTACTGTAAACTTTGTGTACTCGTATGTACAAATACAACCGGTTATTACAGGATACACCGGTCGATACAAATCATACAAACCTTCAATAAAACTTTATCAGATCGATGTCTGTGTAAGGAAGATATTTGAGACGAATTATTACTAGGCGCGCCCGAGCATTTATTAGACGTTTATACAAATCTAAATATTTCGTGTGTTTATGTATAATAAATACGGATATATAGAGAGATATAATAGAAACCTCAGTAATATAAATAAAATTTTCAAACGTTACAAAGGTTTTCGAAAGTACACGGATTAACATACAGCTAAACATACGCTGATGAAGAAATATTTTTATTAATATCATATTTTATTCTACTTCAAAGAAAGTCTTCAAAGAATCGAACCCAAAATCTCTATGCTTGCAGGCTGCAGGATTCGGCGACAAACCTAAATTAAAACCACATCCGCAATAAAATACGCACTTGCTTAATCCTGAACAATTTTAACTTTTCAAACACATCAATATTAAAAAACATGGAGAATGTATATTGATAAATCTGCTGCCGAAATTGGGGGATTACGTGAAATCCGCGCGCGAATCTGCCATTAATCACAATAAGACGAACGCAAACAACGGCTGCTATCTGGAATATTCCAGAAAGATCTTTGGAGAAACTTTGTCGAAACTTAGCAGGTGAAACGGTTTAAATGAATCTCTTTTTGAATGGCAAGAGATTACAGAGAGCTTTTGTTAATACTTCCAACATTGTATTATAGACCTGACTGTAACTTAACTTTACTAGAAACTCATTATAGTGAAATTAAACACTTCTAGAGCGCCGCCGCGCCGTTGCCTTTGAGTTAAGTTTTGAAAGAGTGAAAGATGGACACAAGGTATTTATTAATACCTACTCAGTGTCAAATGGTCACGGTCCTGCTCTCCGCTAGTGAACCGAATGGCTTGAATCCAGTTGTGTTCTCATAAAAACTTCCGTATTTTATACTTTAAATTAATAACAACTATAATGGATAACAGGTGAATAAAGTGGAAAATTCTTTTATACGCTAATGTTACCTACACTATAAGTTTATATTACTTTTATACAGTGTGGTCATGCAATCGTAGGAGATATTTCACCCCCCGCTTCACCTCGCGATTCTCTGCCCGAATACGTAAAAAAAATCTGACCTTAATTTTTACCCAAATTATCCTTTAAAATACATTAATCATAGACACTGCGCTCGAGAAAGCGGTGACCTAGTAACCCACATATTGCAAAAGAACACCGCCGCTCTGTCGGCACACCACAAAGGCACGCCGCGCCGCAAACGCTCGCTTTTTTCCATTGAATCATGCCGCCTAAGGGTCCGTTCACACAGACCAGCTCGGAGAGGAGAGCAGATTTTTATCACGTTGGAAACAGAGTTTTGAATTTTAGTAAAGTTTATTTTTGCATGTGCACCTTTTTTGTCATCAAGAATGCTTGAACGCCCTTCGTGTGAAATAAAAATTGTGTGCTCTTTCTCGATCGTGCAGCTTGTCGGCTCCGATTGCGTGCTCTTTCTCGCTCGCGCAGCCTGTCGGCTTCGATTTCGTGCACATTAACACACCGAAAACAAAACTTGGACTGCGCGGAATACTGATACTGCCTTTGTAGTGTATCCACCCGTCTCCGAGCGCATCTGACCGGCTCCGAGCACATCCGACCGCATCCGCTTTCAGATCTCTTCCAGCCGGTCTATGTGAAATAGTTGGCGGCTCCGTTCCGGCCAATTACAAGCGTATACGATCCAGTCTTTTGAAAAGAAAAAAGCAGGCCGATGCTCTCCGAGCCGGTCTGTGTGAACGGACCCTAAAAGTCGCACCGCCGCCGCACCGCTTTGTCGGCACGTCGCAAAGACACGCCGCAAACGTCAAATAATCGTAACAGGTCATTCACCTAGTGACCTGATAACGCGAGTTCAACGCGCTGCTAAGGTGTCCACACGTTTTGAGATTTTTCGTATTTAGTTTGATATTATTATCTTTGTGATTTATGGATGTTTTTATTATTTCTTTGTTTATTCGGGCAGAGAATCGCGAGGCGAACCACCCCCTGAAATATCTCCTACGATTGCATGACCACGCTATATACGTGTACATCTTCCATTAATTTAAGCAAGGAACGTTTGTTGCAAATTTGAAGATAGATCGATAGATATTTAAAAAAATCCATACAAACTTTCGTCCTGTTTCCCAAGGGATTAAGGGAACCTCTTTATTTCAAGGGACAAAAAGTTTTTCAAAATGTAACCCGCAGAATGAGCTATAAGTATACCATTTTTTATCGAAATCTGTTCAAGGGCTTTCATGTGATGCCCAAACAGACAGACGATAATTCCTAAGAAATGTTTTGAAATCTAACTCATTCTTTAAGTGCCAATTATGCAAAATTAAAAAAAAATTGTTGTCTGTAAAGTCGGTTTACGGACGGTAGTTTAACGTGACAACGTCATGACAAAACATTGATGAAATGATTGCATACTTTTATAGATAAAATTGAGCGCTTCGGCCGATCGTAGCCGATCATGCCTCTCTATCGCTTGTTCCGCGCTCTCGCTCGCGCGGAACGTGACAGTGAGTCATGCTTTTTCGTGCGTGCACCCGGCGTTCATCGTTTTAATAGTCATTGTCACGCCAAAAATATTCGATATACAGAAAAAAATCCCTTTGAGTTTTATTATATTACCTCTTTATGTGTGTATCGTTGATGCAATTTAAAAATATGATGTAGTTGCAAGCTCCAGGTATGACTACAAATTAGTTTGAACGTAACTCCAAGTTGGAATTAACCGTTTTAAATGTAAGCAGCACACGCGAGGAAACTTAACCGAAGTTAAGTCTAGACTGAGGAGAAACTCATTTACTTGCAAACTGGATTTGTCAACTGACGACAGGTAACTTGATAAGATTCGTGTATGCAAGATGTATTAGCCTTTACATTTAGCAAAGGAGACCCACCAGGCTACGTTATGCCTGGGGGGTGAACGTGATAAGATTTTAAACTTAACTCATTGTGGACTAAATACATTTACTGACTAGTTTTAGGGACTGACAACATAATCCATACAATTGGTTTGAAATATGGGCGTACAAAATATTAACTATATCGTGTGTCGAAGATAATTAGAATTTTTCTCAGTAATTGTATTGTGTTTGTATAAAAATATTATCATTTAAGACTTAATAAAATTATGAAAGATATTGAAAGAACCATCAAAGCATTGAGCATTCTGTATTTTTAGGGCTCGGATACGATTCATAAGAATAGCCTGACCTAATTCCTCCATTTCCAAAGAAAAAGCTGACGCAAAGCAAGTGTCGATACTTTCATCGTAAACATAACGACGCGCTTTACTTCGTCACTGTTTTTTATTGGACGACACGACAACCATATTTCTTGAATGTATATATTATGTATATACGCAAGCTTCCATTGGTATGTGCGAGTGACGATAGGTACACAAAGTCGTAGTGTCTAGTAGTAGTAGTACATATGTATAATTTGTTGTAGTCACTTCTTTTTTACAATATTATTTATATTTTTTCTTCTGCTTATAATACCGCTCTTCGTATGTTTCTGTTTGGCCTAATGGTTAGCTAGCAGAGAATGCATTTAGCATTATGCTCGCCATTTGTACTTTAATCCTGTATTGTGGTTAATAAAGATTAAATAAATAAATATAATTGCCCCAGGATTCCCTGTGTCGTGGGTGCCATGGAGAACACACTATGACAAGTACAGATACAAGAACATGTCAAAGGAACTTCTTAAAAACACTTTTGATTACTTAACCAGCCAACCTAACTGTAGGAGTTGTAATAACTGTTTAAAAAGTAAGCCGAACGACACAAAGTTCTGTCCCAGCCGCTGAGCTTTGCCTGCATCTCATTCAGCCAAGCGGGAACAAAATCCTTGTATAAAGTAAGATTTGCGGAAGGTTTCAACCAACTTAAATTGATGAATATGACGCAGAAAGGGTTTTCTACGGTGTTGGTTATTCAATAATATTCCTTTTACTTTGCTCCATGATATTATATTTCCATTTCTCCTAACGTTCACATCAATAACAATCTCTACAACTCCGTGATCGCTATCCGAATCTCCCACCATGTCCCACACGTATTGTTCTCAATAGATTGACACATTCCTTATTCTAAATATTATTTAGTTTTCTTCATGACTTCTAGTATGACAGACCAAAGAGGTCGCTCGCCGTCACGGCTATCCTGACGTGCGCTCGTCCTCGAGCGCTTCCGCTCCCATGTCTCCAGTGGACCCCTTTGTTCGCTGGGTGCTCGTCATGGACTCCACCGAACGCCTTTACTTCTGCTGTGGCTGCACACCGACACGGCCTCAAGTGTCGTTACTCTGCAAGGAAATATCTTACGGCAGTACTTGTTCGCTCGGCCGTTCCTGACCTCGACGGGGCAATAATTTAGAAGTTAATGATGTTATACCTTAAGCCATGTACCACAGTCGTTTCATTCAATTTTCCAACGTAACAACAACAACAAATCTTGAGTAAGTCTCTTAAACCACAGGAGTGCACCGCTACTAAGAAGCCTGATTACACTCCCCTTCAATTCATTCAACGTCATTTCACCACAACAAGTTTCTTACTCAAGTTCTCATCTCCAACCCAATTCAACACAAATTGCATCTTATCACAGTTAATATCCGCGTTGACTGGTACATGACCTACAGGCATTCATGAAAACTTTAACCACATTATACGGACCTTTAAATATCCTTTTCATTTGGAAACTCAATTCAACATTTGCATAAGCTCACTATTATTTTTATCACTCAAGACAGTAATGGCAGCTCTCAAACGTTTCTTTATCATTTAACAAATTCACAAAATCACCTTTCTAAATACGCCTGAAGATGGTTGTACACCGAATACATCAGCACGTCGCTCTCTCCCGGCCGCGTGAATGCTAGTTCGCTTGTTTTGTGATGGCACGTCGTTATATCGTTTTCCACAACTGAAAAATACAAGGAAAGTTACACGTAAGATGTCACAAGTTACATTTCAAACTACACTACTCGTAGAGCTACTTATCTTCGATCCGCACTCCTTCGGCCATCGTGACCATATCAACACGACCTCGTGTTGTGTAGGTAGTCAAACCCAGACGCGAACAGTGTGCATCTCAAGTCTGCACATCTTACTCCGCAATGGTTTTACATTTTCCACGTTGATCATATTATAAACTTCCATGATTCTCGCTTCATCGCGCTTTGGATTGTTTCATTTCTCATTGCAAAATTTTCTTCAAATGTCATCCGAACTAGTGTCATTCCTCATTTATTTTCCGACTTTTCCGATATTAAGGGCGCCTCAGTTCTTCCAACATCGATTATTACTCCGACAAAACAGTAACATTTGTTCCATATTCCACGTTCTATCATCAAATTTATAATTACTGGATGGCTGCTCTAGGCGTAGGTAGGGCCGCTTCTGATGACGCAGAAAGGGTTTTCTACGGTGTTGGTTATTCAATAATATTCCTTTTACTTTGCTCCATGATATTATATTTCCATTTCTCCTAACGTTCACATCAATAACAATCTCTACAACTCCGTGATCGCTATCCGAATCTCCCACCATGTCCCACACGTATTGTTCTCAATAGATTGACACATTCCTTATTCTAAATATTATTTAGTTTTCTTCATGACTTCTAGTATGACAGACCAAAGAGGTCGCTCGCCGTCAAATACATTATCATCATGACTACGTATTGTTTGTTGAAAAAGGGCGAAACCACGGGCATCATTGAATATCAAGTAATTAATTAAAAATTTCGTTCCTAAAGCTACTTTATAATATTGCTCGTCGCGAGATTCAATCTAATAGTCGGGAATTGTTCTTGATCTTGTCGATACAAAAACATGGCGAAGTTAATTTTCAATAGTCAAGACTGTATCGGTACTATCGGTTACAACTAAAATACGCTGTTATAATACTCGTGACAGGTTTCAGTTAACAAGTTCTTGAGATCATACAAACTTGAGATAATATACAACTTCCTCGTATAGTTCACTCACAAAAAGTATATCAATATACAAACACAAGAAAATTATACAAAGTCATAAACATATTATGCTACAGTAATCATATTACATTTGAGATGACGGTACAGTATTATTTAACGAGACAATAAAAGATATATTTGCATGTAGGTCAACATATTATTGCCCGCTAGCAAATATTTCGTGAAATAAACATAAAATAATTTTGATAGAAGCATTGCTAATTCCACGGGATCGTGGTTTTAGAACCATTTGACCATAAAACGGCTAGCCATAAATGCTTTTAGCTTTTTGGGATATTTTATATGTTCGGTTAATACGTTGTATATTGACCGCGCATCTCTAATATAAATGGTAATTTTAGGCTCTATTTCATTTCTAAATACGAATAAATTGTTGCGAATTTTGCTGAATTCATAGCTTGTATGACGTATTTTGAAGAAATCTGAATTTCAGAGGATAATTAATTACTTTTGAAATAAACAACAAAATTACAACATTTATTGCTTGTCTTCAAAACATTCAAGGTTTTAATCCAGACAAATTAGGGTTCAAGATAAACGAATAAATCGTTATAAGAGATAAACTATCTTGAAACTCGCATAAACCTTCATTTCGGTATTCTTAAAGTTAGAACTTTAAAAGTTGTTTCTTGGTAATTTTTTCAGAAATAGTTTCACTTTTTTAACCCATTTTTTTCTTGTTACCGCGTCGCGTAACCTCTTTGTTTTCACTTCAAGTTTGTTCACAAAAACCAAAGGCACTTTTAATGTCCTACGTGGGTACGTTACTCTATAGCAAGTACCGCATTGAAAAATTACATTCTAAAGTAACTTTTGACAGATTGAATTACGGATGAATTTCGACTGAGGAGCGAATCATGTATGTATTCAGTACCTTTGTGAATTGTGAAAACATTTGTAAGTTTCGAGAAGGAATGCGAGGTACCATCATGCTACATAGTTTCGTGGCTGATGCCAACTAGGATGAGACGATACAATTGTTACCGGTTGGCAATCTTCCATGCATAAAAAGTTTCTTACTAAATTTTCGTATCAAAGACGCTTGAGTTTTTCTCCGCAATTTGATTTCTATAGAACGTTTTTATTGCCAGGACTACAAAAAGAAATATTAGCGTAGAAAAAGCGAAACATTTTCGCAGAAAGGTAATAATAAATGGTAAGAACCTTTACTTTAGGAATTATCAAAGAAATCCCTGGGCAAATTAGAAGAATGTTTTGTTAATCAAGGCAAAATTAACCTTATTTCGAAATAATAGAATAATACTTCACTGTGGAGGAATTGAGATTTTTGTTCAGGCCTTTTACTAATAGCTTTTTGGACGTAATCACTTTTCTTGAAAATAAATAAATGAAATTCTGTCGTTTTATTTTATTAAAACAAACTTGAGAACTAAATAGAAGTGACTCATTCTTTAGCATTACACGACGATAAATAATAGTTTTTACATTGTACATGTAAAAATTACTTACATTTATACCAAATAATTTCACTTCGCTTCGAATATTATAAGTGAAACGTCTATTCAACATCGCGGAAACGAGGTGATAAAAAATTTAATTTTTTGTGAAACCTTCACGGGTCCATAAGAATACAACAATAAATAAAATTAAGTATTAGTTAAAGCTAAAGTTGAAGTTAAAGGAAAAATTGCCAAAAAAGTTAAGAAATTTTTTCTTCTACAAGTCGCCCATACGCACTATTGATATTATTATCCAACTTAATTGACAGCGCACTCGCAAATACCAGGAGCACATAAGCTTCAGGCTTTAGCCGTAACCATACGACAATAATTACATCAAATTGTGCCTAAGATTACCGGAGTCGGTCGGCCAACAACGTGGATCGCCCGCAAGCTATCCTGATACGATTATAACTGAATTGATTATACCGTTACAGGTGGTTACCTGATTATTTATTGATGTTATGAACATAACGCTTTTGTTTCGCTTCCAAGCTATGGGTAAGTAATTGGTAACATTCGAAAAAAAAAATTTCACTGGTAACATTCGAAAAAAAAATTTCACGATATCATCTTTATTTGTATACCATTTGAAATAAATTCAACACTGAATGCTGCAACAATTTATTTACGTCCCAACTCAGAGTCACTAATAGTTAGGTACTTAAATCGCTCCTTAATACACAATTTGTATTGTGATTCTCTAAGGAGCGATTTAAGTAACCATTGATGAGTCTGAGTTGGGGCGTAAGCTAGTTAAATTTAAATAAAAGTGTGTATGAAAATCATCTGACTTACACGGAATAGTGAAAACCACATAAAGCGAAACAAAAGATGGTAAATGCAGCTGATATTTATTATAATCTAGAAACTTTACCCAGGTTTATTTATCATTAATGCAACATGTAGTACAATATTTACTTCCAATATTGCTTCCAACGGATAACTACTGATAGATACTAAATTACAGAGATTATTATTGTAACAGTCATTTGACAAGTTTAATCCAAACAGCAATAAAATCAAATGCAATAATGTTGTGCAAAATTTGAATGTGGACTTATTTGGAAACAATACGTTGTTAGTGAAATATTACGGTTCACGCCATTGCATTGCAGGACAGTTCGACCTACGTGCGATCCACAATGTATATTGTGGATACAATGATAAAGACAATTTAAAAACGTCAAACGCAAAGCATAATTCTTTGTCAACATTCAACAAACATACATACCTAATTAAAAGCTACAAGTTATTCACTCATACCACCGCACCTGTGGTCATGGGAACACAATGTTTAATCAATCCTCGCCTACGGACTTCATCGTTTCGAATCGTATCTCGTAACAAAATAATTTTGTAGTGACTTGAGCCTTCAAATGAGGCTACTAGTAAAAGATCACCTCTCGGATCCATAAGTCAAAGTTTCATAATAATTAATGAATGTAAATAACAATTTCACTTTTACCCCGTAGCCTATTTGATAGTGAGCCTGCCTTGACGTCATCCTTCTTCTTCATATCCTTCACAAGACACGACGAAGTGTATGAACGATCCTCTAGCAAGTGAAGACATACTCCAAAAGTACCAATATAACATTTATTCAAGTAAGTAAGTAACTTAGAACGGTTCGAACCCGCTGGAATATAAAACGCCGCTAATCTATTTCTTCGAGCGAGGCGCAAGAAAACTTGCGAGATTAAACCTTCAAGTATCAAGAATTTCTGGAAGTTCGATTCTGATCACGCGCGCAAACTTCCTCCGCCAACATGATAAGGCAAGAGCTGTGAAATAACAGTTTCATATCAGAGTTATTTTTCTACTAACTCACTCCACTTGGAGGTTATCTAAACGTTTGAGGATGGGAATATCTTAATATTCCGTGCTGCCATCCTATTTGCGCATTGCTACGCAAACGTGTGCTATCATTGCTATATCATTATCCACCTCGCTTTTACCTAACTCGTTATTGTGTTTGTGTTGTTGTCTGTCAACTAAGTTTGGAAAAGGAAAAGCTACCGGCCACCTTGTATACTTACAAAAACCATTTAGAGTTATTCGTACTTCTGACCCCTCTTTAAGTCATAAAGTTTCAGGCTACGTGCTTGAAATTTTGTGTGTTTCATAAATGACACATAAAGTTATTAGAATTATAGTTTTTGAATTATTGGGGTGCTCAAAAAACCATTACAATGTTATGTAGAAATATAAACTTAATGAGCATAAAAATTTGAAACAAAAATGTATTTGCTTGGAAACATTTTTGTATAATTAACGTGACCTTTTTAGGGAAAAGCTGACAAATTAATACAAAACACCAAGTTTGATACTAATGACGTTTAGAGAAGTCTCGGTCAGCGATAAAAGAGCTATCTACCGGATATGAAGTTTCGAAGTAGTTCAAATAATTGCTGTAGAAAGCATTGTTCAATTCATTTACAAAACCATTTATTAGTTTCCTTGATTTCTGAGTTGACAAGTTTTAGTAGTCAATTATTATTACTATTTTCATGACAAACAATTTAACATTAGATACGTGGTTTCTCTTTCCGTTTGTTGACTATTTAATTTGCATAATAGAAAAGCTACGCTCCTCACATTGAGTACTTGAGCCTCCCTGTTTAAATACACATATCCGACGTGAGTTTTACGACCCATATGCAGAGTTACCTGTTCGCTCGAAGTGTTTTTCTTCACGCACGACCGCGACATACTGCCCGTAAACACATTGTTTGAAGGAAACGACAGCCTCCCTTCCATTTTAACAATGTTGACAGCTTAATGCCGTCGTTGTGGAATGGTTATTACTGACTACTGTAGATACTGTGTGCTGCGGGTATTATGGTATTATATGCGGGTATCGAATAAATGAGATATCAAGTGTTTGTTTTTGAAGAAGTAGTGGAACTCTGTATTGTTGAATGTTTGTATCCCGCACAAGGAGACCTGAGTTCAAAACATACACCTTCAGTTTTCAATAATTGGGCGTATTAAAAATAAATTATTATTTAGACTTTCTATTTCTAATAATGTTCTTTAATATTCTGGACTCATAATTGCCCTCACTTAGCTTGGATAAACTGATGCCTTAGTACCCACACTCGAAAACAAAATCTTACTTTAATTGCGATATATATATAATATTTTATTTTTGAAATTGAACCAATTGAAATAACTACCTAAGCAATGCAAAAGTCAACGAGATAAGCCAGAATAAATGTACAGTGAAACAGACAAAAATTCTTACATTAGTGAGTCTGAGTTGGAGCGTTAGAGCTACAAATGCTACGAACAATTCTCGCTACTAAATCAACTGGTCTCATTCGTTTGCTAAAGTTGCTGATTACCGGATGATAGGTGTCCCAGATGCTAGTAATATGTCTCAATTTATAACCGATTGGCTCATGTAATTGATTCGAATGCTAATAACGGTTGGGTAGCTATATCAGCTACATGACAAGCTGTAATTATTGATGTCCGTCAAACAGATGGAGGAAGATAATTAGTGTGATGATTAACAGCAACTGAAACTAAAAACAAAAGGTGGATTAATTTAGATAAGACAGATTAGATCGATTAAGATATATTTAGATTTAGATATATTTAGATTTTGCCTGCGGCTTCGCCCGCGGTAGAGATAGATGTTTTACAAATCCCACGGGAACCCTGATTTTTTCCGGGATAAAAAGTATCCTATGAATATGTGTACCAAGTTTCATGATGATCGGTTAAGTAGTTTTCGTGTGAAAGCGTAAAAAACAAACTTAAATTCACATTTATAACATTAGTGGGAAGTATGATAAGATTGTCGTGTCCGGTCCAGTCTATCTCTGCTGATATGCTAAGTTTAGTTCAGTAAGTGGTATCAAATTGTGTGGTGAATACTGTTCTGTGGTCAATCTTGGGTGGCATTTATGACATTAATAATTCGACTCATTTGCCGGCATAACAGACAAAAATTCAAATAAATTGAGTGACTTAACAACGCATGTTCTTTCCTCTTCTTACCTCTTGTTACTCTCACTAAATAAACAGCAGAAATTGAAGATTTATAAATTGATACGTCACTTAATTTTCAATAAAATTTAATTTTATTTTATTCATCTACATTCCACAGTGGTAGTGAGTGTTGGGCTCGAGGATTTTAGAATTAATAAAAACTCAGGTAAGCAAAGTTAGCAGACCTAACGCACTATTTGAAGTATTCTCAATTATACCGAAACAAAATTCAACTTTATTCTTCGGAGTTCATTCAACGAATCAAAATCATTCAGTCATGAAACTGGCTGGCTGTATTTCAATCATTTTATTTACTTTTGTGAAGACCCTAGAAATATGATTTTGCAAAACCAAAGTAAGATTGGTTAAAATTTTAAAGTAAAGTTACTTTATGTATACCCTACAACACGTCATACAGCGAATTTTTTATCGGATGTAACATCAAGATGGCAAGCGACAAATAAGAAATAAGAAAACAAAGGTCCCTTGGGTGCCTAGTATAATGTATCAGCAGAACCACGACATTCTCTCTGTATTATTGATGATCAGAGGCGGGCGGAATGCTTCGCGAAACCTTTTTTTATAACTAAACATATGATTCTACTAGCTTTTGCCCGCAGTTTCCCCTTAGATTTAGTTGCCTATGACTTAAGTAATTTATATGTATCATTTGATAGCGTGATTCAGAACTTGCAAATGAATTTTACTAACGCCATCTGTTAAAAACATCCGAAACTAAATATCTAGCAACTAACAAAATATCGATCTTACCATGGGGATGTTTAACCGCGGTAAAAAGTAGCCTACGTTACTCTCCATCCTCCTCACTATCTCCAAACACAAAAACCATACCATATAACAGCTTCGTTGCGACGTGAATGACAGACAAACAAACAAACACACTTTCACATTTATAATATTAATAAGTATAAGTATGGATTCAAAATATCTATTATAAAATGAATTTTAATACCATACAAACAAATCCATACCAAATAACTACAGTTTTGCTCTACACGTTAAGAATTTCTTAAAGTTAAATGGTGTACAAGTTAATTTAACTTCAAATACGAAAGCAGCAGCATGATTATAAAACGACTAAACCTGAAGTCAAAAGCAATAATGTCATATCAATTGTTGATACTATGATTTTTACTACGAAAAGTTATCTTGATTGTTAGTATCCTATCTATATATATAAAATTGAAAAGCGACACACCGCTGATTAAACAAAAAATCTCAGAAACTGCCGAACCGATTAAGATGAAATTTGGCAGGGAGATAGTTTATGCTAAGGAGACGTCCACTAAGAACGGATTTTTGGAAATTCATCCCCTAAGGGGTACAAATAAGGGTTAGAAGACACTTTCATACCAACCAACTTTCTTAGTTTTAGATTTATAAATTTGAAATTTTTTATGTAGGTTTATAGTAATAAACAAAAGTTAATTTTAATATATTTTTTTGGAAAATCATCCCCTAAAGGGTTAATTAAGAGTGCGAAAGTTAGTATGGCAACTTCGTCAGTTTTGAAGTACGAAGGGCGAAAATTTGTATATAAGCTTATAGTTAGACACAAAAAATAACTGTATCACTGTTTTCTCGAAATTCATCCCCTAAAAATAGGGGTTGGTAGTCAACTACATACAAATCAACTTCGCCAATTTTAGAGTTATAAATATGAATTTTTTTATGTAAGTTTATAGTAATAAACAAAAGTTAACTTTAACAATTTTTTTAGGAAAATCATCCCTTAAAGGGTTAATTTAGTGGATTTCATTTAGTATGCAACTTCGTCATTTTTAAAGTAAGAAGGGTGAAATTTTGTATATAAGCTTTTATTTAGACACAAAAAATAAATGTATCACTGTTTTCTCGAAATTCATCCCCTAAAAATAGGGGTTGGAAGCCATTTACGTATAAATCAACTTCGTCAGTTTTAGACTTATAAATACGAAATTTTTTATGTAAGTTTATAATTATGAACAAAAGTTAATTTTAACACGGTTTTTTTGGAAAATCATCCCTTAAAGGGTTAATTTAGAGGATTTCATTTAGTACGCAACTTCCTCATTTTTAAAGTTAAAAACATGAAAATTTATATATTAGCTCCAGATTAGAAACAAAATTTGGAAGTACATACTACGTTTTTTTTGGAAAGTCATCCCCTAAAGGGTTAAATAAGAGTGTGCAAGTTAGTATGCCAACTTCGTCAGTTTTCAAGTAAGAAGGGTGAAATTTTGTATACCTATAAGCTTATAGTTAGACACAAAAAATAACTGTACCACTTTTTTCTCGAAATTCATCCCCTAAAAATAGGGGTTGGTAGTCAACTACATACAAATCAACTTCGCCAATTTTAGAGTTATAAAATATATGATAATTTTTTTATGTAAGTTTATAGTAATAAACAAAAGTTAACTTAGAATTTTGTTTTTTCGGAAAATCATCCCTTAAAGAGTTAATTTAGGGGAATGAACTTAGTAAGCAACTTCGTCATTTTTTAAATTAAAAATGGACAGGGAGCAGGAGAGGGAGAAGGAGCGGAAGAGGGAGATAGAGAGGGACAGGGAGCGGGAGAGGGAGTGGGAGCGGGACAGAAATCGGGAGAGGGTGCGGGTGCGGGCGGGAGAGGGACTGGGAGCGATAGAGGAAGAGGGAGAGGGATATGAAGTGGGAGAAGGACCTCGAGCGGGAAAGGGAGAGGGAGGAGGGATATGTTGTGGGAGAAGGACCTCGAGCGGGAAAGGGGGAGGGAGTGGGACAGGAAGAGGGAGAGCAAGGGGAAGTTAGACAGGGAGCGGGAGAGGAAAAGGGACAGAGAGCGGGAGAGGAAGAGGGCAAGGGGAGAGAGGGAGAGGGAAAAGAAAAAAATGTTAATGTTGTTCTATTCCAAACCAACTCCCGGAGGAATGATCTGTGATTGTATCGTAAGTTTCAGTATGTTAATTCCTAAATGTAAGTACTTCAATATAAATGAACCTGTTTTTAAATTTTCTTTTGTAAGGGATACTAAATTGTAATATGATAAGCATAATTTCCGCGTGCGAAGCTGCGGGCAACAGCTAGTTACTTATAACACTGTGTGGTTCAGATTCCCGAAATAAATAGCTACGCCGTTGTAGCCACAGTTGTACCCGTGTTGAATTTTAAAGAAAAATCTCGAACTAAAAACGTCCAAAACGAACGAACCAGATGAGAACAAGAGAATATTAAAACGAACTACGACACCCTCGTCACTGTCTGCCGTTTAATTTGGGAAATGTTCACTGTTGGGTGTACGCAAAGCAAATATTTGGAAGCATTTTAAATTAAAAACATTTGAAACACTGTTTACCTTGAAAATCTCTTATCGTAACTATCCTATAACTATATATTGTGGATAAGGTATCTGAACAAAAGGTGGCAAGATCCGTTACACTAGGCACCAGCAGGGCTATTCACTTTTGTAACTTGACAGCGGAATCCGCGATGAGTTTCAAAATTGAAGTTCGAGTCCGAGATCTTGATATGTGATTCTCTAATCATCTGGCACGCACTTGCGAGGTGAAGGGAGTCTCGAACTCTTACTTCAATTTAGAATCTCATCGTGTATTCCGCTGTCAAGTTACAAAACAAAAGCGAACTTGCATCGTATTGATATGTCATTATCTAATCATCTAGTACACACTTGCGAAGTGAAGTGATCCTAGAACTCGAACGTCAATTTTGAAACTCCGCTGTCAAGTTACAAATCTGAATAGTCTTCCAGTTTTTAGATTGAACCGTCGTAAGCTTACCGTTCGTGTAGGTCACGTCTTACAAGCCTAATTAGTCCGATTTCCTTATCCTAAGGAGGTGAAATTTTACATAGTATTGCTTTAGTATGACAGCGCATTTTTGATACTGACACAGGTTTTGCTCCAGGAGAGAGGAACTCCTTGAAGGTTTTTTTTCAACTTCGTATTTTTTTAATAATTAATAGGTATAGGCTAATCCTAAACTACAAACCCACCTGATGGTAAGTGATATTAACTTAGGAGCTAAATACCTATTCACTGTTGACTTGAAGACACTCAATTATTATTTTAATCGACATACCTACCTATGCAGCCTTTGAATCCGGTTGACCAATGTGGAATTTCAAAGCGTTCTACCACCGCAGTTACCAGTAAACTTATTAAAACTTAGTGTTCTGTAAATTAATTTAGGTTACAAACGTTTAATATTATATCAGCCGTATCATACATGTCGTGCGTAACCTATTTTCTGGCGTGATTAAAATTTCCATATCGCAAATGTGATGCATACCAGCTTTGATACTTTGTGGAATTAATCCCTACATCTGAATTCCTTACTTTGTTATTTAATATTAAAATTACAACGTTACTATTTCATTTTATTCAAATGGGTACATAAAATATTAAGTCATATCTAAAAACAAATACCTATCGCGAAAAGAAGCAAAAGAAAAAATCTATCCAACGTCAACGTTTTTTGGCTCTTTGACTCTTTATTGTAATATCGTAGCAATGTAGACAGCAGTTCAAAGTACCATAATATATATTCGAACAAAAATGTAGGGAATGAAATAATAATTTCAGAATGTCGACGAATGTGTAATGATTCTTTCCTATTCAAGTAATATGTTCATTCTATCAGAGCAATCTTTGAAACGATTACCGTCGCTCAATTTACTTACAAATACTCGAGTATAAACTGAAACGAATGTTCACTGTAGCATACCGCCTTAACAGGCTCGGAACAAGTCATAATTCAATTTCAGTTTATTGATCCGCAAGAGCAAAGGGACTCGCGAAAAAATATTGTGAACGAAACCAACCATATTTCAATGTCTTCTCTTTTGTTTCAGATAATGCTCGCCGTCTCCGCTGATTCGCGAATGCCTTAAGGCAATGATGAGAGTCAAGAGGAATTTAGACGTGAGGCTCATCGCCTTATGTACTACCTGCATCCTCCTCCCCGCCATCGCCTGCCCCTCTCAATGTATATGCAAATGGAAGAACGGCAAACGACATGTGGAATGTACCGACAAAGACCTCAAAGCAATACCCAACTCACTTGACTCCGAAACACAAGTTTTAGATTTCGCGGGCAATGACATGCAAGTTCTACAAAAGGAAACGTTTCACAAACTTGGACTGTTAGACTTGCAAAAAATCTACCTCCAAAGATGCCGGCTCCAGAAAATCGATAACCATGCCTTTAGGGGCCTCGCCAATCTAGTCGAATTGGATCTATCCAATAATTACATTACTGTCATTCCGTCTAGCAATTTTGTCTTCTTTCCATCATTGATGAGGCTCTCTTTGAATAATAATCCTATAATAAGTATCAAAACTCACTGTTTTCAACATTTATCGTATCTTAACACATTAGAGTTGAGTGAATGCAAAATAGAAACCATAGAAACGGAAGCTTTTGCCGGCTTAAAACACTTAGAATGGTTGAGATTGAACGGCAATCGACTGTCAAATATTCAAGGCGATAATTTGTTTCCCGATACATTAAGAGGTATCGATCTTCAAAACAATAATTGGAATTGTGACTGTCATTTGAGAGACCTACATAGCTGGCTTTTGAATTTCAATATGCCCCATGCCGTCGAACCGATTTGCTCACAACCTCAACGAATGAAAAAAAGGACGATTGCCAGTATAAGCGAAATAGATCTGGCTTGTGTTCCGAAAATAACCCCTACGTCAGTGTATTTAGAGACGAATACAGGAAACAATGTAACGCTCGAATGTATTGTCAATGCTATACCAGAAGCAAAAGTGAAATGGTTATTTCAGGGACAAATAATACGCAATTATTCAACATCATCCTTGGAGCCTCATCATGTATTTTTTGTCGAAAATGGCGTCATCGACAAAAAGAGTGAACTGTTCATATTTAATATTGGTAATGACGATAACGGCTCATACTCTTGTATCGCTGAAAACTCAGCTGGAAAGGCGCGAGCTAATTACACGATTAAAATTTTAGTGAAAGAGGAGCCAGTTGTGATTGTTGTCACTTTTCCTCATAGACATTTAGTTGTGATAATTACCATAGTGTTTGTAATATTCATCCTTTTAATAGCTATAATAGCTGTAGTATTATTGAAATTCAAAACTGATACCCGAAGTAGGAAGAAAAAGGAAAGTGGTAAAGATGTAGCCCTTTGTAATCAAATTTTGCCAAACAGTAGAAGTAACGGTTCTTTACCAAAGAATAATGGGAGCGTTATTGTGAACGCTCATTCGCACCATGCTTTACATTACACTGTGCAAACTAACCGAGATTATGAGTCGAGCGACGCATACCAAAGCAATAACATGAAAGGCTTTGTAGACAGGAATCCTGACCTAATTAGTGATGCTGAAACCGTCGCGAACAACACTCAAAATGAGAACACAGTGCTATCTGTATACAAAGCGCAGGCTGCAAACGATGGTTTTGAGGAAGAAACCGCATTCACCGCACCGAGCGTGCCCAGACAAGTCACGTGGCAAGATCAACAAAATTTAACTAACATAAGCATACCGCCGAACGCTATGTACCAACACTCAGCGGATGTGCATTTGAATCCAGGATGCTTTTTAGACAGTGAAGGTTATCCATACGACTACGGACTCCCGAAACATCCATGTCGACCACCAATAATGTCGAACTATTCCGTAGTAGGGCCGTTCTACCAGACTTTACCTCATAATAGGCCAAAAGGACAGAAGCTTGTATGCAAATTCGCCAAGGACACGGAATTCAATACGACGCCGCCGACTTGTCCCAATTTCGAAGTATTCAACGGTACAAACGTGCGGCGTACTTTAGAAGGTTATCCCGTGCCGCGGAATAGACAAATAGCCTTCGTAGGGAACGGCACTGTGTATTATAATGAAGAATTCGTTCCTTCGCCTCCTGAAGGATATAAAACGGAGCCGGTACAATGTTGTGCGCCTCCTGAAGGTTGTTCCTCGTGGGTGAATCCTAAGGGTACGTGTGCTGTGATGGTACCAATGGGTATAACTGATGCGGGAAGGTGTTACCAAGTTGAAACGCGGTGTGTTGATACACAGACTACAGATGCTAGGATGCCCGGTGAAGGGACGGAGAATGTGTTGAAACCTCTGCCTCAAGTGTCAAATGCTAAGTGTGCGTCAGATATTTGTTCGGAAAGCCCCGATGAGGGATACGTGGGAGACGCTAACGACATCTGACGGCGACGTAACACCGATAATTCCTAAACAGGGCAATTTAGACGCTAATACAGTGATAAAAGCGACTGAGTATGAAAATAGTATTGTATATAAACTTCGGGGTCAGTCGGCCCGGTGTACAGTGCACAATTAAGACGTAGCGTAAGTTTTGATAAGTAGGTCGTAATCATCACCATCACTATTTTGTAATGCATAGTTATTTTGATACTGTCTTAAAATAATTGAAATTAGTCATTAGTTTAGAGTACTTTAATGATGTCTAGTTTCAAAATGCTCAATTACGTTCATAATATGTAATTGAATAAATTCAAGTTTAGTTACATTGTTTATTTTTAGGTTTTTAAAATCATTGTTATTTGTGTCACCAAAAGTATTCTAGTCAAAATACGTTTAAACATTATAATTATTATTATGTTAAGTAAATAGTTGATACAGATCTGTTCAGTTTTCAGTTTCCTTGACAAATGGTAAAAATAATATTTGATTGAATGAGATGTTTCATGTACGGGACTGGTATAACAAGTAATAAAAATACATTGTAGACACATTGTACATACATTTTACAATTTACAAACTACTGTCAAGCAATAGAAATATCGTAACGTTTTTATGACCATCAAGAATTGTTTCTTTTTAACAATTTTATGTCTTTAACGCAGAAATGAACAGATACGGTATTGTATTGGCGACAAGAGAACACTTTTCTTACATCATTAAATTGCTATATTACTTTTATTGTTGTATTATAAAGCAAAAACAGAACAAAATAAGTTACGATTTAGTGTGGATATTCGTGGTTTTCGTAATTAGCTAATGATGCTCTAATTACTTCAGTTTCTCTGGACAATAATTACTGCTCATTTTGTGGTATTTAATTGGCATTATTATAATATACATTTCGATTATGGTCCACATTTTATAATTACTATGACATGTTGAAATGTGATACTGGCATACGTAAATGAAATTAAAATATTTGTTCACGAATTAATTCGTACCATACTCGGGCTCGCATATCATTACAAACATGATTAAAAATTTCTATTTTAATTATTGAGAAGGTATTTATTTATTGCGATGAATTTTTGTGACTGACTTTATTAGAACTATAATAAAAATAATGCAGTTACAAAAACAAAGATCATGACGAATTGAGAACCTTTTTTTGAAGTCGGTTGAAAAAACAATGCTTGTAACTCAGATGAAGGAATCCTTCATCTGAGGCTTGTAATAACTGACAATAACTTAGATGCATACTTGACAGTTGACACCTACCTGATATTTCACTCGTTGATGCTGATCCAAATTGGGGTTGGAACCGGGTCAAGTCTTTGTTATCTACCGGCCTTTACAGCAAGCCCTAACAACTTTAGTTACCGCGACAAAAAATATTCCAACTGTCCAAAACGTACAAAATCTGCTATTCTGAAGACAATCGTAATGAGCGGAGACTCAACATTATTTCTATATTAATAAAAAGTAAATAGATAGACAAGCAATAATGTAATAAAAAGTATCCTATGGATATACGTAACGCCAGGGCATAGCCAAAAAGGAATTATTATAAAAATAAATGATTCTAGGTATCATGATAGCCTAGAACAATCACAAAGGAATTCATTAATTTTAACTTATCCACGTTGAATTTTTCTAATTAGGAGAAAAAATTCCTTTTCTACAAGAAGTATTAATTAAATTTCTGTTTTAACAGAGAATTCTATTTGAACGCGAAATTTTTCCTATTATGTTATATTCTCGGACACTTTTGAAATTAACGTTCTTTGATGACTCATTTTTGTGTCTTAAATTAAACAAAAACAAGTGAAGCCGCTGCTCCTTTGAAAAATTATGTTGGGTCGTAACGGTTCTCGATGAGCTTTTGGATGAGAGAAATATTAATGGAGTTACAAATTTCGTGACGGCTTGTTACGTGACGTCACACTAGGTTTCGAGAAAAGAGACTATAGCGTCAAGTGAAATTATTTTGAGAAAGTGTGTTTGTGTGTGTGTACTTGTACTAGACACTATTGTGTTCTCTTGATAATGTACGTCTATGATATGACATAAGGGAAAAATAGTTTTTTTTGGATTTTTTGGCCACAAACTTGCGAGGCATTAGTGTCCATTTACAGATCACTTCTTCTTTTCTTCTTTTTCATCTTCTTGATATATAGCTCACACATACTTTTACCCATTTTCGCCTTAGAATATGCTGACTCATGAGTTATAGAAATCAATAGTTGAAATTATATTAACCATCTGTCAAATAAAACATCTTTGTAAAAGATGTTTGGCTGAATCCTTTACTCACCGGTTCCCAATCAATTAAAGGGATCAATAAATAATTCAAGAACTCATTGTCAGTGTTAATCTCTTCAAATAGAACTTCATTACGATCTATTAGAATAGTTTAAAAATAAAAATCATTGTTTAAAATATTTATTACATTTACGTAACGACTGTGTTCAAATAAACGAAAATTCTCAATATGCGTTTCAGTGAAAGGTATTTTCAAATTAAATAAACTGAACTAGGTCAGGGTATTACACGCCCGTTGGTCCTAAGAAATATTCTTCTCACGACCAATTTTCCCGAAAATGTATAAAATATTCATACTTAAAAGTTGGCAACATCGCTCGTATTGTATTTGACTTCACTGTTGCCTCTTGGCAGTACCGAGATAAAGGGCCTCTTTCACCACCCTCAAGTAAAGTCCCGAGTAGGCTAATTGCCGATTAAAGTGACGAGTAACTATGCATACGCATTTCACAATCGCCGAATAGCGCTACCTGACAAGTAAAGTAGCCAGTAACTTACTTGTAACATCATCTGCCAATTAGTTTGTTTAACTGACGAGTAAGACGAGTAACGGTACGTGCAGTGAAGTAAAAAACTATTATAGCTAACCTTAAAAGTATATTTATTTGACAAAAAATTATTAAACATTTACTTATTTCATTTATAGATAATCAAATAGACGATTTCGAAAAATTTGCACGAAAAACACCAAGAATTTGTCTAGTTATTTTTATTTATTATTATATTTTCGACTCTCACACCCGCGTACAAAATATATACATACAGGGCCAAAAAAAATTATATAACAAACATAAATATATATATCAATAAATAAACTTACATAAACTCTACATAAATAAATACTTGTAGCGGGTGGAGGATTACGCCTCGGCAGGGGAGACCAAACGGCCGGGGGTCAGGATGACAGGCTGAGAAACCGACGGACTATCTTAGCCGAGTCTAGCAGCACCGCTTTCTGCATCTTGGCTGCGAGCGAACTGCCGCGGAACCCCAGTCGCCTCATATGGTTAGCGAGGCTCACTGGGATCAGCCCATTCGCAGATATATCGATTGGGATGGTTTTAGTGGACTCCACATGCCACATGCTGGAAACCTCGTGAGCCAGATCTAGATACTTTCGTTTTTTCTCTGTCTCCGCATTCACGAGGTTTTCGTCATGTGGGATGGTGATGTCCACTAAAAACACCCTGGACTGTGCCCGGTCCATCAGCACGATATCAGGCTTATTCGCCAGAATCGTCCTGTCCGTGATGATGGACCGGTCCCAATAGAGCCGAAATCCGTCACGCTCGAGTACTGGAATCGATGTGTACCTATAATACGGCACTCTCTCATCCAGGAGACCGTACTTCAGAGCAAGCTCTTGGTGAAGGATTTTGGCCGCTTGGTTGTGTCTGTGCAGATACTCAGTGTTAGCAAGAGGCGAACATCCCGACAGCACATGCCTGAGTGACTCACCGGGATGGCGACAAGCTCGACAAATGTCGGTAGTGCCATCCTTCAGGATGTACTTTCGGTAGTTCTTATTATTATTATTATTTTAAACAATTGATATTAAAATATATCTTTGTTACAGAGTAAAGTTAGCACTTCTTTCTCTCTTGATTATATCCATGTTTTACTAATTTAATATCGGTCAAAACTCTAAACTAAAAAACTACCTGCGAATTTTAATAACACCAACATATACAAAACCTTTGTAGTAATGACGGACGGACTGGCACTTAACCGATTTGACACGTGTTTGACATCTGGCAAGCACAAACTGACCGAATGATGGAACGCATTATGACAAATCATTCAACTAACCGCCAAGTTGTTACTCGGAACTACATTTTATATTGTGAAACTGGTAAAAGTTAATTGTGACTTTTACTTGCCGATTAACGTTATTCAGCAAGTAACTACTTATGACTTTACTTGACGATTGTGAAAGAGGCGCAAAGTCTTTGTAATCGGAATAATTATGATATGTAAATTTATTTATCTTGAAAATAATAAATTTTGTGGAAATATTTATTTATCTATGTGGCCATAGCAGACCGTTATGGAGTTTGTTAAACTAAATGTACGTAGCTATAATTTTCAACACTGAAAACTAGTATAAACGCCGAGTCTAATAGTCTTCAAGGTGATTGTTTCGTCTTAAATTTTTAACATTTATTTTATTTATTGATTAATAAGCAAATACAATATTGTGTGGAAGTACGCAGTACCCAGGAAGCATGTAACTGATAAGAGGTCAGAAAAGAAATCGATAACTTCTATATGGCCGTAACTAATGAGTTCAATATAAAAAACTAGGAACGCAAATGTACGATGAAATGTGATAAATATGTTTGTAAAATTTAAGTAAAAAACGAGTAGAAATATTTCCGATTATAGTACTATTTGTTAGCATATGGAAAAGATTGTCCGAAACGATGTGAGAGCGGATCACTGATACAATATAGAATGATTAATAGCTACGCATTTCTTTTCACAATACTACATTATAATACATACAATCAGTGAACGAATGTACGTTAGTATATTAGTTCATTGCATACAATACACTATAACTGACTTTTTTTAAAAACACAATGTTATACAAGTGTGCCAGTTCTTACATTTCAATGAAGTCAGTTTAATTTTGGAAAATTATTTAACCAAAAGTGTTCGTATTATTTGTTCAAATAGGGAATATAGCAAGTATTATTAGTAGCAATAGTAGCGTTATATTAATACTAATAAAGAAAGCAATAAATTCATGAATTTAAAAAATGTTTGAGGTAATTTTTATGTAAAACATGGTTTTAGTCAATATCAAATTCTAATATTATTGTATAACATGGCCCTTCTACGTAGTCTACAGCAGATGCGTTCCTGACTAAAATTTTAGTATGATGAGATTAAAATATATACAAAGCAACATTGTTATAATAAGTATGTTACCCTGAAATAGTCTTAGATTATTAGTTCTTTCTTTAGTTTCTACATGCCTGTAACTATGTTAATAAATCATTTTCAATTTATTTGTAAATCATGAGGGAGAACTTCCATCCATCCATCCATCAGCCTTTGGAAGTCAACTGCTGGACGTAGGCCTCACTTAACAAGCATCACTCTGAACGGTCCTGAGCCGGATACCCGCTGTCTTCTTCAGATCGTCAGTCCACCTGGTCGGGGGGCGTCCCGTGCTCCTCTGTGAAGAAGAAATAGCAACTGAATAGTGTATGGGTATTCCGAGTATAACATTCCAAATATTTTTTGTATCGATTGATACAAAAAATATTCTGTCTTGTTAAAGTAAAGTGCATAGCACCATATAGCAAGTAATTAAAAGTGGCTCTGTGTTAACAAGCAATGTTTTGTTTTTCGTTTGTTATATGATATTATTGTAACGAGATTGGCTGAAACTAGAACTATCTCTATGAATATTGTCACAACTATTAATTTGTTAATGTTAAATATTTTTGCTCCCTATGAATTTATGTTGACTATTTTCTAAAACATTATTAAACAAGTAAATAATATCGGATAAAGAATTTTCATCAACCTCATTCTATAGCAAACATATTGAATGAAAAAATACTTTTCGACTTTTAATACCCACTTATTTTAAACCAAAAATTTAATAAATTAATGTGTTAGTATTACTACTACTAGTGGTACTACTACCAATGCAAGATATGAAAATATCTTTTTGAAATTTTCATTCAAAGTTATAAATTAATTTATAAATATCAAATTTTTTGATCTTATTATGTGACTTATGTTTAAGTATAAAAATTCATGATTGTGTTTGTATGTACCTTAATATTATGTTATGATTACATATTATATTTTGAATATTGATTGATTGATCATAAATTTATTATGATCAATCAATCAATATTCAGGGATGAAAACATTAAATATTTAATTTCATGTTTTCATCCCTCATCTTTTATAATAATATGTATTGAGTCTGTTTTAAGCTAATGTATTTTTTATTTGTAATCACAATAAAAATCATGTCAGCAAACTTACGTTCATATTCTGCTCAACTTAAAAACTTCATAATAATATTTTTTACCTTTCTACATATTTAATTTTTCTTATATTAAATGAATCTTCATCATATAAACCCTCAGACTCATACGAATAGCATTAACTGTAAATAATATGTAAATATTACTTTAACTGTTTCCGAACAGAATTGAGTGGAGTAATTTAATCGATATCAGGGTACTTCCCTAAGGCATCATCGCATTAGACTTTATCGATAAAACGTAAAAGTTATGTAGCTTAACAACAGATGTGTGCTTAAATTTTTGTCGTAAAAGCCGTTATAATGTTTCTAACAGATATTAACATTGTATGTGGCTTCGTGTAAGTCAATATCAAAAACAAATAAAATATAATATAAATGATAACAAGAAGAAACATTTGTTTATAAAATTACTAGCCAAACGTTATATGTATAAGATCTCTATTAACGTATTAAGTTATTATGATTTTGTTCTTGCTAAGTACTATAATAGTAAATTTCGAAACGGTGCGTAAAATGATCTATTATATCTCGATCAGTGAGGGTGTTAAACTCCATGCAGTAATAGACCATAATTAATATGTAAGTCACAAGTATCGTATTCTATTTTATTGCGCAGCCTCACCCAAACCCGTCTTTGAAAGTCGTGTTTTTGGTGGCCCAAGTTTTATGTCACACAGTGCAATAAAGTATTTCTATACGTATGTTATAGTTTATTTTATATTCATTAATTTGTTTTTAATTTATTTAATATTTAATGTATTGTGTGTTGCTTTGTTCCACAGAAAAAATAAATAGAAAGTTACATTATTCAACATACAAAGTATGGTACTCTCTTTGTTGCGTTCTGTGCGTTTGTGCTTCAAAGGACGAGAATTTATTCATCTAGAACTTTTTGAGTCTAGGCTCAATTCCCATTGAAGCACAGTCAAAACGATATTTTCGAACTTTGATATTAGGCATGTTAACTGACAATGAGTTTAATTGTAATGGTATTTCTAGCATATCCCTTGCTCCCGATAACGGCTATTATAACAGTAGATGTGTATTTGCATTTCAATAAACAAAGAAACATTTGTAACCGTAAAATTGATGTATATCCGACCGACCGGCCGTAATACGAATGAGATATCGCGTCTTTGTTCCGATAAGAATAAGTCCGCGGTAGTATATAGCCGTTTAGACAGACAGGCGCCCATGCGACTGCTCTCAACAATATACTGGTAGAATGCTACGTCAAGTTGACGTCACGCTCGTGATATTTTGTCCAAACCCTATTACTGTTTGCTCGACAAAAAATGTATTTGTACCTAAGTTTTTGTATAAAAGGCCGATCTATGATGGAGTAAAGGTTATATGTTTGATTGGTCAAAGTTTAAACTGTCATATTTTAATTGATTGGTATTGATTTTGTTACAAATTGATAGAGCTAGTGCGGTGTGCCTGTTAAGATAGACAGGTCGATTTCAACATTTTTACTGCTGATGGTGTATATCTTTACATGTCATAATAAAATGAAGAAGTAATATTATGTTCTATTTTGTATTCTTTTCGAGCGGCCTCTGTTCGAATGATTTTAATCCTTTTGAAGATGAACTTACTGTGATCAACTACATCAAAATTATACGGGATGCGCATCCTTATTAATTTGGCTTAACGCCATGAGAAATAGAGTCATCTACAAACATTGTTAAAATATCCACAATATTATTCACTCGAGATTGTTTTAAAGTTCACAATACAATGAGAGAATGGAGGAAAAGAGGAAATCGAAAGATTTTTGCAGAATTATTCTTCCAACAAATCGTATATTGGTGGGCAATTGGTTAATGTATTTCATTCATTAATATCCTGTGTGCCAGAGAAGCCTGAATGCTGAGTAGCTACGATAACTAGTAATGAAAATGAACTCTACTGTGCATTAAATACGAACCAAAACAAACTGACTTGTTAGGTAAAAAATACAAAAATTTAAATATTATTAAACTTGGGTTTGGTAGCGTGTCAGTTAAAATTTTAACCTAAAAAGGTTCATGTGACACGTAAAAATACGGTTTTGATTGTGACACTGATCCAGTTTACCCCTGAATTAAACCTATTGCATGTTTGTGATGGCACCATACGAATGCAAAGAAAATGTTGAAAGGACCATATAGGGAAAATATTGTAACACCGTATGTTTTATAAATAATCTAAATTTTACTAACAAAAAATAACCGACTTCAAAGTCTCAAAAACGACTTGTCAGTCAGATCTCGTTCAAATTTATGTGGGACCACATCACAAGCACCTGCTTTCGATTAAAAAAAGAATCATCGAAATCGGTTGGCGTGATATTGAGTTATTCGTCAATTAGTCGCGCACATCTTAACACAAATTTACGACTTATGTGGTTTTATCATGGATGCCATTGTCAGATCTCAATAAAATTTATATGGGACCACATGACAGCCACCAGCTTTCGATTAAAAAAAGAATCATCAAAATCGGTTCGCCCAGTCCAAAGTTCTGAGGTAACAAACATAAAAAAAAAAAAAAAAAAATATACAGTCGAATTGAGAACCTCCTCCTTTTTTTGAAGTCGGTTAAAAAGCAAAACATGTTGTATTTGTAACTATCGTCTTCTTTTGTATTGTAACATTTCAGTAATTCTTAAATTATGTTAACGTTTAGGTATTATCGTTCCAGAGAGTTGTTTGTTGTGTATAGAACCTCTTTGTGGTACCTACCGTCACACTTCTCGAAATACATAATAAGTAGATACGAAATTAAAAAAAAATTGTCTATAAAAATATTTATTTACAAGTATAATTCATAAATTCCAAATAGAGATCAGAAACAGGGTTAATAAAAATGAAAAGCGTTTTTTTAAAGTAGAATACTATTTTAGATACATTTAAAATAAAAATTAAATATTTTGGTCTTTTAGGGCAAAAAAAATACTCGAAGGACCAAAATATTATTTACATAGAATATCTAGGTCTTAAAATAATACGAGTAAATTGTATCTTACAATCGAAACCCTATTTCCAATCCTATTGTCTTGTAATAATAAAAAATACCTGCCCGTAAAAACTGTCAGTAGCATGAAACTAATTAAAATACGATACATTAATCATAACGTCATGTTTTAGAAATTATCGAGTGGGTTCTCTATACAGCAAATATCAGTATGTAATTGATTGATTTATCAATCAACAAAAATAAATTATTTGTAAACAGACTGGTTTGATTGTCTTGACATTAGCACAATGATATCACATTGTTATTCTTAGCGGAAACAAATTGTAGTTGTGCATGACTTTGAATAAAAAGTGTATTTTTAATTTTGATTTTCTTTTCAAACCTATAGTTTTAAGTAAATCAAGACGGAATCCTTATAATTTCGTCATGCTAGTCCGTCCGCGGCTTAGTTCAGAGACTCTAGCAACTTATAAAGCTGAAATTTGGCAAGGTAATACTAGGACACGTGAAAAAAGTGCCAAATGAATAATTCTTTCAAAAATAATAGCATAACATTACTCACATTTTCTGCCAGATATCCAGATCTTTCCAGATTCGAAGAAGTATGAATCTAGCTATTACTTGCACACATTTATACGAGCAAAAAAGGGACTTATAAGCTCGTTTACTTCACGCTTATAAACGCATTCCTTTGTAATGAAGCGCACTTATAAGCCGTACCATTTGATCATGTGAGAGCTTTACTCTGTGGGAGACAACAAAGCCATTTAGAATGTGCGCGTCTCTCATTCTTTAATGTCCTTTAGGGGATAACGTGGATGCAAGTAGGCATTTCAACTCGATCCTTTAATGTAAGATACAGCATTACAATAATAACATAGTATAGGTATTACAAGTAGTCGAAATTAAAATAATCTATGTAAAAGTCAGTTTTTTAGCCTTCTTAATACATTCTGTAGCCTTGTTGGTAGTGAACCTGCCTGCGAAGCGAGGGGTCCCGGGTTCGATTCTCGGCCGAGGCAGATATTTATGTGAAAAATGATGAATGTTTATTTAGTTTGTGGATTTTCGCTTCCCCTCCCATCAGTCGGCTGAAGATTTGCAGCGAACGTACGGATGAAATTAGTCGAATCCTGTCGACGCCTACCAATGTTCGCTGATATGGAAGCAACTTGAATTTGCAGCTCAGTGTCTGGTAGCCGAGACTCAGGCACAAACCATTTGTCCAATGAAACCCAGCGGAAGGTAGGTACGTAAGATTCTCATGTAGGTATGTAAGATTCTTCAAAACATTTCCTTTAGCGTAACAAATTATAAACTAATCCCTTATGTATGAAACTCATAATCTAATTGCCCTATTAATACCAACTACTCACTATGAGGACGTAATATTTTATTCATAGTCAGCAAAATAACGAGGCGCTGTAATGAAAATATCACAAGAACATAGAGTGCTTAACGACAAAACTTTTATCTCGAGGAAAAAGTTTGTGACAAATTAAGAAAGAAGTATCGAGGGTGCGCTGAGGTAATGGAAATTTAAGATAAAAACAGGTCGGTGGGAACATACGGCCCGGTTTCACAGGAAACTTTATTACAGAAGTTTTCCTGTAAATTTTATCAGTGTTTATGAAAATTATTCCCTTCTTTTAAACAACACAACGCGGTGAATTATGTCAGGGCGTTCTGCTGAATTTGCAGCTATAAATAACAGAAGATCACGAGCAAGATCAGTTCAGTTCAAGGCCGAAGTTAGCTGTTATTATAAGAATATTTATATTCTGGGTTGCATGTCCCTTTCGGCCTTGAGCGTTAGAAGGGTAAACTCAGTGACTCCGGGACAAACATAAAAGATTGTCTGAAAATATTTCATAACTCCCGGTGTATATCAACGATAATCGTCGCCTGACCTGACTCCGTTTACGGCGTGAGTAGCCTGTAGTATGGCGGAACGTGAGTAATGGTGCGCGAGAAAAGACCGCTGTCCAACTACATGACTAGAATTAATGGTCGTTTGAAATCTTATTACTAATGGGAAGTATAACAGACCTTTTTCAAACCATTAGGAAGTTTCTTTGCTTGAAGAGATCTGTGTTCGAATCGCTTAGTATGGTTTTAATTGTTGTTTTAAGTATGCATCGAAAGGTTAAGAGAGCGTAAATCCTGGTTTAGACCGATAGGTAGATTAAATTGCATCACGACTCGTGCAGAAATTTTGAAATGACATAAAGACAACAAGGAGTCAGATACATTTCATAGTAAGCAAGAAGAT
Organism: Thymelicus sylvestris; assembly: GCA_911387775.1. NCBI lineage: Eukaryota > Metazoa > Arthropoda > Insecta > Lepidoptera > Hesperiidae > Thymelicus > Thymelicus sylvestris. The sequence goes on from OU426893.1 coordinate 980,141, forward strand.
GGTAGAGGAGGTCTTAAGTGATCATTATTGTCCAAGCATATTTAAAATATCGAGGTGGGAGTTAATTGATGCAATGGCATTCGTAATATTTCAAAACATTTCAGATTACTATTGCAAGTAGGCTGCTATAGTTATCACTCTGCTTTAAAAAGCCTGCTTTCTTAGAAAAAACGAGATTACGCTAGTACAAAACCCAGAGATTTAACGCTTTGGCTTAGACCATAACTCCTCTCAGAGGCAATATAAGCTAGCTCATGTTGATTCAGGCATGGTATGATCCACTAAAAACTAAAATATAATGTAATATAGTGTAAAAAAGATGTAGATATGTCACTAGCGCGTCGACGATGAAGAGCGTAAGAACAGGCAATTGACCGTTCTGCTCGTAGTCGCTCTGTAAATACAAGACGATACGCACGCTTTTTAACCGACTTCAAAAAAGGGAGGAGGTTCTCAATTCGACTGTATATTTTTTTTAATGTTCGTTACCTCAGAACTTTGGACTGGGCCAACCGATTTTGATGATTCTTTTTTTGATCTAAAGCTGGTGGCTGTCATGTGGTCCCACATAAATTTTATTGAGATCTGACAATGACATCCATGATAAAACCATATAAGTCTTAAATTTGTATTAAGTATGTGCGCGACAAATGGGAGGAATTACTCAATATCACGCCAACCGATTTCGATGATTCTTTTTTTAATCGAAAGCAGGTGCTTGTCATGTAATCCCACATAAATTTGAACGAGATCTGACAAGTAGTTTTTGAGTAACTTTGAAGTCGGTTATTTTTTGTTAGTAAAATTTAGATTATATTGTTGTTAGAAGTGCTTGAAATTTGACATACAGCGTTAAAATGCCTTCGTGTATTTTATTATTATTATACCAATGTGATTAGTGTAGTGAAACAAAAGTTAAACGTGTGTGTTCTAGCTCTTTTCGGAACAAATATTTTGGTTGATTTGTAGGAGCATAACGTATCTATACTTTTTTAAATATCATTGGTCCAGGTGGAATATAGTGGCTCATTGGTTTTCCATTCAAACATTATTTGTGTAGTGTATTTTTTACACGTTTTCATATACGTATTCTTGATATAACAACAAAAATTTGAAATAGGTTTTTTGATGATAAAAGTGGGCACTGTTTAATCACTTGAGAGACTATAGCATAATTTATAACCTCCTCTGGTAGGTGAGTTCTATAAAAAAAAAATATCCAATCCAAAGGTTTATAAAAATGTTGCATCCAGTAAAAACTTTCCATCGATTTGAACAGCAAACGTTAATGGATATTTTCCCGCGGGACGGTAGCCAGAACAAAACTCTATTAGATCCGGAGCAAATCTAACAACTAACAACTCCCCATCGTATAGAGTTATTCATTGAAGTTATAACTGAGCTTTTAATTTAAAATTTTAAATGTATAATGTGTTCGTTTAATCAATCCTAACTAGAACTAAACAAATTGAAATGCAGCCTTTTATTCATATGGTAGTTATTGATTCTCCACGTACCTATGCTCTAAGCCTCATAAGGACTGTTCAGTCGTGGGCCATATATGGGTTTAAGCTAAGTTGTTTTTGCACGCCTTTTGGTAATTTCATTCAAATTATTGAAGTGTCTATTAGACTAATATTGGGTACTTGCTTCTATGAAAATAGTCATCCGTGCAATCTGCTTACCTAAGAGTTCTTCATAACGCTAAGCAAGGTGTCTAAGTATGTTCATGAACGTGGATTTCTTAAGCTTCTGCAAGGATTATGATGAAGTTTTCCATACTTGATACTTTGTTGTTAAACATGAATGCAAAAACAATGGCAGCCAAATCTATGATTTACAATTTGTAAACGCTAAATTCATGTTTCCCAAGAGAGAGCGCAGAACGGGACACTCCTTTACCGTTCTAGCTACGAATAGGAAATAAAATTCCTTGGACAAGCGTTTCATTAAATCTCTCAATTATGCCCTAAATAGCACTATTTAGTTTTAAATAACTTAGCTTTTAAAGTGTAAATATTAAAGAGCTCTTTCATTTAAAAATCATTAGATAAAAAGTCCGAGTTCAACCAATTAAGCCCCAGAGGAGTCAGAATAAAATTCTATTTGCCCTACGAATAGACTATGTATCCCTTGGCGAATCATCTTATTCATAAAAGCTTTGATTTAATTTGAAATAATAATAATAACGCTTCACACTCATAGCCCCACACTAGGATTCCCTGTGTCGGGGTGCCATGGACAACACACAACATAGACAAGGACATTTACACCCAGACCGAGAACAGAAATTCAAACTCATCATTCAAATTTTCGCCTCGCTGGGAATCGAACCCAGGACCCTTGGTGCGGCGATCCGGCATGGTAACCATAGCGCCACACGGGTCGTCAATAATGAACGTAATACAAATATTCTTAAAGTGGAAATTCTGTTACTTCACAGTACATTATATTATAGAATATACACAGTCATAACGTGAATCATGAATAATGTAAAAATGTGATTAATTCCAAAGCCTGAGTAGTTATTACACAATAATGTTACAATTTATTGACTGTCTTGTACGAGATCTAGGCTTGGAAAAGACTTCACAACCGATAGCCCTGATGTTGAATACATAGATGGTAGATTGGAGTCGGATCCCACCCGCTGATGAGACTACTGCTTGCGTCTACAATGACAAAAAACTTGTTGTACACCTATGTATAAACAGAATAGATATATCGTCTACAAATAACTTAATACAACGGCCTTATTGATCAAGAAGCGATTTTTTCCACCTTTGAATAGGACTTGTTAAGGATTCCTCTTCAGTAAAGTAGGTTAAACAGAATCGGAATAACAACTGGAGCAGAGCAATTATACATATTTTATCACAATATTCAGTCTGAATATGGAATAAAAGTAGGTACACAATACAATACATTTTAAACCTATGGCTTATTAATGATCATTATACAACACAAAGAGTTCGAGCTTTGCTTGAAAAGCCTTTCTGGGTAGAAGTAATGAGATTTTTATGTTTTTGAAAAACAAGGAGAATAAGTAAGGGTTAAAAGTTTGTTTGAAAATCCACCGATTTTGAAGCAAGAACTAAAACATATGTGTTTTTGTTTCCGGGAATAAGTAATGAAAGACGTATTAGCTGCATACGTAGCGCAATGAAAAATATTTATTCACTGTTTGTTTTTTTATTAAAAAAGTTAGTTTAACAACATTAATACCTTTAGAAGCCAATTACTTATTTCTAAGAGAATCCAATAAATATAAAATTATATACAACATTACAGAACTTTAATAATGTGGCAGATATCTCTTGAAAATTAATTCATCCCATCAAAAACATAAATGTAAAGTGAGAGTCAATTTCAAAAAAAAAAGAATTGAGATCTAAATGGGTGCCAATTTCTGTGTAGAAAAGCCTAAAATTTTAGTCACAAGAACATGTAATTCAAGCTCCACATTTGACTTGGTTAGTTTTCACGTACCTACCTAGGCTATATTATATCTATGTAATTAGCTTCGTCAAATCTGTTAGGTTGATGGCTTATGACACTCTTCTCTAATTTGGTTTGTTGGTTGCTAACTAAAGAAAACTAGCCAAGTCAAATGTAAAGCTTGAATTACATGTTCTTGTGACTAAAATTTTAGGCTTTTCTACACAGAAATTGGCACCCATTTAGATCTCAATTCTTTTTTTTTTTGAAATTGACTCTCACTTTACATTTATGTTTTTGATGGGATATCATTACTTTTTGTATAGAAATTATTAGTAAGTACTTATTCATAACGTTACTGATTAATTTAAATACATGAACTGTTATAGTGCTCTTCAACTAAATGTGTAGTTAGTGCGCCGTGGTCCGAAATACGGTACCTATTATTTCATTATTTATAAGTAATGATCTTCCACTATTGAGGTCCACTAAATATTGAAATAATAATTAATACTAAATCCCAATAATACTATCGTAATAAATACGAAAGTCGACTATACTCTTATTAGTTACGAGTGACCGCCCTCGCTTTGCTTTGGTTTTCTTATTTTTTTACACCTTGGGTTACGTTATTGGAGTTTTATTAAGGATCCCTAATTTATTGAAAATATAATATAGCCTATGTCACCCGGGAATAGTGTAGCTTCCCAACAGTGACAGAATTTTTCAAATTGGTTCAGTAGTTTTGGAGCCTATTCAATGCAAACAAACAATCAAATCTTTCCTCTTTATACTATTAGTACAGATAAGTAGTTTGTGTTCGATGACATAACGTGCAACAATAAATTTTGAAACAATACTTCGAATTACTTTAAACTGGTATAGTTACGGAAATAATACAAAATTTTGTGGTGTACACGCCATACAAGATTAGAGAAAAATAATTTTTCACACATTAAAAATAAAACGACGTAATACACTGGAAATAACGTCTCCTGACGAACCACTAATCTTCACGTAAATGTATATGTGCTGTGCACTTCTCACAGGCACTTGGGACACTGAACATCTTCCTCCCGTTGAAAGCTTCAGAAAGTACTAAAACTGATATGTTTCGTTATATATTCACCTTGGAATCCACATAATGACCAGATGTCATCAATTTTGAATGCTACTCTTAAATTTCAGGCATTTTAAGTAAGTGTTTCTAATAGAATCAATTTTTTGAAAAATTATAATAAAATGATAAAAAATTACTACTTTCAGATTTATTCCTTTGTATTCACCCTACCACTACCACCACACTACCTATCTGCATGCCAAATTTTAACTTTCTAGGTCACCTGGAAGTTGGATATAGTTTTGATCTATAGGTCAGTCAGTGTTAAATTTCTCGATTTTTGGACGTTAATATCTAAATAACCGTTTGAGATGTGTTTATGAAATTTGGAAGACGTATGTATTTTGCAAGTCTTAATAAATGAGCCAAATTTGACAGGTTTCTGTTGAATAGTTTTTGAGTTATGAGGTGGTCAAAAGTGGCTCCAAATGGTTCGTGTAATATTACACACGGTGCTGCTCGTCAATTCTGTTAGCTAAGAAATTGACTTGACACGCTCCGCGTGTCTAGATAAATAATATTTCTGCGTGGGCTATGCCGCGAGCAAGAGGTAATTTAAAATAAATACCTTCACGGCAATAATATTGTTATTGGACTAGACAACAAAAATAAATTGGATTTAATTAATAGCTTAAATAAAGCCGGCAACAATGAGTGATATTTTGTTTTGTGTTACACATGTCCATTATTGGTGACTTTCTTCAATAGTTTTACAACCAACACAAGCTCTTTTTCTGGTTACCACTGATTTGTCGGTTTCGGTGATGTCCGGTTATTTCCTCAGAGAGGTAATATCTAACCCACCAAAAACATTCTGTAAAAAACTAGCCAAGTCTCGATGGAGCTGCTTGTTTATCTCTAAAAAGTAATGAAATCTAGACAAAGTCGTGCCAAGTCTAAGGTTCCTTACTGCGATTTATTTATTATTATAGTTAATGTTGTGTGACTTGGCCGTTGAAGGGTACACAAGGGTACAAAACCAGGTGCTCCATAAAAAAACAGCCTAAGGCTCGGAAGATTTTATATGCCTCCCATATTATGAAGGATGTCCAAAATCCTTACTTTGATATACGTTACATCCAATTATATAATTTGTAAGCTTTAGAAGATACTTCTACAACAAAGAGCGAAATGTCTTTGTTTCTTGTTCTTAAATAATCTGCAATAATTTTGCGCAACGCGATGTAAAATGTTGGTTTCAAAAGCAACAAAACAATCGTTCATATAATTGCAGTATCTGACGGCGCGGCGTGAGATTCCCTTCATTTTATGCAGAAAATGCGGGATTTATTACCGAAGCTGCTTCATAAAATGTTTCTATGAATAAAATCATAATATTTCTCACGCTTAGAACGCTTGCTTTACAGTGTTAAATGTCTTTTAAATTACGAGAATTGGCTGCAACTTAAAGTAATATGAAAATTTGTTTTCACGCAAGTTTTATTTATAAATAGAAATAGTGGTACTATGATAGTTATTAAAATATGTGTAGCAATAGTAGTAGCTACCATTCGGTAGTAGGTACTTACTACTTACTACTAGCTGAAACAAACGAATGGAAATATGATTACACTACTAATCAACCTCGCTACGTTTTTAAAACATAATTAATAAAACATAACTACGAAACGAAACGCTTTAAATAATGATAACAATTAAATTAAATAAATAATCTTACGATAGAGAAGTTTTTTTTTTTTTTATTTAATTTTTATATCGATAAAATTTTACAAGCAAAATATACTATAAAAATTCAATATTGTGACGAAATATACACACCTAAATGTGACAAAATAATTAAAATACGTAAAATAAATAAATAAATTGACGCCACATGGCCTAGACGACGATTGTAATATTCTAGGCAAATTACCACTTAGTCCTTTTATGACGCTAAGGAATTCATAGGTTCGACGTACTCGAACATGCCTGCCTAATGACTGCGATGATTTCTGCGAACTATATCAACCATTTGTCGACGTATTTAGAAATGTGTTACTAGTTTTGACCAATATTTTAATTCCATTGTGTTATTTATATAATATTTACTAAGGGATGAAACTTCTCCACTGTGCCTTTCATGAATTATCTGAAAGAAGTCGGTGCTATGTCTATGAGTATTATTTCGTTTGCCGTATTTGTGTTCTTGAATATAGAGATACGTTGAATATAGAGTTTATCTATTGTATTTATTACAACGATCAGATAGGCAGCGAGATGTTTCATTTTTACAAGTTTTATTACCAAGCGAACTAATATTTATAAGTAATCAGTCAATTACCACTTAGTCCTTTTATGACGCTAAGGAATTCATAGGTTCGACGTACTCGAACATGCCTGCCTAATGACTGCGATGATTTCTGCGAACTATATCAACCATTTGTCGACGTATTTAGAAATGTGTTACTAGTTTTGACCAATATTTTAATTCCATTGTGTTATTTATATAATATTTACTAAGGGATGAAACTTCTCCACTGTGCCTTTCATGAATTATCTGAAAGAAGTCGGTGCTATGTCTATGAGTATTATTTCGTTTGCCGTATTTGTGTTCTTGAATATAGAGATACGTTGAATATAGAGTTTATCTATTGTATTTATTACAACGATCAGATAGGCAGCGAGATGTTTTATTTTTACAAGTTTTATTACCAAGCGAACTAATATTTATAAGTAATCAGTCAAAAGATAATTTGTGAAAGAAACACATATTATTAACACATATTAAGATAGGGTAGCATAGTCCATGCAACTATGTAATTTCAGAAAATGTCTATAGCAATTTTTAACACTTACACTTAAATTCACTAGCGTGAGATAATTATAGTGTAGCATGTAGAATAGGTAGATATAATAAGCTGATAAAAGAATTTCCAAAGTGTCGCACTTACCGATACTTTATGACCTAAGACAAAAAGCTCTATCGCTATTCCACACAAAAGTACATTACCCCAGTTCGCTTCAAACAATTGTTTTTCTCTATCGTACAAGATAATCTTTGGCAGTCGCGGAAAATAGGCGGGGGAAATATGGAAGGGGAATGCGCCCGGCACTGCATATAAATGCGCAATTGCTCAGTGAGAAATTGTTATTTCCTTAAAATATGTGTTACAATTCAATTTTGCTTACTCGGCCGAGCAGCGCTATGGTGGATTTAGAAGGCAACCAACTTCTCGTGATATTATTTTTAAATTCGTAAAGTAGCTTAGCATTGTTGAATTTTCATTTAGAGTAGTGTGCGTTATAATAATGAGTTTAAAAAGTTATAATAATGAGATTAAGCATGTGGTTTTTAAATACGAATATGGTAATGTAGGTACGTATAATTATGAAATACGGTGATGATTTCATTTGCCAACATAAATTACTGATTTGCGTTAAACCATTCCCGAAATGTTAAAACGTCAGTTCTTTATAAAATTAAATATTCCTGAAAAGTTATTGAATCCTATCAAAAATTTAAAATATAAAAGTTACAGACCTAACGTGTAAATTATAAAACGGTCAGTAACGCACCCTGTTCGTTTTTATTGTATGAATTTTTAATAGTTTGTACAGCGACGGCGGGACACTGGAACAGTATAAATTGATATAAACTTATAAACAAGAACAATCCGAAAATAATAAAATTCAATACAATCCACCGTCATTCTTTTGTATCATTCTTCGATCATTTAATAAGATAACAATTACAGACATCTTTTTCAATCTAATCATCTTGGATACAGGGATAATAAAATTCTAAGCAATGGAATCTTTTATCCATTTATCTGTTAGTAATAAAGAAATAAATTTAATAACGTTGGAGACTTCTTAGCGGAAATCTTGTACAAAAGATACCTAGGTACAACATAATACGGTACTGGAACGGAACTTCAAGATTGTGCGGCTTATTTATATAAGGTTTCGCTAGTCGATACTAGGAGCTATAGATTAAAATTTTGTATGATTCATAATTGTTGATACTTAGAAAAACTGTCTTTGGAGAGCGACAACCGTATCAGTTCTTAGGAGAACTAACATTTATAACTTAATCGGCAACATTATGAGATTTATGAGTTCATAAAAGAGATTCTAATTATTTATAATAATATATTATTTATGTATGTTATATCGTCACTATTTTGCAGATAGGCAAAACTAAAATCGCAATTTTCTTCTAAACGGTAGACGATACGGATACGAGGGTTAGCAAGAAAATTTCCAAAATAAATGAGATGAACTTTTAGGTATTTCAGTGTAGATAGGTCAGTTTGTTAGATAGGAGACTTAGCGGGCAGGGTGACGATATATAATAGGTAAAATGTAATTATGCCTTTTTATTTATATAAAAAGGAAAGGGTAGGTTATCCTACCCTAGAGTAATGAACAATGTGTGTATTAAATGTCACTTGCTTGTTATCGTAAGAGTCGTTAAGTCATGTCGGAGACCTTTGGGTAGTACGAAAACTTCCAACACTTGGGTTGGCCACTAACAAATCCCTACACCAAACCGCACTGGAGCAGCGTGGAGCAGCTCTGGACCTCCTCCAGCTGAGAAACCCATGTGATCAGAGTAACGGGCCATTCATGGGTTGTAGCCATATAACTAACCTGATTAAAAATTGCCGAACAAATTTTTGATAGAGCGAGTCAAAATTATATCATTAGGTGCTAAAATATTCAGCATAAAATTCATATTCAGTTATATTCCATTCAAATACCGTTCCTTCCTATCAAAATTAAATTTCATTTTAACGTACCTATTCCTATTTCTCATAAATTATTGCATAGCCCACTTAATTTTACAGAAACGTCCTGAGATTCACACAATTCCCCGCGCAATTTCTCAACGAGGCTAAACACAGTTCCATCTAGAGAATGAAAGAAAGGTTGGTCCATTTCTCACTTTTTCGCATGTATGCACCCACGTTGTGAAGAGTATAATTTATCTCCAGATAGCCGCGTCTGGCCATATAAATCACGGCGCGTTTTTCACACGGCGCCGCAGATCTATAGGGCTACGAGGTATGCGGATCGTTTACCGATCTAACTTTTTGCTAACGGCTGAACGGCCGCTGACGAAATCGGCTTTTAATGGAATATGGATTCGGTGGGAGAAGTACGCCTAGCTGTTTGGAATTAAGCCATCATTGAGATAGTTTGAGTTTAAATTGACTTAAACTTCATGAATAATATGTAAATGATGATGTACTTTGCTATTAAAAATTTAAGAAGCAAACTGTTTTATCTAGTTATCTATTGACACTCACTTAGACCTGAAACCTTTTGGCAACTTTTCCTCTGTGTACTCCGACTGAAATAAAACTTTTGATTTATAAGCGTTTTAGTTTCCTAGATTCTCTGCTTAACATCATTCTCTATATCAACATTATAAAAGTTTTGCTAACAAGAAAATCAATAATTGTTTTGATGGAAAAAAAAAACTTTTACCCGTTTACAACCCTGAAGTCCAAAATAGCCTCTCAGACACTCAAATCTAAAAGAGCAGCAACCGGCACGGGTTTATAACGATTTGCAGGGTCGCACGCACACACTTACATTATATTAGATCGTATAAAACATACGAGTAGATGATAGACAAACAGAAGTGTTAGAAGGGAGCTTACTTTGAATCCTTAGATTTATTTATTTATTTAAACTTTTGAACCTTACAACAATGTGAGAGGTACCAAGGCGGACTTAATGCTAAAAGCATTCTCTACCAGTCAACCTTCGGGAAGTAAAAGAAACATCATTTCATCATCATTTTGTCATTTATGTAAAACAATTTTGTGTTAAGTGCAATTTAAGATTTATAGCGGCATTTTAAACAAATAATTTGATGACTTTGTGTAAAGTATTTATCATATTTGACAGTCATCTACAATATAATATCGATGGGTAACAACCTAAGACGTCGCCGATGCGTTGCCGGTCAAAAAGAAACAAGAACCTGCATTCCTATTATGATCATACATTATGAGTTATGACCAAAGTTACACTAACTGATGTTAGGAACAAAAATCCATCCAAGGCGTATCATGTGTCTCTTCTCCAACACCCTTATTCTGTGGAAAGCGTTTTTACCGCAAGTCTCGCTCGTATTTTTGTGGAGATAAAGGAAAAAGTTGGAGATGTGGGAACAGAAAATATTTGGGGATTACTCCGGCAATAGAGTTGTCCCTTTAAAGGATCGACGCTAATGGCAATTAAGGGCTTAATGACGGCTCTATTTATAATCTCGCCGGAGTGGCGTCTCTCGGGAATGAAGGTCACGATTGTGTGAAAATAAACACCCCTTTGTTGCCGCTGTTGGAGATTTATGTCGGTTTTATTTTTCATTCTAATGAGGATTTTTACAGCAATGGCTATTAATTAAATCGATTCATGCAGAAGATTACGCTTTGTCTAAAAACCTAATTAATTTTACGTAATTGAAATAAAATGATGACTGACTTTTAGCGGTAATATTCAGAGAAAAGCTTGTTTTTGGCGGATGCCAAATATACGGATAAGGAATTTCAAAAACTATTAAACAATTAAATTAAAGACTCCAAATAATACACTTTTAAAGTTTTAAAAACACTATTAAATGATAGTTTCCAACCAAGGAAAACCTTCTACTGCATTATCAATTGCACATTAAGAGCTTTTCAACTTTTCCCGCCGGCATGGTCAGCGGCTTTTATAGCCGCCGGCTTTGCCGCACTTGTGCTTCTTTTTATTTATTAAATCATCTCGTACCTCTTCGATTTTGTAGTTTCATGTTTTCTGAAAAAACACTATCGCGTCAATACCAGGAACGAACTGACCTTGTGTGCCGCACGACCCGTGCGGCAAAAGCCGGGTCGACCTGCCGGCGGCATAGGGTGTATCAGCCATATTATAAGTTATTATCATTTTCATGGTAAGAGCGTTCTTCCTAAACTATGTAAGTTATTCCTCAATGCTTATACACGTTCACAGTAATAAAATGATGTAAACGCAGCGTAGTTCTGACACGTAGACTATAATAGCATTCCGAACACATTATTACTCAGCGTCTACGCTCCGCTCGGGATCTGTCACGTACAGAGTTTAATGAAGATCAACCATCGGTTGACGATTTTTACTATCACATTTCACGTTTTTAGTGTTCTGAAGTAGAATCATCTTTTAATAATTACCATTTCGTCAAACACCCAGTGTATTTTGTGTGTATGTATTTATTATATAGAATATGTATTTATTAATTTATGTACGTATATTATTATAGTATTGTTTTATTATAATATTATATATATGGTACCTATTTATTTGTAATGTATCTAATTATTTATTTATTAAAGAATATTTTAAATAATTTTAATCTTGTTATCCCCAATGATAAATATTATCAGTCTTGCCACCTACCGCAACTTCTCACCATCACCCTGGGTTGACTGGTAGAGAATGCCTCAAGGCATTAAGTCCGCCCTTTGTAAAAACCTGTTTAGGTCTTACAAAAAAGATTAAATAAATAAATAAAATAAATAATCAGAACCCTTATAGTTTCGTCATGTCTGTCCGTCCGTCTGTCCATCTGTCCGTCCGTCAGTCTGTCCGAAGCAAAGCGCAGGGACCCTTAGTACTAGAAAACTGTAATTTGGCATGGATATACATACTTTATTAAAACTCCAGAATCGTAGAGTAAAAAATTGAAAAACACTTTTTCAGGGTACCTCCCCTACACGTAACGTGAGGGATGATTTTTTTTTTAAATCTGTTAAATTTTCGCAGAAAATAATAATTTTATTGTTATTTAAAATGGATTTGGCATGGAAAAATTCCGTTCGATAGTTTTTCAGTTTATCTCGTTTTACATCTCATTCAGATTCAATGACCGTTAGGATCTTGAGTTATAGCAAGGTTTACATAGAACAGACGACAATAGTATTTGTAAAATAAGTTTCTTTGAGCAGAGGGCTAGAGAATAAACAAGGACATAAATAAAATCTAAATAGATTGGAAAACACAGTTATATTTAATCTGTTTCACTACATCATAATACAGATAATATAAACCTTGCTCAACGAATCGTTCATAAGGAGATAATAATGGCATCTTTAAATAAAAACATAATACCATCCTCGGTTAATAAAGACCCATAAATTCTCAGAATGTATTGTTATTACGATGTAAAACTCCGCGACGGGAGTACTTCGGCTATAATTTAAATTTATTATCATTGTACTCTATAATTTGCACTTAATTACTGAAGGGCCGGGAAACTTTACTATTGCGCAAATTCTCACAGTTGTCTATTAAAGGCACATTAAAGGGGTACGGCCAACAATGTGTCATGATATTAGCTCCAGAGTTACTTGTAAGGGAAGTAACTTTGCTATTTTTCTAAAGTATTTTTACTTCCTTCCTACCTTTACCTTTTCAATCAAGGAAATCATATAGTTTTGTAAATAAATATAAACTTTTTAAGTTATTGTTAGATGTGGCAATAAAAAATACAACAAAATAAAAATATCACGGTACCAATGCAATGGCGAGCTTTTTGCTAGTAGGTATTAGTATTACATACATGCATTACGTATAAAGATCGTTTGAAGACTGTTGACAAAATCTCTTTTACCTTGCATGTATTTATAATTCCTTATGCGAATTACAAATTCTTAAAATCCAGAATATTCAATCTGGCACACTTAATACCAAAAACCAGGAATTGTTGGTTCGGATAAAACAGAAAATACTGCCAACTTGTTAGACGCTACAAAAGCAGTTGGTTGTGCTCCAAAAAGCCGCTCGATCACCATTGTTCCCACTAGACCGGCCATAGACATAGGAGGTTGTAGTTAGCCTGCCTCTTATGTGAGCTGTCCTCATTTCTAACCGACTTAAAAAAGGTAGAAGTTTTTAATTCGGTTTGACTCTGTTACTTACCAACCGATTATGTTTTTGACAGGATATACACGTACTTCTAGATTGGCCGCACAATCCGCACATGTATCTTTCAGGAATTGATCGAATTCTATAAAGCACAAATTAAATATCATCAGCATCAGACGTTTTTATTCCAGGAACGCTTTGAAGTTAAGTTATTACATTTTTATAATTCACACAAACTTACTGTGAAATAACATAAAAGTAATTAATATTTGTTTTAATTTATAAATAATTTGCTTCGTAAATATTATGTTCAGAGAGAGACGCGGATAAGTAAATACAGGAAAATGTATCGGACCAATTAAGGACGAGCAGATTCCTGACTAAATAGAAAATGTTATGTAAATCTTATTAAAAGATGTCAGGTCAGGCCTACGAGTATCTTACATTTTATTCCCAGAGCGCTTTGAAGTTATATATTACGAGTAACCGCCCTCGCTTTGCTTCGGTTTTCTTATTTTTTTACACCTTGGGTTACATAATTATTGGAATTTTATTAAGAATCTCTAATTTTTTTTTTAAATATAATATAGCCTATCTCACCCGGGGATAGTGTAGCTTGCGAACAGTGAAATAATTTTTCAAATCGGTTCAGTAGTTTCGGAGCCTATTCAATGCGAACAAACAATCAAATCTTTCCTCTTTATAATATTAGTATAGATTATATTCAAATATTTTCGTGTTTAAAGGAGGCATGCAAAATAAAACTGAGTAGTCAAACTCTGCAGGCATATTTTGTAGTTGCGCTCTGTCTATAAAATCTTAATCAAAATAAGCAGGAATCTATGAATTATATTACTCCATTATTTTTGGCACAAAAGCTACCTCATTCTTAGTCATAATCAGCCTCCTTGATGTTTCACTGCTGAAAGCGAACTAGGTAAGAACGAGGTCCACAGGAGAGATAGTGTAGGTTCCAGACGCCGTTACATTGATAGATTCGCCTATTTTAATACTGTGTATATCCTATTGGTAGGGAAATCTTCAGTGCAAACACGATTGGCTTCTTGGATTTGTGAGTTTAATGGTATAGTTACAAAGGTTTTGACATAATAAAACAGAACGTAAGTATGTGCTCAATCTTCCGGACGATGGTCGAGAGAGGAATGAATGTAATACGTAGCGTAGGCTCGGCGGGCTAGTGTGCGTGTGCGCACCTATGTAGGTGTGTGCGCCTTCTTCGGCGCTAACAGGCTCCCCGGGTTGGAACAGCATGGTCCAAGGAATGGTTTTGTTTCTGTTGGAAGAACACACAGGCGATTGTACGCCCGTCGTAGCGTCCCAGTAGAGGTGATCACATCAGCGACGCGGGCGATACCGTCACGTCCAGGATGTAGACGGGTGATTCTTCCAAGCAGCCAGCGGTTTGGTGGAAGGCGGTCGTCCTTCACGACCACTAATTCTCCGACGTGAAGCTCGTCACCCTTGCGCTGCCACTTCATCCTTTTCTGGAGCTCTGAAATGTATTCTGCATGATATCTTTTCCAGAAGTGGTCTGCTAATGCTTGAGCTCGTTGGTAGCGTGGTAGCGTACACAATCGTGCTTGGTCATCACAGGTGGTGGTGCGTTGAGGCAACATTGTGATTGTGCGTCCAATAAGGAAATGAGCCGGTGTTAATGGAGTAAGGTCATTAGGATCAGAGGATAAAGGTGTAAGTGGGCGGGAATTAAGAATGCCTTCTATCTGAGAGAGTACAGTATACATCTCCTCGTAGGTTAAATGGGCTAATGCCAGAACACGTTTTAAATGATGCTTAACTGACTTTACTGAACCTTCGGCTAAGCCGTTGAAGTGTGGACTATACGCAGGAGAAAATTTGAAATTTATTGCTTGTTCCGCTGCATAAGCACTGACGTCATTGCACTTTGTTTTAAGAAATTTCGCTAGTTCGTTATAAGCACCGATAAAATTAGTACCGTTGTCGGAGTAGATGTTAGCCGGTTTACCTCTACGCGCTATAAACCGATTTAATGCAGCGATAAAGGCTTCAGTAGTTAAATCAGTTACTAATTCTATGTGTATTGCCCGTACAGTCAGGCAGACGAAGACACAAATGTAAGATTTAATTAATCTACATCCTCTACCCTTTCTGTCAGCTATGAGTATGGGGCCGGCATAGTCTATTGCGGTATTAGAAAAGACAAAGTTCCCATGAAGTCTATCAGCTGGGAGAGCAGCCATAATTGGTTGAATGGTTTTGCCCCTAAACCTGCAGCATGTGTGGCATTCATGTGTAACCTTACGCGCCAAATTACGGCCGCCTATGACCCAAAACTTATGCCTTACCATGGATAATATTAATTGAGGGCCTGCATGCATGTATAATAAGTGATAATGTTTAAATATGAGTTTTGATAAGTGATGAGATGCATGAAGTAAAATAGGGTGTTTAGTGTCATAGTCATAGTTAGAATTAGAAAGTCTACCACCAACGCGTATTACTTGTTCGTGAGACATAAATGGATTTAAATTTAAAATTTGAGATTTGACAGGCAATTCCTTATTTTGGAGTAAAGTATTGTATTCCCTCGTAAATATGTTAATTTGTACGATTTTGCATAATGTATTGATTGCTGAATTCAATTCTGATACGGATAAATGATTAGTATATTTATTTAATGGTTTTCGACAATTATGTATAAAACGTAAAATATAAGCTGTAACTCTTTGTAATTTACTAAAATTCGAAAAATTCTGTATAAAGCTAGTTTCTTCAGTAGCAAATTTGCACTCAACTTTGGTTTCTGGTAAGACAGAAACAGTGTTATTTGGTTGAGTGGGCCATTGATGCTCTGGCTCTAATAGAAATGTGGGTCCACAAAACCATAAATTTGAATTTTGCAACTGAAGGGGAGTGCAACCTCTTGAACCAATGTCGGCCGGGTTGAGGTTAGTGGGAACATACCTCCAAGAGTCTGGGTTGGTATGTTCGGTTATTTCATTTATTCGGTTGAGAACAAATGTTTTTAAAGTCGCCTTTGGCGCTCGAATCCAACCGAGAACTATAGTGGAATCACACCAGAAGACAGAACGAGTAACTTTGAGTCTTAAAGCGGATTGGACTTTGATTGCTAACCTGACTGCTAAGAGGGCTCCGGAGAGTTCAAGTCGGGGAGTTGTCATTCCCTGCAATGGTGCGACCTTGCTCTTTGCCATCACTAAATGAACAGCTGTGCTGCCATCTATGGAAATTGAGCGCAGATATATACAAGCGCTATATGCCAGGTTAGAAGCATCACTGAAAGCATGAAGTTCAATATGAGTTGGTGAGTTACATATCATATGACGTGGAATAGTAATATTATTTATATGAGGTAAATAATTTAGAAAGAGCAACCAATCCTTCTCAATTTCAGCGGGAAGTGGCGAGTCCCATGAAACTTTGGAACCCCAAAGACGTTGTAAGATAATTTTACCTTGCAAAATACATGGATTTACGAGCCCAAGGGGGTCAAAAACTTGCCCAACAGTGGACAGGACTGTCCGTTTGCTTGATTTTATGTTAGTAGTTGTTGCTGACTCAGTATTCACAGAAAAAAGTAACAAATCAGATTTACAGGACCATCTGAGGCCTAGAGTTTTAGCGTGAACATCATTAATTAATTTAA
This sequence comes from Thymelicus sylvestris, assembly GCA_911387775.1. Lineage (NCBI taxonomy): Eukaryota > Metazoa > Arthropoda > Insecta > Lepidoptera > Hesperiidae > Thymelicus > Thymelicus sylvestris. The sequence continues at coordinate 997,207 of OU426893.1, forward strand.
GCAAGTTATCATCACCGTCATCTCCATGAATATTTTTTAATATATCAGGATGATTGGACCGCCATTTACGTAAGTGAAATTTGCCACTCTTCAACTGCTTAATGACACTTTGAATAATGTGTATCAAAGTGGACTTGGATTCATGGCCGCTAATGAAATCATCCACATAAAAATCTTTTAATATTATTTCACATACCAATGGGTCTGTGCATTCTTGTCCCAACTGTACAAGACATCTTGTGGCGAGATAAGGAGCTGAGGCTGTACCGTATGTTACTGTGTTGAGATTGTATACCTTCACCTCATGACTGGGATCGAAGCGCCACAGTACTTGCTGTAAACATCTCTGATGTTCGGCGACGAGCACACAACGATACATCTTCTCACAATCAGAGGTCACGACGTATTTATGCTGCCGAAAACGAATAAGAATACTTATTAAATCATCTTGTACAGTTGGTCCGACATGTTGTATGTCGTTGAATGAAATACCGGATGTGGATTTTGCGGATGCGTCAAAAACCACCCGTAATTTAGTGGTCAGGCTGGATTCTTTCAAAATGCCATGATGAGGTATTATGTATGTATGTTTATCACTACTAAAATTATTATTTATAGACATATGGTTCAAATCAATGTATTCTTGTATGAATTTACAATATTCTTGTCTGAGTAAAGGAAAACGTTTGAGTTTTCTCTCTAATGATAATAATCTATTAAATGCATGTTCGTAAGAATCGCCTAAAGTGTCCGGCGACTGTTTTAATGGTATCTGCACTACAAAACGACCATCAGGCTGTCTTGTGGTTGTATCAATAAAGTGTTGCTCACACTCAGATTCCTGTTGGGTAATGCTCCGAGGCGAGGGGATTGACTCCAGTTCGAAAAATCGATTTAACTGTTGATCTAGCTCAATATCGTTAATGAAATGGCAACGGACTGTATTATTGTTAATGGATTTATCTGGTATGTTACGCTGTGTGTACATAGCGCCTGATACTAACCAGCCAAACTTAGAATTACTGAGTACAGGCATATGTTTTCCTAAGGAAATTCGTTGAGGGTATAAAGTACTCCAAAATATTTCTGCACTAAGTAATATGTCTACCTCAGACGGTGTATTAAAGGTTGGATCCGCTAAGGTTATATGATTAGGAATATTTAAAGATTTTATATCGAAATAAGTTGCAGGTAACATCTGTGTTATATGTGGTATAACGAAACAGCTAATGCGTGACGTGTATGGTTCTGTTCGAGAAGAAATTGTAACTAATGCTCGTTTGTTAATTCTTATTGCCTCTCTACTCAATCCTTCAACTGCTGTAGACGTGGACTGCTCGGTAAGATTTAATTTTTTACAAAGTTCGTTAGTAATGAAATTTGACGTACTGCCGTTGTCCAACAAAGCACGCACCGTGTGTTGTTTACCATCACTGTCGGAAACGGTGATGAGTACTGTCGACAGAAGAACACAACAATTGTGAGTAGAAGATAATGTGATGTCCCTTTGTATTGTGTTTTCATTGTGTTTAGATTGTGACTCAAAATCAACATCGTCTTGTGCCGCGAACATGGTGCGCTTAACGTCTGCAGTAGTGGCAACCGCCGTGGGAGGCTGCTGAGGCGTTGAGCGTGGTGTATCATCCGTGTGAAGCATAGTGTTGTGCCACTTAGAGCAAATCCTACACGGACCTAATCTACATTTCTTGACATCATGTCCGTGACGTAAGCAGTTAAGGCAAAGTCTCATCTGTTTGGCTTTATGAATTTTTGCTTGAACCGACAGAGATTTGAATTGAGAACATTGGTATATGGCATGGTTCTGCTTACATAAAGGACAGGTGTACGAGGGAGGTGAGTATTGTGTGTTAGAGTTGACTACAAGAGCTCGCGATCGAGTATGAGCTGGTTCACTATGTCGGCGTCTGTTGTCTGTCTGTCTTAATGTTTCTAGCAACTCAGCGCGATTTTTAATGAATTTAATAAAGTTGTCTAAATTAGGTAATTTTTCAAAACTGTTTAAGTGTTCTTTCCATTTGCGATTTGTAGTAATGTCCAGTTTGTTCAAAACCATATGTATTATTAATATGTCCCAATTTTGTGTGTTAATGTTAAGTGTTTGAAGCGACCTAATATTTTTATTAATAGTATCAATTAATTTTCTCAATGCACTTGATGATTCTTTATTTATTGGTTCTATGTCTATTAATGCCTGAATGTGATTACTAATGAGAACCTTGTCGTTGTGATAACGTTCACACAGCAGGTTCCATGCTATGTCATAGTTGTTACCAGAAAATTCTAAAGAAGTTATGATGTTAGCTGCGGCGTCTTTAAGAGAAGAACGCAGATAGTGAAATTTATTGATTTTAGGTATGCTATCATTTGAATGGATAAGTGAAACAAACGTATCATGAAACTCCAACCATGTCTCATAGCGGCCAGAAAAGGTAGGTAAATGTATCGTAGGTAACTTTAAGCTTGGCCCACCTGATGTACCGTCAATACCAGTAATGATAGAGGAAGCAGACGACGCCTGCTCGCCGTGCTGCGCAGAGGTAAAGCGACTCACGATCTCCCGAGCCCTGCCGACCGTCGCGAAGTACTCGGCCTCGAACACTTCGCGGTACAGGTACTCCTTTTCACAATCAGCGTCTGAAATTTCCATTAAGCTTTCTATTTCAAGCTGTAAGGCATCGTATTCGCCATACCACTCCTCAGTCTTGGTCAATCTAACGTTAAGTTCACTTAATAGGACCTTGGTAGGATTTTCAATAGCAGTGACATTCTCTAAATAATTGCTAAATTGCGTAAGCTTAGATTTGTATGAGCCACGCTTTCTACGTAACTCGGCTAATGTAGACATTGTTTAAAGGTAAATAGTGCACAATAGTAATGCAAAATTTACGATAAAAGATTAAAGAAACAAAATAGAAATGAAAGTGCGTTAACAAAGTGCAAAGACTTATCAGTACTTAAGAAGAAAAGAAAATACTTAAATGCGTAAACAGGTATGCAGTGCAGAACAGGCAAGAAAGAAGCAGCGGGAGATAAGCACTATAACAGCGCAAGCAGCAGGTGCCGCGGATGTCGTGCGCGGCGACTACCGCACTTGTCGAGAGGCCGCACGGCCGCACAGCGAAGCCGCAACGCGCCTGGAATGCGATATCGACAAATATATTACAAGGATGTTGTTTACCGTTACTTCCCAGATGCCTAATTACGCGTATAAACGTAATAACAAATCACGGAATTGTGACAAAAAGGAAATAATTACTTTGTTCAATTATTTTTATCGACGTAAGATGAAGGTAGCAATCAACTCTTAACATGGAAAATTTATTGAAATTGTATAGCCCACAACAGTTTATTAATGCACGGAATGTAATATTGCACTAATGAAATATAATAATAGTTTTGAAATTATTCTTAATAACGAAATAATAAGGCAAGTACGTACGGAATAGGAAAGAAGGAAAGAATAATGGAACGAACTCACAAATTCACAATGGCGTCGTAATGCAATGTCGAGCCGTTGCCGCTTGCGATGCACCAAATATCATTCCCAATCGTTATGCTGCTTGCTGGCTTCTTCTAATGGTATCCGTAATGTAATCCGGCTCGAAGGACCAAAAAATGGTAGGGAAATCTTCAGTGCAAACACGATTGGCTTCTTGGATTTGTGAGTTTAATGGTATAGTTACAAAGGTTTTGACATAATAAAACAGAACGTAAGTATGTGCTCAATCTTCCGGACGATGGTCGAGAGAGGAATGAATGTAATACGTAGCGTAGGCTCGGCGGGCTAGTGTGCGTGTGCGCACCTATGTAGGTGTGTGCGCCTTCTTCGGCGCTAACACCTATAATTACAACAACTATAAATTATAACATAATATGAAAATTAAATAAACAGCAATGTGCTTCTAAATACGAAGATTTTTTTAATAGCTGGTCTCGTGGTCCATGGTCCATTACCCATGGACACAGCTGAAATATACTAGTTCTCAAGCTCCCGGCCGGAACACGACGAGTCGTTTGGCGGCTGACTCAATCAAACGAGCATTTCCCATAACAATGAATAATTATAAATAATGAAAATTCTCGTAATCAGAATCACAAGACGTAAATCAGTATAATATTTATAACTTAACGGTGTAAGATCCCTCAAAACACCAAGTTAACGTACCCGTTGTCGAGAACACGAAATCATTACAAATGTAATCTCTATGTGCTTTTACAAACTTTAGAGACTCTTTCTAGCATAAGCGAAGCGGCGATCAGCGATTATTTTAATTTATTTTGATTAACTATAAAAATAGTCGCAAAAATGTGCTTGAGATTAATTCGAGAATATTAAACCACCATTATGACAGTGTTGCACTTAAGTATAAAATTCGATAAGGCAAAGCGCGTAATAATTTACCACGTTATGAGACTCTAAATACTATTAAAGACCTCCTTAACGAGCTCTTAAATATGCGATAAATCTGCACCATTTTGTATCTTTTCGCTTTTCAATTGACTTGATTTTCCTTTTGATTATTACCATTTTTTAAAGTTTATCGCAGATTGTTTCCGAATTAAAATGTAACCACGTTAAAAGACCTTATATTGATTGTGTTTCTGTCTGCTAGATTCGATTCCCAGACAATGCAGAAATTAAATAAATAAAACTATTACTAATACAGAAAACTATTTTTCGTATGTGATTCTGTCATTAAGAAGTGTAACACATGCAATCTAGGGATAACAATTTATACGAAAAATTATTAAAGTGAAACTTTTATTACATCGTCTCAAACTTTTTCGTCTGTGTGTTGCATGTCGCGTGACGGTCGGCCGCGGAGTAGGGATTAAGTGAAAAGCGCTCGTCAGAGCAGCCAAAGCCAATATGGCGGCGCATATAGTTCGCAGCAGCTGACCGTGTAGAGTATAGACTATTACTCATTTGTACCAGTGCTCCACGCTATTTTGTTTGTTTTTGTCAGTGTTTAAAAACGCAATTTTAACACCCTAAATCGAATAATTTTCTAAAAAATTTTAGTTAAATACCTACAAACAGAAAAAAAGTTTCACTTGCATCGTGGTTTCATAAAACCACACTTTCTCTTTTTTTATTCTATAACCCTGATGTCCTGTTAAATGTAGTTTTATCTTATTTACGCTGATCATTTTAAAAACCAAATAAATCGTAAAAATAATATGGTCTTAATTAATCAATTCATTCAAAATTAACACAATTAGGAACGATTATATTATGCTTTCTCAGTTCGTTCATCTCTACTCGCCAACAATCAAGCGTATCCCTTAGTTATGAATACTTATGTCAGGTGGAAACGGAAGTGTTTCCCTATTAAGATTAAAGACGGAATGCCTCGTGGAAAGATGAATACCTCAACGTGTGTTAATTTCAAATGAGGTCATGATACCAGATTCTGTGTCATTTGTACATTACAAGGTGAGTATACTTACCTACAGATTGAATAATTTATTTTTGTGTGTTGGGAGATTCAGTGAACTTTGCAATGTATTTAGTACATTTAGTTACATGTTTATTATTGTGTATGCTTATTTTTTATATCAGTAATAAAGTGTTACATCAGTCTTTTTTTCACTTGTCTCCCAAGCACCGACCTGTATACTTTCAATAGTATTGTGATTTTTGTGGATAACAGTATTGTGATGACGGGCTGTGGGTTCTACTTAAATTAGACATTCGGTCGGTCAACGGATGGTCGCGGACGTACATAATAATTGACATCATAAATAACACACGCAAGTGTCATAAAAAACTCAGCGAAGAATCGAACCGCAACCTCGGCAGAAAAGATCACTATTCACTACCATTCAAGATATTCAAGTTATAGGTCTTATATCCACTATATTCATGGTAGCCAAGCGGTAAATTCGGAACCATCCACATTTTCTAATATTCGTCTCTCAGTATAATTATCACATTCGACACTCATCTCGACTATGAAGCCTTACAGTTCGTAATCTAAGCAATTAATTATTTCTTTATGGTATTAATACACATTTCTTTCTTATAAGAAAAGCACCGGTGATGTTAATAATATAACTTGACCTCTCTTCAGGGAAGGATCATACACAACGCTGGCCTTGAAGGAGAAGTCTTTTTACATCTTTTTTAAAAACCCCATATCATAGCGTTCCAGGAATACCTCAGAAGGAAGTTCATTCCACAGTTTGCACGTGCGTGGCAAAAAAGATCGTGAGAAACGGACTATAGAGGTTCTCCACGAGTCCAATCGGTGTGGATGGAACTTCAATCTTCGGCGAGTAATGCAATGATGGAAAGGAGAGGTAAGCATCATGTCGAACAATTCCTCGGAGAACTCAAAATTCAGGAACCTAGCAATAGAATGGACCTAACACAGCCTTGTTAGGTCCCAAATGAGAATCCTGGCCGGGACAGACATTTCATATCCATTACTCACTGGATTATAGTGTCCTTATAATATAAGCCTGATTTATTAACAGTAGATATCAGACGTTAAACTACATCGGAGGTCATCGGGCGATAATATTTCATTTGTAAATTTCATTGTAAAGTATGCTTCAGTAGATATGCTTCTCTCTATACCTCATGCCCGCGCTGCACTGCGGAAGGGCAATGAGCGGGGAATAGCCCGGCGAAACGGAGCAAAAGAGTTTCGGCCGCACTGAGAAAGAGTAAAACTGGAAATAATTGTTTGCCTTCCATTTTCTTTATTTTGTAACTCTTTGTACTCGCTTGGTCCGTTCCGCTCACTTGTTGGCGGTTCTATGAAAACTATTGCGAGTCGAACGGAGTCCGTTCCGCTCGCAGTGGAAGACGGGCAGAGAGAACCGTATATCAAGCCATATCAACAAATAAAAGTACCTACTTATCAGTAAAAGTAAACTTCGGTTGAGCTCCACAAAAGCTATAAGGGCTCCGACTTTAATTTAAATTCCAAATTTTACGCGTTAACCATTAAAACGGCATTTAAATATTTCCAATTACTATTATACAGAAAACGAAACTTTGTTATAATATTTCGTCCCGGGCAAAGCTTTATTGTAAACTTCATTAGACTTTCTTGAACGATTTTGTAATAAAAGCAGGCTGCCCCATTTTATAGTGACATTATGTTTTTAATCTACATTTAAACCACTTGCTTGAACTTGTTCAAGGAAAGCGAGTTACGATTAAGCTTTAGACCCAATATTTCATGGTTATTATGAATAGCGGAATTTCCATTTTTGAAGAGAACCATTACTAAATTAATTTTACACTAAATATTGATTAATTTCTATAAAAATATTCATTTACATAAACATAAACTAACTACAAAAATGTATAGCCTATAGCCTTCTTTGATTTTATGGACTATCAAATACAAAATGAATTTTCCAATTCAAACCAATAGTTTCTGAGATTAGAGCGTTCAACCAAACAAACAAACTCTTCAGCTATGTCTCGTAGCATATACATATATATATAATATATAAGGGTCATCTTTACACGATAAAATGGTCTAGTTTAAAATATGCTAAGCTCAAATCGATCATAAAGATTATGCAAAAACCCATCAAATTATTCTGTTCGATCGCGGATCGGGTTCAAATCGCATTATCCTGTCGTTGCTGACTGCGCTTGTAATATTTAACCAATCCTTCTATGGTGTAGTTGTTCAGTATTACTTTTAACAACATTCTGAACTACTAAGCCTCAGTACTAGGCATGTTTTTTCTTTTTAGGTTTTTTACGCAGTCGGGTTTTTTGTTTTTTCTTTACAGTACATATTCTGATCTAGTTTCAATTTTCCAGTTACTAATTATAAATCTTTATCCTTTGTTCTTTATTCTGAAATAATACCTTATATTATGTCATTCGTCCTAATTAAGTACGATGTCACTTTTACTTCACCTTTATATTATTTTCGGCGAGGCATTTCTATGAATTCAGCTACGTATCTAATCAAGATAAAGTCTAATAAATGCTACAAGATATGTACAATAATTCGGAGATACGACGAATGTAATTCTTCTTTTGTTCCGTTTCACTCGAAAATAATCGTAGAGTTTCTTTGGTAGCTTTTGATTCCACCATTATTTTACATGTAGGTACTTACTTATTTTAGATAACATTCAAAGCCCGATAAATAAAAGACACGTCTCCGATACTTGTTAAATATTATAAGTGGTTCTTTAAGATGAGACGTTCAGGCTCAATATAGATTTACACAAAACGTATTGAATTTGGAATAAAGATCAATGTCCTTTATTCTATCCTTTATTATATCAGAAGAATTCCTTTAATTGGTAGCTTTCGTGTTCAGGGAATCAATCGGTCTGTAAAGTAACACTCATATCACTCAGTACAAAATTCTTTCCCAGGTTGCAACCATCCAATATATGGATGATCCCTATATCATATACCACACCTTTACCATAAATGGATTCTATATTGAGCTATTTATAAAATATAGTAGTATTATTACATGAGGTGTTTTAAGTTCATAATTTATGACAATGAAAATGATGGTTTGTCCTGCGAATCAGACTTTCATCCAACTTTGTGTTTCCTTCAGTGATTAGTATTAATAAGTAATTATAATTATCTTCAATTTAATATGTAGTAAATAATTATTTTTTTATTTGTTTGTAAGCAAAAGCGATTCAAGGATGCTAGCTAGAAGATTTCAAGTAAAACGCTACATATTCAATACGCCTCTGAACAAAATGCAATTCACTCTTCTGTTATTCAGAGACTTTGATTGATTGCTGCCTTGATCATTGAACTTGGACAACCAAACATCGCTAATGTTTGAGCATATAATTTAGTGTTGAAGAGGCACAAATGTTTTAATAAAATTAAGTAATGTATTTTTATTTTACATGAACCTTGGCAGAGATAACAATATAATAATAATGTCAAGACCATGAATAATGGATGTTTGAAGAACTGATTCTTGTACTTTCTTGGAACAGTGCTCTTAACGAAAACTAGTTTATGGTTATACTCGAGTTTATCTCTACAGGACTGTATGTCGGACCAGAGATCTAGTAACTTTTATATACACAAGAAATCACAATGTCGGGTGTATAAATAAAATATATGACTCATTCATTGTACATTTTCTGTACGATCCTGTGGATATATTATATTATTATCAATGATATTGAGAGTAGTCGTTAAATATTTAATTAAAAAAAAATTGAACAAATGTTACAACTGTATATAGCTAGCTGCATTCTCTACCAGCTATACCTAGTTGCTAACGATTGGAGGAAAAATAACTATCAGAAGAATTCCTCAGGACCCCTTGAGGTATGGCTGCAATCGCAAGATACATTTTTCTTTATTTTTCTTGCACATAATAAAACGCCCTTACTAATAGTGTAAAGCTTTTACAGCATCAATCAGGGACCGTGTGCCGGCGGTGGTGTTAATGTACCGCGTCGCAATAACCCATTAACATTGCACTCTTATTAGCTGAAATTGCTAAGGTAATTCATTAGGTATATTGTAAAACACTAACTTCCCTGACCCTAGTTGAAAACAAAGTCAAAGTCAAACGATTTATTGTCATGGGAAGAAACGGCTCACTTTACGAAGCAAAAACACTTTTGGTGTTACTGATGTCTACAGGGGACGATCGCCTCATACTCGTAGTTGGCTCGTCGGTCGACTAGTCACATAATTAATAAATATTTCTTGACAAAAAATAACCGACTACAAAATTAGGGATAACTCAAAAACTAATCGTCAGATCTCGCTCAAAATTAAGTGGGGCTACATGAAAAGAATCTGCTTTCGATTAAAAAAAAAAATCAACAAAATCGGTTCACCTAATCAAAAGTTCGGAGGTAACAGACATAAAAAAATTAAAATGTGTGCAATTCACACGTGGTAGAAGTGAAACCTTCAAAATTTTTTGTTTTCAAGATAATGAGACGAATGTAAAATTTCGGGAAGATGATAAATGTAGGTTTCATTAATCTACTTCACTCCGCTCCGCTCCGCTCCCCTACCCCTCACTCCCCTACCCTACCCCTGTACAATGCTTCATACTCACCACCCTATTCACTTTAGAATTTATGTGTTTGTCTCTTTTTACTGGACAGTTTCGTTTCATAAAATTTCAAGTCACCCCCGTACTAAAGAAGTTTTCACTTCAAATGCAGTCGAATTGAATACTTCCTCCTTTTTTGAAATTAGTTAAGAATATAGTTGGTGTTTATAAATCGCGATAATTTACCGTTGATACCTTAATTTATTGAGTGAATCAATATAAATAAATTAATACTTCAACAATAAAGAGCAACGTAATTAAAGACAAAGCATTTTAATTAACTTCCCACCCCTTAAGATGGTAAAAATGGCGAAAGGAATTTGTAAGGGTTGCGACGGCGGTAACAGGGCTTCGCGGGAATGCGTTCTAATATGTAGATACTATGTAGGATTTTTTCCAAAGATTATCAGGTATTGGAAGTAAAATAAATTGTTATATTAACAAATTAACAATGGTCGCACGCACGATATTTAAACGTAAACATTTCTTGAAGCAAAATGAGGGCGGTATACTGGTTCTATTTAAATTTCGCCCTCTGTAACGACTGTTTACAACTCCAGCCATTCGTCAATTTTCACGCATTCGTTAATTTCCAAAATCGTTTTGCATAATTGGCAAACATTTGCCATTCGGCTGAATAATAATGGAGGAGTTTCAAAGATTGATGGACACGACTTTTGTTAGGTAAAATAGGTACTCGTTCTATAGTCACTGTTGACTTCAATTAACGTCACGTTTAACAAGTACATAGTCGCGTCACGCTAACAATAATGCGATTTTAATCTTATCTATACCTCAAACTATTTTTGTAAATATTTGTGTTGTTGATTGTCATTTAATCGGGCTTGGAATACTCGGGAATTGGGTATTAATGGTTCTGAACTCGGTTTCCTAAATTGGTGGTGGTGGCGAATCGAATTGAACGTGGACTGTTTTTTAATGATTATAGGGATTTAAGTGACCCTTTCTGGGCAATACACAGATAGACCACTGAAGTCATTTTACAAAAATAACTACTACAATTCCATATAATAGGTAAATACCGCTGCCACATGCAACGCGCTTACACTTTCCACGTAAGTTAGACTTGCGAGTATTTACTTTTTGAACTCGACTCTCGCTACATATCGATTATCGCGGATGTAGGTCAATTGAGTAAATCGCTTAAGAGGCACAAATAACGGTAATTATTTGATTAATGAGCAGCCCGCGTTCCCACTACAATGCTTTAATTAAATGGTCCGCGAGTCAAGTACCATTTTAAACGTTTACAAGTTTAACGGCGACTTTACCAGGGCAATTCGTTGCAATTAAAATAATCGATTCCCGAGTCATGTTATTTTCGGTGTTTTAACTTGTAATGATAAAGTAGTAATTTTACTTTTGTATTGTTTATTTTAGTGGGCTATCTGACTGTTGGAGGTCGCATTACCGAAACATAATTATAATTATCATGGTCGTGTTGTCGGTTACGAATTTATTGACAACTCGTAACCGCCCTCACTTCGCTTCGGTAAACGTGTACCTTTAGAAATACGGTTCATTCTTGAAAATATGTTTCGATTATATTGTTTATTTATCTTTTATTTGTGGACCGATTGGAATAAAACAAACGATAATTATAAGTCCAAGCTGTTACTCAAATATATCATTGAATCGCATACAAATAGTTAATCTTAACTGATGTTCTAGGTTTCTGAACCTAATGGCCACAACGCACAGACAAACAGACAGAAACTATGTAATATAATAATACTGCGTTATTTAATATTCCTAAGATATCCATCAGATACGAATTAGGAATACAACTACGATTACAATATCACTTACATGTGCATCTCTAAAAAAATATTGTATTACCAAGCACCATATAAACGCAACATGAAAGGAATAATGTACGCAGAGACAACAAAAGACGTGTTCATCATCTTCCACAACTTGATTTCGCACAATAAGAACATTCGATGAAAGGGAATCCAAACGACGTCTAGCGGTAAAATGTTCTTGTTCAAAACGCAAGAAAACATTTCTCTTCGCAATAAACAGCATGTACTGTACCCGGAGATTAAGATTCGCCGCGTCTGCCGTAAAACGACGGGGAAATAATTTTTGTAGAAGCAATAAAATCTTCGAGGGTGTTGCTAAGCAATCCCCTCGAATCGAACGCATGTCGGATCAAAGTGAAATTCAGCAATACAATTTCGGTAAGTAAAGGAGTTGACGGCGTGAGGCCATTCCGAGGTATATCGCGGCGCTGTTAAATTTTTATATCGAAGTAGATGCAGTGCATTTGGCATTCAATATCCATTACCAACCTCAAGATGTTATTTACTATTGGCATTTTAACACGGCACGTGCCAGCAGAGTCCAATGAACTTGATGTTTTTAATTCTCAATACTCCAGTCGCCAAATAAGATTGTGGTACTACTTATTCTAATAAAATTATTATTTTATAAGAGTCACAGATAATTTTCTCCCCTTTATCGTTGCGACTGACTAAATTAAATACAAAAAGAATGAGGTTAATAAAATTTGTTTCTATGTATATTTTTATTGTATGTTCTAGATAAGTTTGTATATGAATCGGTTTTTACAACACTTTTTGTTAAGTTCTGTATAACAGAACCACTTTATTACTGGACTTTTTAATGAAAAAAACTATTATTTTTTTATTTTAGTTTCTGAAGTGAAAACTTCTTTAGTACGGGGGTGACTTGAAATTTTATGAAACGAAACTGTCCAGTAAAAAGAGACAAACACATAAATTTTAAAGTGAGATAGGAAGCATTGTACGGGGCTAGGGTAGAGGAGTGAGGGGTAGGGGAGCGGAGCGGGGTGGGGCGGAGTGGTGCGGGGCGGAGCGGGGCGTTGCGGGACGGAGCGGAGCGAAGTAGTGAAACCTACATTTATCATCTTCCCGAAATTTTACATTCGTCTCATTATCTTGAAAACAAAAATTTTGAAGGTTTTCACTTCTACCACGTGTGAATTGCACACATTTTAATTTTTTTCATTAAAAAGACGTATTAAACTATCGGTTATAAAACTGCCTTCTCCAAAGGTAATATTAATAAATAATTAACAATATCGTGACGCAGTGGTCTGCGCTTGGCACGCTTATGAGCTGCAATTTACTTTACACTTTAGTTAGGGGAAGACCCCTTGACAGATTTCTCAGAAGGGTGTCTCGGAATTTGATCCCTAACGCGAGGGGAGAAGAGGGTTAAATATACCCTGCGACATAACAATTAATTTTATTGGTAAAGTCTTGTCTTACGTTGCTAATTCGTCTTGGCTGTTTTGCTCGCTAGTCCGAAACTCGATACTGTTATAGCGCCCGTGAATTTCGCTTGTAAGAACTACGATAGTTTGGTTCGTAGGTAGGTATATTGATTATGTTTCGAAAAATAAAGTCACGTCAGTAAAAAAGGTTTGTTAAAATAGTTCGATAAGATAAGAAAAGCGTGATAGATCTGCATCTTTGCTTTTCCTCATTCTCATTTGCGGAACTAAACTCAACGTATACTTTCTCATAAAAGCCACGAAACGCAAACAGATACTTTCTCATAAACCGAACAAAACGTGAACGGAAGTTTTCTAATACGCAGGTCGAAATGCAAAACAAAAATATTTCTCATTATAACGCAAACACCCGAACTATTTTTGAAATAACATTTATTTTTATGCAGTTGCAGTGAAACAACACTGGCAGTAAAACGGAATTTTTCGGAGATTCCACATATAATTGCGTTCTTTGTCTAAAATAAAGTCGTTTTATGGTGGTGGCGATAGCAAGACTTCGCAATATTATACCTACGGGACCAACTAATGAAGAAATACGCGTGTTAGTAACTGTGTCGTTAGACAATTTCGTACACAATGTTACCTACTTTTATGGGACGTAGTTACTAACATACATAAATTATGCCTTTCTCCCAATGGGCAAACAAGATCAAGAAACTACGCCTACGGTCCAAACACATCTTTAACTTTTACGTAATTAACTAATTATGGTCATCAATTTTTTCATGCACGTTTATTGGAATCATTGGTACTTTCTTTTGAACCCCTTTCGAAAAAATCACAAATTTCGTCATAAAATGACTATCTAGGAAACTCTCAATACTTATTATTATTAGATCCTGGGTTCAGATATTTATAAAGTTTAAGACGTAACCTTTCTTATCTTTGCTAAACTGAACACCTTACACTTTCAAACACATGCGATATCCTATGTCCCTGGTACTTTTGGTAGCTAGTAAAAAACAATATTTAACGAAAACTCCAAAATTAACATTTGTACATAACAAAAAAATCTTCTCTGGCGATATAACTGGGACTCTTCGATCATAGGGACTTATCCGTCCTTCGAAGGCATTTATACTCGTATAATTCCTTTTCCATACACTCCAACACATAAATAGCCTGCCAAAGGAAATTACTTACCAAAAGCCTTTGTAAAGTAAACGCGTTACTATCTGTAGGTCTTCAAACGCCTAATTATAATTTAGGACTCCGTTAGTTTACCCGACGCTAAGATACGAGTATTAACGACATATCTTAGAAGCAGGTGTTCTGTACACTCAGGTAAGAGCTAATGCGAGACTAGCATGTGTTTGGGGTTACTGACATTCTTGTTAAATACAAAACACTATAACACAGAGTAAGAATTAACAGCGGTTTAACATTTATATACGGTTATATCGCAGAGTTGTTGTTGGTTAGTAAATGTTATGAAAAATAGTTGTGTAATGGGATACGTAAGCGATAATACGAGTAGAACGACATACGAAGGCTTGTAATTTTCCTGATAACTTAGCCCAGTTATAAGACTCTGCACGCTCGTAGTTTATAGAGAAATTCTCTGGTTTTGGCTTTTTTTTAATTTATCAGGGGGAAATAAAATCAGGGAAGCTTGTTCATTATATATAAAATACGAAATATAATATTACACATCGTGAGAAACGCGTCCTCACACATCTCCCAAAAATTGTGTAAAATTATTAATTAGGCTCTTCATAAAAATGCCTTTGACAAGTTTTTTAACAGCATGGAATACTGCGTCAATTCATTTGGATTTTCTGTATTTTACACATCCATTTATTCAGTTTCGTGTGAAAATATATATATTATGTTTCAAGCAAATAAATCACTTATGAATATGGAAACGACACATGGACACACACTCACACAAGACGTCCCTGTTACTTATACAAACATTTATCTAACCCACTGATGTCTAGGCCGGGCTAACATAGAACCTAGGGTTAGCAGACGGTCGGTAAATCCGGATATGACCCAAAATGTTGCGCCTTGCACCGTGCCTTGTACTTACTTACACTTTAGGTATCGGATGACCCGAGTATGGTGTAATAGGATGTAATAATGGTTACTGTTATGTATGTAACATATACATGTACATATTATTATGTGTGCGTGGCTGCGACCACCATCTTGTCTTTTGCCTTGACAAGGAATAAACAGTGCGTTGGTAACCGGCTTGCGTTACACTGTTTTCCAAATCTATCTACATATTTAACAGTTACCATGCTAGATGAGTTTTTTTTGTTCTCAATCTTGGTGCGCATGTTCTTGTCTTTAACCCCCGACGCAAAAAGAGGGGGGTTATAAGTTGGACGTGCCTGTGTGTGTGTCTGTGTGTCTGTGACATTGTAGCTCCTATACGAATGGATCGATGGAAAGCAGACGTGATCGACATTGTTGTTAGCTATGTTTCGTGAAAATAAAGTGTCGAAGATACATCCACTAAAGTGTTAAATACAAATTGGATCGCATTGCCGGCGTTATTGCCACTGACCCCCTAGGCAAGAATATTGTGGCGCCCACGTAAGAAAATAAAAATTGAGTTTTTTTGTTATAAAATTTTTTTACTGAACCAATGGGAATGTTTATTAAGAATTTCATTTTTCCTTTTTTTGCTCCTCACCCCAAATGTAGCGCCCCTCCAAAGGCGCCCTAAGCCATCGACCCCCCCCCCCCTTCCCTAACGCCAGCTCTGTTGCACCGTAATAAAACAAAAAAATTCCACATCCACAACATAAAATTAACAAATAATATAAATGAATATTAATAAACTCGGTTCTTACGCGACATAATTTGCGTTTACTTGTAACACGTGAAATTACCCGAGAGAACTGTTTCACTAATTTATTTATTTAATTACGTGCGAGCCGAATTAAATATTTATAGTACACCAGAGTTGTAAATTCCGGCATGTTAACAGTGCTCGAGTCAAGTTTCTACTGCAATTAACGCAAGGGTCCAAGGTGTTAACTTTATGATACTAGCTTTTGCCCGCAGCTTCGCCCGCGGTAGAGATCGATTTTTTACAAATCCTACTTTTACTTAGTTAGACTTAGTTGCCTATGACTTAAGCAATTTACATGTATCATTTGATAGCGTGAAATGCCAATGAATTTTACTAACGCCATCTATTAACAACATCCGGAACTAAATATCTAGCAACTGACAAAATATCGATCTCCCCATGGGGATGTTTTACCGCGGTAAAAAGTAGCCTACGTTACTCGCCAAGTCTCCACCCTCCTCACTATCTCCACACACAAAAACCATACCTTAAAAAAGCTTCGTTGCGACGTGAAAGACGGACAAACAAACAAACATACACACTTTCACATGTATAATATTAAGTATGGATTTTAACGAGAGAGAAAAGAGAAATGTTTATTTTTGCGTTTTGGTGTCAATGGACTAAAATTATTATGGACGTGGTGCGGTCGTTAACGTTACAATGAACAATGTGAAAAAAGCCACGACTTTGCTAACAGAGTTCCTAAAGTTCATTGACTTCAGTAATAAAAATAATAAAACCATTTAAATTTGAAAATTAATTTATTAGTGGAGTTATTAACTACGATCTATATTATGTCAATGTCCATTTGTGCTTAGGTATCTCAGAAACAACCAACTGATTTGGATGCGATTTTCACATGATTTATTATGGACAACTTGGGGAAAAGTTGATTTTTTTGTTACTGACGTGGGGCGACGGTAACTTACTATGAAGCGGAACGTTTGCTTGTTAATTTATTACATCAAAATTTTTGGAATAAAAATTGTTTGTATTATTGTGAGTAAAAGTATCATGAGAAGCCACCTGGTGGCGCTAGTGAGCGTATTGATGACGTTGATGTTGGTGTCAGAGCAAAGAACTCAGTAATCAACATAATCGCCATTCGACAGTCGACTTGACCGGTCGCATGCAAGCCTGAGGCAAAAGTTTTTCTATTAAAGTCTGTAATTTTAGTGATAAGTTATTTTGTGAAAAGAGTAATGGACTCATGAAAATCAGCGCCGTAGCTACCACTACGGCATTATGCTGAGTGAGCTCCATTTTCTGGGCCACTGCACACATGCGAGCGTTACAGACCAATCATGTTGTAAATTTTTTGTTAATTCTATTTTAGTTTTATTTTTGTCAGTTTGTAAATTTTAACTTTTTTTTTTTTTACTATAATTATAAATTTTATCTATGTATGTATGTTCATGTGTGTACCTTTGGCACAGAAATAAACGTGTTTCTTTCTTTCTTTCTTTAATGGAAAGTGTAATTGAATTAAATGTGAAATATCATCATTTTATTGGGCTGATCCCAACACACACATATAGAGAAAATTTAGAAAAGCCAAACCATAGTACATACCACCGAACCTACTGATTGTGAAACAAAAGGCCTTTTGCGTAGTCTCTTACAAAGAACCTACAAAGCAAGCTTCACATTTAAATCTAACGTCAATATTTGGATTAGTGCAAAGGGTTAAAGTTGTTTTAAACGGGTCCCAACGGCACAAAGGCATGTAACTTCATAACCCTGTAAAATACTGAGATCAAACATTGCCCACGCTGTCCCAAGGTAACAACCATTACGATCCGGTAAATGTTGATCAAAGGCGATCTGTGAAAATGTAAACAAAATTAGAATACTGTATCCAATAGTTGTGAAGGTATTCTGAAACATTATATTGAGTTTGGTCACATGAAATTATGTACGTACAGATATACAACTCCATTATAGTTTTTGCTGACCATGAGATAAAGAAGGAAGAGTTTCGGTTTATTAATTAACGTGTGTAATATTAAGAAGGGTCCAAATGTCATAAATATTTTCATCAGTTAATTCTCTTCAAATTCAGAAGACTTCAATTATTTCAAGACTGCTATAAGAAACCTTTTTAATAAAATGATTTTCGGAGAAGTGGTGACCTTTCTATTTAAATATTTAGTAGGCACCTCTTTTATTTAATTTTTAGGGTTCCGTAGCCAAATGGCAAAAAATGGAACCCTTATAAATTCGTCATGTCTGTCTGTCTGTCTGTCTGTCTGTCCGTCCGTATGTCACAGCCACTTTTCTCCGAAACTATAAGAACTATACTGTTGAAACTTGCTAAGTAGATGTATTCTGTAAACCGCGTTAAGATTTTTATACAAAAACAGAAAAAAAACAATAACTTTTGGGGTTCCCCATACATAGAACTGAAACTCAAAATTTTTTTTCATCAAACCCACACGTGTGTGGTATCTATGGATAGGTCTTCAAAAATTATATTGAGGTTTCTAATATCATTTTTTTCTAAACTGAATAGTTTGCTCGAGAGACACTTTCGAAGTGGTAAAATGTGTGTCGTCCCCCCCGTAACTTCTAAAATAAGAGAATGATAAAACTAAAAAAAATATATGATATACATTACCATGCAAACTTCCAACGAAAATTGATTTGAACGAGATCTAATAAGTAGTTTTTTTTTAATAAGTCATAAATCGTAAACCGCAAAAAACATCGATCAAAGTTACAACTATCCACAAGAACTTTTATATTATGTTACTTGCTGCTACGGAACCCTTCATGGGCGAGTCCGACTCGCACTTGGCCGCTTTATCATTTTATTTGTTCTTTGAAAAATTATACAGGCATAGACAGAGTTAACAGACATATGTAAATACCTACGGTCTAATACATAACAAGAAACATAGCAAGAAACAATCAAACATGAGAGATAAAACATTTAGAGAACCAGTAACCGCTTTTGCTTATTTTCAGGAATCGAAAAAATGTTTGTGAGCTTTTGGAATAAAAAAATACCAAAAAATATAACCGAACTCACACGAAACACGAAAACAGCATCGAAATCAATTAAATCATTTCTGAATCCAAATAATAGTTTCAACTGACATTTACCGATGAAAGAGTAAAGCATGTAGACTTTGTAGACTTGAGCACTTTCGTGAATTCGCCTCACTTATATGTACAAACATTCTTTCTTTCCAAATTTCCAATGCCCTTATAAAATCGTTATTTGATGTTATACGAGAAAGTTACATACCCACGAATGCTACAAGTAATTTCGGCCAAAAGCACAACTTTCATTCATAAAAAGCCTGTAGTTGGTATCGATTTTTGTCGAATTCTTGGGTGACTGCCAAGGATGGCTCGCGAGACGTGCTGTAGGTTTTGACGGTAGAATGAAGTTTTTGGGTAACTTTTGGGTATCGTTAAATTCGGTAACTCGATAATGGTACTAAGTCTTTAATTCTAGCTTTCTCTTTCCGTTTGGATGTGAACGTGACATAATTCAATGTTTCTACTCAACTCTAGAAAATAACTAGATGCTACTATTAAGCTACGATTCTTAATACTATTTCCGTTGCTCTTTGAAAATTTCTAATCACTAGGGTACATTATTTTATGAGACTAATTTATGTGTGTATAATTAAATAGATCGGACTAACTTACCAAGTGACGTCCGATCCTCAATTATGTGAAGTAATCTCGTCCTCATATTTTGTACTATGTAGTACGTGCTCTGTGCTACTTGCCGTCACAATGTTTAAAGATAAGCGCATTCTTCATACTCTGTGGTTCACCCCTAGCTCCATCCGTCCACCACTGGCAATGTCATTGTTTCAAAGCTCTACAACACAACTTTTGGAGAAGGGGTTAGAGTAGGTAATACAGATTATCATGAGTGTAACTTACGGAATACAAATTATTCTTTAAGGATACTAGCAGTATGTATATACTCTTTTAAGAGTATTACCTGGGAAGGGTTGGGTCTCGGATGAGGACGAGATTACTTCACATAATTGAGGATCGGACGTCACTTGGTAAGTTAGTCCGATCTATTTAATTATGTTTTGTAATCTCGTCCTCATATTTTGTACTATGTAGATGTTCAAAGAAGAAAGTTGTGTTGGTAATAATTCAAGGTGTTCATTAATAATTTCGTGATGATAATCACATACAATTATTGCAATCACAAATAATATTTAAGTATATAAATAAAGAAACATCCACTTCTTATTGTACTGTACATACTACAGTTTGTAAAAACCTAAAATAGTGATAATAATAATTTTAAATTAACTATTATTCTTATTAATTAGTAACTGGATTCCTGTTGGTCTCATTATGTGTCAGGAGTATCTATATGCAAAGAGCATACGAGCTTGAGCAAATTATTTGAGACCACTAACACTGGTTTTTTACAAAATAAAACAAATGTGGAGGAAAAAGATGAACCAACCGGCTGCTTTTCCTTATAACCTTTACACTAATGCCTGCGTTTGAGGCTTTTGAAGTAAAGCATGTCTCTGATCTATATGGAAGTGTCTATTTCACTATTACTCTGAACATGTTTAAGCTATCGACTGATAGTTGCAGTGGAGGTTGGTTGGTGTGGTTTCTATATAGTTAGAATTAATGATTTATAATTTTGCCACACGTCTGTTGTTAAATTTAAATAATATAGTAGGATAATATAGTAGCCGGTCAGATGTCTGTATTTTGTTTGAAAAACTGTAAAGTTAAATTAAGTTGTGCCTATTCTATTAGGACCAGAAGTTTTGATAAGCTTTTTTTTTTTTTTGATAATTTTGATATTAATATAATCGGAATTAACAGTCCTCAATGTCGATAAAGGACAAGGTTTAGATCCTATTTGCAGCCAAAAAGGGCTATTAAGGTCACAATCTTTTATTTTTTGAGAGTAACTTATAAAAATGCCATGACTAGCGATACTCGACCTTCCAAAGGATCCACATTCCACAATGTTTGGTTTGGTAGTGTGAAATCCATGCACCAAGAGCAGACTCGTATATATTTCTTGTGTTGTCGGATAATGAGGCTAACATTATATCCATTGAGAAAGTTGGTATTACTTTCCTTAAAAAATACTTTCCTGGCAATATGGCTGCAATCAGAATAAGGGTCTTGTATAACAGGTGCGAGTCTCTGGAAGGAGATAAGAGTAAATTATATCGAGGTTTAAATCTATTTTTTTCAGATATAGCCATGGAGTTGAATAGTGGATACCAGGGCTGTGAGGGCCACATATGAAATCATAACATTTGGGCCTTGTCTCTTATAATTTTCTGCAGCACTCTACTTATAAGCGTGAATGGGAGAAATGCATAAAAGAACATCTCATTCCATCTCAAGGTGAAGGTATCTATAGAATATGCATCTAGATCTGGAAGCAATGTTATATAATCCTGACATTTGGCGTTATTATGTTTAAAATACATTCATAAACAATGTCACACAGATGCCATTCCACTTCAGATTTTGAATTTGTCTGAATTCACTGTTTGCGAATTGAGTTTTCTTTTGAACTGATGTAAAATGCATACACCCATATGACGTGTCTTCGCTCACTTCACTGGAACAACTCTCTCGCTAACTTGTTGAGGTGAGGAAAAACCTCATTTTATAGACACGCTATAGCAGCTTTGCTATCGATCCTAAACAAAAAACCTCGCAGTAATTTACTTTAGATGTAAACGTTTTTAAACCTTAAAAAGCTACTACTAATTCTACATAATTAACATGAAAAGCTTTTCTTTTCCTGTCCAGTGTCCGTGACTGCTCACATTATTACAGACAAGTCCCCAACTTGTTTGCGAAGCATCTGACAAAATCTGAAAACTAAAATTAAATTGTATAAATTTTCTTGTTATCACTTTGGATGTATGATGTCCACCATTCATTCAGATGTGATTGGATCTCTTTTGATAAGGTTATTGTTAAATTATAATTTCCATTATATATATTTTTAACCGTTGTATTGTAGTTTTCTAAGATTTTCGTATAGAGCAAACCATATTCTATGGATTGACAAGCAGCTACAAGAAGGCCAAGTAATTGGGCAAATTCCAAAGTCCAATCTCAAAATATCAAAATTCCAAAGACAACTAGGTTTTTTATTATTATAAATTATTAATTTTATTTTATATCATCAGTCAATATACATATTATAATAAAAACTGTAATTTTGTCTGCTTGTATGCGCGTTTATTCCGGCTAATCTCAGGAATGGCGTTACAGACTTGGATGCAATTTTCACTGCTGTATTGTATAGTAAGCTTGGACTAACGTCTTGTTTTATTTAAATCGGTTCATAACTAAATAAAGTTATGTGAATTTAAAAAATACCGTCCATACATTTACTCAAGTGTGGTTACCGAAAGGCTTACCGAAGCGAAGCAAGGACGATTAGTAGTTGTTAACAAATTCGATAACATGGTCCCTCTTCTTCTAAGGAAGAGGATATTAGATATGGAACATTGAATTAAATCTAGCATACATTCTAGACAAAGAAAACCCTGATTTGGTTTTAGAAAACTTTTTTGAGTTAATAATAAACTTTAGATTCCCCGAAACGGATTTAGTAGTCAATGCATTCTGCACACAATCCTCATAGGAGTCTGCAATGCACAAAGTATCATAAAGGTGACAACAAATTCATTAACTTTCATAAGGTTAAGCATAAATCTTCATGTCCCATCTGACTAAGTATTATGAGGACAAAAATTGTCCCTGAGCAGGAAAAACATGATTGTATAGCACCTAGTTCCAGTAGTTGTTTTACTTCGAGAGCAATCAAGCTATTTTCTTTTTTAGAAAAATATTGTTCTGTGGGAAAAAAGAAACAATTTGTGTGGGCTCACTTTTAAATAACATTGTATAACCCCTTATACAGACAATAATGGTTGGATTAGATGTAATATCATTTTCACACCGTTTGTTATAAAACAACCTTAAATCACCGCATTGTAGCTGAATCACTGTCGCTCCTGACCCCGATGTCGATGATGATGACGCCTCGGTGGAGAACGCCTCAATCGCGTTGGTTTTCAGACCAGGAAGAATAATTGACCTACGCGTAACCGAATTCTCACGGAATATGTCAAAGAGCAGCCTTGCTGAGTTACTTTGCTGTTTATTATTCGGTGTCGCAATCCTGTCGTTGAGGACTCCGCCTACTGAAAAGATTGATGTAGATACGACCACTTATTGGTCATTGATTCTTTTGTCACATTTGACACCACCGTCATTCATCGCTACAATAGCTTCCCCATTTAACTTGGGTGATATTAGAATACTACAGTTCTTATAGGGGTCGTGTGTCTGAAGGATCAGCATGGTAGCTTTTACATTTGCGATTAGACAATTAGTCAGAAAAGTTGACCAACATGTAGAGCTATGCTCTCATATATTGTATAGAATAACACGTAGTTTGCTTACCACCCTGGCCTAAGAGCCCTTCGATGTCTGCTGGCAGAGAGCTATCGTCCTTTACCTGGTGTTGTTGTACTGGCGAGGTACCTACTCTTCTGTTGCGGTCCTCCCCCCTCTTTCTGTCATGACTGCGTCTCTGTCAGTTTTGGAAGTCAGAGTCGATGATCAGCTGTGGATATTGGAGCTGGAAGACAAGAGGCGGCGCCTGCTTCTATGACTTCTCGAGCATCAGTATGATCGACTTCGACCGTGAGGCGAACAGCTTTCGGTTGTGCGACAAGAGCCTGTTCCGTTCCGTCCTCAACTCTCGAAAAAGCTCCATGAATTCCTTCTCGTCGCGTAACATGCGGCACCACTAGGTAACCTCTCTTGAAAGCATGTGTGTGGCACTGCGTGGTACCTATTTGTTATAGGTGGTCATAGCATCTTGTCGCGGAACATGCGACACCACTAGCTAACCTCTCGTGAAAGCATGTGCGTGGTACCTATTTGTTATAGGTGGTCACAATATTTTGTCACGGAACATGCTGCACCACTAGCTAACCTCTCGTGAAAGCATTTGCACGGTACCTATTTATTATAGGTGATAACAATATTTTGTGCTGTAAAAAGCAGCACCATTAGCTAACCCCTCGTGAAAGCCAAAGCATGGTAGTTACCTATTTGTTATAGGTAGACACAACATCGTTCTCATGGTTAACCTCTCGTGAAAACTCCAGAGACTAGTATGTTAATAAATTCGTCGAAGGAACCTCAGCAACAAAAACCTGCGTTTATTGAAGCTAATAGAGTTACCTATTTGTTATAGGTAGACACAACATCGTTCTCATGGTTAACCTCTCGTGAAAACTCCAGAGACTAGTGTGTTAATAAATTCGTCGAAGGAACCTCAGCAGCAAAAACCTGCGTTTATTGAAGCTAATAGAGTTACCTATTTGTTATAGGTAGACACAACATCGTTCTCATGGTTAACCTCTCGTGAAAACTCTAGAGACTATTGTGTTAATAAATTTGTTGAAGGAACCTCAGCAGCAAAACCATACCGTCGTTTCTAAGACGGGCCCGCTGTTCATACGTTTTTCCAACTCTAGAATCCATTGATTCAATTCTTTGATCTCGTCATTCAGTTTCTTCTTTTTGTATTTTCCCATATTTAATTCGAATAGGGCGTACTATAATAACTGAAAAATACTGCAAAAAGGATTGTAAAAACGATAGTAAAATTTTAAAATAAAATTAATATAAAATTTTGTGACAGCACGTTTTGCACAAAAAAGCACAATGACATTGCCAGTGGTGGACGGATGGAGCTAGGGGTGAACCACAGAGTATGAAGAATGCGCTTATCTTTAAACATTGTGACGGCAAGTAGCACAGAGCACGTACTACATAGTACAAAATATGAGGACGAGATTACAAAACATAATTAAACAAAAATATAATACATTTTAAAATTATCGACAGCATAAACAGTATTAATAAATAGTCAATGCTTATTGCAAAGTTTTTCTAATCAAGATTTTTAATAACAGCTCCTTTAAAAAAATAAAGTTAAATGTCTTTCATAAGTTAATATATATTTTTATTCTCAAACCAGAGTATTAAAAACTTTTAAAGAATCGATTTCTTTGTTGGCTTCTTGGGTAATTGCCAACAAAGGGTCACACTCGACTGGTTCGGTATTCGACGGTTCGGTTTCTCTGCGTTCTGATGTTGATGAAGAAATATGAGCTTTTAGTATATTGCGAGTTTAATGGGTACTGATTCGATTTTCGTACAAGACAAATGCGATATTTATGTAGTCTGGGTCGAAGGGCAACGCTGAGTGGATCGGACAAGAAAGAATTGATACTAAGGAATTTGTACTTTTTCTTGTTCTTAAACTTAATATAGGTGTATTGATGCAACAATGTAACTTAGTGACCGATATCGAAGTTGGAACTAACGACATTATATTTTTACGTGTTGTAAACAATACAAGTATAAATTGATTGTTTATTAAAAGATATTGTTTATCAATTACACTTGCTCCAACTAAAAACTCAAAAAGTAAGAATAAATGACTATAACATCTGGCAACCTGCTTTTTATTAAAACGATTACATGCGTGAAGCCAGAATCGGACTCGTTTTAATCTCGTGACTAATCATACGTGCTCTGAAGTATTTTGGACGAAAAAATTGAGCTTCAAAAGAAATAAACTCCCTCTGCACTCACAGCTCCACACCTAGGTCACCCAGGTCGGGAATGAACTCTTTGCTTCACAGACAGGATCTACCAAAGATATTGCGGCATAACAGTGGTGAACACAGACAAGCAGACAAAGATAACACGCAATGGAATAGGATCAGAAACGGAACTGTAATAAAATATCAACAAAAATTATTAATTCACTAAATTTAAATCCAGTCACTGTCAGTACCAGTAACTGTAGTGTTCCTCAGTTATCCGGGTAACGCCGTCTTCGAGAATTTAATTCAAATCCGGGGATTGTAAATAAGCAGGTTGAGTGAAACAGGCGCCCTCGACGCATACAGAGTTACGAGAACGAACCTTTCCACAGAGGAATCTAAACATAGAGGTTCGTATTTATTGCACTAGCACTTTACCCATGGCTTTGCTCGCGTTTTCCGTTATATTACCATATTCTTATTCCAGATACATGTGTGCTAAGTTTCATGAAAAGTTCAGTGGTGTTTGCGTGAAAGAGTAAATATACGTTATCACCATGCTTAAGAAACTCCGGGATTAGTTACTCCGTTACTTTCATTTTAATTTATGAATATTTTTCGACTGTTACTCTATACTTTTTCTACTCTATAGCCATGCTAGAGGACATAATCATGCTCTGAATATAGTAGAGCGAGGGCAATGACACGCGCTTCAGGTTTTATTAAGTAGTTGGGATATTAATTTTAAATATGCCTATAATATTACCTGGACAACGAGTCATGCAACTGGACGGGTAAGCAAGATTTATAATTATCATAATTATGACTATATTTTTAGCCATTTTGGAAGAATATTGACCCAATCTTACTGGTAAGTAGGGTGTATGTATGTAAGAAGCGACAGATTATTATTTTCAATATTATTGTTAATCATTAATCCCTAATTAGGATTTTTAGGATTTCAAGAGCTTCAAAAAAAATTTACGTAAAATAATTTACTTATTACCATTGATACCAGACTGGTTCAAATAATGAAAAAGACAAAGTGTAATGCGCCCACACCAGCTATTTTTAAAATAATCCGTATCTGTTTAAAATAAACCACTTTGTATTAGAGCTAAACGATTCTTAAAGAATAACTGAATTCTCCAAAGATGGTAAAACTTTCTTGTAAAACATTTTTCAGATGAATTTTCCTAACATTATCAAAACTTGAATCCTGTTGTAAAATGGAATATCTTAACCGCAATCCGATTGCGACTTCAATACAAAGAACAGCTGGAAACTTCGGAATCTCTCTTTGTGATGCAGATCTTCAAGAATTCGAAGAAGAATCAACTTCTTCCAGTTTACGGGTAAAGAGTACCGTTGTTTGTACCCTCTGCATTCACTCCTAACTTCATAGCATAAAGTTTGTTGTGGCGTCACATGAAAAATATTTACAAAAATTAGAAGTTGGAAAAGTTCGCCTTTAATTTAGACTTTATTATATTTTACAATGCAATTATTTTTGGTAATAACATAGATGAATATATTGAATTACTTGATGCCGTACGTATGTACAATAAGGTACATAAATATACCATTGTCCGGCTTAGATATCTAGTAACATAACACTAAGTATGGAATTTTGCAATAGACAAACTCTTTACTCTTGAGGATGACTGCACATAAACTGCTTGTATTATAACACATCACTATCAACATTATGTTCCTTTTAACCGTTATTTACAAAAGCTATTGTTATATGAAACGCGAGGTACTGAATAAAAGTGTGTTAAAAACTACTGGCAACACTACCAAATAAGTCTTAATGAGACACTGTATTGACTCTGATTTTTCTATATAAGCGCATGTAACGTAGAGCCGAGAACATTCTGTGACAATAAGAGGTGTAAGGCGTTACTCTGCCCAAATATAATCATACGGAAAGTGATTAATTACGTATTTTGTATCGGCCATCCGACCCACCTCTTAATAAGTGATTAATTTCAATATATACCTACCAATAATACCGGCAAAGCGTTGCACACCTCGGACAGCAAGGTTAACTCGATAAAACAGAAAATGATAAATATATTTAGTAATAACTTAATTAATGAAAACTTCAGAAAGTTTGTTATTTATTTAGAGCGCGGCCTCAAGCTTCAAGTTTGCTACAAGTGTGTTCAATTAACTCGATTATTGAGAAATCTTACGCTGCTGCGAACCCCGTTCGGGTCACGTCCGACCAAGACGGATGAAATACATTATCGTAGCTTCGTAGCTTGTTAAAATACAATTTATAGCTTCATTGCAACACTCGAAACTTTTAACACGGCCAAAATGTTATTCCTTTATGCTATTAGATGTTCATGCAATTATTAAGAATGTATATTGTTTGAGACGATGATGGTTCATAACTACATATTCCTATCACATGAGTTTTAGGAACACCTTAGGTATTTTAGATATTCCTTCATCGATGTTTTCTCGATTAAACTGGTTAGTACAGAAATATTCAAAATAAATTATTTAATAGGCATAGACTAATTTACCAATTCATCGCTTACACCTCCAAAATTTTTTTGATGATATAGTTCAAATTCATTTAAACACAAACCAAAAAAATATGTTGTTCGCTTCTCGTCATTAAGGTACTATTCGCCACTTGATTACAGTAGAGGTCCTTTACTGGAAAACTTCCAGCTGCAACATTGAATTGGCACTGCGAAGACTTTTATTTAGACACCCGGCAATTTACTGGCCAAGTTCAGAAGTAGCCGAGTTCAGAAGTAAATAGATACCCTCAGTTTAAATTGATTTAAACTATTTTTTTGCAGTTTCAACTAAGAAACAAAATTTTAGAATTCTTACATTTAGGTTAGTTAATGCTTGGTTTGAAGACTGAAGTTTTTATTGGATACACTAGTTATTAAGTACTTAAATATATGTAAGAGCAAAGACATAAATAACTGACACATCTCAGCGAAGCTGGCTGAAGTGGCAAGGGGCCACATAGCTAGAAGGACCAACAACCGTTGGGGAAGAAAGGTCCTCGAATGGCTCCCGAATCTTGGATATAAGAGTATAGGACACCCCCCAACCAGGTGGATTGACGACCTGACAAAAAGAAAGCAACTATCCGCTGGATTCAGAAGGCTTAGGAACGGTCAGTGGCGCAAGTTAGCAGTAGCAGCAGTAGATATCAAAGGGCTAAGGATATGTAAGAAAACAATTTATAATAATTATGTACAAACGCTTCAGGATTCCTTGTGTCTTTTTAAATAGTTCCCAAGACACGTTAAGCAAATTATCTCAGTAAAGTTTATTACGTAACATCACCGAAGAACCTTCGAAAAACTTGTCAACTAATTTTTTCCGAGTCTACAGAATGTTCAGTCTTTGTATTTAACTTGGCCCTCTTTTCTCTGTTTGTTGTAGGTACACAGGACTTTGAAACTCAGTTAGTTTTCTCCGCTGCTTTTCTTGATTTTATAATTACTGATAACTTTTCTTTATTATTGTAAAGAAATAAAAAAATCCTTTGACATCTAGCCGGCAAACATAATTATTGGATTAAGGGTTAAAAAATTATCAAATAAATTACAATAATTACATTACAAATCAACAGCAGTGTCATTGTAGTGTTATTTTTTTAATTTCACCATCAAATCAAATTGAATTTGCTTTAAAGTTTAACGTTTAAACTTGAAATCAGGATCGCCATCGGTATTTACGAAATTAATAATAACGAGTTTTCAATTTTTGAAGTAAATCCATAGACGCAAGCCGCGCTTATCTTTTTAATATTGTGTAAATAATGCCTTTTTAAGGAACTTTAGTTAAGAAGATAGTTTGTTTCAGAAAAAATAAATTAGAAAACTTTTGATTTTAACGTCGCTTGGCTTGGTAGACTTAAAACAAGTTCACTTCTGACTGAGGTTTTTTATTAAGTAAGCTAACTTGGAACCCTAGATGCGGGAGCAAGTTCATTTTTTTTAATTGCTTAGGAATTATAATAGTCTAGTCAAAAGTCACGAAGAGTAGTAGAGCTTTGGACTCAAAATTAATAGAGTCTTCGGGTGTAAGCCGAAATTATTTTAAAGATTAACAAGCCAGTTGTGTTTGACTTTCTAATTTAATATCAAATAACCTTACCAACTTCACGAGGAAAGATAAAGTGCTCTCGACATCCCGTTTCCGTCAAAACAATAATCCGATAGGTCTTAATTGATGAATGCCAAAATTGATTAATGAATTATTGTTGTTCATTACTGAGCTGTTAAGCAAAGTAACTTTTAAGTAAGTCTTTAAAGTTTGTTTTCAGTTTAAAATAAAGCAATCAAATGGAAACAGAAACAATGTTTCTATCGCTATAACAGAATACACCAATATTTAAGAATATGAACCAGAATATATTTAGACACGTTGTCAATCCCTAGGTTAGCGCCATAATGTCTTTAAAGATATCATCCTTGTCACATTTTAAGACTGGCATAGCAAAGGTAATGCCACCATTGGTAGTTTTTTGATGCCACAGAGTACTCACGACTTTTTGTTTTTTATAAAGATATTTCGATGTATAGTTTTTATGGAAATAGCAGGAAAAAGAATTGACAATTCACCTGATGGTAAGTGGCTATCGTCACCTTTGGACATAATCAACAAAGGCTGCACCGACATTGCTGACCAAAATGGAAGAGTGAACCCACAATACTCCTTTAAAAATATATAGATGGGAGAAAGGGTTGTGCCAAGACTGATTTCGTTCTTTTTCACATCGTCAGTAATAAAGTAATTATTCAATTAGTTCCTTTCTATTGCATTAATTCTATTGTATTCTAGGTAAGGTCGTATTGTACGCTGTAACTAACGCCATCGCGCCAGCGCCTTTCAGTAACAAAGGCATGAACTACAATTGGCTGCAGCTCCTTGCAGATACAATGAGTAATTAATTCAGATCGCTCAGGCGGCGACGTGGCGCGTAGCTGTGAGCAAGGATTCGTTAAATACGAGTAGATGTACCGACTGCAGAAAAGTTTTTAATCAAACCGACTTGAAAAAAGACGTTATTATGTAGTCGTATACCTATTGTCTTTATCTTTCTTGATATCTTTCAGTTATCCTTTGACCTGGAATATCTTTCAGTTAGGTAGGTATATCACGCACACGAATCATTGAACCTCGAATAAGACTAGCACGTAGTCAATTCATCGTTTGCATTTTAATTCATAACATTATTAAAGGCATTGTCACCGAGGTTCGTGTATCCCGAAACATCCCAACTGGTTTTTTTTTTTGTTATTTTCAATTCACCAGAGCGTTAAACAAAATAACTGAAGCTTTTAGCTGAATTTTAACTTTGTTTGCTTAATTCTAAACAAATAAACCAACTTCAAGTTTACCTGCTACAGTTTGTAACTGGATATGACAGGAGTTACGGAATTATCGCTTTATCTCTGGACGAGAATTATTAAATTGTTTCGGTTTAATAAGCTTAGAATATTAGGCAAAATACTTACACTAGCTGCCCGGACAGACTTCGTTCTGTCAAAAGGTTAAAAAAATAAAAATAAAATTTAGGGGTGGACCACCCTTAAGATTTAGGGGGATGAAAAATAGATGTTGTCCGATTCTCTACCCTAGCCGATATGCACGCTAAGATTCACGAAAATCGGTCGAGCCATTTCGGAGGAGTTCAACTTCTGAAACCGTGACACAAGAATTTTATATATTAGATTTCTAACATTCCTACAGTTCTAGCACGCCGATAATATTATGATAATCTATGAATTCGTTCGTGAACTCCAACTTTTGATTCACAATTCATTAAGGAAATGACAACGATACGAAACGGACTGAACGACGTGTTGTTTATGTCTAGCGACGCTTCTGTGGCATCACTCGAATTGCAAACGTACATGACCAACTTACCATCACGTTTGCTTCTTTTTCTGATGTTACCACAAAAATAAATACAACAAAGTTTTAAACGAATGAGGTTATATTATCGTTAATAATTTAAAACATATTCAGTAATTAAATATATGAATTACGTGTCACGTTATTTGTCCGCGATGGACTCCTAAACTTACTTAACCGATTTTAATCAAATTTGCACACCGTGTGCAGTTTGATCCAACTTGAAAGATAGGATAGCTTACATCTCAAAATAAAAACGTTTTGGCAGAACGAAGTCTGTCCAGGCAACTAGTAACATTAAAAAAAATATTATGTCTTGAACTATATTGCTGACTGTACCGCTGCGCAGACAGATACAGTTCGGAACCCATTTGCACGAGTTCTTAGAAAGGACGACATTGCGACACAGAGAAACTTTGTATTTCCATCGCTTGTCGAGCACCTTGTAGGCTGACGTTGTCGTGACAATGAGAGTTCTGAGTTCGATACCCGACCGAAGTAACTTGCGGAGTGCTTGCTAATTTACATGACTGATAAACTTGTGTCAGTCATTCGTTCATTTGACGTCTTTTGATCGTAAATGATCGATGGATTAAGTTAAGTTAAGGCTATTCGCCCACAACCGATAATCGGTGACCGATTTTTTGTGGGAGAAAAATAGAACGTACTGATAGCAATAGTGCAACGCACACGTCCTACAAAAAGTCGGTCAGAAATAATATGGGAGGAAAATCGGCCCGATTATCTGTCCTACAAAAAGTCTGACGTGGGCAGGAAGCGTAAAGCTGTTTAACTGTTGGCGTGGATGGTTCACTGTCAGTAACAATTAGCAATTAGCTTTATTGATCAAACTCTATCTTCTTCTGTCAAGCTCTCCCAATATCCCACAGGCTAAACGTGGACATGCTCTGTTTTTCTTGAAATACAAGACTTGACTAGTTCCATGCTATCAGTAGTGGCCAAAGGAGTGAGAACTGCCCATAGGTCTACTTCAATTGCAACACCCATTATGGAATAATTTGAATGCTGTATCTTAATCTGATTAAATCGGAATAGTGTTCAAATTGTTTAAGACAACTTAGATTTGAATCCTTACAAGGAAATT
This sequence comes from Thymelicus sylvestris, assembly GCA_911387775.1. Lineage (NCBI taxonomy): Eukaryota > Metazoa > Arthropoda > Insecta > Lepidoptera > Hesperiidae > Thymelicus > Thymelicus sylvestris. The sequence continues at coordinate 1,030,004 of OU426893.1, forward strand.
CATTTAACTATTTAACGTTTCGGCATAAATATTTTTATTAAAAAATATAATTCATTCAAAAAATACAAGGTTCTAAGCATAACATAAATAAATAAATTGTTATTTATTAGTATTCTCGTGAGACAAAGTATAAGCCTCCTATAGATACTCGAGCGAAAGCCATAAATAAGCTTTATGCGGGCTTTATGTTAAAACACGGCAATAAAATCGTATCCTCAAGATGAAGACGTAACATCGGCCATGTATGTTGAAGTTATTGTAGTTATGTTACATTACGATTTTAAGATACATCGTCGCTTTACGTATTTCTGCGAACAATAGGTTTAAGGCGTTTAATTTGCTTTTATATAGTTACTAGCTGACCGGGTTAACGTTGTTCTGCCAAAAAAAAATTTAGGGGTAGGGGGATGAAAAATAGATTTTGTCCGATTCTCCACCCTAGCCGATATGCACGCAAAGATTCAAGAAAATAGGACGAGCCGTTTCGGAGGAGTTCAACTTCAAAAAAGCGTGACAAAAGAATTTTATATATTAGATTTGTCGTTAGAATTAGTAACTTAATCATCAAAATACATTAGCCAACTAGATAGAAGCTGATAATGGTGAAACAGCTGAAACGACTTTCTTCTATGATAGTTGATAAGACATCTTTCGTGGCATCTTTCAAACATACATGTTCATCCATCCATCCATCAGCCCTTGGAGGTCCACTGTTAAAATTACAAAATACGTTATTGGCTTTAAGACACATATTTAAAAGGTTTAGTTTGTATTGAAATTGAAAAAAGCTGTGAATTTTGTAATAAAAAAATAAAATAAATAAATAAATAAAATACAAATTACATATTGTTATTATGTCAAGAATACGTGCATGTATGTACATGCTTGTGTGTATATAATCTAAATTTTACTAACAAAAAATAACCGACTTCAAATTCTCAAAAACTACTTGTCAGATCTCGTTCAAGTGGGACCATATGACAAGCACCAGCTTTCTATTAAAAAAAGAATCATCGAAATCGGTTGACGTGATATTGAGTTATTCGTCAATGTGTCGCGCACATCTTAACACAAATTTACGACTTATGTAGTTTTCTCATGGATGCCATTGTCAGATCTCAATAAAATTTATGTGGGACTACATGACAGCCATCAGCTTTCGACTAAAAAAAGAATCATCAAAATCGGATCGCCCAGTCCAAAGTTCTGAGGTAACAAACATTAAAAAAAAATACAGTTGAATTGAGAACCTCCTCCTTTTTTTGAAGTCGGTTAAAAATAATAGGTAAAATGAATAATTTACAAATATAAACTTAAAACTGACAGCGAATCCATACTATCCATATCTATACTTTATTTATTTTTTTAATATTATAAATGTGAAAGTGTGTTTGTTTGTTTGTTTGTCCGTCTTTCACGTCGCAACGAAGCTGTTATATGGTATGGTTTTTGTGTGTGGAGATAGTGAGGAGGGTGGAGAGTAACGTAGGCTACTTTTTACCGCGGTAAAACATCCCCATGGGGAGATCAATATTTTGTTAGTTGCTAGATATTTAGTTCCGGATGTTGTTAATAGATGGCGTTAGTAAAATTCGTTTGCATGTTCTGAATCACACTATCAAATGATACTTGTAAATTAGTTAAGTCGTAGGCAACTAAATCTAACTAAGTAAAAGTAAGTAGGAATTGTAAAAAATCGATCTCTACCGCGGGCGAAGCTCCGGGCAAAAGCTAGTTCATTATAAATACACCATGTTGATTTAATCACCACGACGTCCGCCAAGTGGTCAAGTGATCCATGACCATCTCCCGCTTGTATTGGCGGCATGCCAACTGCAGGCTAATTAATATGTGCATTATAAACTGATGCTTATCAAGGTGATGACAATGATATTATAATGTAAAAAACAGGTAGATATGTCACTAGCGCGCCGATGATAAAGAGCGTAAGAAAAGGTAAGTCGCTCTATCAATAGGTACAAGAAGATACGCACGCTTTTGTTGTTATCATAAGTGCTTGAGATTTGACATACACCGTTAAAATGCCTTCGTGTATAATAAGACACGAATGTGATTGGTGTAGTGAAACAAAAGATAAACGTGTGTGTATTGTAGCTCTTTTCAGAATAGATTTTTGGTTGATTTGTAGGGCATAACTATCTATATTTTTTATTTTAAATATCATTGGGTGATGAAGGCAACGTGGCACGCGCGAATCGTTACTAAACAATGGCTAGGTAACTGATCTATGTGATTATGTTTGAGTGGAGTAGTTTTGAACCATTAGCGACCTCCCGTATACTGTACTCGAAATTCAGGGCGCTTAGAGCAAATTCTAGCGTTACTTCGATGCAAATTGGTGGAGCGATTAGTGGTCAATCCAAATATCATGTGCCGCACTAAAACCGCCCTGGCTTAATGACTTCTATCTAAAGAGTATAACTGAAACTGATAGATTAACATACCGGTAGCATTTTACTTACCATAGATATTTATCAATCAATCAATCAAATTGTCGCTTATCCCGCGAATACTTGAGTTGCTGTATTCTATCAAACACGATCTTTCAATTACGATAAACAAACTAAGATATCTAAGAACATAAAAATTGGACGCATATAGGATCAATGTTATATGCTTTGTGTATAGCATCTAGCCATCTACTTCTACTATAACTTTCATAAATATAATAAAATGATTTCCACAATAGTTTGACCCATTGAACATTGAAACAAACAACATCAAACATTGAAGACAGAAATGTTTGGCCGAAAAGGCTTAGCGATCTTCTCTAATTAGAATAAGTCATTAACATTGAAAGCATCGTCCCCACTTGTCTTTTTTAAAACGTTAAAACTGTAAAGCTATTAAAGCCAGTATTAGCTTAGTACGTGATGCAATTCCGAAATAGCCGTAGCCAATCGGAATTACGTTTTGGCCTGTAGTTTTGTACTCTGTGGCACGGCGCGGCGCGTAGCGTCCTCGTGATACGGATATGTTTTATTTGCTGTTCGTTGTTGAATTTTAATTTAACGTGTGATATTAGTTTTGTGATAAAATACGTTTTTATTTCAGAGGTACCTGCCGTTTTATTAAATTAATATAACTCCTAATACATAACGAAACCTATTGCAAATAAATGTATGCTAATAGTGAAAAATGAGCTGACGAGCCACCGGATGGTTAGTGCTTACCGCCAAGAAAGAAGAGAAGAGAAGAAACTGTCTTGCGAGCCGCCAGTAGACATATGACGAGGCAGAAGGAAAGAATGAACACCAGGTGCCCTTCATAGAAACAATAATAATAATATTAATTTGACGACCCGCGTAACGTAATAGTCACCATGCCGGACCGCCCGCCGCGGCGCCGTTCAAAAAGTCCTGGGTTCGATTCCCAGCGACGCAGAAATTTGAATAATGAGCTTGAATTTCTGTTCTTTGTCTGCGGGTGTGTTCTTGTCTTTGTGTGTTATCTATGGCATCAGCGAATCCTAGTGTAGGGCTTTGATTTTGTAGCGTTATTTCATTTTATTTTCTACAAAACTTAATAACTGTTCGACGTCATCGAGTGAGATAACTAGTTGCTATCGCCGCTTCATTTCAGCCATTGAGCCAGGTGAACTGGCTGCAAAAACAGAACTCAATATCTAAATTGCGACGAGCAAATGGAATTCCGTATCGCAATCCGCAAAGAGATTTCCGTTTATCGCATACTCGGATTAGTGTTTGCCGTTTGATTCCACTTTATCAATTGTTTTGTTTAACGTTCGACTGGAAATAAACGATGATATTCTTTGATATGGGAATAGGAATAGTTGTTACATCAACGATTGCAATGTTAGAAAGGAAAACAAAGAATTCGATAAGCACTCAATTAAATTACGAATGCGGCTGAATAATTCTGAATGCAGTGAATACAGAGACACAAATATAATTTGCTCTGATGTATAACTTACAGCTTTGATTCTCATTCCATATTTATGTAAAAATTTAATAGTAAATTGAAGAAAATTATTAATTTAACACTTAAATATTAGTTATATTAGTAGTAGATTATTATTATGTTATTTATGAACAATAAAGATTACTTGGATTTAGTGGAGTTCCGTCAGAATTAAAAATGCCTAACCATCGGAATGCAAAAATCTACTTTGAATGTACGAAACCTTTTCTATCATTCATGATTTATAAAGATAATAGATCTATAAAGTTTGCTTACATGTATGTACCTACTATCTAACGTCGCGTCACCTTATACTGTTATGACGCTATTGGTATTTTAAAAACTCGCTTAACTCAAACAATCCTATTCGTAAGACGTAGGACAATTGAGTTACATAGATAAAAGTTTAATGAAAAAATAAGAATCACGCAGTCAAATAAAAGTTAAAGTGTTAAGAAATACATCTTAAGCAAATAACAAATAACTCGTAATAAAATTAGGAATAATACTAGACTGAAAAAATAGAATTCCCTCAAATTGTACTATCTGCTTTTACGGCCATTTGAATAAGAAAATGCTCAGGCATCGCTCGGCCAAGGCGAGCTACGATAAAAATGCAGAAATAAAAATCATCCTTAAAATTAAATTTGCTTCGCTTGGTATTTCCACTTTTGTTTTTTCTCATTTGACAGTATTATTTATGGTTTTCTCTATCCCAGCTACTGGGTTTTACGACGCGCTGTAATGACTAACGCTGCGCACACGTTGACGCTAAACTTTATCGTATGAACTATTCTACTATAAATTAAACTCTAATATTTTAAATGATTCATGTTTTGTAATATCAATATTTTGACCGTTACATGGATTGTGGTCGCGGTGAGACTTACCGTGTATCCTGTATTATAAAATACGAAGTAGGTAGGTATATACCTAAGTTGAAAATCATAGTCTGAACTAGTCTTCTGTTCCATATTTACCAGTTGTTTGGGTGATGATGGCTTCGATTGTCAGTTGGTTAAGCTGGACTGGTCCTAGTTTTTCTACTGTTACTCTTCAACGTAAGTATCGCCTCTCAATACAGCAAAAATGTACCCAGCTTGGCTGGAGGCTGGTCGGATATTCTAGTGATGCTCTTGCCCAGTTTGTAATTTTAGGAAACAGCAAACTTGTGTACGATGATTTACCTTATCTGGTAATTAGTTTTTGCAGGCGTCTCTAAAAATGTGGTTGTTTGACGACCCGTGTGGCGCAATGGTTACCATGCCGGATCGCCGCACCAAGGGTCCTGGGTTCGATTCCCAGCGAGGCGGAAGTTTGAATGATGAGTTTGAATTTCTGTTCGTTTGTCCATGGCACCCACGACACAGGGAATCCTAGTGTGGGGCTATGAGTGTGAAATGTTATTTATTTATTATTTATTTATTTATTCCTGCGAAGAAAGAGACTAAATCTATACCTACACGTTTTTATGGCCTTACGGTTATTAATAACGCTCTAGCACAGATTATAGAACAAATAATCTGTGAGCGAACGCTACACACGCTACACTAGGATAGCCCCACTAGGATGCCCTGTTTCGTGGGTGCCATTGACATGGACAATACAAAAAACAAGATCACACTCATGCAGACCAAGAACATAAATTTTAACTCATAACCATTATGCCACACGGGTAATCAAAATTATATTAAGATGACACATGATATCGCGTTCTTACCTCATCGTATTGATACAAAAACAGTAACTGCGCTGCAGCTTCATTGAAACCCGCAAATAATGTAGGTATGTAGTTTACCACGTTGACAACAATGAAAAATGTATTTTGCAAGGAATAAAACACCAGTTGTACACAAATTAGATACAACAAAATAAAAAGTTCAACTTAATAGCTGGATTTCTGAAACAGCTACCTCGGGAATTTAATGTTTATGTAATTTATAACTGTATTCAAAGAGAGGGGACTCGACGTCGACAAGTGATTGACTTCAGAGACCCATTGTTATGTAAAACAGTTTGAAATTTCAACGATTTCAATAAATGCACGAGTCACCTCTCAATTCTTTCAACAGAGGACAATAGATAATTTTGTTCTGTAAAGTATATTTCAAGTTACCTTAATTAAATTTTACTCGAACTAATAAAACAATTTTAGGAGACGAAAATTATGAGTTTGCTAAAATATATTTTTTTATATTAAAAGTTTCAATGCGTCGTAAGTATAACGTGGCAGTGGCCAAGGTACACCTTGTAGTGCCAAAACAGTTTTGTCAAATCTTCCTACACTTATGTAAACTTTAGTACTAATAAGATTTACATGCCATACAAAAAAAATAGGCATAAATTAAAAAATATATTTCGTTAAGTACAACCATAACGATTACTTAGTAATCTACTGGAGAGTCACTCCTACTTCTCATTTGAGAAATACCGAGATAAGCAAAATATTCTATTTCCACAACTATTACTGTATAGTCGGATCTCGTGCTGTACACTCTTACTACTCTGATATAAGTCACCAATCACCAATAGACAGTCACTGTGACGTACAATGTAATTCCCTTGCATAACGACCATAATCGGGATTAATTCATCAAAAATATTTGTATTCCGTATTGAAACGCGAAATTTTGATCTTAATGACCTCAAATGTAATCTTGATGGTCCCATTAACACACCGTCTATAACGCGAGAATTATTCATAGGTTTCCCATTGCGAATCAAATGTATACGCAATCAGATTGACATTCGACTTATTACCGGAATGAATACGGAACGGATGTTTACGCATGCAAAACCATTTGCGATCTGAATCAGTACTGACAAACAACGCTCAGTACCCCAAATATTAATAAAATAAACTCTGATTCCAACGAGAGGAATGCCAAGTAATTTCATATCATATAACTATGGAGCCATGGAGTAAAAGTTCAGTCAATCGCTTCCTTAGTAGAATTATTAGATGTAATTTATGTTATATTTAATTTAAATAGCAATGATATTATAATGCAAAAAAGAGGTAAATATGTCACTAGCGCGCCGACGATGTAGAGCTTTTAAGGGTATTACGTATCTATATTTTTTAAATATCATTGGTAACTAGCAAACAAATTAATGAGCATCCTGTCCACGAAAGGAAGACCACAGTCGCCCACAGCATATCCTCATAGTCACTAGCAACACCTAATCATCAACGATATACTAGGGTCGGCAGACTAAAGCACATAAGCAGACAGCAGCAGACTAAAACACTATATCGCACCTTTGGTGGAACAAGGGCACATCTTACAAAAAATCGTGAAATGACAAAAATTAAACAAAAAAATATTTGACACCTGCAAAGTACATGGCCATATTCACAAATAAATGGGTCGTATCTCATGCAAAGAACAAACACTTTGAAGCAATACAAAGACGAATAATACGACTCAGAATGCAAAAAAAAAACTTTAAAATGGCTCTGCTGTAAAATTACAAAAGTGCAGTTGAGCCCTTGTTCCACCAAAGGTGCGATATGTGCTTTAATCGGTCGATGTATTAATTAAAATCTCAACATCAATGTTGTTGGTGTACTAAAAAAATAAAGCAGATTCCTGACTTATGTGTTTTAGTCTGCCGGCCCTATTTTTATTAACCGATCGAATTTTTGTAGGCACTAAAATATAACTGTTATCTACAGACAAGTAACTCTAACTACGAATCAAAAGCCATTTGGAAAAACGTTGTCAACCAAACGAATCCCTCTGTTTCGTAATTGATGACTCCAATAACCCAAAAATCTTTTTTAAAAGTCACTAAAAATTGCATCGAATACTGATCAGGTTCATTTTCCGCCATCCAGCCGCTGTGGATATAGCTAACGATGTGAATTTGTCACCAGCGGTAAAGGCTTCTACATACTGTTGGTTGTAATATTTACTTTTTAAAGTATACATTTTTGTATTATAAAATCATAAAATAATCTAATGTAACATAACCTATTTATCATGTTGTTTGCAAAATTTTAATACTTATATTTGCACTTTTACAAAGCTTTCACTACCTTATCTTTTTCCGCGTAAATAACCTTCGTAACTTTCCTTCCACTTCAATTAAGTAGGTCGTTATAAGGGCAGAAGAGAGGCTGTAGGTGTAGATAATCATTTTGTTTATGTTACAAAACCGAATGGAGAAATTATGAAACGGAGTTAAATTGCTCGATTTATTAGGTATAATAACATGGCCCGTCATTTGCTAAAAATCTTATTAAATCTTACTAATACGAGTATTATAAATGTAAAAGTATGTGAGGATGTCTGTTAGTCTTTTACGCAAAAACTACTGAACGGAATTTATAAAAATAACATAGAATTCTTATTATACCAGAAAACGTGGACAAAACAGAGCTATTAACAAATAAAGAAATTGTGATACTAATCGCATTCACACCGTAAATCCTTTGCACGCGCCCTAACCGACTATTGTTACCGCCCTCAAATCCGGTGTTTGAGCGACGGATCGGGCGCGAGCTCGGCCGAGACGAATGTATTTGTCTCACTTAGCGAGCTTCGAATACGACGGGGAGCTCCAGTGAGAGTGAGGGAAAAAATACTGGTCGGATCACGGTCTAGATCAGCGATGGGAACACTGAACAGTCGACCTCTGACTTATTGTGGCTGTTTACACAAATCCGTGTATTGATATGCTGTTTGGTTTCAATGTTTTTGCTCTTTGCTTTGTCTTTTTCTGTCACAGATGTTGTTTTTTTGGAAGTAGCCGGCAAACGAGCTGACGATCCACCTGATGGTAAGTGGTTATCGTCGCCCATGAACATCAGCAACACCAAAGGCATCACAGATGCTTTACCGGCCAAGAAATGGTGAGTAAAAGAAAGAAAGAACTGGCTCTCAAGCCTCCAGCCGGAATACGACGAGTCGTTTGGCGGCTGACTAATGCTCAAGGGTGGTAGCTATACAAGCAAACCCCATTAAGAAATAATAATAACAATGGTATTCATTAACAATTGAAATCAATATTACCAATATAATCCCTCCGAGGGGCCCTACCACCAGCGGGCTGGATTTAGTCGCCTCTTACGACACCCATCCGGTGTATGATTGGAGTTAGTGTTCTAAGCCGCCCCAATATGGCAAAAAGTGTCTTGTTTAAAAGCCGATATGTAACCCCCTTTTTTTTCGCTGGGAAAAATGCATTACGCATCCCCTCCCGTCGGGGGACGGAAGGGGTATGTGGGACTCCCGGGGAAGGTGTTCACTCTCGGTATACCCACTAAACAACCCAGCGGCACTCCCGCATCAAAACTCAACAAAAATTCGAGTGCCACTCTATTCCATCTTCATTTCAAAGTTGGAGCTCCCTTTTAATTCCCAATATCGCTGACAACTTGCAAACTTTAAGCGAGAATTCCAATATAAATGTTCTAATACAGAGAACGATATCTCCATCCCGCTCTTGGCTGCCGATTAAAGCTCTAACATGACTCAAACAGCAGAATTGCGGGCGCGTGAACGATTGTACGTATTAGGGACGCACGCTGACTAATACCTGTTCGAAACTGAATGAATAGAGGCGTCGGGATAATAGAATGAATGTTAAGTACTCAGTATTGTGTTGTAACAATTGGTTGATGGCTTTTAACGTTGTGAAAGCTTTTATAGTTTTGTTACTACTGCTACTAGTATTTGACTGCCAATTTAGTGTTCAAGTGGCTCCATCTATCTTTTAGTCCAAGCCATATCCTCATACCTCTACGAGGCGTAGAGCTTACATTACTCGTTGGCGTAGCACAACTACGCTTTTAAACTACTGACAACGGATATTTTGTAGTATGATAAGTGTGGGGAGAACGTTAGAAGTTGCTGGGATCTATACTATTAGATTCGCCACCATTATGTATGTACCATCGGTCGGAGAATGAATAACCGATGAGAAATAGAAGTCTTTAAAAGGCAACCAGGCCGTGAAAATATCAAATATGAGTCCAGGTCATCTCTTTTTCAGATGGAATAATGACCACCCAATATTGCTCTGAGTGGCGTAAAGTTCAGGAGAGGTTTAATAAATAAATAACGTTTCACACTCATAGCCCCACACTAGGACTTCCTATATCGTGGGTGCCATGGACAACACACTAGACAAGGACATTCACACCCAGACCGAGAACAGAAATTAAAACTCATCATTCAAATTTCCGCCTCGCTGGGAATCGAACCCAGGACCCTTGGTGCGGCGATCCGGCATGGTAACCATTGCGCCACACGGGTCGTCAAATTATGATAATTATAGGAGTTTCAAAGACCAATAGATATATTCCTACTATGCAAGTGGATAAATTGTGTCGTCAAAAAAGATCCTCTGTATTTTTAGATTGTAAATTCACTAAACACTTTGCGTACGCGGCGTTGCCGGTTTATGTTTCTCAAGCGATAGAAATTGAAGCTTTGATTCATTATTAACAGAACTTTACCACACAGATTTACTTTGATATATTAAACCGCCTCCATTCTAGCCAGTTTTATTACGAAACTAAACGATATGAACAACCATTAGAAGTTATGAAGCTTTTATATTAATTACGTGTAAACATTTACCGACTGTATACAGTTTACAGTATAACCTATACAGGGTGTCCCGTAAGTAGCGGATCAACCGAAGATGGCAGATAGCTTGAAGGTTGACCTATCATATGTCAAAAAATTACCTTAGTAAAAGTGTCACCGTTTTCGAGATATTGACCATTCTTTAAAATTTAGAAAATTCGGCTCCTTTACCCTACTTTTTCCTGTTGAGTCCACAAATGAGCAGGTGTTTTGATAATTTTTTTTCCTAGAGCTCTCAGATAGTTGCTTTATAATTATCAGTATGTAATATTGTTGAAATTAATAGGGAACGTTGAGAAAATAGCGTCTACTTTGGATATTTTTGTTTTTGATTTTCTTCGACACAACTTTGATGCGAGGTGGTTGAAAAAAAATGTACTGGGCAAGTATGCCCCGGTATTTTAAAAACTTGTCTGTTTAATGCAGATTTTAAAAAGGTACAATACAGGCTACTTTGATAGGGAAAATTTTCAAGTAAAAGCCATTTCAGTGTTAAAGGGGTGAATTTGAATCAAAAGATATTTTACTGTTTACTGTTATGGGATGAAGTTTTTCAATGGTTTTTGCTTAATATTACGTTACGTTAAATTACTGCTCTAATAAATATTGAAAATAATGATTATTTTCCGATATTCCAACCTAATAAAGAAATTACCAATTACTTGAAAAATATTGTTTATTTCAAAAATAATGCTATGATTTACTGTTTTTTTAATACTCGATGATCAGGAAGCCTTGTAAATTATTGTTTTAAGATTATTTTTGTACGAATATTTAACAAAAAAACAAAGAATGAGAAAAAATGTAAGTAAAATTATTATTTTTGTTTATTTTATCATACAAAAATAATCTTAAAGCAATAATTGACAAGGTTTGCTGATCATCTAGTATTAAAAAATAGTAAATAATAGCATTATTTTTGAAGAAACAAAATTTTTCAAGTAATTCTTAGGTAATTTGAAATTTCTTTTAAAAGTTGAAATATCGCAAAATAATCATTATTTTAAATATTTATTCGAGCATTTATTTAACGTAACGTAATATTAAGCAAAAACCATTTAAAAACTTCATGTCATAACAGTAAAAAATAAAATAACTTTTGATTTAAATTCACCTCTTTGACACTGAAATGGCTTTTACTTGAAAATTTTCCCTGTCAAAGTAGCCTGTATTGTACCTTTTTAAAATCTGCATTAAACAGACAAGTTTTTAAAGTACCGGGGCATACTTGCCCAGTACATTTTTTTTCAACCACCTCGCATCAAAGTTGTGTCGAAGAAAATCAAAAACAAAAATATCCAAAGTAGACGCTATTTTCTCAGCGTTCCCTAATAATTTCAACAATATTACATACTGATAATTATAAAGCAACTATCTGAGAGCTCTAGGAAAAAAAATTATCAAAATACCTGCTCATTTGTGGACTCAACAGGAAAAAGTAGGGTAAAGGAGCCGAATTTTCTAAATTTTAAAGAATGGTCAATATCTCGAAAACGGTGACACTTTTACTAAGGTAATTTTTTGACATATGATAGGTCAACCTTCAAGCTATCTGCCACCTTCGGTTGATCCGCTACTTACGGGACACCCTGTATAATTCGTGTTCTTGTATTTTTGTGACGTATAATAATTGTAGAGGTAATTTTTTTTTTATCTTATTGTTTGTTACACATCGACGTAGAACGACATTTTAACACGCTTATATTAACTTTACTTGTAACTAAACAACATGTAACTAAACAACTGGTAACTAACAACTGGTAACTAGCAATGTAAATAAATCTTGGAAGTGAATTTTAACCACAGACATTTTTAACCTTCTAATTGTCGCATAAAATGAAACTGTGTGTATGTAACAATTTTAATTATGTAATTTGGATGACAATACAATATTTTGGTATCTTGGAGCTGATCTGATGATGGAAGCTTGAATGGTTGACTCAATGGTTACTAGTAAACTCTTGGATTTTGGGCTCATATATTGTGATATTTTCCTATGAAAGCGATTTTTAAACGATCTAGTTATCATGATGATAAGAGCTCATCGTAGGCTATGTATATCAGAAACACTGGAAGCATCATTGATGCATTACCGGCACACATCGTCGAGAACATTTTATAGTATTGTCAAATCAAATCAAATCAAAATAATTTATTATGGACAAAGATAACATCTCGTGTAAATTATACAAGATTCACAATGTTTTCCTTTGCAGCAAGCTAAACATTCTAAAAAGCACATTTCCTTAAAATAAAATTATATGCAGGATTCGAAGCCAGGTCAGATAGAAGCTCTAACCACTAGGCTGACAGCTTCTTGAGAGATCGAGTGGCCCTAATTTAACTTTAGAAATGTTTACGAGTTTTCAACACTGGATGACTCTCACGGGACGGCCTGTTTAGATTGTCCCAATAAAACGTTCCGCTAGCAGAAATAAAATGTTGATTGCAATGCGCAAATACTTTTATTTTATTCTGTAAACACTTAGAAAAAAGGGTCAAGAGAAACTTGATGTTGTAGATTTGAGCTGTAGATCAAGAATTTATCCGTTTTTGTAAAAATCCTTGGAAACCTAGCGGAAATTTCCAGGAATATTTTCATGTTTTATAGTAAACTTGAATCAAAAGCCGCATATCGCGTAAAGCACGTAAGCGTTCAAAAATAGCTATTTCTATAGCTTTTTCTTAATAGGATCACTTCAACGCGAACCATCGCTCCATGGAGTCTCGTAAACCCAAAAAGGGGGAACTTGGTTACTCTAATTAGGCTAATAGGGATGTTGACGCTATCAGTAAATTGAAATAAATTTATGTTTAAAGTATCAAGGAAAACATTTAAACACCTAAAATATTATTCTTTTGTCAAAATCAATAACAATAAATTAAATATAATTATTTTATAATGTTAAAAATAGTACTCACTGTCACGTGACCTCAAACGCCATTTTGAGCTTATGATGTCATTGTTCGCATTTTATAAGCAAGTGCACAAACTTTAGATGACAGATAGTATTGAATATCGGCTAGTGACGTCACTTGACGTTTTTGGTGGGAAATTTGAAAATGATTTTTATTCATCAATTTTTGGTTATAAATTGAAGATTATTTATTATTTTTATAATATTTTTTTCGTGAATCTTAAGGTTCTATCTATAAAATCAAATTGAATCCTAAAATTAGTCAACATCCCTTTTTCTATTTTGCTGTTTATTAACCCGGTCACTTTAATAAAAACCGTGGCATTTTGTGCACTTCATCAGTCGTACGTAACGTAAGCCTAAAAGAAGGAGACTTGGTTACTCTATTTAGGCTAATTTATACCCATACCGATTCTCCTTCGCCGGCGTCTTCATCCCGCGTAGGGTTTTATTACCGTGTTTTTACATAAAGCCCGCGTAAAGCTAATTTATGTGTTTCGGTATATAGCTATCTAAAATTCACCAGAGTTGCAATATCATATTTCTTACGTTTCTTTTCTATTTTAACACATTGAGCTAGAAATATTACACTTTTTACATGTAATATTAGTGCTTGAAAACGCACTACTTGAGAACGTACTTAGTAAATGTCTAGTCACTCTTCTCTTGAAAACACCTACATTGCAATTAGAAGGAAAATCCGCGCGGACAAGTTATTCCAGTTCCTCAATAAGATTAAATTCCGTCAATTTAAATTATCAATGCGTCCCAACCGTTCCGTTCAACCACATTAAGTACCTACATATTTTGTTTATGAAGCTACTAGCTTTTGCCCTCAGCTTCGCTCGCGGTAGAGATCGATTTTTTACAAGTCTTACTTACTTTTACTTAGTTTTTTTTTTTTTTTTTTTTTTTTTCCCCTCCACGGGAGGGAGGCTGAGAATGCATTATGCATACCAACACAGCCGTCTGTGTTGGTTATGTGGGACTCTCACCCACTAAACTCAGCCTGAGGAAGGTGGCTTTGGTCCTACGACCTCTAAGCCTTCATCGGATGCGACCCCGCTTGGAGGAGCGGGGCGCTAGCGGCGCTCCCTAGGGAGCTACCGCTGGGTGACTACACTGAGTGTTGTCGAAGGGAAACTTGTGCCATCATGGAGATGAGCACCATCTGGGATCTGTTCGTCTGTGTCTTTGGAGGAGGCCAAGAGGCGTTCCAAGTCAGACGAGAGTTTGTTGGGTGCGTCCGTCAGGACGTTCCTCGGCCTCCGGACCTGGTGGTCGTTGGCAGTCAGGGTGGGGGCGGTATAGTCCGCTGAAGACTTAATGAGTGGATTGGGGTGAGTTTCTGAGGATTTGAAGAATCTCTCAGAGAATGTCTTGGTGATTTGCTGAATAGTGGGGAGCTCTAAGTCTCGATGCAGATCGGCATTCCGAACGCACCAGTGCGCGTCGGTAGCCCTGCGACAGAACAAGTTTTGGACTACTTGTATCTTGTCAATGACGTTGGGAGCCGCATGTGCGAAGACGGGGGCAGCATATAACATTACCGGTCGAATGCAAACCTTGAAGAGCGTTCGCTTGTTCAGAAGTGACATTTTGCTTTTCCTTCCCAACATAACGTTGAGTCGGCACATGTAATGACGGGCTGTTCCAGTCACCTTGCTAACGTGGGGCCTAAAGGTGAGTCTAGAGTCTAAAGTTACCCCTAGGTATTTGGTCTGTGTCTTCCACGGGACGGGGATGCCCGAGAAGCGGATGGGAGGGTCTCTGATGACTCGACGTTTGTGTGTTCACGAGGATTTAGTTAGATTTAGTTGCCTATGACTTATGTAAACATGTATCATTTGATAGCGTGATTCAGATCTTTCAAATGAATTTTAATAACGCCATCTATTAACACCACCCGGAACTAAATATCTAGCAACTAACAGAATATCGTTCTTCCCATGGGGATGTTTTATCGTGGTAAAAAGTAGCCTACGTTACTGTCCACCCTCCTCACTATCTCCACACACAAAAACCATAACATATAACAGCTTCGTTGCGACGTGAAAGATGGACAAACAAACAAACACACTTTCACATTTATAATATTAATAATATATTAATAAGTATGGATTTATTTATTTACTCTTTATTGACCACAATATTTAATTACGGTGCAATTGGTGAGCATTATTAAGCATTTAGCCACTTCCACTCTCTACCAGCTAACCAAGTACAAACAGGCCAATTAGAGACAACACGAAGGGCGGTATAAATACAGTATTTATATTTAAGGTACTAGCTGACTGGGCAAACGTTGTTCTGCCAAAAACATTTAGGGGTAGGGTGATGAAAAATAGATGTTTTCCGATTCTCCACCCTAGCCGATATGCACGCAAAGATTCACGAAAATCGGTCGAGCCGTTTCGGAGGAGTTCAACTTCAAAAAAGCGTGACACGAGAATTTTATATATTAGATAATACCTATATCCGTTCTAAATTTTTAATTTAACCAGTAAGACATAAATAATAACCGCATACACTCACGGCCCTTCTGCAATATCACAAACATCCATAGCCCATACTAAAAATATAATTATTTCCCATAAACATGTCCCCGGTCTCTGATTGAAATCGGGACCCGCGACTTTGCAAGTACCACCAGCATTGCCTTTATTCATGGAGGTGTTTAGATTAAAATATATTTAGATTAGCCTTAAGCTTTATTCGAATTAACATCCCACATTTCCGAGGCCAAAAGGATTCATCTGAGCCAAGGCGCCTCCATCCTCGAATGCAAGCCTAATGACAATCAAGAGTGTCAAATTGAGTAATTAGATGCGATTTATATGCAATAGAGGTGCATGCGAAAATTCTGTCTTCTTTTACTACGCCCTTAAATCTAACCTACAACATACAGTCCACTCCATCCAAAAAAACCTGGGATAGTCACACGTAATTAGATGCGGCTGTAGCTTCAGTTCTCCGCTGTTGAAGATCACTGAAGAGCTATGCATACATATCGTCATCACACAGTGTCAAATTGTATACAAACAATGACGTGCCACGTTCGTATGTGTATGTGTGGACTGTATGACACGACAGGCGTGTCAACAGCGACACGACCATCGATTAATCATTAGCCATTATCGATGACTTATTTGCAGTGTGGTGACAGCATAAACAACCGTACCACCTCTTTGCATAATATGGATTGACTTAATTATGGACTTCACTCATTATATTATAACAAATTGACATAAATATTATACCTACTAGTTATAAGTTTCCGTTGCGGATAGTCATTTTAGTATTTAAATAATTTAACAAAACCTCCTCAGATGAACCCTTATTCAGTAATTGAAAACATACACAACTATAAATAATTATTACTATCTATTAGTTATATAAAATCGTGTCACGCTTTTTTGAAATTGAACTCCTCCGAAACGGCTCTAGGGTGGAGAATCAGACAACATCTATTTTTCATCCCCCTCCACCTCTAAATGTTTGGCAGAACAAGGTTTGCCCGGTCAGCTAGTACATATAAAAAGAACAAATATTCCAAAGAGTCATTGTTATTTTTCTAATGTGAACTAGAATTATTTGTGATAAAGAAAAATCTTTCTTAAAGCATCTAAAACTGCATGCTACCAACATCATCCGTAACAAAAAAAAATACAATAATGTTAAAACTAAAATATTGTTTTTCCTTCATTATTTTAACAACATAACAACAACAACAACTACATCAATGAAACACTACAAATTTACCACAGCTACAGTCTAGAGTAGCTAATTACACGTTACAAGTAGGTACCTACATGCAGTTCATGTTTAGTCTGTTAATGATAGTTGCATCCGAACAAGTAGATTAATTTTCATTCCAACGTATAATGCAAGGATTGGTTGCGTTATTCTATTCAATATTCTAAATTATCTAATCAAAAAATTTACCGACTTCAAAATTAAGGATATCTAACTCAAAAACTATAGTTTTACTTACTAGTCATATCTTACTCAAAAAGAAAGACAGAAAGACAGTTTGGCAGCCTTCAAAGGTTTGCCCAGCATTTCCACCAGGCCAGAAATATAAGCTTAGGTTAAAGAATAAAGATAATATCTCTAAGCATATATTATATGCATTGTGCACAGATTAAATGCTTTGAGCACAGATTATATTTGACTCTCAAGGCCGGACAAAGTTTAACTTAATAGATGTGTCGAAAAGGAATTTTCAGAGTTCTTAAAGTGCTATTTCCCAATACATACAAGAAAATGTTTTATAAAAGAGATCTTAAAACGCTTCAGAAGTTTTCCGTCGTTTTTGCTCGCAATTTCATTCCGATATTATTTATTTAAAACTGGAAAGTTCTGTTAATACGGAGGAGAGCAGAATACGTAAGCAATATCTCAAAGGCTTATGAGTTCCTAGTAAATATAAGTTAGTAAATACCATTAAATTAATTGCTATTCGCATAGAAATGAGTTAAGATACAGTCATCACTTGATATCGTAAACTTTAATTAATACGCGGTTGGAATAACGTCTAATATTAGTATTCCAAACACCTGATGAGTATTCAGTTCGATTCATATCTTTCACACTCAATTTGCTCAGTTAATAGATACCATTGATTTCTGAAGTCTATCTACAGAAAACGGAAATATATTTTGAAATGAAACAACCGCACGAGTTCAATTCATTTTGACTATGTTAACTAACGATCTAAAAAACAAATAAAACTAATACCTAAATACTAATTGAGTTAACTGCAAATACCGAAAACTTTTTCGTTGGTCAACATCAAAAATAGTTTATTATACAATCTAAATGCCATTTAATAGTAGGCGCTGTATGTTTCCAAATACAAAATGATAGTTTAAATAGGTACATACTACGATGGAATCACAATTTTATTGCGAAAACGCACTACGCTTTGATCAGTTTAGCATCATATATTATTTTTTGCTGAGAAGTCTGACAACTAAACTATCGATATACCTACCATTTTAAATGCAATTCGTATTTTATATTACAGATATTTCGACCCAACTCGTGGTCACGATGAGACTGTGATGGCGGGGAGAAACGTTGCATTTAAAATGTTCAGTGTCCGCGATGATATAGTGAAGTTTAAAATCATAATCATACCGACCGATATACCGTTAAATGATTAATTATATTAATTTAATCTCTATCATTGTAACAACAACACATGAAAACATTTAACCATTTTCTTTTAAAATTGTGAAGTAAAGAGATAATTTTTATGTAAATTATACAATGTAACACCTTATTATTTATATTACACCGAAGGCCGCCGCATTACTGGCTAACGAAAAAATATTTCACGGTAGATATTAATAGGGATTTTATAAGTTACTTTGGCATGTTAAAGAGCCCAGTGGCTTCAAGGTTGGTTTGGGTTCTCTATTATTCTGAACAGCAGTAGCACAGATAAGCTTTTTAAACTCTCCGTGAAAGTTTTCGTAAGTCGTGACCACTGGCATGCACGTAGCCATGCAAGTGGTTCGAAATATCGGCGTACAACTTACATATGGTGAGTACACATTTAACCAGGTGAGTCTTATAAAAATCTACAACTAAAATTTTTACTCTTTAAGCCTCCTTTCTTAAAATTCTTTCCCATTCATCTTAGATTGAAACCAACCAAACTCTACTCTCGGTCCTATGGTTGTATCGTAAACCTAACTTGTTTAAAGGTTTCCCTGGTACTTTAAAAAGGTCAATGGAGGTCACCGGTAACCCGTCGGATGCAGCGTCTATTTTCGCTGGAAATAAAATTCAATTTGAGAGCATTGCTTCCGTTACTAATGGAGTGGCGCGGGGAAGCTGTTTTTATTGTAGCGATCTATCCGTAACTGTCCGTCGGGTGTAATGAGTCTTGGGATAATGTAGTCTGCATCACTATTGTATAGTTGTATAACAGGAACATCTGTACAGTTCGCTATAGAGGAACCAACTCAGATGAGCGTAAAACAAGTTGCATTAAAAGTGCTTACACGATTCGATTCGTCTCTCGGACGGGAGAATAACTTTTAACTAGTGGAAACTGCTGCTATAAGTTTTTTAATGTTCATCGCATATTCAGTTGTAGCTCGCGAATATGTTGAACAAAATCTGTTGAACGAAAACTCAAGCAAATTGCAAGCTTTACAGAGCTTTGCGTTCGGATTTCACTTAAATATAATAATAAACAATTGTAAATATTTTCGACCTCACTGACACATTATCCAAAGTTCTGACAAAATGCACTTCAAAATCACGTGATTCAACTAGGTATTCTACTAACAAAGTCCTGTAAATAAAGTTTACAATCGTGAATGAGCCGGAAGGAAACTCATAGCAGCGTAAGATTTTCTTTATCGCTTCAATTAAATACTCTCGCGGAAAACCTCGAAGTTAACTTGAAACAACTGCCTGATTTTCTTTGTTCAATTACAACGCTATTGAGGTATTGGAATAGTGAGCGCGGCGCGCGAAATAATTAATGAGTACGTCATAAATTCGTATCTCAGTAAATCTACTACGTTCTGGTTCGAACCCGAGCTATAGTAGAGTTTAACCATTTTTAACCCTTGACGAAAAAGAAAGGTGTTATAAGTTAGACGTGTCTGTATATCTGTGGAACTGTATGTCTGTTTGTGGCATCGTAGTTCCCAAACGGATGAACCGATTTTGATATCGATTTTTTGTTTGAAAGGTTCGATTTAATCGAGAGTGTTCTGAGCTACGTTGAGTGTATATTTATGTATTATTATTTTGTGTGTATATTTATGTCACACAATACAATTAAAAGTATCTAAATTGTAACTAATAGAGTTTTTCTCAAATATTTTATGTGTAGAGACACTGATGTAGGAAAAGTACGTATATATTTTAAACTCAAATCTATAGAACAAAGGGTTCAATTTGAAATCCCACATCAAACTATAGTAATTTTCCGTAAAACTCGCCATCAACGTTTAACGTTAATCCGAACCCGATCGTCGTTCATTAATCTGAGTACGGTATTTTTCCCAATCGGCTGTCGCACTGAAATATTCGAATCACATGTCATTGAGTCAGTGACTGATCACTGCAAATTGATTACAGCTGATTGCAGTCAGGCGCCCTGTAGTGTTTGCGGCCTCGAAATGAAACTACGAACACATACAATACAGCTTCGACTCGGCTGCTGCCGTGGAAAGCATGAACTTAAGCGATTTCTTCGCTAGTCTTTATTGGACACACCGGTGGTGGTATAAGGTTGCTGATGTAGAAGGTCGACGATGATACACAGACCCAGAGTGAACCAAAAAACACATCAGTGAACAGTATCGGTTAAGCTGTTTCTGAGATAAAAATCCAGTTTCCACTTTTCAGTTTTACCAAAATTATGATTAATGATTTTATGTTACGATGATTATGAGATAAGATGTTAATGATGATGATAATGTTTATAATTTAACGTTTTAAAAATTTAATATCGCTGTCTCTTTTAAATTATAGCCTCGAGACACAAATCGGGAATCGCGATGAGCGCGATTGAAAGCAAACATTGGACTGTTAACGAATAACCTTGTTGTCGGCGTGATGTCTGATCAACCTGCAGGGAATACGGAATTGGATTAACGTATTCAATAGTTACTTGAGAACATACAGAATCGTTAATAATACGGAGTTACAATTAAATCTGTAGCTTATAATAATAATAATAATTTCAACCAACTAGGGATCATAATTCATAATACAAGAATACCAAATGAGTTGATTACATAATACCAAATAACACATTAATAATTTTTTTATAAATAAGATTACAATTTCATTAAATTAAATTAAAATTAAACATCTAATAATAATTATATAAAATTCTAAATTAAACATCACTATGTCACTCTTTTATGTCAGTATTAAAATATAAATCTACATGATGTTTATCTTCACGCTATCAATATTCAAATATTCAAAAATTTGCTACTGGCATGTAAATATTATTTTCAAAGGTTGTCTAGAGCTAGACATGGGTTTCAGCTGAAATAAGGGATCGTGACGAAGCGTTTCAATCATATATCACTTTCTCCGACAACATTCATACCGAAAGGAGGTTATTGTAAACAATTTTCTTCGCGATGGAACTAATACGAGTAGTGGTGGATCTGCCCCGAGCGAATCCTACTCACTAGATTCAACCCCTGAATATTACACGATCTATTTGTAGGGTACCGTTTATCCGTATAAAACAATATCATTTCACGTGTATTTAAACGCCTATCAGTTTTTTTAAAATGCATCATTGTACAATTTAGATATCTTTTTCTTCATCACGTTCTTAAAGGATTTTTGAAAATTCAACCCCAATAGCTTTCGAAATAATACTCATTTTAGGGTGCCTCAATAACCAATCATCATTCGATCATTGAATGATAAACAAAAATAAAAAAGTCAAGAGAACCAGAATAATTATTTTTATGATAAGTCCCTTATAAAGGTTGGTTATAGTGAAAAATACAATATAAAAAAACGTAACTTAGTATCGCGATAATACAATGTCTGTAAAGTAAAAAAAATGCAATTTATATAAGGAAAAACTGTGTCTTAAAATGTCCTAGATACATTTGCAGTACGGAACAGTACATGTGAGCACGACTCACACTCGACAACTTTTTTATTATTTCTTGAAGTGAATAAGACGCGTGGAAGTAAATAAGAAATCCCCCGATATCGATAAAAGCACGCCCCTCTCCTCCGCTCACAATAGACCTTTTAATGCACAAAACGTTCTGGAATTGAAAATGCTGAACGAATTCAATATTTCATGCAAATTCTTAATATTACCGTCGAAACTCCAGTTTCTACCCTTTTTTAGTCTAACTATAGCCGCTTTGAACTACAACCAATTTATTCGATGGGCCCTTGACCGAATCTTGGACGTATTACATATTTTTTAAACCCTATTTTTGAATCATTCTTTCTGCAAAATGTTTATCTAATTGGTTTTGTAGTAATGTGGATTTGTTAATGCCCATTGCATTAACACCCACTACCCACTTCAAAAACTATTTTTACATGTGGTCCCATTTTTCTGTTTCGTCATAAATCTATAGATTTTTTGGTTAAATTTCATAATTTAAATAGCATAAAATCATCTTAAATTATCAAATTTAATTGATTCATGGCAGGGCTGGATTTATAACCTTAAAAGATTATATTAGTATTAAAAGAATTTCAGAATAATCCTCAATATTTTCTAAAATAATTGATGTTCGTACTAGAAAACCTTATAAACGCTCTACTGTAAGCGAGACTGAATACTACCGATCTATCGCTATTCCTGATATATCCCCGATATACCCCATTATTCCCGATAGGAAAAGCGCTTACAGCATCATGTGAGGGCCCCTGCTCTTTAGTGCTGAGATACCCACTTATGATGAAAGTATATTGAATTTTTCTATACAAACATCCTACCATGTTGTGAATAACTCGAAGCTCTATCCTTGTGTGTGTGAATAAGATGCTATGTACTAGTGAACAGTGATTGATGAATCTCTTTTATACGTATATACGTTTATACAAGTTGTATAATCCGTTTTATGGGGTTGGATTGGATTAGATAAAGAAAGTACCTATATGACATAAGTACCTACTGTAATAAAAGTTAGCAGATTCTCATAGATACATTTTATAAGTAATAAGATGGACTTGTTTAAGAATAATCTGGAAAATTGCGTCTTTAGTCTTTAGATTTGCTTTTTTTTATGTTTTTAGCAGGCAAACGAGCAGACGGGTCACCTGATGGTAAGTGATCACCGCCGCCCATGGACATTAGCAAAAAATTAAAAATCATTTAAAAATCACGTGTCCAATTGAAAAATATTCCGTACATCCGAAATTTGAAGACTATTCGTAATACGATAAGATGTTGTGACTTTCCTGAAGCATGCTATAAAAGTGTTCTCATGTCTCATAATTATTGTATGATTCCGGAATACAATACGGAATACAAATCGGAATAACAATTAATGCCTGGCCGCTACCCAAGAAATAGAGCCAAGACAACGCCTGTTACTAAGTAAGTTATCAAATTACCAAGTATGGTGAGACAGTCTCAGTTCTATTATAACTCAAGTTGTTTTCAACATAAAACCGATGACACGTTAGTTTCACACAAGAATGTTTCCGTTGGGATCATTTTATCAGCAAGCGATGTTAGGTAATATTAGAAAGACGCTTAGGCTAGATGGGCGGGGAAGGCCTTAGTTTTGAGCTCATAAATAATTCAACAGACAACCAAGTGCTAGTAAGTATTCAAAGAGAATACGAGGTCATAGATTTTTAATTATTATGTTGCAATACATGATTAAATTAGATGCCAAAAGGTTCTTTTACTACAGATGTTTTCATTAAGAAAACGGGTTAATAGTGCGTGTTTCCTACTAATGACGACCCTGTAGCCTAGTCGGTAGCGACCCTGCATACTAAGCGAAGGATCCCGGGTTCGATTCCCGGCCGGCGCAGATTTTATGTGACAGATAAATATTTGTACTCGGGTGCAGGGTGTTATTGTAATGTGTTGTATGTGTCGTCCATGCCACCCGCGACACAGGTAAAAACCTACTGCGGGGGTATGAGTGTGTAAGCGTTTATATTTATAATAGGTAATGCATTACTACCGTTCGTTCGGTGCTTATCGGGTCTCTTTCGGCATACCTAGTGTATGCGCGAACCAGCGTTAATTACCACTGATAGATCGGCACTGGTAGCATGTTTTCTACGTGAATACGCCCTAATTTATGAAGTAACTTGTAGATTACTTATGGAAAATCTGATAAATAAATAATATCAAATTAACAACAGGCTCGTAATATAATTTGGTCCCATCACTCATTGTCCGCGGAAAATTCTTCCCTTATTATTTTTATTGGTTCATTCGTTCGCGACTTCACTAATTTAGATGATTAATGCGTCCTTTGCGGGTTCCGCACAAATGACGACGAGGGCCCTAATTATAAATAATGAATGGATAAGATGGATGAGACCATAATCATTATTTAATTAGGATCTATACGTTAGAGAAATTAATATTCGGATACGATATTCACTCTTACTTTCGGCAGTATATCTAAGCAACCACTTATAAAATGGTGTTGTAAAAACAGATTTTTTGTCGCTTCCTATTGGCAACGCGTTGCTGACGCTCAAGAGTAAGGGTTACCACATAGCTTCTCCATTCGTCGTAAATAATGCACGGCGTTTATCACCGCATTTATTATTACACTATGCAATACCTAACAGATCATTTTATGCACCGTATTGTAACGTCCTATTTTTTGGTTTATGATATTGATTGATTAACCAGAAACCTGATCCAGCTCAGAATCCATGTCAAAAACCTTCGTCGCTTCTCAAACTAGGTCTTTTTGTAGTCCGTGGTAAATGGTTAAAAAGAAGTTGTGTACTCAAGCCGTATCCGATACTTTTTCGTTGCAAGTCAAGAGCCCTTGTTCTAAGATCCGTCCTCATTTGTAAACAGATACTGGGGCCAGGAACAACGTGATCCGAATATTTTTTATGATGTTTTCGTCTCTTTTTTGTTGGACAATATTCATTGACATTCGCATAGGTACTTGGTATTATCAAATTACTGGGATCAGCTCCTTTCTCAAAACAGAAGAGTTACCTCTTGTACCAAGTAAGTACCAAGTGGGGGGAGTTATTAGGTTACTTTAACTTTAAATATCTTCCTGCTTCGCAAAGAAATAAAATTCGCAAATAGGACCATCAGCCATTGAAGTATTATTACTAGCGTATAGAATGGACACCGCGAACACAATGTATGTTCCAATGCATTGGCGCCGCGCGGCTTCAATTGCCAATAGATTCGTTCGATTTTGAAAGGAGAACGGGGGCTCAATTTTGAAAATAGAACCTTCCGGCGGGGACACACATTTTGTTCGAGATGTCTATTCTATGACATTATACATCAATGCCATCAGCTGATTTATCTTTTATTTTCTTTCCATTCTATTCTGTTGCAATCTTTTTGTATTGACAACTACTTAACTATAAATAGTGTATATCTAAATTATATATCATATTATATTTTACCATAACACTTCCATAATGAGATACGCAATGGAAGCGTGAGCCAATACTTAGTTTTGCTGAAACTTCTAACTGGGTCGTGTTGGAAGAGCCCAGATAATGTCAGAGCTTCAGCAGGAATCTGAAACTTTATGCAAGGAACTTTAAAATCCCCTGTTCGCCCACAAATCGGAGCTGTTCAGAACTATCCCGAGTTGGCCTTCAACTATTCTTAGTCGGTGACAGGACTTAGCGGTAATTTGATTAGTTAAAAGTTGGTACTGACGCCGCGTTTACAATGAAAGCGGACAGCGGGAGCGAGATGGTGGAAGCTTGACAATTACCGGTGAGGTAATCGAAACGGGCATCCATCTACCAGCGTTCGGTGTTACGTTGCCAGATTAAAACACTCTAACCTCTGATGTCTTATTATTATCCTTTAGATCATCCCTTTGATACCTGGTATCTTCAGATCAAATCTTTTCAAAATCAGGGAATAGCGCTTCAAATAAAAATAAATAAATAGATTATAGAAAGGTTTGTTTCATTCACACTCACATTATTCATTATGAGTAACACTCACATTATTATGCACTACAATTGAATGGGTTCCTTCTAGGAGGTAAATATGGGGAAACGAAACGAGACTTTTAAGAAGAAAAAAATATCTTTGACATAAATATTAAATTGGGCTCCTTCTAAGAATAGAATTTCACTCGAGTCAGTTTGATCGACACGATAGTAGACATGGTATATCATATACCATGTAATATCTCTGTAACACCTTCGCTATCTACTTCAAGTCATAATCTAGAACAGCTGCATTAAAATAATGTACACTATTCAACCATAAAGTCCGCCATTCCTTCCTTTTCGCTTTCCGCTTCCAATAGTATCGTAGCTTTATACATAGCTACATAGTTGTACGTAAGTAGTTGGTCCATTGGAAAACCGCGGAATAATCCATGGTAACATTGCATAATTTAAAATAACATTGAAATTAAAGTAAGCTCCCTGTTGGTTTTTTAAAACGTTTTCTTTTTTCTAATTGTCCACATAACTTTAATTTTTCTTTATTAAGAACCTTTTCTTGACACTAACAAACGCAACAAAAAAAGAAGTAGCGAAGTCCGTCCAGTCGTCCTCGAGTTTTGCGCTTAGCAACGTATTTGGCGATTCATTTTTATTTATACAGATATACTGATGAAAGTTAAAGTTAGATATAACGTTTGCTAAGCCACAACTGTTTATGAGTAGTTGGTTAGATAATGTCAAGCTTGCATTTCTGTATTTGACGTGTACCCACATTAAGTTTAGGTTGAACAAAAAAATTGCAAAAAGAAAAACATTTATTCGAGCTTTATAATTACAGCAATAGAAAGAGTACTGCAGGTTATCTTTACAACTGTTTCAGAGTTAAACTGATGTCTCGGGTAACCGTAACTAATTTGTAACAAAATGTTTATTTTAATACCATTCCAGACCATGGGCTACACATGAAACATTTTGTATATTATAGCAATACCCACTACACAATTTGCACATTTACTATCGTATATATTTTTTATCATATTTATAACATAATTATGTATCACAATCGTATATATTTTATATTTATATTATAATGATTGTATCGTATTTATTTTATTTGCTTGTTTTCGTCATACTTATAAAAATGAGAGATGTACAATGTTAATGCACCTTAATACGCATCCGTAATTAAAATTAAAATTACAAATAGATTAATTTTAAGACTTAGATCTTAGTAATTAGTAGACTTACGCCCCAACTCAGAGTCACTAACGGTTACTTAAATCGCTCCTTAGTCAAGAATCACCATACAAATTCTTTAATAAAGAGCGATTAAAGTAACCGTTAGTGACTCTGAGTTGGGGCCTTAGTAATTTTGTGGATGATCCTATAAATAAATAAATAAATAAATATACGACGTATACTTAATATTTTTTTCGATGCGATAGTAGGGTACGGGTATTTTATCTCTCATTAGTAACCCGTTTCAAAACCTTCATCGTACGTTTACCCGCACACGAAAGAATTGAGTCTTCTTTGTCAGGTAAATGTCAGCTTTGTCCCATTTTATTACAGAAATTTTATTAAGAAAGGTCGGTTTTCTAGTTCTATGAATCAACGCCTACTCAACAAAATATCTATGATAACTTTAATATTGAATGTACTTACAAATTCCTCCCTTTTGTTTTTTTTTATAAAAAGTACTTTGTTAGGTACAAATACTTGAGAATATTACATAGATAAGTGGATCAATTGGTTGTGGATGTTACACACTGTTCTGCGTAGTCCCCTTAACGGTAGTATTAAAAGGTAAAATTTATTTTGTGGCGTGGTAGCAATATACGCTAAAGTGTCAAAAGTGAAAATGGGCGCACATCCATTTAGAAGTGAGTGTTCGCTGGACTTCTACAACCGATATTTCAACAGTGTTATTAAAAATCAATGAAACTTGTGTTACTGCTATTCTTATAATACCCAAAACTTATATAAATAATGTAAGGTGTTTTCACAAAATATCTGAATTCGAGATTTATCACCCCATTTGTCATCGCATAGTGAAATATCGAGCATGGCTTTCACTCTTAACTCCTTGAGCAAATTATGCATTACATTGAGCTCATACTAATATCTCCGTTTATACAACGCTTCTGTGGCTATAAAGCAATTATACAATACTGCATTTCAAATAACGGTATCACTGTAAGATAATTCAAACAGAGTAACATTACTAAACATTATTTAAAACACTTGCCAGCTCCCAGACAGAACATAAAATTCTTGAAACAAGTGTTCTTTTAAATGAAACTGTCTCTATAAATTTCGCTGAGTTTTGTTTATTAAATTTAAATGGTTTCTCACTACCAGTTATTTATACGAGGAGGCGAACACATCAAGTATTCATTACAAGTTGTTCTAGTTTTATTTTTCACTCGTATAAAACCTTAAAGCCAATATACAAACATTAATACAACACTAAAAGTTTTGATATTCACATGTGTTCTGAGCCTACTCTTAAAACAAATCTATTTGAACAGTGTTACTGATGCCAAATAAAAATCTATCGTGTTTACAGAATTATTGTTTGACTAAAATGTATCGTGCACAAATCTTCAAATAAAACTAAACCATAAATAGGCTCAGAAAGTACAACTCAATGTTGGTATATAATTAATTCAAAATATTAAAAATCTGTACATTAATACGTGATTGACAAGCCTTTGCGGTGTACAATTTAAGAATACCTAATGCACGCACGTAGATATGTTACATTTCATAGGTATGATTAAACTTTGTTATGGAGAAGAACTGCAGATTATTTTTATATGTAATTTAAGTGACAAATGCATATTATTTTGCAGAAACAAAATATTAATGAATTTCAATGTGAAAGTAACACTTTGACAATATAAAATAACGCAATTCGACCTCAGAGCGCGTATCTCGTTACATTATGACTATATATGTAACTATCTTTATGAACTTTGTTTTATCGCGCAGTAAATTCTTCACGAACCCTGCTCGCTTATCAAACCATCCCCATTCTACGTTAGTGCATCGATCCTCATACAGATAATAATACTCGTACCACTTGCGTGCTTATCACGCGCTTATACGAATCTGTTCAAATATTAGCTTTTGTCATGTCAATCGTATATGATTTTTATGTACCTAAATAGCCGAACAGAAAAAAAAACTTAACAGGAAGCCACCTAATGATGTGGTCATCGTTGCCCATGGAAATAAGTATCACCGATTGTATAGGGATCACTGATGAGTTTCCGACCGAGATATGACAGAGATAAATAAGACACTGGCTCCGCAGTAAGAAAGTATTCTCAATCAATCACTTATCATTGCTGTGCGAGTTCAAGAGTTCATAATATTCATAAGTAACTATGTGATATTATAATTAAAAGCGGATTCGAAACACCGTTGCGGACTTTCCTCATCAGAGCGACCATTGGATGCAAAAGCCCGGTCATGGTAAACCTTAGAACAAGCTATCATTATTGAATGCGCATGACGGCCTCACCGTGAATCTCCAGTGAAAGCACAGAAGAAATAATAGAACCTACTTATAATTTTATTAGTACGTTGTTAGTGTAATAGCCCGTACACACGTATTAAGCAGTTAACTAAATTTTAAGTGAATAATTTTTAGTGTGCGTCCACACGTAATAATGTAGTAAAACTCTTTAGTTCATACAATTCTACTTAACTGTTTTCTCACGCGTGAAAACGTCATGTATGTTGATTGTCGTCTGCTGAAGAATTTCCTTGTCTCTGTGTTAGTGATCCATGCACTGGGTCGTTCTGAGATTAAAATTATACATAAATATTATGTGCCACATTAAGGGTACAGTAACTCGTCAAATGTATTGTATTTATTACGCCATTATATACATCTGTGTTAGGTTCAGCCGTGCTTTAAGGAGTTGTGCTAGAGTTACCACGGTAAAATTAAAAGTGGGACAGGTCGGGTTTCCTTTAACAATGTGAAAGGTAAAACTCTAACTATCATGCTGGCCAAGTTAAAAAACATTCTTTGCTCATCTTTAAAAGCGTAACGGGGAGAACTATTTATATGCAATAATTCTCTTGAAATTTTCTTTATTAATATTTTATATTATGATGGCTCTCTAATATAGTAAAAAACAAATAGTCGCAACATGACTCTGTCTCTCATTTCCTATTAATGAAGATTGACGTTCACACGTTCGTTTATCACTGCTATAAGATTTATCGTATGAAATGATATTTATTAGGTCGTAGAAATCTGTAAGTATAACACTTATTACAACTCTATATTACATATTATAATATTGGAATGGATGTGCAATTATCTGAAATGACTATAAATTATGTTGGTGATTGTCATATTATGTCAAGGCTCAAAACACTTGGGACTCGGGAACCGAGTATAATATTATATTTTTCAGTTACTTTATATTACTCTTTTTATTTTTTGGAACGAAGTTCCTTATCGCGCGTTGCGAAAGGGGGCTAGGCGGAAAATTTGTTAACGACACTTTTTGCCGGTAACGACACTTTTTGCCGTCGTATTTTTTTTACATAGAAAGCAAGACTACACCCGGATGGAACGAAGTTCCTTGCAGTCAGTACTAGGATAGCAAAAACATGAAGCAAGTGTGCCAAAACAAATTTAAGGTATTAAATTTCTCACGAAATTTCAAGGAACAAGGAACTTCGTTCCATCCGGGTGCCCCTTGAAACCTCTCAAGTTTTTTTTATTTATTCTTTATTCAATATTAAATTACGGTACAATTGGCGAGCTTAATTTTTCTTTTTATTAACATTTTTTCATTAAATTAAAACAGTACCAAAACAAAATGAAGTTTTTCCGCGGAAACTCCAAGTGGCTGGTTACCCGAGCTCAATATGACCACGCCCCGTATAAATTATCTGCTGCGCTTGCACGGTATAAGTATTAGAACGCAGTTTATGGCCCCATATTTTACCCGCACCCGCTATTTGTTAGACGCATAGATTGGCGTAAATATTTTACATGGTTACTCACATAAAGATTTTAAGTTCAAGGAAAAAATACTTAAATACACTCTTTTGTGCACAAGTTGATACACGGATTCACGACATTTATTTTGTACACCGATATTTCAACCCAGTTCCATGGATTGTGGTCATGGATGACTGTGATAGCGAAACTTTTGACAGGATGTCAGATGACATTTGACACTAGTACCTATGTCTATCAACTTACAGTCTAGTTCATTTTTGCGTTTTGTTAACCATAATTATACAGCACACTACACCAACCACATCTTGTCGCACAGAACTGTACATTTGGGATTTATATAGACTAACCACTGGATTCCATGTTTGGCATAATTTACTTACAAATACAAAGAAATAAATTACGTTGAATATACTTGGATTCTAAGAAATGATCTTTAATTTACAAATCTCAATGTTGAGAAAAAAACTGAGACAAGTTATTTTGTGAATTCAAATCCAACATAATTGATACACTTATGCAAGTCCATTTTCTTACGCAGCAGAAGAATCACCTACCGGATGCCAAAGAAAAGATGTAAAAAGTTCGTGCGTCCGTGGACATCAGAAACACCTAAAGCTTCATCGATGAGTTGCCGGGATCTACATTATGTTTTTGACTCACTGTCAGCTGAACGTGTAGAGTAGCTATATAGAATAAAAACGCTTCAAACACAATTTTACGCTATCCTAATGTATTTCAATTACTTATTAAATTGTGTATTTGTTAAGTTTCATTTGTGTATATCAATGCCAATCGCAATTCAGGGAAGTTAAGCGGTGTAAGATTTATTTATTTGGCGAAAGAAAAGAAACATTTCTACAGGCTCCTGTCGTCAATAATCCATTTACATGACAAGCTTTCTTCAACGGCAACCTCTATTAGCAAAGTTACACAACTTGTCACGAAAAGGGGATTTTTCACAAATCTGACAGGTGACTTAAATATTTCCTCTGATAAGGGTTTAGCAACTTTCATGGGGAAATTTATAGAAGTTTGGAAATTCTTACGACGTTCGCGACATCGGAGATCGAAAACAAAACTGTCACAAGAAATTAATATCAGTTATTAAGTTAACGTGGACATTTTTGTACTTCATTACCTTTTTTTTTTTTTTTTTTTTGTTTCGGGGGGGAAAATGCATTACGCATACCACCCGGGCGCAGGGGGTACCCGAGTGGTTATGTGGGACTCCCGTATAGGCTAATGAGACCCACGGTATACCCACTAAAAACCCCCCCATCTTCCACCTCGCCGCCTTGTGACGGGGTTACGGGAACGCTTCCGCACACATCCGCGACCCCGCCGGCGGCAGCCGCCCACAAGCGGCTCCATCCCGGAAGCCCGAAGGCCCTCCACGATGGGCGCACCAGATGGTAATGTGCGCCTCCCTCCTCGGCCTCCACCAGTACCGTAGCAGACTCCCCCCGAGTCTGCTACTAGGAGGCCATGGGTACCAGATAACTGGTACCCGGTGGAAGATCAGGTCTGTGGTTCTTCCACCGACCACACCTCGGCCGCAGAGGATAGGGCAAGCGGCGCACCGCAATACCGACATGCCTCTTCCTCTGCGGCCCCACCAGTGCCGTTTCGACGGAACGGCCCCGCCAGCTCGCAGGGGGTAGGGAGAGTGGCGCACCGTAATACCAACACGCCTCTCCCCCTGCGATCCCTCCACGGCCGCAGAAGATAGGGAGAACCTCCTCTTCTTCTGCGGTCCCACCTCCAAGCGCATCCGCAGCGGACTTGTGCAGTCCACCGGGAGCGCCCTCCTCGGGCCAGCCGGCGACCCAAACAGGCCGGCCCTGGTTGCCTCTTAGCTTCACCGTGGGTGACCAGTCCACGGTTACTAAGCCCCCCCGCCACGACAAGGCGGGCAACCCCTGGGGGGGGGGTTGTACTTCATTACCTGATTCTAGTTTGGTCAACCCGTGAACGATTTTTAACCGACTTCAAAAAAAGGAGGAGGTTCTCAATTCGACTGTATTTTTTTTTAATGTTTGTTACCTCAGAACTTTGGACTGAGCGAACCGATTTTGATGATTCTTTTTTTAATCGAAAGCTGGTGGCTGTCATGTGGTCCCACATAAATTTTATTGAGATCTGACAATGGCATCCATTAGAAAACCACATAAGTCGTAAATTTGTGTTAAGATGTGCGCGACAAATTGACGAATAACTCAATATCACGCCAACCGATTTCGATGATTCTTTTTTTAATCGAAAGCAGGTGCTTGACATGTGGTCCCACATAAATTTGAACGAGATCTGACTAGTAGTTTTTGAGAATTTGAAGTCGGTTATTTTTTGTTAGTAAAATTTAGATTATGTGACCCTGCTTACGAAGCGGGTTTGAATCCCGGCCTGCACAAACGTTAATGTTACAGATAAACATTGGAGTTGTCCATGCCACGTGCGCCACAGTGAATCCTAGTGTGGGCGTATAAGGGTTAAATTAAGCGTTTATTTTCTTTGTTAGTAGTTAGTAGAGACATGAGGATACGGGTGACCCCGTGGCCCTCGGCTACACGTGACTAAATATACAGACTATACAGTGCTTGTAAAGAAGCGATAAACCTATGACGTGACTCGTTGACTTTATAATCTGTTAATTAAAGTAAGGTAAAAATAATGTCTTTTAGATATGGTGATCTCTAAAAAGATTTTTAACCTTCAATTGATCACTGAAACTGATTAAAAATCGAAATATGAATACCTACATTTTAGATGTTAACACTTCGTAGCAGGAAGTAACCAAGAAGTAATTCGAATAATTAAGATACCTATAACATTATTACTAAACATTTAGCAGGTAAATTAATGCGGTTGTTCTTGAGAACGACGAGGAAACTTCTGGAAGGATTTTAACTTAATAAGTTGTACATTGAAGACAGAATTTGATCTTCAACTGGAATTAAGGGAACCCTTTGACTTAACACTGACAATTTGAATATTTGATCACTTTGAAGTGATTTCAATTTACGTTAATTTAGCTTTTGAAAATGTATGTCATTTGTTATTACTAACTGGGTAAAAGTTAGATGTTATGCATGCTTTGGCTGCCTTCTGTTAAAAATATGCAAATTTTACGTTTTTAGGGTTCCGTAGCCGAATGGCAAAAAACGGAACCCTTATGGATTCGTCATGTCTGTCCGTCTGTCTATCTGTCTGTCTGTCTGTCCGTCCGTATGTCACAGCCACTTTTTTCCGAAACTATAAGAGCTATACCATTGAAACTTGGTAAGTAGATGTATTCTGTGAACCGCATTAAGATTTTCACACAAAAATATAAAAAAAAACAATAAATTTTGGGGGTTCCCCATACATAGAACTGAAACTCAAAAATGTTTTTTTCATCAAACCCATACGTGTATCTATGAATAGGTCTTCAAAAATGATATTGAGGTTTCGAATATCATTTTTTTCTAAACTGAATAGTTTGCGCGAGAGACACTTCCAAAGTGGTCAAATGTGTATCCCCCCCCCCCCCGTAACTTCTAAAATAAGGGAACGATAAAACTGAAAAAAATATATGATGTACATTACTAAGCAAACTTCCAACGAAAATTGGTTTGAATGAGATCTAGTAAGTAGTTTTTTTTTAATACGTCATAAATCGTAAACCGCAAAAAAACCGATCAAAGTTACAACTTACAACTAACTACAAGAACTTTTATATTATGTTACTTGCTGCTACGGAACCCTTCATGGGCGAGTCCGACTCGCACTTGGCCGCTTTTTAATCTCGTCAATAGTCTGATAACTTTGAATAAAAATATTTTACAATTATTTTCTTATTCCTTTTGCAGTATTAGTATTGTTACAGTAGGTATTTAGCTATTAAACTTATTAGCAATTCTTATTATTATTCTTTTATTCGCTTACTTGTGCTTTTGTACTCAAGCATTAACTTATTTTGAATATGAAAAATCTAGTTTTATTGTTGCCTTATGTACCTATAAAAATATTTTGTGCTTGTATTTTAAAAAATGGAATAAATAAACAAGTCAATTACCTTTTGGCAACGCGTTTTGAATCAAATCTCGTGGAATTAATAGGGTTTTATGTTTTTTAACTTTGTCCCGGAAACATTAATGGCGGAGATAAAAATGAAAAAGCGATTAATGCCTATTTGATGTCAATATCTAAACCAGTAAACATATTTGGCAGAGATGGAAATCAGAGATCTCTTGTTTCAGAGAGTCAACGAATTAGTGGCCAACATCAAATGACAAGAAACAACCATCTTACTAACTGGTATCTTTTTTTTTTTTACTTACAATAAGTTAATGCTTGACCACAATCCCACCTGATGGTAAGTGGAGATGTGGTCCAGGATGTTGAGCGCACTAACTTAATAAAAGCCTATTCACTCTTTTCTTAAAAACATCCACGTCATAGGTGGGTGGGAACGCAGACGCAGCCAAGCTGTTCCAATCCTTCGCGGCGCGCACAATGAATGACGACGCAAACCGCCTCGTCCGTACCGGTGGGATGTTCACCACGAAAGGGTGGATACCCGCCGTGCGTCGTGACGTTCGATGGAGGAACGGGGAAGGGGGAATTAATTCAAATAATTCCTGCGCACACTCTCCAAAATGTGCCCTATAGAAAACCGAGAGGCTGGCTACTCTGCGCCTGTGCTCGAGGCTTTGCAGATTGGTCTTAACCAAATCTGAGTCACCAATGAGCCTCTTCGCACGCCTCTCCATCGAATCCAAAGCAGAAAGGTAACATTTGGCTGCACCTGCCCAAATATGAGAACAGTACTCCACACACGGCCGAACCTGAGCTTTGTATAGCGTTAACAGTTGCTTTGGTGTGAAGTACCGCCGGACCTTCGCGAGGACGCCAAGTATCCTTGCACCAACTTTAACTTTGGATTCGATGAACCGCCCAAAGTTAAGCGTATCTTTTAAAACTAAAAAATTCTACTAATATTATAAAGGTGAAAGTTTGTAAGGATACAAACATAGGATATATATTAAATAGATCTCGCCCACGAAAACCCATACGGCTTAAAATGGGCGACTCACTTGTCCTGATATATGAACGCTATGGTGTCTACGGAATGGGTTGTTGCAGTCCCCTCACTCAACTTAACATTCCATTTGTAATGCCTATCGGAATTATACCTACATTCTCTAAGTTCTTCGTTGAGGGTGTTGACCTGTTGAAGATTGCTGTTTTCTTTATCAAACAGTTTAATCTCGGCGACGTCAACAATCGTAACTATTTTGCCGATTGCAGATACCAGTTATAACTTCTTAGCTTAGTTTCCACCGAAGCAGCAAACTCAACCGGAGTGCATCTCTCGATCCAAGCCAAACATTGGTTGGTTGGCTGGAGTTCAGACATTTAGGCAAGTATCCCAACAGTTCCAATTAGCTCAAATACAAATTCATCTGTCCCATCTAACTCATCTGGCTCGCAAAGTTAAGCTGTGTGGCAAGACGGAACAAGACACGACATTCCAATTACGCGCTGAGAACTGTACCGAGAGCAAACGCAAGACGTTTCTCGGAACTCGGACAATGTAACAGACACTGTCTATTAGTAGAACATACATCGTGTGAAGCCGAGGCTTAATTTAAGGGCTTTCCTAGCGAACCGC
The DNA here is from genome assembly GCA_911387775.1 of Thymelicus sylvestris. Lineage (NCBI taxonomy): Eukaryota > Metazoa > Arthropoda > Insecta > Lepidoptera > Hesperiidae > Thymelicus > Thymelicus sylvestris. The sequence goes on from OU426893.1 coordinate 1,066,721, forward strand.
CACGGTATAATGCCATCGTATAATAATATGTCCATTTTATTCTTATTGGTCTCGTGTTTTCTTATACAAAACTAGTTGGATCCACTTTATTAACCTCAACCTTTGAAACATGGAAGTCCTTAAACATTTTTGTCTGTAACATTCTCCCATACAATTACCGACTGCGCCCGAAGATTTTTACGAGTGATTATGACTTATAGATGAATAACAAAAGCCTTAAAAAGTATTGAGAAACACTACTCTTAAACTCCATGCACAATAATTTCTTGGTGTCCCGGCGACATAGACATGAGACAATTAGGGTTACGTTATGTCGATGTTTTGTCTCTCTCTGAATCTAAGCAATCTCTGAATCCTAATTCAGCAATTTCCTGGCATTTTGGATCGGTGTTTGGTATGGTGGTGTTTTTGTTTTATTAATTCTATACACAATCATTATCAAAACATTTCTTTATAAATTAAATTTCTACTCTAGCCAAAAATTGAACCCAGATTACATTATGAAAGCAGATTTATTCAGGCCCGCACGAATTCGGTTACAGTTATCTAATAAATTTGATCATCAGATTTTATGGATAATTTCAGGAACGGATATTAGATATTTTAATATTGTCAGGGCAAACAAATAATTAAATACAACGTTACAATTTTAATTTATTTCTAGATTATTATTGGTATAACTATCGTAGAAAATACAATAAACCTTAAAAGTGCGTATTCTGGTTACAAAACTAAAAAAAATTAAACTATATAGGTAGTCAGTCACCTATAATACAATATTTTACAGTTATCATTAATTTTTTGTTTGTTTAATGTGTTAATTAATGTACTATTTAAGAATTTATGCACGTAAGAGACTGAGATTTGATATAGTTAATAGTATCAGGCGTTACTTTGCGGAAATCCATTGTTATTAAGTTAGTATTAGTCTACTTTGCAACAATCCGCGTTTAACATGTATGATGGTTTCGGGGCGAAACACGTGTTGGTGCTGGTATGTATGTTGGTATATACGTTTAATTATTGTAGTGCATATTTCCGTTGTGGGAGGGAGGGAGGTGCCACGCATGTTTTAAAGTATATACCATCATACATGTTAAACGCGGATTGTTGCAAAGTAGACTAATACTAACTTAATGAGATTTGATAATTTTAAAGTTTAAATGGATACTCTATAGATTCATTTAAACGATATTAATTCAATATATTATTATGATTATGTTATGAATGTGCACAAATACATTCATTTGCCGAAATAACATTAAAAATTTCTACGTGAAGCACAACAGTACCAAATTGAATAACAGTACTATTTTGTACTAATAAGTCTTCTGTGATACCAGTCGACTTTACCTCATAGCGGGTCCATAGTTATTATTAATCAAAATATAATATACTTTATCGGAATTGCCCCAGAGAACGGTAATTTATTGCATAGTTTTATATGTGTGTGGGCTCGTAATAACTCCAACTGTATCAAAGCAACCGATTCCAATAACGTATTTCTATTTGGAATTATTTACAGCCGCTACTGTAATTAACTCACTGATTGTATTGAGTCGTCATATTAAATAGTTCTCTAGTGACTAAAGTCAGTTGTAAAATTATCTAAATGACTCGTTTTAATTCAGGGATTTTGAGTTGGTTCAGTAGTTTTTACGTAAAAGAGTAACTAACATCCAAACAAACTTTACATGTATAATCTAAATTTTACTAACAAAAAATAACCGACTTCAAATTCTCAAAAACTACTTGTCAGATCTCGTTCAAATTTATGTGGGACCACATGACAAGCACCAGCTTTCTATTAAAAAAAGAATCATCGAAATCGGTTGACGTGATATTGAGTTATTCGTCAATTTGTCGCGCACATCTTAACACAAATTTACGTAGTTTTCTCATGGATGCCATTGTCAGATCTCAATAAAATTTATGTGGGACCACATAACAGCCATCAGCTTTCGATTAAAAAAAGAATTATCAAAATCAGTTTGCACAGTCCAAAGTTCTGAGGTAACAAACATAATAAAAAATACAGTCGAATTGAGAACCTCCTCCTTTTTTTGAAGTCGGTTAACAATAGTAAGATTAGGAGTCTTAGATTCGTTCATTATCGGCGTTCCCGTAACTCTTTATCACAAGCATTGACAAAAAAGGCATTGACATTGACATTGTTCAACATGCAACCACATAAAAACGATATGTAGGTAGTACGCAATCACCTGCAGAGAAAAGTAACCCATCTTTTACTGTGTGTTTAATAAGAGATGGATTAATTTTCTTTGCAGGTGACTGTACCTGATGAATCGAATAACATCTTTTTTCTTAGGTAAATTGCTCACAAACGAGCGAATAATACCACAAAAAAGAAATTGGTTCTCAAGCCACTCTGCGACTATTATTCAGAAAAATATTAATTTTCTTTTATATTCTTTAACTTGTCCAACAACTTAAAATTTGGAGTGGATTTGGGAATTCGAGACGAGGTTTAGAATTTACGAATACCTGCAAAAAAAATGTTAAAAAGTATTGTTCGATACAAAAATCTTCTTCATCTCTCTTGTAATCTTTGTTATGACCTATAGTATAAAATTCCTCGCTGCTTTAATTAAATTATTCCCTCAAATAAAGTTCCCTTTTTTCTCACTTAATATGTAAAATATCCTTACATTTAATATAGAACATTGTAGTCTACACCAAAAATATGTATATACCTATTATTTGAACTTAAAGTTATCCTTAAAGATTTCATCCGAAAGGAGTGAGCGCGTAAAAGTTTGAACTTCTAGATTCCATTTCTATTCCCGTTCGAATTACTTTAAACTATTTTGCGCTACCATTGATGAAATGAGTGCTCAGATACGGATGAACTTCACAGACATTTCCCGTTGAGTTCGTTTTTGCAAACGGTCGAGGTGAAGAGACTGAAATGGATTAGTGTGGTAATGCCCTCTGCTATTGGAGGTTACTCGTAACTTAGAATGGATTAATAGTTTTACGAAACTTTTTTTTTCTGGCTTGCTTCAACCTTTCACCCTAGTATAGGACCATTGTTTTTGGATAAATACATTTTTATTATATTTGACGACCCGTGTGGCGCAATGGTTACCATGCCGGATCGCTGCACCAAGAGATCGATTCCCAGCGAGACGGAAATTTGAATGATGAGTTTGAATTTCTGTTCTCGGTCTGGGTGTGAATGTCCTTCTCTAGTGTGTTGTCCATGGCACCCACGACACAGGGAATCCTAGTGTGGGGCTATGAGTGTGAAGCGTTATTATTTTTATCATACTCCTTTATTACTTTCTATAGACAACGTCCCAAAAATGTTTTAATCATTAATCAAGTATGTAACTAATAGAAAAGACCTGCTAAAAGATTTTAGATTCTATTTCCGGCCAACGCTGCCAGACTTCAATGTTTTTAATATCTAATTTGTGTATATTCAATCCATCCAGAACTTAATCTTTGCACCGAGTTCAAAAATCACTTCATTTCTAAACGTACAGTGTAACGCCATACATAAACAAAATGTAAGATCAAATCGGTGTCTCAAAAGCTTTAATTAAACTCGTTAACCAATGCAAAGGCAAAGAGTACCAACTTGATTTTAATTTTTAATTGCCTTTCTACACTAAAACCGTAGTAAAAAATATTTCTTTAAAAGTAACACACATTGATGACGAGGTCGGTGTAATGATATACATTTTAGCTCACTATGATGACGACACACCAATACTTTATTTTATATTATGACGTCACTATATTCACAGTTCCATTTGTGATATTAAGTTCTATTTGCAGTAGGTAATGCTTTTGGTTTTATGTTGTTTTAAAGATGGCAATGAATTTCAAATACAAGTAGGTACATATATATGCTGTTATGGTATCAGCATGTAGTTTTATTCAGTTTAATTGAATATATAATTTGTTTCATGTAAAATTTAAAGCACAAGTCTGACGAAAATTTACACATTTACATCCGGAATTACATTCGGAAAATCGGCGTACAAATATAAAGTTTAAAGCCCATGTCGTATAGGGAAATGATACAGTCGGAAAATCGGAGTATAGAATGAAGAATAATCGACTTAGGACCGATTCGTTTGCAGTTCCCTAAAAATAACATTCCGTTCCGGTCCACGCCACGCGACGCTCGGCTTCAGAGCACATAGATGAATATTGGCAGAGCTTGGAACTATTTTGCAGCATAAAAACGGCACGAATAATAATTCCATAGAGAATTTACCAATCCATACTCGATTATCATCAAAGGATTTTATTTTAAACCGCTTTTGCTTTAGAACTTGTGTTTAAAACTACGGATGTTAAAAACCCATCTTTGGAGTCGTTTCGAAGTCGACTTTCAAAGAGTTTTAAAACATTGCTAATTCACGATACTCTAGCATTTTAAAAATGATTTTTTTAAATCTTCTCAGTTGAATCAGTTTAACAGCTGATTGAACATCAATAGTTATTATGCTCGCAATGTGCATATGAATCAATTTATATAAAAACAACTTACTAATTAAAAAATTTAAAAACACTGTTTTATAGCGTCAGTCTAGGTTTGTTCTAAATTGTTACTGTGCTGTTAACCGATAAGAAAATAATATATTTAGAAATCACTGAACATTTAATAATTGCAGCCGTACATTATCAAGGCATCTCCAAAAACTTTCTTAAAACTCTACTTTTGACAACACCCCGACTGACGGATCCATTCTAATTTTGACGATGTAAACGATTGGGCGTAAATTAAATCTGCCAGCGCAAGGATTTTAACCGAGGTAATTAATTACTCCTTATTAGAAAATCTTGAAAACAGAATAACATTATCATTATTAACAGGTTTTCCTTGAGAAACTGTATCAAAATCTGTGAGCAACTTTTAAACATAACAATTCGATTGGTCTTGTTGGATTCTGTAGCGGTGATCATAAAGCGATCGCACTACATAATAATCTTTACACAATGATATAGTAAATGTCTTTGACTTTACATAAATACTTCTACTTATACTAGTTTATTACCCATATTAGACTAAAGTGAAATTGTAAATGCTGAACTGAAATTGTAAATCACAATATGCAAGTGTATAGTAATAAGATTTTCTAGCTTTCTTTGTGTCCCGCATAGTTTAAATGTCTTTGGTGTGTCAATGTCCGGCAATGGGAAGCAGTGTACATATTTTATCTACCATCTAGTCAGTCCTATAGTCTGCTCAGCTTGTCTCTATGATAACCTCTAAAGAAATAGAGAAATAAAGAGCAGTTTTTCTTATACTTTTTACTTCACAATGATTTTATTACGATCATGAGATTATTTTATAAATACAGTGGCGATTCTTTCGCATGCTGGATATAAGACGTATTAACAAGAACAATGTAGTTGGTTTAATTTTTTATTTGTTACCTAAAATATTACCTCTGCAAAATATAAAAGCATTAAGTTTTGTAGAAACGAATCTTTCTGATTACTTTATTCCAACTTTAATTTACGAAGTAGTTTGGTGACCACAAACCGACTGATGAAGAGACTCTTACCAGAGCTGTTTATGAATTAAGTTTTACTCGTAAATGTTGTTTATTAAAGGACATTTGTTTCCAAGGAATTAAGAGTTTTTGATTGATTTGTAAACTTAATAGCACATAATATTAATTAATTTTTAAAGCAAATTAAATTCTATACGTCACTGGAAAGGCAAAAATACTAAAGCGCCATTTTGGCGAAAATGAGTTATATACATCGTTGGATTGGAAAAAAGAAATCCAATCCAATGATGTATATAACTCATTTTCGCCAAAATGGCGCTTTAGTATTATTGCCTGTCCAGTGACGTATAGCTTTTTAAACTTTGTAAGAATTTGAATTAAAACAAAGTATTGTTTCAGTTTTAACCAATATTTCACATGATTATTTGAGTTATTCACATATTTATGCTACACACAAATACAATTTTTTAACCATAATCATGGACACTGTACTAAATTCAATTGCGCGTCAAACCCAGAGTTCTTTGTTGAAACTTGTAATTTGAAACAGAAATGAATGAGGATTGTTCGTGTAGATTTTATCTTATTTATCTTTTAAATTAATGAGATTTTCAACTGACGTGAATTTTTAAAGCTACACTTGCTATGATTGTCATTATTGTTTAAACAAAAGTTTCCATCCTTCTACTATTTTAAAAGAGTAAAAAATATATTTAAATAATGGAAACAGAGTTTACAAATTTTTATTTAAGTTGCTTTGTTCGTTAGTTTCTTAGTACTTACGTCCCATTTCAGAGTCACTAAATCACTCCTTAGTACAGAATTTGTACGGTGATTCTTTATTAATGATCGATGAAAGTAAGCGGTAGTGACTCTGAGTTGGGGCGTTAGCATGGATGGGTCAATTCATGCAAGCTGAATGAGAATACTTCCTCTTTTTAAGATGGAAGTTTGCATATTGCTTTATTTTGCGTTTCGATGACAATTTTTATGGTGCAAAAGCTTATTTTCTGATAGACAAAATATAAAATACAATGGAGTAGTATACGTTTGTTAAGTAAAACTGTAATATGCAAACTTATGTAAGCCGTGGGCCAATTCTCAGATATCAAGACTTGAAGGAGCGTGAAAAATGTATTCACCTAACTTACAGTCTGAGGACAGGAGGGCTATTCAGTTTTGTAACTTGACAGCGGAATCCGCGATGAGTTTCAAAATTTAAGTTCGAGTCCGAGATCTTGATATCTGATTCTCTAATCATCTGGAAGGCTATTCAGTTTTGTAACTTGACAGCGGAGTTTCAAAATTGACGTTCGAGTTCTAGGATCACTTCACTTCGCAAGTGCTTAATAGATGATTAGATAATGACATGAAGTTAGAGTTCGAGACTTCCTTCACCTCGCAAGTGTGTGCCAGATGATTAGAGAATCATATATCAAGATCTCGGACTCAAACTTCAATTTTGAAACTCATCGCGGATTCCGCTGTCAAGTTACAAAACTGAATAGCCCTTCTGGTACGCACTTGCGAGGTGAAGGGAGTCTCGAACTCTAACTACAATTTAGAAACTCATCGTGTATTCCGCTGTCAAGTTACAAAACAAAAGCGAACTTGCATCATATTGACATGTCATTATCTAAGCACTTGCGAAGTGAAGTGATCCTAGAACTCGAACGTCAATTTTGAAACTCCGCTGTCAAGTTACAAAACTGAATAGCCTTCCTGATTCTTACGATGTTGTAGGACTTGTAGGGAATATTGTAGGCAATCTGAAATTTGTTACAGCCAGACATCTTCAGTACTTAATGCCAAACATTAAAAGTGTTAAAAACGTACTTATTATACCGGAGCGCTAGTACCATATGAACATTTTCCTGGAGAAACAAAACTGTACCAGAAATATCTGGTATAAACGCTTCTTCCTCCAGCCGCACCAAGATTCCAACTCCTCAATTTCCAACTTTCCACAGAACGTGGAATTAAGGTAATTGAGTGAAATAAGTTCATAAAACAACATTACGCTATGAAATTAAGGAGCCTCAGTAATAGAGGAACTTTGGGAAGCTTTCAACGTTTATGAGAATCACTAGTGTTTGAGTAGGGTTGCTAAGTAATGAGTTTATAGAAGATATTATTTTGTTTTATATTGTTACATGAAAAAATAGATATAAACAGAATAAAAAATGTGATTCATATAACATTACATGTTATATTCATATAACATTAAATGTTATATGAAAAAAGAATATGCATAAAAATTAAGAGAATAAAAAATAAACGTAACAATATATTTTTGTAAGCATTGACAAAAGAAAAATGCAAAAAAAAATATTCGCACTGAAATACGTTTAACGTACAGAACTTTAATAACTTACTAGCTGCCCGGACAGACTTCGTTCTGTCAAAAGTTTTTATTTTGAGATGTAAACTATCCTATCTTTCAAGTTGGATCAAACTGCACATGGTGTGCAAATTTGATTAAAATCGGTTAAGTAGTTTAGGAGTCCATCGCGGACAAACAGCGTGATACGTAATTTATATAATATACTAGCTGCCCGGACAGACTTCGTTCTGTCAAAAGTTTTTTATTTTGAGATGTAAGCTATCCTATCTTTCAAGTTGGATCAAACTGCACACAGTGTGCAAATTTGATTAAAATCGATTAGGTAGTTTAGGAGTTCATCGCGGACAAACAACGTGACACGTAATTTATATATATTAAGATAAGATTTGAGCAAGTCTGATTTTAAGATATTATTACAATAATTGACTCCAACCTAGAGTATAAATGTCTGTGACTCCAACCGACTCTCATATGTCTCATTGTGTATGTGTTAATTTATGAAAAACGAGAGACATCTGCTTAGTCTAAACATACTCGGAGACGATCAAAAAAAGACTGAAAGCCGAAATGAATTCAGAAAATATGTTTTTTTTTTATGTAACCAGCTGTCAAACAAGATCTTCTTTCTTGATGGTAAGTGACTACCCTTACCCATGGGCCTAAAGACATCACCGATGCGTTATCTATAGAAGAAGAAGGCCCAGCCGGAACACGAGTCGTGTGGCGTTGACTCAAGCAAGAGTAACATAAGCCAGGCAGGCTTCACCGAAATGTATCTCCATTTAGAAAACGCTACTAAAATCTTCTCTACTAGCAATTAGAAAGTTGTTCTACCGAGTGCAGGGGCCTAATTTGGAATCCTGGCACGCACCTCTAATACACTCTAAGTTAATTGTCACTCTAGCACTCTCTAAGTTACCTGTCACCTGCTTCGGTGTAGGAAAACATGGGGTTCTCCATAATGTTCTCGAAGGCGTGTGAAGTCTACCAATCCGCACTTGGCCAGCGTGGTAGACGGCCTGTATACCTATAGATGGCATGTACCCCTCACATTGTGAGAGGAGACCCTCAGACCAGCAATGGAATAATTACAGGTTATTACTTTTACTTTTTTTGACTAAAATCTTAACTCTACTAAAATCGTCAGCCCTATACCAAAGGTTACTTTAAGAGTAGAACAGTTGCCGTAGATAAGCTTTTATGTCGTCAGAGAAACCTCGTCAAAATGTTTGTCGCGATGATATTACCGCTTGGTTCTTTACTTGACTTATGAGATTATTGGGACAGGTGCGGTTTTCATCTATAAATACACTCAGGCAGAATAAATTGTAGACACTAGGGTTAACTTCTGACACCTATGTACGGTTTTGTACTTGAGCAGTGTTTGGACCTAGGCCATCTTATAAAAAAAAACTAAATAGTAGTTAGTAGTATAATAGTTGGGCCTCTATTGCGTATTGGGCACATACACTATAGTGGTAATGGTTTGAAGCCAATTCAATAAGATCGCACAATTTTATTTTTAAGCCTTGTTTTAAACAGAATAACTTTAAACATTAAAGTAATACTTTAATTAAACATTTCTTTTAATCTTCGAATGAATTATAAAGTAATAAAAGAAACATTTTTCCCCGACTCTCCTTTCTTTTTTTAAGTAATAAGGATATACCTATTCAATCTCCTAAATTCTGCTGTACGTATGTATAGTAGCTTCAGATAGGAATCAGCGGCGTGACCTAAAAGCGAGTCAACAAAGAAGAAGGGTGGATGGATACAAGCTGATGTCGACATTTTGTGTGTATAGACGGTTCTTTACAATTCGGCTTTACGAACTACGTTGTGAGAAAATAAAGAAAACATGAATATAGTGAAACTCCACGATACACGATATTGGCAATCTTTTTTGCTATCAATTAAAATATTCCATTATATATTATATATATATTAACGTATTCGTTATATATATTAACGTATTCCAGCCCTTCTCAGTACGCATGACGAAAGACGAAGAAAGCGCTTCGTCCGTACTGGAGGGATTTTGACAACAATAAATAATCAATTATTTAATTTTTAATACCCAACAGAAGCGCTTATCTAGGAGTTATCTTCGCGTTTCTGTACCCTTCCTCTGCCCGTAACATACCATGACGGTACTATGAACGTATCAGGCAAGGAAAACATCACGATCGCTCTATTTTGTCTACTGAAATGGATCTACGGCGTTTTATACCCGTATCGATACATTTTAGTCGACCATTATTGACGCTCCGTGCATGATACGTGACGGTGTTGGTCGGTGACGGAACGGTCTAGTGGACAGTGTCATTCTTTTTAATACAAATAATATTTTTTGTCTGTCACGTTCCTACCACGGTCATGTTATGGTACAGTCCCCTGCAAAGAAAAGTGACCCATCTCTTACTAAACACAGAGTAAAAGATGGGTTACTTTTCTCTGCAGGTGACTGTACGATAGAGTAGGCAGACTCCAAGTAGCATAGCAAAATGAATACACTGTCTTGTGAAGTTATAACTAGTAATGTGGGTACAACGTCAATTGAGTTTCAACAATACGCAGCCCACTTCAACAATTCCAATATTAGGATATTGAATTAACCAGTCGATTACCCCACGTTTCCCTTAACGACGACTAGTGAATTGTAATTAATTTGGGAAAACTCACGACGGACGGGAAAGGGTTCTCTTAATTTTATTACATTGTCGCTAGTTTCACAACTTCAATGATTTAAATGACATAATAATCGACTTCAAAATTAGATATAACTCAAAAACTACTCATCATATCTCGCTCAAAAAGTGACACCACATGACAAGCACCAGCTTTCGATGAAAAAAAGAATAATCAAAATCGGTTTACGCAGTCTAAAGTTCTAAGGTAACAAACATAAAAAAAATACAGTCGAATTGAATATCTCCTCCTTTTTTGAAGTCGTTTAAAAATATAATTATATGAGTAGGTATTTTGTCCCACTAGGCTCGAGTCTACCCTAACATTGAGAGAACTATCAGCTGAGAATCTGAATTTTATTTTTGTCGGCAACACTTTACTATGCGAATGGGAAAAAGTTCAAATCTGATTCGATTCGAGCATTTTTTTGTAACATAAATGCACGTGTTACAAACAAACGAAAGGTGAATTCTCGTCACTTTGATTTAAGAAGCTCCTTTAAACAATTAATGGTAATTGTAGAATTCGAACCCAGATCAGTGCGAAAGACCAACGTTATTTCCATTAGACTCCGACATTTATCTTCTTTAATTTTTTAACCGACTTCAAAAAAAAGGAGGTATTCAATTCGACTGTATTTTTTTATGTTTGTTACCTCAGAACTTTCGACTGGGTGAACCGATTATGATGATTCTTTTTTAATCAAAAGCTGGTGCTTGTCATGTGCTACTTAAATTTAAGCGAGGTCTGACTAACAATTTTTGAGTTATCCCTAATTTTAAAGTCGGTTATTTTTTGTCAACAATTATTTTCACTCAACATACAATAATACAGACTTGATAGGTCCGGGTATTCATTACACACACTCAATCTATTGCATCCATTACCAAAGTGACAGCGCAGAACGAAGCAGAGATTCTTTTAAATTCTTTGTTTTTATTTATTTTACCCAATATATTATAATTAAAAAGAGGTAGATATGTCACTAGCGCGCCGACGATGAAGAGCGTAAGAACAGACAATTGAACGTTCTGCTCGTAGTCGCTCTGTCAATACAAGACGATACGCACGCTTTTGTTGTTGTCAGAACTCAGAAGTGCTTGACATTTGACATACAGCGTTAAAATGCCTTCATGTATTATACCAATGTGATTGGTGAAGTGAAACAAAAGATAAACGTATGTGTGTTGTAGCTCTTTTTGGAACAGATTTTTTGGTTGATTTGTAAGGGCATAACGTATATTCTAACTATATATATTTTTTAATATCATTAATTTCACCTGCTTAGTATTGCGTGTCTTGTGCATGTTTAATGTGAACGGCACGACTTACAATGACCTGAAATTTAATAATACAGTAAGCGCACTAAAGAAGTCTCGAACCCAATCGCATATTACAAAAGAAACTTAATCCGTTAAAAGGTTTCCAAGGAGACGTATAATGGCGGCGGGCATTAACACACTAATCCGTTTCGGTTCGCTTCGGTCCAAACGATTTAGTGTAAGATGAACTTAAATGCGCTTTCAGCGATTATTTCTACAGGGGATAGCGAATTAGTAAAATGGAAAACAATGAAGACTAACGTAAATCCAGACTTAAATTGTGCCAAACAGTAAGCCAATTTTTCGGCGGTATACATTACAGTTCTTGATATCCTCATAATAATTATAATGTACAAGTAAAGTTTGTAAAGTGTCCTTTTTTACACGGTGCGAAAATTCGGGCGCTAACGTGCAATAATAGACAACTTAGGTCACAAATCTTACCAAGATGTAAAAAAGAACTTTGGTCACAAAAATAGTGCAACTCATCTCCGCATGAAGCGAATAGTTATTACCAGAATAGTCATATACGTAAATTAAACAGACAATTATCCGACATGGATATCAGGATAAGACCGTTCTAACAATGAACAGGTTAGTACTTAGAGAAACGCTAACCCTGCTAGAAAAGGCGTACTATCTAGATATCTATAAAAGATTTCAGCTTTCGCACTTTTGGGCATTCTAGGTTCTCGTGTAAAACCTTGACAACGTTTCCTGGTCTAATCTACGCTATGAACTAAGTCTCTGCATACATAATTCACCTACTAGTCTCTTATAGGTGATACGTATATATTTATGTGACAGATAAATATTTGTGCTTAGGTCATGAGTGTTATTGTGATGTGTTATAATTGTGTCGTCCATGCCATCAGCGACACAGGTAAATAACCTTCTCTTAATTATATTTCAACAAACCAGTGTATACAGTATCTCTCAATAACAGGTGTGTACACAAACGTCTCAAACTTAGATATTATTCTCGAACGTAACCCAAAGTGATCTGGGTTTATCCGGGGCAGCGCCGAGAACTTAATTGGAATGTCTAGTTTCGGCTATTACAACTAAACTGACTCTTGGGTACTAATGTGTGTTGGTAAGGAGCTTAAACTACTTCATACGGACGTAATAACAGTAGTATTCTAACACTTCGGGGATTAATAAGTTGAGAAACTTGTGTTTGGGTTGCGAAGGGATAATACCTACACCTGGTCTGCAGTAATGAGGTAAGTTCATTGGTCATAATATTGGAGTTGTGACTGCTACAAATAGCCTGCTAGTGCTAGAGCCTAGAAGTATGCCTGTAACTTACAACTGTGTTTATTTTACTTAATCACGGTGGTAGAGATCGATTTTGTACAAATCCCGCGGGAACCCTGAAGTTTTCCGGGATAAAAGCAGCCTATGTGTTTACCCAGGGTAAAGGCTATCTGAAGCGCTCATAGCCCGGCGGCTTGCGTCGATCCTATGTGATCGACAAAGTTAAGCAACAGCGGCCGCGGTCGGTAGTTGGATGGGTGACCGCTAGTGGCAGTTTCTTGAACGTTTCCTTGCTTCGAAGGGCACGTAAAGCCGTCGGTCGTGGTTGTTATCGTAAAATAACTCACGTAAAAACTACTGAAAGGATTTTCATGAAAAGCACGTAGGTAGACCAAGATCTGAAATAAGATAATTATAGGGTAGTTATTATCGTGGAAAACGTAGGCAAACCCGCGGGCAAAGTGCTAGTTGTACAATAACTGTGTGTTAAAGTACGGTATGCATACCGGCTCACGTACGGCTGTGCCAGCCGCCATCGGCAGTCAGATTTAAATCCCAGCCGCGGGACCACGCGGGACACAATTTGTCGGCGGCTGAGCTGTTGCCCTGATTGCCTTCAAATTGAAAATCGAATGAACTTCTCAAATTGCTTTATACAGATTCAAGTATAATCGCTTTTGCCTCAATTTCATTGGCAGTAGCTGAAAAATAACGTTTCATTTCTTATAGTGATTGCTTTGTGCGATTTCCGTGCGACAAACGGATCATTGTCATAAATAAATAAATTAATACATGATTTCAAACTTTTTTATGGAAATTATTACCAACACGGACACTAAACATTTTAAGTGTAACAGCCCGCTGGTGGTTGGGCCCCTCGTGGGATTATATTGGTAATAATGATTTTAATTGTTAATTAATACCATTATTACTGTTATTATTTCTCAATGGGGTTCGCCTGGATAGCTACCACCCTTGAGCATGAGTCAGCTGCTAAACGACTCGTCGCATTCCGGCTGAGGGCTTGAGAGCCAGTTCTTTCTTTGTTTTTCTTCTCTCTTTCTTGGCCGGCAACGCATCAGTGATGCCTTTGGTGTTGCTGAAGGGCGACGATAGCCACTTACCATCAGGTGGATCGTCAGCTCGTTTGCCGGATATTTCCATAAAAAAAAGAATTACCTACATAAATTGCATAGTAATTATATTCCAAGTAATAATTGGATTCTATATTGGATATAATATGGATCGAGCTACGGTTCGAAACAAAATGGCGTCGCGCCGCGGCAGCGCCAACGAACAATGGACATTAAAGCGCCAATTTCTTCCCCTTTGCCGAAATAATGGACGCGTCCATGTCCACGGGAAGGACAACGGTCTTTTTGTCTCTTTACCTTTTTCCGATGTTAATGGAGGGGAACCAGGAGCACTTACGGCTATTGTCCTTTTGAGAGTACATTGCAATGGAACTCGATTTCATTCAGAGAGTTCATAAACTATATACCTAGGTTCTAATCCTTAAGAATATAAAAATGTGGAAGGTACTTAATTTTAAAGTACTTATTCTGACATTACACTTATGTGTTAAATAAAATATTTATTGTAAGTTGCTTCAACTCTTTCTTTTTAGTTCAGTTCAGGTAAATTTTTCAGGTTTCATTTTAGTTCACGTTTTAAGGTTCCAAAATAAAATCGGAACCCTTATAGTTTCGTCATGTACGAGTACGTCCGTCCGTCCGTCTGTACGAAGCAAATCGCCGAGAACCTTAGTGCTAGAAAGCTGTATTTTATGTATTTGTACAAGAAACACTACGCTCGGTTTGGTCTCCCGGTTCTCGTTTCCCTTGTTTTGGTCGCCGAGAGACCGAGTCGTCAACGACCTGTCGACACTCGACAGTGCGTAATGGCTTTAGGTTAATAAGCTATGAGAAAGTTAGAATAGGTGTAAGTAGCTATAGAAAATTTTCGGACATGTTCACGTGAAAGATACTGGCCAGTTACAATAAATTATATTCTGGAGTTAAGATCATTTTTTAGAAATAAAATTAACATTGTTCCAAATTTAAGCTAGTACCTATCAGAGAAAAAGATTCAACAATAAAAATTGTACCGACCACAAATTAATATCACACAAAATATCTATGTTGTTAACTTAATCATAAAGCAGCAGCTATGTGATTATGTTAACGACAGTCTTGTCTGAGGAAAAGCCGAAAAGTAATTTCCGCTCGAGATAAATATTTGGTCACTAAATAAGTTATCGCTTATTACTAATAATGCTACAGCTGCTATAACAGTACATACGCAGCATTCTCCAGATATGTACATACATATTGTGGTTATTATAGCAATACGAGGTATGTAATCTTGCATGTTGGTAAACTAATTTTGAAGTAGGAAACATTGTATTGACGAAAAAACGAGTCAATCGTAGCGATTAGCCCCTTTGACCTTTCAACCCCCAATAATTGAAACGGAGAGTGCGAAGGCAGTTACAATAGATTCGTTAATTTTCCTCTTTTACTGTAACTATTGGTTTTTCTTTTTTTAACCGACTTCAAAAAAAGGAGGAGGTTCACAATTCGACTGTATTTTTTTATGTTTGTTACCTCAGAACAGATTTTGATGATTATTTTTTTAATCGAAAGCAGGTGCTTGTCATGTGGTCCCACATAAAGAACGGGATCTGACAAGTAGTTTTTGAGTAATTTTGAAGTCGGTTATATTTTGTTAGTAAAATTTTGATTATAATAGCTATAATAGGTCGGTGGCTTTTGTGATCAATGCAGCAGCTATTGGATTTACTGGTTTCGTCTCTACAAAAGCTCCTTAATTATTGGTTGTCGCTCTAATTGATTCCGATTATTGTCTAATTCGGTAATCTAATCGGCCTTCAGAAACACATCAAACATATTGATATCCGCGGTTAATCGGTTTATTAAAGATCACCCATCCAACTCTCGACCGCATTCGATATAATTTACCTCGGTCGATCTAACAATTGATATGACTGGAGTTACGTGTATGAACGTTTATTAGATTAACCGATAGGCCGAGCCAATCAAAACTAGATTCACATCTCAAAGGCCCCGAAACCACAAGTTGTGGACCAAATATCTTGGGCAAACTGAATTATAAAGCTATTCCATGCTACGTACAAAATACGTTACGTGACCATCTCTGGAAGTTGTTTTATTTAAGGTAAGATTTTTGATTAACGACATTTTAATAGAGGTACAAGAGAGGTGACCCTTCTGCACAACGGACTACGCAGCTCACTACTGACTACTGGTAGTCTCTCCTATGGGGCGATGGATAACCATCGACTGTACGTAAGTACAGTCACCTGCAGAGAAAAGTAACCCATAAATATTTTTCACTTAAAGCGAATATAAATATTTGACAACTGGCGCTACTTACAAAGTGCTACTTATTGGATCTAATAAATATTGCCTTACCAAAACCAATATATTTTATGACCGTGACCTCTCCATCGGGCAAGTCGATCAGGATTGACATCGTATATAAGATTTTTCAAGAACAAAAGCCGAGGTAATGTCATAAGTATTTAATGCCAAATTATTGAACTCGAGGCGTCTGGCATCCAATATCTTATTAGATGTACTTACTGTTTATTAGAGATGAAAGTTTGGATAATATGTATTAACGAAACAACTATTTTGTGTTGATAAATTGATGAATATTCCTAGAAGCCCTATCCTATGGCCCACTACTAAGCACGAGTCTCTCCTGAACGGGCGTAGAGCATACTCCACCATGCTGCTCCAGTGCGGATTGGTGGAGGGGTTAGTGGCCAACCCGAGTGCCGGACGTTTTAATGACGCCCCAAGGCCTCCAACATAGCTTAAAGACTGTTATCTTACGACAACAACCGCGACCGGCTGCTTTAGGTGCCCTCCGAAGCACAAAAATGCTCACGAAATTTTGCTACGAAATACATACGTATTTTATAAAAGGCACTGTCTAAGTTGCAAGCCTGAGCTTTAGCTTTTAGATTTTGTTCTGCCTTTGTTGCCTTTTAACGGAAGTTCCGTTTAAACTAAAAATAACAATATCCGCTACTGAGTTAAACAACCATTTTATTATGTTAGTAGCTAGCTACTTGGTATTTTTATAAAAATGGTTATTTGCTACCATATTAGTAGCATATATTTTTGAATTAAACTTCTTATAAATGTTTCTTTTTTTAATCGAAAGCTGGTGCTTGTCATGTGCTCCCACTTTTTGAGCTGCATAGATCTGACGAGTAGTTTTTAAGTTATTTTAAAGTCGGTTATTTTTTCTTGGTAAAATTCAGATTATTTGTTTCAATAATTCAAACATCCATCCAATATCAAATACACTATTACAAGGGAACAAACACGAATACATCGATACAATAATATGCAAACGATACCGAGTAAAACCCCACAGCACCCTCGAAATGATTTAAACGCGGCGTGTGATATATGAGGGCTGAGGGTATAACACCCATACATTATCGCGGAGTACCTTCGAATTAATACGTTATTATAATTCCGATATAACTGTAGATAATGGTTTGTTCTGTACCATGCGTCGATTAGTTACCATTGACTCGAAAACGGTAGCTCGATCAATCCTTGACTCCGTCGCTAATGTTAGAAGTAGTACCTACACATAAATAAATTACTTATTTATTACTAACTAGCTGCCCGGACAGACTTCGTTCTGTCAAAAGATTTTTTATTATTTTGAGATGTAAGCTACCCTATCTTTCAAGTTGGATCAAACTGCACACGGTGTGCAAATTTGTTTAAAATCGGTTAAGTAGTTTAGGAGTCCATCGCGGATAAACAACGTGACACGTAATTTATATAGGATATTAAGATTTATAAGTGACAGAGCATAAGCAAGATTACTTGCTATCTATTATGTGCATTCTCAAAGTTGTTGCAATATTGCAGAATCGGTCTAGAATAATCTAAATTTTACTAACAAAAAATAACCGACTTCAAAGTTACTCTAAAACTACTCGTCAGATTTCGGTCAAATTTATGTGGGACCACATGATAAGCACCTGCTTTTGATTAAAAAAGAATCATCATAATTGGTTCACCCAGTCGAAAGTTCTGAGGTAACAAACATAAAAAAAATACAGTCGAATTGAGAACCTCCTCCTTTTTTTGAAGTCGGATAAAAATCTGTTGATGTGCAGAACAAGATTTTTTATGGAAATAGCCGACTAATCGCTGACAAAGAGTTGACAATCCACCTAATGGTAAGCGGTCATCGTCGCGTGTGGACATCAGCGACACCAAACTCACTGATGCATATTAGTTTTTTGCAAGCGTTCTGACATATTATTTAGGTTTCTTAGGTACATATATGTTTGTTCTTGTATTTATTAAAGCGAATATTGAAGTTGCTGCCAATTAAAACGAGAACCAGAAATTCTAGAAATCTGTACAATTTGTATACAAAAAAACTTATGCATATAACCAAAAAAAATTACAACTTATAAAATTGTATACCTACCTTCTATAGGTATGTTATATCGTATATTATATCCATTATTTCGTATTTGGAAATAGGTCATAGGATCGATTAACTTTGAACAAACATTATCTCCTAAGTAAATAACTGTAATAAGAAAAACGGTCGCTTCTCGTCTTTCGTTCGTAACAGTAGGAGCTAATCACGTTCCCCAGAACCCGTTGAATAACTGCTTTTACTTCGAACTAACTTCGTATTGAGTAACTTAAACCTACTAATGGAAAAAGAAACTTCGAGAGTAGTTGCTGGAGACGTACTAAATCATTAGGCGTAAGTCTAACAGCTAACTGCATTGCAACTTTATAACTAACTAGTTGTTACGCTTGAGGGTTAATGGAAGTTTTTTTTTTGAAAAACGCCAATGAAGTAACCTGATGGTAAATCACATTTGCTACGGAAAGTAGTAACACAGTTGCAATGGCAGAAAAAATGAATTATTTTTGGCTTAGACACTGCTACCAAAAGACGTAAAAAAGCATGCCGATGGTTCAAATGTTACCTCAAAAGTCTCAGAACACGTTATATTATTATGTTCAATAGGAATTCCTCAAGGATCCCTTCTGGGTCCTATTCTATTTATTTTATACACAGCAGATATTGCAATGCACATCAAACATTGTAAATTCCAATTTTATGCAGATGATACGCATGTATATATTTCTTACAATCCTTCTGAAATTCTGAGTCTGGAGCCCAACTTAGAGTAGTATCAGGATAATATCTTATCTTATGGTTAGATAATAATATCTTATCTTATCAAAAATATAAAAGTGCCAGGAAGGGTTATGTTTTTCGTGCGTATCTTGCATGTGTGTAATATTATTTATTACCTCGTATCTTCCAAACCGCTGAAGGGATTTATATGTATAATTAATATAATTATGTTAGATTCATCTTGATACCAATTCTGGATGATAAGTGAAATTAAAAAAAAAAAACAAATATAGTGGCTGTGAGATGCCATTGTTTGAAGTATCAAAAAATAAAAATAAATTGAATATTGCAATATTGTTAAAGAGCTTACCACAAGAATTTCAAAAAGGTATATCATGATAGATTTTTTGATAGCACGCATAACATTTTAGATTCGCTTAACTAGGCACTGTTGGCACTAATTTATTGAACCAAAATGTAATCTGCGAGTAATAACTATCCAATCACTAATTAGAACGGTAATCGTACCTACTCAAAGCGTATGAACTTGTACATAATTGACTCTAGCAGAATAGAGAAGCGAATATTAAATTACTACACTGCATAACATTTGCCTGATTCATGAAAATAGTAAGTTTCATTAGCTAACTCTTATCGTAGTGAAACTGATGTTTTTGTTTTATTACTCTCTTTGTGCATAGCAATTCCTTCAAGGAATTTCCACCAGCTTCAGCAAGGATATTCTGTTTTGTAACTCGACAGCGGAATCAATCAATTTTGGCAAGGAATTTTGACACTCATCGCAGATTCCGCTGTCGAGTTACAAAACAGAATATTTTGTAACTCGACTCGTGTATCGAGAAAAGGTATAATTTGCTTTTTCTTCTCTCTTTCTTGTTCGGCAACACATCAATGATGCATTTGGTGTTGCTGATGTTCATGCGCGACGATAGCCACTTACCATCAGGTAAACCGTCAGGAGCCCAATTCTCATTTCGTAGAGATACATGTCTAACAGAGATATGTCGAAAAAACATGGCCGATTGGCCTCGTTTCATTCGAGGTCAGCCATGTTTTTTCGACATATCTCTGTTAAACATATATCTCTACGAAATGAGAATTGCCCCCCAGCTCGTTTGACGGCTATCTACATGGAAAAAAACTTATTCATCGATAATCAGTTGGTTAATCTGAGCTGATCCAAATTTTTCTACTTAGCTTTTCAACGCAAATATTGCCTCCCAACACAGCAGAAATGTAAATATCCACTCATCTTAGCTGGAGGCTGGAGCTGGCGTTGCTGATCGGAAGTTTTAGTGATACTCCTTCTACACTCCTTCACTGTCATGAAATCTTTTATTAAAGCCGTAAACAACTAATGTTCAGTAAATTCTCATCCGAAGTCAAAATTGATCGGGTGCACAGTACCTACCGAGTGAAACAGGGCCCATTTGCGATTGGAATGGTGTAGCGCGCCGTAAGTATAAAAAGCAAAGCAAAGCAAAGCAACAACCTATAACTGTCCCACTGCTGGGCTCGGGGTCTCCTCTCAGAATGTGAGGGTTAGCCCATAGTCTACCACGCTGGCCAAGTGCGGATTGGTAGACTTCACACACCTTCGAGAACTTTTATTGAGAACTCTCCGGTGTGCAGGTTTCCTCACGATGTTTTCCTGCACCGAAGCAAGTAATAATTAACTTCTAATACGCACATAATATTTGAAAATTAGAGGTGCGTGCCAGGATTTGAACTCGGGCCCCTTCGTTCGGAAGACCAACGTTCTACCGCTAGGCTATCACTGCTCTCTATATCGCTAGGCTTTATCTGTATGTGTAAGTAAATATTAAAAAACATTTAATGGAAATAAAATTTATTTCGGAACTGCTGTTTAAATTTAATAACTTCTAGGTGTAAAATTTCATAATATGTGACATCAGGACATAGGTGGGGGGAGGGATCAAAAAGTCATGAAATTAGTGTGACGTAATTTAGGGATATGGTCCCTAAGTTACGAACGAGAAAAATCGATAAAAACGTATATTATTGTGAAAACGTATGTTGTAAAGAAGCGTATATTGTGTCAAAATTTTAATTCAATTGGTAAAGAAGAACTTTTTGCGTTTTTGAATCTTACAACAAACTAACTCAACATTAATATCGACGTAAGAAAACGTATTTGCTGTAAGTAGCAAGAATGGCGTAAGTAGACTGAATACACTGCTAGATTTAGATTTTTTTTCTGCGTCGAATGGTCTGGGTCGCATATCGCTACGACGACAAAAATTTCGAAAAAAGGGTATAATTTTGAAAAGTTTACATATTTAATTTGCTGTAAGTCACTAAAAAAACGGTATTTTAACACTGTTTTACTTACAGCAAAAGAGCGGTTTATTATTAAACATCTGATGTAACTCACAGCATTCTTATGGAATGAAACTAACATGTGAAAAGATTACTTACAGCATTCTTTTGGGGTGCGAATTAAATACAAGATTACTTACAACATTCTTTCAGTCTGTAATTTAAGTTTGCCATAAGGTTACAACACTTTTCTAGTGATGCTTTTAAAAATATATTCCTTGTTACTTCATTCTAGCGAGTTATAAATACTTAGAAAATAAGACAAAATAATTTTTTTAAGGTAGGAATTGTATAAAAATTTAACATTTAAGGCATTGTTTTGTGACATTTTACTTACAACGAAATTGGTTACGCCGACAAATTTTAGCCCGCGCTTCCTTTTATCCCTACTTACAGTAGTATTGTGGTTACATTTTTATGTAATAATAATAAACAAAATAATAAACTTACAGCATTTTATTTGTACCACACATTTAAACAATTCTTTATTTATAACAATTAAGTGGTATTAGTATTTTTTTTGAGTTAGTCTTACATCTCTTCAATAGTACGTAATTAATTAAATATTCCAAGTACAGCGTTTTAAATGTTTGGAAATATACGAAACTTAGCTATCTCCATAGAAGTCACTAACATACTTACGACGTTCTTCAGGTTTTAAAATGAAAAGTCAATTGCTGTAAGTAGTGAAAAGCCTACTGCTAATAACTTTAACAAAAATATTTTCATTGCTGTTCATGAGTATTTTTTTAACAAAACTTTGTTCCAAAATTCATGTTTCTGTCACTGATAATTAAAAAGATATGATTTTTTTTCTAATTTTTTAAAAGTTTTTTGGCTCTGGTGAAAAGTTGGGTTTTGGCTACTTACAGCAAATACGTTTTCTTGCATCGATATGTAGATATTATGCATTGAGGTAATACATAGAGACGCTATCTCAAACAAAATGTGTGTTCCACCGCCGGCTTGCCCTCCGTTCTCTTTTCAAACTAGAAGCCTCGTTTGCACACTTGCCATAGAGTAACTTTGTATATGACACTTGTCGAACCAAGACAAGCAGTCACCGACTCCAAATCTTTACAAGCTCTTACTCCAACTTTATTTAACGTGCAAAAGCGTTTAAACGATTTCAAACGTAATTACCATTGATTCGTGTCAAAAAATCCAACACTTTAAATTGGTCACAAGCGTCCCGTCGGCAAGCTTATTTAGTCCATTAACACGCTAGTGGCTTGCCAAGTTCAAACGCTCCTTATGATTTTTTCATTCAAAATGGCGGGAACATTGCTCAATAATTTAATTTAATTCGTTTTAGTTGATTTAAGTTAAAATTTTGTTTTCTTACTGATGATAAAGTGATAACATTATCTTTTTTGTTTTTTGTCGTGCAATTGTGACACATTCTTATTACGAACGACGGCATTTTTTCAGTTTTTTCATAAACAATTTTGTCATGCGGCCGCAATGAGCGCAGCCGAGTGACAGCCGAGTGATAGAATGAAATGCAGCCGGCCGGCTGCAATGCACTCCCCCGAACCCAATGTTCGCGATGTCGATTAATTCTATGATATTATGTATTTATCTATTTATATTTATGTATTATATACGTAGATAAGTAATGCATAAAAATAATTATACCTACTTATAAAACCCATGATTGTAAAGGTTCTACTAGGTGGAAAAAGTAACCGTCGCATATACGTATACGAGGATTAATACTGCATGTTTATAAAAATCACAGTCGTTTATTAATTAATAAATACAGGTAATTAGGATAGACATAGAGAATTACCAAAACTTTTAGCTTAATGAAAGGTATTTAACAACTAATTTAAATCTATATTCTATGGATAATTGAGTAGATATGCACGCTCATGGCTCGTTGTCTGACAAAATTACGCTATTTTCTGTCAAAGTTACACAAACCAGTCACGTCCTTTGTCAAAACAGCAAAACCTAAGTCAGATCAATTGGAATTTATTATAGTCTGCGATCATTCAACTTTACTTGACTTAAAAATAATGATATTATGAAATATAACTATGAAATATGATATCATCATAATATTAAGAGATAAAGAAAGTTTTATTATGAAAAAGTAATAATACTCTTATTTTGCTCTTAAGCTATGTGGTGTGTGATATAAATCGTGGAATCAATTAATCCGATACCTACTTAAGAGTAATCTAACCTAATAAACAGTCTAAACTAGATGTTGGTAAAGACATCTGCAACCAATTACGAAAGAATAATACAGTAATTATAAACGCTCACACAAACATACCCACGCACATGGATTCATTCATTCGTGGTCTCATGATGCGAGTACAAACGTATTACAAATGTCTAAACCAATATAAACCGAATCCGGGATCCCTAACAGACTAGCAGAGTCCATACCAACTGAGTACACGGTCGTCCAAATCTTCTTTCTCCATCTACTATTCTATCAATATTACTTTTATAATTTCTCAAGAAATTCTACCTAAACTACTGACGTAGTAAAAAAATTTCGAACGATTCGTAGTAGTAAAAAATACGACTATCGGTGAACAACTGTAGGAAGTATAAATCTACATTCATTATGTTAACTGACAATTTTACATTAAAATAGAATGTATGAGCAATTATTTCAATGTGAATGCATAATATAATCTAAGGCATCATAATTTATGCAATAAGGGGACTTAGTGCCTTTAGTTTTGTATGTACTGGTATAAACAAATGGTACAAAAAACTTGGAATGGGCTTAAAAATGTCATTCCAATTCATGAAATCTTACGTCTATGCATAAATTGCACTATGTCTCCATTCAGATCAGTACCATAATTATTTCTAAAATAATACAGATAATTGTATGCAATTGACTATATTATAATATCCATAGTGTCCTATCCCTATATTGAAATATTCTTAACCTACACTTCGTTGATAGGTTTTGAAAATAACTAATGAACTTCAGTACTGAATTATTAAATGAAGAATCTTGGTTTCCTTCATTGAAACAATTTACAAAACCATTCATAAAAAAAAATATATAATGGTACTCGCAAACTCTAACCACTAATAAATACACGAAATATAAATAATGCAATTATTATTAAATAATAATACTCAATATAAATCACATTATAAGTACTTGAGTTTAAGTACGATGACGTTATGGCAAAATATTTAACACACAAAATATCACTACCTATTACAGTATTATGTTCAATTATAATTAATAAATTTTAGGTTAAAAAGCGAAAGGGGAATGTAGTAATCTAAGTTAATGCAGTAATCTATAATCAGTTGCTTCTATAACCAATCTCGAACTGCTTTCAAGACAAGTCACTGACGCTTCTTGAACTCAAGATTAATGTCCTTAAAAGTATAAACCTTGCCATCAAAAATCGGCAAGCATTCCTACGCATATTTCATTCAAACGCAGTGATGTTTCATGGCTGAGTTATGAGGTTCATAGGAACTCAGAAAAAAATACCACTACCATCTACCGTTAGGTAAAACGTTCAATCAATACAAAATATCACTTTTCGCTTTAATAAATAACGGAAACAGTATAACTTAGTTAGGTACAAAAAACATAATACATTATTTATAATTAATGATTACAAAGTTATAACTTGTAAAAATTTTTTTGTCAGTTTTATTTTGCGTAATTTTGACAGACAACCTAATTTATTATTAAAAAATCCAAGCGTACTTATAGAAAGGGTTGTACATTCCATACATACAAATGAAAAAATATTATTAAGTAACTTAAAATTAAGTCATGGGCCCGATGTTCTGTAAAACCTTAACAACTAACCACTATGTTTATATGTATAAACAAATTAAATCGAGCTGCACCCTATAAAGCTATATATTTCGAAATCTATTTTATCCTACAATAACAACTTGTTGCGCCGGCGCGTACAATATTGTTGTTGCGAGCGTAAAATTGACAAGTCACGCTCGTTCGTAATCTATCCGTAAATGCGTAATGCCAATTTTACGCAACTACGCTAAGCATTACGCACGCGAGTGCCACTATCATTATCCGTGGTAGATATCGAAAGGGAATAATATCACCGTTGAACGAAGCCTTTGTGCTACCCTACTGCATCATCTTCAACTTGAACCTTAAGACTAAGTAGGAGATTACTCTAATAAATACAAAGAACGCGCTGAGTGCGCCGACGTCCACCCAAAAGTTAGCTTTATCCATGGTCATCTCTTTTAAGAACAAACTCGGAGTTCTGAAATGGCAATACGCTTCGGAGCAGTCTAGCTTTTCTCTTCCGAACCCGTAGACGGATAGCATGGCTCCTTCGAACCCGTATCTGACGTAGCTGAGGTACGTTAGCCATTGAAGGTAGCCGGGAATGGCGTTGAAGTTGACGAAGAACCCTGAGAAGAGTACCACTGGGATGGTAGTGACAGGGCCGAGGTAGACGCCGGTCTCTATCTTCATGCCGGCGCCGATGAGCAGCCCTAGAGACTGCGCGACCAGGGCCGTAAGGATGTTGATGGTGGTGAACATCAGCACCCGGTCCGTCTGCATCGGCTGACCCGTCATAAAGTACACTATTATCACGTATACCCCACTGAAGACGATCTGTGGGAGACAGAGAAATGACTTATTATATTCTGATATTAGTAACATTCTGATATTAGTAGTAGGTGGACAGTAACTTTACTTCTCTTTAAATGGGACATGACAAGCACCAGCTTTCGAATATAAAAAGAATCATCAAAATCGGTACACCCAGTAAAAAGTTATGAGACGCCGACTTTTTTGAATTCGGTAAAAAATTTGGCTTCAACCCATGAATGGCCCACTACTGAAAGGCTATTCTGTTTTATAACTCGACAGCGGAATCCGCGATGAGTGTCAAAATTCCTATCTTTGGTCGTATGAAGTTCGAGTTCGAGACTCACTTCACTTCGCAAGTGCGTACAAGATGATTAGAGAATGACATATCAAGATGATGCAAGTTCGCCTTCGGGTCTCACTTGAGTGAGCTTCGATTTCAAGTTTGTATTTTAGAGTTGAGTGAGCTTCGATTTCGAGTTTGTATTTTAGAGAATAGCCCTCCTGAGCATGGGTCTCTCCTCTTGAGGCCTAGAGTATCCTCCAGGCCATCCATATCCGCGTACGCTGCATTCGGTTTCATAATAAAGCCTATTTGTACCACACGGGGACGCAAAATGAGTTGCGAGTTTAGCATGAAACCTAATTTCGCGAGTTATTATACAGCTCAATAAAATACGCTCGTTTGAGGCTCGAGTCCACGACGCAAGCTGCCGGGCTATGAGCGCTTAGTATATAAAACGGCTTTATCTAACGTTTAAGGTTGATTTTGGACCATAATTATTTTTGTTCGGATACTTTAAGCGTGAACAAAGCCTAATTGTGGTTCATAGATCTCACTCTTAAACTACTCCTAGTTATGCTTAGTTAATATCTCTGACAAGACACAAATAAGTAATTAGCTTTTAACCGACTTCAAAAAAGGAGGAGGTATTCAATTCGACTGTATTTTTTTTATGTTTACCTCATTACCTGTTTATGGTTACCTCAGAACTTTCGACTGGGTGAACCGATTTTGATGATTCTTTTTTTAATCGAAATCGTGCTTGTCATGTGGTTCCACTTTAATTTGAGCTAGATCTGACGAGTAGTTTTAGGGTTATTTTAAAGTCGGTTATTTTTTTCTTTTGAGCTTCTAAGTTTGTGATTGAAAATGTTTGAACGTCACACTTTTTCAGTTGCAATGCAGCTTCAATTCAATAGCAGCTTAACGTTAGGTGGACTTCATTCGATTTGGTGACGGCGTCGTCTTATTAGTAAATATACCTATTATAATAAAATCATATTTACCTGAAACGGAAGGTCCGCTATAGTCTTCGCGAAGTAAAAGGCTTTCAAGGAATACCAGTAGTTCAAATGCTCTCTCACAAACACGCTCATTTCAGTAGGGACTGGAAAGAAGGAAAAATAAACATAAACCAATTTCAATCCAGTCAATTTGAATCATGCTTACACATCGTGTACAAAATAGTTTAAATAGTACGCAACTTTACATACATATTGTATGTAAAATGTCATTATCTCCAAAATTTATTTATTTTCAGTAGACATAAGTTGGAATAGTTCAGTAGACATAAGAGTCTAGGCCCTGTTGGTAGGGTAAAACACCTGTTTTGCAATGGAAGGCAAACAGGTTGAAGCTAAATTTTGACGACAGATATTTTTTCCTTCGAGGTACATATAATACTAGAGTTATAAAGACAGTATCAGTAGTTACATTAGTACTTACATGTTAATATAGTAGGCATCATAGCCGTGAACATAGTAAACATCACAGTGAAGAATATGCAACCAGCGTTGCTCATGACCTTGGCTGCGTCATGACCGATATCATAATACAAAAATCCGATGAGCAGCCCCACCACCGTATGCGAACATAGCCTTAAATGCGTCAACATCTGATCTCTGAGAATTGACCGGAACGTTCTCTTCAATAAGATCCAGAATTGCTTCCACCCTGAAGTAGGGAAGCCGGCCTTCACCGGTTTCTTGGTGAAACTTTCACTGGAGTCGAGCAGCGAGGTGGTGCACGTCGCTGGTGCAAGGTTCATCGAGCTGGGGACTAAAGCGTTTTGTTTCTCGGTGTTTAGCGTCGGTTCTGACATGTCTATCACAGTGCAGGTTGGTTTGTCTGGAACAGAAATAATTTTGGATCAGTTTTATTAAGAATCGCTTTTATAATACTAGCTTTTGCCCACGGCTTCGCCCGCGGTAGACATCGATTTTTACAAATCCCGCGGGAGCGTATGCAGCTTATTACATTCACACATTACAGATAGCTATCTAGGCGGACCCCATGGAGAAATAATAATAGTAATAATGGTATTAACTAACAATTAAAATCTATATTACCAATATAATGCATTAAGCATTAAGCTCGCCATTTGTACCGTAATATTTTTTTATTGTGGTCAATAAAGGTTAAATAAATAAATAATCCCTCGAGGAGCCCTACAACCAGTAGGCCGGATTTAGTCGCCTTTTACGACACCCATCCGGCGTGGGGTTGGGGTTAGTATTTTTTAAGCCTTACTCTTAAACTTTCACATTTATAATATTAATAGGATATAGATTGTCTTGATCCTGTATTCTACGATATCATTTCTAGCCTTTACTTTAAGAGTTCTTCAAGAGTGAATAGACACATAATTATGGCGAGCGCACTAATTTAGTGTATAGAGTTTCACTAAATTTGTTCACTCGCCAACTCCACTTACAATCAGCTAGGATTGTGCTCAAGCATTAACTTGTTGTATGATATAAGTTTAAGATATATGTATAAACAGAAGTAACAATACGTGATTATCATTAGCTATCGCTATATTATAATGTTAACAAAGAGCACACTTTTTACTATGAAAATAATAATCTTCTCACCTATAACAATATCAAGCGCTTCCTTCTTAATGTTATTCTTGCTGTTATTAAAGTTAAAGTTCTGCGATACAGTGGCGCTCGATGATGATGATGATGAAGACTGCCCTCGTCCGCAGTACCCCTTGTTCACCGACATCACCAGCTTGTGGACCCAGTCGCCGTGCTCGCCTGTTGCCACTTCCATCACTGAAATTAGGATGAGGTATTAAATTATGTCATTATACTCGCTTTGAGTAATAAACATCTGATGCGTGCGATTTTGTCCTTAATCATTTTGTATTCACAAACCCTGTAAAAAGTTTGTTGCTTCTTGATTTTTAGGGTTCCGTAGCCAAATGGAAAAAAACGGAACCCTTATAAATTCGTCATGTCTGTCTGTCTGTCTGTCTGTCTGTCTGTCTGTCTGTCTGTCTGTCCGTCTGTCACAGCCACTTTTCTCCGAAACTATAAGAACTATACTGTTGAAACTTGCTAAGTAGATGTATTCTGTAAACCGCGTTAAGATTCTTACCCAAAAATAGAAAAAAAACAATAACTTTTGGGGTTCCCCATACATAGAACTGAAGCTCAAAAATTTTTTTTTCATCAAACCCACGCGTGTATGATATCTATGGATAGGTCTTCAAAAATGATATTGAGGTTTCTCATATCATTTTTTTCTAAACTGAATAGTTTGCTCGAGAGACACTTTCGAAGTGGTATATTGTGTGTACTGTGTAACTAAAAAAAATATTTGATGTACATTACCATGCAAACTTCCAACGAAAATTGATTTGAACGAGATCTAGTAAGTAGTTTTTTTTTTAATACGTCATAAATCGTAAACTGCAAAAAACATCGATCAAAGTTACAACTAACTACAAGAACTTTTATATTATGTTACTTGCTGCTACGGAACCCTTCGTGGGCGAGTCTGACTCGCGCTTGGCCGCTTTTTTAAAGAAATCTAATACCTTTAAACCAGCAATACTTGTATATATTTTTTCTGAGTCTCAGAAACAACGCCAACTCATTTCTGATTCTAGTAGACCCATCTATCTACCAATTTGTATGACATGATCACTGACATATAATTTTTTTGTTGGTGTGAGTTACCTGCTAGATAAGTGTCTTATTATGTAAACTTACCATAGTCAGCTGGATTGTGGTAACTCGGACAATGGAGATTCATAGACGAGAGAAACGGCACCAGGCCACTCACTTTCCCCTGGTATATGCATTGCCCATCAGCTAACGTGTACAAAAAATCGAACATCTCAAATAATCTCGCGGACGGCTGGTGAATGGTGCAGATTATCGTTCTACCACCTCTCGCTAACGACTTGAGCAGCGATATACATTGGAAGCAGGACGAGCTATCCAGCCCAGACGTGGGCTCGTCGAAAAACATCACAGGCGGATTATTAACTAACTCTAAAGCTATCGATAGCCGCTTCTTCTGGCCACCGGAGAGGTTTATCGTCCGAGTGTCGCTCGCTTCCGATAACGATAACATTTCCAAAATCTCATCGATGACTATTTTCTTGGCAGTGACGGTCATGTCTTTTCCCAGTTTCAGGTTGGCTGATACGTTCATGGCTTCCTTGACGGTGAGATGTGGTAGGAGGCAGTCGTCTTGCATTATGTAGCAGGAGAGCTTGCGAAACCGGCGCAGATTCCTCTCCTTGCCGTTTATGAGTATGGACCCGCTCACGTTGGACGTTCTGAAACCGAGAAGAATTGTTATTTAATATGAGATATGAGATCATTTGTTTTTTCGATATCTAAATTGTTCATTGTGGCTGTGGCTTGTGTCCATAATTGATTGACCGAGTTAGGAGTATCGCGCACGGCCGTTTGTGGTTATGGTCGGTTTAATAAATCGGTTTAATAAATCCTTGAAAGATGCCAAGGGTGGCTTTGAATGTGAATATGCAAATGACCTCTTATTAGCATGAAAAGTCCCATCAAATCACAACACAGGCATTGGTCGCTCTATAGCCTCAGTCCGACTCTATTGCCTACATTAATATGACGTGATATTATTTGGTATGTAGATTGTGCAGTCCAAATCATCAAATACTAACTTGTGTACTCTGAACTCAATCTTTTGGTAAATAAATAAAATAAATATTGACCACGATGTTATTTATATTTGCCGCAACGTCCTGTTATAAAATTAAATTCAAAGCTAGAGATACCAGTTTGATCTTAATTTTCTAAAAGATAGTAAAAAATATTTATTATAAACCAACAAACATTAGATACGGCTAACGATAAATAGGATAAGTACCTACATAATATAATATGTAAAATGGATGTATTATGACGTTCCTAACATGCGTCGCCTCCATACTGTAATGCGTCAGCGGGGCACTATCATTAATTTAAAGCATGCGAAACAAATTTAAAGGGCACGACGCAATAACAATAGGACTCTGTAACGTGAGTGCACGTCAATTAAACTCACAGACTGATAAAATATTTGCTTTGACCCAAATTTAAATTGGAACAAATAGGTCACACAGTAGTTCAATCGGGAATTGTAATAATAAATAAAATTTGCGGCACATTCTTGCATTTGTCGCCAACTTAGGACAAAGAGCTAATTTTACGAGCTAATTTAAGTACAGGTAGTCTACAACTAATTTATTTCGGGCAATCCCTAGTCTAATGCAAGGGCTATACATTCATACAAGTAGGTCTATTTCGTCTAAATCATGTTCCAACTAAACTTGGCGAGCATCCAAATATTTTAAATTCCAAAATCGTTAGCGCACTAAACATGCCCGGGTAATTTAAATATTTTGTTAGAAGATAGCGTTTTAACAGATTTGACCGAGTGACCTCATTGAAGCTTGAACCTGGAAAATGTTCCTCTAAAGCACGCTGTAGTGACTTCGTGTATGAAACTCCTGAGGGAGTAACTGGGAACTACGCGTATGGTAAGGGTTAGCAGATGATGAATATTATATGGCATAATCATGAGGGCTTTGGTCGCATAGATGGAGCTAACAGTACCATAGAAGCTATCCTTCGTGTCTTTAGCTTCAGTTTTTGTCTAGATTCGTCACAGTTTCAAAGGATACCTATTAATATTAAAACATTGAGTCTTACTACATATATGAGTTTATTGTATTTGACGTTATTGAGATGTTCATTGTCGCGAATCATCTTTTGTTACTGCAGAGGTAAGCATTTGTACTTTGTTTTCATATTTAGGTATATTTCCTAAATCACAACTATTTTTACTACGTCAGACACGTCAAAAACTATGATAATTAAATAACAAAGATATGTGAATGCTGCCAAAAGAAATAAGCAAACATATTTTTGTGTTGTTTTTGATTATAGTCTTTACATCTTTTTTATTTTTTCCGATATTTTTTCAATCGTTTTTTGCCATTAGCAAACCAGTGAGTTACATTCAAAATTGTAACTTAAAGTGAGTAAATTCAATCATATCTTTGTCTATTCCATTTCATAGTTTAGCATTTTCCATAGTCAATTTCGTTCTTTGTATGATATGTTTGGCTTATAAAAGCGCGTCTGTGATCAAATTATGGGATAAAATATTTTTGATTCAATCATAACGTTGTTAATTATTTTCTTTCGCTGTTTCTTGTCTTCAATGATAAATCTTTCGGGACCGGTGGGTAAGGAAAAAAATTACATCTTAGTAGTGTTGAAAAACATCGACATCTTTTAAATAATGTATTCTGGCCAATGATGTTGTATGCATTAGTCAAATATCTTTGATTTCGGCTATAATGTTATACTTTCGCAAAGGAATCGCACAGTCAAGTTCTCAAAATGAAACCTACAGTCATCGATCACCAACAAAAACTAGTGATTGAAGCTTAAATTAGGTACAATGACTCAAACATTTATTCTATTTTACCTAAGAAAATGGAACACAATGTGAAGCGGGTAACAATATAAACGGCCCAGAAGTTTGTATGGCAATAACCTTGAAGTTAATTTCCAAGAAAGTTATTGTTTGTTAAAACCTCCTTTGTGTATAAATCAAAAGTTATTGGAACACGTTTCGGGAAAATGGATCAGTGCGTCAAATCTTTTGTATTACTTATAAGAATTTCGTACCAGACATTATTCAGTAGGCACACGTAATAGAGAAAGAACATGTGCTCCAAACAAAACATAAATTATCTTTTTTCAAGATAAGTAAACGGTGTCTACATAAATATGGCCTTTAGAGGTCCAATGCTGGACATAGATTTCCCTAAAATGCGCCACTCTGACCAGTCTTTAGCTTTCTGAATCCAGCGGAAGAATATAGCGACTTCTTCAAGTTATAGGTTACCTGGTCGCGGATGATCGAGGATGCAGTTTAATAACTAAAGTTTATTCTTAAAAATGGATGATGTAGTTTCAAATGATCATTGCAACAGATCTGAATTAAGGCAAGCAATGCAAGAAGTTTCCTATACCAACATTTACGAAGTCTGAAACTCTGCAGTCAGTAATTCGGAGTGGATCGATGGATGAGTTAGCAATCAACTTAAGCAGAAGGTAATATTATAAAATCTCCCCAAACCTTTCTACGAAGTTTTATCGCTTCCTGATTCCCTAAGATTAACAAAGGGAAATCGCTTAGTACAGTAGTGTTTAACCCGCAGCCAAGAATACATTATTGATACTAGCAGTCATTATTATTAGGTACGTAGTCAACCACATTATCTACAATTTATGCATGATTGCACTAAATTCGAAATTTCTTGAGAACTGTGTTGAAATTTAACTTTTTACAGTAATACTTTTATTATTGAAAAGTTTCTGGATTTATGCACAGAAAATATTTACAATGGAATCCTACTAACAATAAGTCAGATTTTTTATTTTTATTGTCATCGATTATTACTGCCCTTATCAAGTAACACGACTCTCTGTCAACAACCAAGTACCAACCGACAAATGAAACTCCGACCTTGTCTGCACTTAATGAAAACAATTCGGCGTCAATTGCCGCGCGCACCGTGATGTAAATATGTAATACCCAATTCAAACTCACTTGTAGCCAGCTAATATATTCATGAGAGTGCTCTTCCCTGCCCCTGAGGGACCCATTATGGCCGTCAGTTCGCCAGACCTGAACGTTCCATTGATACATTTGAGCAACGCTTTATATCCTCGCTTCCTGCCTTCGCTGACAGAGTACGATAGCTCTGAGAACTCGATGTCGACTGGTGGACGCTTGGGAAGGTGTGTGAGAGCAGCCATAGGTTTCTTCTGGTCTCCGTAGCCGTTTGGAATCTTCGGCACCAAACCCGTGATGGTTGCGGTGCCGGCGGGGCCATTGCATAGGTTCATCTGCGAGCCTCTGGAATAAGAAAAAAGGGACTTTTTAGTAAAGAACAAGACAATGTCGTGCAAACTTGACTTTATCAACCAACTAAAAAGAAAAACAGCGCCTTTTTCCAGTACTTGTGAAGTTGTGAAGGCGTACGTGAATCGCTTAATGATTGCTACTGAGTAAAGTTCACTGACATAAAACTAAGAGCGTAATACAACTTAATTTCATTGCGATGTCTAGTGTTTAGTATTTTATCAACGCCTTAGCACCTTAGCACTTATCAAGACGCTTTCCACTGAATATGGCCGGAAAATTTACTGGCGGCGAAACAAAAGATCAAGATACAGCTAAGATTTAAATTGCATGGCATTGTAAAGTTTTCCCGTGGATGAATTCACATTGAAAGACTGACTACCTACCTATTGAAGAGTGACTACCTACGTCTTGATGCGCAGATGACAATACACGCCCACGCCACACTCTTCAAAATTGTTCACATAAAGCGAAACAGGGAAAAAAACTTTAGAGGTACTTTCGTAGTTTCCTTTTGTTTCATTGATGAAGTAATAGGTACTTAAAAAGGGATGATAATTTTGGCCCCAGCAACCTCACGTGAATAATATTCGGTGATAATATAAAGTAACTTATTTGAAGATGTAACTGAAATTAATTTCAAGCATCAGGAAAATACAACTTTATTTGCGCAACAAAAACTTGACTACTTGCTACTTTTATTTATTATTTTGTTTACTGAGAAGAAAATGATTGCACAATACTCTATAAAAACTCAGTATAGTACCTACCATGTACACAAACATCGCAAGATTTACTCAAACTAGTTTAGTCTTTTTGTTTCCGCCACAAATTATAACAGAATAGATGTGCTGAAAATATAATAGCTACAGCCTGCAGGCGTTGTACAATTGTAGATTGTAGATGTTCAGTGAATGGCTTGGATCAGCGCCAACTTGCGTGTTTTGTGGTGGGTGTATCGTAATGGAGAAATGCGGTGCCATAGTGATGAATCAACCGTGTTGGCAAGCAAGAATTACGTCGGTCAATAAATGCATGACCATTTATTTCCCAAACTTAGATAACTTTTCCCATCGTGCTTAGAAAAGCCTGTGTCATGACTTAGTTAATTAACTTAGAAAAACAAGTTAGCGTCCATTCGGTTGGTTATACTATAATCCTCATTCCAAAGTTTAGAAAAGATTGTCCAATGTCCAGCTTACGAGAGGATTTACTACAAAGCTGCGAATATAGAAAACAAAGTGATTCATGTAGCTTGCATACCTTTGACGTAAAATGTAGCTTCTTTGTAAGTATTTTTGATCATTATAAGAAAGAACTACGTAATTTAGTATCGAAAAACTAAAAACGTAAGTAGAAGTCACTTTTAGTTGAAGTCAAGTACAAATGCATTTGCCTTCAAAGACTCATTTTTTAACCGACTTCAAAAAAGGATGAGGTTCTCAATTCGACTGTATTTTTTTTTATGTTTGTTGTACCTCAGAACTTTGGACTGGGCGAACCGATTTTGATGATTCTTTTTTTAATCGAAAGCTGATGGCTGTCATGTGGTCCCACATACATTTTATTGAGGTCTGACAATGGCATCCATGACAAAACTACGTAGGTCGTAAAGGAGATGTCTTAGAAATGTATGGCACCTGGGCGGGTACACTGTACATTCAGTAGGAAGTAGCTCATATTATTTGAAAGCTTTCCTTACCATCCAAATTCTAGTTTTCACCTTGGTTTGGCGACAATAATTCATTAAATAGTTATTTAATTGTAACACTGAGACAATATGGTGGACACATCCACTGCATATGAATGACAGTTGTTTTAATTATGACTTATGAGTGTCAATGTCAAATACGTAGTCAAAATAAAAGCACGAGTCGGAATGATGAAAAAAAATGTCACTTCAACGTTCATATCTACAATACAGATAACTAATCACAGACAACAGACAAGTCTATATAGACTATATATTTATTTTGACAGTTCCCTATTACGGAGCCATGGAAGCGCCATTGTTGTCGTGTGTAAAAATAATTTATTGAAAATAATTTCTCTGCAGAGAACCGTTCATTGAATATTTTTTTTAATATTTTTCTGTGAATCACTATATTTTTCTCTTTTTATGCTGGAATGTACAAAAGCCCCGCCCAAAAAAACACATCTCCTTTGTGTTAAGATGTGCGCGACAAATTGACGAATAACTCAATATCACGCCAACCGATTTCGATGATTCTTTTTTTAATCGAAAACAGGCGCTTGTCATGTGGTCTCACATAAATTTGAACGAGATCTGACAACTATGTAGTTTTTGAGACTGAAGTCGGTTATTTTTTGTTAGTAAAATTTAGATTATAAACTTAACTCAGTTATCTGACTGTATAAAAGTTAAACCAGGTTTTAGTTAATGCAAATTTACATGTTCTACTCTACATTGTTCAAACTTAAATATTCTAGATAGCATGATTATGAAAAATGTTTCCTGAAGACAAATACTCGTATAACCCTATCAATGTCTCGTAAGTTGTAACTCTATCGTTCTTTACTATCCATTGTAGGTTCATAGATAGTTTAAAAAAGATCCTGTTCTTTCTTCTTAATGATGCCCGCTTCTTCTAATCTTAAATGCTTTTTCCATGGCTCTTACACTACGACTACGAATATTATGCGCAACAAAGATGACATAATTATTCCACATTCGTCTGTCTGTAAGATGTCACTTGCAGATAAAACTTTATTTTTTCTTTATTTACCTGTTTGTCTGTTCCTTTGTGTGCAGAATACAGAATAGTGAATCGGAACTCATATTTAATTTATTTATTTTTTATTTTTTATTTTTTTTATTTTTTTTATTTTGAAAATAACAGTTACAATTCCTTACTAATAGAATAACAAATGTAGCTAACAAGATGTTACAAACTTACTTTCTTATGGGCCCCATTGACGATGCGATCGATCGGTGCGATCCGTCGTTGCCGACCGATCGCAACGACGGATCGGTAGTGTATGTTGTGATCGTGAACGATTTGCTTGATCGCAGACGATATCGGCGATCGCAACAAAAATCTATGCAATCTTGAATATCGCACCGATGAATCGACAGTGTGTGGACCTTTGCGATCACCGATGCGATCGATCGTTGCGATCGATCGTTGCGACCGATCGTTCGTGTATGAGGGGCATTACATACGTACTGAATAATAGGAGATTATAAATGTGCAAGAATCAATTCACACTACCCTCCGTACTAGTAAAAACTCTATGACGGTAGGATAGTATTCCTCGCCCACTCACAGCTACCTCACATCGTATTGTATAGTATAAGTAAACAATTCAGATGACACATTGCACTAAGTATTTTAACTTCAAACTTAGATACGATTGATACACAAGAATTTTCAAAATGTAAAAAACAAAACTTCTGATTGATTCCTCGTCCACTTAACTTCGCTCCTAGAATGTCACAACTTTAACAAATTAACATCGATGCTCCCGTTAGAATCCAGCTGATGAATAGTTGAATAATATTCAGGAAAGCTGGTGATATGTACAAAGTGAGCGTGTCTTTTGAAATCATTTACAATTCTTTTAAGTAAGTATTTACGTCACGTGAAATGTTTGCTACATTGCCGCGGGGTTTTAAACTTTCAAAACAGTTGCAATTTGAATCTTAAAGAACTTTACCAACGTAGACTAAAAGAAAAGGTTGTTGCTATGCAATAAAAGCAACGTATCAAAAGTTAAATCAGGTTTTTATATGTATTAATCAACATTTCACTTTTATTTTGATGTTTGAAATTTTGTCTTTTATGAAGTTAGAAAAAAAGAATAAAAATTCAACCGGATTGAAATTTAATCGCTTAGATTAGATTCGGTCAGGGGGCTCGCCGAATATTCGGTATTCGGTATACTGCCGAATGTACTATTCGTTGCAAGCCTAGTAAAAATACGTAAATATGAAAAAAAAGTAAAACCAACTTAAATAGTGTAATACAAAAATACGGTCGCTGAGTTGTTCACCGTTGAAGAGTTGAACACCGTTGAGTTCAACGTTAAAGCAAACCTTTAGAGTAAAAGTGATATTATATTGGAGTTTAGAACGAGCAGTGCTAATTGAATGCGTTTATAAAATTTAATATCTGTATGGAGTTCTCTCATCTGAAGCCAAACCTGAGTCATGCTTATCATCAAAATCAGAATTTATTGGAACTAAAGCAAAATGAACAATAATGTAACTCCGTAGGATGATATAAACCGAGTTCTTGATCAGCTTACAATATTTGACCCATAGGTATGTCCACGTAAGGTGCTAACAAATCTAATGAATAAAGCAAGTTAAATAAAAGCTTGTAGTCAATAGTTGTTAAGTATAAATGTAAATATTTAGAAACATCAATGGAATTGTAAGAAGGAATGATTAATTACGTAACAAAAATCTGTTCCGTGCTCCTGGTCGTGCGTGTGCTAAGCCGTCGTTTCAGTTTAAATATAAAATAGTAAAGCATACTAAAGGTTACCTTTAACAAGTTTAGTTTCTTTCTGTATTGATTTAGTGTTTAAAGCTTATCCGAGGCTTACCTCCCTCGAGGATTTCTTTATTGTCTGTTTTTTTTTATCATTGACAAACTAATTGAGACAGAATTTCTCTATGAAACTCATGAATCTTCAGTAACGATAAATCATAACTCTTGGGGTGACCAGTTGACCCCTAAATCTCTAAATAAAGACCCAACCTAAAGAAAGAAATACCTAAATATTTACGTTAGCCTAGAATTTCCTGTACGGAATGACGGATTCCCTCAAAACTGTAACATTATATAAACTTTGACTTGAATGGAATTTGTGCTCTGTACTTACTATAACATAATTTCTCATAATATTTCAAACTACCCTCCAATAGGACTGTTACTGCAAGACTTACCCAAGTAACTGTCCATTATTGAGCTGTTCCGGGGACTTGACGGTGGAGAAGGTGACCTTCTCACTGAGCTCGCCACGGCTGCCGCGCCCCATGAGCGGCAGGTGGATCTGAGTACCCTTTGACTCCATCTTCCTGCTGGGTGTCATCGTGGCGTGACCATCCTGTATCAGGATACCCTGGAAAGAAGAAACAGTCACAAAGTTGAATAATTTGTCGTTATCATGAAAAAAGTACCTAAAACGCTAACTGACTGACAGATAAATTTATCATTTAAACCAGTGGAAGAAGCAGGAAAATTATATACCACGGAGTTTCTTAATTTTTACGTGGGAATAAGAGACACTAAGATACGAGTTTTAAAAATTCATCCCCTAAAGAGGTAAAGGGTACGGTTAAAGGGGGTAAAATTTTATATACGGATATCTAATATATCAAAGTCCAATATTTCACCAGCCGCTATCATACAAAATTCACCTTACACCTCTGGTTACGTCAACTGAAGCACAAAAACGAAAACAAGTTGCTCCAAACGTTTTTTATATTAGTTTTTGAAACGTTTAGGCCAATCTCGCCTTTAAGTCTATTAAGGACAAGAGCTTTACAAAGTCTTACAAAGCAATACCGCAACATGTGATGCTTAATTTTAAATCATACATGTTGATGTAATTAATGTCTTGTGTCAATCATAAGTGATGTGAAGCTGAGCAAGGTCCGTAAAGCTGCTGCTTATGGCAAAACTTCATGAGATTCGATGCGGAGTGGGTTATAGCCATTACTTCAGGGGGTTATAGTTGAAGACGTTGGCACAAGAACTTCTGATTATAAGCCACTTGCTAATCCAACACAAGAAGAACAAACAAGATCCTGAATCCTTGCTTCAGAACTCCTTAGCAATATGGCTAAAGCTTTTGAAACCATATTCCAACAAGTTAATATTCTACGAATTGCTCCAGCTTTTCCGCGCCTGAATATAATATAGCTTAAATGCTACTATTTTCAGGAGGGAGAAACGATCTCTAACCCTTACACCCCCGCTCGGACGTCATAACGCCCACGGCACGTATCACGTCAGCCATTACGTGTAAGACTGTAAGCGGTGTGAAATTCGCTTGAAAGAATAATATCATAGTGAATAGTTTAACAATTTTTCCACATTCAAACTTTGGAAACTGACCCAAAATATTTGATCCTAACGACTTAAGGTTTACGATATTAGCCTTACTGAATTTTCGATTCTGTTAATAAACAAGCAAGTTCAGACGAGAAGTGTTAGCAAAACTAAGTTTGAGGGGAAGGGCCACACCCTTTGCTACTTTAAGCCGTCCCATTAAAAACAATAAACGCTTACATTCCAACCCTTGCGCTAGAAATCCTTATGATACGAATCACATGAACAAAGATGTCACACACAAACCTCAAGAACTTGGTATGGCGGTGATCACTTACGATCAGGTGATCTGTTATTTATTTATCGACTGTCTCAAGTCACAATTTACCCCAAATAAAGGTTTATTTATTTTAAGCCGCTCCTAAGAAGAGTCTGGCCTAAGTGGTCTGAAGAGTTGATAATTGGCCTGAACTGCAATTTCGTTGGGGTATAATACCTAAAGCTAATTTCCTTCATGAAAGGGTGAAAGGGTTTACTTTATATTTTACATACGGAGAGCAGGAAATGGTAACCATTTGAACTTCGTACTCAATTAAGTTAAAAGCGTAAATTATGCATTATTAGGTAATATTAAGTGCTATCCTGGCCGCTTTATTATAACCATCCGTAACACTAAGAGGGTTGTAAAATTATACGGATTCAGCTTAATTCAAAATTATTAAGTAGCTTGTCAGTTGTACAGCACTGCTCGCCTTTCAACTTATGTACCTAATAGCTGATCGTTAGTATAGTTACGTAATGTGTTCCAAATTTTTAGAAAGGAACTTCCTGCTAATTTTGTCTTCGTAGTCATTGTTAGACATCCCCGTAGTCTAGTTAGATTAGAAGTGACCTTCCTTCCCACTTGTAAGAGTCCCTGGGTTCATTTTCTCAAGGTAAGGTAATTTATAAGATAGTTGAATATTCGTTTTCAGTTAATGGATCTTTATTTATTTAAATTTTATTTTACCCAAGATAAA
Source organism: Thymelicus sylvestris (assembly GCA_911387775.1). Taxonomy (NCBI): domain Eukaryota; kingdom Metazoa; phylum Arthropoda; class Insecta; order Lepidoptera; family Hesperiidae; genus Thymelicus; species Thymelicus sylvestris. Next base: position 1,108,198 of record OU426893.1, read on the forward strand.
TGGTATAAAAATAAAAGGGTAGCTTAATGCTTATACCATTCTCTACCAGCCAACTTTTGGGTAAAGTAAAAATCAGCGATGGCGGTATTAAATAGTAAGTAATAAGTATACTCTTTGTGATATCTTTATGATTGTCCATGCCATCCGCATCAAATAAGTGTGTAAGCATTTATTCATTATTTTATTTCTCTTTAATTAATAAAAAATCTTTACTGGCTCTATTCCTCTCTATTTGCCGCTATATTTTTATGATATTCTGACATTTCTTCCTCATTTGTACAAAGGGGCAACCCTCAGTCAGTGGGAGTTCTTACGTCAGGTATATTGTAGCCCTATTTTTAGGCTACACTCAGCAGAATTGGCTCCCAGCTGCTACAGCCCGAGTCACTGCCTACGTTTTACATTCTAATACTTTTTCGTCTAAGTTCGAATTCTTTAAGAGTGGTATTAACATAATATTAATAAAGCTTTTAATGTGGCAATGGTGGTGGCAATGATGTGGTGGATGGATGAACACTTTTTGTTGGGGGGGTGGATAAGACATGTGCTAAGATATATCCATACATTGTACCATTGTCCAATCGTTGATAGTGTCCCTGGATGCAAAGGTCTGATGTCTAGCAGAGGCCAGAGATAGATATTTACTTGTTAGATAAATGCTCATATTGGGGTCGTGGGTGTAATAATGTGTTATTTGTGTTAATCCATGCCATCCGTGATAATTATGTGTAGGGCATTGAAGTATAATGTCATAGAATAGACATCTCGAACAAAATGTATGTCCCCGCCGAGAGGTTCTATTTTCAAAATTGAGCCCCCGTTCTCCTTTCAAAATCGAACGAATCCATTGAAGATTGAAGCCGCGCGGCGCCAATTGATTGGAACATACATTGTGTTCGCGGTGTCTGTTCTATATGCTAGTAATAATACTTCAATGGTGTAGGGATATATTTTTGCACATTAGCACAGAATACTATCGATTTTAAGCCAAATACTTAATTCAATATTAATATAGCTGAGTATACTCAGTTGAGTAAAACAGTTGTTTTAAACTCTTTCCTGTGTATATTGGAATATAGAGTAAAAATCAGCAAGGCATGAATAATAAAATATTTTACTCAGCACAGCTGCGAATCTTGAGTTGCTAAAGTATAAATAAATATAGTAGACAATAGTTCTGAGTCGCGTGCAAGGCTTCACGGAGGAACCATTTTTTCGTTACTCTTGTACAAATACATAACGTAAACTGAATATTCATTCTTATCGTATCAGATACCGAGGGGCGGCGGTTACAGCCTTACAGCAACTATTTTAACTAGAATACCAACATTTTTGGTTTTCGTGACTCAAGACTCAAGTTTTCGTAGACGATCGTTAAAAGCAAAACTAAATAGGTTTCGTATAATGAAACAGATTGGTTATCAGAGACATGCTACATAAATTAAAAATTTCTTCTATATTTTGTGTAAAAACGATTATTGTCTGGATGTAGAGTTGTATACATAATTTTTTTTTTAATAAAACATTGAGCCGCTTTCAACATTGAAACATTGAACATTGAAGCGCTCATAGCCCGGCGCCGCGGCGGCTTGCGTTGATCCTATGTGATTGACAAAGTTAAGCAACAGCGGGCGCGGTCGGTAGTTGGATGGGTGACCGCTAGTGGCAAAAATTTCTTGAGCGTTTCCGTGCTTCGGAGGGCACGTAAAGCCGTCGGTCCCAGTTGTTATCATAAGATAACAGTCGTTAAGCCATGTCGGAGGCCCTCGGGCGGTTTGAAAACTTCCGAGACTCGGGTTGGCCACTAACCCCTCCACCAATCCGCACTGGAGCAGCGTGGTGGAGTATGCTCTAGGCCTCCTCAAGAGGAGAGAGCCGTGCCCAGTAGTGGGCCATTAATGGGTTGAAGCCAACATTGAAAAACAAAATGACTTCAAAGAGTGAAAAATAATTGAATTAGTATTTAAAAGTTGGTAGTTATTTCTAAATTATTCAGATATCCATATCTATAATCCAAAATTTCATATTCACAACACCCCTGGATTCGGTTGTTTAAAATTTCATATCCACGACTATTCGGCTGTTTAAAACCGAAAAACGAGTATATTATTGTGTTGTATTATTGTACTAGTTCTTACGTTAGTAGAATAGCTCTTTAAGTACTATGTAAACGACAATCGGTATGTTTCCACTACAGGCTAGTTCCCTAGCGTGACACGAATTAGGCAAGATCGATACTCGCATTCCTGTTGCGGTATAACGACCTTTAAGAGTACCGCCACGAATTTATTACTCTTACTTTTACTTTTAATTCGAAAAGATAAAAATACTAACGTGGAAAAGAAGGCTACGGCTCAAGACGCAATCCTGATTATTATTCTTTGTACTTAAATAAAATTGAGAATTTTATAGAGAATATAACAAAATATAGGATATATAACAAATATTCGGAAAGTTGGAAAATAGTTTCGGAAATTAAGATGCATTTATATGATTTTGTCACCTGAATTATGTTAAGCAACAAAATAAATAAGTTATGTGACATTATTGCGCCCGCATTCTATTCTTGATTGAAGCGCCCGCCATTATTATTTTTAACCGACTTCAAAAAAAGGAGGAGGTTCTCAATTCGACTGTATTTTTTATATTTGTTACCTCAGAACTCTCAACTGGGTGAACCGATTTTGATGATTCTTTTTTAATCGAAAGCAGGTACTTGTCATGTGGTCCCACATAAATTTGAACGAGATATGACAAGTAGTTTTTGAGTAATTCTGAAGTCGGATATTTTTTTTTAATAAATTTAGATTATAATACGTATATTAGGTTTGTAACATGTGATGTGACCACTCTGTGTAACTATAATCCTTTGGTTATTTTATTCTAAGTATTCAAAGTTCAAGAGACGGTCACGGCCGGTTAAAATAAATAGTCTTTTGAATCTCCCGTGACTAAGATAGTGCGTCTTTCAACATTATAAATAGTCAGCCCTGTATTTATAGTGAAGTTCAACCTTCAGGGAACCATTTCGTTTAGTTAGTAAGACAACTCATAGATACCAATGAAATAGATTTCAACAGTACTTTACTAAATTACGAGCTGATCTGAACAACGGGAAAAAAATTCCCGTTGGCCAGACTAGTCTGACCATCAATCTGACCACTGGGAAACACTCAAAAATCTGGCTCTCAAGCCCCCACCCGGAACACGACGAGTCATGCTCAAATTGCTCAAGGGTGGTATCTATCCAGGTTAACCCCATGGAGAAACAATAATATCGTAACAATAGTATATTTTATCGGCTAATTAAATGTAGGACATAAAAAGCCTAACACAAGAGTTATTGCCATTGTCATTCGAGGCGTCTAGCGCTGAAAGACTCGATTTTGTAATTAAAGATAACAAAGTATAAAGTATTACGATAAGTCGAATAATATTAATATGACGTAAACAAAACTTATTTCAAACTATTATCTTTATAGGTGATTATGACAATGACCGGATTTTACATAATCTGACCGGATTCTACATAACTACTGATATATGGATGGCAATGAAAATTATTTTTTATAGCTTGAATGATAATGACTCGAAATCATAAATAATACAGTTAAGTTTGGGTCCCATGATCATGAACCATGAAACTGGGTTAAAATATTATAAATTGGATATTTGACAGTTATCACGGTAAAATATGAAATATGTTAAATATGGTTGCATAATGTTTAACAATAATTATACAATACGTTTCTTGCATGAAAATAAATTGTAAATATTTTTACTTTTGAAAAATAGATTTGAGTTTTTTTACCTGTGGATACGAGAACCGAAACGCGGGCGGCCATGATTGACCATGTTATGACGTCACAATTCAAAAAATAAGCGTCGTGTACTACTAACTATATCGTGTGCACTGTACAAGTTCTGAGAAAATTAATAAGATATATTTTGATTTCTGCTTTTGAGAGGTTTTGTAAAATGGAGTCAGGCTATACAAAAGCTGACAGTGCGAATTTGCCTCAAGTTGATTCATTTATGGTCGCAAATTTCTTTGCGTGTAACCCTGACTTTTGCTCTACCGAGTTTCGGAATGCAAAAACCTCCTTGTAAGTACTGAAATTAATAAAGTAAAATTGGTCAGTCTTGCTAAGTGGTCACAGGGGGATTTTTTTGTAAGTTTTTCCTCAACGTCCCCTTAACGACACCATATTACTAATGATTTTAAATTACTTATAGGTTATGTTTATGAACAATATTAGGTTAGGTTTAATTTGTTTTTTTAGTAAATCAGAGGCTAAGTTGATTTCTTCTAAATACTTACATCAAAGTGGTCCTCACAAAAGAATATTGCTGATATAACAGATGTTAACTCTGGGTCTCGACGTGCTAATTATAACCACTGCTTTCGACGTTGAGGGCATTTAGAAACGTGTAGGTATAAACAATTTGTCAGGTTTAATTGTAGTACTTCTACACATAGGCACTGCACACGTCTTGTAGCTTGTCATTTTCACAATTCCAGTGAAAAAGGTGTAAGTTTTTCACTTAAAATATCTTCAGAGTTAGAGCGTAAACTTTTGTTAATTGAAATGTGACGTCACAGCCAGCAAGTGACAGATGGCGGACTATTTTCGCGCGAATTTAAAATTAATGGATTAAAAGTTATTATTTTCCTACTAAATAACACTTTTATGAGAAAAATAAATATTGTAAGAGGTATAAAATAAAACTACGAAAATTTTAAAATATTTTTCCAAAAATTGTCTAATAGCCAATTATAGCCAAGTCATATTAAATATTATGATGAAGAGCATATCCTGACGCATAACTTTTAAATGATGGCATTTTATTCAATAAAAATATATTAAAGTTATTTATATGCCGCAATTACCTGTGAAATATTATCGTAAAGGTCAGTATTGCGTAAAACTTTTAATAAAATGATGTCGCCTACGGGAAATATATTTTAAAATGAATACTATCATTTCACTTGGCCTTTAACAGTCTTACGTTCATTTCTCTTGTAACGATCATTCACAGCCAAAGCACGTGTTGGCTATATGAATCGTATTGATCATTCGCATCGCTCACTCGATACCGAACTAGCCTGGCTTGTAGTCATAGTACGAGTATATTGATGTATGTAACTATTTGTAGCCAGCCAATAATATAGCTTATAGCTTTTCTCAGGAATATGGCTATCACACACAAAAATTTTCAAATCTGACAGGCAGCTTCATAGATTATCATGTCCCAAATATAACCACTTGTTTTTTTTTTCAAATGCCTTCTGCGTATTTTAATACACAATATCTTCTCATTTTTATCTAACAGAAAAGGTAATAGCACTTGAGAACATACGAAGTTCGACTTATAAACGTCGACTTCTGAAGTCCTTGTTCCAAAGAGCACTTGAAATATCTATTTGTGATAGAAGTACTATTTCTATAGGGCCTCTCCAAAACTTCCAAGTGTCTATATGATTACCAAACTTTGGGAAGTCAAGTATAATCTTCGCTGTTCTCAAGTTCGCATACATATGAGAGCCAAAAATAAAACTTTGTAATTAAAATAATTAAGTGTTCATAGAAAAGTCTTTTCGAAAGTGTGACTTATTGATTTGAGTACCCTTGAATATTTCTAAGGCTCAGCATCTACATCACTATTAAGTTCATCTACATAACTAAACTAGTAATCTATGAAGATCAGATTACGCCAGCTACTCTAGCAAATATTTGTTATTGAAAAATACGGCGACTAACACATTTCTCTACAAAATATTGGGCTACGTAGCCGAAGATCGCATGGGAATTAAGTCCGTCCTTTGTAAACTAACCTGATTTGAGGTATCACGATTTGAGTCTCAACGATAAATAAAAAATACATAATGAATTGGACGACTTTCAGCACTCAGCGATTTTTCATTTCAAATCTTAATGATACATCGGTCGGTCCACCAACTTTATGCGTATAAATGTAAGACAAGGAAAAAAAATACAAAATGGAAACTTGGCTTGTTTTAATACGCTTAATTTAATTACAAGCGACATTGTTTTAAAGTAAGCTTTACATCAACACAAGAATATGTAGAATTTTTAAGTATTTTTTTGTGTTATTAACGTACAATAAAATGATTAATAGTAGATGAAAAACATAGTTTCACCCGTTTCACCTTTGACCAACACGCTTGTGCGTTCTGGAGGACTATTATCTAAAATACAAACTTGAAATCGAAGCTCACTCAAGTGAGACTCGAAAGCGAACTTGCATCATCTTGATATGTCATTCTCTAATCATCACGCACTTGCGAAGTGAAGTGAGTCTCGAACTGGAACTTCAAACGACTAAAAATAGTAATTTTGACACTCATCGCGGATTCCGCTGTTGAGTTACAAAACAGAATAGCTTTGCTGGCCTGAAAGTATTGACTTACCATAAAAGAATAATGGAACTTAAATCCTATAATTAAATAACTTTATTTACCTGTACCCAGGTTCCGCTTATATTAGCCAACATCACCTTACACTGAAAACTGATTAAGCGACCACTAAGCACCTTAGAAAGACCAGAACTGACGTATACACTTCTGATTATCAGATCCTGCTATCAGAAGCGAATAACGGCTTAGTAACTAAATTAATGATATGGACAAATCTCTTTGAGTATTAGCTGATAATTAACAGAATGAATTTTATATGACGTATTAGCACGTTTCATCGCATAGATTTCATCGGCAGCTTTGGCGGGAATTGCTAGAATAAGACAAGTATTGGAAGCGATCTAATTACTCCATCCTACGTTCGATAACTTCAATTACAAGAAATAGTTAATTCAGCTTTTTTTAAAAATACACCATTAAAAGGATTTTGTCAATGACATTATGAAATTATTAAGCTAGTATATATTCAAAAGGCGATCAGTTATGTTCTAATATCGGAAGTTTTATTGTCACTAAACACTAAACAATCGTTGACGAAGACCGACGTTTGATCAAACAATGACGAACAATGTCATTGAACTAGTAAAGGACATACATACTCTACCAACATACATTAATTTGTACATGTTTGTATAGGAATAATATTTCCGCCTTTGTTTAATTCTATACTTTTTGTATGGTACATAAATAAATACGTGATAAGGGAATGCAATGACGGTTTCTTTGCCTTAATACTTATGGAGTAGGTTCTTGGAAGAAAGTGTAAAGAAGTATGTATGTATACCTCATCATCAGTCTGTCAATGTCCCAATATTGAGCAAAGGCCTTATATTAAGTTGAAAGAAATTCAGGTCATACTTAAGGTGACCACACGTCCCGCTTTGGGCGAAATTGTACCGCTTTGAGACTGTCTGACCTGTCTGTCCCGCTGTCTAAAAAACTTATCAACCATAAATATTACATTACCTTGCAAGATAATGGAAATTCTTGACACTTCAATATCATCTTCAAAGCAATGTTTACGAGTAAAATGATAACATTAACTTGATGAAGCCTGATACAATACAAGTGGGGCCCGAACTTGACCGATTTTGGTCACAGATATCTCAGATCTGAATCAGTATTCTGACATGTTATGAGTTACGACACCTCTATCGAAGCAGAAGTTCGCTCGCTACTTACTCGATACAGAATCAAACACGACAATAAACCGCTATAATAAATAATCAGTGCTTCGGCAATACAAATCAATATGTTATCAAATCGTCGAGATCAGCAACATGTTACACGTAATTACTTTTTATCGAATCTACTATCGGTTGATTACACTTGGTACTGTCCCGCTCGAAATCGTTAAAATATTTTTTTTATTTAGTCATTAAGTCGCTAGAAAAGGAAGTTTTTGCATGGAATGAACGTGTACGTTCTGGAAAAAGAAACATAGGACTCCCCCAACCAAGGGAACTGACGACATGAATAAGACAGCCGGATTCAGACAGCTCAGAACCAGTCAGAGTGGCGCAAGCTAGGAGAGTGGACTTGGAAACGCTGATTGATGGATGGATTTGACCTATAAATTGAAGACTGTGTTAGGTATCAGGTATATTCTATTTGCCTGTTAAGTACGTCATATGTCAAAAGGCTTATTCAACTATACCAACACAATAACAGCCAAAATAAGTAGAACACGAAGATTGCGGAGAACCATCAATAACTCAACTCTTACAACGATAACTCAAGGTTTATTAAGGTCGCTCCTACCTAATGCCAAATTTACTAAAGGGATCCGAAGCGGATTAGCTTACATTTGCATTTTTATGTGACCTTCTTTTGTAGGGCTAGACAGGTAGATACCTAACCTGGATCTTAGCTAGGTCAAATTTTACATAGATTACTAATCTTATCTCTTTCTTCAGCTTATAAACATTATTGTCAGTTGAATTACAAAGAGGTAGGCGAACCTCTTAAGGGACAGACGCCTAAAGGTTACCTTATAGGCCCACTCGATGAAGTATTTTTCTAAGAAAATACATAAATAATTTTACTCGTTCCACGTACGTTCCCTTTTTTCTTCACAGTTGATATTGATGGTATTTGAATAATAAAACATCTTTAACTATCTACTTTTCGTATCCCACTAGTTTCAGAAATTAATGCGAAATTTTATGAAGATATTGTTCTGGGTTAAGATGAAACTTGACACACAGGAAGTCCATGTACAGGACAAGTAAAATTAAGATCGCGGTCGATGGCCAAGACTAATCTATTGAGCCCAAAATTCGATGAATTTATTAGTAGATATTCCAGGGATCCATTGCGCACCTTCTATTTCCATAACCAGATCTTCATCTTCAAGTGAAATGAACAGAGCTAAACATGAAAAATTTAAAGACTCCAAACTTCATTCATATTTAAAGGTTTCCCCTTCCTCTCCCACTATTATTTGCTGTTTATTTTTAATTCCGCAAATTTTAAGTCTCACATTTTGCTCGCCACTAGACGTTTTATATTTATATAATTCCGTTTTAAGTGAGCTTGTGTCAGTGACTGTACAGCACTGTAATGATTGCCAACGTCAATGATACTACAGAGATTGTTCAACTCTCTCTCCTGTTTGGTAATCCTGATAAATACAATTTCGTTATCACGACCACTTATCATAATGTCATATTTTATTGTAATCATTGAATTGTGAAACTGTTACTTTTTGCGTTCTTTTTTGATGAATCTATTATCTCTAAACAACCCTTTTACATTGTTTTACTAACTATCAAATAAAATATTCTTGATTCTTCATTGAAGTAAACTGTAAAAGTTATATCCGACTATAATTCACTCCGATAATAAGTAGCTATGATTAGTGACCTAATTTACAAATTTCAAGGATATAACAAGAAGAATGCGGAGAAGTTAACAAGAGGAACAGGAAACAATACGCAACAAAATACGAAAGGAACGGCGGCGCCGCCAAGACTGACACGCCCGCTGAAGGACGTTCGTTATCTATTGTAGCGACATAGAAATTGCAATATTTAAGCCCGTATTCAGCTTCCCGCCCACGTCCAATAAATCGGTGACCAATAATAGCAATAGTGCAACGCACACGTCCTACAAAAAGTCGGACGTGGGCGGGAAGCTTTAACCAATCATTTCATTTTTACATACGATTTGACGTATCTCAAACTGAATCTTGAGATCGCAAATTACAGGCAGACTACGCAGATTACGGGCAACTTGTTTTTTACTTAGACTCACACAACTATGGAGTTTTGAAGATTAATGTAATTCCTAATTTAAAATGTTTTATTTTTAATCATGCTGTATACAGTCACCAAGAAGGACAAAAGTTTTGTTATCAAACGTCTTTACTTTAATAGGCATACAGTGTGTTTTTAGACGTGGCTTATTTAGTAAACAATATTTACTAATAAATAATTATGTACTATTATTAACCGACTTCAAAAAAGGAGGAGGTTCTCAATTCGACTGTATTTTTTTTTTTATGTTTGTTACCTCAGAACTTTGGACTGGGCGAACCGATTTTGATGATTCTTTTTTTAATCGAAAGCTGGTGGCTGTCATGTGGTCCCACATAAATTTTATTGAGATCTGACAACGGCATCCATGAGAAAACTACATAAGTCGTAAATTTGTGTTAAGATGTGCGCGACAAATTGACGAATAACTCAATAACACGCCAACCGATTTCGATGATTCTTTTTTTAATCGAAAGCAGGCGTTTGTCATGTGGTCTCACATAAATTTGAACGAGATCTGACAACTATGTAGTTTTTGAGACTTTGAAGTCGGTTATTTTTTGTTAGCAAAATTTAGATTATTTCTTCTGTGGTTATTGTTAAAATTAAGAAAACTGAAAATTTTATTTAAAATCTTAATATTATGAATTACTTATTAGTTTTTTATTTCAAATATCACCTTACCAGCATTCTAGCTATGTACATATATATGTATGTACCTATACATACATAAAAAGCAAAGCAAAAGCAAAGCAACAACCTATAATTGTCCCACTGCTGGGCTCGGGGTCTCCTCTCACAGTGTGAGGGATATTAGGCCATAGTCTACCACGCTGGCCAAGTGCGCATTGGTAGACTTCACACACCTTTGAGAACTTTATGGAGAACTCTCCGGTGTGCAGTTTTCCTCACAATGTTTTCCTTCACCGAAGCAAGTGATAATTATTAACTTCTAATACGCACATAATATTTGAAAATTAGAGGTGCGTGCCAGGATTTGAACTCGGGCCCCTTCGTTCGGGAGACCAACGTTCTAACCGCTAGGTTATCACTGCTATACATACATAATAATAATTATCTAAATAATTAAACAACAATACCATATCAAAGTCTAGGAGGAAAATCTTTCGCTTAATTTGCCAGTTGCGATTAATATTCTAGTCGAAAGGACAATCAACATTGTGTGTAAGGTACATAGTCATGATATCTTCACACGTGCATAAATTAGTTGTGTATAGTCTGTAGACTATACATACCCATTAATGTATTAATGGGTAGGATTTATTGCCATTTCTATCAACCTTTTGGTTTTAATTTTATATAATACTAGCTGCCCGGACAGACTTCGTTCTGTCAATTTTTTTTTAGATGTAAGCTATTCTATCTTTCAAGTTGGATCAAACTGCACACGGTGTGCAAGTTTGATTAAAATCGGTTAAGTAGTTTAGGAGTTCATCGCGGACAAACAACGTGACACGTAATTTATATATATTAAGACTAGCTGCCCGGACAGACTTCGTTCTGTTAAAAGTTTTTTTTATTTTGAGATGTAAGTTAGCCTATCTTTCAAGTTGGGTCAAACTGCACATATTGTGCAAATTTGATTATAATCGGTTAAGTAGTTTAGGAGTTCATCGCGGACAAACAACGTGACACGTAATTTATATATATATTAAGACTAGCTGCCCGGACAGACTTCGTTCTGTCAAAAGTTTTTTTATTTTGAGATGTAAGCTAGCCTATCTTTCAAGTTGGGTCAAACTGCACATATTGTGCAAATTTGATTATAATCGGTTAAGTAGCTTAGGAGTTCATCGCGGACAAACAACGTGACACGTAATTTATATATATACTAGCTGCCCGGACAGACTTCGATCTGTCAAAAGTTTATTTATTTATTTTGAGATGTAAGCTATCCTATCTTTCAAGTTGGATCAAACTCCACACGGTGTGCAAATTTGATTAAAATCGGTTTTAGGAGTCCATCGCGGACAAACAACGTGACACGAAATTTATATATATTAAGATTAAGATTATCTATTTTGTTCTTGAGCTTGTGTCAGCCGCCAAACGACTCGTCGTGTTCCGGCTGGGGGCTTGAGAGCCAGTTTTTCCTTTTTTTTTTTTAATTTTTTGTTGGCCGGCAATGCACCAGTGAAGCCTTTGACGTTGCTGATGATCAGGTAGATCGTCAGCTTTTTTGCCGGCTATTTCGGGAACAAGTCTTTGTCTTTGTTAGCCAAGCTAATAAACTCATCTCCACACTTGTTAATTGACAAGGTTTTACTGTCAAACAGTGGCGTACTCGTAATACTCGAACTCGTACTAAGTAGCCAACAAATACCGCTCGCCTTACCGTATCGATTGACAGAGCCATCGCTACATTTCATGTGAACGCTAAAGATGTTGAAGTTATATTTGTATAGTTTGTTATATCACAGTAGTACTAGTAACCGCCCTTGCTTTGCTTCGGTTTTCGTATAGATTACTATTTTTAAATAAAATATAGCTCATGTTACTCAGAAACAATAAAGCATAACAATTAGTAAAAGTTTTTTTAAAGTTGATCCAGTAGTTTTTCGAATTCATTATTTGAATTTATACAAATAAACAGACAATCAAACTTTCCTTTTTATACTATTAATTTAGAGTTTTCTAAATGTTTATTTATTATGTTTATGATGGTAGTTCTTTCTGTTACTTTAATGCTACGTAAAATACCTGTATGTTTTTTGTTCGAGTTCTCTGCGTTTTTTTCGCGTAATTTATGAACAGGTCCAAAAACAATTAACTATTTGACGTAAGAAGAAACCATATTGTCATTACATAAGTTAGTTTTTTTTTCCGGAAGCTTTTTATAACAAGAGATATTTTGTACACTTCCAAAGTTATCATTCCATATACCATTATTCCAAAGTTACCATGAAATTGATACTTTAAAGAGTTTAAAGTGTGGATGGACTTATAATTTGGCTGTTGCTGCTTTTATAATATCATGATGACATGTCATTGTGTCTAGTACAGTCACCTGCAGAGAAAAGTAACCCATCTGTTTCTGTGTGTTTATAAGCAAATGGGTTACTATTCTCTGCAGGCGACTGTACCTATTCTAGTAAAAACTGAAAAAAATTGTCTTTACCTACCATTTTCGTAGAAGCAACTTAATACCTACTAGAAAACTGAAAAGGGAAACCCAGGAGAGGCATAACAAAGGCTCCAGTCCGTCTAGCTTGCAACGCAAAATAAAGTGGCGTAACCATTCATACGATCAGGGGAATATAGACCTTATAGAAATGAGACAGGGTTCACAAAACCTCATCCCACTTTTCATAGAGAAACGCGTCTCTAATTTCCAGTGATTGGCTTCCGATATAAGTAAGCAGTTCGTTGACCTAAGCGCCATTTTCATTATCTGTACATGAAAAATTAATAGGTAATTTTTTGACATCTCGTATTCACGGCTTAGTAATGTTTTGCAGGTAAGGTCTAAGGAGTTAAGGCCGTACTATTCACCCAACCTAAGTGAGTTGGCCAGGAATGCATAAACTGTGAGATTGAGCAGTAAACTAAGTAGGTTACTACACATTATTGTGGTGGTTGGTTACTTAGTTACTACATGTAACTGTCTGATACTATGGAATTTATCTCCAAAGTAGGCGAGCTATACATACATTTTGCTGATACAAACTTCATTTTATTATGAACACACATTGTAAAAAATTATTTCGACGATGTCGCGTTTGTAAAAAGGATACCAAACGAATTAGGTACGTCATTATAAACATTCCTAGATTTTTTGTAAAACATTGTGGCTTACCACAGGCATTGACCTCTATTGTATATAAAATAGGTCTTACCTTACCTACAACTAGAATGAAAATCAGTGGCCGTAAATCGTAGTCAGCTAGTGTTACAAACTGGCAGATTAAACTGGCAAACGGTTCCGACAGCAAATAAAATAACCTGAAGAACACTTGTTAAATAATTCTAGCGTTTTTGCAACCCGTTAATTTATAATTATCGAAATCTACTAAACAGATAAAAAAATTGAACAAATAACTAATGTAGAGTTAGATGAAATAGATTACGAAACTTAAAACAAGTGTGTATGAGGCCACGCGCAGTGTGGCAACACCTACTTTGTTACTGGCAGCGGGGGCAGAGGCTTAACTCTAACCTAAATTAGAGCACTTTAAAGCGGAATATTTCGCAAACGTACCCATATACATATAGGTCTATGAACGGACCCTTGAATCGGCAGAGAAAAAAATTTACCCTCACTTTACCTAAAAAAGTTTATATATGTATATATGCCTATATTATTTTTACAATATTTTTTATAATATAATTATCGCGATACTGCAGACGGACGGATGGACATGACGAAACTGTAAGAGTCCCGTTTTGATTACGAAACCCCTAAGAATAAAGTCACAAGTCAATAATTACCTATATCAATTCTCAAAGAAAATTTTAAATCTAAGCTACTTAATAAAATATAACTCGTAAAGGTACCTACCTCATATGTAGATATTGTAACTAGCACTAACGCGCTTATAGGATTTGCTCATCACCATATTTTTTGTAACTCGATTGTTATTAGCGGTCAGTACACTTTGGGCAGAAGATTACTAAGTATTACAATAATATAATAAGGTATTTATAATCTATGCTTTCGTGCGATCTTTGTCTGCTAGTACAAGTGAGAAAGAAGATAATTGAAGCCTGCCGTCTCTACTATGTGTCCTTGACCACAGGCCACAGCCACTTCTTCCTTTTAGCAATCGAATCCGGTTTAAGAATAAAAATCAAAGTTGTTAATCAAATCACGATGAATAAAAACACAAGTAAAACAATTCAATAAGAATAGCAAATAATGCGAGATGTGCCGACCTTCTGAGAATATTGAAAGATGTTATGACTTGTTATTCTTTAAATATCAACAAGCATCTTGTATGCATTATTAAATTTATTGCATCTTATGCATTGTTTAGATGTTTGGACCAAGGTCAAGCAGTTGCCACTTCACAATACTTGAGGCATTTAAACTGGATATACCTAATCAGTAGTAGGCAGGTTCGGATCCAAGAATCGTAAATATGTGTAACTTTAATAATTATAATTTGAAGACCCTGCAGCCTAGTTGGTTGCGTAGCGAGTGGTCCCGGGTTCGATTCCTGGCTGGGGCAAATATTTATGTGACAGATAAATATTTGTACTTGGGTCACGGGTGTTATTGTGATGTGTTATTACATCCTATATGTCATTCATGCCACCCGCGACACAGGTAAAAACCTACAAAAAAATATATGTTGAAGTAAATTTATGTGAATACTGAAACGAACAGACGAGCCTGACAAGTCAATCTGCTAATTTAAAAATATTAATTAGGCTAGCAAGTTATGAAAAAGTGCATTTAAAACTGCTGACAAAACATATAAAGCAAACTAAGCAGAGTAACCACTCAGCATTTATTGCAACGTTGACGTCTAGTTAGCGAAACAAAACCCAGACGACGTATAATCTCATCTCACTTACCATAATTATAGCAGGGTATTGTGAATATTGCGGGTTTCATACAAAACGGAACTTTTACTGATTCATTCATATGACTGTCTGACAGACAGATTATATTTTATATGAGCCTAATTTATCATGACATACTTCATTGCTGGGCTTGGACCTTCTCAGTTCTCTCTAGTTGATATATCTTTAATTACTGTAAACTAGAGTAGCTAGACATGACTCGTCGTGTTTCGGCTAGGGGCTTGAGAGACAGATGTTTTTCTATTATACTCATTTTCTTGGCCAGCAACGCATCAGTCTTTGGTGTCGCTGATGTCCATAGGTGACGATAGCCACTTACCATCCGGTGGATCGCTAGCTCGTTTTTCGGCAATCTCCATAAAAAGTCACATAGATAATGTCGTGGATATAATAATAATGTGACAGCATGAAGTGCCCATCGCCAAGACGAGTTAAAAATAATTTGTAGGGGGCTAGAGGGGCACAATTTTTCATTTCTCAAAGCGTTTTGTCTTTCAAACTCTCATAGCTTTAAATCTCTAATTCTCACAATAATATTATGTTCTTAACAGACTTATGAAACTCACAAATCGTTTGTCTAGAGTGTCTAGACTACTCTAGACTCTAGCAGTAATACTTGCATTTTAATAATGTTTAAAATTTCATTATAATGAAGCAATAAAAAATAAATTTAATAAAATAATCATATAACAAAATATATAAAACGGTGACTCCTACTCATATATCGTATATTTGGAATTCTTTTATTTTAATATAATGCGGACGAGGTGGCTTTCAAAACTTACTCAAACGTAAATAACTAAAACAGAAATGTGATAAACAGATTCAAAGTGACTCAATATTAGAAATGTTTGTTAGTAATTTAAATTGCTTAGAAATGCATTACGTTACGAGTATAACAAACTTCCGCGTAACAAAGAAGTATAACAGAAACTTGTTATAAAATAACTAGAATCCCTACTTGCTGAAAGTAATTACACACAGTGTTAATTTATTTGAAAATGCGAATCCTACAGTACTGAAGGTCCTGCTCTTTGAGAGATGGACAATTGTTGTTGTTGTGTATATCGAACCTTAGACGCAGTTGACGAGCATATTGTGAGGAACCTACCAATATGTATAACAAAAGGAGCATAATATTCTCGGAGAGATTAACCGAACCAGTATAGTAAACTACCTATAGTACACAATCTTATCAAGATAACTATATTCAATCCGCCGGGAGTTTGGGGGCTAAAAAGAAAGGCAGTGAAAACATTCCGTTTCTTGGTAAGATATAGAGACAAGTAGGTAGTAAAATCTAAAAATACGTAACCTTAGGCCAAAACTTCTGCTTTATAGGTTGGCCGGCCAGAACATCAAATTTTCCTACAACATTAGTAAATGACACATAGGTTGGCCTGTGACTGTTTCAAGGGCCTTTTAACCGAGAAGATTTGATTCTTCCTCTCTCTTAAGTGTTAATGTGTTACGTCTCAAATTGTGCGTCGACGATATTGAAAGCAAAATCGCTTCACGGGAGAAATATCAAATAGTACCAGAAGAGTCTAAACTCAAACCGTACGCCCACCAAGAGAAAGAAATCAATACAAGTGAATGAATGCTTCTTGAGTTCTTGGAGTATTGGTACATACAAACCTACATGTGATTGAAATGTTTGATTTTTTTCATCCGTATAGCATTTTTGTTGGACAAATTGATTGATACAGCTACCTGGCGTCTTGCCAATTGCAGCGCTCACTCGATTCTGCGATTTTACACAAAACATCGAGAAAGCAATCGTGATTCGTGACCCAATTTGTGGGTATTGTACCTACTTCTAATGAAAGCGGTTAATTCAGTACAGTAGCTTGGTTAAATACTTTGTCGTGAACATAATCGCTGCCTTTTACAATTAACAGTGCCTCTATTTACTTAACAATTAACATTAACCTATATCTACTATACTATAAAACTACAATCCAGCTATGTCTGTGGTTCCGTACATTTAAAAATGAATTCAGGTTAACAGGTTATTTATACGATTTAATTTTTTTTAACGCTGATTATTTGATTACGCGAAGATGGATTATCTATGTAATAATAGAGACAATAATTTAAATTTTAGCACTGGTTCAAATGACAAATAATACCATGTCTAAAATAAGCTTTCCTTATAAATTATATTTAGAACAACATTTTGTTCCCAAATATTTATCGAAGCTTACAAAGTAAACAACCGTAACATCTGGCTATACGAGATACGCCGTTGTTATTGATGTAATACCAGCAAGGCCTCTACAATTTTCACAGGCAAGCGGGATTAGTAGACGCATGTAAATTTTAATGACACGACTGATTATAATGTTTTATCAGAGCAGCGATTTTAAATAATCCAAATGCACGTTTGAGCTACATTCTACTTCCTACTATCCCAGGTAGGTACTAATATTATAAATGTTAGTCTGTCAGGATGTAAATTTACTGAAAAGATGTTTAGCACACAGGAAGGCCATGATCTGATAAGATATGATCCCGGAAAACACGGGGAAAGCCATGAGCAAAGTACTAGTGTATTATTATATTTGCACCTAACACTTTAGGTATGTTTTGTGACTAATGAAGTAATGACACTGAAAAAACAATTCGCCACGCTTCATACACTCGTATTATGAGAAATGTTGATTATCATAGTTCATCATACTGTACAGTGTACATACACTCATCGTTACATCTGTTTGATGGTAATACTTTACACACCTTTTCAAACATTCAACTATTAGAACTAAGTAGGAGTTACATATTTGTATCTAAGCTTGCTTAGCATTTCCGGGATTCTTCTATTATATTAGTATTCATACTATTCTATAGTAATTAATAAATTAATAACGCTTCACATTCATAGCCCCACACTAGGATTCCCTGTGTCGTGGGTGCCATGGACAACACACTAGACAAGGACATTCACACCCAGACCGAGAACAGAAATTCAAATTCGTCATTCAAATTTCCGCCTCGTTGCGAATCGAACCCAGGACTCTTGGCGCGGCGATCCGGCATGGTAACCATCGCGCCACACAGGTCGTCACTATTCGTGTAGTCGAATTCATTTTGTATTTAACAACGTTGGCCCTACCCTGGCCCTACCCTTGATAGGATACATGCCGTACGATATACATGAGATAATAATATGTTTCACAGCGACCTTTGAGAGCTGTCACTCAATCATTTAAAAGTGGCGCTCCTCTTAAAAAATGCTTGGCAAAATCGAGCCGCCCTAGGGGAGCAAGCACCTCTTGTATGAATGTGTTGACTCCGTTGTCCAATAAGTAGTAGTAGTTGTGTTCATCAATTCAGATTTCAAACCTCAATCCCCTTTTGTATACCTTTTAGCAAAAAGTTTGATGAGAAAACACATCTTACGTGTAGAGCATTGATTGAAAAAAAAAACAAAAAAAAAAACCTCAATCCCCCGACTGGTAGACCGATAGTACAAATTCTCCGTTACTAAGAAACTCAATTACTTATTTACGAAATGAATAATTCAAGGTATTAATTAATAATGTCCGTATTTAAAATAAATTATTATCTAATTTACTTATGAATACGTAACTAAAACAGATGTCAAGGTCTTCGGTCGCAACGCGTTCTAAATAAAAATAAGGTCACTGATACCGTTATTGTGTCCGACCCGAGCAAGTAACTGAAACAGGGCGCGTCGTTTCTTTCCAACTCTTTTATTAGGATTCTGTTAGCCTAGTTGATGGCGACCTCCCCGCCAAGTACAGCTGGATTAAATTTTGAGAGCAGGGATCACTTAGGATCGACTTATGCCGTTGGACTAACAGAGCTTGCATAACTTCGCTGAAGTCAGTAAAGTATACTAAAGAATAAGTCAACTAACTAATTCGCATAGAACTTGAAATTGAAAATTTATTACATGAAAGCCAAGTTTATTTTGTATTACAAAAAATAAAAATAAGCGATGATTATAATTTATAATAGTACAAGGAAGGTTAATTGACTAGTTAGTAACAAACTCCACATTTCTCGCGTATTTGAAGTACCTACATGAGTTGAAGTTAAGTTATGTAGCACTACTGAATTGGAATTTGCTTCGGATATTGAATTATGCAACTATATTACATTACATGACATGTAATGAAATTTATTTGTTATTGGTTTTTAAGAAACACTATTCGAGAGTCAAGCTATTCTATCGCTTCCACAAGTCTCGGGAGAATAAGCGGCAAGACACTACGTAAGGTTTTTTCTATTAACAGTTACGGAAAGCACTTTCTAGTTATGGCAAAACATGAAACTCATGATGTCCAAACTCCAAGCAGTGTTATCTTTAAAATTGTCACTTGTTTGTAAATTACTAGCGATTGTGTGTCACGCAGCATAACATTGTTATTTTTGACAATCGTATCAATATCGTAAATAAATGTGATTCTAACATTTAATTGGCGTAATGAATACGAACAAAAGGATCGTCACTAACATCAGTGTGAGCTGTGAGCTATGAGCTGTGAGTCACCACGACTCATGATCTCTGTTTCCGCAAATATAACGAGTGACGAGACATACCGTTATTCTGCTGACCGACATTATGACAATACATACTCGTTGATTCTAAACGGTAATACTTTGCTGCCAAATGTTTGTACCTACTACACAAATACAAAATATGCGTATATGAATATTAGCAAGAGTACGGCGTGAACTCAGTCTTAAAACTTTTGGACACGCATCATATTATCGTAGCAATAATTGCTCGGGTCTTCTCTCGCGTAAGAAGTAATGTCCTAGTCCTATGCTCACAAAACGTGTATTGACAGACGTCACATACCTTTGGGCACTATATGGTAAGGCACTAAGAGTAATGAACAGATTTTCTCACGGTGTTTTTCTTTCTTTCTAATGTGCACAACACTTTGAAAGAGATAGACCAGGAGATTTTAGAGATATGACCAGGATTTATACCCAGGTCTCCTGTAAGGGAAATACCTGTCCTAAACACTAAGTTATGTTATTCATAAATACCTACTATGAACTATTTCTTATTTTCCACTCCACTTTCATTTTCAAATCATAAGGAAGACCAACAATAAATACATAATGTTTTAATATTCCTCAAGAGAAGTCAAACAACACAATAACAATATGGCGTGGCATTCAGAAGAATATTGCTTCTTGAACATCTGTTCTTCAAACTGTTATTGGTTTCCGATATTTTACATTCAATATCACAATGCTATGAAACCGACCGTTCTCTATACGAGAAGCAAGCTATTTTCTTTCAAGGTTTCGCGGTCAATTAATTTTATTATTCCTTACTTTTTTTGCTTGTTATATTTCTGTTGAATTAAGATTTCTACTTGAGTAGCTGAATCTACTTAGTCGAATAATAAATATAAATAGTCGGTTTCGTGAACGAAAGTTGTTTAAACAAATGTTCCATCTATTATATTTTGGCTTCAACCCATTAATGGCTCCCTAATGGCACGGTTCTCTCCAAATAACTGGGAAGGACTGGAGCATACCCACCCACGCTGCTCCAGTGCGAATTTGTGGAGGGACTGGTGGCGAACCCAAATGTCAGAAGATTGTATGCGGCCTAAAGGCCTCTGAATGGACTAACAATGTTTGAACACCATGGGCATGGTGAACAAAGAAAAGATTCATGGACCATGCTCCAAATGATTCATAATGCTTCACTTCTATTTGAAGGCTTTTTTGAAGAACTATTGGCCATGTTACGACATATTTATCAATATTAACTTTTTACCTATAATATCATTGATATTTACCAATGTTTATGGTTACCTTTGCGCTGGATGACGTTCACATTGGTCTTAGGGCCAATTTGAGTGCCTATCCTTACGCAGTAATTGAATTAAATTAAAATTAAGAATTAAATGAACTTACCTACGTACGTGAAGTTCAATCACAATTTATTCGAAGAGCTTTGTTGGAAGATATTAGTATGAGTATGTATCCTTGGTTCTACTGACATCGAGAACGAAGCTTGATGAATAATATAAGTCAATGCTGATGTTATTATCTTTCGAATCAAACATTTCGAAATTTCTACAGCTTATCACTTGATAAACTACCCTCACATTATGCTTACGCAACTACAATAATGAGTGCATTGTTCTAGATTTCAGCTGCTGTCTTTGTGATGAAGATAAATGATTGAGTCATGTCTACGTTTTATAGCGTTGTTTTATCGCCTTACACGATAAAGGCATTTGCTTAATGTCTCCAAGCAGTCTGCAGATTCGGTTTCCTAAACAAATTGCTTATTTTATTTATGTGTACACAACAAGCAGTCATACAAGCCATCTGGTAAGTGATTACCATCGCCCATAGACCTCAGAGTAAAACCAAATGCATCATAACTGAAACAGTACCAGTCGCTCCAGATCTCCGTTTACTGGCCTTATCAGTGGCATTACTGGCATTAACACCTATTAGTTCAACAATTTCAATCTGACAATGAGTTTGAATCATTTCCTCTCTTCTTAGGTTGAAGGTTTTGAATAATTACCTTTAGTTGTTTGTTCTTAACTTATAATATGATAGCGACCTTCAAACGGAGTAACTTAACATCGTGGCCTCGCTTATTCATTACAATTAATCTTCACAAGACAAGAAATAAAGCGCTCCAAGACGCTTTGAAAATTGAAAATTTGACATTACAAAAAGATATACAAAGGAAGCTATATGTACACCTATGCAAAGGATTTAAAAAACCGCACCCCTCTTTGCGTCAGGGATTAAAATAGCCAAACTCAGTACATTCCTATTCATTGCAACTTCTGTCATATGAAAAAGAATACGCCAAGCTATTCGTCGTCACAATACACCAAAAGTACAGAATTATTCTTTCTGTTTGAAAACTTTCATATCGCGTCGGCAACGCGCGGCATACTGTAGCACATAACAGCCTGCGAGAGCCCTTCATAATCCCCTGCTTGCTTAAACAGCAAACGAAAAACTAAAAAATAATATTTTCGCACGTCGGTGCAGTACTGTGACTCGTGGTAAAAATATACCAGTAGTAGATGCCGGAAAGGAAAAATACGTAAAAGTTGCCCAAGAACATGTAAAACTAGTACCAGTTACCTACTATTATTTGAATGATCTAGTTTATTTCTTGTAAATGGTTGAATGATGAATTAATTAAGTTGATGAATGAGATGAAATACTTCCTATAACATGTGGAACCGTAGTGAATTAATTATCCGATACATCACTTGCCTGGACTTCTTCAAGGATGGTGCAGTCAGAGGTAATTGGTATAAAACTATAAATGAATGATTGCACAGTATGACAAGATTGTTGTGTTTGGGTTTATTGGAGTGGTAATAACAGCCGGATTTTTACAACCAAGTAGCCTATCATTTTAACCACATATTCACAACCAATTCTAAGAATACCAAGATATTTTAAAAAGGAATTCAATGCAGGCTCCACATGTATCGAATAGGGATGTTGACTAATTTTAGGATTCAATTTGATTTAATAGGTAGAACCTTAAGATTCACGAAAAAAATATTATAAAAATAATAATCTTCAAATTAAAAACAAAAATTGATAAATAATAATCATTTTCAAATTTCCCGCCAAAAACGTCACATGACGTCACTAGCCGATATTCAATACTATCTGTCGACTGAAGTTAGTTGCACTTCCATAAAAAATAGGAACAATGACGTCATAAGCTCTAAATGGCGTTTGAGGTCACGTGACAGTGAGTACTATTTTTAACATTTTAAAATAATTATATTTAATTTGTTGTGATTGATTTCGACAAAAGAATAATATTTTAGGTTTTTAAATGTTGTCCTTGATACTTTAAACATAAATTTATTTTAATTTACTGATAGTGTCAACATCCCTATTCTCTTTATCACACAACACACTCATGATGACTCACGGACTCGCAGGAGGTCCGTGTCACATAGCTTCCATGGCGGCATAGCTTGTAAGTTGTAACCCGCATCAGGGTTTTGTATTAAAAATAACAAGCACTTCTTACAATATATCAAATTTCAAATAAAAGCCTACATTATACTGCGTTGATGATTAATTTTGTTTCGCAGCTTCAATTGTTAAAAGCTCGAATCTCTTTATACCTAAATGAAAACAACAAAACTTTCTAAAGCAACTTGTTAATTGGATCCTTTTTAGACTTCCCTGTAGAGTGCGTAGGGTTTCTTTGACAAAAGCACTTTTGGTTCTGTCAATGAGAAGGCTTAGTCGTTACTCCGTACTAATTTCAATTGGACTCTAGCTACTATAGATCCTAGTACTAGTGGTACTAGATATAGAAAGTTTATCAGTTTTCATTCATCATTATGAAGCCATTTCTGAAATCAGTGGGAACTTAACGCACACAGACAAAAAGACAGACAAAAACTCCAAAAGTAATTAACTGTTATTGCGCTAATAAATTCCCCACAATAAAAGTTAAATATTCTTCATGTGCAGACATTTGTATGTATATTAATGTACGTAGAGCAATGATATTTTAATGTAGAAAAGAGGTAGATATGCCAATAGCGCGCCGAGGATGAAGAGCGTAAGAACAGGCAATTGACCGTTCTGCTCGTAGTCGCTCTGTCAATACAAGACGATAGGCACGTTTTTGTTGTTGTCAGAAGTGCTTGACATTTAACATACAGCGTTAAAATGCCTTCGTGTATTAGACTAATGTGATTGGTGCAGTGAAAGATAAACAAGTGTGTGTTGTAGCTCTTTTCGGAACAGATTTTTTGGTTGATTTGTAAGGGCATAACGACGTAGAGACACAGATCAGTCACACTCACAGCTTTACTATTAAGTAGATATAGATACCGACACTCCAGGTCATTGAAACACAAAGACATTTGCGATAATCTATTGTTCCAAAACCTTGAATCGTTTAGAAACAAATGAAGAAAGGAAGTAGGCATATCTGAAAATTAATCTATTCTAAGCCTGTAGAATTACAATATACATTTGAAATTGATCCAGTTATTGCTTATTATGTTTCATTTTGGCACTACTACGGTTTTTCTGTAGAGTCGAAGCCATAAAATACCTTCATAACACTGTAATATTCCTGAAGCATAACTTCCTATCCAATTTAGGTCTTTCAAATCATAAGTATCTTTCTATATTTCGACCTATCGTATAATTTTGTTCATTTATATGGAATACCTTAGCATGAGTACATCAAGTATAATTAAGTAAAAAAGTTATAATTAAAACTAAAAATTAAATGAACATAGAAAAAGTAGTGGCATGTTACTAAATGATTATTCCAGAGGGCAAAAACTACACCACATTAAAATTTGTTGTTGCTGTATTATTCTAATCAGTTTCAAAACTAATCTAACTTTTGATATAACACAGATATTGGATCGCACGTTGCGACAGCTCTTAAGGGATTATTGTATAATTCACATTTGAATAACGCAATAGTGTTGTATAAAGGTTAACGAGGTCATAACTCTATTATTCAGATGACCAATATTAATCCTGACACACAATATGCTTGAAACTATACAATTAAGTACATAGATAAATTAAACAGAGTACCTAACTACGCCCTCTTCCAGCCGCGTCTCGGGTACCGGATTGCATTGCATATCCTTGTGTGCTATTAATTACCATATCTAGAAGTCAGATCCATTAGAATATTAGGTTCCTACATCTGTTATATAAAATGAAACAATGAAAAATAAAACCTTTTTGGTCCATAGGACCTACACGCCACAAAAAAGATCTTCATTTGAAAATTGCTTTGGCTTACGAAGCCAGTAGGTATCTATGTATTCTGCGCATGCGCTGGAACCGACCCATTTTGTTGATCACGTCTGTTTATTCAGATATAGGTATTGGGATATCTATACTAACTCACTTACAACAAATAAAACTTACTGCCGCACTCAGAATCACTTAACGGTTACTTAAATCACTCCTTAGTAGAGAATTTGTTTTGTGATTCTGTAATGAGGAGCGATTTAACTAATCATTAAGTGACTCTAAGTGCGCCAGTTAGTAATAAAGAATTTGAATTTACTTTATCGATACTCACAAGTAGTATCTTATACAATAAAATTATAGATACATTTACATATTATGTATTTCTTACAAGCTTGCAGAATTACGTAACAATATAAGAGACATATGTATATGCTAAAGATGTTTACAGCCATATAAAAAGAGCCGTTTCTAAACCGCTCGCAACAAAGAAATAAAATGACGATGACGTGTGGACGCCTGTAACGATTTATATCTGTCCGTCCGTACGTGCACCTAGTGAAAGTCTTCTTCTAGACTACTTTACACTTTTTTTAGCATTTGACGTTAACATGATTGGTGAATGAATCATGATAGTCATATCATTATTCATTCACATGATATTAATATTCAAGAGATAAATTGATGGACCTGAGACGCTTTACTAGTACCTTCGTACTGGAGATTTTAATGTCACACAATTCACACAAAGTGTTATAGAAAAAGGCTTAGCACCATATTATCACGTGACCGGATTTTTAATCATAAAATCAATAAACGAAAAAAGGTATGAGAAACGGCAGAATAAGCCGGTTGAAGTGGGATTGCGCAGGCCATAAAGTTTAAAGAACCGATAACCGTTAGGGTGAAGAAGCAAAAACAGTTACAATATAGAACGCTCCAAAACTGGACTGATGACCCGAAAAGTACCTACAACGAGTTTCTTCAAGATTCAGAAGAATCAGGACCAGTCAGAACAGCTGTTATTTATAAACTGAACTGTTGGCGACTAATGAATGATACAGCAATAAAATTAAAAAGAATATTTGAAATATTTAACTACCCAATATTACCAAATTAGGAAGAAAATTTCTTTACTGCTTTAATCTTACGAAAATGTGAAAATGTGTTTGGACACAATCAAAATTTTATCGGGTGGCCTTTTTATTTGTATTACAGTCATTACGTAAATCAGTCCAACAAGAGTATAATTATTCTTGCCAACAAGCTAAGATTTCTTGCTACTAAGGGGCCATCTTTCTGTTAGTCCAGTGGAAGGTAAGTACCTCAAATAGAACTGAATATGGATTAGATCTTCAGATTCTTATGAGGTTATGCTAAATATCTGAATAAGGCATAAGGTGCACCAATGATTGTAAAATATATTTGAGGTACACGCTAGATCCAAAACAGTATGAATGACGCCAGTAAATCAGATTATAACTTCAAAATAACATTTCAAATTCTGGGTTCGATTCAAATTTTGCGAGAAATGTAGTAAGTTAAAATCATCATTATCACCTGAATCTATTTTTACTAGGTATAGCTTCGAATAATTATACAGCTTAAGTACGCATATCCTTTGTACCTACTCGTACTAATCGAAATATAATTACTTCTCCATCTATTAATTACTGCTTTGTAAGTATAATTAAAAGTAATGGAACCGCATCTTTACTCTCAGATGGAGGTAAACATTACGTAGTGTACAAAGATATTTTAGAAATTCATGTTGTTTTTCACCGAATTGTTGTTTTTAAACAACAGGTTAGCAGAATTTCTAAATGTTTCCGTATAAGTCGCAGAAACAAGTGTTTTACCGTCTACGGAAATACACGAGGTTTTACTTCTTGTGCCCATTTACTGATAATAACAAGGGCAAAACAGCTAAAGATGACTGTTTCGTTTCCGCTAAATTCTAATTTTCTTTTATTTCGCCAAATTGGAAATGCTTTTAAGTGGTAAATTTGTTGATTAATTTTGTTATAAGATTTGTTGAAACAATTGAAATCTAACTAATAGAGAAATCTAACTTAATGATTCAGTAATACTCGTATACTATCGATCTAAATCATCTGGAATATCACTTTTCAGTATGTGAAACGAAAAGGAAGGAATATTATTTAAATTCAGTTATTAAAAACTCAAGAAAAACAATTCTTGGTCACCCAACTATCATGCATGAAGCATTAGGTTATGAGCATTTTCATGTATTTATCCTTTTAGAAGGGCCATTTAACAGTATTCATTTAGTAAAAGTATTTTGTGCTTATGTTGAACTGCCTTTTCAGTGATCACCAAACAATTGCCGAGTCAAACATTATTATCATCGTGATATAGAAGCTCTTAATTTTATTTACATAGACAAATCACATTCAATACGTCAGAGTCATATAATACAATAATACAATGCAATTGTAGAGATAATTGTTCAGAAACACGAATGTAATCTGGGCCATGTAAATAGACATTATTTTATTATAGACGCCATGCCAAGTTTATACCGGATATATACGTATAGTGACCACATATTATTACTTGATCACCGTAATTACTAGTTTCTATAACAGATTATTACAAAACGGCTTTAGAGTGGGTATATGCAATACATTGTACCGATATGTTCAAGATTTTGTGACAGAGTTCTTCAAGGTTCAATTTTGCGCCCCATTTTGTTTATTGTTGAAAAAAGTAACGTGTATCGTATAAATTGTAAACGAAAGTCAATGAATATGGTATCTTTGAGTGTATACAACCAAAAATGTAACCTAGAAACACCTTTTTACCTGTCTACATTAATACCATCTGCGGCCTTATAAGAATCGTGAGGTAACATTTTTCCTCTTTAGGACAACTAATCATTATTGAAGGCACTGATTATAACTGCTCACTACAACTTTTCACCAATAGTAATGAATGCGTTTTTCTATCAATCAACCACTCAAAAATATATAGCTATATCGAGCTAGTATAGTTTTAGCATAAAACATTGAATTAAAACCTTACTTATGTGTTCAGGTATCATATTCAGTGTAAAAATACTTATGCAATGAAGCGGAAGTATTTCCAGTAATGTAAGTTTACATAAATTGTTATGGTTAAATATTCTGTTCTTATGCAGATTCATATAGGACCGTTGTTTTGTAATAAATACCGTCCCAATTCTTATATGATTACTGACATCTAAACAAGGAGTAAACTCATAAAACATTTGAAAATATAAGGAGAAATTTCAAGAGTTTAGGATATTATCCTAAACAGCTTTACTAATCAGATATTAATGGTTTCTTTATTAGGCGCTAATCCTTTTTTACCAAGCCGAAACCAAGCCCCTTGATTGAGATTTATTTCACTATAAAATACTTTTGTGCTAAGATCAGACTTAGAATTAACATAAATAATCTTGTTTATCGCTCAAATGAAATGGAAAATGGCAAACTCTCTCTCCAAACAAAAGTATTGACTTACTGCGGCGTGAACTGCGGATGGGTTTTTTTTCCTTTAGCATCGTTTCAGCTTCGTTTGTTTCACCATTATGTCTTAATGAAAAATATTCCAAGTGTCTGGTGTCAAATGGGTTTAAATTTACAGCAATCGCGTAGCGAAATGGTAATTTTTCGGATAGGTCGTTGCTTCATAAGGTTGGATTAACTCCGTTGGTAGATTATGTACCACGGTCGCTTATTTTAAATTCAACCATAGGCAAAATGAATGGTAATTTTTATTGTTTCCGATTCAAATTAAAATCAACTCTGGCACGTGCGAACAATGTAACATTACTGTATTAGTCGCACCCCGAGTTCAACTAATATTAGTAAGGGATGGTCTCTCGATGGTAGATTGCTAATTATTACAAATAAATAAATAATTACCTGGTATGTAGTTACAATCCACTGAAATTAACTAGCACTGAAAACACGACACAGATTCAAAAATATTTTCACTGGAAGCGTTAATGTTTTATTGTTATGTTATCACGAGAGAGCGGCAACACGTCCTTCCCCCACAAAAGGCGTCTCGCTACTGACGGGACGGCACGGCAGAGTGCAGACAACGAACTCGTCGACAACGCGAACTGCGTACGCCTGTACCGAGCTGTATACAATAGTGCAAGACTGTACACCACTGTATTCGACTGTACGTCCCTGGCAACGAACAAAGGCGACACCGCCCGAAGCAACACAGCTGTTTAATGTTTGTGAACCCGAGACGGTGCGAATCGATGGCCGATGAGTGACGTAACCTAACCTAACCAATAGTGACGGCAACGGTGTTTGTCGGTGCGAGTTCAGTGCAATTGTAATGTCAGCAATACTCAGTTTCCTTTCTAATGCGCTCGTCTGTTTACTGAATCTCGTCGCTATCGCAAGCTTGACTTAAGGCACGGTTACAAAGAGTACTTATTTCTTTATATTTAAAGAGAAATTTAATTTATATTTAAAGAGACACACCCCTCAACAACAATTCTAAGTAAGATCAATCACCGCTGCCATTTCCTTTCATATGGCGCACGATTAATGTGTCAATGACATTACCTCATAACAAAATGAAGAAAATAACGTCTCCGAAAACCTTAGCAGTTCTCAAAATGTTTTCCGAATCACTCCTGATGACTAGTGTGATGTCTTACATCCTCTAAATAAATCCTTTAATTGAAGAGAGACCCCCTACCTATCTCATCCTGATTGTCAAGTTGATACAAGAAAGCATCAAGTTTTTCTAAGAAATGAAGATCTGAGTTAACAGATTCCAACAAGAAAATGTAGAGCAAACCCATCTTATCTTTTAAACCTCCATTTTTTCTTGTGTTTTATACAAAAATACGAATAGTACCTAACTTCACCCTAGCGGTTTCCATATTGTTTAAATATTTTAAATGATAAACTCATAGACGAAAATACTTAATTCCTAAACCAAATACTGTCTAAAAATAAATCCTCTGACTGAAAGTAAAAGTCGATTTTATCTACATAGAAAATTTACTTTTAAGTCCCTAAATTACCACTTCAATAAATAAAATACTTTTTAAATACATCTAAAAACATAATATATCCAGTAGTGATTTTATTCTTTTCTGAAACCGATAATTTCCTTGACTCTGAAAATACACTATAATATATATAAAATAACTGGTTTCAAATAATTATTAACTGTTAATTGTTCAGAAATTTGAATCTATTTTGGTCAAAATTACGTACACAAATAATGCACTATATTAACATATTATAGAAAAACTGTGAATGTATAAACATCAAACAAATAGGAAGATGATCAACATTAGTAACGGATGAAATATTCAGTTTAAAAAAATTCATAGTAGAACGGTTTGGATAATATATATATATATATATAAGGGTATAATTTCCATTATAGTTGTATACCATTATAAATTCTGTGTCATTACTGTCATTGACTACAAGGTTATTGTTATAAAATTACAGTAGCTTTACTCAGAGGTATATTATCATAAATGAAACCTCAGTACACGTAGGATCTTTCCTTTGAAGATTGATACGATCATACAAGGTTCAAGCCTCACTTATATTGCGCCTGCTATCAATATTAATAACCACATGGCATTTATTATTCAATTCAGCTCCATTGTTCTTCTGTCCGTTAGGTTCATTGGGTTCGGGGCAATATTTTAAGGTGTCAATTGTTGGATGGTATACCTATGTATTAAAATGATTTTATCTACATTATTTATCTACATTATTATTAATTCCACTATTAGTTGTGGTCGTCGCAGTATTTCTAGTTCTTTCCATCGACGTCACTCTTCAACTACAAACAACTGTGTTTCTTCAATATCAGTAATAACTTTTCGCTATTAACATTAATTATTATTTAAATGTTCTTCCTTTTCCGTTTATATAAATTGTCTTTTATATAAATAATACTAAACTCATTTTATTCCTAATAACATTTTGTAATTTTAGTTAATAACGATACCCCTCGTAGGGCCTTTACAAAAGACCTATTGCAATGTATGGATCAGAGTGCTGGGCTACAAAAGATGAAGGAAAGATTTTGCTTTGCTTTGCATGTGGCGGAAATGATAATATTGAGATAGATGTGGAAAGTGACATGTATTACGTAATGAGGCTAGATGAAATACCTACATGTGACAAGAATAATGATGGATGTAAATTTGGATGGAATGTTGAAGGTCACGAAGATGGCCAAAGAAAATATGGATTGGATGAGGGATTATGGAAAATAAAGGAGTCAATGTAGAGATGACGATTAATAGGGAAGTAGAAGAGAACATATGGCGCAGATCCCAAATATAATTGGGCAATGGATTAGACGAAGATTTTTTTGTTTGTTGATGTGCTCAGGCCTCAGTAGCGGGCCGTTAATGGGTTAAAGCCAAGATTTCAGAAATGCAGTGCAAACGGTGACTGATTTATTTATCTATACTGTAATAAAACTCAAAGAGCAATTTTTCTTTACGTTTAATATTTTTAGAAAATTGCAATAAGAGGGCGGGGGGGCACTTCAATAATGTATTAGAGCACAAAAGTTTTTTTTTTGAATTATTGTCTGTCTGTTTGTCTATCCGGGCATCACATGAAAACCCTTAAACAGATTTCAATAAAAATTGGTAAAGTTGATAGCTATACTCCGGGTCATATTTTAGAATGTTTTTATACCGGAAAATTAAGAGGTTTCTCTGGAAAACACGATGAAAATTTGTATCGAAAAAATTTAAAACATCAACCGATTTGCTTCAAAGTAAAAAACGTTCAAAACTGGTAAAAACATGTGTATTTACCAGTTTTTTAAAATTTTGCATAAAAAAGAAAAAAATACAATTTAAAGAGAAATCCTTTGTGATTGTATCGTGGGTTTCAGTATATAAATTCCTAAATTTAAGAACTTCAATATAAATTCACCGTTTAAAAAAACTGCAAGAAGTTAAAATAATTTAAAATAAAATTTCCGTATGCGAAGCTGCTTGCAACAGCTAGTTCTTATAAATTTTCTATTTTATATGTTCTTGCATATGTACGAATATTTCAAAATGTTTATCATCCTACACGTTGCATGATTATAAAACTACATTAATATCAGTAACAATGAATTTCCGCAAAGTAACATCGATTTTATTATTATCTCGCGAACAGTCACGTCATTTATTTAAAAGGTTGGACTTTGACACCAGGGGCACGAGGGGAGAGAAGTGGAGAACGAAAAAGTGACAAAATCCCGATCATTATCGGCACATATATAGAAGAAACAGAGGTGCCTTATTCTCATTTATATGAGGATAAGAGGATATTATTATTATTATACTATTATAAATTTCCTGGTGCCGCGGCCGTCGACTTTATTCACCTGAGTCAATTCACCCAGGTGTCTTAAGTATACTTTTAGTGTACTTTATTCACCTACTATGCACCCAGGAGATTTAAGTCTACTGATCGAGGTGAATTAATATAAGTAGACTTTATTCACCTATCATCACAATCAATCACCTTTTCGGAACATGAAAAGTTATTTCTCATGAACACGCCTTTAGTAAAGATGTTAGTTTACATTAGTTATCCACCTTTTTTTCCTTGATTTTTTCTCTTGACTTTATTTCGAATATTCGTTCGACTACTGTACACACTTGATGTATTTTTATGGTTTTGCGTCATAATAAGACATTTGGAGAACCCCGATTTCCGGCCACGAATTATATGTGTTCTGTGGTAGGCATAAGAAAAGACAAGAGTAAATTATATACCAAAAAATTCGTCTTATTTACTAGATAAACACGTTTAAATCTGAGCCTCATCTGCATTTGCTAAATGAACAAAATAATACAAAAAAGTTTTCATAGTATTTACCTCATTACAAACGATTTTATAATCGATTAAATCGATTATATATATCGATTAGGGAACTTAATAATATATTTTATGAATTATTATTCATTGTAAGTACAAGATTAATTCCTTTTTTACATGTTTTCTTATTCATTGTATAACTAAACTATGTAATATATTTATAATTACCATTAAATCGTTACGCTAATTAAAAGACAATAATTCTAGTATTTTGACATCGATTTCGAGACAGTTGAATCGATTGGCAACAAAGATCTCTGTTGTAATCTAACCTATCTAATGTCATTTTGGTTACCATAGCAATTATAAATAACACCATTGTCAATAATCTTGCATCTTTTGTGTATTTTTACTATTAAATTAATATTTTCATCGTATTTGCAGTCCTATTTACTATTGAAACATATCGAAACGCACACAGTTATTTTAATTTTCTATTGCATTCGCTTTCGTACTAGTGTTTTGGTGAATGTGTTTTCGCTATAACTTCTGGATTTGTTGTTGTTGTTTTTTAAACAAATATTGCATGAGTATTGGACTCCGAGATCGCCTGTTTTGTGACTGACCTTTTTCTGAACACTGGATGACGTACCCTATATACCTCTAGAACAATGATGTTGTATGTACCTATAGGGAGCTCTAGAAGAACAGTAGGATGCAGACGTTGTAGTACCCATACAATACGTATACCTACTGCACAATTTCTAGACGAAATATTAATATAATATTATGATGTGATGATAACTAATAAAATCCCTTTAAAACATGAAATAGCTTTTATTAATAATAATATTCACCCACCTTTGTAATTCAGGTTTCAACCATTACCTACTGTTTAAGTAGTTGTATTTTGTTAGTGTTTATATGTAACTTTAATTTTTACTGCGTCTTATGATCATAATTATTCCTAATACTGTCAATATTATAGTAGGTGTTTGGTTTGAGGTAGTAAGTCCCTAGTAACAGGCATAATATATTGCTGTGAGTGACATGAGTGTGACATAACCATATTTAGGTGGAAATTCTAGGATTTCATTAGTTGGCCATTGCTAGTAGACGTGAAAATTGGAGAAATTAAAGCTTTTACAATGATCTAATTGACCACCAATTTTCATTCTTGTCTAATCTGGGCCGGTGTCTCTATGGAAGATGGGGTTCTCCTTTAACACAAATAGACAAACAGAGTTCCAAAAACAAGCATTCATTAAAAACAACTAATATTTATTTATTTTTGAAAATATTATAATGATTTATAAGTTTCATTTTTATAATATGTCCTGTTTAAATCAAATATTGTAATTATCCGTTACCATGTTGCTGACTCATAAATATGACCAGGTCAGGTTTTTAATTAAATCACTCAAGAAGGTCGGTCGATTCACAAGAAATTATCCTGCGACGACTTTTAGGGTTCCGAGGTAAAATTGGAACCCTTATAGTTTGGTCATGTCCGTCCGTCCGTCCGTCTGTCCGTCTGTCCGAAGCAAAAATAAGATAAAAAAGAAAGCTATAATTTGGCATGGATATATATAAACTCGTATGTATTAAAAATTCCAGAGTCGTACCTCTTTTAAAATTAGGGGTCCATTTGCGAAATATTCAGCTTTAAAGTGCTAATTTTGGTTGGAGTCAGTGTCCCCCCCTGCCAGCTAAACGGTTGGAGTTGGACAAGTGAAAAAATTCTCAATAATTACTTTTTAACAAAAAATAAAACCAACGAAAAAAAAAACTGAAAAGCAAAAACTAAAATAAACCATTTAGTATTATAAATTAAGATCCGAAATTAACAGTAAATAAATAATTTTGAGACCGTGCCAAACAAACAACCAAAATTAATTACATAAAATTCATAATATTATGAGGGCAGCGGCATGCGATGCACACGGCAGCAGCAGCGCGGCGCACATCTTTTCGCCGTTTGTTTTTTCATTGGTTTGGCACCGCCTCAAAATTATTTATTTACTGTTAATTTCGGATCTTAATTTATAATACTAAATGGTTTATTTTATTTTTTGCTTTTCAGTTTTTTTTTTCGTTGGTTTTATTTTTTGTTAAAAAGTAATTATTTTTTAATTTTTAGTTGCTATAATACTTATAATTAATAATAAATTATTGATTTTATGAATTATAGATTCAGTTACCAGGTAAAAATGTAGTAGATGAAATATCAATCATCCCCTATTTTCGTACCTATAGGGGTAAAATTTTGTTTCGAAATTTAAACAAGAGTAACCTTAAGGTATACACTATTCAATAAAAAAAGAATCATCGAAATCGGATCATCCAGTACAAAGTTATTGGGGTTAACATGTAAAAATTCCGGGTAAAAAACGGGTGAATAATCAATCATTCCCTATTTTCGTACCTTTAAGATGGGAATAAAATTTTCAAAAAAATATGGGACCAATTTCAGGACATACCCTATCCAATAAAAAAAGAATCATCCAAATCGGACCACCCTGTGCCGATTTCTGCGTGATCATACATAAAAAAAAAAATATATACGTGTCGAATTGAGAACCTCCTCCTTTTTTTTCGTCGGTTAAAAATAGGTTATATGATGAATTTACAAGGAAAACTATCACGGCTATGTTAGCGTAAGTAGTTCAAATAAGTAGTAGTCGATAAACTTACTACTTCGGAACCCTACATTGCGCGTGGCCTAACACGCACTTGCCCGGTTTTAAATTATGTCATCCGTGTGAAATTGCATCATATTGGTTACTGAAGATCAATGGGCAATTTCATTTCAGAGTTTGGTGGAGCCATCCAAGGTATGCCTTAGTGTCACTTGATAGCCTCTTGGGTTAAAAATCCGACTTCTAAAAGGGGTGTGAGGTTGAATCCTGTACGCATCTGTAGTTTTTCCACGTTAGGATTCACTTGAATAAAAATGTATTCTTCAGTTAACAGGTGCATTTTCCAGCACGGATATCGGTGACCTGCATCGAGGAAGGTATCCAACATAACCAGCTGCATCCGGTCTCACCTAACTGGTGACGGTCTGACGGTAGTGCAACTGTGAGCCGGATGATTCAATTGGCGATTGTTGATACTTACCAATAATAGCACTTGTTTCTCTATTGATTTGGAAGTAGAACAAACACATGTTGGATCTGTTCCATCAGAATTCTTCTAGTGAAGTTTACTTAGCAGAATCGGTGACGGCCTATGGGTCCAACATCGGTCTACCGCGCAAGGGGATTTGGATTAAAATCCTACACGTAAAGTCATGCTTATAATATTCGAAGGACAGGCTATTCGAAGTACACGTCTCTGAAAAAGTAGTATGGGATACCCTTCGACCAGGTGGTCTGACCACCTGAGGATGTCTCCGCGAGCATCCACTGGATTCAGAAGGTTCAGGACTAGTCAGAGTGGCGACTGTTAGGGGAAGAAGATCCTGTTGTTGGATGGATGAAACAAAGTTTACAAAGTTGACTTAATTCATCCAATTGAATTGTAGGTACCTACTACTTAGGGTTGTTATACATAATTATATTGAAAGCTTTCAGCTTTAATATGTATCAAAGGCTCGCTAATGTGTTTTAATATATAATTCTGCGATGGTGTGCTTTATGATAAAAAGAAAAAGAAATTGATAATGTGTATGCATGTTTCGAAAATATCACTTTGGTACACATAGTTTTTACTTTACAGAATTATTTATTTAATTGGTGATAAAATTAAATCACAATGCATATTGTATTACTTATCACAATTTGCTGCATAATGAATAATTATTAATGTTGTGATAATGTTTCCGTATTCAATAAAACGTTGGCTGTCTACCGGAAAACCGGTAAAAATATTTATTACAATAAACTTTGAACATCAAACAAAATAAATTAAATAAAAACAATATGTGGTGATAGCTGTTTCGATACTCGATACGTTCGTATAAATCAGTTTAATTAATACTATCAAAGTATTTTAAAATACTTAAAATCTACAGAATAAGGTTCTTGAAGTTGGCATTATGTTTTTTTTTATTTTAAATCAAACAAAAATACTTACAATAAAAATCCAAAGGTTTCATGGACGCGTTGCTAACCAGGAAGGGTGCAAGATTCCGCTTGAATGATTTTCAAACTCAATAAAATCTACCGCGTTAAGAACTAGGAATATTTCGCACAAAATGTTCTTCATAAAAGGAAAAAGTAGCGTCTTCTCTTTCTCTTACGATCGCCACTTCGAACAATATGCATTGGTCCAATCGGACAAAACCGCCCCAACTCAAAGTCACTAACGGTTACTTTAATCGCACCTTAGTTCAGAATCACCATACAAATTCTGTATTAAGCTTACCCGGGTTTTTTTACTCTGTAATAATAAGGTATTACTATGGTACCCAGCTACTTTAAACAAGAAACACCCGATGCCTTCGAAATCTTGTAACTTATGGGTATTTGTCCCTTATTCAGCATTACTCAACTCATGATCTCGGTCGGTTTGTAGGCAAGGGCCAACGTACGATTTTCGCATAGGTACTTAATTAAGTTTGAGCAAGGGATGTTAGCATGAATGGAGATCTTTGAGAATTTAATCGTCATGGTTAATATTCTCAGGCCTACTTAAAACACTTGCCCAATCAAATATACAGACAAACCGTTTACGCATAAATCTATCTTATCAATAGTAATGACGTTCTACATCCCGACAAATTAATTAAGTCAATGTTGTGTGAATATTCAATACGATAAATACGCACAGCCGGTGCATTTTAAGTACGGGTGTACTGGCGAAGACAGAGACATGAGATATCGCCACCCCTTTCTCATCGATTCGGTCATTGTCCTCCTCTCTTTCACTAGTATAACGTCGTCCCTTTCGCGACGGCGTGCACTGCGACAAGGGGAAGTTTGGGAGAATTAGCTGCCCTATTTTAAGACTTTCGTTTGGAACAAAATAGTGAATGGTGCCTAAAATTTCCTTTTAAGTGAATACTTTCGTAGTAGTTCTCAATTCTCAACTTAGATGCTAAGTTTAGTTCAGTTATATTGAGTAGGTACATATTGTATCTAAACGGTATAAATGCGAATGCCTTTTTCTTTCAAATACCTACTTGCTTACTAATGAGTTACATAAAAAAATTAAAATTCCTTTGTACCTAATTTATAATTCAAGCATGACAGTGCACTACGACCTTTTATTATTCAGTCAGTCATACCAGTTTAATACAGAAAAAAACAAAGTGACAAATGCGACATAAAAATATTTAGTTACTTACTACACAAAATTAGAAAAAAAATGGTAATACATTGAAAAACAATTTAGTTAAATGTGAAGAAAAATTGATACTGTTGCTGAACTTGTTCATTTGAAGAAATTACATATTAGAAAAAAAAATCTGTTAGAAGTCAACCACATAATGATTCATGGAATGTTACAGGGGAGAAGTTTGCATTTTTTTCTAGCCTTTTTTCGTTCAAATCCAGGATTTTTTTCTCCTTCAATAGTACTGACTTTGCTTCCCTAACTTCTCGCCCTTAATCCGTTTACTGAAGGCAGTTTAATATTATTTCCCACCTTCAGTTGAATCCCTGACCCCGTGAAAAGTGAAACAATATCTTTAGATTAAGCGATTTCATGGAATAAATAGTTGAGAATATTCGTTTTAACAATGAATAGTTTTGTTAATTGACAAGGTCATGCTTTCCATCCCATAAGGTATTTCTTACAATAGACACTTTGATATAGCAGTCTGTTGTTTCTGATCAATTTCACGGACTGAATGTTTTCTTCGATACAAGGTACAATACAATACAATTAGATACGATGTGACGGCACGGTAAGAGGTACCAACCATCTTGAGTTGCCAACCCGACTTAGTGAGTTTAGTGCTCACGTCGCTCCCTGGTGAACTACGAATAAGGTTATGAGCACAGATCCTATTCAGTCGCCAACGCATCGGTGACGCTTTTGTAGTTTCGGTGCTGTAACCCGGTTCGTCTGCTCACAATACAAACAATTACAACACAATTAAATTAATACGACCCAATTACACGGATCATGACGATGGTTGCGGGGAGAAACTTGAAAGTGAAACTGCATTTGACAGACTAATTGCATGCGTCTGTCTCATCTTTATACGACTTGCATCACTAATGACATATCAAATGGTCTGTCTTAAAATAATCAACATCAGGCATAACACCGATTTTAACAAAATGGTGTTCGGCGAGGACCAATAAAATGAACGCTAAACATAAAAATTTGCCAATGTAGGTATACTTAATTGTCATAATATTATGAAGTTCCCTCAATTCTTCATGGACTCCATTATCAGATCTGAATTTTGTGAAATATGGGGCCAATCTGGAAGTAGTCAATCTTTTCAATCAAAAAAAGAATTTTGCAAATCAGCTGATAAGTAACGAAGCTCTGAGGTACTCATCTTTTTGAAGTGGATTGAAAATAGGGCAGCATTTAAAAAGATGCGAAGCAATTATGTGCTCTACACGCTAGGGATCTGATGACCCGAAGAGTGTTACTAGCGGCTTCTGACCTAAAGACAGCTTCGTAGCAAAACGTGTCGTATCGTGTGCGTATCGTTCGCTGAAGTCCAGTTTCAGTGGCACCGGGCCGGAGCAATGCCCTCTGCATTTCCTCAATAAGCCGCCTGCTGATTCGGCCGGAGCTTTGACCCAGATTCGCTGCACTAAGTGTTGCTTTTTAAACGTGAAACGTTTGTTGACAGGACGTACTTTGATGATGCAGGCGTCTGTAGTGTGTACAGATCGTTAAGCCTGGGAGTTACTCAAAATAAAGTGGCTGTGACGTACGGACGGACAGAGAGACATAACGAATCTATAAGGGTTCCGTTTTTTTCCATTCGGCTACGGAACTCTAAAAAGGGGTAAAAAAAATGTTGTCATATGTAAAATAGATGAGAAAAGGACATGTTGTACGGAATACTCATGAGGCCTTTAGTGAAAAATATTATGGGTCTTCTAAGACCATTTTTGGATTAATATGGGTCCGTTTACGAAATATTTCGCTTTCATGTGCTAATTTTGGTAACCAGCTAAAACGGTTGGCATTGGACAAGTGAAAAAATTAACAAAAATAGTTTATAATATGATGAATTTATAAGGAAAACTGTCACGGCTATCTTAGCATAGCGGGTGACCTTGCCCGGTTTTTTTTTTCATTTTTAATCCATGATCCAGGAAAAAATCCATGATTGGATTATTTTGAGTATACTCTTTATTTAAAGTGCATTTGTTTAATTATTATACATGGAAAGAACCAGTTCCACACAATGATATTATAACATCATTGGTTCCACAACCCAAACTTACGCCCCAACTCAGATTCACTAACGGTTAGTACAAAATTTGTATGGTGACTCTGAGTTGGGGCGTAAAACAAATACATTCTAAAATATGCAATATTACGGAACATTTTAGTATAGACCTGCTCTTACTCTTGCTGACTGTACCAATAGGTTAAACGCTGTAGCAGCAAAAAATACTTTTTCTAATTTTATTACCCAGTCTAGGAATGCTTTGTCGTCGTGTACATTCAGCCTTGACATTGTAGCCACTGACGTCATTATAAAACAGCTAATTACTGTAAAAACTATTATTGTACCATTATAATGTTAGCTCAAGCCTCAAGGCATTGCATGTAAATATTTTGATATTATGCACCTAGAAAACTATTATCCTTAAAAGGCTACTTCGCCTAAGAAAATCCATACTAATATTATAAATGTGAAAGTGTGTTTGTTTGTTTGTTTGTGTAACAGACGTTTTGTAAGCCGATATTACGTCAGCCAACATACTACCACGAACTGCCAACGTGCCGCCAGCCTACGCTTTACAGCCAACTTGTTGCTGCCGAAGCCACAGCCAAAGCCAAAGCCAAAGCCAAAGCCAAAGCCAAAGCCAAAGCCAAAGCCATAGCCAAAGCCAAAGCCATAGCCATATCCATATCCATAAGCCATAAGCCATAAGCCATAGCCATATCCATATCCATATCCATAGCCATTGCCATTGTCATAGTCAAGCCCGTTATATTGACGATTCCCTTCAGCTACAGCTAGGTCAGCCAAGCCAACGCAGCCAGACGGTGGAGGGAATACATCAATCGTATTATAGTGTAGCCTTTGCCATAACAATACTTTTTGGATAGAAGTACCTAAAGAATAAATTAGGTGAGATTGACGGTCGGGTTGTCATGGAGATACCTAATATTATTGATGAATGTCAATGGCGAAAAGTAAAAGCTGAAACCAGAAATTGTTGCATTTATTTCACTAATTTTATACTCAGAAGTGGTATGAACAGTAAAGAAAATATCTAACACGAAAATATGTTAAAAACCACGGCTACAAACATCTGCGTCTGAGGATGATGAGAAGACGAATGCCCGAGCATCACAGAGTACTAAATCACTACGTTTTACCGAGCATTTCAGCGTCAAACGCCTGGAGAACTGTATGAGGGATTATTATTTGCACTTAACGATTATCGCGGTATACCTCAATACGGTAAAAATTTACGGGATCCACGCCAAGACTTATGTAAGCACTGGAAGCCAAGTTAATGTGCTAAACATAAAAGTGGCAAGAGTTTTGTCCCTTGAAGTGAGACGTACAAACTATGTTCGGATTTTCTGGCGAACTAACCCTGAACCAAGATGAATGAAGGAGATATGCTTATTGGGTAGCCGGTCATTGATACTGAAGGTATGACTTTGTCAGTGAGTAAGAGCGTCCGTTAACCGATTTAACAAAAAAGAACGTGAAATGGACATGGGGTACAGATCAAAATGATAGTTTTGAAGGTCTAAAAAAACAGTTTCTGCTTCGAACCCGTCTTAGCTCTGTACAATCCTAAGCTGCGACCTCAGATTAAAGATTTTAATCTGAGGAAGCGACAAATAGCGCCGTTAGGGTTAACACTAAACTGCATGATTTGTACTCAGGATAAGGGGCGTCAGAGGAGTACTTGGTCACAAAAGTTTTGTGGGTTTGGTTTCAGTTCAGCAGATGCATTAAGACCTGATAGGAGTATTGTCTCAGTCAGCGATTAGATAGTGGTAGTAGTTCCGATTAGCAACTAGAAGCCGAAGATTTAATAGACTGACTGGAGAGCTAATTGTTTTTGTGTTTTCCCATTGCGGGAGCAATTGTTACAGGATGGCCGAATGTAACAGACGTTTTGTAAGCCGATATTACGTCAGCCAACATACTACCACGAACTGCCAACGTGCCGCCAGCCTACGCTTTACAGCCAACTTGTTGCTGCCGAAGCCACAGCCAAAGCCAAAGCCAAAGCCAAAGCCAAAGCCAAAGCCAAAGCCAAAGCCATAGCCAAAGCCAAAGCCATAGCCATATCCATATCCATAAGCCATAAGCCATAAGCCATAGCCATATCCATATCCATATCCATAGCCATTGCCATTGTCATAGTCAAGCCCGTTATATTGACGATTCCCTTCAGCTACAGCTAGGTCAGCCAAGCCAACGCAGCCAGACGGTGGAGGGAATACATCAATCGTATTATAGTGTAGCCTTTGCCATAACAATACTTTTTGGATAGAAGTACCTAAAGAATAAATTAGGTGAGATTGACGGTCGGGTTGTCATGGAGATACCTAATATTATTGATGAATGTCAATGGCGAAAAGTAAAAGCTGAAACCAGAAATTGTTGCATTTATTTCACTAATTTTATATTTGTTTGTCCGTCTTTCAAGTCGCAACGAACCTGTTATATGGTATGGTTTTTGTGTGTGGAGATAGTGAGGAGGGTGGAGAGTAACGTAGGCTACTTTTTACCGCGGTAAAACATCCCCATGGGGAGATCAATATTTTGTTAGTTGCTAGATATTTAGTTCCGGATGTTGTTAATAGATGGCGTTAGTAAAATTCATTTGCAAGTATTTTAAGTAAAAAACTAGAATTTGTAAAAAGTCGATCTCTACCGCGGGTGAAGCTAGTTGTACTATACAGTTGACCTCATACAGAATAGAGACATGTTTACCCATTTTTAACCGACTTCAAAAAAGGAGGAGGTATTCAATTCGACTGTATTTTTTTATGTTTGTTACCTCAGAACTTTCGACTGGGTGAACCGATTTTGATGACTCTTTTTTTAATCGAAAGCTGATGCTTGTCAAGTGGTCCTACTTTTTGAGCTAGATCTGACGAGTAGTTTTTGAGTTATTTTAAAGTCGGTTATTTTTTTCTTGGTAAAATTTAGATTAAGTATACATTTCAGATAATTATGGTTTGTCACGTCTTGTTACTAGGCATTTAGGCAAGCAATCTATCACTTTAGATGAAAAATTATTATAATAGGCGTGATGACAGATTTTGAAATACTGTCCCATATTGTTGGCAAATGTATTATAATTACAACCTACATCATATTTCCGCAAAAAATAAGGTTTCGTATAAAATAAATACATTTCAATTTATAAGTTTAAAATTCGCACCAAAACGCTTCAAAGTGTCATGGTGTCGCTTGTGACGTCACTCTTCAGGAAAACAATGGACAAGACGTCATTATCAGTATGGTGATATTCATTTGTTTTAAGAAGTGTGACGTAATTCGCGCTAATAGAGACTGATTGGCGTTCAAGCTAACATTGCGGCTTGCCGTATTTTGTAGTTTTATTTTTCAAAAAAAATTTGTTTATCTCGCTCTTAATATACCATAAATGCGTGCCTATTAATGTTTTTAAAGAATTTTTATACAACAAACTTTTAAAATGTTTTAGGTACGTGAGCTGTTGACCGCTAAGGATTCCCCTCGTCTGGAGGTCTGAGCTATCTTGAAATATTTGACCCATACATATTCCAGAAGTAGGTACATGCTAACAATCTAACGTAAGCTTGTAATAAAAAATGAATCAACGAACATGTAGGCCAGCAAAAAATATAATACACTATTTATACTTTATAGAACGCAAGTGCAGTTAGCAAAGTTTTGTCAAATTTAAATTATGTCAACCGTCGTTATCATGACAACTTTTAATGTATGAATAACACAAGGTCACTGCATACGTAACGCGGACGGGATGGGGACGGGATGTGGACGGGGCATAAATATTTGTACGTGCGTGCCCCGTTCTCGTCCCGTCCGTGCCTCTGTGGCGTATGCGCTATCGTTTACATTTTCTATGAAACGATGTCTCCAAAACTTCACGTCCCATCCCGTCCCCGTTCCGTTCACGTTACGAATGTATCGGCCTTTACATAATTTCTATTGAATCAGCCCTAATGCCATAAACTATGTATGTTAATAAATCCGATTTGATTATTATCATTGGATTTGATCATAACAATATCCGTTAGTGATAATAAATAATATTTTGTT
This sequence comes from Thymelicus sylvestris, assembly GCA_911387775.1. Lineage (NCBI taxonomy): Eukaryota > Metazoa > Arthropoda > Insecta > Lepidoptera > Hesperiidae > Thymelicus > Thymelicus sylvestris. The sequence continues at coordinate 1,152,388 of OU426893.1, forward strand.
ACGCGATAAAAATTAATTTATTAATGTGCTGCGTAAATTGTTTCCTGTTTATACATACAATCATACAATATCATTGACTGACGCTCATTAGTGGTACTCACACGTAATAACAATAATTTCAGTTTATTGTTATTGCTGTTACTGATGATTCATGTTAAGACATCTAGATCGTAATAACGAGTATTTATTACTATCTTGTTACGTATTATGATTTATAATAATAACGTATTACCTCGCAAGCACTAAGAAAGGATTTGTGATAATCCAAATACTAACAAAAAATAACCGACTTCAATATTACTCAAAAAGAACTTATCAGATCTCGTTCCAATTTATGTGGGACCACATAACGAGCACCTCCTCCTTTTTTTGAAGTCGGTTAAAAAAACTAAAAATAATAAAAATTAATCTACTGACAACGGCGCAAATACTCTACCTAAGTCTCTGCTAATTGTATAATTGGTGATAATATTATCGACACCGGAAATTTCAATTGTCGTAAAGGACATTTTGCCGAAAATGAGTTATATATATATTCGTAATCAGCGTCGCGAGCTCTATCGATTGGTATATTTGAAATTGTCCTATCTTAAAAAAAAAACCCTTTACGACCGGGGTTTTCAATAGGTCTAGCTCGATTTTTTTTACTATTTTGGATGTATCGTAAAAATAATTTACAATAGGGAGCGTAAAGTTGATGTTTTAATTATTTATGAGGTCGTAATTTCATTTTTGCATTGAACTTCGAAAAAATCCGAAGGTTGTAAACATGTTATTTTGATAATCGAGACCCTTACGATCTAATCTATGCTTTATTTATCTTACGTATTTAGGGCGTAAAGGTCATTTTTATATAAAAATATTTAATTATGATTACAATATTCGATTCCAGACACCAAAAAAAGACAATGTTAAATCTGTACAAAAGCTGAAAATACAGAATTATTATCATAAAAAGAAATTAAGGACGTGGCTGTTCAACTCGAGGAAAAAAAGGCTAGTTACCAAAGATTTAAAATCCATCAGAAATTAACATCCAATGATACATGATGTTTATAATGCATAAGGCACAACAGCGATGCCCATACCAAGATCATGCATATTAAGTTATTATTGCCATTTCTCCTGTCACGCCAACCAATATGCGGAAGAGCGACAGTGATAGAATAAATCTATCACTGGCTAACTACATGCCCATAGCGATAACTTCCCTGCTTGCGAAGGTAATGGAGCGCGTGATTAACACGCAGCTCCTAAGATATCTGGAAGATCATCAGTTGATCAGTAATCGACAATACGGTTTTCGCCATGGTCGATCGGCTGGTGATCTTCTAGTTTATCTTACGCACCGGTAGGCTCAGGCTCTTGACCGTAACGGGGAAGCTCTGGCAGTCAGCCTTGATATCGTTAAGGCCTTCGACCGGGTCTGGCACAGGGGTCTTCTCACGAAGTTACCATCTTACGATCTCTCTGAGAGGTTATGCAATTGGGATAGCCAGTTTTCTATCTGAGCGAGATATCAAGGTCGTAGTCGACGGTTGTTGCTCAGATATGAAACCTATAAATACTGGCGTTCCCCAAGGGTCTGTGTTATCCTCTAAGCTATTCATTCTGCATATCAATGACATACTGCAGCATACGAGTGGCATCCATTGCTATGCAGATGATAGTAGGTACAGGGGATGCCTATTACACAGCCCCGGCCAATGCCTCTCAGTTGCAAGTGGCGGATAGCAGAATCAAACTTGTGTCTGAAGTCGAGAACTCTCTGGAGCAAGTTTCGGATTGGGGTCGGCTTAATTTGGTCGAGTTAAATCCCACGAAGACACAAGTTTGCGCGTTTACCGCTAAGAAATCCCCATTTGTCATAGCGCCTCAATTCCAGGGTACCGCGCTCACCGTGAATGAAAGTGTTGGAATTCTGGGAGTTGACATCTCGAGTAATGTGCAGTATCGACTATCGGCGTCATTTAGAAGCCAAGGCTAAGCTGGCCTCCAAGAAGCTTGGTGTCCTGAACCGGGCTAAGCAGTACTTCACTGCGAGGCACTTACTTATGCTACATAAAGCTCAAGTCAGGTCTTACATGGAGTACTGCTCCCACCTCTGGGCAGGGGTGCCGCAATACCAGCTTAACCCATTTGACGCCATACAGAAACGCGCGGTCTGAGTTGTCAACGACCCACAATTCACTCACAAGTTAGAACACCTGAGCTTCAGAAGAGATATCGGTTCTCTTTGTGTGTTCTACCAACTTTACAACGGTGAGTGCTCCGAGCACTCTGATTCCTCGGATATCAAACATAATTGTTTGACTTGATGCCTACTGCACCTTTCTCACGATCTTTTTTGCCACACACTTTTTTTTTATGCTTTTAGCAGGCAAACGAGCAGACGGGTCACCTGATGGTAAGTGATCACCGCCGCCCATTAGCATTAGCAACACTGGGGGCGTCACCAACGCGTTGTCGGCCAAGAAAATGACGATAGACCCGCTTCTTGAAGGACCCCATGTCATAGCTTAGAGGGAACACCGATGCAGGAAGTTTGTTCCACAGTTTACACGTGTGAGGTAGAAAATTACGTGAGAATCGAACTGTGGACGAATGCCAGGTATCCAGGTGATGTTGGTGAAACCTGGTACCCCGTGATGGTCGGTGTCGAAAACCAACTGCAGGTATCAAGCCAAATAGTTCTTCAGAACATTCCCCATTGTACAGAGGGTAGAATACGCAGAGAGAGCCTACATCTCTCCTACACTTGCAAGCTGTGGAATGAGCTTCCTTCTGAGGTATTCCCGTAGCGCTATGACATGGAGTTTTTCAAAAAAGGTGTAAAAAGAGTTTTCTTTCAGGGCCGGCGATGCATTGGCGATTCCTCTGGTATTGCTCATGTCCATAGGCGACGGTGACCACTTACCATCAGGTGGCCCATCTGCTTTTTCGTCAGCCTTTTAGGCTATAAATAAAATTGTAATTAAGTTTATTAGCTGATTATTCTAAAAATTTAGTTGTTTTTCCAGCATCGCAACAATTACTTGCGATTTAAATAAAAAATAATAAAAAACCTTTTATTTCACACAGTTTTATTACCTATTTTAGGTGCTACTTAACTAAACTGTTAGTTTTTTTGTTACTTTTACCCCCCTAGTCTCTGATTTGATTGACTTGTACTACCCAATTGATGATCAAGATTAGTCCTTTGCTACACATCCGACTTTGTCATAACCAATTTTTTGTGGGTGTAAAGTACTTCAGTTTTATTTTTGTGGGCTGTAAAGGACTCGTACTTTCGTCATTAATTAAGTTTGGTTTATTTTGATAATTTATATGGATAGAATACGAAAAGTTAGTAGGGGTTTCTTTTGACATCATTAATTAAATACTTTGTTTGAAAAAGTTATATAACAAAAACAATATTTTTTTTTGTTTTTTGGCTCTCCTGAAAAGTCGTGTTTTGTCCTTTACGACAATTGAAATTTCCGGTATCGTTATTATTATGTCCAAAGATGACCTTGAACCTAAGTAGGTACTTTTATAATAATAATAATATTGTTTATTTGCGATAAAATTGGTACAGATAATATGTTGTTGTTATCTTATTAATTAATCCTCAATTTTAAGGCGATATTATCCCAAGAAATGGTATTTTTGAAGGTGTTTTGTTCATAAATGGTACATAATACAATTCTAAAAAAAATATATGTTATTTTACAGTCTTTGTTCTTTCGTTCCCTCATACTTGATACACGATAGCAATTATTTCATTGGATAGAAATAAATCACAAAGTGGGGTCTAATCTGGCATAAAAATGGCGTTTTATTCGCGTTTTAATCGCTTCCAGATAATAAAAAATATACCACAGTATAGGTCCTATAGATACCAATATTTCTTTCTGATCATAATTTGAAATTTTGAAAAACTTCCCTTTCAATTTCTATTTTTTCCCTTTCCACGAGCAACGAAACGCCCGACGCGTTAATTTACTCAATTTTACTCTCGCGCCAGTCGCCTTCGAGGTAGGACCTGTGCTAATCGGCATCGCAGCCGCACGTTGTCGAATTTCCGACACTAATTTTAATTTCGAATTTGGCGCGCGCGCCTTCTGAACTTATATTACGTATTAGGTACTGTCCAAAGTATCCACACTGCTGTAATTTGAAATAATAAAAATTTTTCGTTTTTATACTTTAGTTACTATTATAGTATTTGGGTATTGGTATAAGTCAAGTGCTAATTACACAATTATTATCTAATACTATCCCAAGCCGGATGGGTGTCGTAAAAGGCGACTAAATCCGGCCCGCTGGTGGTAGGGCCCCTCGAGGGATTATATTGGTAATATTGATTTTAAATTTAATACCATTATTACTATTATTATTTCTCCATGGGGTTCGCATGGATAGCTACCACCCTTGAGCATGTGTCAGTCGCCAAACGACTCGTCGTGACGGCTGGGAGCTTGAGAGACAGTTTTCTTTTTTGAAGTTATACCTTATTTAGGCGCGTTATGAAATAAATGGAAAATTGTTTTGAAAAAATGATTATTGAAGTGAAAACTTCTTGAAGTCAAAAGTCAAAAAAGTCGAAAGTCAAAAATGTCAAAAAAGTCAAAAAAGTCAAAAGTCGAAATTCAAAAAAGTCAAAAAAGTCAAAAAAGTCAAAAGTCAAAAGTCAAAAAAGTCAAAAAAGTCAAGTCAAAAAAGTCAAAGTCAAAAAAGTCAAAAAAGTCAAAATTCAAACAAGTCAAAAGTCAAAAGTCAAAAGTCAAAAAAGTCAAAAAAGTCAAGTCAAAAAAGTCAAAAAAGTCAAAGTCAAAAAAGTCAAAAGTCAAAAAAGTCAAAATTCAAAAAAGTCAAAAGTCTAAAGTCAAAAAAGTCAAAAGTCTAAAGTCAAAAAAGGCAAAAAAGTCAAAAGTCAAAATTTGTGGAGTGGAGTGGAGTGGAGTGGAATAGTAAAACCTACAATAAAATTATCATCTTCCCGAAATTTTACATTCGTCTCATTATCTTGAAAACAAAATTTTTGAAGGTTTCACTTCTAAGTTCTAAAATGTGTGAATGGCACACATTTTAATTTTTTTGTTTTTATTATTTTTTACGTATCTTTAGGTATTTTATTTTAAATTATTCTTATACTTTTTATCATTCTCAACATACTTGTAAAATATCTTATCCAAAGGGTTTGAAGATTTTTGTACGGAACCTGGCATACCTACAAGTCCGCCATTTTGAAAAAAAAGCTCGTTTCGATTTTGAAGTTGGTTACTTTTTGTTAGTATTTAGATGATATTAGTCAATTTTGTATGTAAGTACCTACTTATTTGTAGGTGAACCGATTTTGATGATTCTTTTTTTGATAGAAAGCTGGTGCGTATCATGTGGTTCCACATAAATTTGAGGGAGATTTGACAAGTAGTTTTCGAGTTATTTTGAAGTTGGTTATTTTTTGTTAGTATTTAGATGATATTAGTCAATTTTGTATGTAAGTACCTACTTATTTGTTATCCACTCACCTTTAGTCTCCACTGGACAGTTTCGTTTCATAAAATTTCAAGTCAGTCTGCACTCACCTCTAGTCTCCACTGGACAGTTTCGTTTCATAAAATTTCAAGTCAGTCTCCACTCACCTCTAGTCTCCACTGGACAGTTTCGTATCATAAAATTTCAAGTCAGTCTCCACTCACCTCTAGTCTCCACTGGACAGTTTCGTATCATAAAATTTCAAGTCAGTCTCCACTCACCTCTAGTCTCCACTGGCCAGTTTCGTATCATAAAATTTCAAGTCAGTCTCCACTCACCTCTAGTCTCCACTGGACAGTTTCGTATCATAAAATTTCAAGTCAGTCTCCACTCACCTCTAGTCTCCACTGGACAGTTTCGTATCATAAAATTTCAAGTCAGTCTCCACTCACCTCTAGTCTCCATTGGACAGTTTCGTATCATAAAATTTCAAGTCAGTCTCCACTCACCTCTAGTCTCCACTGGATAAGCTAAAATTATCATTACTCTTATTTTATTACACCTAAAATTCCAATGAATAAATCAAAATAAAGTATACTTACACCCCAACTCAGAGCAGTTACTAATAATAATAATAATAATAATAATAATAATAATAAAACCCTTCCACACTCATACCCCCGCAGTAGGTTACAAGTATTTACCTGTGTCGCGGGTGGCATGTACTACACATATAACACATCACAATAACAGCCATGACACGAGTACAAATATTTATCTGTCACATAAATATTTGCCCCGGCCGGAAATCGAACCCGAAACCCCTCGCTTCGCAGTTCGCAGGCAGGTCCACTACCAACTAGGCTATGTAGGATCTACAGCTACGCACGGGGTCGTTAACCTCACAGCCGCGCGCGGCCGGCTCACGGCGTGGCGGTCGAGTTTACACTCAGGGGAGCGGGGTAAAGGGCAGTGAACAAAATGCCTACAACGGTCGAATACGCTCGCCTTAACCACAGTGTGGTACCTATGCAAATACAAAAATATAATGTCAACATCAGAAAATTACCTTATTCCACAGAGTACTTAATCACTATGCCTTAATCATGCAATCCAATCCAATTCCATATTAATTAATGTCAGATATTTCATATTAATTAATTAAACTAAACATAAACATCAAAATATCATCCACAAATTTTTACTGTAATACGGGTACTCACGATATAATTATGATATGGTTCACAAACGATCGAGACGTAAGGTAGACAGACTGATGTATTAGTGTCAAACGTCATCCGACATCTAACATCCGGTTTCTGACAACGTCATCCGTCAAAGACTATTAATCAACGTCGTCTGTCAACCTGTCAAGAGTTTCTCCGCGCCACCGCAGTCTAGCCGTGACCACGATCCCTGCAACTGGGTCGAAATATCGGCGAATAAATAAAATAATTATATCGTGAGTACCCGTATTACAGTAAAAATGTGTTCAGTCCACGATGAGTTAAGTTTAAAATCATGTATCATCCACAAAACAAAAATGTCATAGGCTAAAATGTCAATTCGATTGTCAGTCACAGATTACATGTCAGTCACTAATGTCAAAGCAAAGTATGAAATAAATAATGATACCAGCTAAATACTACCTATTCAAAATTATTATTAACTATACACATAATAGATTTTATACATACATAATTTATACAATCAAAATATGTTATTAAATTCAATTTATCAATTAAATAATGTCAGAATGTTTTATAATTTTTGTCTCTCAAAAATTCTTGTACAGAGTAATATGATTTCTGCAATAGCAAGTATTTTAATTTGGTTTTGAGAGGTTTTTCTGGAAGTGCTGTGATGCTTTGTGGTATGGCATAGAAAACTTTAACACACATGCCATAACAATTTTTGTGGTATAAGGCCGTATTTGAGCTCTTGCCGTATCTAATATTACTACCACTTACTAGGTACTATTATCACAATCATTTTCATAGTTCAAATTTACGCAAATAATGAACGATAGCCTATAATATTTTTATCAGTTGGTTTACATTCCACTTAATATTTAAGAGCAATGACCCACTTTTTTACTGAATCAATAACAAAAAGCGGCCAAGTGCGAGTCGGACTCGCCCATGAAGGGTTCCGTAGCAGCAAGTAACATAATATAAAAGTTCTTGAAGTTCGTTGTAACTTTGATCGAGGTAAATTGCGGTTTACGATTTATGACGTATTAAAAAAAAACTACTTACTAGATCTCGTTCAAACCAATTTTCGTTGGAAGTTTGCATGGTAATATACATCATATATTTTTTTTAGTTTTATCATTCTCTTATTTTAGAAGTTACGGGGGGGGGACACACATTTTTCCACTTTGGAAGTGTCTCTCGCGCAAACTATTCAGTTTAGAAAAAAATGATATTAGAAACCTCAATATCATTTTTGAAGACCTATTCATAGATACCCCACATGTATGGGTTTGATGAAAAAAAAATTTTTGAGTTTCAGTTCTAAGTATGGGGAACCCCCAAAATTTATTGTTTTTTTTCTATTTTTGTGTGAAAATCTTAATGCGGTTCACATAATACATCTACTTACCAAGTTTCAACAGTTTAGTTCTTATAGTTTCGGAGAAAAGTGGCTGTGACATACGGACGGACGGACGGACAGACAGACAGACAGACAGACAGACAGACAGACAGACAGACAGACAGACAGACAGACATGACGAATCTATAAGGGTTCCGTTTTTTGCCATTTGGCTACGGAACCCTAAAAATCATTCTCAGTTTATGACTAACACAGTATTTTGGCTTCAACTCATTAATGGCCTACTACTGAGCACGGGTCTCTCCTCTTGAGGAGGCCTAGAGCATACTTCACCACGCTGCTCCAGTGCGGATTGGTGAGGGGTTAGTGGCCAACCCAATTCTTGGAAGTTTTCATGCCGCCCGAGGGCGTCCCACAAGGCTTAACGACTTACTATAACAACCGGGACCGACGGCTTTATGTGCCCTCCGAAGCACGGAAGCGCTCAATAATTTTTTGCCACTAGCGGTCACCCATCCAACTACCGACCGCGCCCGCTGTTGCTTGACTTTGTCGATCGCTTAGGATCGACGCAAGCCGCAGTACCTATACCATACTTGAATAAACTTACTGTTGGTGACAACTACTGAACAGATTTTCATGAAATTTTGCACACAGATAGACGATGATCAGGAATAACATCTAAGGTGTACTAATTTTTCCGGAAAACGCAGAAAAACCGCAGGCAGAGCGGATACGTTGTCAGTAACGAAAGTCGAGATCATTTCACGATAGGCGTTGTATTTGAACCAGATTCTAATAGGTCATATTAGAATACAGAAGAAATACGTCTTTGTGTAAGTAATGGTTCAAGTAATTTCTAAATATTCCGTATACCTACAATATACGTACATTACAACTTTATACAAGGAAGACAACACGTGATCTTAATCTGTAAAAAGAAGCAAGATTCGTAATTGATGCAGTCACGCGACGACGAAGTAGGTACTTATTACAAAGAGAGACCTTTGTACCATATGTACATACGTATTGCACGTGCGGACTGCGAACTATGTTTACAACATAATATAATGGGTATATAATTCATTAATCAATGCAGAAGAAGTAGGTCATATTTAACTTGTTTTATGGAAAACTATCACAGCTAGAAGCAGTTGATCAAAGTACAACTACGAAACCACACGTGGCATGTTTCGGACTTGACTTTGACTTTTTTTTGAGTAGATTTAGAAAACCAAAAGTGGTTTTATGAAAGCATGATGCATGTGAAACTTTTTTCGGTTTGTAGGCATTTAACTAAAAATTTATAGAAAATTATTCGATTTAGGGTATTAAAATTGCATTTTTAATCTTAAATTAATTATTGAAAAATGGAATGATAATGAGAAATCAATAGTAGACAAAATATTCAATTACTTATACAATTTAATTTCAATTTACGTATTAGAGTACGGATACAATCGTTTAGATGATAGACGCACATTAAAAACTAAGCAATATTTATTTAAATCATTGAATATTCTTGCTCCAGAGTCGGCTGTAATGCAACATGCAATAGATGGACGAAAATTTTTGGGGCGATATAATAAAAGTTTCACTTTAAAAAGATGTTACACATAACCTCTTCCACAATAAACATATTTCTCTAGAACTCTCTTCGACCATTAAAATAAGTGTATTTGAATTCATTTGAGTGTAAATGATCAATACCACTTTAGAACTAGATCATGTAGTACTCGTTGTGAAGTGAATAGTTGTTGACCTAGGTCAAGAATATGATAATGAAACACTTTCGTTATTAAATTAATATTAATACAATATTTATGATAATGTTTTCTTACATAAATATTATTACAAAATTGCAATAGAGCCAATAGACCACAAAGCTCTATAATTATAATTTTGTTGCTCTATTTATTTAACATTATAATGTTTAAATGAGGTACCTACTCAATAAATTATAAGTTGATCCAAAACTTTTTCAATTTCCCATACCCATTTGAAGTTTGGAAGACAAAGCGTATAACATTTTAAAAATAATACAAATATTGAATAAAAAATTCAAGTCAAGTTAAAGAGTTTCAACTGCCTAAGTTTTGCAACCATCAACATATGCAAAATTTTGTTTAAATAGATAACACACGAGCAGCCCCTGGATGAGCTTTTCATGATTAGACTGGAAGCACCACGAACAGAAAAGTTAGCTTGGGATGAATGGATGGAGCACATTAGAATCCAAATCAGTTTTTTTTTCTACATATGTAAATAAATCCTAAGTGATTGTACAAGTAAACAGTGTATGGAATGTTATTCTCGGAATTCAATAGTAAACTTTGTATAGACCTTGTTCTGAACAATCTTCAACAATTGATGTACAATACATTTGAATTGGGGCAACTAACAATTTAGTTTCGTGTAGGCGACACTGGTAAGGCCCTTGTTCTACTCAAGACTAGTAAGCTATATATGTCTTTAACTTAAATCTGGACTAACCGTTGTAGATCTGTGGCGACATTACATTATACGTGACCAAACTAACCTGAATCACGGGATGTTTTTTGAACTCTTGCTTGATATAGAGATACTATCTCGCTGTTTTAACTTTAACGCTTTATTCATAACCTTCACAAGCATTTAAAAGTATCTTAGTAGTACTTAGTAATCTTAGTATGATTTTTAAGTCAATTTCTTTGTTAGTTTATGTTTTGTTTGTCTGTCAACATAAAAAATGCCTGGAAAAGACAAGATACAAATGTTTTAGAGATGGTAACTAACTACTGTAATTCTAAACGCAATAGTTGTGTTTCTTGACACCAAGTGAGAGCCACTTATTTGTTACAATAATTCTTTCTCTTTTTATATAAATTCAGTGACTACTACCAACTCAACTACAGTTTCATCCACAAAATAGCGTTAGATCCTACTAATATTATAAATATGATAGTTTGTGGGTTTTTATTACTGTCTAGCACAAAAATTACTGAACGGATTTTCATGAAATTTAGCATGTAGACCATAATCTGGACTAGGACCTAGCTAGCGTACTTATTATCCCGGAAACCTGGACAAAGCCGTGGACAAAGCACTATTAAGTAAGTGTTAGATAATTATGTGGAATTTTTGGGACTTATAAATTAATAACATGATACAAATGGATCATGCGATAAAAGAACAGATCTTTTCTCGCTTGCAGTGGGTCCAAAGTAACAAACTAGGCAACTCAAATACAGAATTAGATTATCATTTGGTTGGCTCGCAATATCATCACGGCGCAAACTTAATTCAATCAATAGATACAAAAATATATAAATGAGCGTTATTAGGAATTTTTATACCTATTTATTACGCATATTATAAAGGGATGTCTTGAAAAAACGGTGTACGTAAACATAAAACCTGTAAACAGTACCTCCATACTAATTTAGAATGAAAAATGAAACATAATATTCTGGTATCTTTAAACACTGTAGGTAAATCAAATCCATTAAGAATTTTAATATTATATTACATCTCTATGTACAGCCAAGTTACAGCCAATCTATGAGAAACAATCAATTTCCCCGACGGAAATGAAATAACATTTACTTAAGTAATACTTATTCTAAGTAGGTTTTTACAAACACTTTTCGAAAGTCAAACTCGATAGTTTGATGGCCGATGCCGATGCCATCACTATAACAAATTGTTTTAAAATATCGGCAGTCGCCATGTTTGCTAGTTGTTTGTAAGTTTATGAATAACAACAACAAGTTTGTTTGGGGACAAAACAAACCTTAATCCATAACCTCTACGGTCTACCCCAACAACCCATCGCCCTCGTCCACTAATTGCTACAACTGAAATCAATTGAACTTGTCGTTTGAATTAGTTGAACCCGGTTAGTCGCAGTCAGATCAATTGATGTTCGGCCGTTGGTGCTTCATTTTAATATGGTCCGCAGTTGGACACAACAAAGTAAGAACATTGTACAGAATGCATCGGTGCACTAAAACGAAAATCACGTGCAAGGGGCAAACTGGATGTAGCTTGGATTCTCTTGGATCTTGGATTTCAGACGTTTGAAGCTTTATTCCGCTGTTTTTGAAGTGCAAATGGCATGCTGAACTTTGCTGATGAATTACAACTGCGATTGTTATTAATTTTATAAGTAAGCTCTGTATTCATCTTCATTCTTTTCCTTTTGTACCTTTCTGCACAAAATAAAGGTGTCAGAAATCGCTAAATTCAATAGTCTTGTATGGTGGTAGAGTTCGTGACTTAGATAGCGAGCTGCTTCTGACTAACGAATTGGGAATACCTGTAATATTAGTTTTAAGCCTATGAATAATTAAACAAATAAAAGAATTAAATAAAAAAATCTAGATTACCGGCGAAAAGATTTTAACACGCGGTAGCGCAGTCGGAGGCAATTACTCAAAAATAGAATCACAACCCGTTTGTGATAGCTTTAATTTTACGTATCTACATGAATGGCAGCGATTACTAACCATGATGTGTCTCAGCTACTTACATAATATACTTTTCGTAGCCTAATGAACAGATATCCGCGTACAGAGTGACGTAAGTGCTTGTTCACACTGAACTCGCGGGAGTGGGCGCGGGCACGGTCGCGAAATATCAAACATATGAGCTACTATGAAAGTGTTCACACCAAAACGCGCGCGCGGTGTATGTAGCGTTTACCGCGACCGCGCCCGCGAGTTCAGTGTGAACAAGCACTACCTAAGGCCTGTTTTATGTAGTTTGGAAGTATCCAAGTTTCGATTACTTCGCAAATTACGTTTCACTGTACGACTTAATGCTGAGTACATACGGCCTTCAGCTACAAAGTACTCTGCTATTAACTAAGAGCATATTCTGATTAATGTTGTTTGGCAACTTCACGTGTTTGCTAACACTTGACAATGCGCTGCAGCGCGCGCTGGTTTGGCTTACCTAATAGGTAAGGTACATGGAAATGATTTGAATGCTACGATCACTACCGCCCTTCATTTTAACTGCAACAGGAACCTACGTTTTAATTAATAAATCTTTTGTTTTTAACCGATGTTTCCACACAATTACATAGGTCATTCACGTTGACTGGCACCTCACTCTGATCCATTCTAGAAATGGAGAAAAATGGTTCTTTTTAAATCGTTACCATTTTTATCAAATACAAGCCCTCGCCTGTGCCCTCGTTTTCCGAGATAATAAGAAAATAATCCATTTATTATTATTATTATTTTTTCCATTTATCTTAATCCTGATCATGTTCAACCTGTGTTCTACATAAGTATCTACTATTATGTCTTCTGTGGTTATACATGAAAATTCGTTTAGTAGATAGTTTTTGCGTGAAGGAATAACAAAACATCCATCCTCAGAAACTTTTACATTTATAATACTAGTACTAGTAATATGTAGGATTAATAATGATAATAAACGGTTAACAAACGCTTACACACTCATACCCCCGCAGTAGGTTTTTACCTGTGTCGTAGCCCGCGGGTGGCATGGACTACACATATAACATATCACGATAACATCCATGACATACAAATATTTATCTGTCACATACGGGGATCGAACCCGGGACTACTCGCTTCGCCGGTAGAGTCGCTACCAACTAGGCTACAGAGACGTCAATAATATTATATAAGGGTCGTCAATATTACATTAATAATGTCAGAATTCCTGTTTTCAAATAAAACTTGAAGCCTGTTGCCATCTCGTGTAGACACCGCCGCACCGAGAAATATAAACATAAAAACTTCCATGAGATTATTACATCATTATTGCAGAGATTTTTTACCATACGTTATTCCGAAGAACTCCGCTCTCTTAAAGGTCATTGTAATGTGGAAATAATGACCATAAAAGCAAAGAAACTATGTATAATTATCTCAGTGGAATAGAAAAACCAGATGGTATTCAAAGTTTGTTCTGTAGTCCGATCAGATGTTTCTAGCATGGCGTCATTTATCACCCATCATAACTCAGGTAAGCATATAATTTTTCTACAAACCCAGCATCACAACGACACGTACTTATCTGAAAGAAAGAAACTCATTAAACTCAAGAAACATACAAAAATATGTATAGCTCTCCGAAAACGCTTAGGTCTTAGATTTTCGGCCTTCTCCGAGATGATGGTACGGTTCCCGGTCCAAGTATGAAAAATAAACACAAAATAACAAAGACAATTCCGCACAGAAGGGACATGAACAAAAATAAATGATGGAAACAATTTTTCGTCATTTTCAGATTGGTTAAACACCAACTCAACTTATGTTAAGAACCCATTTTTAAATCTACTGTGGCTACCTTAATAATTTTGATGCTGCAAATCCCAAACGCGAAAAGTTTCTTGACATACTGGCGACATCACAGGACAAAAGTAGATCCGGTATAAGTGCACTAAAATGATGATAAACTCACAACCGCGAGCGGTCTCTAATGGGAATCAACTTACTCAATTTCAAATGTTTCGTCTCTAGGTTCCTTCAGACCTGGCTATGGTCTAGTCAACCATCATAATATGTTTTGGTTTCAGTTCCAGTTTCCACCGCTACCTAACTGGTTGTTAGCACCTCTCTTGATGCTCCATGTATTAATGCATGAATGGCTATGGCCAGTTTCCGTATCATCTGATCTTATAATATAAAACTACTGTTCTAAGGATTCCAAATTTAATAGCCCTGATTTATGCTGATTTGACAGCTGTGTCAAACTGCTTGTTCCTTTAACGGCAACACTTTACCCCGCAAATGGTAGAAATTAAAAACTTGCGTATTTATTCGGACAACATAGAAATTAGAAATACATCAATGGTTTTGACGATAAATATGATTCATGGCAACTTGTGGTGGGTGCAGTTTGAGTGCAGCTGCACTTGATGGCTTGAATGCAAATCTGATTTTTAACCGGCTTCAAAAAAGGAGGAGGTACCTATTCAATTCAATTGTATTTTTTTTTGTTTGTTAGCTCAGAACTTTCGACTGGGTGAACCGATTTTGATGATTCTTTTTTTAATCGAAAGCTGGTGCTTGTCATGTGGTCCCACTAAAATTTGAGCGAAATCTGACAAATAATTTTTGAGTTATTTTGAAGGCGCTTATTTTTTTGTCAAAAATTATGAATTATATTTTATAATGGAACGAGTTAGTTGGCCTTTCGAATAGTGCTTAATTTAAGCTGAATCTGCTAGAATTGTATTTAGGTATTTATATACTTGTATACTACATTAGCTTATGGAAGAGAAAATTGTCAGATGAATGATTTTTTTTCTTACCTTATAAACTAAAAAAATTGCTACTCGTAACTGACAAAGAAACTAACTTTAAATTTAAAAATTTAAAGCCGCTTTTTAATTAGACCTCCATAGCGCGGAGATTTCAACTGAACAAGTTTTTAAAATATCCTATTATTAAATGTCACCTATACTTAAATGTCATCAACTTTTAAAAAAAGATTTATTTAATCTAGTCTAGTGATCTAGTCTTGCCCGGTTGTATTTATGTACCAGGCATTGTGATGGCGATGGTTCTTCGAGCTATATTGTGCACCAAGCTTTATAAATCTCATAACACAATATGAATCACTTCGCAATTAACTATGTGGTAAAAATTAATAGAATTCCTTCACATACCTACCAACTGCAGTGACGAATCGCATTCAAAGTGCAGTAGATTGCAATGAACTGAAATGCACGGGATGCGGTTCTGTCGGTGCGTTGAGTGCATTCGCACTAGGGCGCTTTGTGCCGCTGTGATTCACGTGAGTAGGGTGGCCAGACTGGCCAGGCCGTATACAGGAACTCACGGACTCGGCGCTATCTTCGAATATTTCATCCTACCTTTAACCGACTTCAAAAAACGAGGAGGTATGTATTCAATTCGACGGTATTTTTTATTTTGGTTACCTCAGAACTTTCGACTGGGTGAACCGATTTTGATGATTCTTTTAATCGAAAGCTGGCGCTTGTTATCTGGTCCCACTTAAATTTGAGTGAGATCTGACAAGTAGTTTTTGAGATATTTTGAATTCGGTTACAGAGTTTGATTCCCATTGAGGCGCAAATTTGAATAATCAGTCTGAAAATCTATTCTCGGTTTGTCTGGTGTGTGTTCTTCTCTTTGTGTGTTGTTCTTGGTATCCACGACACAGGGAAATCTAGTGTGGGGCTACCAGTATGTAGCATTATCATTTTTTATCAAAGTGCCAAACATAAACTCTCTCTCGTTAAACCGTGGATAGATCGAGATATTCGGGGATCTCGACCACAAAAATAGTTAATTTGTAGAAAACTAAACATATCCGTCTATAGAGGAAAGCCTGGTGAACCTACTTCTAAGGAACTTGAAAGTGCAACCAACATGCAATTGATGTAGAATAATTATCATTATGCATATTCATTTTTTATATCCTTATCGATTATTTCCATTAGCTGCGATCCATTAAAATAACTAAGATCAAGTGTTGATACACAGTGTATAATAATAATGAATCTTATAACTGCACCGTTGTTCGCATTAAACTTTTCAGGATTTTTATCTCTCAAAATTGCAACCCTTATCTTACACCATAAATAATAAATGTGTCACATAATAATTTATTTTTGTAAAAGAGGCTAAGTAGAATATTCAAATCTCAAGACAATGTTCTTTCCTTTCATCCACCCTGTACAAACTTCACACTCTTTGATAGGTTTCGGCTCTGAGTTGATAAATCAGTAATTCACCTTCTCACTACAGGTGGGCTTGGGCCTGTCACAATTATGAAGGGTACTTACAGGCCGACAGTAGATAGATGGTCCTATCTACTAGGTACCTATGCTACGCTTGTCAAATGTGGAGTGGCAAGTTGGCAACGGTGGCAGACTTCACACGTTACGTAACTCTTCAGTAATAATTTGTAATGCCCATATACATTTGGAAATGTGTGTAGGTGCGTGTAGCCGTGTAGGATGCGAACACCTATCTTCCAACCAATGATAAAATCACTATACTCGTATATAATGAGATTTTGATTTAAAATCACTGCACACTGTGGCAAACAATGAGCGATGTTTTTCATGATAACATTATGATTGTCATCGTCATCACGCTGAGATTGAAGTTATCTTTAATATTTTTTCAGGTTATCAAATCAGTAGTAGTTATTTATGTTAAGGAAATAATATTTGTATAAAGATTTGTATTGTAAAAAAATAAATACGTAAGTTATTGATAGTGAGACAGTCAAAAACAAAATCATTATTTAGTATTTTATTATAATAAAATTGCAACGGCAGACCTTCCGACATAAGTTAATATTATGTATAATAGGTATGTAACTACAATTTAAAAATACTACTCACATAATGGAATTATTGTGTTACAATGCATTTTTCGCGATTTTTCCGTCTCATATCCGAGCAAAGAGGATTACATCACGTAAACAGGTCACCCACAACCTGAATGACACTTATTGGATTTGTGGCCGGGCAATGTCTACATTTGAAAGAAAATCCTTTCAGTAAGAAAATGAGGTTACGCATTTACTATGGCTGTTCCAAAGGTATTGGAAAAAAATTGGAATTATTTTTAGACGTTAAAAAAGGTTACAAATTGTCTTTGGATAGTAATTAAATGAATTGTAATACCAAGTTTACTCATAAGTCATACTTCAACAATCCTTAATTATTTTTGTTAATATGGAAGTATGGTACTAAATGGCATGTAAATTACCGAGGGCCAGTTAAGGTTGCCAGATGGAATTACTGAAATATCTGGACTAAACTTCAAAAAGTCGGGATTTGTCGGGACAAAAAATTTTGTATTGGAATTGTCGGGACTTGTACTTGTATTATGTCGGGACTTGTCTGGAGATCATATGAAATGTCGCGACAATCCAGACGAATCCCGACCATCTGGCAACCCTAGGGCCAGTGCAACCTGCATCCTGCAACCGATGGACATCGGTAACCATCACATTTGAAATTTACTCTTGTTGTGGACCTCCGGGCCACATAAAACCACCTGAAACTTGTTTATTGGCTACTAACCTCTTTACCATTTTGAACTATTTTGAAATGAGACTCAGCCAGCTATTAGATAAGGAGCTGAGAGTTGAGCCCTGCAAATTATTGATGAGAAGCTATGGCATTAAGATCTAAAAAAAAGCATTTATAAATAAACTAAATCTACATTATCAAGTTATCATTTCATAATAGTATACAAACTCCTTTCAAATTCAAACTTAGTACTCGGTAACAGCACTTTCAGTTGCCAAATTAGACCTAAAGCCCAGGCTCAATGCCAGTCATTGAATAATCTAAATCCGGTTAACAATAAAACGACGATGGCAGTGACTGTACCAGCGGGTTCGTTCGGTTGCCTAACTGACTGCCGTCGACCCGTCGTACCACACGATGCGGTGCGTACAACTATTTCGTAACGAGCCGGTACACGTGCACTGAGAACGCACCGACGTTCTGGCAATAGGGTTGTCACTTGTCACACGGAAATTTTTTCCGTGATTTTTTTGCGAGATTATTACCTACGATATTAGATCATGGGAGCATCTTTAGCCTGGAACACAAGTTAAGTACTCGTTTTATAATGTCGATGTTATATTAAAGATATTAAAGAAAAAAAAATGTGACAGTCCTATCCGTATTATACCTGAGTATCGTATCGGCCATGTAAAGCGATATGCAAAATTTCAACTCCTTGGAATAGGTAAGAGGAACTATGTCTAAGAAGGCTTGTAATATTTGACTTATTTGTTTACTATCTACATCAGCTTTTTCAATACCTCACTATAAACAGCACCTAACAGCTAACATGGATATCGTTTCGGCAGAACTGCGACTGAATTCCCTTTCATAACAGAATTGATAATAAAAAGAACAGACTGCCTGGCAACAGTGGCAACCCTACATTATGAAATGAACGAGTGCGCGTGTACTAACGACGCACCGACATCGACCCGAGAGGGGAGGACTGACTAAACGATTGATCCAAGGTACAAGCGACCGGCGAGTATAATTTCTTTGAGGATAGTAAGAAAAAATATCGTATAAGTAAATTGATGTAAAGGATGTAAAGAGACTACAGTCAGTTGAGATATAAATCTGCCTTGAAGAGGTCATAATAATAATATGAGATATGGCCGCCTTCAGCCCATTATCTAATGGCCCATCTCTCCTCCAGGTCTCCTAGAGCATACTCCACCACGCTGCTCCAGTGCGGATTGGCGGAGGATAAGACACATAATCTGCCTTGAATATTATGAAATGACTCCAATTTAAGGTTTCTCTGTACAGTTATTTAGCAGTTTTAGCACTAGATGAGATACATCAAATTAAATAAAGATCATACGACTACATAAAGGCGCATACTATAATTTTATTAAACACGAGTAACCACCCTCGCTTTGCTTCAGTTTTCTTATTTTATTACACCTTGGGTTACATTATTGGAGTTTTATTAAGGATCTCTAATTTTTTTGAAAATATAAAATAGCCTATCTCACCCGGGGATAGTGTAGCTTTCCAACAGTGAAAGAATTTTTCAAATCGGTTCAGTAGTTTCGGAGCGTACAAACAAACAGTCAAGTCTTTCCTCTTTATATTATTATCTATAGACAACTTTTGGATTTATTTGCAAGTTTTAAATTTCAACCTTTTCACTTCTTTCTGAAGCACCTTATTTTTGTAGACTTATTTGCCGGACCCTCGTATCTTGAAAACCATGCGCGCGCATTGAAATGGTACTGGAATTTGAGTCCTCTGAGACATAAGGATTAAGCGTTTGGTGCAAGCGAAAAGCGGGAACGGGTTTGAAAATTATGTTTTTTATACCACATGATAATGGAGACCACATGATGGTAATGGTCATCGCCACGCATCAGCAACACTAGGGCGGACGTGACGAGTTTTGCCGGAAGAGGTAAATCTGTTGATATCTTTTTTTTTTTTTTTTGTTTCGGGGGGGAAAATGCATTACGCATACCACCCGGGCGCAGGGGGTACCCGAGTGGTTATGTGGGACTCCCGTATAGGCTAATGAGACCCACGGTATACCCACTAAAAACCCCCCCATCTTCCACCTCGCCGCCTTGTGACGGGGTTACGGGAACGCTTCCGCACACATCCGCGACCCCGCCGGCGGCAGCCGCCCACAAGCGGCTCCATCACGGAAGCCCGAAGGCCCTCCACGATGGGCGCACCAGATGGTAATGTGCGCCTCCCTCCTCGGCCTCCACCAGTACCGTAGCAGACTCCCCCCGAGTCTGCTACTAGGAGGCCATGGGTACCAGATAACTGGTACCCGGTGGAAGATCAGGTCTGTGGTTCTTCCACCGACCACACCTCGGCCGCAGAGGATAGGGCAAGCGGCGCACCGCAATACCGACATGCCTCTTCCTCTGCGGCCCCACCAGTGCCGTTTCGACGGAACGGCCCCGCCAGCTCGCAGGGGGTAGGGAGAGTGGCGCACCGTAATACCAACACGCCTCTCCCCCTGCGATCCCTCCACGGCCGCAGAAGATAGGGAGAACGGCGCACCGCAATACCGGCACTCCTCTTCTTCTGCGGTCCCACCAACACGCGCGTCCGAAGCGGACCTTTTCAGCCCGCTGGGAGCGCGCCCTCCTCGGGCCAGCCGGCGCCCCAAACAGGCCGGCCCTGGTTGCCTCTTAGCTTCACCGTGGGTGACCAGTCCACGGTTACTAAGCCCCCCCGCCACGACAAGGCGGACAACCCCCGGGGGGGAAATCTGTTGATATCTAACCTAACCTAACCTAACCTTAAATATGGTACTAGCGGTGTGCCCGAGACTTTGTCTGCATTTTCTGGGGTAATAAGTATCATTTATCTATTATTTTATATTCCAGATCATGGTCTATCTGCATGCTAAATTTCATGGAAATCCGTTCAGTAGTTTTTGCGTGAGAGAGTAACAAACATCCTTACAAACATTCATTATAGGTACGTAAGAATTTGTATTTGGTCTGGCATCTTTGCTCTATTACAGCTCCGTACCAGAAATGTTCGAAAGTGAACATTTTACTCTCCGTTTCTCGGCCACTCGTCCATCTCAGACTGTATCTCAAGAACTGTAATAAGTAGTAGTGTGTACTTATTATTTTTAGCCCCTATAACATCTGTTTATTGGATGAAAAGTGTTTATACCCTAAAAATATATCGCGAGTTGGTTGACTGAAAAATTTCTGGCTAAAATGTAATTATTAATTAAAAATTTAAACAACCCAACTTTTGCATTCTCTATAGGCTCCATAAATCATTGGCAGATTTTTTCGTCATCTTCATCCATCATAGCTATTATATTGGTAGATTGGTAGTAACACAAACTCAAATCTATTTTTTGTATAACAAAATGAATAAAAACAATGCTAGCAAGTCAATATCGTTACAAAATAGTTTCTAAATTACTGCTCTGTCTCCTCTCACAAGGGGTATAGGTAAGGTGACCATACGTCCCGCTTAGGGCGGGATTGTCCCGCTCTCTGGCTGTCTGTCCCTCGCGAGAACAAAAAAGTTCCGCTTTGTACCAAATCAATAAACCTACTTACTTGTGTACTACATCCAATTCATTTAAACTAGGGGATTACGCCTGATGACCTTTTTTTAGTCTGAACGCGCTGAACTGATTTTACTAAATAGTAATTATTGTATACGAAATTACGTAGGCGTCCCGCTTTGACAAGAAAATGGTTACTTTAGATATAGGTTACAGTCGAATAAGATAAGTGCAAATTAGCTAGATATACAATACACACCTTAAAAAATATTATTAGATTACTAGAGGATTACTCTGGTATATTTCGCTTTCCTCATGATCTTCTTCTCTTCAATCTTCGTCTGACTGAGCAAGAAAATGATGTATGTAATAGCTCAAACAAAAAATTGTGAAGCTGGTATGTATACCTAATATAAAAAATACATTTAATTATTAATAAATGTACTCATATGACAGGTCAAATTCAGTTACCAGCGCTTTTATCTAAAAATAGGACCAATTTGACTTTTTAAAATTCACATAGGTACCTACCTACTAAACTTGGTTATAAAATGTCACTAGCCCGCACAACTCATTTAAAAGCTTATTCTACGTTCCCCGTTCATTCGTAAGTTTCGTAACCCATCGGGTCGATGATACGAGTACCTAAATTATTTAACGTAGATAGTCAAAGGCTTTAGACCTTTTTATTAGTTCTTGGAAACAAAATATTTTCACTTGCTTAAACAGCCTATACAAGGCTATGAATTTTTCTTTAAGTCCTATTTAATATCAGATCATGCAACCTGGACAGTGGTGAGTAGCAGTAGCTAGTAGCTACCTTCTGAAGACTCTGGATGACGTGGGTGTATCAGGTCTAAGAGGCTCCATCGAAGTTGACTCCAAGTCAACGGCAGCCAGTAGGAGAACCAGTAATAATGCGGGTTCCCCTGCTTGTTATGATGTATTACACCGAACACGCGTTAGCCGTTAAGCCTTCTAGAAGAGGTTCTCATGATACTAAACAAAAGTCCTCTGTTGGCCGAAAAAAATGAATTTATTACGCCAAACCCTTTGACTATAATAATGCCTTTCATGCTCGAATTCTGTACAAAACATATAAAATAGTTTCGATATTTCACTTCTGCCAGGCGCGTAGGCGTACCATGACGGCTCCTAATTGTTTTTAATTCCTTAATTCTAATTTCTTATAACTATTTGTGATATGACCCTCAAAAAAAAATCTTAATTCTTCTTTGTAAGAATACGGTAGCTAAAGTTTTGCATAAATCTTTTGATCTTTTTAAAACTACCTGAAACACGTTTTTAAGAGCGAATCTTGTAGAGCTTGTTGACCGGATTTTGCACCAGCCAAGGTCGTACCTGCACTTCTTATTCAAAGCAGGTATCTATCTCTATCTAAAAGAACGAGTTATGTCGGGAGTAAAATCATATCAGCGTCAAATTCGCTTATAAGCAACTTTTGCTAAAATATACGCATCCCTAAATATTAACCAAAAATAAAACGTTCAAGAAGATACTTTTGGTATAGAAGAGTGTCTTACTGATTTAAGAAACCTTCGTGATAGTGATAGAAAGTGTAAAGAGCCATTAGCATGCTATTAGCATAACTCACAAACCTCGTAGGTAGGTAGGTACTTATGTATCTTACAGCTGGGATCTGATGTTTCTCTTATAAAACAAAGGCTTAAAATCCTTCTTTATCTTTTTATAAGTACCTATGTTTTTTAATAGAATCAGATTAATCATTTAATAAGTATATTTTTTAATATATCAGATACCCACTACAAAGTATAATTAGTAGAAGAACTAAATAGCCAACAAATTGCAGTAGTCTGTATTCAATTTTAGTAGGTAGTGAAATGATGATATCTTGTTTTGGCCAATCGATTCACAGTCTGTTCTGTCCACAAAAGTACCTAAATGTTTATACTATTATCATGACGTGACGTCACATATGTCGACGGACCCCGCTAGGTGGGGTTCCTTTTCACAACATCACTAACTTACTGAATTGTCTTTAGGACCCCCGCCCAAACTGTGGTAGGTATTTGATAAAATCTCGGTTTTATACAGACATGAGAATTATTACTATTTTATGTAATTTAAATGAAATTGAAAGTAGAACTGCATAGAGCGCCTACTAAATAACCATTGCAACCCGTGGAATAGCGTGTAGTGGATAAAAGAATGGTGTAAGAGATGCTTCCTTCTCATCCATCTAACCCAAGGATACTCTATAATATCTAATAGTGTATAGGCTGTTAGTTAAAGGATTGAAGGCGGTAGGAAACGTCATGTCAATTAAATTAGGGATTAGGGTTTCCAGATATTCGGGATTCGTCTGGATTGTCCCGACATTTCACATTATGTCCAGACAAGTCCCGATAAAATACAAAATGTCCCGACAATTCACTCGATTCAACAGTTGTCCCGACAAATCCCGAATTTTTGAAGTTTTGTCCAGGTATTTCAGTCTTGCCATCTGGCAACCCTACTTTGGATACAGTCTCACCATAAATGTGTCATGAGTTTTCAGGATTTTTAGGGATCTATATAAACATGTCAATATGGGCGAAATCAAATTATTCTCAACTCTCTTAAGATACCTAACTGTTACTTTATTCTACTAATAACGTTTGCGGCCGTATTTTAGGACTTTTATCAGTCCTTTTGAATGTTCTATCCGGACCGTTCGGTAACCCAACCAAACCGGCCGCTTGTCGACTTTGTCCATTTTGATTGTTGTTGTTGTGAACATATTAAAAGCTGGGCAATAGTCGCAATACCACGTAAGGACTCCAGTCTCCACTCCACCGCTGATCTCTCTTTCCTTGCAGTGAATAACGAAACGGGTGCATTCGCAACTCACAGTAGTCCTAACATCCGCATGTGGTCATAATAATAATATTATGATTTAGCGGCTTTAGCCGAGCTGCAGTTCAACAATCTGAAATGATGTTGTCTTTTATCTAACAACGTGTAACCGCCCTCGCTTTGCTTCAGTTTTCTTATTTTTTTACTCCTTGGGTTACATTATTGGAGTTTTATTAACGATCCCTTTTTTTTTGAAAATATATTATAGCCTATGTCACACGGGGATAGTGTAGCTCCCCAACAGTGAAATAATTTTTCAAATCTGTTCAGTAGTTTCGGAGCCTATTCAATGCAAAAAATCAAATCTTTCCTCTTTATAATATTAGTATAGATAGTGTAATATAGTGTAGATCAGTTGAAACAATAAGTAAACGGAGATGGAGGGGAGGGGAAGGGGTTGGGGGAGATGAAGGGGAGGGAAAGGGGGATTATGAGTGGAAGGGGAGAAGAGATACGCACACACAAACTATAACGGCTAAGAACGGCTGTACCGATTTTAATGATCTCTGATTTTTTAAACCAACTCAAACTTATAAAAGCTTAGTTAAAAGTATCACTACATTCATTGATTGTTAGTATTGTTAGGCGATATGAAGTTCGCCGGGTCAGCTAGTTAATCTGTATGCAGGGTTGAGGGTGGTAATCTATATAAATTTTCAACTAGCTAATTTTTTTCTAGGTCTTTCTTTAATTTATGAGACTTTGTTGCTTAAAAGAAATTGGTTCTTGTGAATAACCTTTTCGATTGGTATCATAAAATACAGGATGTTTTTTTTCACATTTTACAGGTTCGATTCCGGTCAAGCAGGTGATTTATTTGGTTAATTAAAACCAGTTGACAGGATAGGATGTAATAAGTAATAAGTTGTGGACGCTGTAGTTACAATATATAATATGTACCTACAAAAAAAGCCCGTCATAATTATTATTATCTCACATGCTTGGCTCGAAACCTCACACCTTGAACCCCTCTTGACCTACAAGCCTTCATAGCCTACCAACCTAACATCGAGGCTTTTATATTTTTTTACTGTCGAGTGAAACTTCAAGCGAACTACTAAACTTTACTAGATATTTAGTATATATTTTACTCTATTATATAATAGCAATGTTATATAAAAATTACTTGTGTTTTATTTTGTGTGAATTGTGAACAGTAAAATTAATTACATCACGCTTTAGCTATCAGAAGAACAAAAAAAAAATAGGAATTTGGTGGTACATATATAGGTACTTATTATGGTTACTAATTACCATTTACCAATGTAAAAATATGTACCTACTAGAAAAACTATTGATTAATAAATTAATTAACATTAGATCGTATAGTTTAACGGAATACGCATCAGTGATGATCACAGAGTACTTTGTGTGATGATCATTGATCACGGTCCACACTCCACGCCCACGGATCTACTTTTTACGGATTTACTTTGATCAAAATCAAAAATTAAAAAGTTGCCGATGTTGCCATCTTGTCATAAAAATATTTCACTCAACCGAAATTAAGGCAGCACGCTAGTTCCGTGTTATATTATTTTATATGAAGAGTGACTTACTTGCATAAATAATATTATTATAAGTATTTTAAATGCGTATTGCGTATTATTATAGATTTGTAGTATACTTTGATTTACAATCATTCTGTTAGTTCAATAGCACACTTCGTAAATGCTCTAATGATTTTGTTTGTAATGTTGGAGTACCTGTACGAGTGTTGCAATATCGCAAATTATGCCCAAATATTAGGCACTTTGAAATAAATGAAAATATTTTAATTTTTAAATAAAATATAATAGAACAAGGCCTTTTGTGCACAAATTATGCAATAAATATAATATGCATATAAAAGTGTGCAATAAATTAAAAAAGGCCATTTTAAATTTGTACTAATACGTTAATATTTATATTACTATGTTAATTTAAGTAATTATATTACCTAAAATTTTATATTCTGATGTAAAAATGTAATTTTTATTTTTGGTGTCTTAAATAAAAAAATGTATAAGACTATAAGAGTTCAATTAACATTTTATTGATAACCTTTACAGATATTTTGAATCCAAGCTAAGCATCCCGCATTAAGTATATTAATTGGTATTGATATCTCGAATGAAAATCAGTTTCGGGACCACTTGGTTAGTGAGGCCAAACTAGCTGCAAGAAAATTGGGAGTGCTCAACAGAGCTAAGCAGTAATTCACGCCTAAGCACAGGCTAATGCTCTATACCTAATACAGTAGCGTAGCGTGGGGGGGCCCGGGGGGGGGCGTGGCCCCGGGTGGCACATGAAGAGGGGGCGGCAAGCCACTCGATTTTTAAATAATAATTACTTAGGGCTCGCTTTGCTCGCCCTGATAAAAATATACGTTAAAATTAATTTTATTTAAATTTAAATGTAAATTGTGCTATGAAAAAAACAAGAAAAGTGCATTTTTAATTAATAAAAAAAATATTTTAAATAATATGGGGGCGGCAAAGATCACTGGGGGGGGGGGGGGCGGCAAATTTTCGGTCAGTCCCGGGTGGCGGGAGCCCACACTACGCCACTGACCTAATATATCTGCAAATTCAGCCGCACATGAAGTAATGCTCCCACCTTTTGAATTCAATGGTGGGCCATTCGCCGACGATCCTAAGCTAACAGGCGAACTAGAGTCGCTTGAGTTGAGGAGAGATGTAAGCTCTCTTTGCGTATTCTACCGTCTGTTTAATGGGGAATGCTCTGAAGAACTGTTTGGTTTAATCCCTGTGGTTAAATTTCGTTACCACACATCACGATGTACCAGGTTCCATCAATAACACCTGGTCCACATTTCGGTTCTCGCGTAATTTTCTATCCCACACGTGTAAACTGTGGAACGAACTTCCTGCATAGGTGTTCCCTCCAAAGTGTGACATGGGGTCCTTCAAGAAGCGGGTCTATTGATTTTTTCAAGGTCGGCAACGCATTGGTAACGCCCTCGGTGTTACTAATGTTCATGGGCGGCGGTGATCACTTACCATCACGTGACCCGTCTTCTAGTTTGCCTGCTCAAGGCATAAAAAATGTTTATGAAGTTTTTAAACCTTATCATTATTAAGCAGGCAATCATTAGACATTTTAAAATATCTGTAATTTGAAAGTATAGTAATTCTGAATACCTAAACTTAAAATATCGTATGTTATTTAATTAAAATATAAAATACAAGATTTTATATTATCGTATTATGTAATTTTTTTTCTTTATGGAATAAAGATATTATCAAAGGGAGTATTTTGTAATTATTTAATAAAGCTGCAGATATACATTAATAAGCTTTCGATTTTATTATGAAGTTTTTTATAGTTTTCAGCTTTTAATTATTTTCCCCTATTTTACAACTTTCCCCTCGGTAAATGACGGGGACGGGGAGTATTATACAGTCATTGATGAGCATGGCAACATTTTAAAAAGAAAGTGAAGTGAAAGAAATGAATTTACGAGAATAGGTCGCAAGTCGCATAGATTTTTGGTTGATTTCCTTTACACTTTACGTTATTATTCTCCTTAACATCTAATAAACTACCATTCATTTGTGTTCCCGGTTACGTTTTGATTCAACGGTCTCGGAACTTTACCACCGAAAACAGGATAAGTACGAGAGTGAACAGCATCTTATTGATTTTCTTTCCTTGCATATGCTTTCAACCAACGCGACCTGGAGTTAACGCTACAACTCAAGTATCGATGGTTTAATTAGAGCAAATCTATCTTTCGAACGAAACAAAGCGTTATAGTGTAATTTAGAACGAAATCGTGACTTAACTTACGTTTCAAAATGATGGCAAATCCGCTCGACTCAATGAACGCGAATCAGCCCACGCAAAATGGTAGTAAGTTGCAGCCGTGTAACAATGAATCCAAAACTAATTTAATAGTGAATTATTTGCCACAAACGATGACCCAGGAAGAAATCAGGTCGCTGTTCTCCAGCGTAGGCGAGGTCGAGAGTTGCAAATTGATCAGAGACAAGGTAACTGTGTTCCCGGACCACATCCTCAACGGGCAGAGCCTGGGCTACGCGTTCGTCAACTACCACAAAGCGGAAGACGCCGAGAAGGCAGTCAACACACTCAACGGACTACGCTTACAAAATAAGATTATAAAAGTGTCTTACGCCCGTCCTAGTTCCGACGCAATAAAGGGAGCTAACTTGTACGTGTCGGGGCTTCCGAAGCATATGACCCAGCAAGATTTAGAGAAGCTCTTCTGTCCGTATGGCACCATCATCAGCTCCCGCATCCTGCACGAAAATATGAACGTGGGACATTTGATGCAAGGTGGCATGGAGGACCATTCCATTCAGGGTCCGTCTAGAGGCGTCGCATTCATCCGCTACGATCAGCGCTGCGAAGCGGAGACGGCGATCCGCGAGCTCAACGGCACCATTCCTCCTGGCGGAACCGGCCCGATGACGGTCAAATGTGCAAACAACCCGAGCAACCAGAATAAGGCGTTGGCGCCTCTCGCTGCGTACCTCGCCCCAGCGGCCGCTCGGCGTTTCGTGGGACCTGCTGGTAAGGCCCTGCTTGCTATTAATAAAGGTCTGCAAAGATTCTCTCCACTCGCAGATCCTCTCATACAGGGCAATGCTCTTGGGGGATCAGGTTGGTGCATTTTCGTGTACAACATTGGAGCCGATACGGAGGAAAGTATTCTCTGGCAACTTTTTGGCCCATTTGGTGCCGTCCAGAGCGTTAAAATAATCAGAGACCCTGCAACCAACAAGTGCAAGGGGTACGGTTTTGTAACAATGACCAATTACGATGAGGCCGTTGTTGCAATCCAATCATTGAATGGATACTCTCTTAATGGTCAAGTGCTGCAGGTCAGCTTTAAAACAAATAAGAGTAAATCCTAAGTTCTCAATATCTAGTCAATAAATTATAGCTAATGCGTAAATGTTGATCAAAACTCAGTCGTGGTTTGTCACCAGGACATATGGTTTTATTTAATGCATAGGAAATAGTGGTGCAAGTCTGACAACATACCAACGTGAAACCAGTGTTCATATTAACGAGTACAAACCATTATATCACAAACTAAACATCATAATCACTCTTAAGACACCCAATGTGGCAACTAAGGAATGATTTTGACAATTATGCCATAATGTGAGCTTTACTTTACGTAGCTCTACAATGCATTGGTTAAATGTAATAGTCTAGAGATCATGGTGCCCATAAGAAAATTACGTCTCAAAATAAATATATTAGGATTGATTTAATTATAGGCAATCATAATTTTTTTTTTCCTAAAACTAAATTTAATTTGGAAATCCTCAATTCCAAATGACTGACATTGAAGATGCTATTATTTTGTAAATTAACTTATTTATATTTAATTGTTTTGTAATAATTTGATACATAGCTGTATAAAGTAAACTTTGTGAGGTAAAATGAAGCATTCCTTAGGAAATAGATATGCCTCAAATTATTACAAGAAAATTGTCGGTCTGTAAGTCCCTACAGATAAATTACAGATGCTAGATAATTGTTAAAAAAGTAAGTGTTTACAAGAATGACTATAATTATATCCCATCAAACAAGACAGATGACAAGCAATATATTTAATTTTTTATGAGAATCTACAGTGCAATATTAAAAGATTACTCTAAGTAAAAGTATGAAAGATATTACTAATATATGTATATGAGAAACTGTGCAATTATACCACACATCTTTATAGATATTTGGATATCTGCAATAATTAAATGGAAAATATATTATTAGAAATACCTTTATATTTACAACTGTGTTTTTAGACTACCAAAGATGTCATACGACTGATTTAATCGTTAGATTAAATTTGCGACAAACTGAGACACTAATTTTAAGCAATATCTTCCATACAGGCTTTTATAAATTGATATAAGGATGACCGTACCATTAGTGATTATGATTATTGGAGTAATTAATTATAAATTACTCAATACCTGGAGCTTGACTCGTGCACAAAATGATTAGTAAGTGTGAATAAATGAATAAAACAATCATTAGTATGTTTAGAGTCATAATGTTTCAAATTATTTGTTTTTGTGTATTTTTTTGCAATGATTTGTACACATTTTGATCTAAAGCTCATGACTAAAAGTGACTACTCGAAATCTTGGTTGAAAATTATGATGTAAATGGACCATGGCAACATTAAATAACAGTGTCTGATCAACATTTTTCTAAGTTTTATAACTTCTTGAATAAATATTGAATGCATCCATTAAGGGGGCACAATTTTACAGTACGATGGACAGTCAAAAAACTGTTGGGGGTTGGGGGTGAATATGTCTAAAGGCATCCATTTTGAAATTTACGATTAGTAATTTCTCAGATATTCTCTAGATTTAATATGGGATTTGGTGCGGGTGGTGAGGCTGATTGGTTACAGGTTACATTACAATGTCCCACAGCGACATAATGATGTAGGCTGCAGACTGTTAACCTATAATGGCATGATATTGTCTCTCTTATTCATTTGATTGCGTAATCACTATTTATTATAACATTTAAGTATGTAATGTATAATTCATAATTTATTCTCGTCTTAGATAATAGAAATATTTATAGATTTCATTTGATGTTATAATTAATATATTGTATTTAGTGTAAGTTTTAAAAAAAATTAGTTCGGTAAATTTACTCAATAATAATTGAATGTTTATATCCACTTCATTATTTATTATGTATAACCAATATATATTCGTATTTTGTAGTTTCTGTCACTATTATAGTTAAATTATTTGATAGGTAAAATGATTAGATGCATATCATATAACGGAGTACATGAAGTTGGATCTTCTCTTGGCTCGTATGTAATGCATTTTGTCGTAAGTATTTGTTTTAATAAATGTAATACTGATAAGCATAAATGTTTCATAAGTGTAATAATATTTATTTAAAGTACTTAACTACACGGAACTAGTCAGTTATAATTTTGCGCAACATTAAATCTTTAAGTACCTTTACTTAAGTATTTAAAACTGTGTTCTCTAATATAAATGTAGTCCTTTAGGATTTGTGTTTAAATTACGTTGGTGTGGTGTTTCTTTAATTTAAGTATATTATGATACCATTGTGGAACACACGGTAACAAAATAACGAATGGTGTGTACAACTAGTCACAGTTTAAAATGTACCTCTCAGTAATTTAATCTCTTGAGCCATTCCAAATCTTTTAGCGCGAATATTAAAAGAAAGGAGAGACTGAGGAAAAGACAATGTTATTTATTTAATTTTGAACTAATCGTAATTCTGGCATTCCGGCATAGTAAAATAAAACCATGAGATACGATACAAAAGTTTATTCACCCTTCTAAGCAATAAAATTGTACGCTTGGTGCCTGTTCAATGAATAATAAGCCGCTTGCAAATCTGTGCATTTTCTGTGCATATAATGTACTTATAAAATGCTTATAATTTCATATACGCAAAATTATTCTACTTTGCGTAGAACTTCTACTTTACACACTTGAAAAGCTTGCAATTTCAATCTCTTTCATGCGATGCGAAGAAATTTACATAGTAATCTTCGAAGCGTAAGAAGATTACATTATTAGGTATGTCAGTTTTATGTTTAGTTTATAAAATATCAGTAAGACTTAACAATTGTAAATGTTCATGTGTTCATGTGTTCTTTGAAACCGGTAAAACTATCCTATTTAGATTCGCATAGTACGACTGGTAAGGACGTAGCCGATCTTACATTTCTGGAAATTGTTATGACAAACTGAAGTTTTTACGTACAAAATAGAAGGATTACTCTTGTAATTTTTCCAATATTTCAAATATTCAATTTATGACATGAAAATGTTTTTATTTAACGGTTAACGGTATCATCACCGCGTAAGTGGATATTCTCAGAGTCGTTCTACTATAAAGGGGAATTTCCGAACAAGCCTTAATTTGTCATTCACTAATGTAGATATCAAGGAACAGAAATGGCACCTACATTTTGAGCTATATTTATAGAAAAGACGTAAGGGGAAATCATAACTTTTGTATAGCCTCTCAAAGGATAATTCATTGAATGTTTTTCATATGAAAATTTTCGATCAAGCCGTTAACAAATTGATCTACTCCTAAAGTCCTTTTTGCTGTAACTTTGCAGATTTGCGATTGATCAAAATGAGGGATTCCTTTGTATGATACTTGATTTTGAACGCATCGTCTGAAAATCCGATTGAAGTACACTTCAGTTAATGAAGTCAATAATTATAAAATAATAAGGATGATATCGTGAATGTATATTATTATATTGAAAATGATGTATTCGAAAGTATTCCTGTTCTAATATTTATCGTGACTGGTTTTCTAGGCTGTAGTTTTAGTAACCGGTTATTTTAAAAAGTCGTATTGCTGCCTATTGGTCTGTCGAATTCCGTAAACTTGGCAACGCAAAATCGGAACAATCGGAAATACGGAATATTTTATAAATTAATAGTTCTTTTTTTCTCGCTCTTGTTGAATCTCAGTAAATATAAAAGTCGCAGGTTGTGTAAACCGGAGTGTGTACGTAAATGAAGGCACTTGTCTCGCAAAGGCTGGCAGCCTCAATGCAATGAATACCTTGTGAGGGAACCTTTAGTCTAGACGGCGTCTGATCACACTAACTCTATAGGATTTGAGCGAGTGTTGTGCACGGAACAAAAGCGACTTTATGAGTTGACTTGTGGTTTCTTAAATTTAATGCTGTCTACGCTGAAAGTCGAATCTCCCGAGATTAGAACTAAAGGATAGTCGATCTTTTGATGACTGCGTTTAAGAAAGAAAAGTAATCATAGAAAAGATTTGGAATCGCTTGTGTATGAATAGTTCGTGTTGTGTCGTCCCTGACTTGATTCGATACATTTGCTAACTGTTTATAAGAAAATTTGTTAAGTCAACACAGTAGGGTCAATCGTCAACACAATGGTAAAATTCTCTTCCTATTTCAATGCGGATTTACCCCTTTTGACTTGTAATTTAAAACTGAGGCACACAAGAGACTTGTCTGTCTATGGGTTTAGTGAAATCAATAATTGAACGTACCGTATCTGTCGATATTTGCGATTAATTTGCTATAAAGCTTATTGTATACTGTGTTGACGCATCGAATACACACCTGTCCTCTTTATTGTTTTGTTCTGGTTTTCTATTTTGTGGTATTTTGTGTTTAGTGTAGTCTCAGTTTAATATTTTATTAACTAACATTTTTTTTCGACTCTTTAGTGTTTATTTAACTTAACCACATTTAACAAATTAGTTGTTTTTTTTTTGTTTGTTCTGGGCAGGTTTGGGTATTGTAAGGTTTTGGCCTAGGTATAGCTAGCATTTTAAGACAGAGTACAAATCGACGAATGTATTGAAACAAATTTGGCTTACTTACCAATAACTTGAAATGTCAACGAATGTAATCTGAAGTAGGAAATATTGAAATAGACATTAAATATCGACATTAGCAATAATGTATTTAAAATACTCTTTCATTTTATACCTGGAACCTTTATATTCCTAATCCTTGTAAAATTCTTAATACGTAGCTGTTGTAATGTTACTTTGCATTGGTTATAATAAAGTTACCATTATTCTCATGATTTTTCGTTTGTGACTTTGATTATTTAGGCCAAGCGTTCCATCAGTATTTCAGTATCATAATTCAAGAGTAGCAATATTAAAATATGAGTTAATTTACTGTACGGTTGTAGTGTTCTTGGTGTAAGATTTTCTAGTTTAATGTCATCTTTATAATACAGAAAATACATTAATCATTTATTCACTTTCTATTTCATTTTCATCACCATCACAGGTACGAAACTACCCATCCTATCCTATCCATTTTACTATTGTTCTCATTTGGTGTTTTAGTTCATTACCATTTATGATTAGAGAATCAATTATTAAGGTGTAAACAAATTAAAAATACAATAATTTATAATTATTATACTTAATTGGTTATTTATTTACTTGAATTAATTAACTTAGCTACATGATCAAAATAGTTGATATTGGACTCAGTGACTCATATACTATGACTAACTTCAAATGTTTAGCTAATTCTCATAATAATGATAGCAACCAATATTTGTCTTACTACGGTTAGGGTGGCTACTCGCAATATTAGGGGAGAGTTGACTACCACGTTAGGGATTGGCAACTTCACATGCAATTCAGAACGAGAATTCAAGTTATTTTACTATAAAAAAATTGATGCGTGCAGAATTTTAACAAAATCATCCCGTTGTTCTCACTACTAATAGTACTGTAATAATAATCATTTATTCATTATTATTTTATTATACGCACCGCGAAGGACTGGAATAACTTGCTTGCGTCGGCGTTCCCGCCTGCCTATGACGTGGATGTCTTTAAAAGAGTGATTAGGCTTTTACTAAGTTAATGTGCTCACCACCTTGGACCACATCTCCACTTACCATCAGGTGGGATTGTGGTCAAGCATTAACTTATTAGTGTAAAAAACATAGTAAAAGGAGCACTGGTCGCCCCCCGACCAGGTGGACTGATGACCTAAAGAAGACGGCGGGAAGCCGCTGGATTCAGAGGCCTATGTCCAGCAGTGGACTTTAAAAGACTGTTATACATAGACAGTTTATTAGAATGTATCCATATTGTGCTAGTTCAACAATGAACAGCGTACGCGGTGAGTAACATTTATTTAACCATGCAAAAAAAATGGCGCTACCCTGTTACTTTAACAACGAAAATAGACAAGCATCACAGAAATAAATAAGGGGCTGAATAACAGATATCTGGCACACCGAAATCTTTGTGCGGAGGGGTGTGCTATAAAATCTCCACCCCCAGGGGTCAACGAACCTTCGATTCACCGGCAACGTGACGTGTCACGGGCGAAGGGATTCAGATCACCCTTCGATTTATCCCGGGAATTTTGTTATTATCCTTGTTTATAACAAAGAGGTCATTGACTGAGGAAGGCACTTGCTATTTTGTATCTATTTATCCTCGATAGCTGGGTAACTTCAGGATTAAACAGGCAATTTTATATAATGTGATATTAAGTTGTCAATAGGCATTGAAGTATTATTTCTAGCGTATCAATAGGTTACGAATTTGCCTCATTTAATAATCTTAATGTTTTAATAAAAGAAACAATGGTCATTCACGAACACTTCAAGCGGCTGAGCGCCTGATGAAAGTCGTGCTACATAATTCAGCTCGTACAATTTCGTATATATAATTGTATGAAATTGGTTCATTAAAATCTTTGGTAATCATGAGCAGGTATGAAAGAGGCATTGAAATGATCATATTAAAATACTGGTACCTATAAACGCTTGGTTTCCGATGCAAATTTTATTTTAATGAAATCCGATATATTGGAATGATACCTACTTACTTTTGGGAAAATACTTCATTATGTAATAATAATAAAGAAAACCAGAAATAGTTTTTTTTACAGTAGTTAGGCGTACTGAGCGCCACAGGGGTGGGCCGTGGGACAGCTGTGCGGTGTGCCCTACCCTACCCTAGTAATTGCGTGTTAGCAGTTAGGTAGGTACTTGTTAATTAATGTTGTCCAAAAAATAATGGGTAGGTAGTTAGATGACCCCCTTTTTGCCTCTTTAAACCCCGGTTGTGGCCACTTTCATTTAATCCTTATTTACACAATGTTAAGGTTCAACGTAGCCAAAACCGGAACAGTGACCAAAAGGGGGCCTAATTTCTAAAAAAACTGATTGGTCCTCTCCTTAGAAAAAAAAAATTATATCATCTCTCAAATCTCAATCAATGACCTACATTATGCCACAACGCCTAAGGACATCTTCATAGCAAAATGTATAAAATCAATTCACATTTTTGCGGCTGTTATACAATTATATTATAAAAAACATCATTGCTGTCATAGAAAAAATCTTTCAAAGGTAATTATGAACTTCATGTTAAACAAGCGCATTGTTAGATAATTGGGACAGGGGACAGGACGCAGGATGTTGCTGTACAACTGAAAATTGCTAAATGCTATGCTAAAACGAATAAAATAGCGTGCCTAATAATATGATATTACTATTACTATTGTGAAAGGTCCTTATGTCCCTACCATGGATATATTATTATTCTATCTGGATCACTGACTTTGTAGAGGTACCTGAAATTCAATGTCGTCATAACTAAATGACCATTCGACCAATAATAAAATTACAGAACGGATTGAGGTTGTCCTTCATAATTGTAATCCACACTTAAAAAAATTATGTCCTATATTGATAATATGGTTCTTCAAAATGTTTTCTGGTGATAAAGAACAATAATATTTAAATAACACATTTTACTAAAATTTCTTCAAAATTACCGAATTTAAATTATTGTATTAAAAGTAAATTGAAAATCAAGGTACACATTTACACAATTACGGTACATCTATATTAGAATAAATTAATATACATAATTATTATTCACTTCAGGTACCTCTACAAAGTCAGTGATCCAGATAGAGTAATATATCCATGGTCCCTACTCCCGATTTTGTGCTTTTGAAATTGCTTTTATCTGTATATGTCAAAAGTAAATTTTACTATCTGTGCTGTCACTTTGACATTGTCAAGTGGATCTAGTCTTGTCACTTGTCAGTTGTCTTGGGCTTTGGCGTCCTGACTGATTGCTGTCTAGCAGTGTTACCAGGTACACGGTAATTACCGTAGATGCACGGTATTTTTGGCTAAAACACAGTCTACGGTAATGTTTCACTACCGTGTACTTTTCTACGGTATTTTTAATTATGAATTACCTTGACAGTCAATATATAAATAATTATTCAGAAGGATTAATTTTATTAAAAAAAGATACGTAAAACGAAACGACAAATCCAGCTTGGGGGTTTTCCACCTAAATTTGGGGGTAAGTTAGATGAAGATGTGTATTTTTAGGGGCTCACTAGAGGTACAATTTTTTGACGCATGTTTCAAGAGTTACCTTTTTTAGAGGAATTTTCTAGGGGGATTTTTTTGTAATGTATCTAGAAGATCATTGATTGGATTGATGAATTAATTCAATTTATCCTGGTGAGCTTCTTTTTACTTACACTTACTTAAATAAATTACTGCTTATACATAGTGTTAAGGGCAAAGAGTGGAATTTCGAGATGACGCTGGGGGGGAAAAATGACTGCAGCCATATACGAGAAAGAAGTTGTTATTTTAGATGATTGAATTTTAAATAAAAAAATATCGAAAAATCAAAGCATTTTCTCTTTATTTTGAACGGTAATTTACATGATATTTTTTTAATCTATACACGGTAATTTGGACCTGAAACACGGTATTTCTAACCAGTCAACACGGTAGTGTATAATTTTAATCTGGTAACACTGCTGTCTAGTGTCTTGTTCAGGTTCACAGGTTCACTACAGGACTACAGGTTCACTAATGTTTTGGCAGAAAAGTAAAACCAATCTCCAATTTATTTACAATTTGCAAGTAGATGCATTGAATTACATGGTAATGTTTGAAAGTAGACAGTAGTCTTATTTAGTAGTTTTTCTTTAAAAGCAGATAAATGCTATTACAAATGGGGAGGCAGAAATCATAAACAGATGTTATACCGTGACGAAGTGAACGTTGCTACGAGGTTGCTACGATAATAGGCTGTACACTAAGACACAAAAACTTGAATAGTACTCAAAATGGAATCGTTGTCGAAGCAAGAACTAATATCCACGATAACAAAGCAAGCGGATCAAATTAAACGTTATGAAGCACGACTCAGAGGTGAGTTAATACTTTATTACATCCTTTAACTTGAAATCATTTATCATACAAATTTAACAGCTGTTACATGTTACTTGTATACTGTGCTATCAATTCCAGTAGTAGGTTCCATATTATTTCTGTATAAAATTGGCCGACATGACCTATTTCCTTTACAGATGTGGTTGCCGCATATAAAGGTCTTGCAAAGGAAAAAGAAGCACTGGAATTAAGTTTGAAAGCACTGAACAAATCTGATGGACAAAATGAAGGAGGTACAGAAAAGTGACAAATTGATTAATTTTTACTCATTTGTCTTAGGAGTAGCTGTATTGAAACTATATTATAGATCCTTACACATACGTAATATTAACTTTGGTTTGTAAGGGCTCCACATTGACTCTTTTTTTTTTTTTTTTTTTATTTATTTATTTTTTTTTTTTTTCGGGGGGGAAAATGCATTACGCATACCACCCGGGCGCAGGGGGCACCCGAGTGGTTATGTGGGACTCCCGTATAGGCTAATGAGACCCACGGTATACCCACTAAAAACCCCCCCATCTTCCACCTCGCCGCCTTATGACGGGGTTACGGGAACGCTTTCGCACACATCCGCGTCCCCGCCGGCGGCAGCCGCCCACAAGCGGCTCCATCGCGAAAGCCCGAAGGCCCTCCACGATGGGCGCACCAGATGGTAAGGTGCGCCTTCCTCCTCGGCCTCCACCAGTACCGTAGCAGACTCCCCCTGAGTCTGCTACTAGGAGGCCATGGGTACCAGATAACCGGTACGCGGTGGAAGATCAGGTCTGTGGTTCTTCCACCGACCACACCTCGGCCGCAGAGGATAGGGCAAGCGGCACACCGCAATACCGACATGCCTCTTCCTCTGCGGCCCCACCAGTGCCGTTTCGACGGAACGGCCCCGCCAGCTCGCAGGGGGTAGGGAGAGTGGCGCACCGTAATACCAACACGCCTCTCCCCCTGCGATCCCTCTACGGCCGCAGATGATAGGGAGAACGGCGCACCGTAAAACCGGCACTCCTCTTCTTCTGCGGTCCCACCTCCACGCGCGCCCGAAGCAGACTTCTTCAGCCCGCTGGGAGCGCGCCCTCCTCGGGCCAGCCGGCGGCCCAAACAGGCCGGCCCTGGTTGCCTCTTAGCTTCACCGTGGGTGGCCAGTCCACGGTTACTAAGCCCCCACGCCACGACAAGGCGGACAACCCCCGGGGGGGTCCACATTGACTCTAAGCCAACCTTGTTCTTGGTGAACCGTACTGAACAACATGAGGATTATGTTGCCAGATCCTCTTCAGATCAGATGGGAGGTTTCTGGACTCAGTACTATATCATTACTACTACAGTAATCTTGATGGTACCTTTGAATGGTGCAGAGGTAATTTAGCTGGTCACTTTACTTATTCAAAAATCTACAATGAAATTCTGAGCAGACATTCTATTTAGTAGTAACGACATGGCTAATTTCCGGTTGGCAATTTTAAACCAACTTAAAAATAAGGGGAGGTTCTCAATTTAATTGAATTTCTTCTTAAGTTTGTAACCACCTCTGATCTCCGTTCTTTATGAACTGATTTGGAATATTCTTTTTTATTTTATATTTTTTGGATATAGGTTTTTGGAAGACCGCTTCTTTATAAACTTACAAGTAACCACCCTCGCTTTGCTTCCATTTTCTTATTTTTTTTACATTATTGGAGTTTTATTAAGGATCCCTAATTTTTTGAAAATATAATATAGCCTATGTCACCCGGGGATAGTGTAGCTTCCCAACAGTGAAAGAATTTTTCAAATCGGTTTAGAAGTTTCGGAGCCTATTCAATGCAAACAAACAATCAAATCTTTCCTCTTTATAATATTAGTATAGATATCAAAATTAAATATTTTTCAGCCTCTGATGATTCAGTGGCGGCCCTAACACTGTCGCTGTCCACCTTGACAGCCGAGAAGTCTCGCA
This sequence comes from Thymelicus sylvestris, assembly GCA_911387775.1. NCBI lineage: Eukaryota > Metazoa > Arthropoda > Insecta > Lepidoptera > Hesperiidae > Thymelicus > Thymelicus sylvestris. Next base: position 1,192,479 of record OU426893.1, read on the forward strand.
TGGAGGAGGCGTTTCAGGCTGATAAGAAGGTTACCAGGGAGAAAGTATGTATCTAAATGAATATTTTAAGTTTTTATTTTTATTTATATTTTGTTGCTCTTTTATCATTTTGTCATATATAGGAAGAATGAGTTGTACTCCTTTGCCTTATTAAAAGGATAAGATCTTCCTATATATTTTATGTCACATTTTCTATTTCGTTTTAAGTATTCAAATAAAAATTTTGAAAGCATTACAATTCCATATATTTATTGGTATAGAATATACAGAAGTACCAAACAATCATAGGTCTAATAACTATATTTTTTGAAAACATAATGCTCACAGTTAGGCATTTTGTCTTACATGCATTTAGAATACCTCTCTACTTATGAGCTTATACAATTTGTTAAATACCTACATCCTAACTCAGAGTCACTAACGGTTATTTAAATCGCTTGTTGGTTACAAATCGCCATACCACCATCCATACGCCATCTGTACTAATGAGCGATTTAAGTAACAATTAGTGAGTTGGGGAGATAGACAATAAAATATTGTCTATATTTTATTATCAGTACATAATAATAATAAAGTTATTATTTATTTCACTTTCAGTATGAGAACATGTTAACAGCTATGAGAGAGGAAACAAAAACATTAGTGCAGCAACATCTATTAGAAGTCAGTAATTTGAAAGCAAAAATTGCTTATGAGATTCAAGAGCGGGAGAATGAGAGGGCTGATCATGCTGCTATGTTGAAGTGAGTCATTCATTTTTATGCAAAGGCAATCTTTTGTAGAGCCTGTAACCAATTCATTGCTGTTGCCACAAGTTTTAACACACACACAAGTAGATGTGTTCGGAGTTTCACCGAACACGTGGCTTTAACTTTAATGCAATGGATATAAAATTTTTGTTTTATTGTAATTGAATGGAAGTAGCAAAAAGAAATAAGGACCTATAAGGATTGCATTTGCTTGCCCAGTGAATACCCTTATACTAAGTTAGTGCACTAGGATTGTGAACAAGTGTTAACTTATATTAAGCTAATAAAAAAAACTGTTTCTAACTACCACTGAAAGAATTTTTAAACCCCCAGCCTTGTGTTACTGAATTTGTATAAGTAACTACTACTAATATCTCAACAACAACTGATATCTCTTTCAGAGAACTGCATATGAAGTTTGATGTGGAGAGGAAGACGAAGGAGAAACTAGAAGATAAGGTGGTTCACAGCACAGAGACTCAGGGTGAGATATTGTTACCTGTGAATCATTTATTTATTTAAACTTTATTATACCTGATACAATTGGTATAAAAGGCGAGCTTAATGCTAAGAGCATTCTCTACCAGCCAACCTTTGGGCAAAGCAGAAAAAAGTGAAGGCGGTATTAAATACTAACTACTTGAATATGAGTTATATTATTATATTATATACTAGCTGCCCGGACAGACTTCGTTCTGTCAATTTTTTATTTTATTTTGAGATGTAAACTATCCTATCTTTCAAGTTGGATCAAACTGCATATGGTGTTAAGTAGTTTAGGAGTCCATCGCGGACAAACAACGTGACACGTAATTTATATATATTAGTATATAGATGTATTCTCCCCCCACACGCAGGTTGCCAAGCGGAGCTGGAGAAGCGGGTGCGCGACCTGTCCAGCTCGCTGGAGGCGTCGTCCCGGCGGCTGCGGCGGGCGGAGGCGCGCACGGCCGAGACGCCGGCGCTGCTCGTGCGGCTGCAGCACAAGCTCGCGTTGGTCGAGCAGGCGCACTCCGTTGCTATTAGAGAGGTGAGCACTTCAGCTTTACTGTACACTCGGCGAAATGATTAGCTATTGATAAGAGGTGGGTCGGATGGCCGATATAAAATACGTAATTAATCACTTTCCGTATGATTATATTTGGGCAGAGTAACACCTTACACCTGTTACTGTCACCGAATGATCTCGGCTCTACGTTACATGCGCTTATATAGAAAAATCAGAGTCAAACGTGTTTATTATTGATTATTATATCATTTCCATAGTTTAAACCCATACATGACGACTCGGAGGCGATACAGTGTCTCATTAAGACTTATTTGGTAGTGTTGCCAGTACTTTGTAACACTATGCTGGCCATGACACAACAATGAACATGAAACAAAAATGGCGGGGGAGGCAACACCGATACCATTGTGGGCTGAATACTTCAGCTTGCGACGTAGGTCCACTTGTTTTTAACACTTTTCGTATTTGTTCCTTAATTTCTGATTTATTTAAGCATTATTACTTATGCCATTTTACCGACTGCGTCATGTAAAGTTATTTGATTAGGGGAGGCGGATGCAAACGACACGGTCACCATGTTATTGTAAGACTGATTTATTAATCTTCCAATACCCTCATACTTATGACAATAATCATGACAGTAGGTGACAATAAATTGGTCTGACAAAAATATACAATAGTGTATGAGGATTCATTTATTGCATTCATAAATATTCCTAATACATAATATGGAATATGTAATAATGTTTCTCATACAACATTTTGTTACTTTATATAAGTACTAGCTGTTGCCCGCGGCTTCGCACGCGGAAATTATGCTTATTTATCATATTTGTACGCCTTACAGAAGAAAATTTAAAAACAGGTTCATTTATATTGAAGTACTTATATTTAGGAATTTATTTAGAAACCTACGTGTATCCTACGAATAAGTTCAAGGGTTTTCATGTGATGCCCGGACAGACAAACAGATAGACAGGCAGACAATAATTTTAAATAGTAAAAAATATCTTCAAAACGGTTCTGTTGTTTCCATCCGTTCAAGAGTTACATATACTCTCTCTCCCTCCCCTCTCCCTCTACCTCTCCCTCTTCCTGTCCCACTCTCTCTCCTTCTCCCGCTCCCTGTCCCTCTCCCTTTCCCACTCGAGGTCCTTTTCCCGCTTCATGTCCCTCTCTCTCCCACTCTCAGTCCCTCTCCCGCCCGCACCCGGTCCCTCTCCTGCTTTCTGTCCCGCTCTCACTCCCTCTCCCGCTCCCTGCCCCTCTCCCTCTTCCGCACCCTCTCCTGCTTCCTCTCCCGAGCCCAGTCCCTCTCTCGCTTCCTGTCACTCTCCCATCCCCCTCCCACCCGTAAAGTTCTCTACATTAAATTTTTTTCTCACTATAAGCTTAATTAATATTTTCACATTACTGAGTTCAAAATTGACGTAGTTTCTTAAATATTTACAACCCCTTTGTTTAACTCGTTATGGGGATGAATTTCGAGAAAATCGTGATACAGTTAGGTAATTTTTGTGTCTAACTATAAGCTTAATATACAAATTTTCACCCTTCTTAGTTCAAAACTGACGAAGTTGCAATACTAACTTACACACACTTATTTAACCGTTTAGGGGTTGATTTTCCAAAAAAAACACAGCTTTTATATTTTAATCTGGCGCTAATATATAAATTTTCATGTTTCTAACTTCAAAAATGACGAAGTTGCGTACTAAGTTCCATTCTCTAAATTAACCCTTTAAGGGATGATTTTTCCAAAAAAAATTTGTTAAAATTAACTTTTTTTCACAACTATAAACTTACATAAAAAAAATCATCTTTATAAATCTAAAACTGACGAAGCTGATTTGTACGTAAATGACTTACAACCCCTATTTTTAGGGGATGAATTTCGAGAAAACAGCGATACAATTATTTTTTGTGTCTAACTATAAGCTTATATACAAATTTTCACCCTTCTTACTTTAAAACTGACGAAGTTGCCATACTAACTTCCACACGCTTATTTAACCCTTTAGGGGATGATTTTCCAAAAAAACCACATAACTTTTGAATTTTGCTTCTAATCTGGAGCTAATATGTAAATTTTCATTTTTTTAACTTCAAATATGACGAAGTTGCCTACTAAGTACCATCAATTAAATTAACCCTTTAAGGGATGGTTTTCCAAAAAAATGTGTTAAAGTTAACTTTTGTTTATTACTATAAACTTACATAAAAAAAATCATATTTATAACTCTAAAACTGGCGAAGTTGATTTGTATGTAAATGATCTCCAACCCCTATTTTTAGGGGATGAATTTCGAGAAAACAGTGATGCAGTTATTTCTTGTGTCTAACTATAAGCTTATATACAAATTTTCACCCTTCTTACTTCAAAACTGACGAAGTTGCCATACTAAATTGCGCCCTATTAATTAACCCTTTAGGGGATGATTTTCCAAAAAACCATAATACTTACAAATTTTGTTTCTAGTCTGGTGCTAATATGTAAATTTTCATGTTTTTAACTTCAAAAATGACGAAGTTGCCTACTACGTACTATCCATTAAATTAACCCTTTAAGGGATGATTTTCCAAAAAAAATTGTTAAATTTAACTTTTGTTTATTACTATTAACTTAGATTAAAAAATCATATTTATAACTCTAAAACTGACGAAGTTGGTTTGTATGAAAATGACCTCTATCCCGTATTTTTACCCCTTAGGGGATGAATTTCCAAAAATCCGTTCTTAGCTGACGTATCCTTGGCATAAGCTATCTCCCTGCCAAATTTCATCATAATCGGTTCGGTAGTTTCTGAGATTTTTTGTTTAATCAGTGTATCTCTTTTCAATTTTATATATATAGATAAGTTTTATTTTTAAAAGATGTGCTGAGGAGCTTCTTTACGGCTTTTCTTCTCCTCCATGACAAAGCACCTTTCCGAAAAGCTATTACATTAAAAAAATGACGTGCACAAGTGTATCAGTGACACCTACATGAATAAAATATTATTTCATTACATTTGAAAGAAAGAAAGAAAGAAATAGTTTATTTTGTTAAGCATTATTAACAGTTACATTACATAACCTGCTGCAGAACTGCTCAACTAAAAAGGGACGCACTCAGCATAATTATGCCGCGGTGAACCACGGCTACTGGTTTTCAGTGCGCCCTTTGTTGCATCGAAGTTCGGACGAAATGATGTCATTTCTATTGAAACGCACGTTGACTTGTCACAGACTAAACAGTTTTTATTTGAAATAAAGACATACACGAATACAGATTAATAATAGGGTTGACATGTTTACAAGTAGATGTCGCTACACTCGCTACTATGTTCTAATTTATTTATTTCGTTACAAATTTAACAATCTTAATATATATAAATTACGTGTCACGTTGTTTGTCCGCGATGGTCTCCTAAACTACTTAATCGATTTTAATCAAATTGCTTTGCTTTTGCACACCGTGTGCAGTTTGATCCAACTTGAAAGATAGGATAGCTTAAATCTCAACATAAAGTCGCAATATTATTTTATTGCAATATTTTTTCGCAGAACGAAATCTGTCCGGGCAGCTATTTCATTTAATTTAATTTCCCAGGAGCAAATAAAAGCGAAGCGCGCGGAGGAGTCAGCGCGCAAACAGTGCGCACGACAGGAGGAGCGCGTGGCGCTGTTGGAAGAGAAGATCGCGGAGCTGTCGCGCACCGTGGGCGAGTACCACGCGCGGCGCCGGCGCGACTCGCAGCTCATTCAACAGCTGCGGGACTCGCTCAACGGACGGCTGCTCGCCACTACCAACACTAGCCCGGGGAGCGGTGAGACAATTTGAGCGTCACTCTGAAAACCAACGGCCGTGGTTCATTCCGCGACCATTATGCTGAGCGTGAATCCTTTTCACCTATCTATCTACCTATCTTACATGTAAATGTTGTTTTGTTTTTTGGCTGTAATTGGTTGCTGTGGTGTGGATAATTTAGATGAAATTAACATTTATTTCTTTATTTCTTTTCTTTATAAGGGGCCATCCGTAATTTATGTCACACTGATTTCATGACTTTTTAACCCCTCCCCCGTCAAATTAAAATTCAAAATCATTTATTCATGTAGATATCATTGATAATACACTTATGCACGTCATTTTTTTAATGAACCAGCTTTTCGCAAAGCTTTGTCATGGAGGAGAAGAAAAGCCGAAAGAAACTCCTCAGCACATCTTTTAAAAATAAAATACATTGGTTTATTTCTTACAAAGAAGTATCACTAGCCTGTACGGAACTGGTTGCAGATCTGGTCATTTCCATGCGTCTTTGTCATTTATGTACTCATCTATAGTATAGTAGCCTTTGCCTAAAAGTTGAGATTTTACATGTTTCTTAAACAATTTCTCTGGCACATTTGTGACAGACTCCCCAGTTTGACGTCACATACTATGAAATTTTACACATTAAAATAAAACAGCAGTTCCGAAATAAGTACCAATATTCGATTTTGAAATGTGACGTCATGAAATTTAGGATCCCCTCCCACCACTTGTCACACAATGTCACACTACATCGACTCCCCCCCTCACCTCCAAATAAATTAATAAATAAGATATTATTATGTAGCATATGACACGCACACACATACACACACACAAATTACTTTTGAGCACGATTTTAAAAACAACTGTTCATAAATTCTTTTACTACTATTTTTTGTGTAATCCGTTTTTGGCCATAGCATTTAAGTAATTATTTTGTTAGCAATAAGTAATTTTGTAAATGCTGTTGGATTACCTAAGAAATAAATAAATTAACTCCGACGTATTCACACTCACAAAACCTTTTTTTTTCAAATAACTCACACAAAACATAATTGGACGTAATTTCTGAAAAACGTTCCAACCCACAAATAAGTCGAAATTGAGTTAATAGTGCCAAACTGACTACGTGATGCACATTAACCAGCTGTCAAAATTTGATAACTCTACTGTCACTATAAATGTCATGTAAGACTTAGTAGCCCAACCCACATAGTATGGGGAATAAAAATATTTATTTAACTAAAACAGTCCAAGCGTCCTGAAACGTTTTTATTTTATATTGTTTTTACTATACACCCTTAGAATTTAATTCATAAAAATGATCCAAACATCAATAATAACTGGCAAAATAATAATAAAAAACTGGTTTTATAATGAAAAAAGACAATCTTTTTAAGTTAAATTATCGCCTAATCAACATCTTGAAGAAAGCATATTACAAAGTTGATAAGTACCTATTTAAATGACAAGACTGCTTGGACATGAGTTTTTATATTAAATATTGCAATAAGTAGTATTAAGTGCTGTCTGTAACTGTGAGTAGGAAAAAAATAGTCCCGGTAGTTTCTTGCCACTTCTTCTCCCGGGACCACTCACATTTTTGAAGCGATGGCGTTGAGTGACTTTCGAAAAGGGTTTGTAACAAACCTACTTCGAATAAAACTTATTTCATTTCTTCATCTTCTATTTCAGCATTTAAATCTGGTTCACCCCCAAATCCTTCTTTAAAATCAGTCAACCCTTCTATACATTTTAACTGTTTATAAAATGACAGACAATCCTCAGGAATCAAGTGAAACATTGACTTAAACTCATTTAATTTAGCCTGAGTAATAGGCTTCCCGTTTGGCCAAAGAGGAACAAAGAGTTCTGGGTTTAAAGGAAGCAGGTTTCCTCTGAATTTCCTCCCTATGTATAACTCTTTGTACTCACTAATATCTTAATATTTCATAAAGATAGAATATCGCTCACCTAGTAATATAATGGCACATTAAGTTGATACGGTATATACGTGTTTAAAAGTGCATAATCTTCATAGTGGTAAATATGTATTAATGTCTATACTAGTAATCAAACCTATACAATCTGTAAAAAACATAAAAAGAACCCATAAATTAATTTTAAACATTTTTATAAAATTTTTGAATTTCGTTTCTGTAAAAATATGCCAAACATAGATGTGCCCTTGTATTACTGGGTGAGCGATATGTATATGCTATCTTTTTTTGACTGAATATGTTTAGTTTTCAATAACTTTTTTCATTATAAACTCGTTTTATTATTATTTTGGCTGTTACTAATGATGTTTGGAACGTTTTTATGAATTGATATTTCATTACGTGACATACATTTTGTAATATATCAAAAACGTTCCAAAGCTATGTTTTTGCCAATAATAAAAAAAAATATCAATGTTGGAAGTCCTAAATTAGGTTATCTAAAAATTTTAACATGTTATATATAGCATAACAAAACTTGAAGTTTAAAGTAAAATGATTTCATGAAGTAATACAGGGTTGAACTTAAACCTCGATTTTCTCAAAATGTTATGTTTGTGGATTGGAACGTTTTACTGGAACTACGTCCAATTATGGTCTCCAGAAGACACACCCAAGAGCGAGACGGACAACGACAAGCTGGCCGACAGCGAGTATCTCCACACGTTGATCGACAAGCTGCACATACTGAAGAAGGAGCTCATCGCAGAGAACGAGAAGCTGGGCAACCCCATCGACATCAGCACCGTGTTCAGTGTGGACGGCTATGAGCACGTCCATACCAGGTGTCGGGAACAGTTGGACGCGTTGAGGGCCGAGTACGAGGCGTATAAGGTATGTTGGTTGCAAAGATTTGAATTGTTGGTCCCTAGCCAACGCCGCTGTCGTTCCTAACTGACACATAATGCGACATAATAACGCTACTCATAGCCAACTAGGATTCTCTATGTCGTGGTGCCATGGACACACACACGGAACTGGACTAAATATCTGCGCCCTATTACAGGTCGAAGTAACACCAAGGCCCTACAAATGGCTACGAGTGTTAAGGTCAACGTCAATCGATTGTCTACGTCTATGATTGGTCGAAATTGTTGATTCATTGTCACGTGATCCGTCTTCAGGTACCTCTTCGATGCTTGGGGTCCAGTTTGGATGTAAAGTTCTTGTACTACACTTGTATTACAGAACATGAAAGCGCGGGTGTCAGTGGGCGAGGCGGACAGCGAGCTCGTAGACCTCAAGCTGGAAGTGTCTGTGTTGAGAGAGAAGCTGGACACTTGTCAGCTGTTGTTGGAAGAGGAGAAGAGGGACAAAGAGGACTTACTTAAGCTGCATGAGGAGGTATATGTACTTTCTGCAGTTCTTTTGTAATTTTCTTCTCTTGACCGGCAACGCATCAGTGATGTCCATGGGCGACGATAGCTGCTTACCATCAGACGGATCGTCAGCTTATTTGCCGGCTATTTCCAAAAAAAAAAAGTTCCGCGCAAATATTTTTCTGTCAAATTATAGCTTTAACAAATCCGAAAAACTGGTTATAAGAAGATATTCTGTTGGAAATAGCCTGTAAAGTAACTATTATGATTATACAGATAGAAACGCTCATAGCTCGGCCGATTGAGTTGATCATAAGTAAAATTAAAATAAAACGGCTTTAATTTTGTACGAACAAAAGTAGTAAAGTAGTTTTGAAACGGAATCTTTATAAATTCTTTATAAATTAAGGACTTTATGTATGTCCTAACAGCCTAGCTTCGAGATCCTTAAAGAAAGTTTTAATATGGAATGGGTATACAACTCATTTTCATTTTACATCATCAACAGAAGCTGAAAAGCGAGAAAGAATACCACCAAGAAGTGACTTCAGAGCTGCGCACGCGCATCACGAGTCTCGAGAAGCAGGTGCAGACACAACGCGAGCGGTACGCCGCGCTGTTGGACGAGACGGATGGTTATATCCGGGCGCGAAGGACCAGCGGGGAGGAGCCGCTGTGGCGGGATGGACATAGTGCTGTCACGGTCAGTATGTATTGGAGAGTAGGTGTTTACATTAGGAAGTCAGAAACAGGTGCAGACACAACGCGAGCATTACACCGCGGTGCTGAACGAGACGGACGGCTACATCCGGGCGCGCAGGACCAGCACAGTATATACTAGACGATAGGCGTTTACATTAGTAGGTTTTACTCTTGTAGCTTACGCAAATAGCTTCTTTAGCGTAATTATTGAGTCATTTATATTTCTTTCATTCTTCCGATGTCCATACCTTACCGATATCCATTGGTGATGACTTATCATCATGCTCGTTTGTTGCTTGTTGGTTTACATAAGAATGCGTTGCTGGGCTAAGAGGAGAGAAAAAGGAAGAAAGATAAAAGAACTGCCAAGTTGACGTTTGAATGTGTTGGTTGCAGGAGTCGTCGGCGCCCCCGCACCTGCTGCACTACGCGCACGAGCTGGCGCGCCGGCAGCTGGACGTCACGCAGCTGCGCCGCGACAAGCACGCGCTCGAAGAACAGTTGCGGTGAGTGTACCTACACCACACCACACCACAGAATACATAATAGTACAGAATACATAATAGTGCCGATCTGCACGCGATAAACGGGTGCACTGAAATATCAGAGGACGTAGTAAGTTAGTACCTACAACTTACTGCGCCATTTTCTGAGTGCGACCCTTTTCCATCACTTTGGTAGCTGCAACTCCGAACTTATTTGAATAAACTTTATTACTATAATCTTAGCATATAATTTTAACGTTGTTGCTATCTTATGATGGAATAAATGTTTCTTTCTTTCTTTCTTTTATGTACCAATTGGGGGCCATCAGTAAATTACGTCACACTACTTTCATGACTTTTTGACCACTCCCCCCGTCCTTGTCACAGCTGGTCACACTTGTGAGACCTCCCCCTACCCCTTTTTCCCCCTTTTTCCTCCCCCCCCCCCCCTCTTTTTTTTGTGATGACATATATGTGTGATAGATTACGAATGCATGACACGGCGTGGCAGCCCTTCTGAGATTGGCCCGACACGTCGAACGTAGCACGTACTTGTAACATCATGCCAAAAGTGCGGAGTGTGCCAGGCCTGCCTAGAGCCTATCTGTAGGGATGTGACCTTGCTTGTGCAGTGAAGGGTTATAGTCCGAGAGCTGATGAAGCTTTTAGGGAATATATTAATTTAAGGCAGGTTGAAATCGTAAAAAAATAATATTTTTTCAAAGTGCTAATCTAGAACCTTGAGTCGGGAAGAGCGTTTGCGGTTATTTCACTACTGCGCAGCATGTTATATTTGTAAAAAAAATATATATTATATGTTTTATGCATAGTCCGCCACAATGGCTAAGTGCTGCAAAATTCACACCTTTGAAAATATTATCGATAAATCTCAACTGTTTTCTCACGATCTTTTAATAATTCATCAAAGCAAGTCAATTTACTTTCTACTAGTTTCTACCTACTTAGCCTGGAAAATACACATTATATTGTTTGAAGTGAATCAATATTGTTCCCGCAGAGATTGTCAACGGGAGGCCACTATCGAGAAGGAGCGGTTCAAAGAAGTGATCAGAACGTTGAAAGAGGAGATTGACAGGTGAGAAACATGTAGTTGTAGTTCGTATAATGAAAATTAATCCATATTTATTACGCACATTACTCCATAATACATTAATCCATATTTTTTACTTATGCAGAAAATGTTTCACACAAATGTTCTTCTTATAAGCAATAAGTAGCTCTCCAGTAGTCCTCTCTCTCTCTCTCTCTCTCTCTCTCTCTCTCTCTCTCTCTCTCTCTCTCTCTCTCTCTCTCAAGAACTAAGTGAGTAATATGTACTGAGCATTGGACAGATTTATTGCCACATTTGAGCGTACATACTCCCTATAAATAATTACTCGTAAATAAATAAACGCTTTACACTAATAGCCTCACACTAGGATTCCCTGTGTCGTGGGTGCCATGGACAACACAAATTAGCCATCACAATGACATCTATGAACCGAGTACAAATATTCATCTGTCTCATTCATCTGCCCCGGCCGGAATCGAACCCGGGACCCCTGGCTTCGCGGGCAGGGTCGCTACCGAATAGGCTCTGTAGCCTATGTAAACCTAAATGTATACTACGACCCTGCGGTCGTAGTATACATTTAGGGTCGTAGTATACATTTAAGTCAGGCTTATATTCTACTTCCTACTAGTATAAATATGAAAGTTTGTATAGATTTTTGTTGGGTAGAGCCTTAGTTACGTGTAAGTCAATGGGTTAGATTGAACTTTATTTATTTTATTTTATTTTATTGTATTCGGAAAGCATACAGTGATACTTAACTACTTACAAATAACATACTTATAAATCTATACACCATTTATAATCCGTTCACAAATCTTAGAGACTAAATTGACGTTTCATGGGTGACCAATTTCAGGTGCAAATTAAATAGTGATGACCATAAACCGAAAAGTAAATCGGAAAAATTTTCACAACTTATAAGGAAGGTCGACTATTTGTGTGATTATTGAAGAGTCCCTAAAACTAGTATAAAAACAAGTGTAAGCAACCATTATCATTCATATATCCATAATATATTTGCCCTTACTTACTAAATTTATAAGTTATTTTGCTTACAAGAACGAGTATTTGGTTATGGTTACATTCGGTATACAGCTAATTTTATACTATTTAGCCGAATACTAAATATCTAGGTAGATATGAGTGTCGCTACTAATATGTCACGACATTACGACATAGTTTACGATTCAGAAAACCGGAAAAGTATATCGCACAAAGAACAATGCCGAAAAATTATTTTTATTTTTTGTAGCGTCTTAAAACGTCAGTTACACCGAAGCAATTCAATATTTTTTTACGTTTTTTAAAATTAATATCTGTACCCGTATTACCCAGGATAAAATAATTTTAATAATAAGTGATGAATTGACTTTAATAATAAGAATGATGTCGATATTGTCCATTTTCATGCGGTAAAAATGTTACCATTTCATACTTTTTTCCTTTAATGGTAGAAAATATATTTTGATAGTCGTACATATTTTCCGATTTTAATTATTTCATATTGTATAAAGTGAGTAATTTGGGCAATCTTTAATAAAAAAGTAACATTCTGCTTGGACTTTTTTATTTTTATATTTAAAAATATTTATTTTCTTCATGCTCATGAAATTCTTTTAAGTAATTTAATCTTTCAGTAGTAGTAAAATGGCAACTTCTGAATCGTTTTTAAAATTGACGTTGACGTTTAGTGATCAAATCTTGACATCACTGTCATCACATACTCTTCCGGCATCGTTGTTTTGTTGTGTACCAGGTACTCTATGCATAATACTTCTATGGTTATAAAACATTCAACATCAAAATACTTTGGTTCTGGGGTGTGTCTGCTGAAAATTCTTATATATCTAAGCTCAGAAATTAATGCTGTATTTTTTAGATTTTTTTTTATTTTAAGACGCTTAAGTTGAAAATGAAATAAAACTATGTATGGCAGTTGGGCATTGTTCTTTAGCTGGTATCATTATTTCAAACTTTGACATTAGTGGTTGTCATTTTAGTCTCTAAGATTTGTGAACAGGGTATACTTGTTTTCGCATATTGAATTTAAAGCTCGAATGCTTATTAACACAAAATAAAAAATAATGATTAGAAATTTAAAACAAAGAAATCACTAAGTAAATGTATGTCAACTATGAAGATTTCGCGCTAAACCAATTGGAAGACAGTTTGTTCCTTATTCTTGCATGTGACGTGTTAAACAAATCGAATTCGGGGAAGTCATTCAATTCGTTTGCTATAAGTGCAGATCTTATCAGGAAAGAATTATTTCTGTAATTCGTTGAGTGGACAGATGCCTGCAAGAGTGCAAGTATTTTAAGGGTCGTCTAGTTGACGTCGATGGTACATTTATATTTATTTTACCGAGGAGGTCTGGACAGTCAACCTGGCCCTGTGCAATTTTAGATGGGAACATAATATCTGCAAATTATTTTACTAATTTATCTCATTGAAATGAAATGAAATGAAATAATCTTTTATTCATGTAGGTATCACTGATACACTTATGCACGTAATTTTTTTTAATTTACCAGCTTTTTGCAAAGGTGCTTTGTCATGGAGGAGAAGAAAAGCCGTAAAGAAACTCCTCAGCATACCTTTTAAAAATAAAACTTATTTTTATTACAAAAATAGGTATTCTCTAACCTGAGCAGAACTGGTTGCCTAGCTGATCATTTCCAAGCATCCTTATCATTTAAATATTCATATATGTTATACTAACCTTTGCCTACTAGTTGATTTTTTACACGTTTCTTAAAAGATTCCACCGGCAAGTCACGTATTTGCTTTGGGACTTTATTATAGAATTTTATACCGAGTCCCATAAAAGAACGCTGCACTTTAGCATTCTCATCCTCATATTAACCTGTCCATTGCAGACTCCGTCGCATCCAGTCCCGGGAGGGCGCGAACCTGGAATACCTGAAGAACGTGGTGATATCGTACGTGTTGAGCGCCGACTACTCTGGCAAGAAGCACATGCTGAACGCCATCGCCGCGGTCCTACACTTCACCAGCCAGGAGACCAAGCTGGTCATGTCTACCCTATAGCCCAGATAGATAATGGGGCAAAACTATCGGTAGAGGCTTTAACACGAACTATATTTATCTGTATACTCCATGCGATTTGCAGCAGAAAAAAATGTAAACAAACCATTGAAATCATTATAGGGGTTTTTATCAACTGACATGAATTTGTACATCAAATGCGTTTTATTTAGACAAACTACTCAATAAGGTATTTGTGAATTTTATTCTTAAATAAATAGGTACATATAGATCGATAACAATTATAAATTCCGAGAAAATGTGGAAACAAACAAAATTAAATAACACTGTCATCATTCAAACACTTTGCAATGACAATCTTATTTCCAAGAAGCGATTTGAAACTTTTAACATAATGTACTATTTTGTCTTAATGAATAATTTGTCTAAATAAAACGCATTTGGTGTACAAATTCAAGTCAGTTAGTTGGTGAAAACACTAGAAAACGATTTTAATGGTTTGTTATCGCATGAAGTATAGAGATGGTTTATTAAAAATGAACGTTACTAAACATTGATAAACTACAAAACTTGAAACTGAATAAATTGCCGAAAAACCATTTGACGAGCTACCTGAAGCTTTAGTGGTCACCGTCGGCCAAGAACATCAGTTAAAATAATAAAAAGTATTAATATGTTATGCAGACTAAACTTTATTTTAAAAGGGATTTCACATTAACTAATTAATCTTCGACATACATTATTATGACTGGTTCCATATAGATTATGGTCGTGGATAAAACCTACTGTAGCAATCACTATAAAATAGTATTGTCGATATTTCTAAAAATATTGTTTCGTATACTGTTTGAAACATAGTTTGAAAGGTTGTTTAATATTGTGGTACTGATATACATTCCTTGTAATATATTATTAAATAAAATAATTTTTTGTTTTACTGGTTTGTTTTTAATCGCATCGCCAAAGTATCAAACTTATACATCATATACCTACACTAAATACCTATACCAAAAGTGACATTCTCCGTAAATGACAATAAATGCCTGTTCCCGACAAATTCATAATTCTTCGTAAACGCACCTCGCGTTTTTTTTATTGTATGAATGCGCGGAAAACTTCCTTCGCTATTCAAATTCAAATAGGGTTGTAGGAAATACGCCAAGTTACCCTACTTAACAACTTATAAGATAACCTAACCTAACCTACATTGCATCAGCTGAGGCTCAGTAAAGATTAAAAAAAATTATGACAAGCTTACAATTTACACTTTTTATTAGTTGTTGCCAGATACCTACTTATTTATGTGCAAAATTAACCACGACGTCATACAAACACATCTGCTTATACTCCTTTTTTTCAGCTGAGACTTGGTAAACAATCTTAGCAATTTTTTAAGAAAAATGTAAATTCAAATTAGTTTGAAAAAAAATATTTTAGAACCAAATACATATTTAATTATACCGTTTAGTAGTAAGAATAAGTGCTGCCATCTTTCGCTTTTACGAACGAACATTAATATTAGAACAGCTACTGGAAATTGAGCAATGTACTCACGGTTTAAAAATAGGTCATCGTAGAGTGAGCGTGGCTGTTTAATTAGTTCCTTACTCAAATAACAGGTAGCGCGATTACTTATTTTAATATTATATTTTTTGCGCATAATTTTATTAAGATAAATTCGGACTTTATACCCCGATCAAATAAGTCGCGTCAAATGACAATTATTTATTACCAAATAGGTTGCAGTATTTTTAGTAATATTTTTTAGTAAACATTGATTTTTTATAAGAGGTTTAATTTATTTTTGTTGTTTCTAATAATAACCTAACATAATTTATTATTCGATTATCCAAATGCCTAATAACATTATGACAACAATTAGTCCGGTTAATTGAGGCTCTCTTTACTGTACGCCTGTAGTGTCTACCTGTGAAAATTGTGTTCTAGGAGAAATATCCTAAAATTGTTTCAGAATATATTTTTAGGATTTTTGTGGCGCTATATAAATTAATATTTTTTTGCACATTAGTTAAATAATATCTAATGTTCTCAAGGTCGTCTTTAACCTATTGGAGGCCCTGGGCATATTAGGATATTGGGGCCCCTATGACTTTGACAAAACACTATTTTGTTAGAATTAACAAAGAAAGTAGATAAGCAAGACTAGATTTAGCAAAAGCTAATAAGCAAATTGGTATTGTAGTCAGTCATTTAGGTTCGATTTATTCGAATTAAAAAAGTTTTTCGGTAATAAATATTGCGTAAAATTTAGTGATCTGGCAGGAACTAGGGGGCCCCTATCGAGCACGGGGCCCTGGGCACTTGCCCAGAGTGCCCAGTGAGAAAGAGGGGTCTGAATGTCCTTCACCTCTGTTTAAGAACTTAATTATTTTTAGTTTATGAATAACAAAAGTTCTCGCGGAAGGTTTTATTACATTAGATATGTATATCTTAATTATTATTAACATAGTACTTATCAATACCAAATTAAACATTTATGACCCACATGTTTTTGTTTATACACTTTTACTTAGCGTTCTCTTCTTGGGTCACATTTTACAAACCATTTTATATTATTGCTTCAGTTTCTTCTCTTCAGATCTCTGATGACTCTGCGAAGGAACAATTTAATGGTTAACAGCACAGTCACTTATGTTTTGCCTATTACATTGACACTAAAAGCGTGTATTTAAACTAATAACTTGTTTGTAAGATAACCTACTTTAAATGCATGGACAGTATAATATTAAGACTAAGTGCAAACCCCATTGTTCCGTTGTTTTAACATCAATTGAACTGAAAGTGGCGTGTGGCGCAGGACGCTCGTCTCATCTATCAATGTCGCTTTGAAGATGACGTCGCTGTAGGGTGGCCATGGAGTATGGGCATGGTCTTCTTGATATTATTATTATAAATTAATTCAATGAAGTTTGTACCTAACCCATTATTCATAACTTAGCACATTTTGGTGCTTAGCATATTATTGCTCTCATGACTTCATGTGAAAGTTGGTTACGGATGCTTCATTTGACCAATTCTTACAACGTAACAAGTACGTTGATTATTTTGTATTTCGTTTACAGGTAGGTACTATTATGTATTCTGTGCTATAACCAGGAGCGTAGCTACCGCCGTATAGGGGCCCCCACTAACACTCCCAAAAAAGCTCGTCAATGGCCTACAACCACTACAGTTGGCACTCCTTTTATATTTGACAGCTGACGTTGAGGGGGCCCCAAAACAAATACTGATATGGGGCCTCCTCAGGGCTAGCTACGCCACTGGCTATAACTTATACCTATTTACTCCAGACACAACATTCATCAATCTTTGTGTGTTTTATAAGTTTTATTGTAAACTAGCACTGCACGTGGCTTTCCCCGCGTTTTCAAGGATAATAAGTAACCTATATTATTATACCAGTTCTTGGTCTATCTGTGTGCAAAATTTCATGAAAATCCGTCCAGTAGTTTTTGCGTGAATGAGTAACAAACATCTATCTGTCATCACAAACAAACTCTCATGTAATAATCGGTCATCGTCACCTCAGCTTTGCCGGTCCAAATCTAGACACGCGGCTGGGTGTCAAGCCAAGTTCAAGCAAAGGAACTGGCTAGCCAGCGCGGCAGCGCCGAGTGTATCTAATATTACACGAACCACTTGGTGCCCCTTTTGACCCCTCTATAACTCAAAACCTCTAACGTAAACACATAAAACTACGTGTGTTTAATTATATACCTAAAAGGAATACATTATTGGTTCACCAATACAACTACAACCGAAATTCGTATAAACATGATCTTCACAAGTTTTAGCAAAGTCCGCGATAATCCGAACCCAGCGTGTCCCTACAAAACACAGAACCGTTTTGCGGTGGTACGATCATATTGATTGTCTCTTACAACTCTTTTGTCTCCCTAATGGAGTGGGGACTGGTTGATTATATAATGCCCCGGTATTGTTGGTATAATTAGTTCATTATAAACTAATCCAGGGAAACTTCGTTCTGCGGCAACTTGGCTGACAGCTATGCCGACGTATTCTGATTTATTGGCACGGGAAGTGGGGTTTAAGTTTTTAATTCTTTTACTAAGGCGTTGATTTGCGATATGAATCTCATTGTATTACATAAAATGATCGAATCGCCTAACATTTTTATACGGCAATAAAGATACATGATATGACAAAACGTATGTAATAAGTATCTATGTAAAGAATGTGTTCTTACTAGTTCTACGATAGAACTAAGCAGTAGAACTAGTGGGAATGAACGAATCGTTCAGGCTAATCACGTACCTACCTTCAATCTAACTTTTGATGCCAATCCACATAAGAATCTAAAGGATTCAGGATTCGGAATTTGGATTCAGGAACGTCGTGCGCCGCGCAGTGCCTCCGCGATCAACAATGGCTTCATCATACTTACATGTTTACTACTTATAACGAAGTTAAGTGATATATAAATGGGAAATCAGTTGAATTACCAATGCGTTGACAGACGATCACAGCTGCCGAGAGCATATTTAATAAAATTAATTATCCCACACAAACCCTTCCTCAAACACCTAGGTATAGGCACGTAGATATTTAGGTTTTCCTCAATCAAAAGGCCCCTTAATATTACTGAAAGGACAATCTATGCCCCTCACAAAAAACTTGGCAAGTCATGCTTTCACCTAACAAAAATGGTAAAAGTTGACAATATTTTTTGAGAGTTGAGACGCATTCTAAGCGCATTTGCCTGCCGCATGCCGCGAGCGGTCACCTGCCAACTCATAATGGGGGAGTGCGACAGCTATTGACAGTTTCTTGGCAAGCCTCGATTTAATTACGAGCCACTTTTTGTGGTCACCGCGGGATGTCGACCAGGAGCCAAGCTTCTGGAAACATACGGTCTGGAGTTTGGTAAGTGTCGCAGCGCGTTTAAGATAAACAATGATGCCTTGGTGACGCTGATATCCATGGAATATCCACTTACCATCAGGTGGATCGTCAGCTCATTTGCCGGCTGTTTCTATAAAAAAGTCATTCAGTTGGAAAGCACGTTGATGGAACATAAATACAAACGAATTGAGAACCTCCTCTCTCTTCTGTTTTGTTGTCGATTACAAAAATTGTACCAATGAAATTATGGTTTTAAATTAATCAAAATTCAGTTATCTAACTAAGTCATATACTAATAAAATTGATGTTTGTCTAATTATTGATAAAATAACATCGACAGCGCTATTTTACAGTGTAATCAACCATTATTTTACAGACTGCCTACGAACGCTCCCATTTATGTCCCGTGTGTTTATAAACAATTTCCCGGCAGTACCAAATCGCCGTCACCGATGTTTTTATGTGCCCTAAGTTACACGTTTTGTCTTCTACTGGCGCTGCATCTATAAGAACTTGGATTGAAACTTTTGCAGGTTAGTATGCCAAGTGCTTAGCTCTATGTTAGGGCGAGGGACGATTTATTAATAGTATTTGGACGATAAGGAGGCTGGCAGTCTAATGGGACGTGAGCATGGGGCATTGCGTTGGAGAAGAAGTGCTATCGATAACGAATGTGTTAAATACGACGCCCTTTGCGTCGTTATTTACCATGCGCGCCGCGAAGGATTCAAATGAATTGCCTCATTGCTAAATGCTATCCCGTTCGATTATAATGTCAGTGCGTTTGACCGCCTATAACTTCATAGCCACTTACCATCTTATAATAAAAAAAATATGTTATATGAGTGTTTATTTTGGTTTATTTACTGTGCAATTAACGTTAACCACATACGGGCGAACTAAATAAAATTAGTTATTCTACGGCTATATCTTTTCATTCCTTAGCAACCTCGCACTTGTGGATACGCAGCCTTACAACCTCGCTAACTCTCAACATTAATATGTAAATTACCATAACTTCGAACTAGGTATGATAGTTATTATAAAGTTAGTAATACCTACCTACTGTTTCATTTATGTACATAACTGGCTGGAATAGATCTAATGACATTTAGAGGCTACTTCAGGGCTCGGTCCTCTCACCGTTTGCTTTAGTGACGATATGTGGCCAATAATTTTAGTCAGTCGTAGCACGTTTTTAGGTTTGTAATGAACACCAGCAACTGCTTAAAGCTAAAGCGTATTAAACTTTCCTCTGTCCATTTGCATCGTCTTTGGAAATAGGTTTTTTTAATTTACAGGCGTGTAGGATTTTCGAAATTCAAACCTTAGAAGGCGAAAAGGCGAAAGAAGCGGCTTTATGGACTACATAGGTAAATGCATGTATTATTCGGTAGGGTATGTTCGTATTCTTATTTCATTATATTAGTAACAAGTGAGGTTACATGAGTCTAAAGTAGGTAATACAGTGAAGCCCCGGCTCTACAGCAGTCTGGTATCATGTCGTAACTTTAATAAAAAAGAAAATTGGCCTGAGTCGCCAATATTAAAGTCCGGCTAGCAAGTGCCAAGTTTCGTCTCCACGCCATAATGTGTCAACTACAAAAAAGTGACTAGTGAAATTAATCTTATTTTGTAAATGTAGTCGCGAATTTGTAATGCAACTTAATTTGGAGGGGAATGGCTTTGGAGGGCAGAGACCCTATAGATTTTGATCTGCAAGATCCTGGTATCTGTATACGAATAAGTATTTGACGGCGAGCGACCTCTTTGGTCTGTCATACGAGAAGTCATGAAGAAAAACCAAATGTTCAGAATTAGGAATGTGTCAATCTATTTAGAATAATATGTGTGGGACATTCTAGGGGGATTGGAATAGGGAGCATGGACTAGTAAAGATTGTTATTGATGTGAACGTTAGGAGAACGGGAAATATAATATCATGGAGCAAAGTAAAAGGAATATTATTGAATAACCAACACCGCAGAATACCCCTTCTGCGTCATATTCTTACAATACTTATATAGTTCTTATGCTAAGACTCTGAAATGGGTACATAATATTATCTAACTTTAGGAACAGGGTCCAAGAACTTAACCCACCGGAATATGAAGTCCTCATATTATTATAATTTTATCAGTAGAAGATATATCTTTCTCTAAGTTGCCTAATTAGTACCCAAGTCCCAAGCGATCTAGCTGGTTTAGCTTCTCACTCAGGAGTCGATTGCCAACTAGTTACAAATGTTATACGTACTCCGTATCAACCCTCAGAAGAAGCAGTAACCAAAACTGGCAAATCGGTTCGCACTGTCTATCCTACCACGTCACAAAAGTCGACAAATTGACAGAATTCTCGAAATGACCCAACTGAGTCGATATATTATCATCCTCCGGAATTTGATTAAATCCTGTAGGTATTTAAGTTTTCGTCATTTTCCTGCATACATATTAGTTTAAGTAACACAGTCGCCATTTAACCCAAGTTGCATGTCAGATAAAATTCCACATTAATTTCCTTAAATCCTTACAATGTAAAACCGCTATAAACTGTCAATAGTCAAAGTTGAAGCGATTAAGCAAGTCGTAACAATTTTATCGTCAGGAAGATTGTCAGCTCGGTCGCTACGCGATACCCGCAGCGGTTATCGCCCGGTCGCTTCGTCCGCTGCGGGCGATACCAGATACCGGCTTTATGACTCGAACCGCGGCTCATATTTTGTTCCCACCTTGGATACACAGTACACACGGGACAGGTTAACCAAAATAACGAACAATTTTATTTGATTGAAGTGAGACTTCTATATAGACGGGGTATATATGACGTTGAAGTTTCACTTCTTCAATGTGTCCCAGCGGCCAGCACACATCTAATTTTTTTTATGTATGTCTCTTTATGAAGTGTATCTCTGTCTGTGTGGGTATGTGTGAGTCTACTGTCTGTGGGATCGTAACACATCGTAGCTCCTAAGCTAAATGGATCAATTTTGATGCGTTTTTTTTTGTTTGAAAGCTGACGAGATGGTTGCTAGCTATGTTTGATGAAAGTAATGGTGGTCACTCACGGTCATTCCATCGCGTCATTTTTGGAGCCACGCCAAGCGACATATGTCAAAATGGCGCGATTGGACATACAAATTTTTTAAATCACGCCATCAGTTTTCACATTCACGATCAAATTTTGGCTGTATATCACGCCATTTGACGCGATGGACTGACCTTGAGTGGCCACCATAAAACTGCCCGTTTTTTCTATTTGTTACATTTGGCCCATGATTGCTCCGTTAAGCTTTTTTTAAGGAGCCTTTTAGGTCGAACTTGGACCATTCTTGCACGATAGTATTGAAGTTTCTTTCCCAGAAATCCTCGATGTTGGCTGTGCTTTTCAGATTAGGCCTTCCACATGAATACCCTACCTACCTATACTATCTATCTGTACCCTACCTACCTATACTACCTATACCTATGCAATATTACACTACAGCCTCACAGCTGTATGAGATGCTATCCATTTTCTGCATCCTTGAGTCACGACCGCCGCTGCGCTCGCGAACCAGGCTTCGTGATTCATCGCTCCTACATTGTTGCACGTTTATCTTGCAGCGTACTTCAACGAACATACACACATACATTAAACGAAGCTAGACGATCTACGAAACTCATGTTGGTACCTTCGCAGATATATTGTTACTGTATTCCTTTGTTTAGTGGCTCTGAAACTTTTAATTAGATGATTATACAGCTGATGTCTTCGCTTTTAACGCTCTACACAAAATGTAATCTTATAGATACTCGCGTTCTTCATAACGTAGTCGCAATATTTATTTAGAATTAACGCTCTGATCGTGGTTTTTCCCGCGTTTTCCGTGGTAATAATTTACCTATAAGTAGGTAAACTTACCCTATTTCTTATTACAACTTTACTACAGCCGTACCACATAGTTTCCAAAAGTGAAATACGTGGAGTACACGGTTAAAGGACAAATTCGTATCTATCTAACTTTTAAAATCCACTGCTGAACATAGGCCTCCCCTAATTGGCGCCACTCCGACCCAACGACGAAATTCGTAATAAATGGTTAATTATGAATTTGATTCTTTAAGTTAATTAATATTATTTGTTCATTTATTTTTCTCGGTTTCCACCAAATCTTCTAAGATACACGGGCCTAGGACAAGCGTAACTTAGGTTCTGCAGGACAGATCACCCGCTTGTGCGTGATTTTGTGGAAGAAATAGTACCTACTGAGCTATGCTGAATTATTATTTCTCCATAGGGGTCGCCTGGATAACTACCACCATTGAGCATGAGTCAGCTGCCAAATGACTCGTCGTGTTCCGGCTGGGAGCTCGAGAGCCAGTTCTTTCTTTTTCTTGGCCGGCAACGCATCATTGATGCTTACGGTGTCTCTGATGTCCATGGGCGACGATAGCTACTTACCATCAGGTGGTTCGTCAGCTCATTAGCCTTCTATTTCCATAAAAAAAGTTATGATTATCGTTCACCAGAGATTCCACAGAGTAAGTAAAGTTTGCACAGAGAAGTAACCATCTTATCTTGTTATACAGCAATACTCCTATCACCGTCTTTATCCCGTATTCTTGTTTCTTTCTTTATTTCGTTTACAAAGCTCGTCCACACGAACAGTTGTTTAGCGACACGGTATTCCACCGGGACCTGGGACGTGCCGCGTGGCATCCACCGTTTGGAGTAAATTACGTAAAATGTAGTTTTCATATCTCCAGGGCATTCGGAGCGAACGATCCTGCGTCTTTTTCTAGGTAACTAGAGGGAGATTTACCGGGCTATATGAATATTTACAGTCGGTTATAAACACAATAGGTACCTAAATATTTTTATTCATGTTCATACTAGTGAAGGAAAACATCGTGAGGAAACCTGTACACCGGAGAGTTCTCCTTAAAGTTCTCAAAGGTGTGTGAAGCCTACCAATCCGCACTTGGCCAGCGTGGTAGACTATGGCCTGTACCCCTCACATTGTGAGAGGAGACCCCGAGCCCAGCAGTGGGATAATTATGGGTTGTTGCTTTGCTTTGCTTTGCTTTTTCATACTATTCTAATTTCTACTTTCGAGTTCTAATTTCGAGGTACGTACCCACAAATAAAAGTTTTTGATCAGATGGTTTTCCTCATAACTCCTCAGTGATATGCAGATAGTTCAACGTCACTCCTGATGCAAGATGCAGCCGTCCTACACATGTTAGGTGTCGTGCACCCGTCGACTGAATCTGTGGATAGAGATGGGAAATATTCAAGTCTTGTTATCGATGGTTTGTTTGCGTTGGTCTCCCGAAAGCAAGGGTCGAGGTTCGAATCCTAGCACCTTTAATTTTCAACAATTATGTGCACATTATAAGTTAATAGTTGTCCTAGTAGGTACCTATGAGGTCCGATCTTTTTGAAAACTTAACGACCATATTAACTTTCTAATGTAACCTTAGCAACATATCTAACTTTTTTATTTTATAACTGACAGTCGAGGGAGAAGGGGAGGGAGAAGGAAGGGGGGGGGGGGAGGTGGTAGGTGGCACAAAGTTTGAGATATTTAAAAGTTACCAATCTGCTACGCCTTTTGTTGTATTAAGTTAGTAGATTAGTAGTAGGTAATTGAAGTAAATTATTGGGTACCTAAATATAGTTAAGTTAGGTAAGTACTCCAGACTGCACGAATTCCGAATCACCTTGATTTAAAAACATATCTTATTACGTTCATATTGATAAATTGAAAATGAAATAAGGAAAACATTTATGCAATTTTACATACCGTAATTATGAATATTAATAATTGTTTTAAATTGGAATTTATGAATTTAAATGTTTTTAAGTTTTAGTCAATATAACTTACTAATTACTTCCATCTTCCATCTTTTGCATCTTTTAATAACAATTTTCACGCTACCCGCGGCCGAGGTCAGTTAAAAAATCTTCAAAACACAAGCTGAGTATTTATCGATAATGTTGCTCCCCAGCCAACTGAATATATTTTCTGCTTAGCGTATTTTACGACAGTTTTGAAATCTAGCAGATGTGGAATTTGCATATCCCATAAACATCCGGTATATTACCGACATAACGTGCAGTATTTTTGCATTCCAACGTTATTTTTCTAAAAACAAATCTTCTTGTTTTGGATCAACGACAAATATTAACGGTTTGGGTATGTATTTTCAGATTGTTATTAGACAATTTATTATAACATTTACCAAAATAAGGTGATTTGCGTCTCATTTATTTTTACTCTATGACTAAGAATTTGCTTTATGTGCCCTGCAGATAAAACTGTAACATACTTTATAGAAGAGCAAAAGCAAAAACGAAAAAAGGTATCTAATGATGGCATCAGGTGTAGCAAATAGAAATGGTGCTTTGTTTTGAATTCTGACTCTCATAGGTACTAGGCGGTTGGCTTGGCTAAGAGTTATATAATTCCTTACACATTGTGACATTATGTCATGATATCTACATAGGAACTGATATTTTCAGTAGAAGATCTGAATCAGATGTGAGCAGTGAACAAGGCCTACTTCATACCTGTTCACTCTCTTCCGCCCGCGCCTTTCACTGAAAGAACCAAAAATTGTATTCGCTATAAATTATTATTTCATACGAGTACCCTGTACTGTTGCGAAGTAAAATCAAATTAAAACATAATAAAACGTTCTCAGTTACTTCTCCGTTAGCTGCTAGCGAACAGATAAAATATGGTCGAGGAGGGATGTGTACAGTCGCGTACACAATGAGGCTTAACCGAAGTGAAGAATATTTTTATTAATAAAAAAGTACCCGGATGACTGAGCTTTGTCGGTATTTTTTAACAACAACACCATCTACTGAAGGAGCTTTAGTGTTGCTACTCACCAATAGATGTCAGTAAGAGTCTATTGTAGCAGTTTTTCTTTGCCTGAAAACACGGATAAAACGACATTTTCTAAAAATGAATCCTAGATCGATTTATCGCCCACTTGATTTTAATGTAAACTTAACCAAGTGTAGGTAAACTGTGTGTATGTATATAAAACTATTGATAATAATTACTTTTTAACAAAAAATAAAACCAACGAAAAAATAACTGAAAAGCAAAAAATAAAATAAACCTTTTAGTATTATAAATTAAGATCCGAAATTAACAGTAAATAAATAATTTTGAGACCGTGCCAAACAAACAACCAAAATTAATTACATAAAATTCATGATATTGTGAGGGCAGTGGCATGCGATGCACACGGCAGCAGCAGCGTGGCGCACATCTTTTCGCCGTTTGTTTTTTCATTGGTTTGGCACCGCCTCAAAATTATTTATTTACTGTTAATTTCGGATCTTAATTTATAATACTAAAAGGTTTATTTTATTTTTTGCTTTTCAGTTTTTTTTTCGTTGGTTTTATTTTTTGTTAAAAAGTAATTATTTTTTAATTTTTAGTTGCTATAATACTTATAATTAATAATAAATTATTGATTTTATGAATTATAGATTCAGTTACCAGGTAAAAATGTAGTAGATGAAATATCAATCATCCCCTATTTTCGTACCTATAGCGGTAAAATTTTGTTTCGAAATTTAAACAAGAGTAACCTCAAGATATACACTATTCAATAAAAAAAGAATCATCGAAATCGGATCATCCAGTACAAAGTTATTGGGGTTAACATGTAAAAATTCCGGGTAAAAAACGGGTGAATAATCAATCATTCCCTATTTTCGTACCTTTAGGGTGGGAATAAAATTTAAAAAAAATATGGGACCAATTTCAGGACATACCCTATCCAGTAAAAAAAGAATCATCCAAATCGGACCACCCTGTGCTGATTTCTGCGTGATCATACATAAAAAAAAAAATATACGTGTCGAATTGAGAACCTCCTCCTTTTTTTTTCGTCGGTTAAAAACCGTAGCCTAGTTAAGTGGTAGTAACCCTGCATGAAACGCAAGGAGTCTCTGGGAGGGGGTATATTTGTGTGACAGATAAAATATTTAGTCTTAATTGTGTTGTCTAAAAATGTGTTACGTCAAATAAATTCTAGTGCATTATTTATCCGACTGCATAACTGACGACTAAAAATAATTTCTACTGCCAGTCAGAACGCAGCATTACTTAACAAGTTTAATTTTAATTAGAGGCAACTTGTATTGGGAAATACGCAGACGTGTTCGCAGATACGGTGAAAATTATACAATATTATACTATACAACTTTAATAAAATGTAGTTTTCCCCGTGAGCTATCCTCCATTTTATTACAATTTATTTACTTACCTACCGAAATAATAGGTCCGGGAAGTCTTTTGGGGTGAAAATTACCTTGCTTGTATTTGAATTATTTCTCTGGTTGAGCTGTTTATAGATGTCCCCTATTTATCATGCTAGTAAAGAGTTGTCATTCAAAATAGACTTAGGGCTTGTTTCACAATCTTCAAGTAAGTCCGAAGTAAGCTATTCGTTGGTTAAGTTGAAATTTCGTGTATGTAAAATGTCACTTTAACTTCACTTTAATCGGCGAATAGCTTATTCAGGACTCTACTTGAAGATTGTGAAACAAGCCCTAAAAAATTTTGTCATAATTTTCAGTATAGTTGTCAACCAAAATGACTGATTCTAACGTTTATTTAATACATTTTGAAGTTCTAACATGTCGATGACTGTGTATTACAATATGCAACGTCTTTACACTTACAATTTGTTTTATAAATTGTTCTGTAAAATTGTTAAAAGGGAATTTTTTGTAAGCCATGTATGTTTCGTTATTCAAAAGTTAAAAGTGTTGAAACTAATAGTAACAGAAACTAGAAAACTCAACAAATAGTTGTACCCACTGGGCAAGTGGGCACAGATAATCAATCGTGGCCGTCCGATACCGGTCCGTTACCCGTCCGGCGGCGGTGGTGGCGGCCCGGCAATTTGTCGTCGACACGCCGCAAGCCGCGCGGGATGCTCGCACGACATTAATTGGTGTCGAACGTTGAATTACACGCGTCCCGACTCCCGACACAATCCACACTCCACACTATCCATAGACCAGTATGCAACATACGATATAGTGATGACAATAATTAGAAATGTAGGTATCTAGATTTTTAAAGTCGATGCTGTTTTGTTGACTTAAAAAAATTTGGGTCCCTAAATTTTTACACTTTTAAGTAATTTTTAGGGTTCCCAATGAAAAGTCGAAAATCGGAACCCTTATAGGATCACGAGAGTCTGGGCGACCGCCCTTCACAGCCAATTTTCTCCGAAACTACTGGACCAAATGAGTTGAATTTGGTACTCACGTGCCATTTTGTGACCCAAAGAAAATCACAAAGGTATAAAGAAAACAAATGAATTTTGAATTTTTAACGAAGTCCAATTTAAAAAAGAACTGTTTTGCAAACTGTATCTTGTGGCATGTCAAATAAAAGGGCTTATTAAATATATTTTTGTTATAGTTGCTTTTAAAATTAACGGACATTGAAGGCGAAAATTAACCATTCGCCCCCATATCTCCGTAACTACTGAGACTTATAATAGATTTTTTGAGAAAAATAAAGGAAATAGTTCTATAGATATACATATTACAGGAAAAGCTACAAGAAGTCTATGGTCTTAAAAAAGGGAAAAATAAATAAAATAGAAAAATAACTGTAAATGCATAATCAACGTACGGAAAACTCTCCAAGTGAGTTTAACTCGCACTTGTCAACTTTATTTGCTAAGTAGACTTAATTTTTTAAAATACTAAGTATTTAAATTAAGTCCTTTTTTTTTTTTTTTTTTTCGTGGGGAAATCCTTATGGATACCACTGTATCACGGGGAGTACAGTGGTTATGTCGGACTTGACCTATCCACCGACTAAAACCCCACGGTGTTCCATCTCGTTGCTTTACGGCTGGGTCCCGGGAACGCTTTCGCACACATCCGCAACCCAGCCAGCGATGCCTGTCAAGCCAGGGCTCTGGCACTCTGGGACTCTGAGATGTCCCTTACACACTTGGAGATGCACCAGGAACACAAAGATGCGCCTCCCACCTCGAGGACCTATGTTCTACGGATGACAGGCTCCCCGGACCCATCATCCGAAGGTCCTTCTCAGGGAGGCAAGCGCCGGTCGTGAGCCAGCCGCCTGCACCCGATTCGCCTGCGGCGGAGCGGATGAGAACTCACATCATACTCCCTTGCTCGCTCCGCCACCTCCTTCTGCGACATCACTTCCTCGCAGAAGGAGACCATGCCGTTCCAACACTGGTCACTGCTTACCATAGCCTTAGCTACTCTACGTTTTTCTTTTGGCCGGCAATTTGGTTTATGTAACTAGCCCATGGGTATCAGCGACACCAAAGTCATCACTACTGCGTTGCTCGCCAAGAAGAAAAGAAGAAGAAAAGAAAGATTTAAAAAGTTCAAGAGAAGTTTTGTTACCAGCGACAGCCGCTTATTTTCTTTGTATGCAACCGCTTTGGAATTTACCAACGACCGTTTAGCTTTAGCTCAATATGTTTCAATGCACTATGGGTTGTAAAAGGTACCCAGTCTATGTACCAATATGGTTGTGACAAACAAAGATAATATACTAAAGATCACAATATATGTATAATTGAGCAGGTTACGATTAAGTAACCGAAGCCATCGGATATCCGAGTTAAAAACCCATCCGTAACCGAAAATAGTTAAAAGTGAATAGTTAACAATAGTTAACAGAAAATTATTTCGGATACGGGAGAACGTATAATGAGGACTTGTATCATAGTAAAAATATGGACACTACACTATGAGTTATGTTTAAAACATTTCTTATAGGCATATGCTAGGCATTACAAATCGCTTATATTTTTCCCATAAAATATAAGTTTCCAACTATAAATGTGTAGTTTCTTTCAGAAGATGGATACTTACGTATCATACAAGTCTCACCTTCGTCTCGCTGTTAATCGCCATATTGTCTTGCGGTTGATGGCACGCTTCCAAAAGTTTATCACGGCAGGGTTCAGTTTTAGAGGCACTGGCTATGGAACTTTGGGAATTATTATTTTCGATAATTCAATTAATTATGTAGATGTAGATGATGAATGCATCAAGGAATTTTAATTTTACTGACAGTTATTATAAATTAAATAGTGATTTTTTCTTTCTTGATGTAAGGTAATAAGTCCTCTAAGAAAAAACAATGTTTATTTTTTAATTTAGATATTAAGTTAAATATTAATCTGCTTGAAGTTAACTGTGTAATAATAAATGAAATGTAAATAAAAAATAAAAAAGACAAATAAAATTAAAGTCTATTGCAATTTTTGTACTAAATAAACGTAGTTTTCTAGTGAAAATTTTCCTTTCCCAAAATATTCTAATTTCAAATACTATTTTCACCCGACTGCCAAAGAAGGGTTATGTTTTTCGCGCGTATTTTGTATGTATCTTTGTATATATGTATGTTTGTACTTTGTATCTATGTGTGTAATATTCTTTATTACCTCGTATCTTCCAAACCGCTGAATGGATTTATATAATTAAGATATTGTTAGATTCGTCTTGATAACCCAAGTGTTCTTAGATAAGTGAAATTTAAAAAAATGGCAAGTGGAGATCTCCCGCCAGGCAGGGACCCATTTTAATTTGACAGGGCTACTTGGGAAAAAACAAACAAGATTTGATTTGTAGAAGAATCGGTCCCAACTGTTAATCATTCTAAGTATGATTTAGTTGTTCAGTATTACTTTTAACAACATTCTAAATTACTGGGTTTATTTTTTTCTTTTTAGTTTTCTACGCAGTCGGGTTTTTTTTAATTAATTTTTTTATGTCCTTTACACTCTGTTTCACAGATAAAACATGTAGAACCATTTGAAAGCATTAGCTGTAAGCCCGACGCGCGTTCCTTTTTTCATGCATTCCTGCTAGCCACGACAAAAGACGCGTTTTTGTGACCCTCGCTTCACCGCTGATTGATTGAACACCAAAACGAAAGAGATGGATGGATGTGGATGGATGTTCCAGTTTCGTGGTAAGTGCTGAGTTAGTTCTTGCATTTTTTTATGAAGTACCAAATAGTTACCAGTTTACTTCTTAGCCTCGCTTAAGATTCTTTTTTCCGACGCTAAAAGAAAGGGTGTTTTAAGGTTGAAATGTCTGTGGCATCGTAGCTCCTAAACGAATGGGCCGATTTTGATGCGATTTTTTGGTTTGAAAGCGGACGTTGAGATGGTTGTTAGCTTTGTTTGGGAAAATTGTTTCGTGAAAATAAAATTGTCGGGGGATTTTTAGAATTTATAGTTATTTATGTGACTAGGCGACATACGAGCTGGCGACTGCAATAATAGTTACTATAATATTCAACATGTACACTTAGTAATATTTAAGTAACTAAAATATTCAATTTCCGCAGACGTAGAGCGATAAGCAAACATAAATTATGGGAGACTAAAAACGTAATGCGGAATCAAAATATTCACGCCAGGTTTTCGTTTTAACGAAGCTCTAATGCAATGAGCTCCATGCCATCAACCATCTTATTCAAAAGCTATGCATATGTGAAAGGCAACCGCAAAACAGCAGGAGCCGAGGATAAATCTGAAATTCACTGTATAATTTCTCACTTAATGCTTCTCCTATTTCAGTTTCCTTAATTTTTCGCGGAAAGCCATTTAAAATTCGAATATCCATTCAAAAAGCAATCCGAACAGTGGCGAACACACGTGCGCCAAGTTCCATTCACAATTATAATTTCAGAAACATCTACTTTACCGGTTGTTCTTATTCAGAAAACGCTCCGGCTATCTCTTAAAATCCCATAAAAATGCAAAAGCCGACGGGCGGGGCGTTATAAATATTTTTAATGACTATATTTAATTAAAGTTGGCCGGTAAGATTCTGTTTCGCGATAGTAGTGGGTAATGAGAATAAATTTGAAAGAGTAATAACCCGTTTCCCTTCGAAAATAACTTCGCGCGTTTTTGCATGCGCGCTCGCTCGGGCGGTTAAAAAATGGTTTTAATAACTTTCGGCAGTGAAACAGAATTGAACCGAGAATTAAAATAGGAGTTAATTTTTTAAAGGATTCCAATCGTGAATTTTATGTGAAGGCAACTGAAGCGGAAAATTGTCTCATGATTTTGTTTACTTCTCGATACTCGCGGGATGGTGACGTGAGTAGACGGAATCAATTGAAAAGTGTCGGAAAAAAATTAAATTACGGTTTTGAAATGGAAAATTATATTCCTGAATATTATGAAATGAAATTCGAATAGCAATTCTACTTTAATCACGGCTTTCAGGTGAAAAGATTTTCAATGAGCGGTTGCTAAAGTTAATGAATCGTTATGATTGGAAAAGCGATAAAATTTAAAGGTGCTTTTAGCCAAATATTGAACATTTTATGATATAAAATTTGTAGATCTTTTTGATATTTGTTGGTATTTAGACATTATTATAGTCATCATCATAATATTACTCACATAGAAAACTACTATGTTAAGATTGTTAACTAAGTTAAGATTATTCGACATTTAGCAGAAACTGCATTAATATTTCAAAAGTATTTATTTCAATAATCAGACTATGGATAATAATTCCCACTGCCTCCCTTAACAAGCAAAGGGAATAAATAAAGGTGAGCATACACTGGAGGCACTGAATTAAACAATACCACACTGACTTAATTAAAGTATCTTGACGTATAAAGTATAAGGAAAATCAAAGCAAGAAAAAGCAAAAACACGCGAGCGGAAAAAAACACGGGGAAAATACGAGGGTAAGAAAACCCCGAGTTAGAGCTGACATTTTAAGGAAATTGTATTCCAACTGCATCTGTGAGGTTCACGCTCGGGAGGTCCTGTTCCTCATTAGAAAACCTGGCTTTAAAGGGCTCAAGAGCTTGTCAAGAGCGACTTACTTACGTAAAATGGGTTCCGTTTAAAGATTTTTTGTTGAGGGACCAAAATTATGATAATCACGATGATCTATGTATGTCCTTCTTAAGATTTACACCTGGTGTATCGTAAATGCCGTGTAATGAGGAAGTAGGGAACGGTCGTAGTAGGGAGGTAGGCCTGTAAATATCTCACTCTAGTGGACGTTTAAAAAAAGATTTACTTTTTCCTTAAATGAGTTTTCCCTGAACAGAAACTTGCAGATCTTTAATCAGAAGAAAATTATTTGAAATTTCGTCATAATTAAAAAACGCAGTGTTGTTTTTCGTAATAATAAGTACTATTATTTCTTCTGTGGTAACAGCAATAATAAACAAAATTTTGATTGTCATTTTCTTTTTTCACTACAACCCATCAATCTTACACAAAACGTGGATATATCCATTTAATTTATCAAATTCCAGACCCAAGTATTCCAACGCAAAGTATGTCATATTCACCCGTCTTTTGTTTTCATTCCTTGCACAAGGAACCCTAAAACAAATCTGTGCAAACGGATTCAGAATCTCAATTTGCTTACAAGATCTCGTAAGCAGTAACTGCGGACTAATTACTGCAGACGAGTTCCTTACAAGCCTACCTGCCGACTTGTCTGTAGCCTAAACTTCTCCCCTTACATTGTTCTAACAAACTGGTTTTACCACTGAAACTCGATGATAACTTGTGAATTCTGGCAGTTGTTTGTAAAGAAGAAAGTTACGAATAATAAGCGACAGGTAATAAAAGGTAAGACGAAATTGTAAACTATTATGACTTGGATTGTGACTTTGGGTTCTGTATTCTATCGCCTATCTATTCTGCTCGATCGAAACTCGAAAGTCTTATTTATTTCAAAGGCCTAATATTTACAATCGTTTCTTTTACTAGTTTTTTACTAGTTCTTTTACAAGTTTTTAGGGGGTGTAAGTTTATAAACATATCTGTGGTTTATAATGTTATAAGTTTGACGTGTCTGTGTAGATACACAGATGTGTTGCTGTGTATCTATGGATCGGTGTGTCTGTCTGTGGCATCATAACTCCCAAACGGATGAACCGATTTTCATCTAGTTTCTTTGTCTGAAAGTTAACTTAATCGAGAGTGTTCTTAGCTATGTTTAGTGTAAATAACATTGGGGGATTTATACATTTTAATTTAAGATTATATCATAGTATTCATTATATCAACACAACCGAGCTACTAAGAGCTGGAGGTAAACCCCTTCTAGTGGCGCTCCAGAAACTGTTCGATTCCGTCATTAATACTGGAACTACCCCGGAAGCGTGGAGCAGAAGTGTGGTGACGCTGTTCTTCAAGAAGGGGGATAAAGCCCTTTTGAAGAACTACAGGCCCATTGCACTTCTGAGCCACGTTTATAAGCTGTTTTCGAGGGTGCTCACGAATCGCATTGCACGCAGGCTTGACGACTTCCAGCCTCCCGAACAAGCAGGATTCCGAAAAGGCTACAGCACCATAGACCATATACACACACTGCGGCAGATTATACAAAAGACCGAGGAGTATAATCTGCCGTTGTGTGTTGCCTATGTGGACTATGAGAAAGCCTTTGATTCTATCGAGACCTGGGCGGTACTAAGTTCTCTCCAACGGTGCCGGATCGACTACCGGTATATCGAGGTGTTGAAGTGTTTATACTCATCTGCCACCATGTCCGTCAGAGTACAAGACACAGCAACGAACCCCATCCAACTGCAGAGAGGTGTCAGGCAAGGGGATGTCATATCCCCAAAACTGTTCACCGCTGCGTTGGAAGACGTGTTCAAGCTGATGGAATGGAAACGACGTGGCATCAACATCAATGGCGAATACATCACACACCTGCGATATGCCGATGATATAGTCATCCTGGCGGGATCCCTGGAGGAACTTGGTACAATGCTCGGGGACTTGAACAGCGCCTCACAACGGGTGGGTCTTAAGATGAACATGGACAAGACGAAAATCATGTCGAATGTCCATGTCACACCCGTACCAGTTGTTGTTGACGGCGCTGCTCTCGAAGTTGTAGACGAGTACATTTACCTGGGACAAGTGATCCAAATGGGTAAGTCCAACTTCGAGAAAGAAGTCACTCGTAGAATCCAACTCGGATGGGCTGCGTTCGGGAAACTACGTCATATCTTGTCGTCCAAAAAGTTACCTCAGTGCCTGAAGTCGAAGGTGTTCGAGCAGTGTGTGTTGCCAGTGATGACATACGGATCCGAGACGTGGTGCTTCACTATTGGCCTTATGCATAAGCTTAGAGTCGCCCAGCGGGCTATGGAACGAGCTATGCTCGGTATTTCTCTACGCGATCGAATTAGAAATGATGAAATCCGTAGACGAACGAGGGTGACCGACATAGCTCAGAGAATTAGCAGGCTGAAGTGGCAATGGGCTGGCCACATAGTTCGAAGGACCGATAACCGTTGGGGAAGAAAGGTCCTCGAATGGAGACCACGCCTCGGTAAAAGGAGCACAGGACGCCCCCCGACCAGGTGGACCGACGACCTGAAGAAGACAGCGGGTATCCGCTGGATTCAGAAGGCTCAGGACCGGTCAGAGTGGCGGAAGTTAGGGGAGGCCTATGTCCAGCAGTGGACCTACAAAGGCTGATGGATGGATGATGGATGGATTCATTATGCAACCGCAAAAGCCACAACATAACATTCTGTCAGTTTCATAAAATAAAAACCGGGCAAGTGCTAGTCGGACTCGCGCACGAAGGGTTCCGTACCATTATCTATACAAACT
Organism: Thymelicus sylvestris; assembly: GCA_911387775.1. Classification (NCBI taxonomy): domain Eukaryota; kingdom Metazoa; phylum Arthropoda; class Insecta; order Lepidoptera; family Hesperiidae; genus Thymelicus; species Thymelicus sylvestris. Next base: position 1,228,156 of record OU426893.1, read on the forward strand.
AAATATTCTGTAAATATTTCAAGCGTCTACCTGTATGGGAGCCCCACATAAATACTATTTATTTTATTCTGTTCTTAGTATTTATTGTTATAGCGGCAACAGAAATACATTATCTGTAAAAAATTCAACTGTCTAGCTATCACGGTTCATGAGATACAGCCTGCTGACAGACAGACGGACAGTAGAGTCTTAGTAATAAGGTCCCGTTTTTACCCTTTGGGTACGGAACCCTAAAAAGGACATCGATACCGGTTTTTGTAGTAAGATAAAGTTGTTAAGCCATATCAGAGGCCCTCGGGCGGCTTGAAAAGCTTCCGACACTTGGATTGGCTGCCAACCCCTCCACCAATTCGCACTGGAACAGCGTGATGGAGCCCCTAGGCCTCCTCAAAAGGACACACCTGTTCTGAGTCGGCCATTAATGTGTTGAAGCCAAAAAAGACAGCAATTCGAGTGACCATAGTAATATGCGTCGGCAGACATAGCACCGCAGCGTATATTCGTTATAGCGTCACCGGGACAGTTTAAGAATTTGTGCCAAGAGACGTAACTTGCGAACCTTTCAGGTAAGAATTATTTTGGCTCCAGATCAAACTTATGAACGGCGTTTCCTTTTACATTTTTGGGGTTTTTGGGCCCCAACTTAAAGGTTGACATTGAAGTTACGATGAGATGTTATTCCCAAAACAATGCCTTCACAACACGAAACAAATAGATACCTCTCTTACGCACAAAATAAGCAACTTTGTGTCCGATTCGAAAAATTTCGATTTCGAGAATTACGGTATTGTTATTTTCAAATACTGTAGAATATTTGATATCTTAGAGCTGACTATTAATAAAAATCTTTCCACTATGTAAGTGTTGTTCCATTCTAATAACACTGGGTATAGAATGTTCGCAGTGACTTTTATTGGAAGGCATCTGGCAACATTGTCTCATTCATCATTGACCAAGTTATGAGAGGTAGGTTTCTCCTTAAGACTGTTGAAATTTTTTTAGGCGTGAACCGTCTTGTTACGTTGTTATTAGTAAAACCGGGCAAGTGCGTGTCAGGCCACGCGCGATGTAGGGCTTATCGACTATTACTCATTAATTACTAATGCTAACATAGCGTTGTCCAACTCCAATCGTTTAGCCAGCAAAGACACTTGACTCCTGACTCTAACCAAAGTTAGCGCTTTAAAGCCAAATATTTCGCAAACGGAACCCTAATTCCAAAAATATTATTAAAAGACCCATACTATTTTTGAAAGACCTTTTCAACGGTACCCCACACTATAGGGTACGTGACGAATAAAAAAATTCATCCTCACGTTACCTGTAGGGGAGGTACCCTGAAGAAATTTTTTTTTCAACATTTTATTCTACGATTCTGGATTTTAATAAATATGTATATCCATGCCAAACTATACTCGTAGCTTTCCAGCACTAATGGTGCCAGTTCTTTCTTTCTTTTGCTTCTCTCTTTCTTGGCCGGCAACGCATCAGTGATGCCTTTGGTGTTGCTAATGTCCGTGGGCGACGAAAGCCACTTACCATCAAGTGGATCGTCAGCTCGTTTGCCGGCTATTTCCATAAAAAATCACATCTTTCTACCACTAAGGGTCTCGGCGCTTTGCTTTGGACGGACGGACATGACGAAACTATAAGAGTCCCGATTTTTCTTCGGAACCCTAAAAAGTGCAACATGGCGTAGGTTGTCTGATGAAAGATTACTTACAAAGTAGTCTTAAAACCGTGGTCGCTAGTAACATGATCCACCGAGGCCATGAAATCAGCGCGTCGGTTCACAACTTTATACGACCAGTAACAGTGTTATGCGAGTATAAAATGTTAATGTTGGAAAGATGGCGCGGAATGGTTTATAGGGTACCGTACTTCAAAAGAACGATATTTATGAATGACATACACATTTTTGTTACATGGGACTCTCCGGTCTGAGGACTGATTCCTATATTGTAATGATCTCATAATGAACAAATATCAAAATCACCTTTTCCCAAGACTGATTTTCTAAATGTCTTTGTTTTAGAACGCCGTAACACTTTGGGATGTGAACAAGTCAACGTACGGTATACCTACATACAAAATGTAAACGAATCTAAACTCTTCCCAAAATTAAGTCATAGGTTTACGCTTAGCACGAGAAGAGTTGATAAAAACTACCTAGAAAGAAGGGACAGGGTTTCGAATCTTGGTTTGAGGTTTTTGTTTCAGTCAGAGCGTATGCTTTTAATTTATCTTTTTAATTCAGCAGCCCAGATTTAGTCGCTTCTTATCCATCCAGCGTGGGATTGAGGTTAATATTCTAAGCCTAAAAAGGCTAAAAAGCTTTTTTTTAGCTTTATGATCATTATGCTTTGCATTTTCTACTGCGTGAGTGTTTCGGAGTTCAATTCTCGGCGAATGCAGTTATGCGGGATAAAAACGTTATTTTTAATTAAATATTATTTTATTAAGTATATTCTAATAATTTAAGTTATTTAAGTGAGAAACCCACATCATACGAATCAGATTCAAGTTGTCCTTGAAACTCGAAAAGATTATCCGTTTTATATCAAGGCTTTAAGGATCAATGTTAGTTTAAAATGAGACGTTCCGCAACTTTATCCGTAAGTTAGTGTGTAAAACTGTTTTAATATCACAGTTAACCTCTAATGAAAAATATAAAGGGTAACCACAATTTATGTTATGGAGTAATTAAAAAGTCGTAAGTGAGAAACTTTCGACGAACAGGCAATTGACCGTTCTGCTCGTAGACCGTAGTCGCTCTGTCAATACAAGACGACACACACGCTTTTGTTGTTGTCAGAAGTGCTTGACATTTGACATAAAGCGTTAAAATGCCTTCGTGTATTAAAGCAATGTGATTGGTGTAGTAAAACAAAAGATAAACGTGTGTGTGTTGTAGCTCTTTTCGGAACAGATTTTTTGGTTGATTTGAAAGGGCTTAACGTATCAAAAGCAAAAGTATGAGATATTATGTACAGGGCATAATAAAAATACTTTCGGTAATGTTTTACATTATACTAGCTACCCGGACAGACTTCGTTCTGTCAAAAGTTTTTTTTTATTTTGAGATGTAAGCTATCCTATCTTTCAAGTTGGATCAAACGGCACATCGTGTGCTTATTTGATTAAGATCGGTTAAGTAGCTTAGGAGTCCATCGCGGACAAACAACGTGACACGTAATTTATATATATTAAGATTATAATTGTTTTATAATAAAAAAAATTACGCTTACACACTCGACCCCTGCAGTAGGTTTTTACCTGTGTTGCGGATGGCATGGGCGACTCATATAACACATCACAAACACCCGTAATCCGAGTACAAATAATTATCTGTCACATAAATATCTGTCACATAAATGCTACGTTTGTCGTCATAATTATTAAGTTCTATAATACACAAGCGTTAGGTCACATGATCACATTACATCTCATTTCGAATTAAAGTCGATTTACAACATTACATTTACAAGTTTACAATCGGTAAATGTTAGCATGACTGTGTAGAAGCGGTATTGTAACAAAATTGACCATCAGTGAATTTACGATGCCGTCAGACGATCGCTAGTAGCAGATATTTAATAACATTGTTGTAAGGGACTTCCTTCGCCTCTGCCATGTAAAGACACCATTACCTACATCTTTAGTGTTCTATTCTGTTTTAATAATGTAATTCTCAAACTGACAATAGGGTATTCGTAAATTTATTATTACCAGCAGTTTATAGACTTAATAACTTCATGTTAATTAAATTAAGATATTTAATTTATTAAGTACCTATTATATCTTTTGAAATAGTTTTATGGTATTATGTTATTCGTCCACGATGCATGCCGTGGTCACCTATAATTAAGGCAACATTTAATTCTTAAAATATTTGTCTGATGTATTCGTGTATGTATGTTACCGGATATCTGTATAATGCAGGTATTCAGCACAATCCCTAGGTAATGTGTATAATACCTGGGTCGTTTTGGCAATGTGTTAAATGATATTAATATTATTCACCATTACATACTTTACCTAGGCAATGTATACGTTTCCCATCTACTGTACAGAATACCTGCAGGTCCGCCGGTAATGAATAAAATTAATAGATTTGGGTATGTGTAGTCAACTTGGATGTAGGTTGGAATTAAGAATTTACTTATATGAAATGAAATGAAATGAAATTTTTATACATTTTAAATTAATGCTTGACCGAAATCCCACTTGATGGAAAGGGGAGATGCAGTCTAATGGCTCCTACACACTAGGTATGCCGCCATCATCCCGCGCGGTATGAAGCCATGGCGACATATTTTGCGGATATCTTGCCGGCAGCATGTGCCGCAGAAATCGGCTCAGTGCCGGATAGCAACATCAGTCTTGTTTAACGCATGGTGATGATGATACATGTGCAGTCTGTGCACGTTGTGTTATAATAAAATGAATATTTTTCAAAGTTTCGATTAGGGAGCACTAAATTGATATAACTGAAAGGGATTGTTTTCTGTACATTTAATATTATTTTTAAATTTCGAATAGGGGGCACTTACACACCAAGTTAGAACTCAAAAATATTTTTTAAAATTATTACTTGTAACTATGTCTGTTTGTCTGTCCAGGCATCGATGTAGGTAATTGGGTAGGTATATTAATTACATCATGTCATATTATATTAGAAAACTTTATATCCCGAGAAATATAAAGGCCCTTGGAAAAATTTCAATTACCAACAATGCTTCTTTTTAGTTATTAAATCACATTTAATATTAAAATTTTCGTGCCAGGAACGAACTGATATTAGGCTTGTGGCTTTTTTATGCTTTTTTAAGCATAGTGTGTAAGAGCCATAAGATTCATTCTTTTCTTGAAGATTAGATGAGTACTTAAATGACAAAGACGCATGGAAATGACCAACTCTACAACCAGTTCCGTTTAAGTTAGTGATATTTTTTTGTAATAAAATATATACCAATGTATTTTTATTTTTAAAAGATTTGCTAAGGAGTTTCTCGACGGCTTTTCTTCTCCTCCATGACAAAGCACCTTTCCGAAAACCTAGTAAATTAAAAAACGTGCCAGTGATACCTATATGAAAAAAATATTTTGAATTTTGACTCTCTTCACGTCATTGGCGGGTGGGTGTAGTGTTTGCGCAACTTTGCAAGAATTCCACGTATCGTTGCAACAGCTTAAGCGTTTGGTTCAATGCACCGCCAAAAGTGGGGGTTTTTACCTTAACTCGTAACAACTGAAGGCGATCGGTATATTCTTAATGTACGTTATGAAAAGTAGGGCTCGGGTGAACGGGCTCCTGGTACGTGAGGTAAATATACCTACACGTATCTTATTCATTTATTTAAACATTTGAACCTTACAACAATGTAAGAGGTAAAAGGCGGACTTAATGCTAAAAGCATTCCCTACCAGTCAACCTTTGGGAAGTAAGAGAAACATCTTAGTCTTAGAATTCTACAAGATTGGCCGTGCCCCACTCGGATACAGCCCAAATTGTGAGATTTATACGTTCCACCACCACTCTGCTATCGTCTGCGTACCCATAGATAACAGGCATGAGCGAGTCATTTCTATGTATCAAGAAGAAATCCCAAACCTAGCCAATAAGGCCAGAGGATATGTCGGAGCTGGAAGCTTGCTTAAATGTAAGAATGCCAAAGTTTGGGTTTGACAGCCAAAACCCTTTGTGGCAAGTAAACTTTTACTGCCCGCCCTCACGTCTCGCCGCATTTTGCCATTCTGTACAAGGCCAGAACGCAGGGATATGAAACTAACCACGTATAGGTTGGAACTAACTTTTTTACTATGTTCTTCCAATCCATACACGAGCAGTACGCAAATAATCGCGTGTACTTCGTAGAAGACGTAGAATTATATCTTGTTCCATAATGTACAGCGCCATTACGCATACGGACTAATCGTGTGTGTATCGGAACCTCCGTGACAGGGGGAGTGGAGGGCGGTAATTTTTCAAAATTGGTGACAGAACCGACTTAGTCAACCCCGACCCCACGTGGTACTAGTCTGCCCTACCCCTAGAGTGAATGTGAACCCCGGAGGCGCGGAGGGAGAGCAGCCCCCGCCCGCTGTAAGGGCGGAGGGGCTGCACTTCCCGCAGCGCCGGAGACGTTTGGAAGCCTGTTTGTGTATCAAAAACCCCTAAATTCTGCCTAAAAGTGCATATAATGCAACTTTGTACATACTATAATGATTTTTAATTTTACTTTACTTAATACATCATTTGGTAAACAATATACAACTAAATGAATGAGTTGGCCTTTTGAAAAGTGTCATTATAAAAGGCAGACCAAACGTACAGTTGGCAACTGTTAGGTTGGGAAATAAAACAAAATTATGTGATAAGTTGGCAAATGATTATTCGACGAAATAAAATTCTGCGAAACGTTAGTTGGCAAGTGATAATCTGCCAAACAATATTCGGTGAAAAGGCAGAGATCCCGAAGTGTAGTATAGTTTGGAACGAAGAACGACACCATCTACGATACAAAATATACACGATCAATACGCAAAATTCGTGTATGCATTGTAACAATAAATTTAAAAACAGCCTTACAATATATACGCGAGCAGTTTCCTATCGCTGCGTTCTAGCGTTGTATAGAAGGGAAAGACGCCGTCTCACCCCTCTCCCACTTGCTTGTTTTTGTCTTTTACACACATTACCAACTACGCATGGAGTATAGTATAGAATGCCTGGGTGAAGTATGAAATAAATAATATTCAAAGCGTTACCTGAACGTTTTAGATATTCTATAGATTTCCTAGGTATTGTATAGACTGCTGAATTTTACAGATATCCGGTAACATGTATACTTAATGTGTCTTGTTGGTTATCCATAAATAAATAAATTAATTAATAAAATAATTCCATTTTTGTTTGGCTCTATAACATAACAACAATTTTTTATTGAAATAGCTACCAAAACATTAAAAATGTTATGAACTAATACTATAGATAAAAATAAACGAATACTTATTATATTTCATGAAATAATCTAAACCCACGTGACTCAATAACAAAGTGGCTGTTTTTACAAACTTTTATTTAACTTGCGTTGTTCGTTAGTTTGCTAGCATATAATATGTATGGATCAATTAGATTTACACCTACTTCCTCTCATCCTATGGAGTTGAAATTACCCAAATTTATTTGGATCCATTGACAATGCATTTTTATGATATTGGTGTCATGGTACTATGCTCAGGGTTGGCAGACGAGGGCACTTCCCTCGTCTGCCAACAGCACACACACAAAATTGTAAAAGCTGGTTTTTAAAAATATTTTTAAACCATTTTTTATATTTTTAAACGTATAATTTGAAAGTTCTTAGTTTTAGGCTGTTTAATAGCACATTGCTTAATAGTTCAAAGTTGTACAACTAATGTCTACAGCTCACCACTATCGTATGATATTATACTATACTTAGATATAGCAAATTAGTTACAACTAGACAAACTATTTCATGTATAAGAGCGAATGTCAGGTCGTAAAGCGAACCTCTAACACACACACACACACATACATATACACAAACAAACAAACATAAACACAACTATAACGTTTACGGGACGGAGCAATAAAAATGGTTTTGGGAGGGTTACAAAGTAAGATATTTACTGGCAACAAAATTTGGCTTTACGACCCCCTTATGGGTTCGTCAAACCGCGCGATTTATTTAAAGCGTTTATATTGTGTAGCTGTGTTCTACACACAGTGTGTAGTATAATGGTTTGTACCTACCGATCTTCCGCTCAAAGGACCTGGGTTTGGATTATTGTTTACATACAAGAACATTGTTTACTTATATGTCTAGCGAGTCCTATCGAAGTGAGAGATATTAGGTAAGGTAATAAGCAATAACGTAATTTAATAGAAAAAAGCTAGTTTGAACCCGCGGGGTTGTTTTTAGCGATGAAACGATATTGATATCGTTTCATCGCTAAAAACATACTCTTTTATCCTCTCCTCCCACCTACTTTCATTTCTTCTCGTCTCCAATCCTCTCCTCTTCTCTCCTCTCTACATGTCTGCTGCTGAATGCCATAAAACGTTCAGAGCGTCTGAACCGCTCCGTTTGTAAGGACCCGTGTAATATGTTTGCAAATTTCCCCGAGTCATAGGTACTCCATAAAAGATTGCTATAATTTGATTACATTGCGACGTTTACGGCGAGGTGGCGGCGGCTAAGTGATTGAGATGTATGTTTCTTCGCCTTGAAGCAACCTTCAACATAAGATTAACATTTGCTACATGTATTACGTAAAACATTTCTATGATTAATCTGCTTTCATAAACTCATAATATATGATAAGTAACTATATTATTTGTTAAATTCATTAGTACGGCACATTCTTGACTTTTTGAACTTTGTTTTTATACCTTTGTCCTTAGAGAGCGCCATATTTAATTTAGTTTGACGTTACTAATTATTCTTTTAACTGGCAGACGATGAAGACGTCTGTAATGATATCTGTTTCACTGTTTTTGTTATTATCAAGGTAGCTTTTACTATTGATAATAACACAAAAATTGTGTATTAAAACACGAAAGGTTTTTATATCCTGCCCTGCATACCCAAGTTTTTGGTGACTTTAAGTAAGAACAAGCGCTCTACCCGTGACATTTTCCAAGTTTTCCAGGAAAAAACCGAGCAAGTGCGTGTCGCACAATGTTAAGGTTCCCAAGTAGTAAGTTTATCGACTATTACTCATTAAGTGATAGTTTTCCCTGCAAATTTATCATATAAACTATTTTTGAGAATTTTTTCAGTTGTCTAACTCCAGCCTTTTAGCTGGCGGGTCACTTCACTACTTGACGACCAGTGTGGCGCAATGGTTACCATGCCGGATCGCCGCACCGAGGGTCCTGGGTTCGATTCCCAGCGAGGTGGAAATTTGAATGATGAGTTTGAATTTCTGTTCTCGGTCTGGGTGTGAATGTCCTTGTCTATGTTGTGTGTTGTCCATGGCACCCAGGACACAGGGAATCCTAGTGTGGGGCTATGAGTGTGAAGCGTTATTTATTAATTTATTTAATTCCAAACCCTGATTCCAAAAATCGTCTTAGAAGACCCATAATACACAGAATATTTAAGACCTTTTCAACAATACCCCACAGTATAGGGTCCTTGAAGAATAAAAAATTCATCCTCACGTTACCTGTAGGGGAGGTACCCTGAAAAACAAAAATGAGAGGTGTCAAGGGACACCCGGATGGAACGAAGTTCCTTGCAGTCAGTACTAGGATTGCAAAAACATGCAGCAAGTGTGCCAAAACAAATCTAAGGTATTGAGAAATTTAATACCCCAGATTTGTTTTGGCACCACTTGCATGTTTTTGCTATCCTAGTACTGACTGCAAGTAACAAAATATCTGGCTTGCTTTCTATGTAAAAAAACTACGACGACAAAAAGTGTCGTTACAACTTTTCGTTACCAAATTTTCCGCCTAGTCCCCTTTCGCAACGCGCGATAAGGCACTTCGTTCCAAAAATGTTTTTCAATATTTTATTCTACGATTCTGGAGTTTTAATAAATATGTGAGTCTCGGCGCTTTCCTTCTACCTTAAAACTACAACCTTTTTGGTAAATTTCATGAAAATCTGTTCAGTAGTATTTGCGTCAATGAGTCACAAAAATCGAAACATCCAAATTTTCACATTTATAATATTAGTAGGATAGTAGGACTGATATCATTAACTCGCCCTTAAACTTCACCTCATTAAACACCAACTCGAATCAACCATTTTCTAAGACGTCAAACATGATAAGGCGTAATATTTTTCCGTGATGTATTACGCGGGAAATTTTTCGCGGCCATATTTTGAGTGTCCTCGACGTTTATGGTACCCGTGTCTCCATAGATCACGATTAGGGTCGCATCGTAATCGCTCGGCGGTGTAAACAACAATATCTGTGCGCGTAAATCCACATTTACCCTCCTTCCCACCTTGTCATAATGTCATCCGAATGCGAACTCTCTCCCGAGGTCATGGCTTGAAGGGATTAACGGAGCCAGCATGCCCTTTAGACAGAGGTATACGAATGATGCACTTTCGGAGTTGACCAACGAAATGTATTTTTAATCAACTTCAAAAAAGTAGGAAATTCTTTTGTTTTTTTTTAATGTTTGTTACCTCAGAATTCAGGCAGTTAATAATTGATTTAGAAAAACCTTTTGTGCTTTGAAAGGGAATATCGCCAGATTCGCCAGACAATTAATAATGATGAGGATAAAATTAAACATTGAAGACCGGTCGGTTCTGATAAATTAATATCCGTGTTATAAAACGCAACGAAGCTCTACGTTAAACCGAGCGAGTCATGAAACCTTTTACGAATATAATCTAAATTTTACTAACAAAAAATAACCGACATCATATCACATCTACATAGTTGTCAGATCTCGTTCAAATTTATGTGAAACCACATGACATGCGCCTGCTTTCGATTAAAAAAAGAATCATCGAAATCGGTTGTCGTGATATTGAGTTATTCGTCAATAAATTTGTCGCGAACATCTCAACACAAATTTACGACTTATGTAGTTTTCTCATGGATTCCATTGTCAGATCTCAATAAAATTTATGTGGGACCACATGACAGCCACCAGCTTTCGATTAAAAAAAGAATCATCAAAATCGGTTCGCCCAGTCCAAAGTTCTGAGGTAACAAACATAAAAAAAAAAATACAGTCGAATTTAGAACCTCTTCCTTTTTTGAAGTCGGTTAAAAATCATCGTGGACAAAATTCCTGCATTTCAGTAATTGTCGTGTAATATATCCAAATGCTTAAATAATTTGAATTTGAATAAGCTTCCGTGAAGGTAAGGGCCGGAATCTAACTAATGGCTATCGGGTTTCTTAGCCATTCATTACAGTAAGGAACGCGGACAAAAAGAAGGGTTTTATACACAAGGAACTCCTTGAATATAAAATGTAATAGATAATTTAATTTAACGATATTAATTACAAGTATCTATCCCTCCTTAATTATTTTCTCTTTTAAATGTTTACCGATTTAATTACCCACTTTAACAAAATACCTAAAATAATTTATCATTCACTACAGTTAATATTTTTAACCCCCGACGAACAAAGAGGGGTGTTATAAGTTTGACGTGTATGTATTATTTGTGTATCTGTGTATCTGTGGATGTGTATCTCTGTCTGTTTTTTTGTTTGTAAGGTGACTTAATCGAAAATGTTCTTAGCTATGTTTAGTGTAAATAAGTGTGGGGATTTTTTTAGTTTTAATTTAAGATTATTGGCCTTATCGTGGTGGCCTTATGTATATAGGTATGTATGTAGTCTATGGCTAATAATAATAATTATTAAAGAAATGGGTTAATAAGGTATGGAAAACGTAAAATGAGATGAATATAAACATAACTTCGTATTCCAATGTCCTCTCCAACAATAACTTGTGCCTAGTTTCAGTGCGAACACACGTCCAGCTTAAAGTTGACAAAGACCACAGAATACGTAATCTAGAAGTGACTTGTGGAATTTAAAGTGCACGGTTTTAGGATCCAATAACAAAATGGAGTCATGTCTCTCTGTTTGTCCGCCTGTCGCATCGGAACACAATATAAATTCATATTACGTTGTAATTTAAATTTTGTATGAATTTAATGAATGAGTATTAAAATATGATCCAATGTAGTAAAAAAAAAAATATTTTTGATAAAAAAAAATATTTGATCAAATATATTTTTACTTAAAAAATTAGATAATAATAACCCCTTCTTGGCAGTCGAGTAAAAAAAATATTAGTGCATTTTGTTTTCTGAGACAAGGGGAAAATTATTTCAAATAATATATGTATTAAACTTTCAAATCTTGAGACACAAATGAAATGCTATTGCACTTTGATATACAGGAAAACGTATATTTATATTATAAATATTTCATGACATTTCTTTCTGATATAGATACTAAGCAAAGCAAAGCAACAACCCATAATAAAATTGTCCCACTGCTGGGCTCGGTGTCTCCTCTCACAATGTGAGGGGTATAGGCCATAGTCTATCACGCTGGCCAAGTGCGGATTGGTAGACTTCACACACCTTTGAGAACTTTATGGAGAACTCTCCGGTGCGCAGGTTTCCTCACGATGTTTTCCTTCACCGAAGCAAGTGATAATTAACTTCTAATACGCACATAATATTTGAAAATCAGAGGTGCGTGCCAGGATTTGAACTCGGGTCCCTCCGTTCGAGAGACCAACGTTCTAACCGCTAGGCTATCACTGCTTTTATTATTTTGCTATATAGATACTAACTGAAAACTTAATTTTTCGTCCTCGACCTAGCACCGCACATCGTATTCGTTTATGTAGTTAGGCTAAGCTCCGCTAGCTAAATGATCAACATGCCAGTTCTATTTGCCGTTAGCTCCACGGCTGTGTACGGCTAAGTTTTTGTGACAGACGAACTGTAATACATGTATGCAGACTATGCAGGCTGCAATTTCACAGTTTGCAACACTTGTGACACTTGTTCCATGTTTGAATGTAACTTCCGAGGTTATTCAGGTGTATTATTAACAAGTTTGGACTTGTTGGGCAAGCTCGAGGTAAAGTTAATATGTTTGTGTCATTGTCGTAAGGAGTGACTTAGTTAGGAATATTATATAATAATATGGCTTGAATTCTATGGTCGGTGTTAGGAATTTGTCATCTAGGTTGGATAACGTTTTCAGGAAATGTGGTCAACCATATTTATTTTAGGGATAGCTAGGGGAATTTAATTGTCCAATGAAATAAAAAATTGTAATTTGGAATTCATCCTATCTTAATATATATAAATTACGTGTCACGTTGTTTGTCCACGATGGACTCCTAAACTACTTAACCAATTTTAATCAAATTTGCACACCGTGTGCAGTTTGATCCAACTTGAAAGATAGTATAGCTTACATCTCAAAATAAAAAAAATTGTCAGAACGAAGTCTGTCCGGGCAGCTATTTTTATATTTTATATGTATTTTTTAGAATTTGACATCTTGTTCCATTTTTTGCAATCGAGTGTCAATAAATAACAAGTAACTTTCACACATTGAAGTATAATGTCATAGAACAGACATCTCGAACAAAATGAGTCCCACCGGGACCTCCCGTTCTTCTTTCAAAATCGAACGAATCCATTTAAAATTGAAGCCGATCGGTGCCAATTCATTGGGACATACATTGTGTTCGTGGTGTCGGTTCTATATGCTAGTAAAAATACTTTCACACAATGATTTGTGCAGTGAAAATCTATTCTAAAATACAAGTCAATTTTATGTGTTTTGATAAGTAAGAACTAATTTTTTCCAAAATACAATAGTGGAATTAAAACAGCTATTCGGTCTAAAAATGCTTGTCGACATGCATTCGCTACGCTTTTTGTCCGTTTTTCTCGGTACAAGTACGAAAAACCGAATGAATTTTTGTAGTTGCAAAGGATTTAGACATGTTATCGCCGAGTAGTTATGTGGCGCAAATGTAAATGAATGTTACTTGTTGTTCGTTGGGAATTCTGAATAATTTACGACATCGATTCACTAAATACAATGAATTTTCATTTAATTCATTATTTGTCATTTGATTTTTGTCGCAAGGATTTAAAAATATCTCATCGCTAATTTCAAACGAATTTTTCTTATTTTACTTATTCGTAGTTCTATTTTGTAGGTTCGCTGACTACCCTGTATATTTTGATGGCATTAAGATTTTTCATGGATGAAGGTGGCTATAAAACTATATCCTTGCCACAGTTCATGCAGGTTATTAGATTTCATAAAATATTACATTCCAAAATGTATACATATTCTAGACAAAATTATATAAGAATAAGAGGTAAAACCCTGGAGTAACTCGAGTAATGACATTGCACTCGAGTCAAAGTTGCCGTCGGACTGGGAACTGTCAGGTACGGTGCCGCTCTCAGGAGATCTGTGACGTTTGGTTTTCTGCGTTTATGCAACCCTAGTACTTTAGAAAGTGTTGGGTTTTTAAATTATGGAAATTATACTATTAGAATAGTTATAATCTGTATGGTATATATTTTTTTTTTATAATACTGGGTATTTAAATGTTAATACTAAAACGATTTCAATCCTGTATATTGCTGCCGATTTTGATATACCTAACTGAAAAACCAATGTTGGTTATTTTTTCACTCATAACTACGATTCATGAAACTGAGACGAAATAAAAACGTAGTTAGTAAAAATGTACAATATACAAAAAAGCAGTAATGGCCCAGCGGTTAGAACGTTGGTCTCCCGAACGAAGGGGCCCGAGTTCAAATCCTGGGACGCACCTCTAATTTTCAGATATAACGTGCGTATTAGAAGTTAATTATCACTTGCTTTGGTGAAGGAAAACATCGTGAGGAAACCTGCACACCAGAGAGTTCTCCATAAAGTTCTCAAAGGTGTGTGAAGTCTACCAATCCGCACTTGGCCAGCGTGATTGCCCTAATACACCCCTCACATTGTGAGAAGAGACCTCGAGCCCAGCAGTGGGACAATTATGGGTTGTTGCCATTTTACAAATATGCATACTTTACTATCAAACATTACTAAATATTTTCAAACATTACTATTAAACTCCGTGTTCAGTGTAAATACACCTCCAAAGGAACGCTTACTACCATTATTATTATCTAAGTTTTCGTAATCTCCCTAGTTCTCAAAACCACCGCAGGCTACAAATTCTGTCGCGTCACGACACTATCAAAAAACGTGACCGCTCATCCAACCTTAAAATATTTCAGCTCATTTATTTCTTACCTTTACTTGTAAAGGTGTCTGTACATTAGTTTGATTTGCCTGATTTGTTAATGAAGCAAAATGTTACAGAATAATGTCTCTAAAGTCTAAATGGAAAGTATTCGAGATAAACTATGATTGCTAATAATCTAAATTTTACTAACAAAAAATAACCGACTTCAAAGTCTCAAAAACTACATAGTTGTCAGATCTCGTTCAAATTTATGTGGGACCACATGACAAGCGCCTGCTTTCGATTAAAAAAGAATTATCGGAATCGGTTGGCGTGATATTGAGTTATTCGTCAATTTGTCGCGCACATCTTAACACAAACATAAAAAAAAATACAGTCGAATTGAGAACCTCCTCCTTTTTTGAAGTCGGTTAAAAAGCTACATTTTTCCGCAATAAATCCCACAATAATTTTTAGATTGTTTTATTTGTCTGTGCCTTTGTTTTGGTTAATTCCAGGCACGGCATAACCGATTTAGATGCGGTTTCACTCTTTAATTTTTATGAACGTCTTTCACGATTTAATATGTACAACAAAAGATGATTTAATTCTCGACCCTTGGTTTAAGAGATTACTATTGCATTATTAATCTAATATTGCCACCTGTCTATATTAACTCTCAGCTACACATGTCATTATTAACTAACCTTATGACTTATCTCTGTGAATTACAAGGGTATCATATTGTTTATCATAATACAACGTGGGAACGGTTTTAAATTATTCTTACCTACACATCTTTAAAAAACGTATTCCCTAATAGCAATTTTTCCCGAACGTTGTTTAAGTATGCTCGTAGATCAAATCCACAGACACCTTTAGAAAGCTTATTTGAATATCTAAATTGGTGCGGCGAAATTCGCTCATTACGCTCACCTGCTAATTTCGTCGCACGATTCGACGCCTCGGTTCATTTTTATTGTAATTTAACGACGACGCGTGACTAGGCACTCGATGGAAGCTATCGAGCTCAACCAACGATAGGTTCCTGGGAAAGTTTTCAAATTCGCTCGCTGTAGCGTCTTCGTCATTCTTACGATATATCGATCAAAAAATTTACGGCTTTTATGTTTCGGTTCGGTTTGTTTTATTTTAAATTAAAGAATAGAATATATAAATATAAAAAATATAATAATGTAGGCTTACGGAATATTGTAGTAGCTATAAAGTTATTTATTTTTCACTTACCTAACTTTGTGACCATCGTAGAGTCAACTTACCCTGATGATGCTTCGTTTCGGGGCGAAATACGTGTTGGTGCTTGTATGTATGTATGTTAGTATAAACTTTTAATTATTGTAGTGTATGTTTCCGTTGTGGGAGGTGCCACGCATGTCTTAAAGTATACCATCATACATGTTAACCGCGGATTGTTGCAAAGTAGACTAATAGGTACTAACTTAATAACAATGGATTTCCGCAATTTCATTCAATAGCTTCAATACTTTTTTTAGAGAGTATTTATTGTCACCGCATTCCATATCTAAACAGAACTAAATTAATTTCTCGTATTGTGTCAGTAACTTAAGCAGGGCTATTAACAAAACCTTTGCCAGGTTAAGCTCACTTTTTGTCCTTCTGAGGCATTATACTAAATTCAAAGTAGGTAAGTGTTGAATAGACTATACTTCCACATGTTTATGTATTTTGATGATACGATGTAACTTTTAAGACCCTAACATGAAAGTTGCTTACATAGCAAACATTATCCTAATTTTTAAGACAAGGTTCATTCCGCAATAAAAACACATCGAGTTTATTCCAGGATTATGTATGACGTTACATTGTATTTGGTCTGAAAGACAGTACTGCAATTTGATTCGTTTCTTATTAGTATCTCAAGCAGATTATCGTAGTAAAGCGTCGTATAGCATTATCCAATTATGGGAGAGAGCTGACAAGAAACGTAAACAGAATTGCATTCGCTATAAACTAGCAAATATAAGGACGTGATATATAGTTTCTAGAAATTGAAATGTCACTTGAAGTCTCCTGAGAGCGCGCAATGTCTCCGACACTTTGCAAGTGTACGGAGAGTAATAGCAAAGTTGAACAAGAAGTTAGGCATCTTACAAGTATATAAATCTCATTATATTCAAGTTGATTTATGTAACAACTGCCGGGAAAAGTATCATTGAGTCACATTGAGTTATTGCTGATATTTTCAACAGTGAACTGACATTCGTAATAGATGTTAGAATACATGATAATAATTTACGTTTTTTTATTTATTTTTCATGTTTATGTCCAGCAGTGGACCTCCAAGGGCTGATGGATGGATGGATGGATGATTTATGTTTATTATTTATTTCTGAGGCAGTACCGTTACCATCTTCTGACGTTGTGGTTCAGTCTCACCTTGAGCCAGTTTCCTGTACTTGTAGTGCATCTTATTGAACAACATAAAAAATTTTGTAATCACTAATCTAATAAATTGTAATCACTAGTATGGCAAGCATTGGCAGAACGAAAGGGATTTTAATAAATGTGCCAAAATTAATATATGTAGTTTAAATAGATTTCGAGTTGTGAAGGGGTCAAAAGTAGCTCGAAATGGTTCGTGTAATATTACACACGGCGGTGCGTCGCCAATTATTTTTTCTTTGAACATGGCTGGACACGCTACCGCACTTATAGATACGGAACGCCGACTTAAAAATCTCGACGACAAGGACTTGCTAGAAGAAAGCAGCCTACACCTATTAATACATCCGGCAAATTGTACTATGCGTCCTGCAACCTGACATATAAAACAAAATTGGACTTTGCCAATCACTCTCACGTGCCAAGACATGTCAAGGAGGATCAATTACCTACTACAAACATAATGCTGTAAACACTATCAATGGACTTAAATTGGATAGAGCTGTCAACTTACAATAATCTCAGTGGATCCTAAACCTAAACGGTTCACTAGAGAATTAATTAACTAAAATCACAGTAACACGCAATATGCAGATTGCACAACACTAGCAGCTGTGCAAATAGGCTTCGACGTAAATAACTAACGTAATTGTACTACGCCGGTCAACATTGAAGTATAATGTCATAGAACAGACATCTCGAACAAAATGTGTGTCCCCGCCGGGAGGTTCTATTTTCTAAATTGAGCCCCTGTTCTCCTTTCAAAATCGAACGTATCCATTGGAAATTGAAGCCGCGCGGCGCCAATTCATTGGAACAGGCATTGTGTTCGCGGTGTCTGTTCTATGCGCTAGTAATAATACTTCAATGCCGGTCAACGTGTTATTCAGTATTTTTAATATCAAAAGCTAACAAACAAATAGACACTATGGCCACTGCACATAGAAGTCATAATAAACAAATCTTTCATTCATTTATTAACACTAAAGTCATCATTGATGATTTGCGTACCTAAAAGGCAATGGGAATTCTTGTTCTACCTGGTTTTCTGGACTGCACACTTTCATACGATAACCAGTATATTTATTTACAAAACAAATTCACCAAACGACATTACATTATT
Source organism: Thymelicus sylvestris (assembly GCA_911387775.1). Lineage (NCBI taxonomy): Eukaryota > Metazoa > Arthropoda > Insecta > Lepidoptera > Hesperiidae > Thymelicus > Thymelicus sylvestris. The sequence continues at coordinate 1,246,452 of OU426893.1, forward strand.
GAAATAATTAAAATCTTAACTAATAATCGTTATGTAGATTGCAAACAGCATCGCCCGAGCAGCTGTGCAAATACGAGTAGTCTCAACGTAAATAGCCGGTTTAATTGCACAGCTCGGTGGCCGACGTGTTATCCCGTCCATGACGGATGGTGGAGGGTTAAGAGTAGTTGACCGAATGAAAAGATACCTGTTCGTATACTTTCATTACAGTATTGTTTTATTAACTCCGACATCCTGTTCTTCTTAATATATATAAATTACGTGTCACGTTGTTTGTCCGCGATGGACTCCTAAACTACTTAGTCGATTTTAATCAAATTTTGCACACCGTGTGCAGTTTGACTCAACTTAAAAGATAGGATAGCTTACAATGTTCCTTAAGGCACACGGAAGGTTTTAATATAAAAAAATATTGACAGAACGAAGTCTGTCCGGGCAGCTAGTAGGTTATATATCTCTTAACACGTCGTGAGCACTGCAAATGAAACAAAATGTTACATATTTAATGATCAATTTACTTTTTTAACCGACTTCAAAAAAGGAGGAGGTATTCAATTCGACTGTATTTTTATGTTTGTTACCTCAGAACTTTCGACTGGGTGAACGGATTTTGATGATTCTTTTTTAATCGAAAGTTTGTGCTTGTCATGCGGTCCCACTTAAATTTGAGCGAGATCTGACGAGTAGTTGTTGAGTTATTTTGAAGTTATTTTAATCTGATTTATTGTTGTCTTGATCTGACGAGTAGTTGTAGAGTTATTATATTTTGAAGAAAAAAAACGGAAAAGGATTAATTTCTTAAATCATTGAGGATTATTTTCGGTTCTATTGGGATAATATCCCGATCTTTCCAGAACTTTCGTTACTAACCACAAATTATGATCTTTGTCGTGGACATTTTGAAATCGGTAAAAAATATTCAAAAGTTTTGACTATATCAGTCAATATGGATGCAATCAGTAGTGGAAGAGACGTACCAACCGCGTGATTCGAATTCAAATGTCGTTTCGGAATGGAAGCTACTAATTTGCGCTTAGCACCGTCATTTTGTCAGGCAACGAATTTTCTGTCCGAATGCATCAATCATAATTCATCATTCATCTTTGCTGACGGTGTAACTTGCATCGACACGTTAGTATAGAATGTTTAAAATGTTATTAGGTATTTTTTTATTTACATAGATACCTACTAGTAACCCGGTCACGCTTCGCTTCGGGATATCTGTTACATTAGTACCTGCACCTGATATTGCTATTCATTTATTTATTTATATCAGACATTTGACACAAGATTACCTAATTTTATTACTTTCTTAGTCGCAACGTAACCCTGAATGAATTTCGGATGAAGATGAGCGCACTAACTTTATACAAATCGATTCACTATTTTCTTGAAGACTTCCAGATCACAAGCGGACGAGAACGCTACGGCAGGTAAACTTACTCCTTCCTTCCACCTCTCCAATTATGAAGAACCAGAATTTACATTATTTTCATACACAACAAAAAAAATCTATACAGTTACATCAACTGTTCGCCTGTATAAACACAACCATTATAGCTACGTGCGTCGTTGGTAACCACAACGAAAAGTGAGGTTCATGGTTATTCCGTGACATAGCGCGCCCTTAAGACGAGGAAGTTATTACTGGGTAGGCGTCATAAAGACGTATTGGGACCAATAACTCCGGAATGTAACGGGTTTGTCTCTACATTACCATAACTATTAAAATCCCGGCCTACATTGAACGTGGGTACGGTGAAGGGTTTAGCGGAAGAAAACATTTTTTGCTTTTTCAGTAAAGCACTTACGATAAGGTGTAGCTCCTCTTAAAACAAAAACATAATAGCAAAAGCTTGTAGTAGCCTCCAGAGTATACTTTCAATCTTTGGAGATTTGCATGGGGGAGATGCGGATATTCATAGCAACATCGCGCTACGAATAACAGTATAATTAATAGCATGAGACGATGGACGTGGTATTCCGTCCATAGGAATAGCTGTCACTAATACGCTACATATCCAATTGCTTTTCCATAATTATAAGTAGCGTGATCAGCGTCATAATTTATTTATGTATTCTTTTGAAACACCTTAAAGTAGGGGTTACAAGGGCAAACTTAATGCCTAATGGCATTCTCTGCCAGTTGGTCACTATCATTACTTACGTAACTAAATGAAAATTTTAATAAATGCTCTTAGCTACACGAATTATGAGTTTTCAAACACCTTTATTATATTAGAACAAGTAGATACTGCCAAAATATGTTGATTAAATTTGTTAAGCACGTACGGTAAGCAGAGATAATTTTATTCTTCTTAGATCAGGGCTTATTTATTAATTCCATTCTCAATGAACTATTGTTTGTATAGCGTCAAACTCGTCAGTTACACAAACATGCCGCCTGAACGTAAATAACCGCCGTAATTACACAGCTAGGCGCTGGACGTGTTATTCCGTCCATGATGGATTGCCAGCGTAATGAGGGTGCATGCGTTGATCAGCGGGTTTGAACTGGGACAACGTTTGAGATAGCAGATCATTCGTGGTGAATAATAACTGAAATTTAAGCAAAGTAATCAATGGCTTGGCATTGAATTTTCTTTGATTTCATCTTCTTCTCATCAGTTCTTGCCCCCTTTTTAAAAAGAGAGGGTTTGATGTTTTATAATCTACAATGCAATCTATTCAAATGTAAATCACAATGCAAAAAAAAATATTACATAGTGTCAGCGTGCTTTCTATTATTACAGTGCAAGATACCCTTGAGGCTATTATTTTGTACTATTGTGAATATAAGTATGGTATTGACTAAAATATACTACTATCATCAGTCGCCACTTGGTGGCGCTAGTGAGCATATTGACGACATTGATATCGACGTCAGAGCATAGAGCTCAGTAATCGGGACATTCGCCATTCGACAGTCGACCCGAACAGTCGCATGCAAACCCGAGGAAAAAGTCATTTCTCTATTTGAAGTCCGTGATTTTAGTGATAACTTATTTTGTGATGAATGTAATGGAAAGTGTAATAAAAATAATTGTGAAATATCGTCGTTTTGTTGGGCCAAGCCCACAATAGACTCATGATCTACCATTCAGGATCTTTTCATTGTATCAAACTCGTCAGTTGCACAAACACGTCGTTTGGACCGTCATAATTACACAGCTCCGCGTTGGACGTGTTATTCCGTCATGACGGATGGCCGGACGCAATCATCGGCGGACGAGAAAGGAGATCGCGTGAATTGCAACTGAAAAGACATTTGAGAATAGAAAATAATTTGCATTTAGGAATGAAATGATGCTTTGAGTGGCTCCGTTTCCGTTTTAATCTTCGGTTTAAAGAATCTTTATTTCTCATAAGACAATACATAAAGTACAATGTCACTTAAAATGAGAAACTTAAAATTTGTGAAGTATGGTTTTGTTCGGCGAAGTTGTGAATTTTGTTTTATGTACCTAAGTGTGTGTGTGTGTGTGACTTTGAATGTGTGGGTCGATGAGTGTGTTTGTATGAATGCGCATGTGTGTATGTTGTTATTCGATTCTCCTAAGAATGTAACTTTTTAATAGGGTTTTAAATTTTGCAGCATTAGTTATGTATTCGGGTAAGTTGTTGTATATTCTAGCTCCTTCATTTTTTATACTTGTGAGACCATAACGTGTTCGGGATTTTCTTATCAATAACATATAACATGTTTATGAAAGTTTAGTTTTGAATCGAATGTGTCTACCAGGTTTTTGATGTTTGGTCGATTTTATAGTCGAACTTGATGGGATACCATATTCGGCCAAAAGTCATCATACTCGTATAGCATTTGCTAAGGTTGAAGCCCAATTTATTTTTGGTACGGTAAGCAATGCAGTTTTCGGGGATAAGAGGCACTTAACAGAAGACAACAGGTCATCCATCCATTAGTCTGTAGATCCACTGCTGGATATAGGGTTATCTTTTCTGATAAAGCAAATAATTTTTAATTAATTTTAACAAACTTCAAAAAAAGAGTCTGTATTGGTCTGTGTGCTTCGTAGTATGTTTGTACGCGATTATCTCAAAAACTATTGATATGATTTGTATGGGGTTTTCTGTATTACATTTAGAGGTATAATATTGGTAACTTATAATAGGACTAGTAGAGTTGTTTGCTTGATGTCTGTGCCATAGTGGACAATTAATTAATTATTTTACGACCCGATATTATAATTATTTGACGACCCGTGTGGCGCAATGGTTACCATGCCAGATCGCCGCACCGAGGGTCCTGGGTTTGATTCACAGCGAGGCGGAAATTTGAATCAACAGTCAAGAGGCGGAAAGTTGAATCAAACTCATCAGTTTGAATTTCTGTCCTCGGTCTGGGTGTGAATGTCCTTGTCTAGTGTGTTATCCATGGCACCCATGACACAGGGAATCTTAGTGTGGGGCAATGAGTGTGAAGCGTTATTATTATTAACTAGCTTATACCCGCGACTTCGTCTGCGTGGACTTGAGAATTAAATGAAATTAATTAAAAAACATCCCGGGAAATGCGAGTTTTTTTGGCACCGAGGGTTTTGTACAAATTTAGAGAACCGAACATAAGAGCAATATTAAATGATTCAGTAACAAACTTACCATTGCCGCTGTAAAACTGTCGTTCCTATGCATGGACATAGCGATCAATAATTAACCAAATACAAATAAGTTTAAGTTTTTTTGGAAAGATACCTCCAAGCATTCCTGAGAAAATAGGGTCGATAGATAGACAGACTGACGGACAACGAAGTAATCCTATAAGGGCTATGTTTTTTCTTTTGAGGAAAACTCTAAAACAATAAATAACCTGTAAACCCAACTTCCAAACTAAATTATACCCTTGCCCTGATGAAGAAGCAGATCCATCTCCGACCTCGAACGACATGCACCCTGTTATTTGATGCGGGATATGAAATATTTGTGAGCCAAATTTCATCTAAATCCATTTAGCATCTTTAGCGAGAGTAAAAAATATCTTATTATACGCCTAAGAAATGTTAGTGGGATTTTATATACGTACACCATCAGATCTTGAATTGGTCAATGTTGTACTGGTTTTGCTATGTCAACGTGACCATCAACAAATATTAATAAAACTGTTATTCTCACCCATTCTGGAGTTACATAGTCTGTCTCTAAGATACACAACCAGAACCAACTCAGCCCAGACCCTAATACAATATACTGTTATTTCGTAGCAGCTACCACACAACATTTACCATAATAATGTATTTTTATACCACCAAAAAGTAGAGATTTCATGGAAAAAAATCCCACCGACTTTTTAAAAAAGCAGATATTTTGACTTGAGAATTTTCGATTGAAAATTAGGGTGCTTTTTCGGTGTTAAGTCAAAGTAAGGTGAATAAAGAAATATTTAAAATCAAAAACATTACAGTGTGTTTGGAACATAAAAATTTAAGTTTTCACCAAATTTCGTGAATTTGTTTTTTGTAAAAGAAAAATAAAAAACCAAAAACTTGGTTATTACAATTTTTCAAATAAAGTTTGAGATTATATGAAAAAAATGGAAATCCAAAACTTGTAGATCTTTCAGAGAAAACTTTACTCTTTAACGTTTTTCCATAGGACTTGCAGTTTTGCCGGAAATCGAGATAAACCGTTTTTTACCATTAAAAACTCCCCCCCCCCCCTCCACTTCCCGACCTCAGATCGCCCGTAAATTATATTTCCTTTAATTTTTATTATATTCTCTTCCTTTTTCAATGGGTTTCATCCTACTATTATTTTTTCACTTTAAACCATTTTCAAAGGCTTCAGCCCTGGTCAATTAAGATAATTATATCTACAGAGATAAATAAAGACAACTGAAAAAAAAGGTTTTACTTCGACTACACCTCCTCGAAATTAAACCAGGACATTGTAGGAGTTAGAGATTAAAAATGACAGTTTAATTCAGGCTACGGGAATACTGGACTGCTCCTATTTATTCATAGACGTCGACAATTTTTTCCACGTAAGTATAAACAGCAAAACCTAAGGTAATCGAATTCTTCTTCCATTTTAATTACGTAGTGTTTTATTGGCACTATTTCTTCCTTCTTTTCGACTTATTATGTGTTTTCATCTGACCAAGTAATGTCTGTAAGACGGTCCCCACGCTGCTCACCAGATCATGCAAACTGCCGCTGCCGCCGCGCCGCGCCGCTCTGTCTCCATGATCGGATCGGGTGGTTTAGCAGTTAGCTGAGGTATACCATGTCAGGTTTATCGGTCAATGTTTGATCACGCCGACCACGGGCTACATGAGTCGCTAAGGGGCGTCTTGCCCCTCCGGATTTGACTGCCTGAGAGCTAAACGCTTCTGCGCGAAGAGTCAAAAGAGCCCCCCCGACTATTTGGGGAGTTTCGCAATCGCGGTACCAGCTAGATTTACGGTAATGAAAGGATCCCCTACCCGACAGCAGGGTCCGCCTCTCAACCGGGAGACTCTAGTTCTCCTGAGTTTATTCCTGAATAACTTTGGGATTTTTAAGCGTCCAAGAACCTGGCCCTAATACCAGATGTGTATTTTATACCTATAAAACGTTTCAAAAAGAAACTCATTGTTTAAACTGATTCGCCATTTGTGGATTAAACAGCGTGCCTGCATTACCATAACATTAGTTTATTTTTACTACTATTTAAATAATAAATATCTCACTGCTAAATCATAAATAACTCACTCTAAACTTGATATGGAAATTTAATCATCGTCATAATTTATTATTTTTTCATTCTTGTTTTCTTTCTTGAATAACAACCAATGGGTGATATGCCTTTAGTTTGATCTGATCACGGACGATGCTTTTAGTCATCCGGAGGATGATGACAATTTAGCATCAGGTGGCTCATCTGCTTTTACGTGGCTATTCGCAAATTCAAAAGTGTTTTAGTTATGTATTTGTATTGCACTTACATCCGGTCATAATTTGCCTATGCGGGGCCGCGCCGGCTTGGTACGCATTGACCAGTTAGGTGACAGCAGTAGACGATTATTCGCAAATACATATTTTAATTTCTTACTCATTGTGATTTGTATTTTTATTAATATCTATTTTCTTTTCCTACATTATAATAAGAAAATCTAAATTGTAATACTTTGTCAAAATTTTAGTTTTTTATTCATCTGCAGGTAAAACAATATTTGATAATAAAATTTTCCTAAATTGTGTCATAATAATATTATTATCACTAACTCTGACCTACACCATCATACAACGAATTGAATATAGGAATCTGATAGCAAAATCTAACATATCTATGTGTTAATGATTGAGTAAGGTAACTAATTTTTTAAAAACCCAATGTTTTAATATTGTAAATATGTATAGTTATACATTAATTTCAATAAAAGATTTGTTGACTCGTTCGTTCGGGAAAGATAAAGAATACATTATTCTTTTGGAAAATAAACTTGAAAATCTCCAAAAGATACAGCGAAAAAGCTCATTCGAAATTAAAAACGTTCCAAAACTTAATGACGAAACCAAAGCATCTATGGTAAACATGGTCTGTCACTTATCTACAACGCTCAAGGTAGATATTAAGCAAAATGACATTAAGGACATCTACAGAGCCTCCAGTAAGGGCGAAAACAAGCCCATTATAGTAGAAATGTCATCTTACATTCAGAAATCTACCCTTATGCAGGCGGTCAAAAGGTACAACATACAAAATCGGAACAATAAACTAAACTCATATCACCTTGGGCTGAAGTGCAATAGTACCCCCATATTCCTCTCCGATCACCTAACTCAAAAAGGAAATAGACTTTTCTTCTTGGCAAGAGAAATGACAAAAACTCTAAAGTTCAAATTCTGCTGGACCTCGCTTGGAGAAGTACTTGTGAGAAAAGATGAGAATTCCCCAATCATTAAAATAATCAATGAAGCACAGATTAAGACTATATATGAAAGTAGCAAATGACTATTTGTATATTATTATGTAAATCATACTTATACCTTCATTAATAATTTTGTTAACTTAAAAGCCTTAACATACTTACACACTGTTTACTCTTTTACACTCATTACACTATATACATTTCACACAAAACTCATATTACATCAAATACTCATCATTCACTCAACAATCACTCACACAAAACGCTATTTTAATACCTGCCATTATTTTATTATAGTTTATAATTTATTTATTAAAGATCTGATCTCAATGCCCTCCTTAAAAATAATAACATTCAATGTCATACTTAAATCATTAAAATTACATTCTCTATACCATCCTGCTCATTCTATTCATAATAATACTGTAGGTTGCTATCTGATCATTATTTATTTAAGCTATAAACAGACTACTACAAGTCCGGCAATAGCGCGACTCTTTTTTTCTTTTTCGCATCAATATGGATAACTGGCCTCAAACTAATTCAGATATAGACAACTATCAAATAGCCCAGGCTCTTACATGCAACCCGGATGAGTGTTATACGCATGTAACTTCACTGAACCACTTTACGATTCTCACTCAAAACATAAGAAGCATTTATAAGAACATTGACGCTTTTCAGGTACTTTTACACTCCCTTAAATTTGACTGTGATGTGTTGATTATGACAGAATGCCACCTGTCGAAGTATAAATCAATACCGACTTTAAACGACAATTATAATACATACTATACAGCTAACACGATAAATCAATGTGATGGAGTGATATTATACATTAAAAAAGAACTTAAATGTGATATTATTGAGCCCCGCATTCAGAACGCCTCTTGTCTAGTAGCCTTATTCACCGAGTTAGTAATAATAAGTATTTATCGTAGCCCGTCAATCAGAAACACTGATGACTTTATATCGTCGCTTCAAACACTACTTGAAAACTATAAAAATTATAAAAATATAATAGTCATGGGTGATATTAACATAGACATAAAAACCGACTCACTAGACCCCAATTCTTCTAATTACCTCACATCACTGGCTTACTATGGCCTACTGCCAGCTCATAGAATACCTACTCGTGGTAAAACCTGCATTGATCACATAATGCTGAAAACAAATCTGGCTGCTAAATCTATTGTACTTGAGAATGCTCCTACTGACCACTCCTCTGTTATTCTAAATCTTCAATTAGAGCCTATCCGTAGCAATGTTTCTAAATTTAAAATCTCTATAAATTATATTAAAGCATTAGACGAAATTAAAGGTAAACTAAATGATATTCTAACAATGTCGGATCCAAATCAAGCTGCTGAGACTTTAGTAAACCAAATATCCACGGCTTTGAAAAACAACGAATCCACAATAAAACTTCCATCCAGAAAACGCTGTGTCCAACCGTGGATAACATCTGGAGTACTACGTTGTCTTCGTAACCGTGACAAATTGCATCTCAAAGTGAAAAAACACCCGGATAATCAAATTCTAAAAATAACCTACACACGATATAGGAATTATTGTCAAAAACTGGTACGAAATCTTAAAAACAATTACGAACGCTCGAAACTAGAGAATGCTAAAAATAACCCTAAAATGTTATGGAAAAATATTAAATCAATATGCGACATAAACAAAGACAAGAATACTAACATTAATAAATTATTAACACTTAAAACTACCCCATTGGCATCGGCTAACCACATTAATTCTCATTTTTCAAACATAGGTAGAAATCTTGTTGATAAATTAAATGCATCTTCACTTCATGTACCACTTGATACTTCCAGTAAAACACATCGCGTCCCCCTTACTTCTTTCGCTCTTTTAAATACCGACCCTACTGAAATTAACTCAATAATAAACAGTCTCTCTAACAATTCCGCTCCCGGTTGGGATAATATCTCTACCACTTTTGTTAAAATGGCTAAGCTCACTCTTATACCTATATTATGCCATGTTTATAACATTTGTTTTGATACTGGGCAGTTCCCTACAGTGTTCAAACGGGCCATAGTTACTCCTATCCACAAGGGCGGCAGTAGAGACGATGTTGACAACTACAGACCCATATCGGTTCTTACTGTGTTCTCTAAAATATTAGAGAAACTTATCAACAATCGCCTTAAAAAATACCTTTCTGACAATAAGTTATTATCAAATAATCAATTTGGGTTCAGGAATGGGGTATCGACCGAGGATGCAGTATTAGCCTTAACAGAAGAAGTAAGCAACAATCTAGATCTAGGTAATAAATGTGCTGGGGTATTCCTTGACTTAGCGAAAGCATTCGACACCGTCTCTACGCCCCGCCTTTTGGATAAATTATATGACTATGGCATAAGAGGCTTACCACATCAGCTATTATCGGATTACCTGACTAATCGCCAGCAGCAGCTTAAACTTGGTAATTACCTGAGCCAGCCAACCAGTATCACTTGCGGATTGCCTCAGGGAAGTGTTCTAGGACCTACCTTATTTTTGATTTATGTGAACGACCTGTGCGATTATAAAATTCAAAATTGCAAAATATACACATATGCCGATGACACCGCACTTATCTTTCATGCAGAAACCTGGGACGAACTAAAGCTTACTGTAGAATCAGGTATTAGGCGCGTTTTCTCCTGGCTCAATGCCAACTTATTAACACTAAATATCAATAAAACAAAATACTTACCCTTTTCAATGCGTACACCAAATCTTCCCAACAAAGATTTTAATATAAAATTACATTCTTGTTCAAGTACATTGCAAAACTCATGTTCATGTCCTTTTATAGATAGATGCAGTAATATAAAATATTTAGGCGTAGTTATCGATCAAAATCTCAATTGGAGTCAACATATTAAAACGGTTGCAGATAGAATGAGAAAATTAATGTGGGTGTTTAAAAAGCTACGGGGTATTGCAAATGAAAATGTCCTTATAACGACCTATAAAGCCCTTGTGAAATCGGTTCTTGGTTATTGTATTCCCGTATGGGGTGGAGCTGCTAAGACGTTTCTACTTACCTTGGAAAGAACTCAAAGAGCTTTACTAAAAGTAATGTTTAATAAACCAATACGCTTTCCATCGTTTACACTGCACAATACGTATAAGTTACTTACTACTCGCCAGATCTACATCCTAAGCAGTTTAATGAGAACTCATCGGACACTTCCATATCAAAATTACATAACACATAAACGTAGAACTCCCGCCGTCTGCCAATTACCGCGATGCAATTCAAAATTTAAGCAGAAACAATATTTGTTTATGTCCTCTTTCCTATACAATAGATTCAATAAAAAATTTAATATCTACCATCTAACCCGGTTTAAAATAAAACAATTAATAACAACACATTTAATAGAATTAAATTATGAGGAAACTGAAAGATCTGTATGTCTCTCTCTAATATAGCAGGTAAAATTAGCACATGCACATACGAACTCACACACACACACACATACACACACACACACATACACACACACACACACATACACACACACACACACACAAGCACACACACACACACACATTTGAAATATCAAAATGTTAATGTTTGTATTTTATTGATTAAAACTGTATACTGTCGAGGTGGATGAGCGGGGTACCTGTAACACAGGTGATGAGCCAAGTGCAGGGCCCTTGCGACTTGTGAATGTAAAGTGTTTTTATCAATAAAATATTTTGAATTTTTGAATTTTTTTTTGAATTTATGACACAATTTAGGAAAATTTTATTATCAAATATTGTTTTACCTGCAGATGAATAAAAAACTAAAATTTTGACAAAGTATTACAATTTAGATTTTCTTATTATAATGTAGGAAAAGAAAATAGATATTAATAAAAATACAAATCACAATGAGTAAGAAATTAAAATATGTATTTGCGAATAATCGTCTACTGCTGTCACCTAACTGGTCAATGCGTACCAAGCCGGCGCGGCCCCGCATAGGCAAATTATGACCGGATGTAAGTGCAATACAAATACATAACTAAAACACTTTTGAATTTGCGAATAGCCACGTAAAAGCAGATGAGCCACCTGATGCTAAATTGTCATCATCCTCCGGATGACTAAAAGCATCGTCCGTGATCAGATCAAACTAAAGGCATATCACCCATTGGTTGTTATTCAAGAAAGAAAACAAGAATGAAAAAATAATAAATTATGACGATGATTAAATTTCCATATCAAGTTTAGAGTGAGTTATTTATGATTTAGCAGTGAGATATTTATTATTTAAATAGTAGTAAAAATAAACTAATGTTATGGTAATGCAGGCACGCTGTTTAATCCACAAATGGCGAATCAGTTTAAACAATGAGTTTCTTTTTGAAACGTTTTATAGGTATAAAATACACATCTGGTATTAGGGCCAGGTTCTTGGACGCTTAAAAATCCCAAAGTTATTCAGGAATAAACTCAGGAGAACTAGAGTCTCCCGGTTGAGAGGCGGACCCTGCTGTCGGGTAGGGGATCCTTTCATTACCGTAAATCTAGCTGGTACCGCGATTGCGAAACTCCCCAAATAGTCGGGGGGGCTCTTTTGACTCTTCGCGCAGAAGCGTTTAGCTCTCAGGCAGTCAAATCCGGAGGGGCAAGACGCCCCTTAGCGACTCATGTAGCCCGTGGTCGGCGTGATCAAACATTGACCGATAAACCTGACATGGTATACCTCAGCTAACTGCTAAACCACCCGATCCGATCATGGAGACAGAGCGGCGCGGCGCGGCGGCAGCGGCAGTTTGCATGATCTGGTGAGCAGCATGGGGACCGTCTTACAGACATTACTTGGTCAGATGAAAACACATAATAAGTCGAAAAGAAGGAAGAAATAGTGCCAATAAAACACTACGTAATTAAAATGGAAGAAGAATTCGATTACCTTAGGTTTTGCTGTTTATACTTACGTGGAAAAAATTGTCGACGTCTATGAATAAATAGGAGCAGTCCAGTATTCCCGTAGCCTGAATTAAACTGTCATTTTTAATCTCTAACTCCTACAATGTCCTGGTTTAATTTCGAGGAGGTGTAGTCGAAGTAAAACCTTTTTTTTCAGTTGTCTTTATTTATCTCTGTAGATATAATTATCTTAATTGACCAGGGCTGAAGCCTTTGAAAATGGTTTAAAGTGAAAAAATAATAGTAGGATGAAACCCATTGAAAAAGGAAGAGAATATAATAAAAATTAAAGGAAATATAATTTACGGGCGATCTGAGGTCGGGAAGTGGAGGGGGGGGGGTGAGTTTTTAATGGTAAAAAACGGTTTATCTCGATTTCCGGCAAAACTGCAAGTCCTATGGAAAAACGTTAAAGAGTAAAGTTTTCTCTGAAAGATCTACAAGTTTTGGATTTCCATTTTTTTCATATAATCTCAAACTTTATTTGAAAAATTGTAATAACCAAGTTTTTGGTTTTTTATTTTTCTTTTACAAAAAACAAATTCACGAAATTTGGTGAAAACTTAAATTTTTATGTTCCAAAAACTAAAATTTTGACAAAGTATTACAATTTAGATTTTCTTATTATAATGTAGGAAAAGAAAATAGATATTAATAAAAATACAAATCACAATGAGTAAGAAATTAAAATATGTATTTGCGAATAATCGTCTACTGCTGTCACCTAACTGGTCAATGCGTACCAAGCCGGCGCGGCCCCGCATAGGCAAATTATGACCGGATGTAAGTGCAATACAAATACATAACTAAAACACTTTTGAATTTGCGAATAGCCACGTAAAAGCAGATGAGCCACCTGATGCTAAATTGTCATCATCCTCCGGATGACTAAAAGCATCGTCCGTGATCAGATCAAACTAAAGGCATATCACCCATTGGTTGTTATTCAAGAAAGAAAACAAGAATGAAAAAATAATAAATTATGACGATGATTAAATTTCCATATCAAGTTTAGAGTGAGTTATTTATGATTTAGCAGTGAGATATTTATTATTTAAATAGTAGTAAAAATAAACTAATGTTATGGTAATGCAGGCACGCTGTTTAATCCACAAATGGCGAATCAGTTTAAACAATGAGTTTCTTTTTGAAACGTTTTATAGGTATAAAATACACATCTGGTATTAGGGCCAGGTTCTTGGACGCTTAAAAATCCCAAAGTTATTCAGGAATAAACTCAGGAGAACTAGAGTCTCCCGGTTGAGAGGCGGACCCTGCTGTCGGGTAGGGGATCCTTTCATTACCGTAAATCTAGCTGGTACCGCGATTGCGAAACTCCCCAAATAGTCGGGGGGGCTCTTTTGACTCTTCGCGCAGAAGCGTTTAGCTCTCAGGCAGTCAAATCCGGAGGGGCAAGACGCCCCTTAGCGACTCATGTAGCCCGTGGTCGGCGTGATCAAACATTGACCGATAAACCTGACATGGTATACCTCAGCTAACTGCTAAACCACCCGATCCGATCATGGAGACAGAGCGGCGCGGCGCGGCGGCAGCGGCAGTTTGCATGATCTGGTGAGCAGCGTGGGGACCGTCTTACAGACATTACTTGGTCAGATGAAAACACATAATAAGTCGAAAAGAAGGAAGAAATAGTGCCAATAAAACACTACGTAATTAAAATGGAAGAAGAATTCGATTACCTTAGGTTTTGCTGTTTATACTTACGTGGAAAAAATTGTCGACGTCTATGAATAAATAGGAGCAGTCCAGTATTCCCGTAGCCTGAATTAAACTGTCATTTTTAATCTCTAACTCCTACAATGTCCTGGTTTAATTTCGAGGAGGTGTAGTCGAAGTAAAACCTTTTTTTTCAGTTGTCTTTATTTATCTCTGTAGATATAATTATCTTAATTGACCAGGGCTGAAGCCTTTGAAAATGGTTTAAAGTGAAAAAATAATAGTAGGATGAAACCCATTGAAAAAGGAAGAGAATATAATAAAAATTAAAGGAAATATAATTTACGGGCGATCTGAGGTCGGGAAGTGGAGGGGGGGGGGTGAGTTTTTAATGGTAAAAAACGGTTTATCTCGATTTCCGGCAAAACTGCAAGTCCTATGGAAAAACGTTAAAGAGTAAAGTTTTCTCTGAAAGATCTACAAGTTTTGGATTTCCATTTTTTTCATATAATCTCAAACTTTATTTGAAAAATTGTAATAACCAAGTTTTTGGTTTTTTATTTTTCTTTTACAAAAAACAAATTCACGAAATTTGGTGAAAACTTAAATTTTTATGTTCCAAACACACTGTAATGTTTTTGATTTTAAATATTTCTTTATTCACCTTACTTTGACTTAACACCGAAAAAGCACCCTAATTTTCAATCGAAAATTCTCAAGTCAAAATATCTGCTTTTTTAAAAAGTCGGTGGGATTTTTTTCCATGAAATCTCTACTTTTTGGTGGTATAAAAATACATTATTATGGTAAATGTTGTGTGGTAGCTGCTACGAAATAACAGTATATTGTATTAGGGTCTGGGCTGAGTTGGTTCTGGTTGTGTATCTTAGAGACAGACTATGTAACTCCAGAATGGGTGAGAATAACAGTTTTATTAATATTTGTTGATGGTCACGTTGACATAGCAAAACCAGTACAACATTGACCAATTCAAGATCTGATGGTGTACGTATATAAAATCCCACTAACATTTCTTAGGCGTATAATAAGATATTTTTTACTCTCGCTAAAGATGCTAAATGGATTTAGATGAAATTTGGCTCACAAATATTTCATATCCCGCATCAAATAACAGGGTGCATGTCGTTCGAGGTCGGAGATGGATCTGCTTCTTCATCAGGGCAAGGGTATAATTTAGTTTGGAAGTTGGGTTTACAGGTTATTTATTGTTTTAGAGTTTTCCTCAAAAGAAAAAACATAGCCCTTATAGGATTACTTCGTTGTCCGTCAGTCTGTCTATCTATCGACCCTATTTTCTCAGGAATGCTTGGAGGTATCTTTCCAAAAAAACTTAAACTTATTTGTATTTGGTTAATTATTGATCGCTATGTCCATGCATAGGAACGACAGTTTTACAGCGGCAATGGTAAGTTTGTTACTGAATCATTTAATATTGCTCTTATGTTCGGTTCTCTAAATTTGTACAAAACCCTCGGTGCCAAAAAAACTCGCATTTCCCGGGATGTTTTTTAATTAATTTCATTTAATTCTCAAGTCCACGCAGACGAAGTCGCGGGTATAAGCTAGTTTCAATAAAAGATTTGTTGACTCGTTCTCAGACCTACACGACGTACATTTTTTAATAATTATGGCTTCTAGTTGCCTAAACTGACATCTATTGTTGATTAGCAGAACTAATTCACACCAAAATTATAAATTAAAAAAAAATTGGTACACATTGATTTTTTTGAAGAAATAACGTATATTTCCGATACTAAACAACCTTTTATATCGCTCTATCGGGCACTTTCAGTATTTCCTGCAGATATGTGGCGTACCAAAAAGTCCTATTTATTGATATCTCGGCTTCTAAGCGTCGTATCACGATAAAACATACACCAGATTTTAAGTTAGACCACCAGTAATATAATTGTGAAAACCGCTCTCAATTTCATTCAGTGCTTTTGGCGTGATGCGGTGTCAAACATACAGACAGACAAGATTTTTAAAAATGACAGATTCATAATCTATTGGTCCTATATAGTCCCCTGATACCAAATTTTCTTAAATATCTTCAATGTACAGACATTATCGAGTTACAGTTTTATAATATATATAGATTATCATAATACAAAGCGACATCAAACATACCTTACATGTATTTTGTTGTAATACGTTTAGTGTACCTTTAGTACAGTCACCTGCAGAGAAAAGTAACCCATCTGTTTATAAATATACGAATAATACATAAATATAACATACATACATAAAGCACAGTATTTGCATAGTTATAGTATTTTCTCTATTGGCTTTAATTAACTACGCTTTCAGCAAAATTTGAGAACGGCTTAACATAAATTAAACTCAATAAAGGTTTATTTACGTTGTTATATTCGCGTCTTCGCTACCGTTCTGAAAATTTTTAGGTCTCCATTTCGGCGGAACGACATAATAAACCGGATAAACCATAAAAACGCTCATACCGGAAGGTCGCCTTGAAATTATTTTACATGTTACTATGCTAATTGAGGTACGGGTAGGGGGATATATAATAAAATGAAAAGGAATTATTATTAATTTCTTCAGCCTTTACGACCCTATTTTGAACGCTGTTGGTTGATATGTGAATTAAATTTCTCAGTTCTAGGGTTCTATGCGGAAATTAAACATTTTATTTTATGTAATCATCACCCCAATCTGCTGGTAACTTAGAAAGTAAATTTTACAAAATTTTGCTTGACGGTAGGGGTTTCTTTATAAACCTTTTTACTTCTTTTATAGTTACTTCCCTCCTTTCTAAGAATAAACCGAGAAATTTCATAGTATCAGGATAAGGGATAATTGACTTTAGAATGATTACTGTTCGCGTGAAACTGTAAAAGCCGCTAGGACCAACAGCAACTGTACATTAGAAAAGGAGAACAGTTGGTCTTACGCTTGATAAATCTTATAAAAGTGCTCTTGGACTGACTTTTAGTGTACAATATGCTTCGGAATAATACGACATACGCTGCCACCTTGTTGCAAAAGTAGCTGCAGTTGAACCTCTTGTCTTCGCGTTTTTCCTGTCTAGATGTTATCTATTTTAGGAAATAAGAATTTAAATTACATTAACTATTTAATTTCAAAATACGGGGAACTCTTATCTTATAATTTACAGGCTGTATAACTAATAGAAATGTGTATGCATTCTTCCAAAAGATTTCATCTTTGTAGAATATTAATTTATTAAGTAGCGAATTCTGTTAGAGCGGCGGGATATGATCTAAAATAATTATAAAAGTTGGTTAACATTTTTCATCGTACAGAATACAATTTATATTACTGGTGACCTCATTTAATTTGAGGTTCATGGTTATTCTGTGACATAACGCACCCTTAAGACGAGGAAATTATTACTGGGTAGGCGTTATAAAGACGTATTGGGACCAATAACTCCGGAATGTAACGGGTTTGTCTGTAAATTACCATAACTATTAAAATCCCGGCCGACGTGAAAAGACATGTAGGGAGGCAGTTATGGCGGAATTCAAAAAGAAAAGTAACTTATTTACATTGTACTGTGACAGAGTTTGGATATGAATGTTAGGGTGAGTGAGTTTGGGTATGTTAGTTTGGGAGTGTGAGTTTGGGTGAGTGTTGAATTTTATATTTTTGAAGTGAAAACTTCTTTAGTACGGGGGTGACTTGAAATTTTATGAAACGAAACTGTCCAGTGGAGACTAGAGTTGAGTGGAGACTAGAGTTTACATTCGTCTCATTATCTTGAAAACGAAAAATTTTGAAGGTATCACTTCTACCACGTGTGAATTGCACACATTTTAATTTATTTTATTCTTTGTTAATTCTACCATGATTTAAATTGGTATAAACAAGATTTGGTTGGGATAAAAAGGTAAAGGGTATTTAATATGGCTCACACATCATAATGAGGCTAGGCTATCCATCGCAATTCATAGTTCAAACGAACCTGAAACGAACCATTGTTTAAACTTCACATCTCTAACTTTTAAGATAATAAACATTTGTAAAATCGATATTAATTTTGTTAAAATCAATTCAATTATTTAATATTATAGCATGGAGTGCTCATCGATTTTGGAAATAACTTTTGTCTAGTAGTTTATAAGCTAGGACTGTATACTAAAATTAATATAAATAAAAAATCTATTTTCCTTACTTAAAGTTTCTAAAATCGCCTGTAAACAGCCCATACCTTACTAATATTATTAGTTGAGGGGGTGCGTGGAGCAAATGGTGACGTCGAGCTAGCAGGCTAGGTGAATAACTGTCTCGATAGGGATCTAGACTTGCTAATATTTATTCGAAACTGAAATAGAGAATTTGTACAATTCTACTTTGATATAAATAATGGATATTTTTTTCATTTATAATCATAAAGTAAATTTTGACGACGTAAATAGTGCTCTTTCGCATGTGTCGCGTTGGTTCACTATCAATAATTTGCTTTTAAATGCAAAAAAAACTAAATGTATAGAGTTTGTACTACCTAATGTTAAAAAAGTTAACAAATCTCTCAGACTGAATAATGAAATATTGCACATGGAGGAATCCACGGTCTTTTTAGGGGTGACCTTAGATAGTAAACTTCAGTGGAGCCCACATATAACAAATCTCGCGACTAAACTCGGTAGGGCTGCTTATGCTGTTAGGAAAATAAGGCAGTTTACTGACGTCGAAACTGCTAGGATGGTTTATTTTGCATATTTTCACAGTATTATGTCATATGCCATCTTGCTGTGGGGCAAAGCAGCCAGTATAGAACAAATTTTCATACCACAAAAAAGAGCTATTAGGGCTATTTATAAACTTAGATCTCGTGAAACTTTGCGTGACAAGTTCAAAGAAATAGGTATACTTACAGGTATAGGCTAATAGGTATACTTACTCCATGTGCCTCACAATATATCTATAGTAACGTGGTTTTTATACGGAATAATATAAGCGCGTATAAACAAAATTTTGATATCACTAATCGCCAAACAAGAAAAATGCACCAGTTAGTAACGCCATCTTACCGTCTTTCTAAAGTGAAGCGATCTTTTATGGGCCGTGGTGTACAGTTCTATAATAAAATCCCAAAGTTAATACGTGATTTGCCAGTGGAATTATTTAAGAAACATGTAAAATCTCAACTTTTAGGCAAAGGCTACTATACTGTAGATGAGTACATAAATGACAAAGACGCATGGAAATGACCAGATCTGCAACCAGTTCCGTACAGGCTAGTGATACTTCTTTGTAAGAAATATACCAATGTATTTTATTTTTAAAAGATGTGCTGAGGAGTTTCTTTCGGCTTTTCTTCTCCTCCATGACAAAGCACCTTTCCGAAAAGCTGGTAAATTAAAAAAATGACGTGCATAAGTGTATCAATGATACCTACATGAATAAATGATTTTGAATTTGAATTTGAATTTGAATTTGAATTTCACATGAATTCTGTTTTCTGTCACGATCCTCGTTTGAGATGTTGAACACAACCATATCATTAATATAATCACACTTAACGCGATCTTTATAGCGGTTCATTGATTTTGTGGAGTATACCTTTGGGTATGCAACCTTGCCTTGTTATGCCAAGACCAAGCCGACATTGTTTCATTCGGTACAAGTGCCCAAGGCACCTAAACCATCTCTTTTTAAGGATGGCTTTGATGCTAGGGAGTTTGAGCTTATCCAAGAACAACTTAACTAATTGATGTCTGAACAATATACACTAATTTCTAGGGCATAGGTTGCGCCAAGTGAGAAAAGGGTGGTAGGTAGTACCTGCAGAGAAAAGTAACCCATCTGTTTACAACGCAACAGGCAACGGAAACGTTGCTGTTCGTATATTTACAAACATGTTACTTTTCTCCGCAGGTGACTGTACATTCAGACATAAGTCGTAAAATTTGTTTTTACATAAAAAGACGCATCCATCTGATTCTTCGGCTTGTTTGTTTAAAATTTTAATAATGCAGTGACTGCTGTGATAACTTCTTTATGTGACGCCGATCGGTAGTTCGCGTGCTTCACAGGGCACGTAAACTTCATGACCGCGGCGTAAAAACTTAACTACGTCTAGACGTATTGTGACGTCATGAACGTTATGCACTGAGGCTTTAATATACGCCGGATCTATTTAAATTGTATCCTACCAAAAACATTTCATGTGAATTGGGTTGTCAATACTAACAAGCTCTGTGACAAAGTTCACTCATGGTGAGCTCAACCTTCTAACTCTTAATCGCTTGACTGTATAAGCCTTAACTTTTTTGGATATTTTTTTAATGTTGTTTTTTTTAATATTGTTTTTTTGAATATTGTTTTTGTTGAATATTGTTTTGAATTCCTTTTGATTATTTTTGAAAATTTTTGAATTTTTTTTGAATTCCTTTTATGATTTTTTTTAATTTTGTTCTTTTATTGTTTTTTTTAATGGTTTTTAATTTTTTTTTTGATACCAAAGAAGTATAACTTCTCACGCGCGTACATAACGTTTATGTTTTTAAAGGCCGCTAGCTAGGGCCAACAGCAACTATCAATTGAAAAAAAATGTTTTTCAAAATAAATTACCTTTTATGTACAGATAGCTATCGGTTTCAATTATATCTATAGAAGAAGTGTTTAGTAAATAACTTAAAACCTTACTGTAAATAACTTATTTTCTCACCAACTATCGGTAACAAAGCCCGGTTCACTATGTAACTCTCAGTTTTATCGACAGCCAGTAATCGGGGAATTGGAAAGCCGGAGCCGTAAGTTTGCCTATCAGCGAATTTTATTAGAAATCGCCGATGGAAATTGCTAGTCCGTGCTTTTAAAACGTTTTCGTGGTGGTAATGCCTTTTAATGGATTTCAGCTAGTTTCAGGAAACATGTTTACTTAAAAAACTATTATTTCATTTCTTTATATTTTTTGATGATTCATTAAATAGATAATAATAAAACATTTAAGTTCGAAAGATCTCCATAAAAAGTAAAAATTATAGATTTGTTATTCGATAATTACTCCTTCTAATAATCCCGATAGTAAAGTGGTAGCGAAACTTTTTTTTTTAGGGTTCCGTAGCCAAATGGCAAAAAACGGAACCCTTATAGATTCGTCATGTCTGTCTGTCTGTCTGTCTGTCCGTCCGTATGTCACAGCCACTTTTTTCCGAAACTATAGGAACTATACTGTTGAAACTTGGTAAGTAGATGTATTCTGTGAACCGCATTAAGATTTTCACACAAAAATAGAAAAAGTCAATAAATTTTGGGGGTTCCCCATACTTAGAACTGAAACTCAAAAATTTTTTTTTCATCAAACCCATACGTGTGTGGTATCTATGAATAGGTCTTCAAAAATGATATTGAGGTTTCTAATATCATTTTTTTCTAAACTGAATAGTTTGCGCGAGAGACCCTTCCAAAGTGGTAAAATGTGTGTCCCCCCGTAACTTCTAAAATAAGAGAATGATAAAACTAAAAAAAATATATGATGTACATTACCATGCAAACTTCCAACAAAAATTGGTTTGAACGAGATCTAGTAAGTAGTTTTTTTTAATACGTCATAAATCGTAAACCGCAATTTACCTCGATCAAAGTTACAACGAACTTCAAGAACTTTTATATTATGTTACTTGCTGCTACGGAACCCTTCATGGGCGAGTCCGACTCGCACTTGGCCGCTTTTTTTATACCAAATAAGTCAGTGCTTGACCACAAAACCACCTGATGTCATAAAGTTAAAAAATAACGTGTGTATTGCATCTCATGACATGGTTTCTCATTTTGATGAGGTTAATAAGAAATGACAATTCAGTTTCAGTAACACTTCGTATGTAAGGCTAAAATAGCTCTACAGAACTGAAGAGTACCTACATCACGCCTGGTTGATTATTTATTTATTTATTAAGCCTTTATACAATAAAGTTTATTGTAACCTAAATATAGGCTTACAAAGGGTGGACTTAATGCCTATTGGCATTATCTACCAGTCAACCCAGGGTGATGATGGTGAGAGCATGTGGCAGTGGATTATCTATAAATAAAGCATAAAACACTAAAATACTTCTTCATCAGATGATATTAAAGCATGCCAGCATCTGCTTTTTGAAGTTTCCTTCTGGTATATCTGTAGTTCTATTTCACCGCCTCTCCGAGTACTACTTCTGAATCCAGTGAATTCTTCTTATCCTTTTCATCAATCCATTTAGACAAAAGACGTTTAATGCTAATCTTACCAAGACTTTGTCAGCATTCGAGGATTTTTCTTCATTCTGGTTTATGAAATTCTCAGTATTACACTTATTATAAGTACTATTATTTCTTCTGTGGTGTAACTGCTAATAAAGGCAAAGAAGCCCAGATTAGTTTTACAAATCTAATAAAGACCATGACGAATGCTAACTATCCTGTCAATGTATTTCAAAGTCTAAAACAAAATCACAAAAGCCTT
Organism: Thymelicus sylvestris; assembly: GCA_911387775.1. NCBI lineage: Eukaryota > Metazoa > Arthropoda > Insecta > Lepidoptera > Hesperiidae > Thymelicus > Thymelicus sylvestris. Next base: position 1,269,401 of record OU426893.1, read on the forward strand.
TTTCGGTATGTCATCTGGGGGCTTACCATGAACTCTTAAAACAGGTCAATATTAGCCGATAATTGGCCTGTCCTGCTATATCCTACCATGATCTGGCTAAAACACAGGGCAATCAGCGACCACGTCACCATAACAGGACAGCGGTCACGTGACTTCAAAAATGATCTTCTGCCCTGCAATTCGTGTACCATGACGCGATTGTTGACGTATTGACATCAGAAAGTGGCATATGTTAACGTCAAAATATTACAGCTCACCGAAAGTAACATTTATTGTCCTGTTTCGGCTATTTCGTTGATGATGATGAAACACGACGGGATGCAGCCATGGCGAATTTCAAATACACCATCATCACAAAATAAATACATTTCATTTGTTTGGAAAATTTTGAAAACATTCATTGTACTTATGCTTTTTAAATTATCGCTCCTAACCCCGGTCACTCACATGCGCGCAAATGTTTGACATTTTTACGAATGTTTGCACATAATATGTGAAGGGTGGTCAGGCAAATGGGTTCGCATATGAGTATACAATACAAGCCCATTTCCGCTTCCTCCTACACTTTTTTCACGAATGTTCCATCTTGCTGTTGTTATTATGTTGTTGTCATTAAAATCCATTTTCAATACAGAAAATAAATGGTAGTACGATTAGACGCCATGAACCACGAAAAATTAAGAGATACATCAACTTTTTAGTCGTGTGCGCAACTGGTCGCACGAATGTGTGGGAGACTACACGAAGGTTCGAGGTTCGCGCGCTTTCATGTGCGACAAAAAACCGACACAGCTTGGAAAACCCCGAATGCCTCGAAAACTTCGCATAATCATTCGCGAATGTCGTCCCACACTTGTGGGTTCGCGTATTCGCGCGAATGTGAGTGACCGGCATTATACAATAAATCACACATTTTAATAGACATTTAGACATGTCACTGTGTCAAGTGGTGTAAGATTACGTTCAAAAATTTAAGCATCACTTAGCGATAATTTTTTTGGTAATTTTAGAGAACGAAAGGTTAATAAATCACAACACTTAAGTATTTATAACAAATCTCAAATTCTTCAATTGAGATTGCTATTTTAAACTTTTAAAAACATCAATATTACGCATTCTTTTGAAAACCGGTAAACCGATAAAACGCTCTATTTCAGAACATAATTAGTACAAATCAAGTACCTTGCATGTCATAGACTAAGATGCAGGACAGAAGTAGAGGCATTGCAGGTCATCGGTAAACGTTCATGGTACAAAATACACTCCTGTCAGGTTTTAGCTACAAGCTGACCTGTCCTGAACATGACACATTTTATTAGAGTTCATGGTAAGGCACCTGTATATACCTATATTTTATTCAATCGGTTATAGTCTCAGGTAATGTAGCTTTTGCGAACCACCGCTAGAATTCTGCTGGTTTGGTGAAAAAATACAAGATTTGGGTTTACCATGAATCAATAGCGGCTGTCTAAAGGTGGGTTCACACTGATTATTAAAACGCACGTGTAATGAGAAGTTTTTTGCGTTGATTGTAAGGTATTTCGTTTTTAATTATTATATTTAATAGCTGGGTTCCGTTGAAGACTCGTTTTATGAAATGAAAACCACAAAAATATAAACTCATCCTCATCATCATATAAACCATCCCATCATAATCCCAGAGGAACATACAATCATCAGGGGAAACACAAACATCCAAACATGTTTACAAATCACATTTAAAATGTTAGTTGCATAGGATAGTATTGGGCACTTAAAGCCGTTGGTCTCGGCTGTTATCATAAGATAACAGCCGGGTTGGCTACTAACCCCTCCACCAATCCGCACTGGAGCAGCGTGGTGGAGTATTATCTAGGCCTTCTCAAGAGGAGAGGCCCGTGCCTGATTAGTGGGCCATTAATGGGTAGAAGCCAGGATAGTATTATAAGCCGTCACGATTCATGAAACTGGCAAGAAATAACGGCATTATCGGCATAAAATATATCGGCATACATTATTATTTATAGAAAATGAATTGAATGACTTCCCCGAATTCGATTTGTTTAACACGTCACATGCAAGAATAAGGAACAAATTGTCTTCCAACTGGTTTAGCGCGAAATCGATAATATCCTCATAGTTGACGTACATTTATTTAGTGATTTTTTTTTTAATTTTTTAATTAATTAATTTATTTTTATTTTGTGTTAATAATGCATTTGAGCTTTAGTTTCAATATGCGAAAGCAAGTAAATGTGTACAGATTTTTAAGTATGTTATTTGTAAGTAGTTAAGTATCACTGTATGCTTTACGAATAAAATAAATAAATAAATACGTATCGTTAGCGAAGTTAGGGTACGTATACAGTGTAGAATGAGCTTTAGTGTGTTTTACGAGCTAAATGTAGCTGAAAGGTCTCCTTTGTACCCCTGCACACACTTCATGTGTCGCTACCCGCCCTTATTAGGTACGGGAAATACTTATATTACTTAAATACGAAAAGATACCAGTTTCATATTATGTAATCTTTTTACTTCAAGGTTAGCTTCAGTCAAGTTAGCAAATTATATTGTACACGAAAAAAAATTGTGTCAAAAGTATTTGTAGATGATGGTAACAATAATAATATATTCAGAGATAATATAAATATTTATAGTTAAAAGATAACTAAGCAAAATAGCCGAGAATAAGCAGAAGTTACCATGAGGTGGTTTTGTGGTGAAGCATAAAAAAAGTAAAAAATAGGGAAAAAAGAATAAAGAGTTCCCCGATTATTTTTGGTAATGGTAGCCAAACAGAAATCGGGACGCGTCGCCTGCCAAGAAAAAAATTAAGATAAATATTATAAGGTTATTGTGACCCATAACATTATCAAAGGTTTATGAATTCTGCAAATCCTTTGGTAAGGTTGATGGAATGTTACCTGAGCCTTTGCGTCTAAGTTGGCCCTTTCAACTAAAATCATAAAACTATATCCCACAATTTTTGCGATAAAAAGTAACAATTTGATGAATTTATTGTGTAACAAAGGAGAATACTGTAGTGTATGTCATAACAACATGCATAGTACACAATACAAATATACATTACGGTGGCTTCAACTCGTAAGCGGCCCACTACTGGGCACGGGTCTCTCCTCTTGAGGAGGCCTAGAGTTTCCACCACCCTGCTCCAGTGTGGATTGGTCTCTACCAATACCAGAAGGGTTAGTGGGCAGCCCAGCCTAACTGTTGAAAGTTTTCATGCCAACCGAAGGCTTCCAACGGCAATTCTCAATGATTTTTTTCTCTATTAGTCACCTCCCTCTTATTATTGACCTTTCGGTTTTCGGCCTGTGACAGAAAAATACATTTTCCCGGGACGTCGTTTTTTGTGATATGTCATTTTGTGTGTCCCAACCGCGGTATAGGAAATCATAGAATGGGAGTAATTGAATACTTTTGATATTAATATGAGCAAGACAGGCGCGACATGGTTTCAAGGTGTCCATAGTATGCTGAAGCTAATGCGCCCGCCAACTTCCTGGAGGCTGCGTCACGGGATTTTTGGCAGTGATTCATGATGTGTTTTGGCTATGAAACAACTAGGGGTCTTACACGCGGACGACTGAATGTCATGGACAACTAGACAGCACCATCTTTTTTACTGTTCCTAAACTTGTGGCAGCATTGATTTTAGATTTTGAATGTCACAGAATTTACCTGTACAGTGGATTTTTTAAGTTACGAAAACGTCATAAGAAGCGTGTTTGTGAAGACCAATTTGGATAGGAAAATATTGAATTACTCATACCCATAAACTTTGCTCTTGATTAGGAAGGTCTAGGGCGTATTATTACATAATGCTAGTTTGCTGGTCCCTTGCTAAGAGCATTCATTAGCGATCAACATGCATGTTAAAATATGTAAACAGGGATCAACTGTATGTTGTTTATCTTGCTAAAAAAATACGATCAATGATCATACATTAACAAGTTGCGTATGTCGTATTTGTATCGACTGCCTTATTTAAGAAGCCTGACTGACTAATGGATTTGCTAGTGGTGTTTTAACATTAACGTGAATACCGGGTACAACTTGACTCACCAATTTTCTTATTTTTCTTTTGGCTACATTCCCGTTGGGCCCGATAAGTTTCCGACATATGTTCAGAAAGTATTAAGAAGCTACGTTGTCATGTTAAAAGTGTTATAATATATGCATTCGTCTTCTGATTAATTTTCTTTAAGTTCCTTGGAAGTGACTGAATGATCCTGATCCACAAGATTTAAGTGAATAATTTCAAGATACTACTCATATTATTATCAACTTTGCTCTACCTCGTTTTGAACCAGACCCTCCTAGAACAAAACCTGTCTATATCGTCATGGTATTTCAAAACGATTTATGCGTATAGCACGCACTTTGCCCGACAGATTGCAGAAGAGAAAACTAGAAAATCCCAATTTAATAATACTATGCTACTATGATACTATTATTTAAATAAGTTTCTATCTTATTTTTGTTATAACATAAGTTAATTAATAATCCTTATTAAATAATATCCTTTTGTCCACTTTAGACGATCCTCGCCAACGGAGCATAGATTCCATTTCACGCTAAACTAAACTCAGTCAATTGGCAGAACTGTATTAACACTAGAAAGACTGAAATTTCGGCTTACCACGAAAGACGGCTAGGGGTCTTTTGACCCCAATACTATTGGCCATGGTATATGCTTTATTTTTTGACAAATATCAATAATTTTAAATAAATACCTTTATTTATTTGTTATTACTTTATTTATTTTTCATTACTTACTTGAAATACCACAAGTACAATTACAATAACTACAAAACAATGTTTTTGACTGAATACAAATTCCACATAACGGTTTTTCATAAGTTTCAAATTCTTTATTTGTTTTATTTTTGCAGTGTGGTCAGTTGAAATGTCTTCTTTTTTTTGGTTCTGCTGTCATTGGAGATTGCAGCAAAATTTGCTGCTGTAAGGGTGTATCAGCGGTAGAATTTTCTGAATAATTACAAAGTTCAGGTGCCAACTGTAAAATAAAATCCCTTCTACGTACTTTTTATTCAGCTTCTTGATACATCACGGATTGTAAAAAAAAACCTTTACAAGCCATTTTCTAGAACTAGAACATTACTTGAACATTTGACATTGGACAAATTCAGATTTTTCACGTAGGGAGGAATGTCACTTCTACTTCTTCATTTATAGTTCCGACTGAAGTCGTTCGTTTTGAAACTAAGTTTTATGCTAGCGATACAGATGTAAAAAATAATCAGTAGTAACATTTATACCTTTATTCACATATGGTTGCATCAGTTTGTTCGTCAATTGTTATGGTTTCGTCTGCCTTCTTCGGCCTATAGCAAGTTACGAGTTGTCAATATAAATGTTCCATACTTACGAAATAAATTTATATTTGTCTATTGCAAGTCCCGATAATCTTTCTGGTCACAAATCAAAGCGTATATACTTTATAATACTTTTGAAACGATCTCTGGATATTGTTTTTGAATAGTAAGTTGTTCCCCAAATTTTTCTCCACAACTCTTGTACAGAAGTAGTTTTTGCTCCAAAAGCACCCCTGTTATTCAAAATATAACAAAATAGGCAAGGCAAAGGCCAACTCAATACCACTTACTTATAATATAAACAAGATACGTCGATTTACCGACAGTACAAACAATAACGCTGCTTATGGGTCATACGACCCCAGCTCGTCTTTATAGGTAAATGTTTGTTTATTTTCACTCCCACAACTCCTATTCTGTTTATACGTTGCAATATGTGAACTAGTACTATTTTATTAAAAGTCAAGAAATATCAAGTCAATATTTGAAAAAAACACCAGAATAATCGGCAACGAAATTTTAAAATGGGTCATTTGACCCCGTCCGTCTTTCTAGTGTTAAAATAAACACCGAAAGCGATCCAGCTAATCATTTTTTAAATTAGAATGTTATTTACGCTATAAAACGCTTGTAAGTATAATAAAGAAAGTGATTCATCACGCCGCCTCGTCCGCCATCAGCCACGGATGTGCTATTTGCATTTTATTAAAATCACAATTTCATTTTTGAGCTACGTCGGCAGTTCCTACAGCGTGCCTCGTCTTGCTTATTTTGGTGATGTTTTGTAACGTGGCTTAGAATTTGTCTTAAAAATTTTAGACTACACACAAAATATACATCTAAAAGATGCTTTAATAGGTTGACTAGCTTAACTGTGTTTACCAGGATTATTAGGTTTACTACGTTCAATACGTTAGTATTACTCTACTTTGCAACAATCCGCGGTTAACATGTATGATGGTATATACTTTAAGACATGCGTGGCGAATCCCTCCCTCCCACGACGGAAACATACACTACAATAATTAAAAGTATATACCTACCAACATAATGTACATACCAGTACCAATACGTGTTTCGCCCCATAACGGAGCATCATCAGGGTAAGTTGACTCTACGATGGTTAGTCGCAAAGTTTACTAGGTTCACTAGATTGGCTCACATTTAACGATCCAGTCCTTAAAATATTATACAGATATTTAATTTAAAAGCTTAGTCAAACCGAATAGTCATTGGAATATTTACGAAATAGCTACAGGGGACTTTAAACGATTGAATCACGGATTTTATTAAATTCACTCGTATCTCTTTGACCATATCGCACCTTTGGTGGAACAAGGGCTTAACTGCACCTTTGTAATTTTACAGGAGAGCCATTTCAAAGTTTTTTTTTTTGCATTCCGAGTCGTATTATTCGTCTTTTTATTGCTTCAAAGTGTTTGTTCTTTGCATGAGATACGACCCATTTATTTGTGAATATGGCCATGTACTTTGCAGGTGTAAAATATTTTTTTGTTTAATTTTTGTCATTTTACGATTTTTTGTAAGATGTGCCCTTGTTCCACCAAAGGTGCGATATGTACAGCTACAGCACACAGGCTGCGTGAAAGGACTCATTCGAATAGTTTTATTTCAGCGTGTGGTTCGGGGAAATAAATAATACAATCATTCGTTTCTGTCTCACACAACTGTGATAGGTTTCAATCATTTTGTGTTAATAGCCGAATAAACGAGTAGATGGGTTATTTACTTAATTTCTTATAGCCAAAATGGTGATTGTATGTATGTCTTTGTGTTGTTATTAATCACTAAAACTCCTTACCTGTTCTCCTCCTTCGTCTAGAGATAAATCTGAAGAAAAAATACAATTGAAAATTTCTTAAACCAATCCTTACATACAATAATGACCGTATACATCATGATAATTCCGGAAACTCTAGCCACGTGCCCTCCGAAGCACGAAAGAGCTTATAAAAATTTAGTAGGCGGTCATCTAGCTACAGGTATTGATTTGATTGCCTTAAATCGATTGTATAGGAATAATCACAAACTGTAGAATTAGATGGATATTGATAAATTTAATGATTATTTCTGAAATAAATATTATTCAACAAATAGTTCATCATAATCACAAGTAATAATTACCGGCAATTGGTTCGATTAGAAATGTAATTAGTATGAATTTATTGAGCTTAATGGGGGGTGATCAGCATTAGGTAGGGAATTACTCACGGGTGAGCGAGGTTGGTAAGTTAGAAGCGGAAGCGAGTGGGCTCTTAATAATTGTTTCTATGAGTAATTTTGCAACTGTATGTGTAACCAACTTCAAAAAAGTGGAGGTATTCAATTGGACTGTATTTTTTATGTTTGTTACCTCAGAACTTTCGACTGGGTGAACCGATTTTGATGATTCTTTTTTTAATCGAAAGCTGGTGTTTGTCATGTAGGCCCACTTAAATTTGAGCGAGATTCCATGAGTAGCTTTTGAGTTATCCCTTATTTTGAATTCGGTTACTTTTTGTCAAGAATTATTTATATAAAACAAAAATCCTAAAGTAATGATCCGCTTATGACTAGTGCCAACCCATAAAGGTTAATATACCAAACATTCCGGCTCACTGGAAGTTAGTAAGTCGATAGTTGGAGGAACAATTTCCAAATCTTACAAACACAAGAACTTATGGTTTTCATTAATTATTGCAGAATCTTAAAACTTAGTTCTAAGATTCTCTTTATATAGTTTACACATATGTACATACGTACTCGTATATTATGTGACACACTAGCTTCTGCTTGCGTTTTGGTGGACTTCAGAATTGGGTCCAGAGAAATGAAAAATATGTGATCTATACTAATATTATAAAGAGGAAAGCTTTGTATTTTTATATTTTTGTATTTTTGTATTTTTGTATGTTTGCAACGAATAAACTCAAAAACTACTGAACCGATTTTCAAAATTCTTTCACCATTAGAATGCTACATTATTCATGAGTAACATAGGCTATATTAATACTAGAAAAAATTAGGGATCCTTGCTAAAACATCAGTAACGTGAACCAAAGTGTGAAAAAATTTGCTTAAAAATTTCTTTCATCGCATACGCTGCGGAAACTATTGATGATAGAACAAAAAAATGTTCTACAATATTGTAGAAAATATCAATATCTACAAAAAACCTTGCAATACTATATGTCCAACTATTGTCGTTATGTCACTATAACCACTTTTTACACTTTAAAAGTTAATAAAAAAGATGACCAAAATCAGATCATGAAAACCATACCTTCGTATTAATCCTTATCCAAATAAATCATTTCATATTCAAAACTGTTTCAATACCTATAGATAACTTTTTGAATTACTCAAATCGGACATTCCATTCGGAAGATATTACGTAGTAAAGAAACTACGTGACAACGTGATTGTACGAGTAGTACAATCATCACCGGCCCCGCGGCCGGACAGCTCGCGCATGTTCCGCGGATCCCGATTATGTAACACGGGGAGGGGAGGGGAGGGGAGTGGAGTGGGAGCGGGAGCGGGAGCGGGAGCGGGAGCGGGAGCGGGAGCTTGAGCGGGAGCGGGAGCGGGAGCGGGAGCGGGAGCGGGAGCAGGAGCGGGAGCGGGAGCGGGAGAGGGAGAGGAAGAGAGAGAGGGAGAGGGAGAGGGGGAGGAGGAGGGGGATGGGGAAGGGGGAGGGAAAGGGGGAGAGGGAGAGTGAGAGGGAGGACACGGAAATAAGAACGGCTGTACCGATTTTAATGATCTCTGATTTGTTACATTCTTAGGCGATACGAAGTTCGCCGGGTCAGCTAGTCATTAAATAATCATGGAATAAGATAGTACAATAAATAAATAGTACTAGTCAAAACTAATAATAGTAATAAATTGCTTAAGTTTTAACAGATTTAATAATAATGTATTCTTGTCCGGCAGAAATACCTCAATATCCTGTGACATGTAGATCATATTTTTACGATAGAAAATTGATGGCCAGACCCAGGTGTCATTACAATACAGGTGTGCACTACACACTGTAAGTATAATACTACCACTAAATATGGATTCATAGTCTTTAGACAATTTCGAAAGCATTGTGGAAAAGTCTTGAGCATTTTTTCCATTTTCCTTTCTTCTAAGCGATAGTGATCTTCTAATTTAAGTGTTAGCGATAGTTTAAAATAGATGTAGGTAATTGAACCCAGTCTCTCTCGAGATTGATTATGGAACAGCTACTGCATTTAACAGAAACAGAATTACAATATCCCATACTTGGGCCGGATACCGCGGATAATGTTAAGTGAAACTTTAATGTAATAAGAATTTAATTTAACATCCCCGAGATGAAATCCGAGGAACTTACGGAGCACGGAGCATAGACAAAGAACCTCACTCGAAACCACTCGCCAGGTATTATTTATGATCTGTGTTATTTTCAGAACGTGTCACAAACGAAGCTGCATGTGCTATTTTATTGTTTACTTATTCACACGCTACAGGGAATAAATAATAAACAGTGAGTATTGTAAGTAATGATTTAATAGGTATTGGGTTTATTGTTACCTCAGACTTACCTATAATATTTAAATTTGAGGGTATTTAGATAATACCGTCAAATTATTGTTGAAATCTTTTACAAAATATATACCTAATACTTTCTTAGTAACATGAGCTTAGCGTGATTAAAAATTAATTACGGATCTGAACGAAGCAAAGCTTGAGCGGTAACTAGTAGATTATAAAATAGTTTTCTCGTCTATAATACCTGAAGTGCTTGGGTCTTATCTAGAATAAGCGATCTCCAACGCCTCTGTAGTGGCTGCAATTACAGCAAAAGGTGTTCAATCTTAATCGCGCGCCGTATGCATCATCGATCCACTTCGGATAAGGCTTTCTGAAGCCTTTGTTTTAAGTGGGGAGATCGATCACGTGTGCAAGGCGTTTGGATAATTTAAGGCTTCTTGTACTAATGGTATTTTATGGAAGAAGTTTGTGGTCTGTGATAGTTAAACTAAGATAGCGAGTTTTGCTGTCCATTGTGGGTAAAATAAAATCAAAATGTCAAGACGCTGGTTATTTTTAGTTGCAGATTTTACTGAAGAGTGAGAATAACACGAGCTTAAATTTCTTATTATAATTCCTACTCCAGCAAAACGCTCTGGCTTAGAACAGGTATAGCATCATGGTTGTATGGACTTTAACACTTAGGATAAGAAAAAAAAACGCTTAATTTGACCCCAGAATCTTTAAATGGTAAATCTTTCGAACCGCAATACTATTAGCTAAATACTATTCACATTGGCTATAACTTTAAACAATAAAAAACCCCGAAACACTCAAACAAGTTAACAATTGGCACCGCTATGAGCAAGCGATAACATAGGGGAATGCCAAAACGTAACGGAATGGAGGCAATCGTCCATGGCAATGCACTTAAGAACTTTTTGTTTCACATAAACACGATATAGTAACGCAGGTTGAATTTAGTTAGGCTTGCCAACAAGTTCCGGTATAAATCGTGCCACGCGAGTGTTCTGGCTAGATACGGGGAATTTTGGCAACGGTCCTCAATAAGAACTGAAAACCACTGGCTACGGGTGAACGCTGAGTATGGATGACAATAGAGGGTGTCCATGATTTTATTACGCCTATACAATTTTAGACTTTAGGCCAAACCTTACTGGCACAAATTGTAAAAAAGAAAAAACAAGTTTTTAGAACAACAACCTCTTGATTTGGTTTGGTATAAAGTGACGCTCCAAAGCGGCCAAAAACCATCTAATTAAAAAATGTATGTTATTCGCACTTCAAGTATTTTAAAGAAAAAATATTTTAAGGTAAGTCATGTAAAATACTTAAAAAACAAAAAAGTTTTAATAATAAGTTTTCCTGAATTGGAATGGAAAGGGGAAAATCCAAATACTTAGCATAATGCTCAAAGTAACAAGAATTTTATCTCAGTGTATTATACGCTTATACAAGTGTCTTATACGAGTGTACTGCAACTCACTTTAATTATACACACGTAGATAGCACGCCATAATCTGCACAACCATACTGTAATTTAATTTGCATGCTGGCTTAAGGTGTTGCTGCAACATGTACGTCAACTTGAACATTAGACTTAACTTTGTAAGCTCAAAGAAAATTAGAATTTATACGTGAAGAAAGGAGATTTAGCAGTGATTAGCGGAGAAGTATAATGCAAGCAGGAATGTACTACTGATTCACATCGTGATCGTTTATTCTTCATATTTTTGGAAATGTCTGGTTTCATTGTGATTTTTATTTAAACTGAATATATTTATAACATTTACGCATATGTTGACATTTACAATATGCAAATCGATTATATTGGTGACCGTGACGTGATTTGACTCCAGATTAAAGGTTGCGTGTTCAAATCTCGTCACCAGTGTCAATAGAACAGAACTGGTGTAGTGACTGAAGTGATAATTGAAATACAGTTTTAACTTCACTTTAATAGCGCAAGTGATCGAGTCGTGTCAGTGCGCAAGCGTCACTTGATCATATACATGGAAAGACAAAATAATTAAATACGTATATGTGTAGCAAGCACGATTAACATGATACCCAACTACTGGCAACCAATATTAAAAATACTTGTATGACAATTTGTCGAGCTTTTTCCTTATACCAGCTTTAGTCTGCTATTTAACACCAACAATTTGCAGTGTCTCTAATACATCCGTGCTCCTATGTCGGGCCACTTGAAACAATGTCGCTTGAAGCGCTGGTCGCGGTTGCAGTGCGGGCAGCGCGGCGAATCTGATTCAGTTAACTCAATCCGGATCGGTCTTACTGCATAATCTTGGGATCGGGGTATAAACTACCTAAGGCACTTCCAAACAATGTTATCGCATATACTGCTCGCTTCTTCCTTACTGCTGATGGGTGCTGAAGTGATTTTAGGTGGTTCGAATAAATAGTGATATAGTGATCCATTGCAGGATATTATATTCTTTTTTCTTCCTTTATAATCGAGGAGTACTACTAAGTACTTAATGAGTAATTGTCAGATGTTTTGTCAAATTTTTGATAGTTCGGTTGGCAACAACGATGCATGGGCTATTCGTACTGGTCCAGTGTGGTGGCATGTGCCTTCTGAATTCCGAAGTTATTATGTTTGAAGGTAAATTCTTACGGTATTTACTCGTTTGCCCATTATTGAGTGAAGTTCGAGGAGTTACGTACAACTGTTCAATAACATGTTGTTGTGCAGTTGAGTTCAGTTTCCAAGTGTGTTTTGTGTTCCCTCAACCATTTCAATGGTTTTGTCTGCTTGTTTAAAAATAAGTGTTTCAGTTTCGTCATTGTTGTTCTTTCAAATCGTTGCTTTTAAAATTTCTTTAGATAAAAACACTTGAGGAATTATCAAAATCTTAAGCTTAACAGTCGATCAAAAATTAAAACTAAAAATCAAATTATAAAGTTTCCATGTCTCTGTAGTGTCAAAGTTTTTATTTTAGTACCTTTTATGTTTTTAATCTGAATTGATAAAACAATATTTATTTTCTAAATTTTAACTGAATAATTCAATCCGTTGGAACTGTTCCAAAAGGCTTTATTGAACGCGTTTATAATCAAAGGGTACTTAATTCAATTGTATGCGCATAAAGTCCTTTCAACCTTAGTCTTCCACGATTAAACAATTACGCATGTTTAAGCCTTGTCTCGAGCACGCACACAAATACCGCCCCTATCGACGAGGTATTTAATAAAAAATCTAAACAATTAGCGTGGCCGATGACGCCATAGCGACGCCACGGTGGCGCCTCACGCATTTCTCGTCTATAAAGCCGTATGGCGCCCGGCGTGACATTTGTCGCGACCACAATGTGACCTCTCACTCTCAAGCAAACGCCCCCTGTACACCTAGCTTTAGAAAGGGTAAGGGGGCAGAGGAGATCACGTCGAGCCGGTCGTCCTAACCCATTCCCTTCTGCCACTTCAAAACGCTTCCCCAAGTGCATAGCCGTAGATTGAATGGTGAAAAAATGAAGTGCGAAGCAACACGTCACGGCTTTGCAACTGCAGTCGACTATTTAAGTGATAATTTCCTCAGTGCGCTTGAGTGTGACGATGGTCTATTGTTAGTGGAAGCGTAAACTTTGGCTTGACTTTAGTTTTTGTTGAGCGTTATTTATTCACTCTCGAGACATGAAAGGGGTTTGTTTTGTTAGCTGGAGCGAGATAGGAAGAGGTTTTTGAAGTGATTTCTTTCAGGGGATTTCAGTCAGAAACAGACTCGGTGGAGTTTGTTTTTATATTATTGTATTCATTTGTAATTTGAATACTTGTTTTTCATAGATATTAGTTAATAACTTCCATGTTTATTCCATCAACCCGCACTGGTGGAGTATGCTGTAGGTATCCTCAAAAGGAGAGACTCGAGCTTATTGGTGGGCTATTCCATGTTTTCCCCATTTGGATCCGCTTCGGGATCAATCGGATAGTCCATCTTCACGTGCATTATTCTGAGCTACGACAAATTTCTTGCCGGACCTATTCCGACCATCTGAAGACTTTAGCTGACAATGCATTACGCTACAAATGCGCGTTAAAGAGCAAGCATCGACCCAGGATCCTTGGTTTCAGATTATCCAGTATCTTTTCTTTTTATGAAAATAAAAAGTAAGTGGCTATCATCGCACATGGACTTCAGCGACACCAAAGGCGCTTCATCACTGGCGCGTTGTAGGCCAAGAAAGAGTGAAGAAATAGAAAGAAAGAAAGAAAGAGAAATGCTCCTGAGATATGCTGTATAAACTGGAGAACCATACACCTCCTACCTACGTTAAATGCAACACGGAATGTAGGTATCGAGATAGTCTATCCTAGTTTAACATTTAGTATGTTCTCAGACTTTACAAAGTTTTACAGTACGACAGACCATTTTTCAGCGGCATGACGGAGTGAATCTGCCCGGAGGCGTATTATCGGACTTGTATTTACAATCTCGCTCCAATACGTGCCGCCCCGTTACAGTTTACTTTTACTGATGTGGTGCAAGTTACAAGATTTTAATGATGTACTCGTATATGTGTATTGTTCTAACGTAGCTACTATTGGCAAAGTATGGATCGTGTTCGTTATGGGCTGTTTACTCGTCATATCCTACGAATTGTTCTTACTGAATGGACGTAGCGAAAGAGAAAAAATAGTCCATCTCCTTGTTCGAATGTTCTGAATCATCCCAGAGATAAGTTTCATATAATATTTTTTATAATGCTAAATAATAATAGTTATTTACTTTTTGGTACTATCACAGTAGACATAATAAATAGTATTACATCATAATTAAATAACATGTTCTTTTATGAGCTCAGATTTGAATCTTTATGTCTTTCAAGAATTGTCTTGTTATTGCTGTTGATTTTGGGCATTCTACTTATCTTTGATTGTATCTTTTGTAAGAAATCTTTCATTTACCTATTCATGTTAACATTTAAAATGGCTCTTTTCACTTGGACCGAGCGTTGCATCTATCGCGGAGATTGTCCGGGGACGTATTCAATTTTGCACGACGCGCTATCTGCAGCCTCTATTAGCCAACTTTGATGCGATGCATTCCGCCCCGGCTACACGGAATGAGGTATTCAGTATACTCTGATTTTCGACAAGTATTTATACTGAGCAGTAGCGATGGCTTGGATCGTATGTCAGGGATCCATGAAGAAATTCGGAAGTTGTATCGATGGCCAATAGTTGCACAGTTATGAGAAAACGGATGATCGCTGATGATGACAAACTAAGATTGATCGACGGCACATGTAGTACAAAAGTTATGTCGGATCGCCGCACTAAGGGTCCTGGGTTCGATTCCCAGCGAGGTGGTTTGAATGATGAGTTTGAATTTCTATTCTCGGTCTGGGTATGAATGTCCTTGTCTAGTGTGTTGTCCATGGCATCCATGACACAGAAAATCCTAGCGTGGAGCTATGAGTGTGAAGCGTTATTTATTGTATTTATTTGAATAACACAAATAATATCTTTTATCGTTTAATCTTCTATCTTTAACGTTGAAAAGATAATAAAATAATAACTGATTATTTAAAGTAATGGACTGTTCCACCAGATGGTCTTACCAAGCGCGTAAAAGTTATTCTACGCCAAAATTCTGTGCTGTAGTTAGGTTCATAGCTTACGTGTTGAAAACTTAAATTGTTTGGTACGAATACACATTATACAGTACAGATTTTCATCTCAAAATTTGAATAGTCTTCGAAACTCATCGCGCGCCAAATGAGGTTACGCCGCGAACTTTAACGGAGGTCTTGTTTTGTAAGAGAAACTTTGGAAATAAAAATGTTAGTTCCGCGCCCGAAACTGCAACACAGATTTACTTGGCGCGAGTTTAATGGTTTTATTCTAATGAGATTACAAAGCAATATGTAAGCAATGAGCAACGAAAGTAAACGTTTTGTAATGTCGTTTTTCTTGATGTAAAATTTATGTGATGTTGTTGTTGTCGAATTATATTTTAATTTAGCTTGAACTGGATCCGTAACAAATCTCGCTCTGTTGGATTAAGCATGCCTAAAAAAAAAAGCAAAGCAAAGCACTAACCCATAATTGTCCCACTGCTGGGCTCGGGGTCTCCTCTCACAATGTGAGGGGTATAGGCCATAGTCTACCACGCTGTCCAAGTGCGGATTGGTAGACTTCACACACCTTTGAGAACTTTATGGAGAACTCTCCGGTGTGCAGGTTTCCTCACGATGTTTTTCCTTCACCGAAGCAAGTGATAATTAACTTCTAATACGCACATAATATTTGAAAATCAGAGGTGCGTGCCAGGATTTGAACTCGGGCCCCTCCGTTCGAGAGACCAACGTTCTAACCGCTAGGCTATCACTGCTTTTTTTTTTAAGCATGCCTACGTCGTATAAAATTTATCCATACTAAAAGGTATTTTTTTTTAAATTTTAAGTGGCCTTTTTGATTTCAATGATTGATAGATGTTTGTTGTTTTAAAGTAATTACAACAACAAACATTTATCGATGTAGAGTCATTTTATTTTAATTTCGTTTATATTCTTGCTTCTCAACTGAAATAATACCTTGAACTATAAAGGTTAACAATTTCTTAGACTATTAAATTATCACCATATCTACATCGTATAACGTAAATATTATCATATACCTACCTCAATCTGAACTATACTTATCACTAAAATATTAACAAATTCTCTACGTATTGAGCTATGAGAACTTTCTACTTAATTCTCATTTTAAATTCCGTTTGAAAACCGCTTATCGTTTGCCAAATGAGGCATGAGGCGACGCAACTTTCGCGACTTGTATTTTGTATCGGAAGGTTCGGAAAGTATTAAAAATGTGAGGAACGAGAGCGGGCGATAAAAGAATTAGGTAGTTGGGCGGAAAGTGCAGATTTACTGTGAGAACGCTCGGGAGAATTATTGCGGTTCGCGGCAGGATACGATCTGTTTGTTAGTATGGAAATGAAACTTGTGAAGGAGTCAGGATAGGACGTCAAAATGCTGTTGCCTACCTACTTATCTTGTTACGGTTAACCATCCGTTTCTTTTTTTGTAATCACTTACTTATCTTGGGTTATATAATAGATGTATTTATAACGAGTAACCGCGCTTTGCTTCGGTTTACTTATACACCTTAGGTTACATTATTGGAGTTTTATTAAGGATCCCTAATTTTTCTGAAAATATAATATAGCCTATGTCACCGGGGGATAGCGTAGCTTCTCAACAGTGAATTTTTCAAATGGGTTCAGTAGTTTCGGAGCCTATTCAATGCAAACAATCAAATCTTTCCTCTTTATAATATTAATATAGATAATAGAGATATACGTCATATATAGTGTGTATAAACTGTAGGATTTAGTAGCCACACTCGAAACAATTTTGAGACAAGATTCTTTGTCTAGTTTGCATTGTCGTTATTATCTTTTATTTCTGAACTGATTGAAATTAAGCAAACTCTAGGTATCACTCCAAGCTTATTATAGTATAATACACAAAGAACCAGACAAAATTCTTAACATCATCACATATACAGACATCGATTAGTGAGTGCTTTAGTAGCAAATATTTTATGTATTGAGAATTACATACTAGTACGAGTATTACAATTAATAAGATAACTTAATAAAGCTAAGTTGTAGCATACTAGGTGTATTATAAACGCTTGCAAATACGGAGTTTTAATAAAACAGTGTTGAAGATGGCTCGTCCGCTAAGAACGGCGAAGCCTCGAGAGGCTTGCTAAATTATTCAGCGCACCGTTTGCAGATTGGCTGATCGCCAGGTGACAGAGTCCTATCTCATCCTATTTACCAAACTTGCACGTAATGTATACTCTTACCTTCCTTGAATAAATTACCCTGACGGATATACGGTAACAATTCGTACTTTATTTAATGACATGGTATTAAAAGTTGCAAGTAATGTCTAGACTGTGTTCTTGTTGCAGATACGAGATAATACTGAAGTGAAAGCAAAGCAAAGCAATAACCCATAATTGTCCCACTGCTGGGCTCGGGGTCTCCTCTCACAATGTGATGGGTACAAGCCATAGTCTACCACGCTGGCCAAGTGTGGATTGGTAGACTTCACACACCTTTGAGAACTTTATGAAGAACACTCCGGTGTGCAGGTTTCGTCACGATGTTTTCCTTCACCGAAGCAAGTGATAATTAACTTATAATACGCACATAATATTTTGAAAATTAGAGGTGCATGTCAGGATTTGAACTCGGGCCCCTGCGTTCAGGAGACCAACGTTCTAACCACTCTATAGGCTACCATTTATACTATTTGCAGGATCAAATCATATATCATAGACAACTTATAATCAACTTCGATTAAGGAAATGATACGAGTATTACTACTAGCGGTCAATGACTACGTTAGGTAATGATTAATTTATCTTTATCAATTAATCGAGTATATCTACAATACAATCGTTATCACAGGGTTTTGCACTTCATACGTTACACCAGGTCGAATAGAGTTCTTCGCGCGACAGAAATTTTAAAGAATATTCTTAAAAAGGAACCCGACTCTTAAGCAGGCTTAGATTCTGAATAAAAATCCAGCTTACCGCATCTCGCTTCTCAACTGTAAAGATTGGCTACGGTGACGTATTGCAGACCATTTGCACTCAAAATTGCACTTTCAGGAGTATAACGACTAAGTCCGTAAGGTTCAGAATTGATTGCGTCGTCCTAAGAACTCATTTTGCAACAAAGCTTCGAATAGTCTAATCATCTCCTCTTGCACTTTCGATTACCAAGTTGTTTGATGTCATAGACGTGTCTAGTAAGATTAAATATTTATTTTACGTGCTGAAACTTTGCTACGACGAAATAGAGTTTAAAATTGAATGGCTTCATCTAATAAGTCCTCTTCGCCGGCTCATCGGCTCTTTCGTTCCCGTTGCATAGATTAGTCATGGGTTTTAGTAGCCACTTCAGGTCGGTCACGGATGGGTTGTAAATCCTATAACTAGTTTTAACCCACAGACATAAAGTAGGGCATATAATAATACTAGCAAACCCGCCCACGCTTTGCTTCGGAAAAAGTAGCTCTTCTCCCTTAAGTTTATGTACAGTACGTACCCAGTTCACCTACTCGTAAGGCAGTAAGAAGTGTAAGAACGCAATTAAGATTATTTATTTTAATGCACAATTATTAGGTTTGTTTGATAAAAAAATATTTATTATTTTATATTACACTAAATGAGAAGGGAGTAGGTAAGTATATGTACAAAATAATATAATCTAAATTTTACTGACAAAAAATAACCGACTCCAAAATTACTCAAAAACTACTATTCAGATCTCGCTCAAATGGGACCACATGACAAGCACCTGCTTTCGTTTGAAAAAATCATCAATATCGGTTTACTCAGTCGAAAGTTATGTGGTAACAAACATAAAAAACTACAGTCGAATTGAGAACTTCCACCTTTTTTTTAAGTCTGTTAAAAAATAATTATTACTTACACGTGATGGCAAGTGTCTATCGTCGCCCATGGACATCAGTGACACCAAAGACATTACTGATGCGTTGCTGGCCAAGAAAGAGCGAAGAAAAAGAAAGAATGCTTCGTGAGAGCCCAGTGCCTGATGTAGGTCAGAGTATCCGAGTTACAGGTCACCAGCTGCTTAATTACGGATAGTATAAGCTGGAGGTAAGTTGATTGCATATTGCATATTGAATGAAGAATACGATCTAGCCTCGATTCATCAATCGGAGCTAAAACCGAGAACAGAGCTCCAATCCAATACTTTATCCATGGTTTAGTGGGAAACACTCGAATCACGTGTTTGGATTTACGGCGAACTGCGGCCACAAATACGAGCATTATGTTACGGCGCGAACCCTATCAATTACGGCTCAGCCCGATAAATCGTAGCTTTGTGTGGAAACAAACCACTGCTTCCATCGTTAGTTGGCCATCCGTGATCTATGGCCGCGGTGACCACGTTAGTGGCGATTAGATGGATTTGTTGCGGCGGTTTTGTGTAGGAGAGTAATTTAGTAGTTATGCATAATTTTGAATTGTGGTTTGAAATAAATAGGACAATAAATTTATTCCAATTTTTTATATTTTCTACATTATTCACGCAATGCTCTATAATGTAGGTTTTTATTTTACTTAATAAAAAATAATAATACACGTCATAACGTAACATAAGGACTTGTGCCATTAATTGATATGAACTATTTTTAAAGGTACTGTTTTGAAGATACGGTAACTTACCTCGTTGAGTTAAATTGTGACTTGTATTTAAAAAACATAATTATTCACGTCATGATAAAAATTGGTAAATTATAGTTATGACTAATACTATGAGATGTCACATCAGATATCTTTTATTGGCTGTCCTGCCTGAAAGTCCTTACTATGCAGTAAATGCTAGTCACCCTACTCATAGATAACTAACACAATTGTCTGTCCGTCTGAACGGTCGCTACTGTTATCGGCTTTCTGTTATTGATTATTGGAAATCGGTCTTTTGTTTTTGTACACCATTAAGGGTTTAAACGTTTTCCTGTTTTCGTTGTTGGTTGTTTTTATTAAACTGTTTTATTTAAAACTTGATTGAGTGGCACAGAATACATAATAATACCTATTGATGTGGGTCAAATTGCAAGCTTAATTAAACGTAATTCCTTATGTACTAAGGAGTTCTTTAACAATTTTCTTTAGTTTTGATGACAACGTATTTTTCTAATAATTAACCAAAATCTGATGCTACTCTCAGGTTTGGCTCCAGACGAAGGAACTCTTTAACGGTTAAAAGCAGCCACAATTCTTGATGTTTAACTCCTTATCTATCGATTTCATATTTAAGCCCGCGGTATGAGATTTTATGGGGAGTAAAATCAAAGTTTTTCCGTTACGTTAGGCGTTATGTTTGTAATTTGTAACACAGAATAAAGATGGCGTTGGATGGCTGACCAGTAACAAAGCCATCTAATGATAATAATAATCTTGGTACATCCTATTCTCATCATCATCACCATGGCGTTAAACTCCAGTCATGGGTCAGAGCGGACATACACAATTTTTTTTGGCTTTGTTACGGTGACACAATAAAACCGTGACTTTGTAAACTATTAACCTAAGTGATGAGTTTAATAGGCACAGCTAATAAAATAGGAATATTGTTACATCGTCGCGCCGGCACTGGTTCCATACTTCCACTCAATATACTCGTAGTTGTCGATGTTCAGTTTCCGGCCACAATTCACTGATAACGCCGATGTGACACTATCTCTGTTGACGAGGGTACAACAGTCATCCGTAGCCCTAGGGTTGCGTGTTTTTATTCACAACCAATTGTTATTTGTAGTTTAATTGGTCATTTTGTGGGAATATTGAGGTTTTGTTTGATGGGTTAGGAAAATTATTATTTTTGTCAACAGTTGCTGTTTGACGATAAATTTTTAATTTTGATATTTAAGATTATATTGTTAAAAAGTTATACTTAGTTAAAAAATCACTGTTCTTTATTTTATTTTATGCATTTAATTATAGCGCCCTATAGGTATGGCGCGGGTTTTACATTATTGTACTGAAGAGGCAGAGAATTGTCATCCTCTAGTATTTGTTATCCTCTAGTAGATGTGTACCATGACGCTGTTCCGAATCGGCGAAGGTGTTACTGGCCAATCCAAGGGCAGAACTTTTTACGCCACCGAAGGCCTCCGACATAGTTTAACGACTACTTATTACTATTATTATCAATGCCATATAATATTATGTACTGTTATGTAAAGTTCAATCTAGTGTACAAACGGCAAATGGTTTACTATGAAAGCACTTAGTTAATCGGGTATCGGATCCCATTTCTGGCGTAGTGTCGCTGTAACATTCGTGGACCGCGCGGTGGCCTGTGATAGCGGCCTCTGGGGACCGCTGGCGAGCGAGAGCCTTAAGTTATAGACGATAGCGTGGAGTTTAAATCACATTCAAGACGAATAATATAAAGGAAAGATAATCTTTAAGCCTATTGCGCGCTCATTGAATGTGACATTTGTGAATTTATGTGTGATGTTAGGTATATTATTATTATGAACTGTGGTCAAATTTGAATTATTATATGATAGTGTAACAATTGCCTTTAGAGTCGAATGCAAATAAAAAGTTATAATCTACCAGGTAAATATATTTTCACATATCTTGCACTGACCACGAAAAGCATAATCCTAATCACAGCCAAGTGCAAAATTTCCTTTAGTAATTATGGTTTCAAGTAAAACTCAGATACCTTTACCTTACCGCTGCCGCCTTTTATTTGAACCACTCTCAAGATGAAATTGGACTCGAAATGATTGAATGCAGTTGTAAAAGCTACTCGCTTCAAATATCAGGGATGTTTGTCTTGGACGTATTTATTGGTCCTTGTGGCCAACTGCCCAGCCACAAACATTTGTATAAACGTATCATGAGGACTTGTAGTAAAATCAATTAAACAGAGCTAGGCTGATAAATGTTTTCTACTAATGTTATTAATGTGACAATTTGTATGAATGTTTGCAACTCATTCACTCAAAAAGTACTCAACGAATTTTTATCACACAGGTAATGTATAGGGTACTTATTCGAATTATTGAAAATGCGGTCAACGCCAGTCAAAGCGTAGTATCAAATATTTTCTCTTACAAGTTGGTAAGATACAGTATAATAAAACTGAACAAGAAGAGAGAATAAAGAAAGATCTAGCTCTCAAAGCCTCAGCCGGAACACGACGAGTCGTTTAACGGCTGACTGAAACGAGAAGGTAGTACTGGCCAGGCAGGCTTCACGCAAAGATTAGGAATAGTAGTAATGACGAAATAAATTGTCTGCACCGGCCAAGAATCGCACCCGGGACCCCTCGCTTCGTAGAGGTCAGGTTGAGTCTTCAAATAGCATTAGATGAAAAAAAAAAAAAAAAAAAAACAAGCAAAATCTTTTAAAAATGTAGATTTTTTAAGTCTCATGAAAATACATAAGCGAAAAAGCAAGCATTAATATCAGGTAATTAAGAGAAGTAACATATGAAAATATAAAATATAACTTACAATATCTAACCAAAAGAATTTTCAATAACATAACGGAATCAAAAACCCATGAATGTCTGGAGAAAATGATTAAGGGCAAGGAAGCGACATAAAGAAAGAAAGAAAGAAAGGAGTGTACCTCGAGCTTTTAATAAGGGGTCGCGAAAATAATTCCTCAGCGGCTTAGCGGCTTAGCTCACTGGATTATTCAAGCAAGATGAAAGTTGCGTAGGTACATATACAAAGTTAAAAATTCTCATAATGGAGAAGTTTCATGATGTTGAAAATACTACAATATTTTTTTAGTAATGAAATTATAATCTAAATTTTACTAACAAAAAATAACCGACTTCAAAGTTACTCAAAAACTACTTGTCAGATCTCGTTCAAATTTATGTGGGACCACATGACAAGCACATGCTTTCGATTAAAAAAAGATTCATCGAAATCGGTTGACACGATATTGAGTTATTCGTCCATTTGACGCGCACATACTTAATAAATTTTAAGACTTATATGGTTTTCTCATGGATGCCATTGTCAGATCTCAATAAAATTTATGTGGGA
Source organism: Thymelicus sylvestris (assembly GCA_911387775.1). Classification (NCBI taxonomy): domain Eukaryota; kingdom Metazoa; phylum Arthropoda; class Insecta; order Lepidoptera; family Hesperiidae; genus Thymelicus; species Thymelicus sylvestris. Next base: position 1,292,865 of record OU426893.1, read on the forward strand.
CCACATGACAGCCACCAGCTTTTCATTAAAAAAGGAATCATCAAAAGTCCAAAGTTCTGAGGTAACAAACATAAAAAAAATACAGTCGAATTGAGAACCTCCTCCTTTTTTTGAAGTCGGTTAAAAACATAGATCAAAATTAATAACACCCCAACTCAGATTCACTAACGGTTACTTTAATCGCTCTTTAGTAAAGAATCATCATACAAATTTTGTACTACTGCGATTTAAGTAACTTATTATTAAGATTTTTTTGTACATTAATGCAAATTGCCGTGATCGAAGTTGCTCAATACAGTGACGTATTAGAAATAATATAAAAAGTCAAGGTCACATCGGATTTCATAAAATTACTTTATATGCTACTATTAGACAACCGGCGTGTGTTTCTACGCAAAAAATGTTTGTATGGAAAAAGTCCAAAATCGAAAATGTGCCTAATGCATTTCTTTTCGTAGTCTCAAACCATCTTCGCATTATTACTTTCAAATGAAACTATTTTGGGGCATATCAGTTAGATGGTTTCAAAGTCTATAAAGGATATCCGTACAAACATTTTTGTGTTTATATGTGTACTATATACATATACTATATAGATAGATAAGAGTAAAAAGTACAGTATGTGAGTACAAGTATTTTTATCTGTATATCACTGGCTCATATTCCCAAAAACATTGCAATATTTCAACAAACCTTAAAAATCTTTACATGAAAGTCGTATCATAGAAAACGTAACAAGGGAAGTAGCATCAAAGAACGTTATTATTATCAACGAGCCTCAGGCCACGGAGCTTCGCAATCCGAGCCGTTTGACCAGACGTTTGGCCTAACATTATCTCTTTGATGTGATAATCATAATACGTAACGCCCGAGGTACTGAAATCGGTATTGTTTGCCTACAAAAGTAACTCTCCTAATTGAAAAATGGAGAATAACAAATACGCTGGTATACAAAGATAATTATTTTACTACATACATTATTCATACATCACGAGGTTCAGTGTTTCATCCGCTACATGTCATATTTGTCTAACATTACAATGATTTTACCTAATAATACGTAAATTAAACTCTACAGATAATTACTACTACTGATTAATAGGTACTATTGTACCTTTTTAAACTTTTATTTAAATATGAGTTGTATATTGTACCTATAATTTCATTTCTGATTGATTCTATAACGCATTTTATGTGCCATGTCTGAATGACGTGGCTGAAATACGCGCTGATTTTTCCGTACTTTATTGTCATTCCTATACATTGTGGTAGCATTTGACGTGATTGTTTACACAAAATTGTTTTGTCCAAAAGCTCAGATAAGCAACTGCGTGTTACATAATTAAATGACACGCCATAAACCTTATCTATTCATTGGGTAGTCATCGTGACGTCTTAATGAATAGCCGCTGAATAATTAATCATTGACATTCCACGAGCATACCTGAGGGCGTTGGTTCAAATTAATTAGTGGTAATTACATTAGTTTGATGCGATTAGTACGACACGTAGATGATGTTTTAATTGTGTAATGCTGAAATAATTAGACTGTTGTAAATTAAATGCATCAAGAGTATCGAGACTAATAATCCCGTGAAGGTTACCGCTCACGGGCGGTATGGATTTACATTTAAAACAGCCGAGAGGCAATAAAAAAAAGTATGTGTTTGTTGAATGGAATTAAATTGGTATAAATAATGAAATATAAAATTACTTATTAAAATTGAAGAAGTACCATTATTTTAAATTTTCAATATGCATTATTATGAATTATTTAAAAACAGCGAAAGGATTCTCGTTTGATTTTAATTCAAACATGTTTTTCTCTGTATTGTCTATATTTTGTTACATGCGTATTTTCAAGTATCAAGGACAGAAAACTAGCCCAATAAAAATGATGTGATGCTTTTATTATAGTGGACATACCACACCAGTATTTCGTGACTTAAGTGTTTAAGTTTAGCTTAATATAAAGCCTTCCACGTTAAAAATTAAATTTATTTTTATCAGGATTCAAAAGTCTCCTTTACATTGCTTTTTTGTAGCATTGTGAAGAGTAGATATGAGACGAACATTTCGATTTGGTCATTGTTAAAAGCGCCAGTATTTCACCGTTTCGTTAACTGAAACTAAATGTACAAACAGTTGTAAAACAAACACGATTGCCTATTGTATTACTCAGTTTATTTGTCCAATTAGTGTCCAGTGCCAACTTACATAAATTATTTTGCTGTCCGACTACCGCTATGCTGAAATTCTTTGCAAATTGTGAACGTGTGAACTATTTTAGGCAGAATTTCAGAATTGATAGATATGAGCAGTGAGCACATTGAGCAATATTCTAATTTAATTGGACTCAACGCTAAGAAATTGGTATCTCGTTGCAAAGAAGAGAGGGCACTAAGAAGGGCAGGCAGGATATTCAGATGTCCGAAAGTCATTTTTAATTGTTTACATTTTTGTATATGATACGTGTGTTGTGGTTGGCACGAATCACAACACCTAGGTATATCCTGAAATTAATCATTTATTTTAAATAATTTAGATTATTTTAATCAGCTTTCAATATTCCTAATAAGACTGAGAATAGCTGGTAGCACTCGAGTGCTGAATCAGTGTTGAAATTTGTCGGTGACCTAAAATGAGAATCAGGACCGAGCGACGTCTAAAATTGAAACAAAAACCAATCAATTCAAATAGAAACAGTAGTTGACATTCCAAAACAGTTTACAAAGGGGAATTATTCGAGTCTTAATTGAACTCGTTCATATTCCCGATAGTCAATCAAACGAAGAGAAAAATGGAGCCAAAGACTTTTGTAATTAGCTCCGGGGGTTGAAAAAATGAACGGGAGATGAATATTCAAGGGCGGTGTTTGTCGCAGTGACGGGGGCTGAATTATTAATGGGAGAAACTCATTGGCTCTTCCGTTAACTAGGAATGCGAATGAATTCGCATTATTGATGTAGTTGTAGATTTCAACAACTCAACTACCAGACATTACGGGTATAGAAATTACGCTGTTTATGATATGATGACAGAGCTTGTTATCACTTACCATCAAGTGGCCTGTCTTTTTAACTGACTTCAAAAAAAGGAGGAGGTTCTTAATTCGACTGTATTTTTTTTATGCTCGTTACCTCAGAACTTTGGACTAGGCGAATCGATTTTGATGTTTTTTTTTAATCGAAAGCAGGTATTTGTCATGTAATCCTACATAAATTTGAATGAGATCTGACAAGTAGTTTTTGAGTAACTTTAAAGTCGGTTATTTTTTGTTAGTAAAATTTAGATTATAATGTTGTCTACTTATGAATACCCAGTGTGAGCTACTACGCTAAAAAAATATGGGAAAAGTCGGAAATCGACAATGTGCCTATTGTTTTATTTTAGTAGTGTCAAACCATCTTCCCATTAGTTATTGCCTTTCAAATGCAACCAGTTTGGGGCATCAGTATATGGTTTCAAAGTCTCTATAGGACATCCCCACAAACATTATTTGTACAAAGTATTAGTATGATATTGGATTAAAATAAAATATTCAGATCTCGTTTATATATGCGTTCAAAAGCTAGAGATAATTTATCATGCCAAGTTCATGTCTATAATGGGTATCTGTCAGTTTTACTTAATTTACTTTATAATAATAATATCTGTCTACAATAATTCATCAACATTTTGTATTCCTTCCCAGAATCTACTAATGTAGATTGTAGATGTAGATCTAATTTGTAATAAAAAGAAAAAGAAAAAGAAAATAATCTTGTACGCAAGTTTATTTATTTATTTATTTAAACTTTTGAACCTTACAACAATGTAAGAGGTACAAAGGCGGACTTAATGCTAAAAGCATTCTCTACCAGTCAACCTTCAAGTTAAGTTACCTTTAAGTTGATTCAGTTCAGTAAAAATTGAAAAAGCTTTCACAAGATTAAAAAAATATACAGGGTCAAGCTAAATAAAAGCGTTTAAAAACAGTCAACATTTTTATTTCTTTCTTATTGCAAAAAATCAACGCGAGCATCAGAAATGGAGATAATCATGAAGCGAAAAGCAATTGATGTAAGTGCACGAGTATATGGGCTGAGAGTTCGATTTATTCGCACCAAGGCACGTAATTAAGGTAAATGGACCAATTTGGTACACTGAATCAGGGGACAATTAATTACAAAATGGCCGCCCGATCCGTTTCCGGTTCCTGCAGTGAAATAACCGTGTCCATAGATACATAGATTTGTTCAGCGATAATGAATCGTGTTCAATCACCGTTAATAAGTTTCGTAATTGTACATCTTGCTACATGCGACTGATAAGACTTTGTTGTGATTGGTTTTTTATATTATTCTAGGCCTGTTTAATAGCATGATATTTTGAGTATGGATACATTCATGTTATTTGTAATAGCAGTCAATTCCTTAACTTACTGATTTGTGGACGCCTGCTACATGCAATATGGCGCTGTAAGTAATACCTAATAAACTAGCACGTTTCAAAATCCATCATGATTCTCAAGTCTATTACGAAACTGATCTTTATAAACGATGCCACTCTGACCTCTTCTAGGCATTTGGAATTCATCTACATTGTACACATTTAAGTATTTCTCTATTCTCCATGACATTGATTTCTCATATTACGTTAAAATCGACCTGACACCAAGCAGTCCTGCGCACCTGAGATGAGATCACTATAGATCCTACTAATATTATATTGAATGGATTGTGGATTTTAATGTTTAGCACATAAGTAGACCATGATCATAAGACATATCATCGTCAGACATCTATAGGGTACTTATTATTACGGTAAACGCGGGCAAAGCAGCGGGAAAATACTAGTATTACGATAAGTGTGAAGTTGTTCAATACGTACCAGTCCAGCGTAACTTAAGATTAATTTTAACTGATAAAGAAGACAGGATCCTAACAAAAGATAAAGAGATTGTTACAATATAGGTACACTGTAGTAACAATTATTTTAAGGTACAAAATACCAGCGGTTCTTCTCAAACCAAGTAGTTCGCTGACTTGGCGTTAGCATAACTTTAAATTTGGGCCGTAATTAAAATTTGCAGCGGGGATCCAATTATGCAATTTAGCACTTCGTCACTATCAACGTTTACAAACTAACGTCGCAAAGGCTTTGAATGGGAAAATAAATTAGCAATTTTCTCGCCGTCATACATAGAGTGAACTTGTTTTAATAAATAAATTGTGGGTATGGTTTTTTAAATATAATGGCGTGTTTGCTTGTATTGTCTGTGAATATCATTTGGTAAGTAATTGTGTAGCTTTATGTTGTGTATGAGTTAAATGCTTTTTAAAGTATTACGATTTACTTTTAGATCTGGAAAGAGAGAGTTGAAGAATCTTGTCTCCATGCATGAGTACTAATCGGAATTAACCTGTCGGAAATCTCAAACCGAACAGTACTTGCGTCTTGTATCTACATTAGTCTTCTTGGTATTATTTCAAATTCAAATTCAAAATCATTTATTTATTCATGTAGGTATCATTGATACACTTATGCACGTCATTTTTTTCATTTACCAGCTTTTCGGAAAGGTGCTTTGTCATGGAGGAGAAGAAAAGCCGAAAGAAACTCCTCAGCACATCTTTTAAAAATAAAATACATTGGTATATTTCTTACAAAAAAGTATCACTAGCCTGTCCGGAACTGGTTGCAGATCTGGTCATTTCCATGCGTCTTTGTCATTTATGTACTCATCTACAGTATAGTAGCCTTTGCCTAAATTAAAAATTTATTTTGCCTATATTTAAATTTATTTAAATATAGATCTCGGTTCTTATACCCTAAAAAAAGGGGAGTAGGAAATGGAAGAGCAATACATCAAATTAGTAAACATACATAAAAAATTTAAGTTTAAGAGAAAAAGTGCATGACACTATCGCATGATACCGGACTGAAGAACTGACAGGGGCTACATAGTCGTACAGCTGCAAGTGAAGGCTGCTTTGTGTATTTAAAATTAATTATCTTCTTCGACGTAAGACAAACACTGTGAGGAAAACTATGAAGCTCACTGACGCATAGTTATACATAGATTAATAGAGTATACACCATCTTTATAGGCCGTGGTAATGTCTAGAAGAAATGGTAAACAGACAATTTATGCTCTTAATCGGCTTCAAAAAAGGACTGGTTTCTCAATTTGGTTGTATTTTTAAATGTTTGTTACCGCAGATTTGAGATTTATGATTATTTTATAACACATCGGATCTGAATTTTGTAAAATATGGGACCAATAGGACCAAGGTATATACTTTAACATTCGTCCCTTATTTTACAAAATTCATATCTGATGATTGGGTTAAAGAGGATTTAAGGGGACGTTCTCAAATATCTGCCGTCCTCAAATTAAAAGGCGGTTAAGTGACAAAAACAGTTTTTGAGGTAGAGCCAAAAAACGCAGGATTATTTTGAAATCGTGCTAGTGATTCTCTATAAAACAATTGTTAATGTTGTCATACTAAGTCAAACTCAAAATATATATATTTTTTTTGAACTTAAATATTACTAAAGGTCAAAAAAATATCAAAACTGTTAATAAAGTAAAAATTTACCAGATGACATTTAGCCGCCTTTTAGCTTGAGGACGGCAGATATAAAAGTTAGACATTAGGAGATTTTCTGTATAGGTATGTTTAGCGAAGATTTTGGTAATATTTTGGCAACACGAGAGACAAAATTGTTATACAAAAAACAAACAACAATTAGGCGTTATATTTCGCGAATCCAATGTGTATTCATTAAAACATTGAATAACATTCGTTAACCAAAAACTGAGCATGGTAGCAGGTTTCATGGCTTGTTACCGAGTAGCACAAAGTCTCAACACCGTGGTACCACTCGTCTACGAGTACAGAAGGACTACGAACGCTAATTATTGAGTGAGTTTCGCGCTGTTCTAGAGCCGCTTGGATGTTCAAATGAGTTTTTTCAAACTTCAACCTTTTTCGTTGCACTTGTTGGTTGTTGTGTTATAAGGGTCTTATCGTTTTGCTGTTTTATTTTGGGTAATGGTGCCTTCGTCCCTCACACGGTGAAGTATTCTGTTACTAATTATGTACTTTGCTTTTGTGGATAACTTACAATCTAACAGACGATTTACCTGGTAATTAGTTGACGTTACTATTATTTATGATTTGCCATCCCTGTATTAAATCGGAACGATTCAAAAATATGTTGAATGTAAAGGGGCTTTTCTTCTGATAATAATGCTGCACTCCCACTACAGTCCCGTTCTACAGGAATCAATTTTAACGAGATTCATCAAAACAGGCTGGTATGTTCATATAGTAGTTTACGTCTGATTTTGGAGCACCCAGTCGGGTTAAAAAAATCAGACTTGGATTGAGGCTGGATCCACTTTATAGTGATAAAATGGAATTATAATCCAAACACAAGTTTTATATACTTAAATGGAAAGATCCCACACATATTGTAATAAGATGTAAATTCTGGAATAATAAACGATTTTTGATTTTTTTTCTTTTGATTTTTTGATAATAATTTTAAGCTCCCGCAAACATGGTACTCGTATTAATACAGTATGCAATGTATACGATGTCGCCACGCGCGCCATGCCGACCTGAATCACGTTGTCGAAGTTTTCTGCTTCGGTGGCATATATACAAGGCGTCGATTAGATCAGTTGGAGCTCGGCCGCCCTCCAGGCAACATCAAGTGGTGTTACCCTGGCGGGAGATCTCCCTTGAACTTGGTGAACCTTGGACAAATCTCCTTTTGTTAAACCATCGATATCCAGATACAGGATCCTTGAAAAACAGATCCCACAAACAACATAATGTTGCCGGGAGAACGATGTGTAAAGTAATGTAGCCACTTTTATTTATTACACTGTGCTTTTATCTTCTACTACCTACAGTTATCAATGTAAGATGTCACTTACCCAGACGGCCACCAGACTAATTCATTTACGTGACGGTACATCAGCCGATACATCATCGATGAGTGATATAGCACGCTCCGTGCTCACAGATTACGCTCTATAAATTATTATGAAGCAATCAGTGTATGGCAAAAGTTTACGCTGTCGTTATAAGGTACGACACGATGTGTTTTGAATAAATCCCAAGGGCGAGGCCACATCTTTGTTTTATGTACAACGACGCACCGCAAGAATAATTTTCATGGAAATTTTAGGATTTCAATTAAACTAATAAAATTGAATTTCTTAAAACTAAATTAAATGACGCTCATTATTTTTAATAACTTTAATTATTTATTATTCAATTGAATTTATAATAAGATCAAAACACAATTCAGGATATTTATAATACAATAACTGAGTTACTGCACTCACCCAAAACTAAATAGAAGGATTGCTAGGTCGATTCAATAAAACACAATAACAAAATCATGGATTCTAAAACAGCCCTCACCCGCCGAGCATGAGCGTCTAGATTTATTGGTATTATAATTTTGATTGATAGGCGATCCGCCAGAAGGGGTTTAGAGCGACTAAGAGCTGCGCTGAACTCGGCTTAAACGGTTTTTGTATACAGCTCAGCAACTGGCTGTTTTATAGTTACTTAGTTTGAAAATTTTCAATTTAGCTAATTTCAAGTGATGTGTGACTTTAAAATGTAGACTTTAATGACAGGAAAGCTTTAGTTAGTGGGCTAAAATATGAAATGTATGCACTACTCAACCTTACAGTTATTTTTTGCAAATAAAATAACCTGCAATTTAAAACTCGAGCTATCAAAATACAGCATCATTATGAGGTGAAAAAATATTTGAGTGTTCGCTGCATCTTTGTACTCTTTACCTCCTTGAGCTAACTTTTCACCCTTTCCAGTTCTTGACGCGGGCTGCATAACTCCAATTCTGTCGAGTGGCCCCTTTGCGGGAACAATGGCTTTGTTAGAGCTGTTTTATAAACTAACAGAGTTCTTGTGTGCCCCTTTGCCAATTCAAGACAATGGTGGTTGAATCTCGACCTTCTATGGTGACGATTTTGGTTCAAATACAGCCAGGTATGAGGCATTTGGTGAGGTTTTTTATGTAAGGTAAGTTTTTAGGGTTGGATCTGCTACCAAATGAACTTCAAGCAAGTTCCTCTAACTGTCTTATTTGAGCTAAACAGCTATTGCAACCAGCACCAATTACAAAGACTCATAGATAAAGGCTGTAAGGAGCTCCATCCATAAGTACTACATACATAAGTTCTATCCCAACGGTATTCATTCAAGGTCGTGGAATATTTTGCACGCCTCAATATTGGAATTGCACGAATTAATATCCCTATCACCGTTCCTCCATCGAACAACCCGTCGCATGGCAAGCATCCATCCATACGTCGTGAATATCACACCGATGCGAACGACGCGGTATGCCTCGTCTTTCATAGTGCGTGCCGCGAAGGACTGGAATAGCTTGCCTGCGTGGGTGCTCCCGTCCACCTACATCTTACATTAAGTCAGTGCGTTCGCCATCTTGGACTTCATCGCTAAATTCAAATTCAAATTTTTTATTTGCGCAAATATTTGCGCTACTTACCATCAGGTGGGATTGTTGTCAAGCACTAACTTATTTAATGTACAAACAATATTATCACCGTAACTAATGTCAAAAAAAAAACCACTGCCTTGTGAGTTACAGGTTATGATGCAGCAAATTGCACAATGAGTAGAGCAGTTTTCCTGGGCTCATGATGGATAGAACTCTTTACACCTTAAATAGAGACAGGTAACAAAATACGCTTTCAGTGGGTTGGTCACAGGGTTTGAAGAACCGATAACTGTTCGGGAAAGAAAGGTTCTTCATTCAAGATATCCGCTGGACTCGTGAATCAGGCACCGGACCGGACCTCTCATTACCAGGCAGTCACGCACTGGTGTGTTAGAAGAGATAGAGGCCCATATTCAGCAGTGGACCTTAAATTCCTGATGAATGGTTGTGTAGATACCGGAGAAGAAGAAAATAAAACTTTACCGTAAAATCCACATGAATCAGAAAATGTCTCACTTCTCTTCCTTGTCCAATACGTACCTGAACCAACACGAGGTCATTAAAATAAGTTTGATGTAACCATAATGCGCGTGCTGTTTCAGTGCGCCGGCCGCGCGGCGTGTGGCGACTGGCGACTGGCGACTGGCGCCGCGTTGTCAGTCGTGTTAATTAAACGTTTGTATCGTGGATGTAGGGGTGCTGGATGTCATTGTTACTTAAAAAAATCAAAAGTATTACTGATACACTTTAACACTTTTGGACGTCATTTGTTTTAATCTACTGCTATTTCAGAAATGTTTATTTTCTATAATAGCAAGGTTCAAGGTTTTTTCTCGAATGAGATTATTTGGTGAATACCAATGTGAACAGATTTAAAAGAAAAGAAGAAGAAGAAAAAGAAAGTTTAGGCTATGGTTGTCACTTCAACAAAGCTTATAGTTAGCATTTTTTAATTAATTGTTATCCTTCCCGGAACGAAGCTGATATAATTTTTTGATTATTTCTTACAACTTTCTTTCTTACAACCTGGGTACCCCATTAAATTTTTTCAACCGATCTAACTCTACCAACGCAATGATATCATGTGGAGGTAAACGCTGCAAATTTTAAAGGATTAATTAATAAAAGCAAAATTAAAAATTTTGAAAAAGCCTACGACGGATGAAATTTATGTAATTGATTGTTGAGTAGTTATCGTTCGTAAATAACTAGGTTTTAATTTATAGAAATTGGAAACAGTAAAACTAAGAAATTATAAAGTATGTCCATTCCAGGAACCAAGCATCTCGGTTCCGACATGAAGCGTCCGACACAACACATCTCCGGCGCGGCGCGTGTCTATATTTATGTTCAGTTTTTCCATAATTGGTTTTCGATTTAAAGGCGGTCCACAAATGAGGGACGACCGTAATGAATAAAGATGGAACGATAATGTGTACGTAATTTGCGATTGGTTGGGAGAGTAAAATTGATGTTTAAATTATGGCCGGAGTAAATGCGCACGACGAAATGGAACGCGGGCATGGGTTTGATTAAAGAACTATGATAGGGAAGGTTTTTGGGATGGACTAATGGTCCTTAGCTCTATGACATGGTTCTTAATAATTAAGGATGGTGGTACCCAGGTGACAATTTAAGGACCCGTGTAGACAGTTTAAGAACGCTACATACCTCGACCTATCAACCCTTAGACAAGAATCCTGAGCATGCCTAGGAACCACCAATATAGAATCCTTCATACCTCATAGATATGAAGATCCTGATCCTTCATAGATATAAGAAAGGCTTAAACTTACACCTCAAATCATAGCTTAGTATATAAACCAGATCGATGTATAATGTACTCGTATATCTGTAATATTCAAACTTAAACATCCTTCAAGGTAGTAGTTTTGTAGTTCCATCAAAGACTCCAATGTTTCTGAATCTTGTTACTTTTGAGGCAAGTTGAGATCGTTAAAAGATTTCAATGAGCAGTTTGTCTGAAATAGTATCTGTAACTCAAAACCCAAACTGACGTAGGTAGCTTGCAACGAGTCTCGGGGTGAAGTCAAATGCTATTAAAAGTTTTAATGACTTGGAGCATTCTTTCGGCTCTGTTCGAAGTGGTATTAATTAAAAAAGAGCACGGATCAAGCTCTCGCGGGTTGAAACCGGCTGCTTTGTTGAGACATACGGATAGTTTAAACGAGAAGCAAAACTATACGAACAAGTAAAATAATAATTGGAAATGATCAAATTCAAAATGAAATATTTTTGTTCAAAAATGGTTTGCTTTACAAAAAATTTTTTGAAAGTCATGCAAGCTACGCCAATGCTTCAACAAGGCCCTACTGTACTAGTATAGTTGTAGTTTATAGTTGTAGTGGAAATTACAAATATTATATACTCTAGGTGTCGTAATATTTATTTTATTTTTATTACAGTCATTATTATTATTTTGCATAATTACAATTTGAAAAGATTTTTTGTATGTGCGATTTTGTAATTACAAGTTACTGGTATTTATTTAATCCGACGATAAGTAATCTTATGTTTTTATTATATGAGTATATCTAAATATTATAATTTTATTGTAATACCAAAATTATATGTATTTACTGAAGTAAAGCGTTTGTGAGTTATAATTTATTAGATACATATATGTTATAGTATAATAGTAGAAGTAGAGAAGAAAACTACTAGTAAAATCAAATATATTCGCAAATCAAATCCAAATTATGTCCCTATATAACGAAAACTGTTATTATTATCTTAGAATATTAAAAAGAGTGCTTGTCATTTTATGTGCCAATATGTCACGACTAAATTCGCTTCCTCCTCCCGAGATATTTGAAGCAAAACACACTTTCCTTCACTTCAGCATATTTCAACAAATTTCTTCCTGTAATAAAATTATTACTTATTTAATTAAATTCAATTATGCATTAAATTCAAGATAGTAATAACGATGTGATAATTTTTTAGGTGGTGTCTAATGTATGTATAATTGTAAAATGTATAATTTCAATGTTGACTCACTAGTTTTGATGCAAAGTTGATACAGAATCAATTAAAATCATTAAAATAATGGATTTCAAATTAAAAATAGTAGGATTAGTGTACGATTCCAATTCCCACAGGTGCACGACGACAGCAATCATAGCGGTGGTATCAAATGGAACGAAGCCAAACATCTGTTCGGCAGCACGCACGCTCGCCTCTACGTGATCGTCTGCCCCAAGGGCCTTGCTGTACGATATTTCTGAGAAAGAAGTGTTTCTTTTCACGCAACACATTTCTTGTATCCTTCAAAGTTCGATGACGTAACTTAGTTTGGTTCCGAAATAGTTTTGGTAGTAGCGAGCGATAACAAAATTGAGTTTATAGATCGCTGTCAGTCACTAGACATCCAAGTTGGAACGGTTAGTGTTGAAAAAGCTTTAAGTACAAACTTCAAAATATAATATTCAGTTATTGGAATCATCAATTCAATATTGAAAAGATAATATGTTAATTTTTTGGACAAAACATGAAAGATTTAGTCTTTTCATTTTGACGTTGTAACTACGGATTATGATTCATATTTTTGGTTATTGAAGTAATGCGAGGTGCTCCCTGGAATATCTCAACTTGGACCGCCTTAAACTAGCTTAAAGTTTAGTTAGCTAGTTAAGTTGAAAAAAACTTTTTGGGGTACTACATCCCAAAAAGGTTCACTACCAAAAATGGCATTACGCCCATAATTCCTCTTGAGTCCAGGCCAACCTTTCTTACTCCTGCACCTTAATGTTCAATGGATGAAGCTATGGTAAAAAAGCCGTTTCCTAAAGCAAAGTGAACACGAGTTACAAAGGATATCGAAGCAGACAATGCAACATAAGTTGTCATACAGAACACGGTTGAAGACACCACAGAAATAGTAATAAAGAGAAGAGAACGACTGTTCACCCAAACATTAGCACTTCATTGGTATGTACTCCGTGACTAAACTAAATGTTATTTAAATTTATGCTTTAAAAGAAAGCGGCCTGTGAATGGCGCGATGCCAAACCACGGCATGATCCATCACGCACGGCTAACAATGTGCATGACAGGCTACGTGACCGTGAGTTAGAATATCTCGTATACTAGCTCTAAAAACTAGAGTGAAAATATTTTATGGATATCAAGATAGCGATAGTCTTTAAAGTTTCAACGTGGTTTAGTCTGACGGTTTGGGTCGATAGTCTGATCGATTGAGTAATGCAATGTTTGACGCGGTCGAAAAGATGGATGGATGACAGCTGCTATTGGAAATTTCAACGGCTTCTGCTCTCTGTTGTTTTTATTAAGATTGGAGATCTCGCAAAAACTTCAGCCTTGGATTGACCATTAACTCAAGTCCAGTACTTACTTGAGTTAATGGTCAATCAATGTCAATGGTTAACGGTCAAGTTAGTCCAGTACTTACTTGAGTTAATGGTCAATCCTGTATCGACTGTATACCCCACACGCTAGACCTGAAATTACGAGACATATGGGACCTTGCAGTATAAAGTAAGTTGACAGAAGTGGCTTCCAATTTTGTTCCGAGTACAATCACTGCTACTCGTGGTGCACCCTGCTAAAAACGACGAAACTTTGGTACGAGGATTCTTCTAATGGAGGTCGCTAATCAGGGCATAGACATACCACTCTGAAAGTATGCTTACCAGTGAGTAGAGCTTTTATCCATAAAATTGCTTATTTACTATAAGTTTATAGGGAATCTGAATAGTTTGCCCCGTCTTGTCCAAAAATACCCTGATCCATAACAAACTGAATTGCCCCCCCCCCCCCTCCCCCCCCGGCCAGAAACTAGACCATTGATTAGGATTTCAACTAACAAAATTTTACAATTTGAATTTGAACTTAAGTACTTATTACTTACTTGTTTATAAATATTATTATTTCTTCTGTGGTATTACGTTAATATCTCGCTCAACAAAACACTACAGATATTAGTTTTAAGTTACCAAGCTGAGCTCAAACTAAACCCTGGTGAAATTTTGTGTGATCATTTCATCATTAGTCCAGGAAGTCGCAAGCAGTTCGGTTCACACGTTGCAGTTTGCGAGTTGCGGCTGCGGTCAGCTGACTGCTGCAGTTATCTTGTCATTTGCAGATCTGCAACTCAGCAGAACTGTAACGGAATTTCTGACCGGTGAGTTCGATAGACGTCTCTTTCTTTAGTATTAGCAGTTCTTTATATCTTTGATTTAGGTATTGTGCCTAAACAAAAAAAAACTTTTGTTAAGTGGCTATCGTTGCCCATGGACATCAGCAATACCAAAGATATCATTGATGCGTTGCCGGCCAAGAAAGAGAAAGAAAAGAAAGTAAGAAAGGTCCCGTGATGGTAATTCATCACTGTAATCCATGAGAAGGTACATGATGAACTAGGAGCCCAATTCTAACGCCGTCGATATTTATGTCGAATATAATAAATCTAGAAAAATATGGCCAATGTTTACATAAACCGAATTTTGTTTTCCTGGAGATATCACGTTCGAGAAAATGTCGAAAAGAGACTGTAGACATGTAGACATTTGTCGACACTTTTCCTAGATTAGTATTATTAGTATTAACTTTGAAAATGTCTCTACCACCAAAATCTTTTGCTCCAGGTGTTTTATTAAAGCGGTGCTAACAACGATCTGGACTAAAACCGTTTTATATAGTAATTTAAGGTTGTTAAAACCAAGCATGTTCCTACAGATGTGATCATGATGGTAGACAAACAAACAAATAGAATAGATTAGAAGATACCGAAAGAACCGGTGTTTGCTTTCAGAAGCATGCATCGTAATATGGCTTAAGGATAGAAACCCTTATACTCCATTAAGCCAAGCCATCCTTTAGAATATAAAGTCGTAAGAATATTTGAATTATTGCAATGTCACGATTTCTTCTCGTACTCCTATTATACTTTGAACAAAGGCATATGTTGCGTGTCTTCGAATGAATAATAGGTTTTCTTATATAAAAAACATCTGCGCCTCACTTACAAATCCGTATCTAAGCTTTATTTTGCTGTGCATAAGGTTCATACCAATTTTATTTTTAATTTGAAGTATATTTCTCAGCGTTTGTCACTGTTCAAAGTTAGAAAAATCAAATGAGATTGTGAGGTTGGATAGGGTCCTGTTAATATTTTATATTTATTTTTTATGAGCGTTACTTTGCCTAGTGAAGCATGCCTTTAGGTGGTTGTCAGAGATAGCACTCGCAAATTCTTAACGAGGACCCTTTTGAATGAGTTTCAAGCGATAGGTATTGGACAATTCTGGAAAAAATTATGCAGATAAATACTAATTTGTCCAAGATACTGATAATAATTAACAGTTAATTATGCAACCGTAATCGAGAAGATACCCGAGAAGACACTGGAAGACCATGGTGGATAATGCTGTAGGCCTCCGTAAGATGCTTACTCGTGAGCCATCAATGAGTGGAAACCAATCGATTAATGAATAATATGATTTGATTGTTCTTGATTCTTTTTATTATTCAGTGAAGCAAAACCATCATAATTATCTCCACTTTAATGCACAATGAGTTTTTATCCCAAACGCTAACCTTACAGACAATTTAACACAATAAGTGTAAATTGAAAGATATAAGCCTAAGCTTTATCCATCCGAACTATTAATGGCCTAAAGTATTGTATTCGTTAAAATGTTTCCCGAACATTGGGAACAATCGTATATTGTTCGGAGGCTGTTCCGAACATCTTTTACCTGAACAATGGTAGATTCTTCAATGGCCAGGAAATTGATAAAAATGAAAAAAAAAAACATGAATAATCCGTACCTGTTCTGTTATGCAAGCCATTGAATAGTAAGGAAGTAGCGAAAATGGATGGTTGTTCGATTAGTACTCTTTGCAGTCCCATCTAGCGATGCGAGACAATGAATGACTCCAATCGGTAGATTCTATCTACTTTGAATAACAATATAATCTACGAAATTTTGTTTAGCAAATTCTACAGAGTAAATATGTTAAGTAAAACGTTCCGTCGATATCCTCGCGACGTCAGTACAGCGTTCAATTAATCGTACGCGGTACTTTTGGTCCTTCGTGAGCGAGTCGATACAATTGAAAGCTTTCTATTATCACGGGAGCAAAGGTATGCACAGGAATGTCCCTTGTCTGCACAGACCATAATGTTTATCTATACTAATATTATAAAGAGGAAAGTTTTGGTTTTTTTTTGTATAATTGATAAATTCATAAACTATTTGACCGATTTCTAAACTCATTTCATAACTTAATAACTATCCATTAGAAAAGAAAAATCAAGTAGCAATACAGATAAAATTTCATTAATTTAAATTTTTGTTTTTCAACCTTCCTTATATTTATTTCTTTACATTCCTAGGAAATAAAATAAGACCTATTTTCAGTGACAAAAATGTTATTACACCACTCTATAAAATAAGACAATGCCAAGTATAATGTAGTTGTCTTATACAATAGCGGAGTAGTCTTGAACTTTCCCGTGATTAAGTTTAAAAGGGAACCCAGTCGTTCTGTAATTGAGTTTGTCTGTTCGACTGTAAGGCTTAATAGTAGTAAGAGTACTTTGACTGTTCAAAAGTTTGTTTCAAATAAAATTTAAGTGAAATATTATTATGATACAATATAGTATGAAAATGATTCGCCATAGGGTGGGTAGGTATTTCTAAATCTACAAATAACATCAAAGCTTTTTTTTCCACCACGCTGGTTAGTGAAGAGATAATGTACAACAGATATAATACAACTATGACATACATACATGTATTGTTGCATTTAATCCATACTATCCATACTAATATTATAAACGTGAAAGTGTGTTTGTTTGTTTGTTTGTCCATCTTTCACGTCGCAACGAAGCTGTTATATGGTATGGTTTTTGTGTGTGGAGATAGTGAGGAGGGTGGAGAGTAACGTAGGCTACTTTTTACCGCGATAAAACATCCCCATGGGGAGATCTATATTTTGTTAGTTGCTAGATATTTAGTTCCGGATGTTGTTAATAGATGGCGATAGTAAAATTCATTTGCAAGTTCTGAAACACGCTATCAAATGATACATGTTTACTTATGTCATAGGACTCATAGGCAACTAAATCTAACTAAGTAAAAGTATTAAGTAAGTAGGATTTGTAAAGAATCGATATCTACCGTGGGCGAAGCTGCGGGCAAAAGCTAGTGTTTTAATAAGTCGGTTTGCACACTTCTTTGTTATAATATAACCTAATAATTATTAGTTTAAGTTTGGTTAGGTTAGATGAACCTGGAGCAGAAAATCGTTCCCGCTTCGCGCCACTGTTCCACGAGCGTTCTATCGTTCCATCAGTTAACAAATCAGCAACGACTTCAATTACTTTTCATTCCGCTTCAGTTTTTATTCGGACGAATATTAAAGGCAGTATTTTTGAAGCTCCCGCTGATTTAGGTGAACACAGAACGCTTCGGGGCCTTTACTAATGGATTCCGTCCATATTTTTCTTCGCCAGCATTAATTTCGGCAGGCATTTTGTGGTTCTACAAAATTTGTTGTCTTGTTTCGGGTGCGTGTTTTGTGTTATTATTTATAGAAATCTTTTGAAAAAAGTAGAGACCTGACAAGCAATTAAAATGTAATAAATAATAAACACACTGGACCGAAAGTGTAGCTAAGCAATTAAACAGGCATTTCACATTACATGTACAAATTAAATTACCAATGTTTGCCATATTTTTCTGATCCGTTAGAAAAATAAATAAAGTCTCTTTTGAATATTGGATGACTTATGAGAGATTGGCATTTCTTACCAGTCTTGCAATAATATAACTTGCTGATGGCACTATCAAGGGAGGAAAGAGAATTGTTTCATCGCTGGCGAGAAACGACCGAGCAAGCTATACGTGATAAAACTATGAGACAGCGTCAAACTAATTACATCGTTACTTTACCTCAAAGTTGTTGTAGTTATGTAAATCAGAGGAATTAGTAGTATTCTGACGTTCTTGAACATTTTAAGTACGATTCTCGTCCATTATTATGCACAGTCTTATTACTCAGAGTGAGTCAGTATTATCTACTCAATTACTCATGCTGTACGACGAGCTTTACGTTTTAATTATCCTACTAATATTATAAATGTGAAAGTTTGTGAGTTTGGATGTTTGGATGTTTGGATGTTTGTGTTTCAATCACGCAAAAACGGCTGATCGGATATAGATGAAATTTGGCACACATATAATTTAATACCTAGAATAAAGTATAGGGTACTTTTTATCCCGAGATATTGATCTGTTCCCGAGGGAGAAGAAGTAAATTTAATGGTAATAGGAAAACAGTTTTGACGTTTGTCTTCACAGTGACATTAGAAAACTCAAAACAGCTGATTGACTAAATTACAATAATTAAAAATCATTGTTTCAATATGTTTATTAACAAACATAAAAAAAATTGCGGTGAGACACATTGTGATAATTTTTGTCATACAATGGAAGCTTTAGTAGCTATCGATCTCGTATAAAATCAAATAAAGCCAACACAGCATTTTTTACGCCAAATTAGGCTGCTTTCACATTAGCGTTTGTCGAGCGTTCCTCGCGCCCAACGCTTGATCAATGAGCTATAAAAAAATAATTATTTCACGTAGAAGAAATACTGTAGCTTATCAAGGTTTTCCTAGCTATCAATATGAGGTGTGATTGAAATATTATAATGTGTACCGCATCAGGTTTAATTAATTGCATAAAATCATTAAATTTGGTTTTTAACATTCGTGAATATCTACCTATATATTTTTTTTAACCTATTTAGCAAATCATTATTCAACTGTGTAGGATGAACGCGTATGCTCATAAAATCCAAGTGTGGTGTCGGCCTTACGTCAAGATCGGCATTATGTCACAATATTATGTCAAGATTTCTTTATTTTTCTATTGCTGTGCATGCATATAATATTACCAGTGCTTTTTACCGAAAACCACAAACTTTCAATAAGTTTTTAATGAACAAAACCGTTAGTATGGAATGTTTTTAGATAGGAATAGTTTCGTTGTTTATGAAGCGATTTTCATGATTTTTTTAATTGTTTTGGGAATTTACTCAAGTTGGTCCTATTACAATATAGTGAGATGATGGATTGTGGAGACAATGAGTGAGCTTCTCAATCGTAGGGAATTGCTTTCTATATTCGCAGTAGGGAATAACTGAACCGTGTTTAAAAATATTATCTGTTATTATCATTGACATCGTCCATGTTGTCATCATTAGTAATCGTTGACATCGCCAGGTATGGTATGTATGTATCTTATGGTGGGTATACACGCTACGAGAAATCGTTACGATCAGACTGTATCGTTCGAGCGGTACAGTTTATCGTATAAGGCATACAAGCTATACCTACACGCTACGAGAAATCTTTACGATCAGACGGTACATTAAACGGTGCCGACGCACACGTGTCAGCGATGGCTTCGACGGACGACATTTTAGCAGCCCTGAAGGAAAATTAAAATGTGTGCAATTCACTCTTGGTAGAAGTGAAACCTTCAAAAATAAAGGTATTATTTTAATAACGTCTATCAGTTTTAATTATCTTTCAAAAACTATTTTGTACTAAACATAAACGTGTAGATACTTATGTACGCCCGTGAGAAGCGATGATACGTACTTACATCTACGCACATTTGCGCACGTCCACCCGAACTGCGACTGGCGACAAAACTGAACGAGCGCATACACGTTACGATCAGTCAGCACAGTTCTTCCGATTCCGTTAATCAATTGAAATTTTCGTACTGTTCCGTTCGACTGAACTGTCTTAAAAAATCGGACGAAACTGTACAGTTTTATAACATACATGTAGCGATTTATTGGTACCGTTCGAACGGTACAGTCTAATCGTAACGATTTATCCTAGCGTGTATGACCACCATTAGAGAAAAAAATATAACTCCTCAACGGAACAATAATTGAAATAACTAAACAATTTTTAAAACTATTTGTTGTTCGTAATATTGGCTTCAACCCATTAATGGCCCTCTACTAGGCGCGGGTCTCTCCTCTTCAGGAGGCCTAGAGCATACTCCACCACGCTGCTCCAGTGTGGATTGGTGGAGGGGTTAGTGGCCAACCCGAGTGTCGGAAGTTTTCAAACCGCCCGCGCGCCCGAGGGCCTCTGACATGGCTTAACGACTGTTATCTTATGATAACAACCGGGACCGACGGCTTTACGTGCCCTCCGAAGCACGGAAACGCTCAAGAAATTTTTGCCACTAGCGGTCACCCATCCAACTACCGACCGCGCCCGCTTTGTTGACTACATAGGATCGACGCAAGCCGCCGCAGCGCCGCGGCGCCGCCGGCAAGTTCGTAACTGCAAAACCAGACACAAGAAAAATAGACATTTTTTAAAATTATAAGTTAATGCTTGATTGCAATCCTACCTGATGGTAAGTAGCCATGTAGTCTTGGTTTATTATGGGATCTATTTAGTACATGAATATTTTCATACCTTTCATACTTTAGGTATCGTGATGATGATGTTTCGCGATGACCTGCGATGATTGCCAGGATAAGACTTAATTTGACATACTTTTAATTTTAAATCATAGTTTAACGATATAACAAACTGCAAAATCATCTGCATAACTAAGGTCCACAGACAATGACACATTCACCTTATGGACCATGAATCATATTTTTGAGAAGGTACGGTATCGTGTAATTTTTTATCGATATAGTCGATGTGGCTAGGACGCTAATACGCTATATAAATTTTTAGCTACTAAAAGATATGCATAGGGCAACCTCGCTCTTGCCACTCTATGGAGTAGGTACGTAAAACACTGAGTCTCTTCGTTTCGTTTCATTTCAATGCCCATAAAGGTGCATGGTGTCAATGAGTAGAAGGGATAATATCTTTAAAAGCACCCTACGCTTCTATTACAATTACACCTTTCTTAATTCAAATTTATTTTCTGTTTTTTTAGTTGGATTTTCTATAAAGCGTGTTTTTTAGTTTTTTTTGAAGTGAAAACTTCTTTAGTACGGGGGTGACTTGAAATTTTATGAAACGAAACTGTCCAGTGGAGACTAGAAATAAGTGGAGACTGACTTGAGTTGAGTTGACTTGACTTGAGTTGAAGTCGTCAAGTCAAGTCAAGTCAAGTCGTGTCGTGTCGTGTCGTGTCGTGTCGTGTCGTGTCGTGTCGTGTCGTGTCGTGTCGTGTCGTGTCGTGTCGTGTCGTCAAGGAGTGGAGTGGAGTAGAGTAGAGTGGAGTGGAGTGGAGTGGTGTGGAGTAGTAAAACCTACAATTATCATCTTCCCGAAATTTTACATTCGTCTCATTATCTTGAAAACAAAATTTTTGAAGGTTTCACTTCTAACACGTGTGAATTGCACACATTTTAATTTTTATTAAACCTTTATTTATATTTTCTACGCATAGTAAAATTTACACGCTTTGTTAATTTTATCCCTTTTTAGAAGCTACCTGCCTGTTCCAGCGTAGCAGCTCTCAAGCTGGCTGAAATTATTCCTCAGTTCCTCACGACGTTCCCTTTCATTTTTATGACCACTCAACAGATAGCTGGGACGCCAAATGACGAACATGTTGCTGGTATCGATGATGTGCCTGTTCTTACTGCCGTGTACTTACTGCCAGCTCTTAAGGTAGCCTGCTAGCCTGCCGCTGAACTTATTCCTCACGACATATCATTTTTTTGAATCCTTAGCAACTTGCTATAACGCGAAATAATAAGCATACTGTCGACATCAATGATTCTTTGGGATGAAAAGCAGGATACTGTAAGTTTAATTCACAAACATCCAAACATCTAAACCTAACATCTAAAGAACAAGGCCCAAAAATTATTTTTATTTTTTGTAGCGTCTTAAAACGTCAGTTATACCGAAGCAATTCAATATTTTTTTACGTATTTTAATATTAATACCTGTACCCGTATTACCCAGGGTAAAATAATTTTATTAATAAGTGATGAAATGACTATATTAATAACAATGATGACGTTATTGTCCATTTTCACTCGGTAAAAATGTTACCATTTCATACTTTTGTACTCTAATAGTAGAAAATATATTTTGATAGTCGTACGTATTTTCTGATTTTAATTATTTCAACTTGTGTAAAGTGAGTAATTTGGGCAATATTTAATAAATAAATAACATTCTGCTTGAACTTTTTTATTTTTATATTTAAAAATATTACCTTTCTCCATGTTCATGAAATTCTTATATGTAATTTAATCTTTCAGTAGTAGAAAAATGGCAACTTTTGAGTCGTTTTTAAAATTGACGTTGGCGTTTAGTGATCACATCGTGACATTCGTGACATCACATACTCTTCCGGCATCGTTGTTTTGTTGTGTACCAGCTACTCTATGTACAATACTTCTATGGTTATAAAACATTCAATATCAAAATACTTTGGTTCTGGGGTGTGCCTGCTGAAAATTCTTATATATCTAAGCTCAGAAATTAATGCTGCATTTTTTAGAATATTTTTTATTTTAAGACGCTCAAGTTGAAAATGAAATAAAACTATGTATGGCAGTTTGGCATTGTTCTTTTAGTAGGATCTGGATCTAATTCTAAATTCTCGCGGACGAAGTCGCGGGTAGAAGCTAGTTCTTTTATAAATATTTAAAAAAAAATTGCTTTTGTGTTGGCAGTAAAATAAAATTTTGTGTATTTAAGGGTACTCCACAAAAAGTTTATTGATTTGATTTGATCTTCAGTTACAAACATTGATTTATTAACTTAACTTTAGATTTAAATTTAAGATGTAACACGATAAGATCATTATTAGAAGCGCTTATAGCCCTGCTGCTGAGTTAAGAACCACGAGTGCGGTTGGTATTTGGATGGGTGACCGCTGGTGGGAAAAAATTCCTAGACGTTTTCGTGCTTTGGAGGGCACGTAAAGCTAACGGTTCTGGTTGTCATTGTAAGATAACAGTTGTTAAGCCATTGTCACTATTCATTGGAGCAGCATAGTGAAGTATGCTCTAGACCTAGGAACGAACAAAAGGAACATGTGAATAGACTGTAAATCGTTTATGTATTTAGACGTTCTTTGCTCACTTATCGTTGCATATGAGACAATCGAGTACGACTTTAAACATCGTATATCGATTTCACCGTACGCGGACGACTCATGTTTGTTGATATGTGAAATGAAAAGTCCCTCGGTTTCCATCGCCGCTAGCAGAATAGTTGCCGGTATGAAAACGAGGGAACGAGGTATATTTGGATATCCTCAGTACGTACAGTTAGAGATAAATTGGTTCTTCGATGCGAAATGTTGGAATGGTGTCTGTACTACCAGTGTGATTCTAGATTTTAAAAAGAAGTACCTAACTATTTTGTGCTTTTCAGAGACGGTTAGAAGTTATAAGATATTTATCTATCTATCTATATATATAAAATTGAAAAGCGACACACCGCTGATTAAACAAAAAATCTCAGAAACTGCCGAACCGATTAAGATGAAATTTGGCAGGGAGATAGTTTATGCTAAGGAGACGTCCACTAAGAACGGATTTTTGGAAATTCATCCCCTAAGGGGTACAAATAAGGGTTAGAAGGCACTTTCATACAAACCAACTTTCTTAGTTTTAGATTTATAAATTTCAAAATTTTTATGTAGGTTTATAGTAATAAACAAAAGTTAACTTTAATGTATATTTTTGGAAAATCATCCCTTAAAGGGTTAATTTACTGAATTGAACTTAGTAGGCAACTTCGTCATTTTTGAAGTTAAAAACATGAAAATTTACATATTAGCTCCAGACTAGAAACAAAATTTGTAAGTATTATGTTTTTTTGGAAAATCATCCCCTAAAGGGTTCATTACGAGTGCGAAAGTTAGTATGGACACTTCGTCAGTTTTGAAGTACGAAGGGCGAAAATTTGTATATAAGCTTATAGTTAGATACAAAAATAACTGTATCATTGTTTTCTCGAAATTCATCCCCTAAAAATAGGGGTTGGTAGTCAACTACATACAAATCAACTTCGCTAATTTTAGAGTTATAAATATGAAATTTTTTATGTAAGTTTATAGTAATAAACAAAAGTTAACTTTAACAATTTTTTTCGGATAATCATCCCTTAAAGGGTTAATTTAGTGAATTTAATTTAGTATGCAACTTCGTCATTTTCAAAGTAAGAAAGGTGAAATTTTGTATATAAGCTTATAGTTAGACACAAAAAATAACTGTATCAATGTTTTCTCGAAATTTATCCCCTAAAAATAGGGGTAGGAAGCCATTTACGTATAAATCAACTTCGTCAGTTTTAGACTTATAAATATGAAAATTTTTATGTAAGTTTATAGTTGTGGACAAAAGTTAATTTTAACACGGTTTTTTGGAAAATCGTCCCTTAAAGGGTTAATTTAGAGGATTTCATTTAGTACGCAACTTCGTCATTTTTAAAGTTACAAACATGAAAATTTATTTATTAGCTCCAGATTAGAAACAAAATTTGGAAGTACATTTTACGTTTTTTTTTTGGAAAGTCATCCCCTAAAGGGTTAAATAAGAGTGCGAAAGTTAGTATGGACACTTCGTCAGTTTTGAAGTACGAAGGGCGAAAATTTGTATATAAGCTTATAGTTAGACACAAAAAATAACTGTATCACTGATTTCTCGAAATTCATCCCCTAAAAATAGGGGTTGGTAGTCAACTACATACAAATCAACTTCGCCAGTTTTAGAGTTATAAAATATATGATTTTTTTTATGTAAGTTTATAGTAATAAACAAAAGTTAACTTAGATTTTATTTTTTTCGGAAAATCATCCCTTAAAGATTTAATTTAGGGGAATGAACTTAGTAAGCAACTTCGTCATTTTTTAAGTTAAGAATGGACAGGGAGCAGGAGAGGGAGAAGGAGCGGAAGAGGGAGATAGAGAGGGACAGAGAGCGGGAGAGGGAGTGGGAGCGGGACAGAAATCGGGAGAGGGCGCGGGGTGGGCGGGAGAGGGACTGGGAGCGATAGAGGAAGAGGGAGAGGGATATGAAGTGGGAGAAAGACCTCGAGCGGGAAAGGGAGAGGGAGAGGGATATGTGGTGGGAGAAGGACCTCGAGCGGGAAAGGGACAGGGAGTGGGACAGGAAGAGGGAGAGCGAGGGGAGTGAGACAGGGAGCGGGAGAGGAAAAGGGACAGGGAGCAGGAGAGGAAGAGGGCAAGGGAGAGGGAAAAGAAAAAAAGTTAATGTTGTTTACTATTCCAAACCCGCTCCCGGAGGAATAATCTGTGATTGTATCGTAAGTTTCAGTATGTAAATTCCAAAATAATTCATAAAAACTTCAATATAAATGAACCTGTTTTTAAATTTTCTTTTGTAAGGGATAATAAATAATATGATAAGCATAATTTCCGCGTGCGAAGCTGCGGGCAACAGCTAGTACTAATATATAAAGAGGAAAGATTTGATTTTTTGTTTGCATTGAATAGGCTCCAAAACTACTGAACCGATTTGAAAAATTCTTTCACTGTTGGGAAGCTACACTATCCCCGGTGAACATAGGCTATATTTAAAAAAAATTAGGGATCCTTAATAAAACTCCAATAATGTAACCCAAGGTGTAAAAAAATAGGAAAACCGAAGCAAAGCGAGGGCGGTTACTCGTAAGTTATAACAGTCAACGGGATGATTAGTAAGTTTAAGAAAACTTTAAAAAACAATTTTATTAAAATCTTAATGCTTTGAAATCATGTGTAACTATTGAGACAGTTTTATTAAGTTTTAGAATCGATTAATTACTTCTTTTCTTTTAGACTTTCTCATTCGATTCATTCCGACACCCAGCTGGCTGTAGACGTGAAAACCTTGTTTAAAGAAAAATATATCATTACATACCTAAGTAAAACGAGGAAAACGAAGTGACAAGTATCTACCTATTGTAATGTCTAAATACAACCACAAATAACGTACCTGGTCGTCTAGAACGTCTAGAAGGTTAATAATATATCGTTGTAGCAACATTATTAAAGTATGAAGGAAGAAATAACCAACAGCGAGACTCAAAGACTATTGACAAAGCGCTGGCCTGAGAATCTAGTTTCGTTCCGAGCAAGAAAAAGCCAACCGACACATTAGGCGAATGAACTAATGCCTCTTATCTTTTGTCCAGAACAGATTCTTGTCTAAGCTTTTGAGGTTGTTATCTTTTACTTAAGTAATGGCAGGATGATTCATATCCGTATTTGTAGTAACCGCACTATACCGTCTTTCACAGAACATGATGTCATATTCACATTAAAAACTAGATTTTTTTATGGAAATAATGGCAAACGAGTTGACGATCCACCTCATGGTAAGGGGCTATCGTCGCCCATGGACATCAGTACCACCAAAAGTATCTCTGGTGCGTTGCCGGCCAAGAAAGAGAGAAAATAATATTTATATCATAGAGATGCAAAAATACATTTTTTGTCTGTCTTTGCAGTTATCATGGAGAATCAGTAAATGATTGCCACAAACTTTCTATGCCAGAAAACGAAAGGATTCCCACGAGATGAGAGATAAAAGTTAGATCAACCCGTAAAGCGATTTATCTAAGCAGACGAAATTGCGGTCTACACTGGTAATGTTTGAGTAGTACTCGGGTTATTCGTCGCGTACCCTATAGTGTGGGGCATCGTTGAAAAGTTCTTCCAAAAATTATTGTGTCTTTTATAACCAGTTTTGGAATTTGTGGTCCGTTTATGAAATATATAGCTTTAAAGTGCTAATTAGAGTAAAGTGTCCCCCTACCTATATATGTATACTATCACGACTATGTTAGCATAAGTAGTTAATGAGTGATAGTCGATAAACTTACTACTTCGGAACCCTACATTGCGGGTGACCTGACACGCACTTGCCCGGTTTTTTTTAGTTAGTTTTATAAGAGAAATAAGGTATAAACATGTCATAAAAGTAAAAATTCACTGCAATCCCATCTAAAGATAAGTGGCCATTTAATCGATATCTACGTAGTACCTAATGCACCTAGATAAAAATCGTTAAGAGTACGTCATGCATGTGGTGACATCTTAAGCCCATATAAAACCAGCCAACAGTGAACTATTATCATTTCATTTTATTGGAATTTTCGATATCCAACTGGTCTGGTTACGATGGCGCATAGCGTTTCTGATGTCCGAGCGCAATTCAAACGAAAAGCGCCGATCATTATCCACTCAGGCCGCTAGGTAAACGTGGCTTTATAGCTGGTGGTGTGGTCGTAACGTAGAAATGCAGTTTTTATACCCCTGTGGATGGATGCTGTCTTTTTATTCCGACTTCACTGTCAAAGTGCTTTTTTCACCAGGCATGCGACAGTGAGATTTTACTGTTCCCATAGTATGTTACTACATGTTCTCGATACTATAATGTTTGAAGTAAATTGCAAAATGTTGGTTAAAAGTGAATAAAAAAATATCACTTTAATAAACGAAACCTTGAAACCACCGAAGCTTTGAAATTTTCAGAAAACCCTCTAAAATGGCTACGCATACATTGAAAATAGGTATTTCAAAGAGCTCAATCACGATATTTTGTTTCCTGATTCTATACGTTGCTGAAATATTATACCATCTTTTTTATTGTAATACCAAGTATCATTGTAGTCACGGGACATTAAAATCGATCATCGGTCGTTTCGGGCTCATAATATACAAAATCAAAAATAAATGAAACGATTTTTCTATAAGAAACTTTTCATCACAAGAAGATAAGTAGATCACTGTTTTGTCTTGCTATTTTGTGTAAAAGCTCACTATTTTCAGAGTACGGGAGTATATTGAGTCCCATACGAGCGGCGGTTTACGAGCAGCGACAGTGATAAGAATTGTTAATTTTATTTGCCGCCGAGACGAGTGCATAACATTCAATGTTGTCTGCCATTTTTAATAATTCTTGACATTCAGTATGCAAACTGTAGTGCATATTTTAATACGATTCTCATTGGTTTTCGCTTGTCTACACTATATGAGTCAGTCATATTTTTCTATAAGTGGTTGAATTGCTTCGTTGGGCATTGTATGAAAATGGTTGAACATTGAACAGTTTCATAAAATTTCACTTAGCGATCTCTCTCCGTAGAGCAAAAATTACTAAAGGTAAACAAGTTTTTGGACAATGGATTCCTTTTATGGCGTAGGTTAAAACGTTATAAGTTAAAGTTACGAAATTTATTAATATTTTTTGAAAATTTAGAATTTCCACGCAAATCCGCGGACAAGAGCTAGTTATTCCTACATTTTGCTACACCTATAAAGTTCTACACAAGACCTAGACAGACGAATAAAACTGGAGATGTTGCTGACGTTAACGAGATCAAATTACTTATCTGTCGTTTAAAGGTCGAGAGCTCGGTCTTTGTCTGGATTATTGGCTATTGAATTCTCCAGGACATGACTGGAATCGTAATTGGTGAAGATCAACAGACACTCCCTTATACTTTTAAAAACAATACATTTTCGTTAAATTGTAAAGAACAGAAAAATCACATTTTTAATATCTGAGTTTCAATAAAAATTAAACATTATAGAATTGAGAAAAGGATGGATGATAGGACGAAGCTACTGGATTCTACGAAAAAGTAGATTCAGATCTGCCTCTGTAGACTCGGCTTCAGCTTTTGTCGAGGGAGATGGCGAACACCAAGTATAATGTGTTGTGTGTTATCGAACTAACCGAAAAAGAATTACCTTACGGAAAAACCATATTGCTGATACTTTGTAAGTCTCATTAAGAACATCGGATCTCTCGGATTTCTACTGAAGTTACGACGGTTTCAAAGAATTGTCGCCGAAGATTAAAGTTCCATCTACCTCAACTGGACTATGGCTACATCTTCAGTCTACCTTTTTTATTTCTTTATTTTCAGTGCTGACCGTACAAAGAGTAGATAGAACAAATAGAAGGGATCCACGTTAGGTATACTAACGTGAACGTCAGAGTGAAATGCAGCCGCATTTAGGATATCGTAACACTTACATAGCCGAAAGATCTTACTAAAAAGATGAAATATTTTTCATTTATTAGTATTCACTTTCAAGAATTAAATTTCAGGATTCAAAAGTAATCTTTCAGCACATTGAACGAATAATAACTGTTTCTCTGTTTATCTCTTCATCTTCAACTACTGTTGATTATGACCTAACACAATTTGCTATTATATTTATGCAGTACGTGTGAATCAAGTTAAATATTGACGACCCGTGTGGCGCAATGGTTACCATGCCGGATCGCCGCACCAAGGGTCCTGGGTTCGATTCCCAGCGAGGCGGAAATTTGAATGATGAGTTTGAATTTCTGTTCTGGGTCTGGGTGTGATTATCCTTGTCTAGTGTGTTTGTCCATGGCACCCACGATACAGGGAATCCTAGTGTGGGGCTATGAGTGTGAAGCGTTATTATTATCATTAAGTATGCAAATCCTTACTAAGTAGAAGTAAAATATGAGCAACAATAAAAAAACCTTTTCACAATTCAATAAATATTCACGATGAAAAATACGACACATGAGGTAATAATTATAATTATCATTTTGTATAAAAAATGCTATTTGTATTTGTTTCTGTGTAATACAAATACATAATTGTTCCCGGACACAAGCGAGGGTGGGTTACTTCTATAAAATAAATGCCTTATGTGAAGCTCAGAGTGAATAATCTTTGTTGCACTTTCTACATTTTCTTAGAATATTTTACGCTCTCAAAGCTTTTACAAGGAAAAGTAGTAGAGAGTATTCCCATTTTCTTTAAAGGTCTCAAGATACCGCATTTTCCACTTCATTTGTTCACAGCGAAGAACCGAAGTGACCACAGATGTAGTAAATATGTCTGTGCATTTGTCGGCAAAGGTTCAAAATATTCTTTATTTTAGATTAAATTTTAGGCTTGCGAAGTTAAAGGCATTGACCGAGACACAATGTCAAGACGAAAGTTGGATAGATAAATAGTTAGACAAAAGTTAATTCAATTTTTTTGTAAATTTAAGTTGCCCAAAAAAGCCTTCTCTAATGTGCACTGGACTAGTTTAATGAAACACACACACATAGTTTAATAAGACAAAAGAATTTGGCCTCTGCATCGATATCAAAAGGTTATAAATTCGGCCATCTTAGTTAGATAATTATTATTCATACTAGTGACTGCCCTCGGTCCGCTTTGGTAAACTAATAATATTATGACACGGACATCACATACGGGAAAAATGAAAAGTCGGTATTTTTTATATATTCATATGTTAATCCCAGGTCACTACAGTACATGAGTCAGTAAATCATTTAAGCTGTTTCTGAGATTAGCCGGAATGAACATACAAACAGACAATAATACTAAATTATTTTTGTGGGATCTATTGGGTTAATAAACACCCTTAATAAAAGTTTTTCTCAAATAATTTCTTATTTTGGTTATATGATGATAAATAAATGGATAATAACCAAAGGCATTTTCATACCTATACTCATAAAAACTGTGAATAATGCCGTTCAGCTTGAGCGAGGCAGGTGCGAGTGGCAGGGGACTGCCTGTTAGTGGGGTTTGCTGTCAGCATATTAGATTGTCTTGTTTATTGAACGCTAGATTTTGCCAGCGATTTCGTCCTGCGTTAGTTATTCCTGTGAACAAAAGAGAATAAATCATAAAGGACCTTGATCTGTCTAAGCTTTGTATTTTTGTATGTGATTTATTTTTATAAATAAACAATTATAGCAAGCGAACTTGCAGTGCCACAATCCCCTGGCGCAAATATTCGTGATATACCAAAGTATTATGGAAAATCAAGGAAGTGAGGAGTCAGCTTATAAAACTGAACAAGTTAAAAAAAGACCAAATGGAAAGACCAAAGACCCTACGATCATACATGAGATGATACAAAAAACTCATTGCTATCTTAGCAACTTTTTTATTCAGCAGAGTTGGTTACACAAAATTGGTTGGCTACAAGAGACCTTGACATTAAAATAGTACACGATTTAAGTAGAAAATACTCTTCCTGACGTCAGTTTGAAATGATATAATATCGTCAGTCAAGCAACGAGAGCTCAGCCACCGAAGAGTAACCGTCAGTGGGCAACCATTATGAACGTTTCCGGACTTCAGAATGTCATCCCGTAATATAAAACGGGAGACGCTTCGAAATTTCAATATTGGTCCGCTTAGATTTTAATATTAAATGTGCCTCGAGAATCATGGATTCTCCGGACTTTAATAACTTTGGTAATTGTGTTATAAAGGTCACTGAAATTGTACGTAAGGAAATTTGGGTTCGTTTGTACTTACCTTAATATTTTACATAATTTTATTCCATAAAGGTCCCCTGATTTTTTTTACTAGAAAAACGTCGTTGGTGATGATTTGGTGTTACTGTTGTCTGTGGACGACGACCAGTTACCGTCGTGGCTCGTCTGTTGGTTTGTCCACTTTTTTCATAGACAAAAAAAATATATTGTTTATAAATAATTGATGTCTGTATATTGCATCTGATTTCTGTATTGTTGAAATGAATAGCTTGGTAAGTTCGAAAATAAACCTCATATTATGCTACTAGGTCTTGTTGAAAAATTTGAATATAATAGGATCTTGTGCTACTGCCTTCTTCATTGTGCAGGATACACAATGGTTAAGAAAGGTGGACTCGGGTTATAATAAGGAGTGTCCTTAACAACCCAAAAGTATTTGGTTCGAAGGCAGGGGACCAGACCACAAAGGACAAGTTGACTAGAACACAGAGAATAAATGGAGATCCTAACACCATCTATATAAAATCACACATACACACACACTTTCATAACACATTTATACGTTAGAATATATTCATAATATCCTCATTATGAATAATCTATCGCTTAGCAAAACGAATACCAAACAAGGATTGTTTAAATTTGTTCAATTTAAATTATTTGATCAGTTGTATAAATCCGACGGTGTCCGTAACATAAATATTCATTAGTTGGAGAGTCCAGCACTAACTTCCAATAGACTGTGCGTACACTAATGGAACTATTAGTGAACTTTGGATTCCTAACCATTGACTCCGAAATTCATGAATGTTGACTCAATCTATTGTAACTGTACCACTTTGTATCTGTATTTTAATTGTAAAGGGTATTTACTTTGTTTCAATGAAACAAGCTCTGGCTTGAAGATCATATAATAAACTAGTCAAGACGAAATCGTATTCATGTAGTACAAGCTCTTTGCTCGCGGATTTGGTTGCGTTTTTAAGAATAATAAGTACTTTATAATATTTTATGGATCATGGTCTACCTGTGTGTTATATTCATGAAAATCCTTCAGAAGTTTTTAACACTTCAAAAAAAGGAGGAGGTTCTCAATTCGATTGTATTTTTTTTTATTTTTTTGTGTGTGTTACCTCAGAACTTTGGACTGGGCAAACCGATTTTGATGATTCTTTTTTTAATCAAAAGCTGGAGCCTTTCATGTGGTCTCACATAAATTTGAACGAGATCTGACAAGTGGTTTTTGAGTAACTTTGAAGTCGGTTATTTTTTGTTAGTAAAATTTAGATTAATGCATGAAAGGGTAACAAACATTTTTACGAACTTTCCCATTAATAACATTAAAAGCATTTTCCCTGCTTATTACTTTAAACGATTTTTCAGAACCTACACTAAAAGAACATCTTTAACGTAACTCGAATAGACCAAAAATTCCGTCAGATAAAGCAATTGATACACGGTGTAGGTACATAGGTGCAAACCGTTCTGTTTGCTCTGAGTAGGCACTAGGAGATGCCGCGCCCGTCCGCTCAGAATTGAGTCTGCGTCCGACGCGTTATCGGATTTGTCCGTGCACGCGGGCTGAATGCACTCACTGCATTTACAACTTAACTTTGCGGAACACAGACGTAAAAGGAAATATTGTTTAAGTATGTACGTATGATTTGAAATATGTGCCGTTACAGATTAGTTGTACTTAACACTCAATGCTTTATTGCATAATTATTATGTAGTAGAAACATCCTACACATAAACCCTAAAAAGATTGTTGCCATTTTAAGAGTGTATTTTAAAGGAGTGGACTTTTGTGAGTTGTATTTTATAGGACTAAAGTCTTGGTTTGAATTGTCGTCTTCCCTAATGGTGGCCACTCACGGTCAGTCCATCGCGTCAAATGGCGTGATATACAGCCAATATTTGATCGTGAATGTGAAAAACTGATGGCGTGATTTAAAAAATTTGTATGTCCAATCGCGCCATTTTGACATATGTCGTTTGGCGTGGCTCTAAAAATGAAGCGATGGAATGACCGTGAGTGACCACCATAAGACGCAGCTTGGGATCGATTTCTGTGATTTGATACTATTTTTGAAATAATCTGTGGACAAACTAACATACAAAGAAAAGTACATAATTATGTATAAATGTACAATTTTTTTGTATTATTTGTTTAAAATCTCTAATAGATCAGAAAGTATTGTGCAGTTACAATAATATTTCATAAATAATGTACAATTGTGTATGTCTTTTGTCAATCAGTTATCAAGACAATCTTTAGACGTTTCTGGTTTCTATCTCCAGCCATCTAAGGATAACGTCTGCCCTACTCCCTTACTCGGCCACAATACCCGTCATTACCAGTCTCAAGTGAGGATCATGCGTCATCTCACTGAACTGTGGTATGTAATTTTTTTGTCAATGCGCTATTGATTTGATCTTACAAATTTTATTATTAGTATTTATTAGTGTTTTAGGCCCTTACACTTTTGAGCTTGTTTTCAATCGGCAATTTTTTCGGCCTATCGATTTGTCATTAGAACATATTTTATTCGAAGATTAAGACTACGTTTCTTCTCCAATCTTAATTGCCGTGAACGACCCCTTGCACTCGCTTTTTCAATATTTTTAACCCCTTACGCTACCTTTTTCAATTACCTAAATGCTAAATTATTTGTTTTTTTTACTATTATAAATATAATTCCTAATGTTTTTTCGGGCTACTTCATCTCTGTCAATTATTATCGTTTAAACAATAACGAAATTTTGTTCTACCTAAATACCTTTGATTTTTCTCCTTTTCTCTCTTTCTCTTCTCTCCTCCACTCCGCTCTTCGTTCTACTTCACTCCGCTCCACTTTATTCGCCTCTATGCCACGCCAGCCTATTTAAACGTAGTAGTTATATTTTTTTATAAATCGTGAAACATGTATTCACCACTCATGCATACGCAAACGGACGTAACAGTAAAATATTTTTCCTCATATCCCACCTCAGGAACTTTCCCTTTGAACGTGTCACATTATTCGTCATAAAGTATTCTAATATTTTCTGTACCTGCGTAATTATCTTAGAAACGAGAATCGATGGTCCTTTTAAACATTGAAGTATGAGTTGGCTACAATTATCTACAATTTTCTAGTGAATCCAGTCGATTTTGAAAAGATAACGTGGCTTGATTTTGATAATAGACCTCCCGGCGCGACACTTGTTCGCGATGTCTGTTCTGCTACTTTAGTTCATTATACTTCAATGCCCTTAAGACCCTTTCTATAGTACATCTTACCGTTCTTCTTACCCTTGTAATCCAATTATTATAATAAATGTTTCATCGTGTTTCAGGAATGCGTCAACATCAGATGCTACCGGTACATTCCGCTTGTTTCTTAATGGCTTGTCTCTGTGGCACTAACGATTAAAGATGTCACAGTGAGTGACGTGTCACATTGTTCTTAGATTGGACGGGAACATTATAGAATGTTCCGTAGAACGGTGCGTAGATCTATTAGTTACTGGTCACAATGGTTGGAATGTCAAGGAGGTTTTTATATAGTTTTAGACGCTGCTTTAAAATGATTTGTATAAAGCGTCTAAATTGATCTGCGCACTTAAATGTATCTGGGTAAGTGTAGATATAAAAGTTGGTCATGAAGTATTTCGCAATGTAGCAATGAAATAAAATAAAATATCTAATGATGGTATGTGAATGTTCAAGAAGTATGTACTTGTTATGGAAAACTGTCTTACGCTTTTTATCTACTTACTGAAAACATTATACCTCATTACTTGCCATTACATAGCCCTTAAGCGCTATGAAGAACACAGTAGGCAATTATTTTCGAGTTCTCGTTCAGTATTATATTACCCGTAGTAAGCATTATTTACTTCAATATCAAACTTCGAACATGTAAAAGTAATAATGATAATTAAATCTTAATATATATAAATTACGTGTCACGTTGTTTGTCCGCGATGGACTCCTAAACTACTTAACCGATTTTAATCAAATTTGCACACCGTGTGCAGTTTGATCCAACTTGAAAGATAGGATAGCTTACATCTCAATTTATAGTCGCAATATTATTTTATTGCAATTTTTTTTCACAGAACGAAGTCTGTCCGTGCAGCTAGTTACTTATAAAGTGACCAAATCTCGTAAGTTGCTCAATTTCTCGTTCATTCTCGATAGCTATTAAAATTAATAACTTTTTAACTTCCAACAGTGGCTTTAGACCGAGTTTGATCGAAAGCCTGGCTGAAGCGCTCCAAACCATAATCGGATCAGCGTTCATTATTCTGGCTTCACGTACTACTTTCACATACCGGAGTTATGAGAAAAATATCGACACAATTTTCAACGAGATAAGAGATTTGTACAGTTTTTTATACTCCGGCATCTAATTCCATAATTGAAATATGATAAGAAAACTGTTCGTTCCAAAATACATCATAATTAGGTACTTCATTGAAGAAGGAATCCAACTCAACTCAAACATGGGAACAAAATCACACGAATTGATATCAGGGTTGAAATAAAACTACTGAATCAAAGGAAAAGAACACAAAACAACGGACAATAATAACCTCGCAACAAACCAGAACATAACAAAATCGACATCATTGTAACACTTTTATTTCCAAACAAAGCACGTGTGAGCTCATGAGACCGCGAAGCATTAGATATAACCCTCGCAGATCGCAACCAATTTCTCCAACAAAT
Organism: Thymelicus sylvestris; assembly: GCA_911387775.1. Taxonomy (NCBI): domain Eukaryota; kingdom Metazoa; phylum Arthropoda; class Insecta; order Lepidoptera; family Hesperiidae; genus Thymelicus; species Thymelicus sylvestris. The sequence goes on from OU426893.1 coordinate 1,329,337, forward strand.
CCGAGATTACGACGGCTATTTTAAAAGGACCCTGATGTCCCCAATGCAATAAACCGTATGGAGAGAACGTCTTAATAAGTTGGCAAGCTTTGTTATTGTCCAGGATGCGCGAAATCTGTACCGGGTTGTTCCTAATTGTGCTCCTAATTGCCCCAATCTCCCCTCTAAAATGTCGTAAAACAATGTGGCATATTTTACAGATTTAGATTTATTTTATCGTTTTAGAAGAAACTTGTTTTTACTTATAATAAGCGTACTTATAATATAAAACAAAGATGCCTATATGAATAAAATATATTAAGTAGACGAATCATACTTTTTATTTTTTTTACTATTGGCCATTATAAAACATTGTCAAACAATTAAAATTATACTGTGAATTTTTTGTTTTATTTTGTCCGCGTTAAGTGGAAGTCACGGTTTTAATCTGCAATATGGTGTTTCTAATTGTGGCTCTAATTGCCCCAACCTCCTCTGTGTTCGAACATCGGCGCTGGGTTGTCTATTTATTACACTTTAGCAAGTTATAGTTTCTGAAATAAATTCAAGTATTTAACAGGTTCTACTTCTTCTAACTTTTTAAGAGGAATATATTTTTTAGAAAGAGGCTGTTGAGTTTATAACTGTATTGTAGTAAATATTTTTTTGGTTTTGTTAAATTATTATTGGATACAATTTTTAAAATATCATTTGTGCATCATTCTACCATAGATTCACAAATATTGACCGTGTATGTGCAGAATAAATCAAAACCAGTATTTATAACTAGCGCTACAAAACTTAAGGGACGAGTTCGAAATGTCTTAATAGTTAGCTGGCAAGCATTGGCGACCGCGGTCGTAATTTGCTACACGCTGTTCCTAATTGTGGTCCTAATTGCCCCAACTCCCCTTCTTTATCTCCCAGATTCGGAACACATGCCTCCTGTTTGGTCAACTTGCTTCGTAAGGGATTTATTATGACAAGATTACTTGGATTTTAATGTGTTTTTTGAGTCACTTATACTAGTGCCCTGCTAGCAGCTTTGTCCACGTTTTCCGGGATAAAAATTCTATTTTTTTATTATAATACGGGTATTCACGATATACATATTATATTGAAGTTAAACTTCTTTAGGCGCGTTGTGAAATAAATGGAAAAAATGATGAGAGTTATATTCTAAGATTTGTAACACGTTCGTGTTGACACAAAAACGCCGGTCACGTAAAATCGCACGTACGTTTTTAAAAATGCTCGTTTTGAAAAAATGATTATTATTATTATATTAATTATTATATATTTTATTAAATATTGTTAGAATATTGTTTTTGAATGTTGTTTTTTTGTACACCGATATTTCGACCCAGTTCCATGGATCGCGGTCACGGATGAACTCAGTTTATCCCACAACGTACAAAATAAATATCGTGGGCATCCGTTTTATATTAAAATGTATTTTATCCACAATGAGTTAAGTTAAAAATCATGTACTCTATATCTTATTTAAGATGATAAATCTACTAGTGTGCTTTTCATGATGATGATCATTTCATACTTTCAGTACTTTTTGCATAAAACAGTAACAAATATTCATGAACTGTCACATGTCACCTGTCATCCTGTCAAAAGTTTCCATGCGCCGCCGCAGTTCAACTGGGTCAAAATACCGGAATACAAAACAAATATTGTGAGTAAAAAGTGAGTATTATAGTAAAAATCATACAATATGTCCATGGATGACGGGGACCAACAAGTCGTTCATCTGCTTTTTTATCATCTAGTAACATAAAAAATCATGTTTAAAATGCACAATACATGCGCCAAAAAACAGCCATAACAGCAAAACCAAGAATGAAACGTTGCACACGAATGCATATTGGCAAATAGAGTGACAAAGAACGCAGGTGCAAATTCTTGAATAGGATCGCAAACACGACGTCTTCCGTGCGGACTCTAGAGTAAACAGACTACAGACGGTTGTGCTCATTCAATGGGTTGAAATAACAAAGGTCGCTAGATTTGTATAATGGAGAATTTAATTTGAAGTTATACTTCTTAAAATAAATGGAAAAAATGATGAGAGTGAAATTTTAAGGGGAGCGGGAGGGGAGTGGAGGGGGAGGGGTAGGGGAGGGGAGAGTAGGAGAGGGGGAGGGAAGGGGGAGGGGGGAAAGGGGGAAGGGAGAGGAGGGGGAGAGGACGGGAGGGGAGGAGGAGGGGGTTAAATATTTATTTAATTATGCCAAAGAAGTATAACTTCTCACGCGCGTACAAAAGTATACGCACCCTTTTTTTTATTCAACTGATTATAAATATGAAGTTAAAAAAAATATGTAAGAATTATCAAAAAATCTTAAGAAATGGATAATTTACGGGCCTTTGAAATTGCAATATAAAAATAAAATTTGTGTCGTTACAGTACCTACTTGTCCCGCGTCGCTCGTATTAAAACACCTTTTATTTTAGGGTTTGATTTGAGTAAAATAAATCATTCGTCATGTCACATAATATCAATTGTAGGCGTGGGTGTTCCTGTCTGATTATAATGTGGGTGTCTTCACGTCAAGAGTGAATAGGCTTTTACTAAGTTAGTGCGCTTTACCATCCACGACTTTATTTCCGCTTACCATCAGGTAGTTCTGTAGTCAAGCACTAACTTATTCAACATAAAAAAGGCAAATTATCACTTTGTTTTTACAAGGCCCTCCTATGACTAAGGAAATAATAGGTGCGACCGCCTTTGATAGGTACAATGACATCACAGACGAGTCAAAGAATACGTAAATTTTAATCATCTATATCTCAGCCATTTATAGTAGATTTCAATCGTTTTCCGGTGATTTATTAGGTTTGATCTACATTTAATTTCATTGTGTTAAATGTAGTACTTTATAAATCGCAAAATTTCTTAATTAAAACTGTTTTATAGGTAAGGAGAGCTAATGTCGTGATGACGATGACGTGATGATGTCGATGACGTGTTGTGCCTACTTTTACTGGCTCTCGGGCATTTCAAAAATTCAGAATTCTTTATTCGTGTAGGTATCATTGATACACTTATTCACGACATTTTTTTAATCTACCAGCTTTTCGGGCAGGTGCTTTGACATAACCTAAAAAATAAATTAATCTAATAAATATTTAATGGTTTATCCAGTTAATTGGCATGGGTTAATATAATATCTTAATATTATAAAGTGTCAGATTCTTCACAAGCTACGATAATTCTGATAACAACGTGTAGTCGGTACAAAAGCCCGTAGCACTTTGCTACAGCTACGGCGTAGACTGTTGCTGCGTAGCTCATGCCTTGATGGCAGCTACGATGGACCTCGTATGTCGGTTCTCCCTTCTGTTGTCTTTATTCTATGGTAAACAGTGGAGCAATGTAAGGCAATATTAGAACACTAGACGGTTTCGTCTTTGTTCGTTATTGGATTCCGTTTTGGAGCGTGCGGTTCCTCTACAAATACTATTACGTATCAGTAATACGTTGAGTTGGGCTGCTTCGCGGAGCTACGACATATCTCTAATCTAATATTACTCTGTATGAAATCGAAGGTGTTCGAGTAATAGTAAGGTATTCGTTAGTAGAGATATATGGAACATCGTTAAAAATATCAAAATTTATTCTAGTATTCATCATTTTAGAAGGGAGGGTGGTAGCTATGCAAAAAGAAAAATCTCTAGCAGCTTGCAAGAAATCTTGAGATTAAACTAAGTGGTAAGGAATCCGCAATCTACAACAGAAGAGACCTGATGCCTAACCTCATCCGGTCAATCAATGTAAGGTGCATCATGACGAAGCACCTCCGTAACAAAGCACCTTTCCGAAAAGCTAGTAGATTTAAAAATGGCGTGCATTAATCTATCAGTGATACCTACATGAATAAAAGATTACTTCATTTCATTTTATGAGCAGCATTTGGATTCAAAGATGGATTAAATCCTTACACTATATTTCTACTTATCAAGATGACCATTCAATTTACTGGACAACATTCCGTTGCGCCGAGAACACGATGGAAAAAAATCCGAAAAAAATTTGTTATGGTAACTCATCGTCAGCACTCTGGATTTTTAAATACAAAATATACAAGAACAAAAATATCTTTGTAATAATATACTTTTTACTAATTTACCTTCGCTGTATCCGCAAAACGCCGACGAAAGTAATAAAATAAAAACCGTCCTTTCATTCTGAAAACCTTCATTCCGGTGTAGCGCGGACATTATTCAAATTAACTTGACAAATATCTATTCAGCCGGCCCAATGAGACTTCTCAGCATAAAACTCTTGTCTTACTATTGGCTATTTTAGTAAGCGATGGTAAAATATCGATTGACGGTCAGTGGTGAAATGTTCAACGCCGAGGATATACTAAACTTCCGCTCTCAGTAGTTATGGTAATTTTGTTACTTCAAAAAAAAAAAAAAGAACCCTGACATTGCCAGACAGGATAGGAGATAGCGTTAGGAAGAAAGGCAACTCATTACGATTTTTTGATTAGCGCTGTGCGACCTGAGTTACACTTTATTGCGTTGGAGCAAGAGTCGCTATTTATTTGAATGATTTTGCGGAGTGCGCCTTCTGTACTATTATAAGTACTATTATGTGGTTATGGTTAGATTCAGATGCTAAGCCATGTTGAAGAAAAATATCGAATCTTAATTGGGTTATTCACAGCAATGAATAATTGAATTACTTATGAAAATTTTTGTTAAACTTTGTAGCATGACAATGCAATTAATTTTTTTTCGTTATTATTCCATTTACTTTTCTTTACTCCTCCTACCTCTATCCTCTTGATTCTAGTTCATTGCTCGCCGTATGGCAAGTTATTACAGTCTTTGGACGAAGCATAAAAACACTATTTACATGATAGAGGCCTGAGTTGAATGCGGTTTATTGAATTCTCTGACTTGTGCCGTGTGTTATCATAAATTAAACAATTTTGATACACATTTTTGCCAAATATTTGTCACTTATTATGTCACTAAACAAGATATTATTATTTATTTTTGAAATTAAATTTTAAAGCACAGAAGAAATAATAGTACTTATGGTTATAGTAAATTTGATTGAAGCAATAATAAAATCGATCATGCAATCATTAGAAAGACAAAAAATATAAAAATGGTTTGATTTGTACGATATAAACAACGACCTTATTTCAATTGATTTTTACGAATTAGATCACACTCAGTGTTCACGATAAAACCAATATGTGGCCACATATATAAATAAATAGTGCCCATTTGTAGGGCACGATACATAATTATATGTATATAAATAAATGTAGCCTACATAGTACACACATAAGATAAAATTTCTTCGTGACATACTTAATGATTTGTACTTTATTTCGACATTTTTTACTTTTTCCTCCTGTGAATGTAAAACCTTATTCGATCAGAAATATTTCATCAATACTGTGTGTGTCATAGATAAATATTGGCTCTAGGTACTAATGCCAAGTATAAAGTTCGTCTAAAAGCAGTTAATTAACCATTTAAATTAAAAATTGGAAAAAAGTTGTGCCAGCCCTGTTAAAATATAGTTTTCAAAATTATATTTCATGTCGCAAAAACTGGTAGAATCCGGCAAAACAATTGACACCCGCTACAAACTGTTCCTGGTATTGCGCGCTGGAATTTATGACTTTTGTTCCTCAGATAGTTTCCGAACGCTAGATTTATAGCTCCATCGATTGTTCCTTTCAGGTAGTTTGTTCTTAAGTTGCGTTGTTGCTGATATAAAATAATGTTTAATGGGACTGATAATGTTCTTAGGTTTGAAGATTATAATGGTCTGTATTTTTTATATTATTCTATAACTACTATTATTGCTTCTGTGATTATATGTACTAGCGCTCTAGCCGTGGATTTGCGGTTTTCCAGGAGTAAGTAAGTTAGGCTTATATCACATCCTGATATAATCTTATGTTATTTGGTAGCGACCCTGCCTACGAAGCGAGGGGTCCCTGGTTCGACTTCCGGCCGAGGCAAATATTTATGTGACATATAAATATTTGTACTGTGGTCATGGGTGTTATTGTGATGTGTTATATGTGTAGTCCATGCCACCCGCGACACAGGTAAATACCTACTGCGGGGTATGAGTGTGTAAGCGTTTATTTATTTCAGATCACGGTCTGTGTGCAAAATTTCATGAAAATCTGGATTTAGGAGCTACGATAGTATAAGTATTTGTAGTATGTATGTATGTAGTATTTATCATTAAATATTTTATTTTGTTTTTCTTTTTTAAGTAAAAATGTAATAATTTAACAGTTACACTGCAAGAAAGGAGAATATAGTACAAAGAAATAAAGATAAAGATATAAAGGTGAACGCAAGATAAGTAAATTCGCTAACAATCGATATCTTTCCGTTGAGATTTGAATAGACTCATCGATCGCAGATGTCCTTAATATTGAATATCGTATGCAATGATCAAGGGGCTTTGCTTCACCTGGGTGCTTTACTTAAAATGGATTTTCCTTTACTTAAATTGTAAGCTTGTTTAGTGATTTTTAATAAACATATTAAAAAAGCACCAATTATCATCAAATCAAATTATGAGTGTAAATTTTTTACGATGCGACAGCCAAAAAGTAACATGATGAAGGTGCGTGATACTAGGCGCACAGCATCCGCTGGAGTTGTTTTGAATTGCTAGCGCGTGCCGGATCGTGGGTGCGAGGGAGAGATACGTGGTTGGATAAGTTGGATTGCTAGTGCGTCCCGGTTAGTGGGTGCGAGCGAGAGGTTTTTATAAATAAGAGGTAAGTCTTACGTGCGTAAGATGCATAACACATAACCTTTTTTAATACAAAATAATCAAAAACAACACCCTAGAAACAGAAATACTCTCGTTGCTTAACTTATGAGTGCGCTATTAAGCGATGCGTGGAGGCGAGTTTTATCGCTCGAGAAGTAAAGGCACATAAACGGCATGGTTACACGAGGAGAATTCAAGTGGCAGTGTAACCCTTACATTTCGTGTCCCGGCGGGCAGTAAAACGCACTCGCCAACCAACAAGCCTTCTACAATTTGGCTAGGGCTCCATGCGCACTGTTGTATCGAATATAATTATTTTATTAATTTGGAAGTCAATGAGATGTAACGAGAAATTAAAAAAAAACATTAAAACAAATATTTTAGTAATATAAGGTACAAGAGTCAAATGCTAGCCTGCGAAATGCCTAACAGGATTCAGTTATAAGGCACTGAACAGTCAAAGATGATTATTGATATTGTTTTCTGTATTTCAAAATTTCCAGCAAAACGTTAACGTTTTTATATCGTCGTTTATTTTAGAGTGTATAAATTAATGTACATCCTACTTTATTTTACTGATATTATAAATGTGAAATGTTTGTCTTTCTTTCGTGTGCCAACCGTTGACAAATATAGAAATAGAAAACGGGAACGACTATTATGGACAAAATAATGTTATTAAATCAACCTTAATAATTATTAGCCGTTTTTAGTGACTTTTTCGTCCAAAATATCAGTCATGACAGACGCGCAAAGGCAAAGCTTAAGTACTCTATAAAAATTTCACCCTAAGAGTGAGAGCATGTAAGATGTAATAGTGTAGTGCGTATAAGCCTCGTGTTGACCACGCCGAAGACCGCGGCGCAGACTGTGAATACGGAATTGCACCGAACAAGATATCATACTGTATATTATCATGTGTACGTACGGTCGTATCTACACTATGATAAATTAATTTATTGTGTCATTTGGACAGCATTGCAAATCAATTGTACAAATATTTCCTACATTAGTTCTATATCGGTGTATATAGGTATTAGCTATACTAGTATATTATTGTTTTCCTGATGCTAAAGTGCTGTATCCATGGATGTCATTTACCAGTATACATAATATAGTATGTACATACAATGCAGTTAATCCTTGTCATCAGGTTTTTCTTAAATTTACTTCAAGTTCTATATCGCTATTTATTCATAATGTTTTCATGAAAATGTACGCAGATTTTTTCACAATTATACAATCGTAAAGCAAGCAGAGATGTTTATAGCGTGAAAATATATTTGTGGGAAATCCTATCGGGAGTCTTCAATTAAAAACGCCGATATGTTCCACAACAATTTGCGTATAATGCACGTAAGATTTTATACAAACAAGCGATAAAAATGTAGAAGGACAGATGCTATATAATAATAGAAGATACGGAAGGAAATTTAGAAACTTGAAGAACGAGTACAGTTAACAGAAATTAATTACATAAGAAAAAGCGCGGAAACGTAATAGCAAAAGGCGTGAGCATTCGCGGTCGTCTCTAGTCTAGCACTGATAGCGTAAGGCGTCCGGCGCCTCGGTAGGCGGAGCTTGTCCGATCTGTCACGCAAAGAAAATTCAAAACGTTACCATATAAGGTCGGCGACGCGGTGACAGAACGTTCCCTCATAAACAACGCTCTCAGCTCGGGTTTGCTTGCGAATTAATTTTGTGCGTAAATATTGAAAAATCATTATTTTTACTTGAGTGTAATGGCACCTACACTACACCCCGGCTGAGACCGTTGCTTACTACGGTCGATAGTAATTAGGGAAGTGAACGACGCGTCCGCTTCGTGTGGTTTTCTGCTGGACCTTTTCTTTCTTCTCCCTTGTCTGCTCCATTTCGGTCTTTTGTTTGTTGTTACCAGTCTTGGTGTCTTCTGCTGCCATGAATGCTGGTTTCAACGCTGGAGTGATGATTGCTCAGCCAAGTATGTCCACAGAATGCCCTCGATCCTCGGTGAGTCGGGATGAGAGGGTGTGACGACTGATGCGGAGGGCGAGTGATGTGCACTCGAGCCGTCCGTGAAGCCGTCGTGTGAGTTGCTGGAGTGATGATTGCGCAGCCAAGTATGTCCACAGAATGCCCTCGATCCTCGGTGAGTCGGGATGAGAGGGTGTGACGACTGATGCGGAGGGCGAGTGATGTGCACTCGAGCCGTCCGTGAAGCCGTCGTGTGAGTTGCTGGAGTGATGATTGCGCAGCCAAGTATGTCCACAGAATGCCCTCGATCCTCGGTGAGTCGGGATGAGAGGGTGAGACGTCTGATGCGGAGGGCGAGTGATGTGCACTCGAGCCGTCCGTGAAGCCGTCGTGTGGGCAGTAGCTTGAACGGGGACAGAAAGCGTCTTGGGCTGCGATGTACCCGATCAGCTAGCGTGGCTGGCGTTGCGACTGCGGGGAGATGCTGCTGCTGACCATCTGATGTGAGCGGTGAAGTGAGATGAGGTTACCAGCTGCCACCATCGTCTTCTGTAGGGACAAGTTCTTGTAGTCGTGGGTCACTAAATGTGTGTGGGCAGCCTGCCAGCCCATAGCGTTCGAAGAAAGTCATCCGGCATAGCCCCTCCGGTCGCGTCCTTTCCGTCCGGCATTTTTCTCGTGTCTGTTTAGTCGTCGGGTCACCAATATGTGGGAAATCCTATCGGGAGTCTTCAATTAAAAACGCCGATATGTTCCACAACAATTTGCGTATAATGCACGTAAGATTTTATACAAACAAGCGATAAAAATGTAGAAGGACAGATGCTATATAATAATAGAAGATACGGAAGGAAATTTAGAAACTTGAAGAACGAGTACAGTTAACAGAAATTAATTACATAAGAAAAAGCGCGGAAACGTAATAGCAAAAGGCGTGAGCATTCGCGGTCGTCTCTAGTCTAGCACTGATAGCGTAAGGCGTCCGGCGCCTCGGTAGGCGGAGCTTGTCCGATCTGTCACGCAAAGAAAATTCAAAACGTTACCATATAAGGTCGGCGACGCGATGACAGAACGTTCCCTCATAAACAACGCTCTCAGCTCGGGTTTGCTTGCGAATTAATTTTGTGCGTAAATATTGAAAAATCATTATTTTTACTTGAGTGTAATGGCACCTACATATTTATAAAATTTTGACGTAATTAAGTTAGCAAGATGTTTTCCCATGACTTAATAAACCTAACACTGCACTCAAAACAACATGAATAATCAAAGGCCATTTGCATTAAAAATCTTTTCGAACAGCATAATCACATCAATGCTAATTTATGACACGTTTGAAAAAACTCCCGTGACAGCAAATATAAAACAGAAATATTAGCATAAAACACGGCGCATACATTAGGTTTTTATAATCGTGATTCACGACTTTATGCTACGTTACATAAATGAGGTGCAAAATTGAAAAAAGTCGGCCTTTCATGTGAAGTTGGCTAGTCGAATGGAAAATGTCATAGGAAATTCTTGGACGGTAAAGTTTTTTAGGTCATGCGGTTGGACAAAGTTATAATAATAGACCATTGCGGTGCGTGTTTATTGTATTAGGTGTTTCATCCATTCTTGTGTACAAGCCAACCTCCTGTCCTCATAGTTGTATTGATCAACGGGCGAGGATATAGAGTTTTTTTTTGTAGAAGGGCGCTTTCTCCACCATCCAGTTTATCCGACAATGATCATGTATGATAGTGTGCCTTGGGTGTTACTAATTGGCTTGGTAGAGTCGGAGTTTTCCGGCTGGGGGCTTGAGAGCCAGTTCTTTCTTTCTTTGTCTTTTCTCTTTCTTGGCTGGCACCGCATCAGTGATGCTTTCAGTGTCACTGATGTTGTTGGCTTATGTCGATCCTAAATACCTAATCGAGTAAGTTAAGCTACAGCGGGCGCGGTCAAGAAATACCTTATCACTTAAATTCAAAAATATAATAAGTAATGTATTTATTCAAGTATCAATGAGTTAACGGTTCCGAATGTCTTATAACGCGATCCAACAAGCGATAACTATGTTAAAGTAAGCTTCATTGTGTACAACATCTCTAAGGCAGGACGCTCGTCCTATTCAGCGTGAGTCGGACAGACAAACTCAATTACTGCACGACGGACGAAGCGCCCTTTTAAAGTGTAGTACGAGAAAAGTTCAAGATTCTATTGCTCAAACACTTTATGGCATGCTTTATTGGGAGCTATATTATTGGATTGGTAAATCAAATCAAACGAATCAAATCAAAATCTTTTATTCATATAGGTATCACTGATACTTATGCACGTCATTTTCTAATCTACCAGGCTTTTCGGAAGGGTGCTTTGTCAAGGTGGAGAACAAAATTAAAGTTTGTGTCAATTTGTATATTTTTAAAGATAGACTTTTTAAATTGTGTGTTTGTGGTGTTGGCCGCTGAGAAGTTCCCTAGTCTTTAGCCAACCCTGAGATGAGTGGAGGGCCGTTCATTTAAAAAAAGACGGTCTCTTCCCTCAATTAAAGTTAATTAATGATGTATTTTAACAAACATAATTTGGATTAAATTTATTTTAATTTAACTATGTTTTTTTTCTGTCTTCAATTATTTAAATTTTTTATTTCAATTATTATAGATTCTGGTTAAGAAAGACATGTTATTATTTTTCTTAATTACGCCAAACAAAAATATCTTCTTATGTATATGTGTATGTGTATTGTACTGTCACGCGTTATAATGATTTGCTTCTTTTTTAATCATTAATGTGATTCGCTTGGAATTAATTCCACCGCGTGTATTCTAACGCACGCGTTAATCAACGGTTGTTGGTTTGTTTAACGTGATCTCGCAACCGTGCAGATTGAATACAAATAACGCAAAATTACATTGGAAACCAATTAAACTATATTTAATGCGGAATAACTTAAAATTAATACGTGAATGGGTAATAACAGAGAAAAGAGAAGGGTTAAGTCAGCATCATCCATGGTTGACGATCCACATGATGGCAAGTGGCTATCGTCGACACTTACGAAAGGCATGAAACAGTTAATAAATGAAAGAAAGAAATGCTGATAAAATTAAACGAAGACAGATTTCTCCAGATATTTTGTCTTTAAAATTTATTATTTCTGTAAAGAAGAACAAAGTTACGCTTCTAGCTTTAAATTATTCTCAACAAAAAGTTACAGCATCAAATGTCGGGGTGTCATTGTGTCCTAAGCCTAATTCAGAAGTTAATTTAGACTTCCAATTCAACCCTACAAAAGGAAGAGCACTAAGTGAAGACCCCGCATAAGTGGAAATTAATTCCACCTCGAGTTCCAAATGGGACTCAGATAGCCTTTTCATTTACATGACATATGTCGGTTCTACACATTACTAACTTTAATCAAATTCTGGCAACATGACAATCTTTATTTTTATTGACTAGTAGAAAGTATGAGAGATATATTCAATCTTAATCATTCTTTGTGTGAATGTTTACTGATTTTATTATTAGTACTTATTACGAGATAATAATTACTAGACGTGAATTTTATTTGAAAATTAATTAATAATTTTAGGGCCATTAATTTCCCTAGAGGTTCGTGCAGAGTTATGGTGGTCACTCACGGTCAGTCCATCGCGTCATTTTTGGAGCAACGCCAAATGACATATATCAAAATGGCGCGATTTGACATACAGATTTTTTTATCACGCCATCAGTTTTTCACATTCACGATCAAATTTTGGCTGTATATCACGCGATTTGACGCGATGGACTGACCGTGAGTGGCCACCATTAGATAGGCCTCACTACAAAATTTACAAAAACATGATGTAGTCATCATTACTTCGCGTTGTAGTGAATGTGAGGCTAACCAGCCCTATTATTAGAACCACGTAGAATGCTTGGTCATTGCACTTAATCCTGTAACATGTGTTTCAGACTTTTTTATAGCATTCGCTTGGTTCCGTTCGCAGTACACAATGTGTTATTGGTGGAAAATTTACCGGAATTTTTAATTCCATTGTTCTTATTTTTGTTATGTCGGACGCCATTTTTTTCAATTGGTTTGCGATTGTTTAGGCAGGAAGTTGTTTGTTTTCGCTTTTAAAGCGCTTCCCCGATGGTTTTTTTGCGATATCAGGGATACAATGTGAATATATGTTTTACTAGCTGGATGTAACGGATTAAGCTAGATCCGCGGATGCATAGGGGGTTACAAAATAACAGGCAATTTTTACAGCTGCACCGTGGTACGAAATGCATAAAAATTTGAGCTTGTCGCTCACATTAGGATACATCATAGCTTAAAGTACAAGGAGAAGATAAAGATTTGTCATTTTCATGTCCATTTTCAATAATTTATCAGTTGCTTTGGTTAAGTTAGTAGCTAAAATAGTAACAACTATCATTCTAGCTTCTAGTGTGCACTTCAAAGAGTATTGTATTGTAGATTTGGACAGTTTCTAGTAACTGAATTCAGAACACTGGATAGATAGAATATTGAAAACGGCCCTAAGTTAACATCCAGAGACAGATACGAATATTACTAATCAATCAATCATGAAAATGTTTATGATATCACACATTTTGCAAATATAGCTATAATAACAAAACATTGACATTATGAGTGACACTATGTACTACTCGGTTTTATCCGGCCCTTGTGCAAGGTGTAGATCTTTACAAACCTGGCTAATTAAAGGAGAATACTTTTAGAGTCGACCCTGAAAAATGGTTTTCGTGTAGCTTGGTTACTTTCGAAGTATATATGTAGTAGGTGTGATTATATGTGTGAAGTATATGTAGTAAGTGTGATTTTCAGTTCCTTTTTCTAAAACATAACACCCAGTTTACGACTAAAGTTATGTGGCAAGTCGGTACAAGCAGGTGGATGCAATTCTCGGACCAATATTGAATATGGAGATGCAGGATAAAGGAACGCACGTAAATAATTCTCCGGGTGACATCTGGCGCACCCTTTCGGTGTATCCCGGTTCGAGAATAGACTTGCACGCCTACCAACGCACTGAGTTCTTCACTGCTTTATTTATTGCGGAGAAGTATTTGGAGAACAACGAGGATTTGGGGGTTATTCGTTGTTTTATTGTGTAAATGAAATAGAGATTTAGTTTTAAAAATTCATATGTGCTTTTATTGTGCTGTTATGGTACAGTAAGACATGTAAGTCTATTGTTGTATTTTATTCACTGAAATGCAATGATCGATTTAGGCAACTGGTGGAAGGGTTAGTGACTGACCCGATTACATTATTTTGGGTTTAATTAAGCTATCTTAATAATTTAATGCTTGACTTACCTTCTTCCCCCTATTAATAGCAGTTTTTAGTACAAAACTCATACGCATATTAATATTTTAAAGAAAGGACCAAAGATTTAACGGAAAGCAGGGAAATACCAAAACGAAAAGTCAACAGGCATATTAATCTGCCCTTTCACTACGATCCCAAGGAAATGGACAATACGGATACAAATTTCATCTTCACAAAAGGCCTCATAAATTGTCTTCCCTATCCGTATTTTTCACTCACCTTCCTTAAGAATATTCTGAATATGGGAACAAAAAGATGAACCAAAAAAAGTGCTGTTACGGTGTTTTTGTCAAACAGAATTTTAGCTTCTAGTGTCCCAAAAAGTTATACTAGTCAGTAGTACCTATATTACTACAATTTTTATTGCTTCATACATTGACTTAGATGTTTATTTTGAAGTATATCGTGCAATAATCATAAACGAAATAATTTTTATGTTCGCCATTTCTAAGATTAACAACATCCAGATTTCGCCGTTCAGCGAAAAAATCGGGTCATAAATTTCTCGCTCCGTCATGTAAAGTATACTTTAGCTGTAATAGAATATCGTAAGGCATCGTGTTGCTAGGTATAGATTATAATGAGATTGTGGACAAATTCTACAGGAAGAAAAGATTATGAAATTGCTAATTAATTACAATGAATGAGGAAGAATGAAGTTAAATTGAGAATGCCAACTGGGATGTTACCTATTTAAGGTTTTCAAATTCGAAAATTTTCACTTGCGTTTCTCATAAAGTATATAGTTATGGTTATTTAGTGTTAGTTAGAGTTATAGTTATTTAGAAAAAAAAATCTTATGAAGTAATCAGTAGTTGGTTACTTAGTCAGTGAACGAAGACTGACTTTTACCAGTAAGTGTATCATTACTAATAAGTGATAAGTACATACCTACCTACTATATAGATTTCAAAATAAATAACTAAACCATATTTTCTAATTTAAAGGTTATAGTAAAACGTGGAAGTTATAGGTAAGTGAAGGCAATAAAATTAATGTCGACATTTAGCAATTTGAATATCACATTTGAGTTTTCGTATTAACTCCAAGTCACCAATGTCGAGTCTCAAACGAATTATCCAAGCTCGTTCCCGGATATTGCTATTAAGTTATTTATTACGGCTATTATTGCTTGCTTGAAAGTCAAATGGTCTCTAAATCTGTTATGATGTTAGGTACAAATAAATAATGTTGCATTTTGGAAGCAATAGGGAGTTTGGTCTCTAACAGTTTTTGGGCAATGGTTTTGTAAAACTATTCATGTATAAACTAAAGTATACTATGTATACTAAAGCCAAGACAAGTGTACGCTTTAACCTATTGATGGGCCACTACAGGGCACGGGTCTCTAATCCTGTGAGGGCCTAAAACATTCTCCATGACGGAGCTTTATTGGATTGGAAGAAGCTCGTTGCCAACCCGAGTTTTGGAAGTTTTTATGCCGCACAAATAGATCCCGTATGTTTTGCGTGCCCTCTGAAACACAAGATTTGTTTTCCATAAACTATGACAGTTACTTTCTGATTGTGCACGGTGTTGCTCTTGTGTTCACTTCAGGATTAACACAGGCCGCTTTATATGAGCCCTTCAAGTTAACTATAAAGGTTGATGCCTACGTAACGTGAACAGGACTGGGACGGGACATAAATAAACGTGCGTGTCCTGTTCTCGTCCCATCCGTGCCTCCGTGCCGTATGAGCTATCGTTTACATATTCTATGAAACTATGTTTCCAAAACTTCACGTCCCGTCCCGTCCCCGTCCCGTCTACGTTACGTATGCATCGATCTTTAATTTCTGCGTATTTCTTTTTAAACGTGATATTTTTTTCGATGCCATTGCATTATAAATTGTCAAGTTCTACCGACAGATGGCGTAAAAATAGTAAATAACGAGTATTTTTGAATATTCCCCTGTATAGTACCTAAATAGCAGATGTTTTGCTAGTGATGATGGATCGTGCAATTCCATTGATGGATGTGCTAACCATTCCGAATGCAATTCGCACTCGATTTGTTTATCGCGAAACATTTGGTGTTATGACGTTTATAGTGTCGATGGAATTGAATATTTAAAATCTAACACCAGCGACGGATATTGGGTGTTTTTTTTTATATAATATTGTTTGCTTTTTCAATTTTGTCATTTTATCACGACAAATACTTAACAAAGGTACCTACATGCTAATCCAATCCTATTTAAGTAGAATGCTACAAAATAACTTTGATAAAAACTTGTAGCTGCTATTATTGCTTCTTAATCTTTTAATAAGGGCATCGTCGCATTTGCCTATGTTTCATTCTGCAGCTTGCATGCAATCACCAAGTGAAGCGCCGTGGACAGTAGGCCTTACTATGCAAGATGCAAGCAACCGTCAAAGGACGATAGCGTGTGTACGACGTACGTTTATGTGGACAGAAGACCTAGTATTCCACGAATACCAAAACTCATTATTTTAAGGACTTATTTTACAAGCAATATGTTGAAAAAATAGAGCTATAATAATAGCACCAGCATAATTATTAAGCATATTGCACACAAGTTTATCGATCTAGAATAAAACCCTGCTTTAAAAAGGTCCAAGTGGTGCTATCGAATTTCTGAGATTTCATTACTAATAAACAATGGTAGCCGTTCAGAGAATGTTGGTGCTTACCAAGCCACAGGGAGGCCATTAATCTATATTTATTATCCAGTTATCACGATGAATTCACACAAACGTGTTTACATCAGACGGTGACTAAGCGATACGAGTTCGATTCCATATTTCTGGCTTGACTAAACACTTATGTTGATATAGAGGGCGTTTAGTGATACCACGGGAGATTGAAAGCGTTAGGTGAGGGGTGGGGATATTGCAGGGTTTTGATTAGAACCTTTAATAACATCAACGAAGTTGTATTTGGGTTAGGTGTGTGCAAAAGTGAGGTATAGATCAGATATAACATAGACACTTTTTTCTAAGTGTTTTGTGTAATATTATCTACAGCTGGATAGAAACCAGCTTTATTTTATTTAAATTCTAACAATAAGAAAAGTAATTTTTCGCTATATTTTTTTGATAAAATATGTACGGAGATTACATTACATTGCATTCAAACTGAATAATTAAAGTTCCTTTCTTTGAAAAAAAAACAAACTTATTCCTATTTTAATTCCCTATTTATATGTTAAATGCTTCAAAAACCAATAACCTTTATTTGTGATTAAAACTTAACTTTTGTGTATGTCTGTCCTTTGCCTACATGCGATATTGTAGCTCAGGAGAATTCCGACCGAAAGTTCGAAATACGAAAAGGTCAATCAAACTTAGGTAATTGCCAATCAAAACCTCGAGCTTATCACATATGTCTAGTAGTAGTACCTACCTACGTACTCGTAGTACATACCGTTTAGTGCACTCGGCAACTCCTCACATACGTAACACTGCATACGAACTTGCTAAGGCCAACTTACATGGTGCCTAGATATCTGATTTACATAAAACGACAAATAGAAAGATTAAGAAGAACGTACAGTCAGAAAATAGTCTACTTTTTATGGTAAAAGCCGGCAAACGAGCTGACGATCCACCTGATGGTAACTGGCTATCGTCGCCCATGGACATCAGCAAGGCCAAAGGCATCACTGATGCATTGCCGGCCAAGAAATAGAGAAGAAAAAGAAAGAAAGAACTGGCTTTCAAGCCCCCAGCCGGAACACGACGAGTCGTTTGGCGGCTGACTCAAAAAGATGTGATGAGCGCAATAATATTGGTCTATTTTAATGTTTTTTCGTAACTCATGACTATTTTTAAATTTTAACATGATTACGTGATTTTAGACTTAAGTTGGCCGTTTCTTACGTTGGAAGATCAAATGATTTGAGCAACATGGGTGTAATTAAGATAAGTCAGCTGGTAAAATTCACCTATCCTCATTGAAGTAGTATGTAGCATCTTCCAGATTTCCTCATTTCAAAGAAATACCCGTTGCCTTTAGTAGCTACGAAACGAAGTTATTTTACTCTATAAAATCTAATGCATTTGCTTTTTCTCTGTTTCAAAAACCACTTACGTTTATCGAGCTAAAACTCTTCGAGTGATATAGAAAGCAGTTAAAGCGATAAGACGACTGAAACGAAGTGTTTACGACTGCGATTGAAAAACTAACTTCAGGAAAGCGATTAACTGAAGTTTAAAGTAGTTTTGGTACTAGAAAAAATGGGAATGCCGTTTAAGCTGTTGACAATAGTTTACGTAGGTAATTAAATTGTTAACTTGAGCTGATTAAATGTATTTGAGGTTATAGAATCGGCACGCTAGAAAATAAGCTATTCAACACTGCAAGTAAAGCTTTATAAAAATGTTTTTCGGGATAACATGTATAAAAAGTACCTTGTATGTTATTCTCTATGGTTATTCTAGATCAACATCTCAAGAGCTTGGTTTAATATTAAGGATAGATAGATGGAATGGAACTAGTTACGCATTATTACTCTTCATGCAATGCCAAGGAAGCTTCAAGATTAAATTAGTGACGTAAACTTCCACTTTCTCGCATCTCGGTGGCATTAATATAAAAACGGATAATACGATTCTTTATTAAAATATCCTGGGTCGGCACGTAGTGACACCATTAATATTTCATAAGGCGAGTCAAAGGGGCTTAATAACTCCCTGGGTTTGACCGCCATTACGACATCAACCCATCAAAAGATAGTTCCGCCCTGTACGTGTCAGCCTTTCGTCGCTGTGAGAAAATTCCCTAAGAGAATTGTATAGCCCGTCAAAACTTGTATATAGCATCGAAACACGTTTTGTTCACAACGTGTTTCTATTGTTAGATCTGAGACATATTTGGACGGATTTTCATTTACTATGTTGAAGATTAAAGATTTGCTGGAGCAATGACGCTGTTTTGCTTTCGAAGTGTTTACGAATTCAATATCTGATAATTAATTATTTTTTCAATTATTAACAATATCAAAAGACAGTTAAAGACATACATTTGTCGTGCCTACTAACCTACTTCACAACAAATATAATGGTAAAATTTGATTCGATGTTGACAAACATATGTATATATCAGTGTTTCAACCTTTTAAGTTATAGTACTTAGATTAAAACCGATCTTATTTATGTCGTAAGTAGTCAATATATTAATACAACAAAAACACATATTTCCTGATACCGGTTGTTGTTTTGACGAAGCCTTTTCTGACGTCATTACACATCCCGGAGCTCGAGTAGTAGTAATGTATGAAGAGGGTGTAGAGGTATTTTCCGTCTCAAGGGAGTTCTAAACGTAAGTACCTGCCTTTTTATTTACTTCGCCAAATTTGTGAAATAGCGAAAGTGAATACAGGAATTGTATTCTGTGTGGAATTTGCAGCGATGTTTATTTCTATGCATCGTGTGAAGGAACTCAGTTGATATACAATATTTTGATTTTGATACATCTAAACTCGTTCCCACTGTGAAAAAAATGTTTAGATGGAATTATTAAGCTTCCCATATTTTTTTTTTCATTTGGGAATCGATTAAATACACAACACTACATTTCAACTCAAGCTTACTACCTATATATTTATAGTATTACAAACGTCTGTAACTAAGTAAAAAAATAATCTGCCATTATTGCAATATCAAGTTTCGTTTATTAATATAGTACTACTTACAAGATATTTTTAAGAAAAATGAAACTGAAAAGCAAATACCAGCGTTCTTTCGTCGGAATTTATATTGGTATGAATTTGAAATACCCGCTTTTATATTTCATTCAACTCAAAATCATTTAATTTTAATCATAGTATTTCATCGATAAACTGATTCCATGTCATTTTGTCTTTACTGCCGAACAGAAAAGATGCCTTATTATTAGGAAGACGTATCAGTACATTGTATGTTTGTTATACAAAGTTGAGTCGTACCAACGCTACAATGTACACTGTACTACTGTAGTCGCACGTAAATTGAGATCCACGTCAGAAACAATTTTAGCCCACGAATGTCATTAGTTGCAATGTAACTCCTTTATTAGCGACCGGCATCAAGTCACCGTCCGTTTCGAGAGATGGGTTGTTAGGGTGATTACAGACTATTCGATCCTTTATCGGACTCTGCTAGACGATACTAACACTCCTTAGTTAGTAGTTTAATTTTATGTAAGTTGCTAAGTTGGGATAACTACTATTTCTGTCATTGCTGTCTTTTCCTGAAAATAATATAGGGCAATTCATATTTTTTCTTTGTTTATTTTACAGTAGGATTACACTACCCCAGGATGATAATTATAACAAAAATAAATGACGTTTTATAGTAAACATAACATTATTTAAATCTAAGCTTTACAATGTACTTTCCCTGTATGGTGGCGGGTTCATTTATGAAGAATAGCACTACTAGCGACTAATCGGATATTCCAGAAGATGGACAGCAGCGTCTCTCTGAGTAATATGATCACCTACTGCGGTCACCAACACGCACTGGCCAAGCGTGGTGACTAGTAGCTATCCAGGCGAAACCCATGGAGAAATAATAATGGTAATAATAGTATTAAGTAACAACTAAAATCAATATCACTAATATAATCCCTCGAGGGGCCCTATCACCAGCGGGCCGGATTCAGTCGCCTCTTACGACGCCCATCCAGCGTGGGATTGGGGTTAGCATTTTAAGCCGCCCCAATACGGCAAAAAACATCATCATATCTTGTCAGAGCGACAGTGATAGATTTATTCTATCCCTGTCGCTCTTCCTCATATTAATTGGCATGACAAGAGAAATAGCAATAATAACTTAATGTGCATGATCTTAATATAGATATCCCTGTTGTGCCTATACTAAATACCGAAGAGTAAATAAGACAGCCACGTACTATGGTTGTACAGTATCACTGATGTAGCATCCTCGAAGACTTCTGGTCGCCTCGTACTCGCTTTAACTAATTGCTACTAGGTGAACAAATCCGATGAGAAATTTAATCCCCCAGCTTTGTTTTGGCATACTAGCTTGCATGTATTTGCTCTCCTAGTACTGACTGCAAATGGGCGGTGTCACCTTTTATTTCGTTACGGAATTTCTTGATTTGGTCGTCAAGCCCGCGATAAAAGCTATGCAATAGCTTAAAAACATATTTATAGTTCCATCGGATGTGCAGCATCCGATGCGACATCGGTTAATCTAAAAACACTTTTACTCATCCCAGAGAAGGGTTAGCCTTAGGGTATGACATGTCGGGATTGTGACGCGGATACTGACAGATAGGCATTTGTATAGAATTAGCATTTCCGGAGATTGTCTCTATAATAGATGGCTAACTCTGATAGTCGCTACTGAACAGAGGTTTGCTTGTTCGATTCCGAAGCGGATATTTATGTAACAGATAGGTACATGTTTTAAATGTTTGATTGTTACATGCATGTTAATATTGAAAAGGCGGTCAAAATATAAATATACAGGATGACTAAAAATGCCAAAGCTATAGTTCATACTCTCAACTATAGCAGTATGTTAGTAGGTGAATTGATTTATTAATACTAACACTAAATGATACCGCAAACGTTAGTGAAAATCACATCAAATTCCGTTAGGTATGTAGTTTCTAAAATAAGCAGTAACTTAATATATTATGATTCAAAAATTCTAAAAATAATTGAGGACACGAAATTACCGGTTCGGATACAATTTCGGATATCCGACTGTTAATTTCCAGGATGCCACTTTAAACGCACAGAGGTCTCAAAGTTAAGCGCCCTTACTAAAACTATACTCGTTACTCCCCGAGGCTCGGCTTTGAATGCGTACGGGATACGGGGGAGTGATGTCAGGCCCCTCCTCTGCTTTCTCTGAATTGAACTTAAAACGTTTAGGGTTACTGTGATAGCAGTAGCTTGAAAGTAAACGGAAATAAAACAGGTAATTTAATTGTATCACTAACCACGCCAAACTAAATTCTTGTTTATGCTTTATGATTGGTTTAAAGTTATCTGTTATCGTATGTGTTGACTTGGATATTTTCATTTTATACTTATTTTCTAAATCTACAAAAAAAACACCATTAAAACCTGCGGATTATCTCTGCAAACTGTTTTATACCTCTCATCTTATAGGTATCCCAGAATATAATCGAAAAAAACCGTGAATATTGCACAGAGCTACAAGTGCGAAAAGACGTCTCCCCTTATAAGAGGGTGTCCCCTGGTTCAACGACCTTCAATCCATAAGGGCGAATGTCCACTATTGCCGGTCGTGGTGCTCATATGAGAATCTTCGGAAAAATATTTGTTTTAACTGACTTCAAAAAAAGGCGGAAATTCTCAATTGGACTGTAAATTTTTTAATGGGTGTACCGATTTTGAGGATTCTTTTTATAATCGAAAGCTGGTGCTTATCATGTAGTCCTATTTAAATTTGAATGAGATCTGACGAGTACTTTTTTAGTTATCCCTAATAATGCGTATTTAATTGATTTCGACTAAGATTTCTTTGAAGTCGGTTATTTTTGTATTGTATACGGATAATTATTCTTCAGTAAATATAAACTGCTCAACTTGTCCTTGAATTTCAGTATCATGATAAATCCATGGTTGACCAAATAATGCGATGAATTCCTTTATTGACTGTCTAATACTGCAAATTATTATAAGATTACATTAGTCATATGAAATATTGGCTGACTATGGAACAAACATTTAGTATTTGCAATTCGGCAATAACTAGGTTTATTAATACAATTTTCTTTACTTTCATCGGTCTACTCACAATGTGTAACATTGTTGTCAATAATAAAATGGTCAATAATAAAACTAAGACTAGGTGCTACACCTACATTGTTGAAGATCCTAAGCATATTAGTTCTTATGAAATCTACCTCCACTTTCTGTTGTGTTTATTATGAAAGAAGGTGTTCATAACTCTCAAATTGTGTTCAAAACCATCTACGGTTCCATCTTTTGTAGAATACCTTCCAGGAAAAAGAAGGCAACCAATTTATTGGTATATAATACAAAATACCTACTTGTAGCCCAGATAGATGAAAACAAATTAACTGGTCAAAGGATCATATTGTGTTTGAACCCCAGATTGTATGTATTTATGTGACCTATAGTTTTTTATGTTTTTAGCCTTTGTTATGGGTACCATAATTTTCGTTTCCCAATCCAAGCAAAAAAGTTAAAAGATATTTATGTTTAAGTAAAATAAAACAACAATGCAACATAGACATCTACAACGACCACAAATATATAGAGCGTTTTACTTTGGGGTTCAGAGATGTATTGCAACTAACGAGGAATAACCTGAAAAGCCTTATTTATAAACTATTTCACGTAACAACCTCCAGTCCAGTACTAATTAAATTGGGATACGCTTCTCCCCACACTGTCGCATTAGTTATATTTAGCGTAAACATAGCCATTATCATTGAACAAAAGCGTCTATGTGTGCTAATAATCCATGTGTATGTGTGCCGTCCTATAGATTTATTTTGTGACAGCGTGCGGTTATAGGATCGTCCCCGTTGTATTTAAAAGTGGGAGAAGAGATGGATATGTAGGGTGGAAGCGGGTGGCATGGAATAGACAAGTTTTGATATGGCTGCGTTAAATCCTTGGTACTTTTGTAAGATCAAGGACTTTCGTAATTCATTTGTTACAAGTTATTTTACGTACCTAAAAGAAAATTATAATTCAAAATTAAATTAAGTTAGATTAAACAGATAGTATAGTAAACTATAAACTTTACAGCATCAACGTTACTCTCTATCCTTCTTATATTTTTTAATAGGGACAAACATTTACCTTACATAAATCTCACATTGTTTTATCTTACAATACATTATCACAGCTGCGATACTGGTAAAGCAATATGAAAATCATAGTGTCAAATTTAGTAGGCGACAATAAAATTCGTGAAAACTATACATGGCATCTCCACAGACGCCGTTGTCCCAAAACCGGCGAAAAGGGCGCCCTATCTCGGCCGGCTATTGATTTCCATCGCCCATCCCTCAGGGCCCCCCTTGTCACACACCGTCACACACCTCGTCACTTGTTTTACGACGTAATTAACTTCGTAACCAAAGTATATTAATATTTTCTTATTTGATTACTTCAGATACATCATAGGTAACATGTTGGTGTTTCTTGGAAATGACAATGAAAATACGGGGAATATAACCGAATATCCGAAAACATGCCTTCATTCATTACGTGACGTAATAGGTCGCGAAACAAATGAAGAGCCTATTTGACTTTCAGTTAGGATTAGTGGAGTGATCAGAGACCACCCCAAAAGTTCAAAATGGCTTAAAGATCTGCAGATACAAAGTGGGCCTTAGGCTTTTCATGGTGCTCAAATCGTATCATTGGATTACATGTGGTTTAAAAATCGGTCTGCCAGTTGATCCTTGGGACTTGTCTTGCGCGAGGGTCCTTCTCTTAGCCTACTTCCTACTACAGTAGGATTCTACTAAGATTATACATAAATGTGAAAGGTATAGATTAAAAATACTCATAATAGTCAATTGTTTTAAGTCCGTGATGATATAAGCGTAAAATCACAGGAGCTGTATAAAGTATTTATTTTATATTTTACTTGTATCTGAATATCGCATGCAAGGTTTTCAAATAGCTTTCTGAGTATCCGATCACTATGCGTGCGACGCGCGAGACCAGTAAAAAAATTAATTTGTGAAGCAATTGAACGTCTCGGCGAAACCAATAAAATACCTAAAGATGTCGAATAAAATCAGCTATTTATTTCATTACATTTCTCAACTCGTAAAGTAATTTCGACCCCTCTGATACCATCGAAAACCCAGCGACCTAAAATTGGGTTGTTTTATTCCCACCGCAATTTCTCCTTTTCTTTATTAGCACAGAAACGTCAGAGCTCCGATGTAATGCAGTCTGTTCTGTGGTTATATTTGTTTTATTGGGATTGTTATCCTTTACGCGTATGTATCACCGAATGTTTTAGCGAGGTTGACAGATTCTGTTGGTTATTTTGTGTTGGAAATCTGAAGTTTTAATTGGATTAATAGATGATTTTTCGGCAGATTTAATACTATTCTGAAGCGATTTTTTTATGCCTTGAGCAGGCAAACGAGCAGACGCTTCCCATGGACATTAGCAACATCAGGGGCATGACCAATGCATTGCCGGCCTCAAAGAAAGTAGGTAATAGACACGGTTCTTGAAGGACCCCATGTCATAGCTAAGTGGGAACATCGATGCAGGAAGTTCGTTCCACAGTTTACACGTGCGTGGTAGGAAATTACGTGAGAAGCAAACTGCGACGAACGCCAGGTATCCAGGTGGTATTGATGTAACCTGGTACACCGTGATGTGCGGTGACGAAAATCAACCGCAGGAATTAACTATACAGCAATGAGAAAGTTTGAAGAAAATAGATTTATGATGATGTTATGGATAGGTACACCACATTTGGATAATTAAGTTTTAAGTTTGAATTCGCGTTTTACCACAGAAGAAATAATATTACTTATAGTTTAACAAGAAAAATGTACATGATTTGTGTATGAAAAGTAAGGGAAGAGTTAAGTGTTATAACCAAAAACTAAGCAGCTTCTAATTGTTATCCTATATTATAAATGTGAAAATTTACGAAGATGTTTGTATGTTTGTTCCTCAATCACGCCACAACTACTTAATCGATTTGACTAAAATTTGGAATGTAGATAGCCTATAATCTGGATTAATACCTAAGTTACTTTTTATTCCAAGAAAGTTCAACTAGTTTTGTATATTTTGCAGGCTGTGGTTACAAGTTTGTCTCATGTAGATACAATTATTACGATAATTTATTTCTTAAAGAATAAAGAGTTTTAATTACAACTCTACTCTAAGTCACTTTTTGTTATCCGCTAAACCAATGAATTTTAAATTGATTTTGTAAAATAATATGTTCCATATAACTTCAATAATGTTTAAGTACAAGTTAAAACAATAAAAATGTTTGTTTAAGTAACTTTACCTATGAAATTATTCGTATTATTGAATATTCCATAAACACCATGCTAGAATAATTTATTCGCGATGTTATAATAGTGTTCAGAACCTTGAACTAGATTACGTCTGTTTCAGACCAGTGAATATGTTAATTCAATTTCAGTAAAGTTTTTAGACGTGATAAAATATAGGCGATTTTAAAATAAGCTGTCCATGAAATCATAGATTCATGTTTTTTATACTAAATTTGAATTAATTTATTTATAAAACCACCTCCTCCATAAATTCCATTAGACTTGGTGGAAACTTTTTCGACACTTAAACCGTTTCCATCACTAATCTAAATTGAAGCAGCGTGGTAAATAAATATTATAAAAAAATATTATGCCCAGTTATTATGACAAAAGTGCCCGGTGGAACGTTCATAACATGGAATTCAAAACCTTAAATAGCTTGAATCTTGTCATTAATACACATTTTTTAAACTTTGATTTCATAACTATACAAACGTAGAGAAGAAGAGAAGAGGTATTCGTCTAACTTTAACAGAAAATATAAAGCAGAATAAACTCAGCGAGTAAACATTTAAATTGATAACGTGTTTCCAAAGAACGCTTTCAAGCTAACAAAATCAGGATAGCCGAACCTTCAAAGCACGCCCTTCATGATAAATTGCCCGTAGCGGTCGTCGAGTGATGACCCCTGTGTTGCATAACTTACTTGCGGGCCATACCCTAGAGGTATGACCGGACCGAATCATACTAAGCCGCTTTAGAAAGCAAAACTACTGGACATTCGTGTAAACTGTAAAGGTATTAGAATGTTTTTAGTTTTACGTATTATATCGCTTCCAAAATTTTATTTATGTACTGAATTGGATTGTAATGGTGTTGGTAAATAAAAGATGATGATTACTTGGATAGACACTGATTATATTTAAGATTTTTGAGACAGTAATAATTGCTAGAAGATGACCACATAGAAGAGCAAAGAACAGAGATGATAGACCGCGAGGAAGAGACTACATGACAATGACATTAACAAAGATAACGTAACATACAGACATAGGTACAGACCAAATTCATAACATTTACATTGATTAAGTTCATGTTATTTTGTTAAGTTCTTTCTTGTTTCTTGATATCAAGAACACCAAAGGTATCTCCAATGAGTAACCAGCCAGCAGGCTTTCCGATATTGTATGCTATCCGATATCCGATAAAAAATATTTCCCGGTTTTCTTTAGAAGGAGACAGCTAGCCAGAAGAGTAAAAAAACCTGGCTGTCATGTAGTAGTATCTCCTTGAGGATAAACTGGGCGGTAATGTGTAAAACTGGTATATGACCACCAGTCAGACCGCTCGCGAATTACTTAAATCAGTATATCACTTACGATTGACGCAAGCCGTTGAGCCATGAGAGCTACAATGGTGCCAATAATACGTAATCCGTTTATTTACAGTCGCAGCGTCAAACCCGATCGCTATCGGAGCCTAGACTAAGCTTTGGAAATCGCTGCCGAATTCATTCTTGCGTAACTTTTAGCCGTATTGGACTGCGCTGTACTCACTTGTCAGTACATTCGGTCAGTTTTGTTCTTGACTTGTTCAATTTGAACGTTATTACAATAATCTAAATTTTACTAACAAAAAATAACCGACTTCAAAGTCTCAAAAACTACTTGTCAAATGTCGTTCAAATTTATGTGGGACCACATGACAAGCACCTGCTTTCGATTAAAAAAAGAAACATCGAAATCGGTTGGCGTGATATTGAGTTATTTGTCAATTTGTCGCGCACATTTTAACACAAATTTACGACTTATGTGGTTTTCTCATGGATGCCATTGTCAGATCTCAATAAAATTTATGTGGAACCACATGACAGCCACCAGCTTTCGATTAAAAAAACAATCATCAAAATCGGTTCGCCCAGTCCAAAGTTCTGAGGTAACAAACATTAAAAAAAAACAGTCGAATTGAGAACCTCCTCCTTTTTTGAATTCGGTTAAAAAGATAAGATTTGCTAGACTGCGTATGTGATATGCCATAGATTTATCTCTTTATTAGTAACTCTGTTGCAGCTCACAGTAAGGTATGCAGAGTGATTTAGTACGCGCTTGGCCTCCTTAAGAGGAGACACCTATGCTCTGTAGTGAGCCATTAATGGGTTAATAGGTTGAAGCCTTCATTATTTTAGAACTCTTTGAAATATAAAACTACAATCGCTATGAATATGATACCACTCATGCATAGTTTAGGCTTTATAGCACGCCGGCAACGATCGTTCTTACTTTACAAAATTCGAGATTGCTTCGAGTTCCTACTATCGTAGATCTCGAGTGAAAATTCACAAACACAGAATCAAAACAGGTAAACAGACTGACATAGTAGGACCTTAAAACAATACTCTACATAACACACGAAAATAATAATTAAAACTTCTAAGCTCGTCGTAAGCTCAAGGGCATCAATATTCTATTTTTAATTCTGTTCAAGACGTCTGAAAAAATGGCGTTAGAATTTCGATACTAAAATAGCAATTATTGTAATACCAACATGCGTGCTCGCATTCCGGGCATTGCCCTCCGTGATTCGTGACAATAAACATTTTAATCACCAACGCTTTGTTCCAATGTTTATTCCATCAAATAACACATCGAATAAAAATTACCTTACTAGTCAACCACGAAATATTTTTAACATGTTTCGGTAGTATCGCCTGAGACAAAATCTACACTATCAAATCTTTCCTCTTTATAATATATAAAGAGGAAAGATTTGATTGTTTGCATTTAATAGGCTCCGAAACTACTGAAACGATTTGAAAAATTCTTTCACTGTCGGGAAGCTACACTATCCCCTGGTAACATAGGCTATATTATATTTTCAAAAAAATTAGGGATCTTTAATAAAACTCTAATATGTAACCCAAGGTGTAAGAAATAAGAAAACCGAAGCAAAGCGAGGGCGGTTACTCGTTTATAATAAACGTATTTACCGCTTTCTTTTTTGCTTTGCTTACACTTCGATGATGCTTTTGGTTTCACATATTATTATATCCATAAGCCAAGATGGTTTCTCGTAGTCCGCTACTTGATTTAGCTGGCAGAATCAATGTAAACGCTGCATAAAAATTAATAAAATGTATTAAGTATTTAAACCCATTTGATACCCATAACATGGCAGAGCACAAAAAATTACTAGACACAAAAAGTGTATTGGGCCGTCCTCATCACATACCAAGATCTCGGACTCGAATTTCAATTTTGAAACTCATCGCGGATTTCGCTGTCAAGTTACAAAACAGAATAGCCTTGCAGACCATGAATTGTCATCCACACAAAACGTGTATGCATAATTTCATTGTAATCGGTTGAAGACAACTCCTTTAAAAATTTAGTTTAAGATATGACCAGAACGTACAAGATACATACGTATATTGAAATTTAAATAAAAGCTTGTAAAATCAGTAAAATGAAGTAATTATTTAAATGCATACTTATTATTCTTTCATTCATTGCAATATATTCAGAAGTAGCAAAGAGCTCCAAATAACAACCACGCGACGGTGGCGGAGCTACTCATAAATTAAAAATGAGTGAAACTTTCGCATTTACAACTTACTAACTCCTATATCATTAATGTATAATTTAAAGCTTTTAGCTACCGCGCTTTTAGTGTCTAATTGCGGACTCTCTCATTGTATTACTGAAATACATTTGAAGGACCTCCGGCGTCAGAATCTCACTTAATAAGGACAAAATAGGCCTGTGAGAGACAGATAGCTTTTAAAGATTTTTACGGTGTGCGAGTTTAAAAGGAAACAAACGATTATATCGATAAACTATTTATAATAATGTAGGATTACAGCATTTCTTTAACAAGTTTAAGCTGTATTCTTTCTACTATTTATGGAAATGTAAGCGATAAAAGAAAAAGGCAGCGGTCAATTTTTTTTCAGGAAACCTTTGTTATGACTGAAATAATTGTTCAAGTCTAGTGATTTTCCCGGAGCTTTGCGTGTTTTCCAGGATATTAAGTGCCCTGTATTTGGAATAAGTTCCAGCTCATGATCTTCCTTTGTGCTATATTTCAGTAAAATCCATTCAGTAGTTATTTTTGAAAGAGTAAAAAGCATCCATACTACCTTACAACCCTTCACATTTAACGTTTAACGAACATTCCGGAACATGGAAACATTCATATTTGGTTAATAGCTGTAACCAAAGTAACTTCCAAGTTATTACGTAATACAATATTTTCTTGGATATTCGTCCAGTCCATTGAGTTGGGCATTTCTCGTACACAAGTTTGTTTTCGTAGTATTTTCTGTTCCCAGTTTCACTCGGACCCCTGGGGGGCTCTTGTACCCTTTGAACACGCTAGGAGGTCCATTGGAACGACAGTTCGTAAAGGTCAATTACTAGGTGGATTTGCTTGTTTTATATAGGAAGGGGTGGTCATTTATTTGGTTAGGTTATGTGCCATAATTCACTGTCATTATGCACGAAAGTTTATTTTTGTATACTATTACTTATTTATAAGTACTATTATTTCTTCTATGGTACTATTGCGGAATCAATTTTTTTTATTTACAGTTAGTAAGTTAAATGATTTACCTGGCATACATGCCTGGTTAGCAACTATCCTCTTACATAAGTCTTACCTTACCAGTCGTGTTCTAGCTGTAGGTTTGAGAGCCAGGACTTTTTTCCTTTCTTCTTTGGTGATAATCGTATTCACGGGCGACGGTAACCACTTACCATCAGGTGGTTGATCAGTTCGTTTGCTGACTTTATCAATTAGAAACTCAGTAAATACTTGCTTCAATAAGACCGTCATAAAATTATTTATGTGAAGTAGGTAGAAATTGTTACCGCCAAAACTACATTATCCGCACGATGCTAACAAAATTGCATATCAAAGGACACACGAGGGAATTACGTGGAAAGTACAAGTGTGTAATAACAGAGGCACGTCACTCCAATCATACCCCTTTGTGCTCCAACTGCGAACTAACTCCAGTTTTCCCAAAAGGACAGCTCGACAAACAAATGTGTTGCCCCAAAGTAGGTCTTTGCTTCTGGCGCACAAATTGTTTTGTGACTGTGTTTGTATTAGAATAGGCAAATCATGAAGTCCTTTTGTGTTCTGACGGTCTGTGACGTTGTGGCGTTGTGGCGTTGGAAGTCGGATGAGGGTAAACCCAAACGTGGTGAGTAAATTATTAATGTTTTGTTTTAAATGTATCATTACAATAATCTTATTTTAAAAGATAACGTTAAGCAGTTTATGCACGGAAAATATTCTAAAAGATATTATCACGCTCTGATAGATAGATCAACTCTATTGTTAGTACAACATTTACTAACATAAAGTAAGGATACAAACAGATTACTAAACAACAATAGCGATGGCAACCCATTGCATGGAGGAAAAATTAATAGGGAGAAAAGAAAAACTGTTTCTGAACTAATTGCGGTTGAAAATTAGGATTTGTATTAGGTAGGTGTTGATTCCGCACAGAATTAAGAGACTTGTTATCTTAAAATATTTAGAAAAAAAAAATCTTTAGCATTAATTGTCTACTTAAATTATTAAAATAATTTTAATGATTAAGTTATTAGTATCTTATTTATCCAGTTCTTAAAAATACAGGCACAGTTCTGTAATCAAGTTCAAGGTAGGTTTCACAACGTTTTAATATCGCAAATGTAAACAAATTCCCATGTTACGGTAATCAAGAATCAAGAATGTAATAACAGAAGCATTTCACTCGAATCAACTCCTTTGTGCTTCATCGGACTCACTCAAGTTTCCCAAAAGGATAGCTCCGCAAACAAGAGTTCAGCCTCAAGTACAAATTGTTTTTGTGTTTATGTTAGAATATTTGATTTGTTGCGCGTTGGAGCTGCGAATCGAGTACGTAACGAAGTCACATGTCCACCAGTGCGACAAAATTTCTCAAAATACTTAGCCACAAATGCCTCATGGTTCAACCGATTAGCTGTAGTGTAATTCTTTAAATATTACATAGTGATAATATTTTAAAGTTTACACATTTAAGCATCCCTTCAAATTAACTAAAAAAAAAATAACTACAGTAAAAAAACATTCACTACTCATTTTATAACACTAACACCCCAACTCGGAATCACTAACGTTCGTTAAATCAGTCCTTAGTACGGAATTTATATGGTGAATCTTTACTAATTGTAAGGAGCGATTTAAGTAACCGTTAGTGACTAAGTTGGGGCGTTAATCTATAGAAATAGATGAAAATGTTAAAAAACGGCATGCCAGTTAGTAAACTAAACCGTTGAATAGGATTTTCAACGACAAGTCATTCGAAGCCATTGGAAATTTCTAATGATTACACGCTACAAAAGCTTATAGCCACATTAATCCAGATGAAATTACAATTAAAATAAAGTGGTGTTACATATTCGCATAAACTTTATTTTTAAAACGCTCGAATATAATATCAATAACATTAAATAAACATTTTATTTATTACTATCCGGAAAGCACTTTTGCCAAGCGTCTACGGGAACGTTCTTTAAGCCATAAACAATTTAAAACCCACGTAACACAACAATAATATTCCGTATAATTCCAGCTTCACATCTGGTGCGTAATCTTTGCCTTTGCCGTTTTCAATTCTCTCTAATCCTCGGCTCCAGAATAGCTACATATCGAAATACGCCTCCGCTCCGCTGTAACCTCACTTTGCAAGATCATAGAATTTCCATAGCCCCCGAATACACACTTTGTGAACGATATTACAGATACAATTCCCGATCCATGCATCAAATTATGTTTTGGGGATAGAAAAGTAAGAAGTTGGTTCTTATCTCACGAATATTTTGAGGACGAAGGTATACTAACTCTTGTTTGAGTTATTTACCTGAAATATTATTGAACTTATTAAATTAATTGTGTTTTTTCATCACAGTACTCAACCAACATTAAAATCTTGAAAGCCATAGTAGAAACGCATCTTAGCTAGCGAATTTCACCGTACCCATAACACAGTAAAAAATCGCCCAAAAAAGGCATTATTTAAACTCTCACTAAAATAAATAGGGCATAAAAAAGGAAAATTAGAATTTTCAATCCAATACATCCTAAATTAATTTCGCCGGACACGAAAATTCAGTCGCGTCGTAAATTTGGATATTCATAAAATTTTATTTTCCGATATATTTTTTCTAAACAACCATCACGGCGCGTGAAAATTATCCGAAGTGAAGCTGGAAACTTCCGGAGTGGCCGGGGGAGGGGGGGGTGAGGGAACATCCCCTTCTATTTTCGGCGCTTGAGTTATAGCTCGACCAAACATCGAAGACCTTTTTACCGAAATTCGCGTTCCGTTTTACGACTGCTGCTAAGCATCGGTCGGATAAATTATTCAAATCCCGAAGTTTTTTCCTAACGCCTGATGTGGGTTTTAGGTGTTTGTAAATAATTGAAAATAACTGCGCGTTTTAGGCCGGCCAATAATCGGAGCTCTGCTGATTTATTTTCGGTGAAGAATCTAATATTGTGCATTGTATTTTTGCCTTAATCAACTTGGGATTTTGTTCCATAATAATTAATGGTAGTGTATTGTGTATAAAATAACATTATTGTAGGGTTCTCAAATAAATGTAAAACTGATTATTTCGTTTTAGTTACAAATAAGTTATATAAGATAATAAACACATGGTTTCGTCCTGTGAACAACATTTTATACAATAAATAAATATGAAGTTGAAAAATAAATGACAGACATTGTCTTAGAAATTGTGTAAAATTGTGTTTAAAATGTGTCTTTTGTAAATCTTTATTTTTTCATCATGAACATGACTGTGATAATATTATCTAATCACTGATTATTTCGATAAGTCATGTAATTTTTCCTGTTAAATTTTAATTAAAACACAAACACGTTTTTGTATATAATTAAAAACATATTCACACAATCTACACATGACCTCAAACTCACACTGACCCTCAATATCGGAATAAAAAACAGCCTGCAAATCAAATTAAATTCCGGCTTCAATATTGTAAAATAACGCTGAAAAATAAATCGCTTTTAAAAGTCACCGCAGCATACATCGCGGTCACAAATCAATATGACTCGAGAATTCAATCAAAAATTTTACGCACAAAAAGTCCAAACAACATCGAACTACACTCGTTGGTGACATACCCTTGTCAGGACTCATTGAAAAGAGAAGGATGCGCGCGCACCTCATTGTGGAATCGCCCCCACTTTGAGCTACGAATTTGTTTAAGCACGCCTTCGATTTACTAAGAATACAATATACTGTATACGAGTATATTTACGTTCCAAACGGAATATTTTATTAAAAACACACCTTAAATATTCTTTTATTAAAATGTATTTTTTATTTTTTTTATTATTACACAATATTATGTAACATAAATATCGTATAATAAGTAAAATTTATTTTTATACTATTTTATCGTCGAATTTCATGTCAAAATTCATCGGCTACGAATTTTCGTAGCACCTAAATTATAACGGCTTAAGAACACGCATCTACAAAGTATGTCAACAATACAATTTCTCGCATAACATCGCGCGAGACAAGAGATTCGTAATAATCAACCACGTCGCACAAAGCGAGTTACTTGCCTAGCTAAATATCTGCGAGGGTGAGTGAAAGGGAGGGTGTATCAAGATTCGAGCCTCCCCATAGCGTTCCGTACCGAGAGGAAATTTTAGGTTAGTGGACATGTAGACATATAGACGGGAACACGGCAATTTTGTTGCCTAATTTAGTTCGTGTCGTCTTGTGTTTCTTTTGTGCGTAAGGTCATCGTTCGTCGTTGTCACGTGATTTTCCTGTGTTTAGAATAAGTGTAAAGAGTGTTTAATGAAAGTTTAATTAAGGTAAACCGTTTCGGCGCCGCGATTCAAACGATCGCGTGTTATCCCGACTTGGAACAATCGAGCCCGCGGTTTTTGGCGTGCGAAACGGGGGGGAAAAAAGAGGAAAAATACACAAAAAATACATGTATTTGTTTGACCGCGGTTTGTTTGTAAACAGTGCGGCGTGCGCTCGACAAAAGTAAACATTAGCACGCATTTCGCAAACCTATTCCGGTATTCGAAATTCGCGTCACACATGCACTAAGTGTTAACTAATAGCTCAAACTTCGTACCTAAAATTGTGCCAATAAAATTAGCGTTCTTGTGTAAATTGTGTAAATAAAATTGAATGTGCAAAAAAATAAAAAAATAAAATAAAAATAATAAAATTATAGAATTGTATATACGATCGGGAACTTGTTTATTCAGTCACGTGTGGAACATTGAGTGGGTGAAATACGTGAGGTCTCAGCCTCTACTATAAAGATCGATAACATTACGCATTACGGGGCGAGTGTTGGTACACAGACACGCGCACGCACACTGGCGCGTTCGCCCTACGCCCTCCAAAAGTAAGAAAGTAAACAGCGCCAAAGCTTTAAACCGAAACCGAATTTATAGCATAAGAAATCGTAGTACAAATCCCTGTGATTAAGTTTTGTGTTCATAAGTCTCTACTGTGATATATAGACATGCTGGTGGGAGCGAATTTGTGTAATCCGGGCGTGATTTTCCCCGGGTTCATGCACAACCCGCTGGTGATGAATGGCACCAGCAACCCGTCGCGCCAGGGGTCAGTGATGAGTTCGAGTCCCCCGACCCCGGTGCACAATCCTCAGAGTGACACTAAGAGGTCATCACCGCTGACCCTCTCTGAGCGTACGGGAGCCCCGCCAGGCGCTGGAAAGGATGCCGTGAAACTCTTCATCGGGCAGATACCGCGGCATCTTGAGGAGAACGATCTTCGTCCCATGTTCGAGGAGTTCGGCAAAATATACGAGCTCACGGTCCTGAAGGATAAACACACGGGCATGCACAAAGGTTAGTAGCTTTGAGTACAAATTGTAAAAATTCAGTTCCGTGAGTCATGAATTTTAAACTAGTTCAGTTTGTCTTCGGACACAAATTTTGTAATGTAAAAAAGTTTTATAGAATTTTATAATAGTAATTTTAAAATGGAATATTTTAGTGCTTGATACAAGTTTTTATTTTACGGACGTTTTTTGATGGCAGCTATTGATAAATCATGTGGTGGTATGAAATCTATTTTCTGCTACCAATTATGTGTTATTGTTTATTACACAACACAATATTTTCCAACACAATTTAAAGTAACTACAATTTTAGTATCTGCTTTTTGTTCAGAATAACTTGGGAGTCGTTCAGTTTAGAGTCTCTTGATGAAGTATCCTTAGTTTACTTGATTTAATGCACACAAATTTAAAATAGGATTATTATTCAAAGCAAATACTTATTTATTATTAAGTAAGATTTTACTGATCAGAATAAATTATTTATTGTGTTGAATATTTTTGCTACTAAAAAGGAAATACGAAAGCGCGTGGCCATTTAATAATTGTGGTAAACTAAAATATAATATTTTACGCAACTGTTTTTTCAGGGTAAGTTGCACATAATTACATCAGTAATTATTGTAACCGTATTGGTGTTAATTTGCTAAATTGGGGCAATTAATTTCTCAATTAATGTTAATTGAATATTGGCGACCTTATCAGTAAGTAAGGTAGCGATCTCTTTCAAACAGCGATTGGGTAGGTGATGTATATCATTAAATAGTAGCTTACTGTTTGTGATATGTATGTAATAGGTTTTGTAAGATTAAAGTCAAACCTTGCTATTACAATTTTAACTATTTCCGCAGTTGAGCTGGAGTTTGGAATATTTACAGAGCAATATATACCGCAAAAAACATAATGCTGATTTGATGAAAAAATTGGAATGCAAGTCATAGGATTGAATTGATAAAAACCACTTGTTTCTAAAACAATTTTTTAATATTATTCGTTGCAAAAAGGGAGAATACTTGGTATTGTACTGTCGTGTACGGTTTCAGTGCATTTTATTCCAGTAAAATCTATGGTCCATTTATGGTCACACTTTTCTGTAACGTTCTGGTTATTGTTTTGTTGTGAAACGTGTGGATGACAAGTTACAAAAGGAAGGCCACTTACAAAGGACGCGTTTTTTGTTTTTACTGTACTATCGATGTATAAAGGACTTCAAAAAAGCACGGCTAGAAATACAATGGTTGTTGTTTTACATTTTTTAACGTGTGACTAAACAAGAGTCTATCTGAGTTGAGGTTTCTTCAGTATTCTTTTCGAAAAACCAAGTCAATATTGATTCGAACAATATCGTTAAATAGTTCCCCCAGTAGTATGTACTACTTTCCATTTTCTACAGATTTATTTTACGGAAATCTTAAATATTTACGCTTTGTCAGTTATCGCTAAGCTATAATTTTAATTACATGCATTAAGAATGGTCTTTCTACAGTGAGAGAAATCATGGTGGGTACGTCATAAAAATATACCTAGTCAACATTTACTCCTTTTTATTAACCCTCGACAAAAAAGGGGGTGTTATAAGTATGACGTGTCTGTGTATCTGTATGCCTGTCTGTGGCATCGTAGTTCCCAAACGGATGAACCGATTTTGATCTAGTTTTTTTCGACAGGTGACTTAATCGAGAGTATTCTTACCTATGTTTAGTGTTAATATAACTGTTGGGGTTTTTTTAAATTTTAATTTAAGGTTATTATGAGGAGAAATACACTGGGAATACTCGGAGAATATTAAATATCTAATATATTGTTGTAAACCTAATTTTCGTTCAGTCTAGAAATATTTAGTGAACAGTTAAATATTTGTAATGAATACCTATATTTAAAGGCATTACATTTGTGATAAAACATTTTAGATACATCTTTTTACATTTTTTCTACAAAATATTTTGCTGCTTTAGTTTCATTTGTTTCTCGATTTAAATTTAACATACACTTTTACAGCTGCCTTTTCATGAAACTGTCATTAAAATTTTACATTACACTACTAGCCCTAGATTTGAAGGTCCTATTCGTAGTTTTTTACTAAGTGATGAAATAGTAAAATGTTTTCTTGATCAAACGCAAACAATCTATGCATGCTATATCTTTACATAACCAACACTTGTCATAAAAGAGCGAACAGACTTTGAAGTTCGAAGCAAAGTACCCTTTTTATCGAAATAGCCGGGAAACGAACTGACGATCCACCTGATGGTGGCTATCGTCGCTCATGGACATCAGTGTCACAAAAGACATCAGTGATGTGTTGCCGACCAAGAAAGAGAGATTGTTGCTAAGGATAAACTTATCTATACTAATATTATAAAGAGGAAAGATTTGATTGTTTGTTTGCATTGAATAGTTTCTGAAATTACTGAACTGATTTGAAAAATTTTTTCACTGTTGGGAAGCTGTACTATCCCTGGGTGAAATAGGCTATATTACATTTTCAAAAAAAATATGGATCCTTAATAAAACTCCAATATGTAACCCAAGGTGTAAAAACATTAGAAAACTGAAGCAAAGTGAGGGTGGTTACTCGTCATAAGTAAAAATAATATGGCTACAGAAACGTTATAGGAACAAAACTGACTCGTTGGTAACCGGAATATGTTTCAACAGTCAGTAATTAATATAAAAGGCTGCTCTTGGACGGTCATAATATAAATTGGTTTGACGCGCGATGCCCAGAACGCTCTCAAAGCTCTTATCCGTTTTGCAAAAAAATGCAAAGAGCACAAAAATAACGTTGCATAAATTTTCATATTCAGTTAATTCTGTATGATAGAGTAAATTGCTTATATAATACGGACTGGACAAGTGTGAATTGGTCGGTCTT
Source organism: Thymelicus sylvestris (assembly GCA_911387775.1). Classification (NCBI taxonomy): domain Eukaryota; kingdom Metazoa; phylum Arthropoda; class Insecta; order Lepidoptera; family Hesperiidae; genus Thymelicus; species Thymelicus sylvestris. Next base: position 1,368,128 of record OU426893.1, read on the forward strand.
TAGAAAGGGTTCTGTGTTTTGTATTATATATTTAATGTTAGGAATTTCTGATTTTTATTTTTAAAAGATTTTATCAGATTTTAGTCAGCACTACATTTTGTAGATATATCTTTGCTTTTTAACATAATATATACCTGATGTTGTTAATAAGATAATTGATTTGATTTAATTGACAATTTATAGTTTTTCAAGTATAATTTCAATTTATAACATTTTATAAATTCATAGAAAATTAAATATGAGGTGAAAAATACACAACGGAGTAACCTGTAAGTGGCAAGTTAGATTTTGAATTGATATACTAAATTGGAGCCCTTCTGAGAAACATTTCTTATCTGAATTTATTCAAGACTTTACCTAGTGATAGTTTAAAACACACATTTCACCACACTAGCATGTATATGATGTTTCCTAAAACTAACCTTGAAGCTCAACACACTTGGCGTGCGGCCGACTCGACTTCAATTAATAAAAGACGATAATAACGATATTAACTCAACAAAGATTAGCTACAACAATGATTACAGGTCCCGGTATGCGCCGATTATTCGAATAGCAACACAAACAATGAAAAATATACCTAATACATTTGTTGGCGTGCATTGTCGTCACACGGCAATTGCATAAAGAAGATTGTATACTGGTCGGTTTAACATGGACACTGAGGGTTAAGTCTGTATGGAGTCGATAAGAGTGTACATATAGTCAAAATCAAGATTAAGATTAATATTCTTACAAATTGAATCCTTTTTCCAAAGTTTGAGCGAACTAATAAATCTAAATAAAAATATACCACCTGCATTACAGTAATTCCTATTGAAGCTGAGTATATTTTTTAATAATATTGCAGCAATATATAATAATATTAATTGATAAATTATTTTTATGGACAATGATGAATTTCATGTTAAAATGATAACCATATTTTTTGCAATATTACATCCCAACATAATGTGTCTATTTTCAAGTATGTAAAATGTTTTTTCTACTTATTTTACAGGTTTTTTTATGTTTACTTTCCTTTAAGAATCTGTTGAAAACTTTTTTCCTCGCAGTTAAATTGAATTCAAAGTTAATCAAAAGTTCGCTTAACTTTCAGCAAGTTTAAACGTCATATTTTACAATATTCTGAGTCGTAATACACGTACTATAAGGAATTAAAAATATGATAAGTAGATAAACAAAATAATGGGTATACTTACAAAAATGATATTTATTTAAACAAAAACAACTAGGTATACCTAGTGGCAAACCTTTTATAGTTACACAAAAAAGAAAGTAGGCATGCAAGATTTTAAGGCGAGTTTCTCATGAAGAACCTAAACAACATTACTTCATGTAAATAGACATATTTATTATTCTCACTAGCGCTCTTTCCGTAGCTTTGTCCACGTTTTCCGAGATAATTTAGATCATGATCTGTGTGCTACATTTCATGTAAATTAGTTCAGTAGTTTTTGCCTTGCATCCTCATAAACGTTTACTTTTATAATATTAGTAAGATTCATAAAATTTTTGACTATACGTCAAGTATCAATGTGTCCGGTCCATTACAAAGAACGGCTTCCTCTGAGCAATTAATGTTAGCAGTCACTTATCGCAACCTATTACTAGCTTTTCTAATAAATTAGAAATAGAAATATTCCACTTACCAACTCAAACTGCTTTCAAAACAATGACTTTAATGACGATTAATTGGTTTTCGCGAAATTGTATTCCCCAGAAATTCTTTAACATAACACCATAAAAATAATTGCTGAAAATTAGTATTTTAACAAAATTATTTCAGCTTGTTAGCCGGCCCCTACACTGCTTCAGTGTATCATGACAGAGGTGGTATTTTTAGAGATACGTACTGTCTTAAAGGAGGGCAGCAACATAATGGTGGCCACTCACGGTCATTCCATCGCGTCAAATGGCGTGATATACAGCCAAAATTTGATCGTGAATGTGAAAAACTGATGGCATGATTTAAAAAAATTGTATGTCCAATCGCGCCATTTTGACATATGTCGCTTGGCGTGGCTCCAAAAATGACGCGATGGAATGACCGTGAGTGACCACCATAAGCAAGTAAAGGATCTATCATGCAGAGTTACCTATAGCATCATCCCCGTCATTGGTTGGCAGAAATGCTATGTTAGCATTAAGCCCACCTATTTTACCTTTTCAACTGCGATCACGTTTTCATTTCATAGTTTCTTTTGAGATTAGGCCTGTTAGTACAGATCTTAAATAAAAAGGAACTATCTATATTGTTTCGTTTGTAAATCAATAGAGTGCAAGTTGAGTTGGAATTTGGAAAGTTGGCTTTGACTTCAAGGATGGTTGAATCTGCTCACATACAAAATCATTGTCTTTAAAAATTAATGCACCATTCATTACAATTCAATTGAACTATTTCCACTATCCTGGAACATGTCGTGAAATGTAAGTCTACAGGCAGTCAATTAATAAGAGTACAAAGCTTGGATTTAACTACGTATGACTTGAAGTAAAATATTGCCAAGAAAATGTATTATTCACAAAATGAAGGATATTTTTCTCATGTACTCAGTTAAGGCACGTGCATTTGTAATTTCGTTGTTCTCGTGTCTCTCAAACGAAGTGTTTCTCTGTACCTCTTTTCCCTAATTGACTCAATAATACGTCTAACACGTCAGGTAGAACGTGGAAATTTAATACGCTTGTCTTAAATTGCTTCAATAAAATGGATACTTCCAAGAACGATTTCGTATGAGTCGAATATAACTTTGTCGTGTTACATCTATTTTTTTATTTATATGTTACATACACATAGATAGACAGAGAGACACATAATTCTACTATACTAGTAATATTATAATTCACCACACGCTATCCGTTATATGTATATTAATCTGTTGTAATCAACCTTTGCAAACAACAACGACCTTTGTGGCGCGATAGTTACCTCGGTGGATCGCCGCGCCAAGGAATCGAACCCAAGACGGGTTTGATTCCTAGCGAGGCGGAAATTTGAATGATGAGTTTGAATTTCTGTACTTGTCTGAGTGTGAGTGTTCTTGTATCTGTGTGTTGTCCTTGGCACCCATGACACAGGGTATCCTAGGATGGGGCTATTATTGTGAAGCGTTGTTTATTAAATCATACTAATATTATAAATGTGAATGTAAGTTTGTTTGTTACGCTTTCACGCGAAAACTACTAAACCGATTTGGCTGAAATTTGGAATGGAGATAGCCTATACCCTGGATTTTAATCCAGGGTATAGGCTAATGTTTTAACATAGGCTACTTTTATCCCGGGAAAGTTCAGGGTTCCCGCGGGATTTATAAAAATCGATCTTTACTATAATATCCAGAACAAGTAAATATAGCAAATTTGTCCCCTGTTCTATGTTCCACTGATATGATTGGGATGTTTTAATATTTGTGATTTTGTTTTGTGAAACCAGTTTGCCGTAAACGAAGCCACGCGTGGAAACTAGTGTTAAATAAATTACATGCCCATGTGAAGAAAACGGATTTTCTTTGATGTGAAGCGACCGTTGATTACCTTTGAGTACAAGATGGAGATACTGCTACATTTATTTCTTTTAATCAAGTAGGTCTACTCGTTTCAGTGTTATTCCAGAATTTATTTAACTCGCGTTGGGTAGGGTTTTATCTTCCTACCACCCTAATAAAAGAAAGTTTTCATGTGTGTTTCCACTTACTACTTTGATGGGCCGCATTACAAAACTTACTATCATGAGATATACTGAGGTTCTACCGAAGCCTTATGAAATAGGGTTCATCAAAAACGGCTTATAAACAGTTCTTATTGAGGGCTGGTTGTATTATTGGCACATCTTTAAGTTGTCCGTGTTACGTTGAACACTAATTACCTTTTTCACGTGGTCCTTTGACAGTTTGGGCTGAAAAGGAGTGTATTGAATAAAATAAAGCATATAGGTATACATCTACCAATCTCATACAGAATTATGAAGCTAGTAGCATATTGTGTTGGTAGTTCGCACATATAGTACGAGATCCTCCCAACAACGCATCAGTGGCGGACTTATTGGATCGAAATGTAATTTAAAATCCAATCCCAATCGTTTATTTAACTCACAATTGCAAAAACATATTTTAAGATAAAATGAACTGACAATTATTGAATCTACGTATAAATATTATTTTAATGGAATATGTTGTTTTAACGAATTTTAGGTAACATTTGCTGATGCGTTATTGATATATTTGCAAATAAACTTAATTGGATATTAATAAGCCTGTTGGGTATATGAAACATTTTATTGATAGTGAAATATTATTAAAATCAACTTTTATTCGTAATAAAATGACGCTATTGAATACAAGTTTCATACGACTGTCCGATATCGGTTTAATTTGCGTATTTCATGGCTCTTGTATATTTTCATGGAAGTCAATTAATTTGTAGTATACATGGACAATGTTGCCTCGTGTAATGTATACCGAGTCATATTTTTACCCGACTGCCAGGAAGGGTTATGTTGTTGTATCTTCCAAAAGGCTAAACGTATTTATACAATTAAGATATCGTTAGATTTGTCTTGATAACCCAAGTGTTTTTAGATAAGTGAAATTAGAGAAAAACAAATATGGTGGCTGTGAGATGACATTATTTGGAATATCAAAAAATAAAAATAAAAGAAATAATGCAATATGGCTATCAAATTAAAGAGCTCACAATAAGGATTTCAAAAAGGTATAATATCATGATAGGATTTTGATAGTAGTTTTTTTAGAGGTTGTTTTTTTTACCAATTGTGCGCCTTTTACAAATCCAGTACAATTTCTGAGCTACTTAATGGACGAACGTTTTTAATCTTAATATATATAAATTACGTGTCACGTTGTTTGTCCGCGATGGACTCCTAAACTACTTAACCGATTTTAATCAAATTTGCACACCGTGTGCAGTTTGATCCAACTTGAAAGATAGGATAGCTTACATCTCAAAAAAAAACTTTTGACAGAACGAGGTCTGTCCGGGCAGCTAGTCTTAATATATATAAATTACGTGTCACGTTGTTTGTCCGCGATGGACTCCTAAACTGCTTAACCGATTTTAATCAAATTTGCACACCAAGTGCAGTTTGATCCAACTTGAAAGATAGGATAGCTTACATCTCAAAAAAAAACTTTTGACAGAACGAGGTCTGTCCGGGCAGCTAGTCTTAATATATATAAATTACGTGTCACGTTGTTTGTCCGCGATGGACTCCTAAACTACATAACGGATTTTAATCAAATTTGCACACCGTGTGCAGTTTGATCCAACTTGAAAGATAGGATAACTTGCATCTCAAAAAAAAAACTTTTGACAGAACGAAGTCTGTCCGGACAGCTAGTACAATATAAAAATATAAATTGAATAAATTGAAAGTACATACTACATATAAGAAGGAAAGTGTTCATGAAAATTTGTTATTAAAAGTCATTCGTCCAAATTATGTCCATCGTTTTTAGGGTTCCGTAGCCAAATGGCAAAAAACGGAACCCTTATAGATTCGTCATGTCTGTTTGTCTGTCTGTCTGTCTGTCTGTCTGTCTGTCTGTCTGTCCGTCCGTCCGTATGTCACAGCCACTTTATTCCGAAACTATAGGAACTATACTGTTGAAACTTGGTAAGTAGATGTATTCTGTGAACCGCATTAAGATTTTCACACAAAAATAGAAAAAAAAAACAATAAATTTTGGGGGTTCCCCATACTTAGAACTGAAACTCAAAATTTTTTTTTTCATGAAACCCATACGTGTGGGGTATCTATGAATAGGTCTTCTAAAATGATATTGAGGTTTCTTATATAATTTTTTTCTAAACTGAATAGTTTGCGCGAAAGACACTTCCAAAGTGGTAAAATGTGTGTCCCCCCTCCCCCCGTAACTTCTAAAATAAGAGAATGATAAAACTAAAAAAATATATGATGTACATTATCATGCAAACTTCCAACGAAAATTTTTTTGAACGAGATCTAGTAAGTAGTTTTTTTTAATACGTCATAAATCGTAAACCGCGATTTACCTCGATCAAAGTTACAACGAACTTCAAGAACTTTTATATTATGTTACTTGCTGCTACGGAACCCTTCATGGGCGAGTCCGACTTGCACTTGGCCGCTTTTTCTTAACTTTCTTATGACTTTCAACTGTCAAAAAGATTAAGGTATTACAAGACCCATACTGTGTTGTGAGTTAATTGTTTTAAAAGTTGCCTATAAGTAGTAATAGGTAAGTAGTAGTATATTTTGTTGGCCAATAACTCGTTCTTCATTATTGGAAGGAAGTTGGGCACAATGTCTTGATATCTCATGTTTCTGTTGACTGGAACCCGTGCCAAATGTAATGGAATAGGCACGGCAGTTCCAATAATATTTATCCTACTGATATCATGTAACAACTATCACTAAATTGTCTTAAGTAACTTACGTATTTGTGACTTTATGCAACTTCTTTAGAATCTACTAGATACTAGATGAACCGCTAATTGATGCTATACTCGTATATAGGTGTTTTTTATTACATAAAAAAGTTCCTTAATCCAATTTACATTTTATTATTTATTTTTTAGTAAGTATTCGTTTTAATTGGTAAAATAATACTCAATACTATAATTCTTTCAAAAAATTTTTTATTTATTTAAGGTCCACCAACACAGAATACACAATAATTTCTTAATATCTAGCCTAACATAATATCTAAAATTCGTGTTCCCGCAATTACAGGTGAACACAGCATGCATTAAATTACATTATTGTTAAAGGGAAGAAACACAAACACATAAAGATTTTGTCTCCTATATAAATTATTATTTGCACTCTGAATTGTTCATAAGCTAACCCAAGTTTTGGCCTAATGTAAGAGAAAATACAATAAAATTGGTTGTTAAACTATTAGACAAGTACTTGGCAAGTGTAAGTGTTTTGCATAATAGTATAAATTCCATGTTAAAAGCCGCGTCACAGATCCACCGGGTGCCAAGATTTTCACAATAGCACTTCCGATAAAATTAGGGAACATTCACTTCGTTCTGAGGATTAAATGTTGAGACGTGAAATCATAAAATGTTTTTATTCCCTGCCATCGTGCCATCGCTGCAGATTGAAATGGAGATGATAATAATTATGTTGTAAAATAGGTCTACGTTCAAAGAATGGTACTTTCTTCGTAGCAGTGGTCTAGGAAACTTTATGTTTAGGGATCAAGAGTCTTACAGCAAAATTCGTCGTTGCGACTTTAAGACCTTTAATGTGTTATGTGCCACTTTTGGCAAAATCACTTTTTTACGTCAAACGTCTGTACGACGTTTCCATAGTAATTTATTCACCAAATTCAATATTAGCTATGTGCAAAAGTTTATCGATTTTTAAAGATTCCCTCAAAAAGCTGATTTTTACACATACATAAGAGGTCTTAAAGTCGCAACGACGAAATCTAACATTATTATGTCATGTCATAAATAATTTCTTTATATTATAATTATGCTCACTTAAACATTAGTAACTATGTTTGATGTTTTTGTCTGTTTGTTTTCCCAATTATTTCTACTAGTAGTTTTTTTGGTCGAAAAATACATCCATATTTACCGTATAGGCAGGATACGAGAAGAAACTTTACATAAAGTTCTGACCAGCAGCAAAGCCTTCAAAGAGTACTCTTTTGGCTGGAAGTAGCAACCATTAAATCGCTGTCTGTAACAGATACAAACGCATAAACATCGTATTAATGTTCAAACCGATACAAAACAACTCGAAACTTGCATATTTTTACCGTTCCACCGACATAACTTTTCCGTCAGCAATCTCTGCTTAGATTAACTTGGACCTTATTTTCAAAAATGTTAGGTTTAAAATAAAAATATTATGATTATTTTGTACGAGTATTCAAATTGGTAATATGTTACAAGTGAATAGAGCGGTTCAAAGAACAACATCGGTTTCACTCGGCTTTCAACGAAATAAAGCTTTAAAAAAACGCCAAGTTTTCCACTCAACTGAACGAAAACATTGTTCAAGCGCCCGTAGCGTTTCTAAATAGGGTAGAACAAAGAATATGTTAGGGGTTTTATCAACAACTTATTAATGATGATGATGGGGCTCGGAGAATAGGAGAGGAATCTCTGCCTTTTCAGTTATGTCTGGGTTCTATTAGAGGATTTTTTCATTTGTCCCTCTTTTTCTTATACAGTTTTATTGTCTATGTAAGTGGTCATCGTCGCCTATTGGATCTCAGACACGCCTTGTTCATCACTGCATCACTTTAATGTTGTCAAGACAGAAATATAAATTATAAAGCTTAAATCTCGAACGTTGCGTGATAATGACTACGGAATTCGGTAGTTACCTACTTAAAAAATATTGATTTTTTGCGAATGTGATTTCTAGTTTCTATCCGGCCATCAAACTTTATCTATTACATGGATAGTCACTGAAAAGTACATATATACGAGTCTAGCTATATCGATCTACAGTGAATAAAAAAACTAATCTGTGATGAATTACTTTGTACCGTCGGGAAATATATTCGCTTTAAGGAAAATATTAGGTATAATAACATTAAAGAAAATTCAATAATCACTAAAATACGCTTGTATTAACTAAAATAACGTGAAATAGTAGTGAAATATGTTTAGTTTCATTACATCTTCTTTAGACAACTTTATATTATTTATATGTCTTATAATATATAATGCTATAGACCACTGACTCTCAACCTTCAGCTTTTTCAAATTTCTACAGTGTGGCATACTAAAACAATTTTTTTTTATTTTGTACTGAAGTGTATTAATTGTCTACTTTCTCTCTTATTGACTATTAGGTCATGTCGTCACTTCGTACCTTTTGAACCTTTGCGTTACGCACTGATCGACCGTTAGAACAATTTTTAGATACTTACCAATCAATTTCAATTTAGTTTCTAGTTCCAAAAATTGTGTTTCAAATGTTGTGAAATTGGCTGCCTATGTGCTATATGGTAGATTATGTACAAAAATTTGGTTTATAATATCGATTTTCACTACAATTTTCACCACCCGTGTAACGTAGTGTTTTTTGTCTGAATATTATAACGAAATTAAATTAAAAAGCTGGAAGTGATTGAAAGAAAAAGAAAGTGTAGAGCATTTATATTTTTGCTTCATATAAAAAATTGAGTACCGCTGCCCTAAAATACTGGTAAGACAGAATATACGAGGGAAAAAGTCGTGAATTTTCTACGTGCGTACCTCACCGGTGTGAGGAAGAGAGGTATAATTCACAAAAGATTCCGATTATATTTCTTCTTGTTATTAAAAAACCGCATTGTTACAATGGGATGAAATAAATTTTCGGGATGAAATATTTTTCTTTGTATGAAAATCTTTTGAATTTGAAGTTTTTTCACATGAACCCTTTTCTTCATTATTAGTACCTAAATAGAATTTTAATCGCGAGTACAGGAGATTTGCAAGGATTCAAAAGACATGTATTATTTATTTATACAAATAAATGCTTCCTTACTAATATATTTTCTACACCAGGATAACGTGTAATACCGTTAACATAATACAGAAACGCCCTATACCCAAGAAAAATAATTGCCCCGGGAATCAAACTCGCAACTCTTTTAAATCGACAAAAGGCCTACGGGCAGCATAATTACGTTCAACGAAACATCCCTATTAGCTTTCCGGCAGTCAGGTAAAATAAAGTTTACTTTGACGCGAGTTTATGACAGTGGCTACGACATAGATCCGCAACCGGAACGAAACTTTCATATACATCCAGTGGCGGTATGGCTGCATGTCCGGCAGACAAAGTTTTATAGCCGGTGAAACGTATAAAGTTTTCACGAAAAATAGTCAAAACATTAATCTGTTGACGTATTGTGTCTTTTGTCTAAAAGTTAGCTGACGTCCACGTTTTGTAGTGTTAGTAATTACTAATTAATTCTCTAGAATTCTAGAGAGAATAAAAGTAATTATATTATTTTGATAATATGTTACTTAGTGAGAAATGGATCCATTTACTCGCTAGGATTCCTTGGATTGCGAGTGGTTTTCATACGCGAACGATATGAATAATTTTTCAGTATGACCATACTTTCCAGCAAGATATTCCGAGATATTATGTAGAATCCTAATATTTGTTTTATTTGTTCCATAGCAAGAATAACACGAATTTTACCTTGATAAGCTTACAGCCGCACAACTTAGTTTTCGGGGAAGTATGCTTATAAGTACTATATGCATACTACCAACTCGCGACTGTTTGAAAAGCAACCACTGAGCAACGAATCGAATGCCAAAACAATATAATAAATGCGTAAGAACTTCGCATTCTTCCGCTTTCCTTCAAACAACAGCGAACAGAAAATGACGAAGACTTCGACTCGTCGACATACCAACAAGAACAATTTCATGTTAGGCTAAATTAATAAAGGAACTTTTAAGTCACCGGCAAGTCTGCGGGTCCGACACGAGCACGACACGATCGCGCATGTGTTCGCGCGGACGCATGCGTGTCGGCGTCGTGACGTCACGGCGACCCGACCAACTCGGTCCTCAGTCGTGCCGCGGACGGCCGCGAACCTAACGAGCAGCACCGCCACCCGGCGACGCACGTAAACAATAATAACCAACATGCATCCTCGACACTTATGATCGCGGCCGGCTGACATTTCGGTGTATTTAGTTCCATTTTGATGTATTCATTTCCAAGTAAATAGTGTTATTCGTGGTCACACAAAAGTTTCTTTTTGTAGAATAAATCGTGTCTTTTTAGTGCCATTTTTCTAAGAAACGTAGGTTAGAGTACGATATCTTATCGCAGTACAAAGTTCAATATTCATTGCCTTCTCGCGTATTTGTAGGTTTTTTAAGATTAGGAAAGCTTCAAAGTGATAGTGCTAGTTCGCTAGATAGAGTTAACGCTAGTTATTAGGTCTGAAAAAAGTTTTATACACAGAGATTTATTATGTCGCTGATTTGTGGAGGTGAGTTTGATTGATTTGATTGATTGATTGATTGAGTGCGAAAGTATGCCTTGCCGAGGGATCGTAAGCCACTGATACTATATTCCTTTCACCTGTGAAAGGGTTAATTGACTCACTCGTTACAGCAAAGTCCTAATTACGATTTATTTTGACCTTTAAAATTAAGGGTCGCTTTAAAATGATTCATTTTAATTGCGTGAATATAAAGTTGATTAAAGTTTTTAAAATAAGATTAAGTATAATTTAAACTTCAGCAAACTTTTTATGAATGTATTACATAAATTTTAACATATTAGTCTGAAGCCACAATAGACGGCGTGCTTGACTCACGAAAAGCTTTTAGTTCTGCATCGAAAGGGTTGAACTTTACTAAGTATAGAGCCGTAACCTTTCATGTCAATTAAGGAAAGTGCAATCGTAAACAATGATTTTAGAATAAACATAGAGTTAGCCAACAACAATTATAGAATACTGAGCCAACGACAATTATAAATTTCTACCTAAGTAAAATAATAAATGGTTTTGACTCGAGAAATATTTAATTAAATTTGATCAAAAATTAAATGATTCTCATACCATATTCATTGAAAATTATAAAAATTTATCTGTGTTTACAAAATTTACTTGAGTAATGAACTAAATTGTAACGTATTACAATTTTATATAAAAAATACGAAATTAAAGGGTGACAAGAATATTAAAAACAATAACATAACCTTGAACTTGAACATACTAGAATGTTCTTTGTTAAGCACATATGTCTTTCTACATCGGATCGTATATTACTTAGTCTTACGATCTTATGTGAGCAAGTTTTATCTTCATAATATTACTAGGTCTTATATAATAGTGATATATTACCTAGTCTTATGGTTGAAGATATACGTTTTAATGACGTCATAAAACATGCTGTTTACATATCGATAAAATATTATTCACAGTGTTATGATGTTGAAAAGTTTTGATAAAGTATTTCAAATCATTATCACTTTTTTCACTGAATAAATTCATGATTTTCTTTGATAAACGTCTTCTTGCAAGCAGATTTTTGGGTGTAATACCTATGGATATAATTATTTCTAATAACACATAACTTTTTCCAATAAACAAGCAAAGACTAAGCTAACTAACTAAGCTTATATTTTAATGTTATTTCTGATCAATAAAACAAAATCTGTTCTTTATTTTGGTAAATATATATTACATTTTCCACCAGTAAACAGCGATCGTCGTGCAATTAAGTTAAAAGTAATAAGGTGCAGTGAAAGTTCAACGACTGAAGTTTCTCTGAAGGCTTGGGCTGTTCACCTTTGAGGTTAAAGGTATAAGAAAATATCGTAATTTAACGAAGAAAATCGTCGTTAACGGTATAAAAATATTAAGTATATACTCGTACCTTAGTTTGTTCGGTGTTAGTATTAATTTTCATTGTTCTTAAGTGACTAGGAATTAACCATCGCATCGCTTTATTGTTTCTGAAACTTATCAAACGTTTTAGTGTAATTTTACCTAATATTATTTATACATTATACATAATTATATTATATACATTTATACTTGTCAAGTGGCCGTTGTGATGTCCAAGAATTTTGTATCACATCTGGACGCCAAGCTTCGAATAGGTACCTATAGAGTATAGACGGACCACGTGACATTGGTTGAATGGCTGTGCCTTATTGCCGAAGCCCTCCGACACCTTACGAGTGGCTACGACTCTAATGTTAGGTTTACACGTATTAAGTAGTTATTTCAATAAAGGTGAATTTTCTTCGACTTAAGTGTGTCTTAAGGTGTTCATGCGTAATAAAAATTAGGGATAACTCAAAAATTACTTGTCAGATCTCGCTCAAATTTAAGTGGGACCACGTGACAAGCACCAGCTTTTGATTAAAAAAAGAATCATCAAAATCGGTTCACCCACTCAACAGTTCTGAGGTAACAAACATAAAAAATACAATCGAATTGAATACCTCCTCCTTTTTTGAAATCGGTTAAAAAATAAAGCATTTACTGAGCCAAAATACAAAGTAGAACGTAAAAGGCTTTACAAAGTATCCGTAACGTATAATCGAAGAGGGTTGGGGGGGGGGGGGGGGGTATTATAGGCGCAATAAAGGTGAAAGATGAGGTTATGAGAATAGGTGCGAATATTTCAAAACGGCAGAAAATGTAGTAACGTCGGTGTGAATCTGCGATAAATTGGAGTTATGATGATAACGCTTCGAGGATTGAGAATATCGCAATTTTAAGGCTAATGCGTGTACCGACGATAGTTCTATTTATTATAAGTAGAATAAATTACAAAATACAAAAATCTTTATTTGTCTATTACCGTTACATATCAATTCAAACAGTGGCCAAGATCACTAAAAAAACATATAAAAAGATATGTTTGTGGCAAGTGGCCCCGCTTTTCTTTATACATCATTGTTATAGTAGTCGTAAGTGTGTGTGTGTGTGTAATTTATTGTAAGTGCTATATTTTATTTTAGGGGGTCCTCTGTGGTATTATAGCTTAGTGATAAAAGTCAAACCAAATAAATATTGTACGGGGCGTAACACAAATAAAGCAAGAAGCAGTAAGAAAACAAACTTATCTAGGAATTGGTTAATTATTGGTCAATTAATTAATTCAGTTGATTAAAAAAAAACAAAAAAAAATCGGCATCTTTTGGTGGCATTCACATTAGGCCTTCTGTCCACGTAGACGCATGTCATACGCACGCTATCGTCATCGTTATATCAACCGAATTCTTGCCACTTAAAAGTATCAGTAGTTCGGTTACCCGGACTAACCGAACTACTACTAAAAAGTTGCATTAGTTCGGTTGACCGAACTAATAACCGAACTACTTCCACGCCCACTAACTAGACCATCAATTGTCGCTTGCATTATTATGTCTGGCATCGTCGCGTTAGGTATATTTTGCAGCTTGCATGCAATCGTCAAATGAAGAGATGTCGTCAGTAGGTTTAATAATAATAATAACGCTTCACACTCATAGCCCCACACTAGGATTCCCTGTGTCGTGGGTGCCATGGACAACACATACACATACACTAGACAAGGACATTTACACCCAGACCGAGAACAGAAATTCAAACTCATCATTCAAATTTCCGCCTCGCTGGAAATCGAACCCAGGACCCTTGGTGCGCGATCCGGCATGGTAACCATAAATAAATTGGTAGGTTTATCCATAAATTGGCATAAAAATGCGGATATCTGTCACGGCGAAACGTGTGAAGAATACATTAAAATTTGAATGGAATATGTTCTTGATCAAAACAGAATTTTTCGTTAAACGTCATACCGATAATTATCACAGCGTAAAGACATTCATCTCGTAAGTTTGAACATGCATACAAACAACGTCAATAGGTAAGTCTCCAGATTGGCTCAAATATGGGAACATCGGAACATCTACCAGATTTCTTCTATCATGATTAAATTAAATTGTCAAACCCAATCATCAATAATGGATGTATACGTATGTGGGAACAAGCGGACAATACTCGTCAAATTTCAAATGTACTAAATCATTATTTCCTTTATGTGTTAATAAGTAAGTGAGCAAGATTCACTTATAAAAAACTTGCAGTGATTCCTTGAATTTGAAGTTAAAAGAAATCGCCACCGTCTAGACATGACGTCATTGGCAGGGTTATCAGAATACATAACATGATTATAACTAAATCAACAAAATGTTTTTAATGATTTTTCAACACGCTAACCCTCCTTCCCTTCTCGGAGTATTAATAAAATCTTAGAAACCGATGACCAGTTTTACAAAACTATTCTTTCAGCTAATAATAAATTAAATATGTAGATTTAAATGTATCATATTAATGTGTAAATATATATTAAAGACATGTTTATCTCAATGATGATGCCAGATAAATGTAGGTAGAGTTGTTACATCACAACATCAATGTTTATATTTTGTATATAGCATCCTTCTAGGAACTGTGAAAAGAATTCGTGCCAAAATATACTTTTGTCTCTACAAACGGACTCTACAAAATTTAATTAGACAACAGTGCCGAGAGATAGAGATTACACAGTCGCGAGTCTCCTGCTGACATACTGGCTTCAGTTGTCACTGTGTACAGATAAATTATGAAGTAAATGTCATACAAACGCTGGTACTGTATATACCTACTTTATATTAGCTTTATAAAGGAAGGCATATTGGTTAATTAATTTATTACGTTACCGTAACGAGAAAATATAGTCTTGTACTGAAGTTTGCTAATGGTTTAGAAATAGTATAAACACCAAAAACATTGTAACAACAAAATAATACTTCAATTTGTGTCCAGTGTCCGGCCACCGAAAAGAAAAAAAATGTTTGTTCTTAAAATACATTCGACAGCTTTTACTCTTGTTGTCCGAAGAATAAAACAAATTGAATTAGAAATTTACCTCCTATCTATTTCATCGATGAAAATTATTTTGTGCAATTATTGTCGTGTTGTGTTGTTGTTGTTGTTGTTGTTGCTGTTGTTGTTGTTGTTGTTGTTGTGTGTGAATTGTGTGCAATTTAAATAAAAGGCTGACAGAAAATAAAATAATTTGAAGACTGATAATAATCATTTCTTAACAAAACTAATTTCTTTTTACTATTAATTATGCTTTAAACTAATTTAGATTAATATTTCAATAAAAATAACTTTATTGTTTATCAAATACGACTCGTTAAAACATTAAAAGCATTAACTTATACGTTATAATTATAAAAAAAATCGCTTCAGCGTCATCTAAATTTGTTGACGAGTATGATTTGACGATTCTTTCAAATTACCGATTAAGGTATATGAGTATAAATGTAGAAACATAAATCCATAATCGTCGGGCAATTAGCCAATGCAACAAAAACGATTAAATTGTATACGAAATCGTAATAAAATTCTGTAAAGGTTATTTAGAAGTGACCGACGTAATAGTTCGAGTCATAAAAAGAAAAACCTTATTAAAGTACTTTCGTGATGAAAACACATCTTTGTAATTACAGTTTTATCGCTCCAATAATAGCAGCTCACATTTGCTGCATTTTTCAACGTTATTGTATTCGGTAAACGAGTAAAGTTGCCACAAAGAATAGCGCGAATAATAGTCTACTCGATAAGTTCAAAATGGTTGAAATTAGAGATACTGCTCTTAAAAATACGTGCGATAGCTCATTCTGTTCGGAATGATGTCTAGAAAAATGTTTCGGAAGCGTTTACCAGCACGTAAAAAATTGCAAAAGTTATTGACAAAATAAAGTTGAAAAAAAAAGTATTTTGTTTTTGGTAATCACTTCGAAACTATTAATATTTAAGAAATTTTAAAACAAGATTCTTAAAGTAGAGGAAATTTCCAAACAATGACTCGCGACTCTCGGAACTCTATCTCCATTATTTATAACTTTAATTTAACGCTGAAAATGGGTCTCCACGCTGCATTTTTAGGTTGCGCGTGCGGCGTCAAAACCGAGTTCGTCACACTCAATAATTTTTTAAGGTATTAATTATTAATTTAAAAAAATAAAAAAAATATGGTGTATTCGAAACACTTCAAAGAATTTGCTCCCGTAGGAAATTTTGCTTAAAGTTAATTTTTCAACAAGTTAGACGATTGTTAATTAACTAAATTTTCTCGAACTTCCATTTTCATTGTACATTAAAAAAAATGTTTAAGTAATTGTCCTATAAATTTTTCGCTTCGTGGAGCCCTTCTTATATACATGCTTAACGAGATCACGTCATAAAAGTTTAAAAAGTTTTAATACTTTGTGTATAATAATTTTATAAGTTGAACAAACAATTTTTTCGTTTTTTTATCGAATCGAAATTAAAAAATTGAAAAATGTTTTTATCTGTACTTTGTTATACATCGTTGTTTTTTTTATTTTTAGGTGTTTCAGAAAAAATATATAAAAAAGTTGAGAATTTGTTTATAAAAAATTGTTAAGTTAAAAAACAATGAAATTGTTGATAAAAAAAATATTTTTTTACATTTCTATTAAAGATGATTAATTATAATTTTTAAGAAAAAAAAATTATTAACTAATTATTCAAACAATAGAAATATTAAAAAACAATTATAAACAATTAAATATCATTATTAAGAAAAAAATTTTTTTTTCAAAAATCATAATGTTTTGTAAAGAATAAGATATTAAGAAATTTTTTCTTGAAAGCATTGAAATAGTCTATTTGTTTATAAAAAAAATTTATAAAAAAATGAGGGATTTTTTTTTTCAAGTCATTAAATGTCTTTTATGAATGCCAAAACGATTATGTAATAATAAATTGAGAAAAAAATATTTTCAATAATATTATTTGGATTTTTCATTTTTTCTTCAACTTATAAAATTATTATACACAAAGTATTAAAACTTTTTAAACTTTTATGACGTGATCTCGTTAAGCATGTATATAAGAAAGGCTCCACGAAGCGAAAAATTTATAGGACAATTACTTAAACATTTTTTTTAATGTACAATGAAAATGGAAGTTCGAGAAAATTTAGTTAATTAACAATCGTCTAACTTGTTGAAAAATTAACTTTAAGCAAAATTTCCTACGGGAGCAAATTCTTTGAAGTGTTTCGAATACACCATATTTTTTTTATTTTTTAAATTAATAATTAATACCTTAAAAAATTATTGAGTGTGACGAACTCGGTTTTGACGCCGCACGCGCAACCTAAAAATGCAGCGTGGAGACCCATTTTCAGCGTTAAATTAAAGTTATAAATAATGGAGATAGAGTTCCGAGAGTCGCGAGTCATTGTTTGTAAATTTCCTCTACTTTAAGAATCTTGTTTTAAAATTTCTTAAATATTAATAGTTTCGAAGTGATTACCAAAAACAAAATACTTTTTTTTTTCAACTTTATTTTGTCAATAACTTTTGCAATTTTTTACGTGCTGGTAAACGCTTCCGAAACATTTTTCTAGACATCATTCCGAACAGAATGAGCTATCGCACGTATTTTTAAGAGCAGTATCTCTAATTTCAACCATTTTGAACATATCGAGTAGACTATAATTGCAGCTATAAAATTTAATATTTAATATCATAGAAGCGTATTTTCAGGCTTTTATCGTTTTTAGATCTCGGCAGTTCAGTGCCATTTTTCGAACCTTGGTCAAAGTTTTTTGGGTTCGATTTAAAGTATTAAACACATTGTACTCGTATATGAAACAAATTTTTCTAATAAATCTTTCGAGATAACTATCTATAGTCAAAATTATCTAAGATGCCCATAATGATAGCTGCCATTTATTAGTATGAACAAACCTTGTATGAGCGTCTTTGAGCAAAATGGAATAATCATTCACTTGACATGAATAGTTGGATACTTACGGACAAAGGATTTTGCCAAAATTTGTTAAAAATCCCTTATCATTTTCATTGGCATTGATTATAAATCATATTAAACGTGATAATCTAGTAAAAATCCCATCACATCATAATTTATGCAAAATTTAATAAAAATATATGACTTCGAAACAATGTTTTATGAAGAGGCCTAAATCTAAACTGACGTAAAGTGATGTGACGGCTTGAAACCGTTTATAAAACCAACATAATCGATGCATTACTATAATCGAAATTTAAAAATGAAAATTGATTAATTTAATTACATCGTCAAAAATGATTTGCTAACAAAGGACATTTTCCCATAAGTATGGCCACTTCGCCATCCATGGCTGTAACTGCAGATAATAATTATATTATATGTAATTATGTATTTAAGGTTGCTGTAAACAATTTTTTTTCAACAGAATAATAATTATGTATACATGAATGACGTGTCTTACGAAATAAACAAGAATTTATTCACCGTAGTTTTTTCCCTGACGCTCATAATATTATGTCAAAATATTATTATGAAACTAAGCGGATGCCTTTCATTTTATTAGGGTCTATCTTTCTTTCTTTTTCTTCTCTCTTTCTTAGCCGGCAACGCACCAGTAATGCTTTTGGTGTTGCTGATGTTCATGGGCGACGACAGCCACTTACCATCAGGTGGATCTTTAGCTCGTTTGCCGGCTCGGCTATTTCCATGCATACCTAGCAGCATGAGATAATAAGAAGAAACAATAAAAGAATATTTTATAGAAGTCGTAAATACATATTGAGAATACGCGGTACGAGATAGCTCAATCGAGGTAGTAGGTAGGTACCTAAATATTGCGGTTTTTACTTTACAATTTTGAATCGATTTGTTGCAAAAATTGGTTTCTTTCGTGAACCGATTTTTTCGTACATCTCTAATGTCACTGTGATGGCAAACGACAAATTGGGCATCTTAGTTCGGGATGACTATAGTTTATACTTTTTTTTATATCTTATAAGTTAACGCTTGACTACTATCCCACCTGATGGTAAGTGGTGATGTAGTCATGGGTGGTAAAACGCATTAACTTAGTAAAAGCCTATTCACTCTTGTCTTCACACATACACTCATACACATACTTCATACTTCTCATATTTTAATGTCTACCCACATAAATGTAATGCAATAATCGAATAACTTAGTAAACATTTAGTGTAAACAATAGATTATATTTTGAATAATAATTCTATACGATATTTAATTTTATGATTGTTCACATTTTATTTCATAATTCATGTTTACGTAAATAGTAAACAGCATCAATGACATAAATTCAAAGCACGAAAGTCGTATCGAACGAAAAGTCACATATCAATAAATTAACTATACTTATACTTATCATAGGAGCACAAACATAGTAACAATTGGGCTGAGATATAAAAGTAATATGATGCCAAAAAACTAGTACGACCTTCGACCTTGCGTCGCCCTGAGGAGGTAAACATCACTAAATATTACATGGGGAGATTTGCTATGCTAGCACAAATATAATCTCGTTAGCAACGCATTCGTGATATTGTGGCGCTTGGCCGCTTTTATCATCTCTGTGAAACTTTTGGGTGTAACCTTTATTGGATAAGTCTATATATTACTCGTAATACCGGTTATTTTAGAAGTATGTAACTACATCAGTTTCATTTGTTTCTGTTATTAACCCATACTCGAAATACCGGTTATTTTAGAAGTATATAAGTAGGTACATCAGTTTCATTTGTTTCTGTCTACGAAAAAAGAGGAGTGTTTATAAGTTTGACGTGTCTGTGTATCTGTATCTCTGTCTGTGACATCGTAGGTCCCAAACGGATGAACCGATTTTGATCTAGTTTTTTGTTTAGTTTAACAATTTTTAGTGTATTATAAATAAAACTGTCGGGGATTTTTCAATTCTAATAAAAGTTTATTTGAATATATTTTGTTATTTCTAGGAAATTGAATTGTCATGTGACGTGACTATGAAAAGTTTATAATGTAGTTTATAATTTTAAAATATTCAACAAATTATGTATTGAATGTCAGATGTTTAAATGACGCAATAAATAATAAGAGTATGTATGTATAAAATAGTTTGTGTTGATATAAATAATTATAAAAAAACCTTTAACTTTTGAACGCACGCTCGCAAATACATACATACATATACCTACTATAAACATAAATTATGCGTTATTATATTGCACTAAAAGTGAATAGTTACTTATTATTATTTCTTTAAGTGTGTGAAATAAAACGGGTGTAATACACGAACTGTAAATTGTAGAAACGTGGTCTACAAAATAGATGACAGTTATTAAAATTAGACAAAAAATTAAGACATTAAAAATAACAGAGTTACAGAATTCCGAGAATATTAAGTTTCCATCGCTTATTTTAACACTGGCATAAATTTAACATGTCACTAAAAGTATTTTGTTAGAACTGTAAAACATGTGCATTCAAGGTGACCGGATATTAAAAATAATGTTCGCGTGAAATCGTGTGATGTTTACGAAACATGACGAATGGCTCGAAATGAATAGTGACAGTAAATTATTTCACAACGTGTAGCGCTCGCTAAAAAATCTCCGGTAAACAATTGGATTCCACGTCCTTTTTTGACGACCCTGTAGCCTAGTTGGTAGCGACCCTGCCTGCGAAGCCAAGGGTACCGGGTTCGATTCCCGTGGCAGATATTTATGTGACAGATAAATATTTGTACTCAGGTCATGGGTGTTATTGTGATGTGTTATATTATGTGTCGTCCATGCCACCCGCGACACAGGTAAATAGCTTACTGCGGGGTTCCGGGGTTTTAGGGTTCCGAAGTAAAATTGGAATCCTTATGGTTTCGTCACGTCCGTCTATCTGAAGCAAAGCGCCGAGACCCTTAAGTGCTAGAAAGTTGTAATTCAAGAATCGTGGTATAAAATCTTGAAAATCATTTTTTTTAGGGTACCTCACCTACAGGTAATGTGAGGATGAATTTTTTATTCGTCGCGTACCCTTTAGTGTGGGGTTTCGTTGAAAAGGTCTTCTTAAAATATTATTTAAGACCATTTTTTGAATTAGGGGTCCGTTTGCGAAATATTTGGCTTTTAAGTGCTAATTTTGGTTAGAGTCGAGTGTCCCCCCGCTATGTTAGCGTAAGTAGTTAATGAGTAATAGTTGATAAACTTATTACTTCGGAACCCTACATTGCGCGTGGCCTGACACGCACTAGTTTATTTTAACTTGACCTTATTGTATCAAATATACCTAATAGATATTAAAAATTTAAAATAATAAATTAAACGAAAAATTGAACGACATGAAAATGAAAAAATGAAACGACAATCAATCAATCGATCATCTTTATTGTATTATTTATTCTCATAAACACCATTATTGTATTCTCAAAACGGAAACTTTCCAACCATAATACAAAGTGCTTTGAAACTAGTGTACGTATGTATATCCTCAAGGAGTCTTTTGGGTATTACAAGAGACGCATCACTGCGATCATGTAAGATCCCGGAGTGTACTTTTAGGGAACTTGACTTATCAAAATATACAATATATTCTAGTAGATCAATAAGTCGAAGTTGAAACAATTTTGTGTACGTGACTGAGAAATATTCGATATTCTTTAGGTTTCCTGAAGTCGTGAAGTCTGTAAATCTGCCGTTGGCTAGCCGAGCTCCGCATACATTATTATATTGGATCACTTTGGTAGTTATTTTCTATTTGTGATGAAATCGAGAGTACACGACGTATCATTATGTTTAGACCAATTATGATAACATGTAACACGTATAAACAAAAAAAAAATCGTTTTCTGCAAAAATAAAGAAACCACCCGACGGTAAAGATAGTAAGTGGCACAACTACATCAAAGGCATGACCGACATATTACCAAAATAAGGACCACTTTACCATTTCATATTCATATCATTCATATTTTCTTTCCAAGGAGTTCCTTGAACCTCTCTCTTGGAGTTCCCATCATCAGGTCTGAATTTTGATATGTTAGAGATCAATCTAAAAGTTTAGCAATACAGCGGGGCAATGCTGCCAGCGTTCTGGGTACAATGCCTAATCTGGGAATTTTGGATGACATTTATCTCTTGTAAATATACTTTTGTAATATAGCACTTATTTTAGTTAAGATCTTTTTTATTTTGTATGTAATAGTATTTTATTTTTAGTAGTATTAGTTTAATTAAACTATTCCTTAATTTTATAAAATAAAATAAATGTAATTCAATAGCTACAATAAATTAAAAATCTTACATCATAATTATAATTTTATTATGGTGGAAAAAAAAATCTAAAAGTATATAGTTTCAGATGAAAAAATTACCAAATCGGTTATAAAGGACAGAGTTCTGAGGTAACAAACTTTAAAAGAAATACAACCGAAATGAAAACCTTTTCCTTTGTTTGAAGTCGGTCAAAAACACATTTTTTTGATATTGTACACAACGTGAGAGCTAATCTTTAGTATTATTGAAGCATCTTCCAATATGCGCAAGTCTGAAATGACACTATTGAATTGAAAGATTTGATGGCTTAAATCGTTAAAGTGAAAATCACGTTTCAATTCGCGAAGAACGGATAATAATAGAAATGAGAAATATATTCCTCGGAGATAAAAGACCGATCACAGAAGCCATTAAGCTAAGGAAAAGAATTGTGAAGCGTTTTAAAGCATTATATTTTTATCATTTTCTCTTTAAGATATCTTCGTAGAAGACACAATTGATGTTCAATAATTACCAGAAATTACTTGTACAATAAAATTAATTGACACTAGAAACTTGGTGTCTTCGTATTCACTTTGTAATGCGCGTCAGCAATCATTAGATTGTCATCACAGGAATTTGGCATACCAAACTTATGATGTGTATATATCAGGGGTCGCCAACCTTTTGAGTCGGAAGAGCCAAAAATTACAATTTACAAAATTTCAGAGTTTATAAAGAGCCACAATTTTTTTTTCTTGCCAATCATAAATAGTACTTGCAAATTTTTTTTTTTTTCATATGTAAGTAGTGTTTTTTCAGAACAAATTAGAATCTAATTTTTATTATTATTATCTAATTATTAGACGATGAATGTATGGTATTATTAGATAATCACTTATTATTTAAGTAAAAAATTAAAAGAATTAAACGTTTATTTACATTATAAGTTAACGTGTACTTCAATAACAAACAATTGAGCAAACAAATTAAATGGGAGCGTTGGCTTTGCATGGTTTTAGAAAGTTTGGATAAAGGCTCATAACTTGTTGTTTTAAGTTTCAAACACGACTCTAAATTTTCATTTGATAATTGGTTAGTTAGTTACATAGAAACATTCGACGATGGCGTCATTCAAGAACTTCCGACGGACTAACGACAGTGACGACGCGTGTCACGGGGGAGGGGTGCGCTGAAAAGCAAGTACAAGTGGTTGAAAGATAGAAATGGTGCCTAATACTCGTTAATCGATTCAGAACAATTTTTAAATGTTTTTTTAAATAAATATTATTTGCGTATGGCACTAAAGAGCCGAAGCTTCACATCCAAAGAGCCGCATGTGGCTCGCGAGCCGCAGGTTCCCGACCTAGGGTATATATGTACATATGAATAAATACTCTTAATAATAATGAAATTATCGGGACTGGGATTTGAACCCAAACCTAAAGTGTTAAGGTTTCACACTAACGCTTAAACAACATAATAATTAAAATGTCACTATTTAAATTTTAAAGTACTTCAATTACTGCACCATTTTAACTAAGCAGTCGATCACGATAATCAATAAAGTACCCTTTTTGAGTTTTGTTTTTAAACTAAGACGACTACCCATAGCCACCATAAATTCACAAGATCAATCGATCTAATGTCAGGATTTGGAGACAACCTAGATTCAGTTTTCGATGTGTTTATTGTAACAACGGCGAGTACCGACTAACGACATGATAAATAAATATAAAACACACAAGCATACTCGTACATATAAAAAACATGATCTATGCACGCACACACTACGTTATCAGTAGTTCTAGGCACGTCGTTATGTTTTGGGCTGTCAATTTAAAAACATGAAAACATGCCAATAACCCAGATTCGATGAAAATTATTTCTGATTATCAAGTTGACTACGTCAATATGTACGCTATGAATGAAAATTCGTTCAGTAGTCTCCGATAAATACTATGTTCACTTCACAAGTAAAAAAGTCTCTCTCTCTCTTTATTTCTCTTCCATCTCTCTCTTACCGCACACGGTGGACCATGAGGGTTCTCCTCAAAACCATCAATCATGAACAAAAACTGCCAAGGTATTTGAGCTGAAAATATTAATCCCATTATTGTGAAAAATTACGTTGTCATTGCAAAAGACTGCCAAGTGTGAAATTGTGTTCTGGAAATTTGTGCGACAAAGAGAGCTTCCGCAAAGAAGTCCTGGGTTCGCAATTGAGTTAGGAAGTTAGATGTGAAATTGCTTTGGAAGTAGCAAATAATTCTTTTGAGAATTTCTTGGCGTTTCTAGATGATGTACTTCCACGCTATTAGCACAGTTGTTTGTTACGCGTTTTGCGAGCCGAGCCAAATGTAAGGTTTGTTTTTAATCTAGTTTCCTCGTTGGAACCGAGAAAAACTTTTGAATGCTCTTTTAAACTTTTTAAATGATTACGCTTTTTGCTAACCTAAGAATGCATTTTATATTAAAAAGTATCTAACTCATTACAAAGGTTGAAATTATTCTAAATAAATCTTAATATATATAAATTACGTGTCACGTTGTTTGTCCGGGCAGCTAGTATTTAAATATAATGAAGTAGGTACTTTTAGTTTCACGAACAGCGAACCACATCTATTTCACCATATAACATGACTGATTGAAACTAAAATCAGTGGCTTACGAGATCCAGAGGGCAAGGCAAAATTGGTCTTATTTGCCGTATAAACAAGTGCTACAATAGCTTGATTGTATTTCAGAACCGGGAGGCGCCCTCCTAGCAGAACCAATTCTCAGTTTATACAAATCGCCTTTGTCAGGTATGAGACACACATGTAACCCAGTGAGTATAGAGAATAATGTTTTTTAAAGATGTGACTTGCATTCCCGTCAACTTATAGAGCAATGGTAAGTGCTGATATTGAATACGAAACTTTCAAAAGCATCTTGAAGAGTTGTTTGAATTTAAAGTTAACATTAAGAAAATGGTACTTAAAATTGTTATCACATTGAATCATCAAAACCAAAATTTTAACAATTTTAAAGTGGTATACTTACTAAACATAGAACCAAATAAATGAACTATGTAATTATGTCTTATTATAATTATTTTACTTACATAACTTACCCGGTTCGAGTGGGTCAAATCTTGCGAGTTTAGTCAGACCTACTTTATCTTACGTAAAGGAACTGAAACTATACATTCATTGCTTTAATTCTAGTGACAATGAATTTTGTGATTATGAAGTCATGCTGAACTTCATACATTCAGGTTAAAACGGTTAAAAGCACAGCCACAACTCTTTTTTGCTTTAGTACCTATAGTGCCATTACGCGTTTAGTTTTTAAACTATTAACTTGTAAAGGCGTTTTCTCCTTATCTTTCTATCGATCACCCTCAATCGTTTAGGTATCTACCCTTGCGGGCTTTCGATCAGGCCTTGAATCTTCCACCAAGGCCACGCACCTAGTTGGCGAACAGTTTTTCAATTAGTGTATAACGTAAATTCTCGTATAATAAGATTGTCAGCTTTATAAAATAGGTATAGTACCGCCAATCATTATTAAATTGCTTTTACTGCAGGCTTTTTTAAGAATTCAATTGTATTTATTAGCCTAATAAATAGTACCTATTTGTATCTGTATATCTTATAATTATTTAATATAGCGTAGATGTTTTAATTGATTTACTCAAAAATATACTTAAGATATTTATTAACTGTTTTACTCAAAAATATACTTAAGATATTTTTAACAACTTGACAATGCAATGTTTATTTCTGCTCTCATGAAAACTTTCCTTAGAAAGCGTTTGGGATTGGTAAGTGCATATTTTAATTCTCTATCCAATATTTTCATTCTATATCTGACCTGTTTTAGCCTGAGAACTATCGCCTGTAAAATTCTCTATCACATCATTTTAAACGTCAGTAATATACGTATTTATTACTCTCTTTTTTCTCTCTTCCTTCTTGGCTGACAACGTATTGGATTACTTTGGTGCTGCTGATGTCCATGGGAACGGTGACCTGTATTTACCATCAAAGCTTTCGTCTACTCATTTGTTGGTAATTATATAAAAAATATTCTGCGCTCGTCGCTACGATATTGCAATATCAGTCCTTCGTGATCGTCCGTTTAGCATCGTAGTTGGATAGCTAGACTATAATTTCTTATTCAAAAATATACAACACGATCCTAAAAAATTTAAAAGTCATGCAATTTTATTGTCACTTTTTCCATAACAGAAGGAAAATAAGTAAGGTAATCTTTGTATCTGACGTAAGTAATTGTTGACAAAAAATAATTGACTTACAAATATGGGATGACTCAAAAATTACTCGTCAGATCTTGCTAAAATTTAATTGGAAGCACATGACAAGCATCAGCTTTCGAATATAAAAATAATCATCAACATCAGTACACCCAGTATAAAGTCGTGAAGTAACACATAAAAAAATACAGTCGAATTGAGAACCTCCGCCTTTTTTGAAGTCAATTAAAAATAATGCTGATGAGCAATGGCCATTGCCGTCATAATATTATTATTATTTTAAGCCGAGTTTTTAGCAGCTGAACATTCATGTATTAATATGATTTAATTATTTACATTCAAACGATAGAACTTTCAAAGCCTAAGTCAGAATCTATTCCAGTACTTTTCAACCCGACCGAGTACATAGATTTTATTTGCCTAGCTCATGCGAGGGTGAATACCGATCGGCATTTTATTCCCATTCAGTATGAAAGTAGAAATGAAAATAGATTTCCATTTGTTCGAAACACAGTTCAACACTATACAGTGGCTTCGTCGATAAATTAATTTGTCCGTCGCTAAATGTCCGTGCGGATTTTTCCCGAGCATTAATAACAGTTGGTGACATGATCGGCCTCGTTGGTAACAGCTTTCACACTAGCGGGGATGAAACGCCACTGCTAACCTCCATGATGTTTGACTTGGGAGCAAGTTCTTAATTTTTTTACTGGCCGAATTAGCAATGCTGAACACTTAGAACCATCAGGTCTGGTTGTTGATCGGCTATTCTAAATAAAAACTTTAGCATGTAACCATTGCTCTTGCCTGTTGACATAAGCCTTTTATGACCGCCAAACTGACTGGTTATGAAATTTCTGTACCCACCGAATAGCCGCTGTATCTTTCAACTCGTCAGTCAACTTAGTTGGGGGCATCTAATGCTTTGATCCTGGCTTCACCATTCATATCAGTCCTAGAGCTGAAAACACAACTTCTTCATTGATTAAAAATGAGCGACTCTGCATCCGAGGTTTTTAGCGTATCAACATCACTAGTATGAAAATGCACCATCACCCTTCTCATTTTATTACATCAGCTGCAAACCGCTCGTCATGACGAGCGCATCACTAGTCACCGTTGAATTTATTACCATCGCGCCTAAACCCGAGTTTTTAGGGATGTTACGAGTAAATCTGATACTCGCACATATCCGAACGTTAACGTAATTGTATTTTATTCGTTTAATATTGAAAGTAGAAATTGCATGCAATCTTAATGGTACGTAGGATTTGAGGTTCTATAAAAACTTGAGTGTTCGCAGATATTTAACGGGCAGTTTAAGCCACTAAAAACTAGATCGCAAGGGTGTTTAAATTACTTCATTTGCATGAATTAAACATTTTACTTTATTAACTAGATAATAAAGAGGGACAAACAAACAAACAAACAAACAAACACACTTTCACATTTATAATATTAGTAGGGATGTCCCTTTAGAGCCAACCCTATGTGAGAGCTCCAAAAATGTAATTCGTCAACGCTTAATCGAAGTTGGTGATATTTTTAAATTACATATTATTTCATCAAAAACTTTGTTCCACCGAACCTTTGTCCCATAACACTGACTCTTTTAATGAACTATTAACATTGTACGTGTAAAATTAAATATGATAATTTTGTACAGCAGTGAACACAAATCTGGTACATGGTAATTACTGTTATCGCATAACAGAATAGAGGTATCAATTAAGGGGTATGTAAACATGTACATGTTAATAAATATACGGATAATACGGTACTAAAACCCACAACATAAATTTGTTCTCTACTAATTGAAAATTACTATGATTCTCTTCAAGTAAATGAGTATTGCGAAATACAGAAGAGATGAATAGTAAGTATCTGTTTCATTAAATTTACACTTACGTCTTAATTTGATTTTGCGGTGTTGTATACGCATGTACAATACATAGTATGATGTACATACATGCATACATGCACGCTAAGAATTTAAGCTAAGCTTCAAAAGCTTAGTTTAAGTTACTTTCCCTATAACTTATACATATCATTATTAAGTTGGTTGTCGAACTCATTGCTTAGCAAATAAAATTTACTTACTTAATTTGGAATGTAACATAATTAGGGCTACCTACTGTATTTTATGTTACACATTGTATTAAAAATGATTCGAGCCCCAGCTAGAAGGTACTGTGGAAATAATATCTAGTTAGACCATTTCAGCATGCTTCACGCTTCATTGGGTACATTCACCAATTTAAATCAATGACAAGTCGATTAACTGCGGATTTCGTCAGTTGGAAACATACATTTTGGTCTATTAAACTTCACTAACAACATTTTAATGATTCGTTTTGAATAGTATGAAAATTTCATGAAATTTTTGCAAAATATTGGCGTGACGAGTAGAAAATACGGAACCCTAAAACATTTTTGGTGAGATACATTTGTTGAATTTAACGCTAAATACAAATGCATTTATATGCTTAACCTGTGCTGTCAATTGATGAGAAAGTCTGGTAATCAGATAAATTTAATCATTAGAGGCTGCCATGCATAGATTTAAACAAAATGTAATTATCAGATTGATATATTACATAAATATTCAATAGATATTATTATATTCCTACGTCACAACTCGGAATTTTTAACACGTACAACTATTTTAACAGAATAAAAATGCTTCGTTACTGATTTATATCTCGTAGTACTCGCAATATCTACAGATAATTTCCGTATCGGCGATCATATAATACGTTCAATCAATGAACTCACAAAGACCATCGAAGATTTAACTGAAGATGTTCAAATATTGGATCGGAGGATCAAACAATGGCCGGCGATAAATATTACCGAGTAATCCGTAGCGAAAATCGGCAAATTTGAACAGGGTACGAATACAAAAGTTCAACCATTAAGCTAGCTGACTGCAGCCGCTTTTGCACGCTCAGTAAGGTATTTACTTCACTGCTTACGATGTGCTAATGAATTATAATTGAGGATATTAAATAAGTTAAGAAATACCATCAAATAGTGAATACGTAAATAATGTCTTATATCCGAAAAAATATAATATCCGAAATTAAGACGTTAATTTAAAAAATGCTGTGAATCCCCTAACAAGCAGATTACGTTGGCTTCCAGTCATTAATGGTCTAGCTGAGCACTGGTCTCGTGAGTAGGCCATGAGGAGGCCAGGAGATGGCCTAACGTACCTTCCAAAGCACAGATTGTATTATGTAACAAATAAAAATAGTATTTTCATAATGCCAGCTAAACCTGGCAACGATTACTGTACCAACAAATAAAGAAACTATGTCCAATTGACCAAAAACGCTTGATACTGTCTATCATTCAAAATAAACTTACAGTTTTTTTTGATAATACTAAAACTCGTCAATTGTAACCAAATAAAGAATAGAAAATCTGTTAACAAAACCAAATAAAGAATTTACTTACAGATGGTTCATTAGTTTATAGCTTTTCGTTTTAAATGAGACAATAAATTTAACCTCTTTAGTACCATCTAGATCAGATCTGTCGATTTTATGTATTTTCCACTAAAAACTTTGTAATATTAAGTGGGTATGTCAAGTGAATGGAGCCAAATCCGATATTTTATTGCCTTTTACATTATGACTGCTGTAGAATAATTTGTTCCTTTTTTAACATTATACAAACTAAAGCAGTCAACCAGAATAGAGTTTAATCCATAGCAAGATATTGACGTATCGTTTTCAATGTTATTAGAGCTCTAGAATCAAGAATAAGCGTAAATACTGAAAGAAACCCTATAGGCAAGCTTGTTATAATAATATTATTATGTTGTCTGTCAGCCTTACCTCGTGTCTTATTTAAAGCGATGCTTCTCTGATATCTATCTGAATAAAGTCTGTTTCCTTATAAAGAGTTACTGGAAATCATTGACATAAAAATGCGTTAACGTGTTTTATACACAGCGGATACGGCGAATAAACCAATTATATTGCCATTTTTTGAATGGCAAGTTTGTTGTTGACGTCCTATGATATTTCATGTGCTTAGACGGCAGTAACAACTTAATTTTCCACTTTTGCAACGTATTACTTCATTTAAGACCTTAGTTGTATTTTATTGGCCATCCAAGCTTTCTGTAAATAATTCTTCCTTTTCCACTAATTATTCTTTTTCCTTCATTTAAGTCTAAGCTGCTGTTTGTAATCCATTCCCACAGTTTCAGGGGGCGTTATTAAGCAATTATGAACTAGTAAGGCCAGTTAAATTAGCATAATTGATTCGGTCAACTGATTTATGCTAAGCTTCGGCTACTAATGAGGCGTATTCATAGACATCGCATATTAATGTAACGTTAATAATTTGGGTTTTGCTGTTGGTGGTGTTGCAACCATTGTTATTTTAGTTGGTTTCTAGTGCAATGAATTGTAATTTAAATAATACATTGTCTTAGAACAAAATTTGAAAAAAAAAATCTCATCACAAACATAAATGTGAAATGATAGCCAAGTTAAAAAAAAAACAATTGAGATCTAAATGGGTTCCAAGTTCTGTGTAGAAAATCCTAAAATTTTAATCACAACAACATATAATTTAAGAAAAAATGTTACTAACAATAATTTATTGCCTGATAATGCCTGAAATAAATATTTATTATTATTGTTATTTTAATTCAAGCTCTTCATTTGACTTGACTAGTTTTCAGATAATAAAAAAATAAGTTAATAACAATATCTGTCTTTGCTATCTGCTAAGTGCCACTTATCAGGACCTTCTTCCTCTTGTTTGTTCCAAACAATTTGTGAGTATTGTTTCAGTACCAAAGTATAAAGTCCGCAATGAAATTATAGCACTAATAGCACCAATAAGTACCCAAAATTCAATAAAACATCAATTAAAAATCCAAGTATAAAAATCACAGAAAGCGGCCGGCGTTTGTTCTGATATCGATTTCGCAATCTTGATTCACGTCGAAGCCTTAATCGATTTTGTGCCAATTGAAGTTAATTAAGTGTAGCTGAAAAATCTGTCCGGTTCTGCTTTATTTCTTGGCTGTAGCTATACTAAGTCAGCTTAAGTTATTCAGTGGAATCCAGTCTTGTTCACTGATATTGATTTCGGATTGTCTGAAGTCCTATGGTCTAATTAGGTATAGTTCTTTTACTTTAAAATGATTGATTGCAAACGAACACAGCCTAGCCAACCTGATTAAAAACTCGAAAAGCATTGGAATTATTTTCAAGAAACACAAACATCACTATTGAATGCGGCGCATGAAGTTCAGTAATAAATACTTGTCACGTAATCTTTGTGTTTTACTATGGAGCATGTACTCGTATTTTGATCATGTGTAAATATGATTAATATAAATTAAAAATTTCATGGTAAAATTTAACTTTATAACCGCTTCGTCTTTTGTGATACTAACATGTAACCGGCTGTGAATTTGGTTTTTGTTTACAACATAATTATTGTTCATTAAATAGAAACATAAACAATCATTATTTATTTTGTTTATTTAAATTTATAGAAAAACAATTTCATTGCATAGCATTGTGATATGTGAATGGTATGACTATTTCTTACGTGCGGAACAGATGAGGATATTTTAAAGTTTATTAGTTATTAGTTACAAAATAGATTAGTTAAAAAGATACACCATACAAAATATACTTTAAAAGTTCAGTTACAGTGTTTTCATATTCTCTTGTTTATTCCATTTCTACTTGATTTCACAACTAAACCTTAGTAACACATCCACTAGTTATATCGTCTTCTGAAGCACTAACAAACACACTTACTCCATCTATTTCTATGATGGATACTACAGGTCTCGCTCGTCCATTTGCACTAACAATAACTCCTTGTCCTTCATATATACGTACATTAAGACAGGCACTCATATCGCCACATAACTCACCAGCCACTGTCAGGTGAAGCTGCACACTATCTTATTTATTTTCCTACGGAGAGCCATTCGCGGCAAGCTGTATATTGATCTGTCACCGCACATTTGTATGGAGGATTTATTGTGATTCGAACTGAATTGATGATGCACCCTCGCATCTGGCGGACGGATTCCAGGGTATTTCGCATTTCGACGACAATGTAATGGACTACCCTAATGCGCTTTGTATACCTTTATTTATATCTTCCAGTAATGTTCAACGAGTTTATTCTCGTTTGTTGTCGTATTTTATGTCTGTATCTAATATTGGTTTATGTAAGCTGATGTTTTTGAAATTTTATAAATCTTATTTTCTTCATTGACACTATTGTCACTGCTTCTCTCACAGATCACCTCCATGCTTGCTCGTGCTGTGTAAAAAATAAAGTGCCTAATTGAATAAGCTACAGCTCTTCTAATACGACTTGACTGAAAACCATCGATACAATATTATCGTGTCGGCCACGCGGCAATACCTGCAATATGCGTAATACCTGGTCGTGATAGTTTTCCTTTTAAATTCATCATAACATGCCTGTATATTTTTGCACATGTCTAAAACTTACCATTTAGCTGGCATACTTAAAAAAATTTAAAGTCAAATATTTCGCAAATGGATCATTGAATTTTTTGGTGTGGTGTCATTAAAAAGGTCTTTCAGAAATATTGTAGTTTTGCAAACACCATTTTTCGATCCAGGGATCCGTTTGCAAAATATTTGGTACGTCCATACGGACAGACATGTTAAAACTCTTCAATACCCTCAATTCTTCCAATAGTGAGGGTAAAATTTACAGAGTTAAATTTACCATAGGTAGTATCACTTCAACTGTAACAATAACTAAAGTAGTATTGTATCGTATAACAAAAGTAGTATCGTGAAGTATTTATTGTATTAAAGACTGATAATATTTATCCAACGTTAGTTGTTGTTACTTAAAAACACAATGTTTTTGCTTTCGTTCAGATACGAGAATCGCTCGGTATTATTTTAGGTTTAGTATAAACAGCAGGAGTTTCGTTGTCTTCTTTTATTTTTCTATCTGCTCTGCTTTGGGAATTGGAAAAATTGGTTTGAGAACTTGCATATCAGTAAACAGTGATATCGTAGTGGATTTGAATTATTTTATTCCTGATACAATATTTGTGAATTGTATTAGTAAAATGGGCATTCTGCACTTGAGCTACATTCAGGTCTTACTTTCTATTATTATTTAGTTTTGAGATCTGTTTTGGTTTTTATGTGCTTTATTAAATTTTAAGTTGTAATCTATTTTATTTGATATAGTCCCCAGAAATAAGCATTTTATAATAACTTCCAAACATTACTATGCTTAATTTGACTAAATTTAGGTATGTGTTACATTCGAATATATTTTGATAAATTATTTATGAGCAGGTAAATTGAGATATTTGGAGGCTGAAATATTCTGTCGATAATTACTCAATCAAAATCTCATGGAGCTCGATTTCATTGCACTCAATATTTTCGAGAACGAATTAAAAAAATTAAACAAATTACGATTCTCGCAACTCACAAACAGCACTCAAACATGGCGGGAATTTTCGCTACGTGAAGTTGTTGTATGACGTCAGCACCTGTGATTGTCGTATGCACTCCCGTTTGTAAGTGCATGTTTGCTCGGTAACGTTACAAAGGACGTTCTTATAATTACTATGAAAAAGCCCGTGTAATTAATCACAAAGGCTTCGTGTAAACGGATCGGAGCGGAATCAAATTAACTAACTTTAAAAATGGAAAAATGGGAGTTCACAATGTCACCTTTGTTTTTTTCTTGCGTTCGTGTGGCGTTGGTTTTTTGCCAACTTGAAATAATTTTCGACGGAAGTTAATACGATTTAAAAGCGGCAAAGCGGGACGCTCATTCATTGTTTCGATACGCGTTTTTAAATATAGTCAGGTTCGCGTAAAGGTTGCTGTTTTTCTAGTTTTTAGGTTTTTGTTTAGTGTTTTTTGTTTTCTTCTGTAGCTTCTTTAATTTTGATAAGTTTTGAAACGAAGTCCATATGCATTTCCTGTCATGGAAATTATTCAAAACAACAAAACTAACATACTTACACTTTTGGGCGAATAAAATACTCTATTAATTTCATACTCAACTTATACTTACACAAACAGATTGATTGGTACCGTGTTGTATCTGCCTTTAAGCAGTATTAAGTACTAGAACTTGAGTTACAGGAGCATTACTGTGCTAAAATATAAGAAAGTAAGTGTTTACTTCTTGTTTCTGTATACAATATCCTCTATTTCAAAAAGAAAAACAGAATGACAAACAGCAATACATTATGTTACTTAGAAGTAAAGATTCAATGGTGTAAAGCTTATGCAATACATTATATAAACTATAACCAAAGTACTATTATTTCTTCTGTGCTATAACTATATAATAAAGAGTATCCATTATTACCTACAGATACAATATATATTTACGTTAGATGCCTACCAAATTCACTCGAATTTCTCAACTGTTCTAATACTCTCAAGACTTAGCGTGTTCGGTTGCATAACTCTGTTTCACAAAGCGTTTTAAGCAATTCACAATAGCAGTCGTCAATACCGATCCACTTCGATTGCTACTCTCATGTGTGCAAGACTGAGTGTTTCAGTGTCTTAACCATTCTGTTACTGTCTTCTCCTAGATCCGATGTCTATGGGTATCTTTTGATTGTGAGAAAGATTAGTATTGCGTCACTAGTTTCAAGCAGTAGATAAACTTCATGTATGAGTTTGACCTGCGAGTTTGACTTCTTTCAAATTAAATTGTTTTTAGGTTGTTAGGTTATGTTAATGCTGCTAATATCGTACTTAATATTATAAATGTGACAGTTCATGAGATGTGTGTGGATGTTTATTATTGGCTTCAACTCATTAATGGCCCCCTACTAGGCACGGGTCTCTCGTCTTGAGGAGGCCTAGAGTGGAGGAGTTAGTGGCCAACCCGAGTGTCGGAAGTTTTCAAAATGCCCGAGGGCCTCCAACATGTTTTAATGAATGTTATCTTATGATAACAACCAGGACCGACGGCTTTACTCACTCCAAATGTCCTGAAAAATATTAAAATGTGCCTTGGAAAAATAAATAAATTATCAAACCAGCTAGTTCCTTCTTAGACTAATTATGTAAAAGTTTAATTACATAATTAGTTTTCTATTTTATACCTCATTTTATACTATCACGACTTACATCTTTATTCAGAAGAGAAGTAACTTTAAGTGGCAATCTTGAGAATAATGCCGTATTTAAGCGATGACAGTAAATTAAGTCTTTCTTTGTTAAAACAACACGAGTCACTTAAAGTTATTGTTCCATTTGGACTTTTGTAATTTGATCTGACTTTGTGACCTTTACCAACGACTGTTACTTTGTAAGGTACTCGTCTCATCTTGCACGATGCAAGTTTCGTATATTTTGTTTATTTTTATTTCAACATTTTTTAACACAATCCCGTACTCAGTTAGCAGTGAGCCTGCATGCTGAGCAACGGGTCCAGGGTTCGATTCCCACGGCAGACTTTGGTAACACATGAATGTTTGCGGCAACTGTTTGTGGTATCTCATCGCGATCTTGGGTGTCACTTGAGGAGAGGTTGTTATACTTTAATTGAGGTATTTTTTCCTTGTCTAAAGTGTAACGTGTAACCATTTTAAAGAACTTTTTTTAAAGCTGATCTTAGCGTCTATCTAAGCACATAATTTTGGATCAAGATATTATTTTAGGTATTCATCTGTCTTACAAGATCTGGGTCTCAAACCTCGAATATATTTTTACAATGAGATAATAATATAATAGATGCACACAAATTCGATACGTACACGCACAACGGGAACCTATTTTATGAGATGGAATACCGTTCATACTATTCTTCGCTAGCGGTAACAAACTTGCCTTATTTTCCGCTCACAAAGTTTTTAGCGACTGTCACGTCACTGGATAGGAGAATGGGGACGCAGTAATCGATCATGGAATCTTTAAATAACGAATTTGGGTACAGTCCAAATATATGACCTCCATATGTATCAATATATCCTCATTAAATAGGTTTGATATTATAATGTGTAGAAAGTTCGTAAAAATCTTCAGTTAAATACCGAAAAATCTTTGGAATAATCCGCAGTCTTCCTGGGTGTTATTTGGGAATCTACTTCATTCAAAGAGGAAAACAGAGAACAATTTCACCAATGAGGTAAAACTTCATATTGCTGGTGTATGATGAACTATGAGGTCAATTTTAAGGGCTTGTACACAAAACTGCGATGCGACGTCGCATCGCAAAAACCTGCGAGCTCGCACGTCGCGTCGCAAGAACTTGCGAATTGATTCGCATCGCGCATTCCTGCGATGTTACGTCATACTTGTTGACGTTGGCAAGACGTACACACATCAAATAAAGTTTGAGATCACTTTGAAAATACGAAATCTTTTTTGTTACGTTAAAATGAAACGTTTTTTCTTTTTCTTCTAAGATTCTTCATTTAAAAATCAAATCTTTTAATAACAAATTCATATTTTCGATGAAAATAGTTCCCTTCGGCGTTCATAATAGTAATAAATGGATGAACCCAAAATCTTCTTTGTATCTTTTGCCTGTATCTCCTAAGCAATAACAAAAGTGCACACTTCTTTTTACGATCCATTTCACGACCTAGTTTTCAACGGTCGTCAAAGGAATGGTCACCTTATCGTGGAAGGGACACGCCTTGCCGCACGAAATCGCATCGCAGCAATTCGTGTCGCAACTTTTTGCGTTGCGAATTTGCATCGCGTCGAATCGCAGTTTTGTGTACGGGCTCTAAAACCATTTTAAAGGAGCAGCTTTAACACCATAATTTGTGACCTGGCAATAAATCTTCGTTTATATAGTTAGTTAACTAGGTAGTAACTGTCACAAGACTGCGTGTAGCACTAGGTATTTATAAAAACCTTAGCCCACAACGCCTCACGTTGCGTGCTCCCGCTACATAATACATTCTTTACTGTTTCCTCTTTTCTAGAAATAGTAGCACCCATTAAGTACACCGTTTCTGTTATTACTGCGTTATCCTTGCATCTTGATATGTGACTGTATAATCCAAATTTTACCAAAAAATAAAAATTCAAAAGAAATTTAAAAGAGCCTGTATTCTACCAAATTTAAAAAAAACAATTTTATTTATTTTTACTAGATTATTGAAAAGTTACATTTATAATACATAATAGTTAAAAAAGTCCATTGAAATTTAATTACAATTTTAATTTGTCGTAAGATATTTAAAAATATTTCTCAATATATTATTTAAATTCATCAATAAATTATGTAATTATACCTACTTATTATTATTAATTATTATCATTATTCCTATTTGGCAGTCGCCTCTTCGGCGTAGGCCTGCTTTTTCCTCCATTATTTCCTGTCTCTAGCTAATCTTCTCCAATACCGTCCGCATATTTGTATAAATACATACTTCTTCCCAATTTCAAGGAACTATCCTTGGAAAAAGATAAAGCTAAACCGCCGTGTTATCGTTCGTTGGTAAAATGATGCTAAAGCTATGCACATTTTATTTATAACATCATTCATTATTAATTATTTTAACATTAAAATATATGAAAAAACCTTCTTATCAAGTATTTAGTATACGTTTACGTTGCCAGACGCAAAACCAAGGTGTTTTGAAATCCAAAAAGTAAAATTATTCGAGAATAGTTCTGTTACTTACTACATGATTATGTGGTCGGATCCGCCTAAAAAGTGTTAATACTAAGTTTGATTATGAATCTGTCATCCAAACTTTGAAATTTATAAATGAGGCTGACAACTTACAAGTACAACCTACTAAAATGTATCCTTTACGCCCTTAATTCCAATTCTCTGATCCCTCTTCTATTTAAATTGTGTGAGTCTCCGAGTTCTTTACTGCTTAGCTACAGTTTTTATGCGAGAAATTTTACATTGTTACGTGTCTATCGGGATCCCAAGTTTATAAGGTTCATGGCTCATGGTAGAGATTGGGACAAAGGGGACGTAATTGAATTATTTTTGAAGTTTCGTCCGTAGGGACAGTGAGTCGTGAGTCGAAGAGGGGAAAACTAAAATTACTTTTGATAAAAGACACTTGCTGTGGATCAAAGAAGTATGTACATAAAGTAAAGAAATAGAGTACCTTCTTCTATGTTATGTATTTAATATTAGTAATAATTTACCTCAGTGACAAGTGAATGGCAAACAGAGTTAAGTACATAATATCAGTTGTTAAATCAGTTCTTGGAAAAATTATTATTATATTGTGGTAAATGTAAAGATGATT
Organism: Thymelicus sylvestris; assembly: GCA_911387775.1. Classification (NCBI taxonomy): domain Eukaryota; kingdom Metazoa; phylum Arthropoda; class Insecta; order Lepidoptera; family Hesperiidae; genus Thymelicus; species Thymelicus sylvestris. The sequence continues at coordinate 1,407,206 of OU426893.1, forward strand.
TGCTTCTGAGAATATGAACCAGATACAAAAATAGAATGTATCTCAAAAGAAGAAAAGAAAAAGTGTGATGATAAAAAAACGACGAACAGAACATGATTAATAGATTGTAATGGAACAACGGTAAAGCAATAAATAAACACGTTTATACCTACCTCTATATGTTTTTCTGTGTTACGGAGGGCATAAATATAAATAAGTGACACATGATAAACATTCAAGATGAGAGGAAATGACGTCACATTGCCATTTTACCTTGTTGTTAAATAAATTGAAGCCAAAACAAAGGAATACATGTGGTTTATCAAATCAAATCCGGGGCCAATAAAGTGAGGCTATCTGTGAAAATGTCACTGTTAAGTGAGTTTCTGTTTGAATGTTGTTCAAGATCTACATAATATCCTTTATGCTTCTTTTGCATGACTTCATGCTTGATATAGAAACTGACGTTTGTCAATTACCATACACAAAATTCTACTCGTATTGAAATTTATTTGTATTTATACACAAATATCTTGCTTAGACGCTTCTTAAGAGATCTAAATATCTACAAATTTTAATATCTGAAAAACGATAATATCGACATTAATTCGTTGACCTCAGCTTTAATACAAACAACTATAAATATACTAATTTAAAAATCCCTCGACACATTTATTTTCACCAAAAAAAGCTAACGACCTTAAACTGCCTGAACAGAACTGCACAACTTGTAGCTAAAAACTATTTCGATCACCTCAACATTCAAATAAACAAACTGCATTAATCGGCCCATTCGTTCAGGAACTACGATGCCACGAACAGACATAATATCTATAGACACTTCAAACTTATAACACCCCTCTTTTTGCGTCGGGCGTTTTTCTGTTTTTAAAAAGAGTGAATTGTTTCGCACAAATATACCTACTACAAGCTCAATGGACTTTGTCCTACCATACAACCGTGCGCTCAGATATGTTAATGATCAAATCATTTCACATCAGTATTCACCTCGTGTCTACACGAATGCCCTAGATGCTCAAACTTCTGAACAGTCTACGGATTTACATTAGATTGATCTCTTGTAACTTTGTTCAGGTAACTTGGAATCATGTGGAATTATTGTTCGGGGAGATAGGAGCCATAACTGTCTAAGAACTAACATTCTAGTGAATTGATAAATTCGTGTTTGAAGTAGGTCTAGGTATGCTGGAAAATTTGATCTTGTCTTTTTCGTAAAAGAGTTACCTACCTATCGTCAAGATTATACGTTTTAGTTGTACTGAAGTTATATTTTAAAATTTTAGATTTGTTTAAAATGCGTTTATTTTTAAAAGAAATTTTTACCAACTTAGACTTCCAAGTCGTTTAATATTTTGCCTTCGTGAAGAAAAAATAACAATTCGATATTACTTACGTAGTCTATTGCAATAATAGAGCAGCATTACCTGAATCTTCGCTAGGAATTTATACCAAACTTAAATCTTCGTATTATAAATTAATTGATTTTGGAACTAAGGATCATTAATATAATATCCATTTTACGCCCGATTATATAGGCGGGTATATTGTCTAGACCAGAGTTCCCCAAACTTTTTTGTGTCGTAGACCCCTTGCCATGTTTTTCCATGTTGGGTAGACCCCCAACTTATCTGATATTGATTTCCTGTAAATTTCTAACTGTAGTGAAGTTTAGTGTTAAAAACTTAAAGTAAAAACACATGTTAATTTATACATTTATTAATTGAATTTAAATTAAAACTACTCAAAATAAAATTTTGTATCTGTTATGTAAAATATACGTAGCATTAAATAAACATTTTTACAAGTTCAAAATGTATTGCGACCACAAACCGAATACCAACATCCTACAACTTACACAATTTTATAAACATAAATAATATTTTTTTTACTTCATAGGTACTTTTATAAATAATGTAGGTATATGTTATGATATTATAAGATAGTATGGTGTAAGTAAATAGGCACTATCGTGGACCCCCATTTTCATTTCATGGACCCCCAAATTTTTTTTCGCTGACGTAGACCCCTTGCAGGTTATCATAGACCCCTAGGGGTCGATACAGACCACTTTGGGAATCACTGGTCTAGACTATGATTTTATTAAACAAATAATTTTCTCTTATCAAAACCATAAAAATAATTAGCATTAAAATGACTCATATAAAGTAACTAGTCTTAGCATGCATGTGATTGTTTATAGCTCTGCTCGTTAAATTTTCTTCGTAATAGTTCTTTGATCGCATTTGAAGATTACCAACTTTGTTGAATCGTACTTTTTATTTATTATTTAATAAATGAACAGACGATCCACCTGATAGATTTAAATAACACTAAAGGTATCAGCAACTCGTTATCCGAACTTAATTTCCGCTTACAATCATGTGGTTTTGTGGTCAAGCATTAACTTATTCCGCATAAAAAAAATTGCGACCAAAACACAACCTACATCATATTTTCATGGATTGGAAGAAAAATGGTAGTACGTATAACTTGATAAATTTTTGAGACAAAAAAAAAAAACGAAACAAGTAACAATATTTATTTTTCATTTTTTCGAAATACTCTCCTTCATTTTCTATGCAAAGTTCCATATGCAGTTACTGCCGTTTGTGGGCCACCACTTCTATGGTCATTTTCGAGGTTTGTTTTACCCGTTTTAAATTCACTGAACCATCTAAATATGTTGCTCGAGATGGGGCAGACTCCTCTAACGCTGATTGTAGTCATTGGAGTCTAAGGTTTTCAGTTAAACCAAATTTAAAATCATAAAATATCATAGCACGCAAATGTTCGCGGTTAAGCTCCATCGTTGCAAAGAAAAACGCGAGAATCGTCGTAGTTAAATGACTGGAACATCTTTTTTTTAAACCAGCAACCTGGCTATTTGCGTTCTATTTTAAAATAAATTTGCTTTTAAAAAATATATACTACAGATACGTTCCATTTTTAAATTACGAGCATCTCAAAACTTATTGAGTGACCTACGTAGTAGCTAGTGAGGCATATAGTGACACCAAAGGCTAGGTTCTATTTACTTTAAGGTTTTGATATTATTAAAATTAAGCTTTCATAAAATAAAAAGAAAATAAAATTATTTGGTTTTGGCACTTCCGTAACGAGTGTCCATTGGTAACAAGTCTGCCTTACGTTACAATTCTCATGAATCGTCAAATACGACGGCTATACAACTCTCGGACGCTGAAACCGTATCTCCAATTTCAAAAGCTGCAAATCAAACAACGAATCAACGAAACAGCAAATCTCGGATGCCTCTCGGATTCCGACCATACTGGTTAAATTTGAACCCGTTGAGATATACGAGAGTGGTTCATCCACTTATCATGGTCTCAAGGATAGTTTGCTCTGAAAATAGGGAATTACAAAAATGTGCTTGTTCGTTACCTGATGTTGGCTTTGATTGTTTGAGCCCGAAATGCAAGTATGAATGTGGATTGTTATTCGCGAGCTATTTTCACTTTAAACTTGAATGGGGCCACAGGATTTAACTATGAACTGTTTAATAATATGAAAACAGCAAACGGACTACACTGTACATATTCTATCAGTTGTAAATGTAAGTGTCGTTTCACTACAATTGGCTCGATAATTATTTTTGTTTCGGATTTTCCAAATGAATGTATCATTTGTCAAAATAATATCTCGATGAAATTTATTACTAATCAGTCTTTTTAGTCCCAATATATTTTACTAGTACCTCGGTCATGTGCAGAGATACATTTCTGCATAACGGTGTTATTAAGGTACCTTATCTTTTGTCGCAGATCACAGCATAGATTGGCTGCTTGTAGTTTAATTTAGGCGCTCGGTTAGTACAGTGTTCTTCGTTTAGGATCAACTGTATGTAGTTATGGAATGATGACTGTGCGAAGTATCGAACTTGATTAAGCAGTGCGACAAAACAAAAAACAGTTCGACGCGCGTCTTGACTAAAATATACTTATATAACTAGCCGCTTCTGCGTTTCCAAACGTCGCGCGTCACTGCTTTGCTATGAAGGTTACAGAGATTGCTCGAAATAAAAAAATGAGGTCTCAGTTTTGATGGTTTTTTAAAGTTTGTTTGTTTTGTTGAGAAGAAAGTGAGCTCAACGCATCTCGATTGACAACTGACTTGATCTAGCTCTCACACAACATTTTATTCATTTATACATTTTAGGGAAACTTACAGCTGATAGAATTGAAACTTACCGATGTTATATTTATTCTAGGAAGACAAATTTTTAACTTGGGCCGATTTAATTTTTTTACGCCTATAAGTATCAAAAAATGGGCACGTAAAAATTACAATATTGGACTATGATTTAAAATACTTATTAGCTAGCAATCGTTTGCGCACATGAAATTATTATTATTTATGTCTTTAAATTCACATTTTTAATTCACTCAATGCCATGTAGGTACAATTTTATACTCAGACGAGCCAGAACAAAATACTTAGATCCCACACGTATCAATTCCATCGAAGAACGTTTAGTTAAATTGGTTACTAAATTGCTATTTTGTCATTCTATACATCAGCGTTGGATGTTAAGGTACCCACTGACGATACGTCCATCAATCCAAATGGAGTGGTAGTCTTCCAAAATCGTTCCGTGAATGGTAAAATAATATTCCATTTGGATGGACGTCGTCCAGCTCTGGATTTCCAAACGGATTGAAATCCACGCATCCAGTCTAAATGGACGTCGTCTGCGGCCGACTGTGAATGTAAAAAACGTGCGCCATGCCATATGGAAGCAGTCCGATTTGTCAGTGAATGGGCAAATCGGCGTCCATTTTCTTGTGTTTATTGTCTCAGTTTATGTTTTGGTGTCGTTGGTGGTACTTGGTACATGTGCTGGATCTGTCATTTGTATCTAACAAACAAACTTCTCTGTACCTATCTATTGGATTATATTATTATTATGCCTACGTCTACGCCTCACATGAGGACATAAGGATTGCCTCATATTAGCATCTTGTTTTTTATTAATGGTGTCACAAGTTCCAGTAATTTGTAATACGTCTGTTCGTCCATTCTCAAGTAGTTTCTCCAATCAATGGGCTCTAAAGATAATTATAATAAATAAATAAAGCTTCACACTCATCGCCCCACACTAGGATTCCCTGTGTCGTGGGTGCCATGGACAACACACTAGACAAGGACATTCACACCTAGACCGAGAACAGAAATTCAAACTTCTTTCCGCCTCGCTGGGAATCGAACCCAGGACCCTTGGTGCGGCGATCCGGCATGGTAACCATTGCGCCACACGGGTCGTCAAATTCAAATTAGTCAAATTCCGACAATAAGTTGGTATGCGTAAATGTATTTCTTTGTTTCAACCAACCTTAGTCAAATTCCGACAATAAGTTGGTATGCGTAAATGTATTTCTTTGTTTCAACCAACCCTTCATCCACTTCTTAAGTTTTTTTTTTAAATACACACTGCTGTTGCCACGACTGCAAAGATCGAAGTGATGCCATGCGTCCAAACGGATGTATAGTCAATGGTACCTTATCAGGATACATTTTCATTTGGAGTGCATCCATTTGGAAGTCTACCAAAGGGACTTATCGTCAGTGGGTACCTTTACTGTTTCGCTGATTGATGTAATTTAATCAAACTAGCAATACAAGTTCTGATTGTTCTGAAGCCCTTCTGTATGGTGTCAGTGTCAGCGAGTGACGATAGATTCCTATAAGTTGTAACTAGTTAAATACAGCCTTAGAGCAGGTGACCACTTTCAATTCGGGGCTTAGGCTATGTTCCCAGTAGGCAAACTGTTAGCGGCCGACTGAGTTTGCGGCGTATCGGTTCAGTACGCCCTTCCATATATTTGAAATGGAGTGTCAACAGTTTGCTAGTTTTGCGCTCACTATACGCAGTTTGCAGCGTTACGTTCGCCGACTGTCTCAGTAGTCAGGCTAACTCACAGCAAACCCGGTTCCAGTCGGCGGCGGCGATATGGTTGTTCGCCGGGCGTAGTGAGTCCGTTTGCCGCAAACTGTTCATGCGGACAGCTGGAGAGTTTTTATCCTCTTTCAGCGCCTCTAAGATACCAATTACTTCAAAAATATCCATCGTGACCAACACGACCACTCCCTTCGTACAACAATAGGAAGGTGAAAATTCAATCGGTCGACCTAAATAAGCGGCTAACTCATAACAGTTTGCTTGCGACGCACGCAAATTGATCTGAGTTTGCAGCTAACTCAAATTTCAATTCGCGACAAATTTGCGGCTCACTCAGTCAGCCGCTAACAGTTTGCCTACTGGGAACACAGCCTTAGGCTTTTTATTTAAGTAAATTTCACAAACAAAGTAGAATACCGTCATTGATTCTTCTAGTAAAAAGTGTTTCTGTCAATAGTAAAGTGTGCATGAGTGGCGGTTACTTATCATCACATGACTCGTACGCTCGTGTGCTATTACCATTATATGCATACTAATTATAAATAGCTTCACACTCTTTTATTTGCTCTCGACGTCATAGTTGAGAGGTTGTTTGTTTGTGTTTGGACATGAATTTTTCCATTTAGCTCCAAAAGTTTAACAATATTCATATAGTTTTTTGTACTATATATGTATTTTTTTCTTATCTTTTAGTTGCAGTCATTATTTATTAATCGGTTTTTGAATTGTTTTATGTTTAAGTTACGTTACTATCCCGTAGTACGGGAAATATTCGTGTTTTTTTTTTTGAAAATAGCCGACAATAAGTTAACGATCCACCTGATGTTATTAGGTTATCGTCGCCCATGGATATCAGTGACACCAAAGGCATCACTGATGAAACTGAAAGAGAGAAGAAAAAGGAAGAAAGAAAGTCCTTTTTAAATAAATTTTCTTTCGGTTACAATTTTTTTAAACGTTTTTTTATCTTTTGGCTACCAGTCTCAATACTTCCTACTTATAAAGTTGATAAACCTCCACTCAAACCGCTCGTTGGCAAACGACACCTGCACTCGAGCGAGTACTCGAAGACCGAAGCCTCCTGAATTTTGAAGCACCGTCTTGGAATTTAAACTGTTTCACGTACATTTATTAGTTTTGTGCTACCAAGTTACTGTGATACCAGATACGTGATCTTTGTTAAAGATTGTATTCTGGGCGATAAATAAACGTCTCATATTTATTTTGTCGAAGCAGTTACATTTACTGGAGATCTAAATCAAGTCTTGCTTATTTATATTTGTTCAAAAACTTAAAATATAAATTGAATACAAAACCATTAATTTAAAGGCTACTAATAGGTAGGTATTGTTGAAGATATTCAATTTAAAAATTCGAGTACGAGTCATAGATAAGAGTTTTTCATGACTTGCATTATGTTTAGGGTCTTTTAAGTGTCAAGGAAAAGTTGGTAGCGACCCTACCTGCGAAGCGAGGGGTCCCGGGTTTGAATCCCGGTCGGGGAAGATATTTATGTGACAGATAAATATTTGTACACTGGTCATGGGTGTTATTGCGATGTGTTATATGACGTGTCGTCCATGCCACCTGTAACACAGGCATATAACCTACTCCGAGGAGTGTGTAAGCGTATATTTATTTATTATTATTTAACCGCTACCATTACTTTGCTTTTTCAGTCAATATTATCAGTATCAGTAGTCCAATCAATAAGAGCTCCCGTTAGTTAGAAAAATAATTTCACGTACGTGCTCACACTGAAGTTATTTCAACTATTGAAATTAATAATAAAATTGTGGAACGAAACACACGTACGAGTCGTAACGTGTTACTTTGCAATGAAGCCAATTGGTAGGAGACTTTGTTGCGCGAGTTTTGATAGATTTATTGTTTACTGTTGAAAACTTTATAATAAACCACGTCAAAATATTTTATTTGGTTATTTGTACAAAAGATTAATATTGTGTAATAAGAAAGAAGGTATCGAAAACATTTTAGTGCGTAAATACGCCATTTCAAAGGGACTCTCAGTATTAATCAGATGGACCAAATGTCTCTCATGTATTTTTTAATGAAAATTACTTTTGATTTTTGAAAAAAAAAACCTATGAATATGACGTGTCATAAGTTATTTAAAGTTAGCATAAAGACATTAGTGTTACTTATCTAAAGAGCACTAATTACTTTCTTTTAGCATGCATTTTATCTAATAGTTAGGCTGGGCCGCGCAATGGACATCTCTCTCAGTCTCTCTGAAAGAAAATTTTAAATGAATGGTGGCAAAGAAAATAAATGGTTGAATATCCTCGCACTTAAATACATCTGAAACATCCAAATTACAGCTTAATTGAGGATTTGTTGTAAATAAATCACTGTTATTTTCTCACAAAACATTTTAACGCTCCTCCATCCTCTACAACCTTCTACTATCAAGATTAGAGTGAAACAACAATAATTTTGTTATAAAAAGTCTCTGGACGCATTAGTTCGCATCTAGTGTAATAGTGTCATGCATTAGGGCGAACTCTAGGGAACAATAAAGGGGTAATCACCCTTTGGGTGGCTGCCACCCGAGGATAGGGTTGGGTGGGTTAGATTATAAGCGATAGCGGTGAGTTCATTAATTGTTATTGGTTTTTGTTACAGGCGTAGCGTTTATTAATTGCTTGGCGCTTTGTGTAACTTACGCCCCAACTCAGAGTCACTGACGGTTACTTAAATCGCTCCTTAGTAAATAATCACCATACCATTTAAGTAACCGTTAGTGACTCTGAGTTTGGTTTCTTGGTAGGGTTTCTTCCCTGTAAGGCTTCGGCTTGGATTCCCGACCGGGAATGCGTCTTGGGAGTTTGTAAGAGAACGTGTCATTAGGTCTGTGTCCATGTTACTTGCGGTAAAAGTTTCAAGGAGTCCAATTTCTTTGCAGGTTATTTAATAACTCTATCTATTTTTAACTGACTTCAAAAAAGGAGGAGGTATTCAATTCGACTGTATTTTTTAATGTTTGTTACCTCAGAACTTTCGACTGGGTGAACCAATTTTGATGATTCTTTTTTTAAACGGAAGCTGGTGCTTGTTTCGTAGTTTTTGAGTTATTTTGAAGTCGGTTATTTTTTGTCAAGAATTATATCCCTATACGATATGAATTTTCTAATATCCATCCTTAGTGCGTCCCCATACTTATGGAACTTTTGTATAAAGTTTCATGTTTTTCCATCCACTGGTTTAGGTTATGCATTGTCTGAAAGTTAGTAATAGTAACGTTATATCATAAAAAAATATATCAATCCTACTTAATATTATAAATGTGAAAGTTTTGTATGGATATTCATTACCCTTTCATCCAAATCATTCATTCATCTAATTTCATTCATGATCTGAAATAAGACAAAGGTTACTTATTATCCCAAAAAACCCCGGCTAAGCTAAGGGCAGATCACCTTGGACCACATCTTCACTTACCATCAGGTGGGATTGTGGTCAAGCATTAACTTATTAGTGTAAATAAAGAAAAAGAATAGTACATCAATAAAATAATAAAAAACAACTTGAGAGGTGTCAAGGGACACTCGGATTGAACGAAGTTCTTTACAGTCAGTACTAGGATAGCAAAAACAAAGTGTGCCAAAAAATCTAGATTTTAAATTTAGATTTTTAGATTTGTTTTGGCACACTCGCTTGCATGTTTTTGCTATCCTAGTACTCGAGCTTGCTTTCTATGTAAAAAAAACTACCGTTTTGTACCGTATGTCGTTACCGAATTTTCCGCCCAGCCCCCTTTCGCAACGCGCGATAAGGAACTTCGTTCCAATATCGCTTTCGTTTACAACTTGCGCGTTTTTCAAATGATGTTTGACTCGGTCTCGGCCCGCGTTAGATAGAGGAGAACGCATGATTTCTGATATCGCGATGTGCGCTGCCTCGGGTTGGGGGAGGCTACACTTATGGTTAGTTACAGCGTGACCTATTTCCACAATAATATGGATCTGTACCTATTAATCAGAAATGCAAGTGTAACAAGTTTGTCTGTATGTAAAGTACGGAATCCTTGCTTTTGTTTGATTTATTTCAACGTTTAAAAAACTATTTCAGATAGACATGATATTGGTCAAATCGGAGTCTAGATACTGTCATGGTATCTAACAATGAATAGTTAAAATGGCAAGAAAATATAGTAGGTGTATAATGTTGAAGTGTGTTATACCAATAATGGAAAACGAGCGCGAGACAAATAATGGCGGGCTATATAATATAGGCTGGCTAGCCACTACCCCACTTTGGACTTGCATCATAAGAAGGGAATTAGTTTGATTTTTACAAAAGAATTTACCTATATTAATTAACAGAACAATTCATAATTTATCGAAGCTAAACTTCCGTTTTTGAATTTACTTGTTTTATCTAATTATGATGCACATAATTTTTGACTAAGTACCAAATACCTCTCACTTTGGCGAAATTATGAGTAATAGTAATGAGCCCTCCTAGCCTCATGGTATATTTATGGTTAATGAAATAACTAAGGTACCTACTGTACATATCAGTAGGGCAAATTATGAGAACGCTTACATGAAACCAACCCGTTTGTCGATGCGGAAAGGGCCGGTAGATTCACAGAAGGGGAGCCTTCTAATTTATGTCGAATCCTACTGGAGAGATATTGGAGAATCAAATTCAAGAGCTACTAAAGGTTACTGAACGCACTTAAGAATTGGGCAAATTATTTTATAACTTTAAATAAAAATAAAAAAACTTTAAAAATGTTATCGTGTCGTGTTCACGTTAAGTTTATATAATTGTGATCAGTGATTTAAGACGTCTTAGCGTTTGAATTAAAGGATCCTTTTGCGTAAAAAGGACGTTTATTCGTATATCCCTTACACGTTATTGCCTACGTCTAACAATATATTTATTAAAACACAATCCGTGAAATCTGGATCTTTTCAAGGATCATTCTCATACAGAACATTTTTTTACAATGTAAGGTAATAAATAACACGAAAATAAACAAATAAATAAAGTACACTATCTTAGGCTTTCATACACGAGTCGTGTTCTGATAATGCGTTTCCTTTCTTCCTCTTATACAGCTGACTAGAGCAGGATGGCGACAACAACAAATAATATCGCTATACGTTACGTTCGTTCCGGAAATATGACACGCTTATTTTCTCCGTCTTATAATAAATATTTTAAGGGAAAGAAAACTATACGTTCGCTTGACAAAATACAAACAAGTTTATTAGGACTGTAGTGAAAGACTTATTGTTGCAGTAATTGAGCTGGATTTACCTTGTAGAGTTTAAATAAAAGCACACATTGGACGAAGATATGGATTAAGATCATCTGTAGGAGGGCCTTGGTACCATCCACTTTACTAACGGTATTCAATCGTGTTGGTAAGGTTTACCAAGCTAGGTGAATCTTCTATCTTTCTCCGAAAATCAACCGTCATCTTTTTACGTGTTTCGTTTGCAATGTCAGAAGTTCCCGCCTTTTAACTCCTACCTAAAAAAGTCTGTGTCTGTCTGTCTGTGTCTGTTCGAGGCAACATCGGTCCTAAACGAATCGACCACTTTGATGCGATTTTATGGAAGACCTGGTGGTAGAATAATGGGTTTTAGCAATGTTTGATGAAAGTAAGAGTATGGTTTTTTTAATTTTAAAATTTAAGTTTCTTTTAGTTAGCAATGCAACGCGTTATCAATGAATTTGGTGTTACTGGTTTTTATGGGCAATGCAGCAATGGTGTCTACTTACTATAAGGTGGGTTGCGTCATTTGTCAGCTAATAAAAAATCCTAAATTGTTTCATAATTTTTCTAAAAGAAGATTGGACGTTCTGAACATAGAACACGGAGAGAAACTGTATTCAATGTTTCTGATAAAGTCTGCAATAATCTAATCTTCTTTTTTTTTTAAACAAACTTAGCCTAGCAAAGCTTACAGTTATATTTTTATTCAATTTTAAACTACGTTATGTGCGAGTCGCGACCGTCACAGGAACCCTCGTGTAAACAGCGGCACAATAGCGGCGAACACGTAAAATGAGATGTCTCATAACAGTGCAGCACCGCCGAACTTTCGCGCTCAATCCATCGTATTCGATCCTCATGCTTCTGATGTTCAAATTCTTCGTTTTTTTTAAATATTACTAGCCGGAAAACAAGCTGACGATCCACCTGATGATAAGTGGCGTCCCTGAACAAGAAACAAGAGAGAATAATCTGAATTTTACCAAGAAAAAAATAACCGATTTCAAAATAACTCAAAAACTATTCGTCAAATCTAGCTCAAATTTAAGTGGTCCCAACCACATAACAAGCACCAGTTTTCTATTAAAAAAAGAATCATCAAAACCCAGTCGAAAGGTCTCAAGTAACAAACATAAAAAATACAGTCGAATTGAATACCTCCTACTTTTTTGAAGTCTAGTCGGTTAAAAAGAAAAACCTGGCTCGCAAACCGCCAGTCGGAAAACGACGAAACATTTGTTGGCTGCTTCAAGAAACACAGGATTCGTACACAGTTACATTTTGATGCTCGCACTTTCATAACGCGTGTTAAAAGAACTAGCCCAAAGACTCAAATCCAGTTTGCGCTGCGCTGCAATTATCAGCTTCCAGCGTTAAAATATAATGTATTTCCTCGTTTTGCGAATTTACAATAACCTTTGAATCATCAAAAGTTTCTAGTGGGTCGTGTGTTATCGTTAGTTTAATACCTAACAAATACATAGTGGAAAGTTTTGTAAGGAATTAGTTCTGTTTATTATGTAAACTTTAACAAACTTCATGAAAACACATATCAAAGAAACTATCTTTTACTAACAATTAAAAAAAAATCAAGTCACATTTCATTCAAAACAATTACATAAATGAATATCGTTTTATCCTTTCAAAGGATACAATATGTCTGTGGTTCAAAGCTACGACGCACATATAGATTTACATATACATGACATAAAACGATACACAGTAGGTACTTAAACTCCTTTACGTGTCGAGCAAAAGAGGAATGAATATAATTCTATATAAAACATCTAGTTTTGGTAGCATTGAATACAGCGGACAGAATGGGCGGTCACTGCCGCGGATCTCTGCCCCTGACAGATATTAAATTCGCGTCCGCGATCCCAGCCGGCCACAATATATCTACACAAACATACGTCACTACTGTCAAGCCAAAGCAAATGAAAGGCCAGTAGTTCTGCTGTAATCATTTCAATATCGGAATGTTTGGAATCGGATTTCGGTATTGGAATAACCTAAATCAGTTTTCAGTTGTAGCACTAATGATTAATATTGTTTATAACATTTGCAATTGGCAAGTGATCCTACTTAATAAAAGTTATTACTTATTTATGTAAATAGACAACCAGTTGACGAGCGATCTTATCATAAGGTTACCAGTGATCATGAGCATCAGAAATGTTATAATATAAAAAAATTAAAATGCAGTTCACACGTGGTAGAAGTGAAACCTTCAAAAATTTTTGTTTTCGAGATAATGAGACGAATGTAAAATTTCGGGAAGATGATAATTGCAGGTTTTATCCTCCCCTCCCCCCTAAACCTCATGCCTAATAAGTAGGTATCAGTTGTTTGTCAAAGAGTCGATCAAAAATTGGATGCAACCATCAAATAAACCATCCTGGCTAACTAATCTATGAACACTCCACGTTTCTATATTACAAATGTCGTTTCGTGTTCATTCCGAATACGTTACGCCCGCGCCAGCCACGCGTCGACTGACAACCACTGGTTTAGCCGGCGGACCTTAATTTGAGTGGCAATGGATTGAACAATGTGGCTTTGACGGCTCTTCGTGTTGTGGCCGTAATGGTATTTCTGTGGTCGAGCTTACATCGTTTCCAATTTCGGTATCAGAATTTGGGTAATGAGATTTCTGTTTTAATTAATGTTCCAATCCAATCAGTGTGAGTAAAAATATATCAGCGTGACTGAATCTGGGATTATCAAGGTTCGACACCTACGAGTCTCTTTTTATGGAAATAGCCGGCAAACGAGCTGAAGATCCACCTGGTGGTAAGTGGCTATCGTCGCCCATGGACATGAGCAACACAAAAGACATCACTGATGCGTTGCCAGCTAAGAAAGAAAGAAAATAAAAGAAAAATAAAGAACTGGCTCTCAAGCCCCCAGTCGGAACACGACAAGTCGTTTGGCGGCTGACTCCATAAACAGAGAGAGAGAGTCTCACGTCTTTTTAGTTAGTCACCCTAGGTGTTCTTAAAGAGAGAATCTTCATTTTGGTAATATTACCTATTACATTATTCTTGTGTTATAATAAGTGTTTTTGTGTTGTATTTGACTTTTCCTGTCCTTCTGTAAGATTTTTTTTGGGCAGTGCAAGGCTACAAACCCAAATATGTTTAAAACAATTCGTAATGAAAACTAAACATGCGTGAAAATCTTAGTCAGTGATTGTTTTTGTAGTTTGAATATCAAATTATAACAATAATATGTTACCTACTCATGTGATATGATACTTCCCAAGAATACCAGAAAGAAGTTTCATAATAGACTATAATAATATCTTCAAACTTACACGGGGCCATCGCATAACATTAATAATTCCAATATTTGTTCACAATAATAACAAAAGCAAAAGTAATCAAAACTCATCAACAGTATTAAAATGCGGAGTATATTAACGACATCGTCAGCTCCGTTCTTTCCATCAGGTTTGAAATCCTCTCGGAACTTTAAAAGAAACCCCGCTGTATTAAAACCCTTGATAAGAGTCCGCGCACCAAGTTAATAAACCCCGGGACTTATTTACATAATGTTTCTCTTAGCCAAGTCGCTTAGGGGATCCAAAACTTTCCCGGGAGCTTCGTGACGCGTTTGTGTGTAGTAAATATATATAAATCTCGGCGTCGGAGTGAATTTTGGACTCAGAGCCTTTTCGTACGTTGCGGTCTAAGCGAATGAAGTCGGTGAATTATTCAGCAATGTTTAATCTTTAGCAATATCTTCAGAAGCAAAGCCTTCATACATTTCTTTATGGGTTTTAGCCGAATCCGCATTGGACAGAAGGAATCATTTTTATCTTATGGAAGGTAAACCATTGACTCATCTAAAATGTTATGTTTAGAGTAGTTATAACTTATACTTACAGTAGAAGTTAATAATTCTCAATAATTTTCGACACATAATTTAATTGATCAGAACAAATGAATCACACTTAAATAACTGAATTAAAAGCCGCAAGATAATTAACGTAAAGACAGAAATGATACTTAAGATTCAAATAACAGGCAAGCAATAGATCTTCAATGTTAGTAAATTCGTACAAATGAACGTCACAAAATCTCTTATAATCCAAGTTTTGCTCCAATCTCCCTTTGCATTTCGCAAAAATTTCAAACACAATGTTGGAAAATGTTCTGTGGCTCCGATTCGAGTGGTAATACTGGTAACGCAATGCCAGGATTATCTTATCTTGCTTATCTGTCGTCATATTGATTTTCTTGTTTTTCGTGTTCGCTAAGTCCAAAGGACTCTATTGGGATTTTCGAATTTGCATGTTTTAGGGGACTACTGTTTAGGGCTCGTCAAGGACTTTGCGTCTTTAGGGGATGAAATGCCATGTACTGTAACTATTTGCTTGAGGTTTGCTCGTGCTCTATCTATGTTGGTTTAATCAGTTATATTATAACTAGCTGCCCGGACAGACTTCGTTCTGTCAAAAGTATTTTTTTGAGATGTAAGCTATCCTATCTTTCAAGTTGGATCAAACTGCACACGGTGTGCAAATTTGATTAAAATCGGTTCAGTAGTTTAGGAGTCCATCGCGGAAAAACAACGTGACACGTAATTTATATATGTATGTATACTAGCTGCCTGGACAGACTTCGTTCTGTCAAAAGTTTTTTTATTAAAACCTTCCGTGTGCCTTAAGGAACATTGTAAGCTATCCTATCTTTCAAGTTGGATCAAACTGCACACGGTGTGCAAATTTGATTAAAATCGGTTCAGTAGTTTAGGAGTCCATCGCGGACAAACAACGTGACACGTAATTTATATATATTAAGATGCAAAAAAGAGGTAGAATATCACTAGCGCGCCAACGTGAAGAGGAACTCGAAGTCGCTCTGTCAATACAAGATGATACGCACGCTTTTGTTGTTGTCAGAAGTGCTTGATATTTGACATACAGCGTTAAAATGCATTCGTGTATTATACCAATGTGATTGGTGTAGTGAAACAAAAGATAAACGTGTGTGTGTTGTAGCTCTTTTCGCAACAGATTTTTCGGTTCATTGAACCCGGGCTTCGCAGGCAGGGACGCAACCAACTAGGCTACAGGGTCGTCAAAGTATTTTAATGTAACGGAAAAATTATTAAAAATTACATAACAATAAAAATGTCATGTCAAATTTTCGTAGTACCTGTATAAAACTACACGTAGATAAACAAAAAAACGTTTCAACAATCGTAGGTTTTCAACCTGTAATAATAGAGAAAACCTATCCCAACAACAGTTCCGCTTTCGGTGGGTCACAAAAAATGGTTTGAAAACGCCGCGTCTATATTCCAACTTCCCGATAATAATCACGGTCTCGTGTGCCGGTTTGCTTTTAAAAGTTTTATTTGCGATGCTTAAAAAAGCGACACAAACAACTCATCTCTCTTTATTTTGTTCAGTCTTTCCATTGTTTCCCCGAGGAGTGATTTGTTAAAAGTAAAGTAAGAGAAATAGTCTGCTTCAGAGTACGGCGGGCCTAGTATCTATCGGTCGCTTATTTCGTTAATGCACTCAACTTTGTTTTTATTTATCTTCGGTTTTGATTTATAGTATTCACACTTTATTTCCGCGTCGATTTGTGATCAGGATAAAACCATCTTTACAGTATTTGCTCATCAGATTACTTCTCTAAATCCGAGTCAACTATGCTCGCAATTTGCAACAGTAGTGTACGGAGCTCGGTAAGCAGATTTCCGCACAATATTGTCCTTCAAGCAAGCATCTGTAACATAGTTTAGTGCCGACAGGAGGAGGATTAGCCATCTTAAATACTGAAAGCTCTCAAGTCTGCCGATAGACACTCGACATGACAAGTAATTGTAATCATTTTCAGTATGAGGATTTCTTCTGGCTTTTCGTTATTCATGCTTATGATGCACTCTGCTTATTAATGGACGTGGTAATGATTTTATACATACACTTGTAAAGTTCCAGAGATCTTGGAAGCTTCCAGCATAATTCCAAAGGTATTACAAAGTAGGTGTATGGTGGTAAGGTTTCTTATCTCCCTAGTTAGTAACTAGCAACTTGCCACAAAAGTGAATCGAGAAATGTTTATCGTGTCTTTTCCTAGAGTATAATTTATAATTGCATAATAGTTCTCAATAATTTTCGACAAAGCAATATATTTGATAAGAACAAATGAATCACGGTTACGTAGCTAACTGAACAACATATATCATAGAAAGAATAACGGAAAGACAGGAAAGTTACTTAAAATTCAAATAATAAAAAGATCATGATGGCAGTAAACCGGTTGGCTAGCAACGCATCAATGACGCCCATAAACTTAACGATGTCCAGCGATAGCGCCCACTTTGCGTCATGGGGCTCATCTGCTCGTTTGCCAAGAATAAACACAGAAAAACAAGTAAAACATACTTTAAAAAAATAACGCAGGTCAGATTGTTCTACTTAAAGACAATAAGGTTTTCTCAAAGATATCTATACAGTTTCGGTCTCAGAATAAGACCCATCCTTAACTGAAACGAACGTTGTTAAGAATTTACTCTAGCCTTAGAACTATCAGTCTCAAACTATGGTCACACACAAAGAAAGACATTCGTGTAGAGCAACTAAACAGCACACATTTACACAAGCTTTGTAATTCATAATTTTATCTTACCAGAAAATAAAAAAACATTCACGTTCATTCGTTCATATTCAGTATTTTTCCACTCACACCTGGCGACCCTCATTGCATAGAAGCGTAATAGCTCACTTCATATTCCATTTAGCGGGAATGATTTAGTCAGAATTACCTGACGAGTGGCTTTTGAAGTAATGCTCTGGCGAGGGAGTAATGCGCGTTGCAATTATGAATTTAAAAATGAAAACGTTCATGACGGCAACTTTGTACGTTTTAAGTGGCTGGAACAGCATCATTGGGTGTGTTTTCTGCTTCAACATTCCGTTTTAGATAACGAATTCAAAGATTTAGTAAGTTAAAAAGCATTAAGAGCAAATCGACGCCCCCGGAGAACAAAGTGGTAATAGAGAAAAGTAAATTTTACAGGAGAAGCAAAAAACGAGTTTTGTTTAATCCTAGGCAGAATAATGATTGGATATCTTTGAATTATACATCAAAACGTGAGTTATTTTTTCCGGAATTACATTGTATAAAAAAAATAACAAAAGATCTATAGAAATATCTTTTTAATTATCACCAGAAAACGATAATACTGTTATTATATACGAGTAGAAATGTGTAGCAAGTAAGTTTACATAACAATTTTATTCCCGTAAAATTCTATCATGTTAACGACAGTTTTCATCACTTACGATACACTTTTATGAATTAATTGTAAATGTATTAAACTATTATAATTTTGTTCCGGTCAAAGTTATTACTCGTCTTTGAAGTATTGAAATGTAATTGAAATTTATATCAATCATAACATAGTAATATAGACGTTAACGGTTTAAAAGTCGCCGAGTTTTGCGGTTAAAGTATGTTACCGAAACTTGTTACACATTTTTTCACCGGAATAAAATGGTATAAACGTCTAACTAATCTAAAAAGACTAATAGTTGTTCAGTAATATGTGACTACGACTTTATTATGGGCTATAATTTGTACATGACTTCCGAAGAATAAAAATAAAAGCGGCTTTAATTTTATGAAATTCAAAGATAAAAATCTAAATAATATTTAGCAGGTGTATATTGACTCGTAGATACCAAAAATGAAAAAATATTAAAACAGTGATAACCGTCGATTACGACTTTATTCCTCGGGGGCGTCGAAATGGCCATGAATGGAAATTACTAAAAGGAGACTGCCCACTAACTATAGCGTTATATACCAGGAATGTGTAAAACAAAAAATATTCTTTGCAATGAAAATAAAGACACCATTCTCACGAAAACGTTCCGTCACTGACCAACACCGTCGCATACACGGAGCGTCAAACATTGTCGACGAAAATGTGTAGATAGAACGCCAGATGTGTGCATAGAACGCCATCCGTTGAATGTCTATTTCAATGGGCATAGTAAGGCGTATCGTGTTGCTTTTCGTGTCTGATACGTTCATAGCACGGTCCTGATATGATAGTGGTACATTATAATGGCCAGACTCCTTTAAAACGTAGACGAAGTATATACCTACTCTATCCCGGTTTGTAAGACAACTAGTAAACTCTGTTTAAGACCGCTGACCTTTTCAATATACTTATGGTACAGTTCTTTTTCGTCTTTGTCGTTTTGAAGAGTTAAAATGGTCAAAGTATCAGGTTTTATACCATCTTGACTTTTCGAACAGGTAGCTAACAAAAAGGTTATAAACATACCTATTTATTTTACGGTTTTGTATATTTTGTATGTTTCACATCTGCCAGCCGTCCCGTGTTGGCTCCATAGACATAATACTACTAGACTAGACAAGCGGGCCTTCTTTGCGTCACGCTATTAGAAAGAGAAAGAGACCAAGGAGACTCGCGTAACTCGTAAGTAAGACAAGGATAGGTTAACCTCCTGCCATTCTTTGCAGCGTGACGGTTTCACTTACATATGCTCAGATACCTTGCCTAGTCTAGTAGTATTATGTCTATGGTTGGCTCACATGTTTTTTAACCGACTTCAAAAAAGGAGGAGGTTCTCAATTCCACTGTATTTTTTTTTATGTTTGTTACCTCAGAACTTTAGACTGGGCGACCCGATTTTGATGATTGTTTTTTTAATCGAAAGCTGGTGGCTGTCATGTGGTCCCACATAAATTTTATTGAGATCTAACAATGGCATCTATGAGAAAACCATATAAGTCGTAAATTTGTGTTAAGATGTGCGCGACAAATTGACGAATAACTCAATATCACGCCAACCGATTTCGATGATTCTTTTTTTAATCGAAAGCAGGCACTTGTCATGTGGTCTCACATAAATTTGAACGAGATCTGACAACTATGTAGTTTTTGAGACTTTGAAGTCGGTTATTTTTTAACCGACTTCAAAAAAGGAGGAGGTTCTCAATTCGACTGTATTTTTTTTTTTTTTTTTTTTATGTTTGTTACCTCAGAACTTTGGACCGGGCGAACCGATTTTGATGATTCTTTTTTTAATCGAAAGCTGGTGGCTGTCATGTGGTCACACATAAATTTTATTGAGATCTGACAACGGCATCTATGAGAAAACTACATAAGTCGTAAATTTGTGTTAAGATGTGCGCGACAAATTGACGAATAACTCAATATCACGCCAACCGATTTCAATGATTCTTTTTTTAATCGAAAGCAGAAGCTTGTCATGTGGTCTCACATAAATTTGAACGAGATCTGACAACTATGTAGTTTTTGAGACTTTGAAGTCGGTTATTTTTTGTTAGTAAAATTTAGATTATTGTTGGTAAAATTTAGATTATTATTATTTAAAAGCCATATTTGTCATAGTATTCACAGTCATAGTTGACTAGTTTTTCCTTCTAAAATACTAAATTCTGCAACATTGACTGCCAATAATGAAATGTAACGACGGTTAAATGAAGTGGCAGTCCATAAGCAATATTTCATTAAAGAGGAAATAAAATGTTCCCGTATTTCAAGTACAATGGCAGGCTGAAGCGTGTACAACTTTTCATCGGCAACCACAATTTCCCCTTTAACAGTTACAATAATTTTATTTGGACTCCAAAGGCCCGGGAAAGGAAATAAAAAATGCCAATAAGCCCTAAATGATACACTGTTACGTTTAATGTTTTACAGTAGCTCTTATGTATTGCAATTTGTTTCGAAGCTCATAAAAGGTGAGCCTCTTGTTAAGCAGAAACAACACTTTTGTTGATTTTGGTGACATATAGGTATTCGAAAACTTGAGTATTTGTCGATATCTAGACACGCGGAGCGTGTCAAGTCAATTTCTTAGCTAACAGAATTGACGAGCAGCACCGTGTGTAATATTACACGAACCATTTGGAGCCACTTTTGACCACCTCATAACTCAAAAACTATTCAACATAAACCTGTCAAATTTGGCTCATTTATTAAGACTTGCGAAATACATACGTCTTTCAAATTTCATAAACACATCTCAAACGGTTATTTAGATATTAACGTCCAAAAATCGAGAAATTTAACACTGACTGACCTATAGATCAAAACTATATCCAACTTCCAGGTGACCTAGAAAGTTAAAATTTGGCATGCAGATAGGTAGTCGGGTGAATACAAAGGAATAAATCTGAAAGTAGTAAATTTTTATCAATTTATGATAATTTTTCAAAAAATTGATTCTATTAGGAACACTTAAAATGCCTGAAATTTAAGAGTAGCGATCAAAATTGATGACATCTGGTCATTATGTGGATTCCAAGGTGAATATTATAACGAAACATATCAGTTTTAGTACTTTCTGAAGCTTTCAACGGGAGGAAGATGTTCAGTGTCCCAAGTGCCTGTGAGAAGTGCACAGCACATATACATTTACGTAAAGATCAGTGGTTCGTCAGGAGACGTTATTTCCAGTGTATTACGTCGTTTTATTTTTAATGTGTGGAAAATTATTTTTCTCTAATCTACAAGATTACACCACAAAATTTTGTATTATTTCCGTAATTATACCAGTTTAAAGTAATTCGAAGTATTGTTTCAAAATTTATTGTTGCACGATGTCATCGAACATAAACAACTTATCTGTACTAATAGTATAAAGAGGAAAGATTTGATTGTTTGTTTGCATTGAATAGGCTCCGAAACTACTAAACCGATTTGAAAAATTCCTTCACTGTTGGAAAGCTACACTATCCCCGGGTGACATAGGCTATATTATATTTTCAATAAATTAGGGATCCTTAATAAAACTCCAATAACGTAACCCAAGGTGTAAAAAAATAAGAAAACCAAAGCAAAGCGAGGGCGGTCACTCGTAACTAATAAGAGTATAGTCGACTTTCGTATTTATTACGATAGTATAATTGGGATTTAGTATTAATTATTATTTCAATATTTAGCGGACATCAATAGTGGAAGATCATTACTTATAAATAATGAAATAATAGGTACCGTATTTCGGACCACGGCGCACTAACTACAGATTTAGTTGAAGAGCACTATAACAGTTCATGTATTAATCAGTAACGTTATGAATAAGTACTTACTAATAATTTCTATACAAAAAGTAATGATATCCCATCAAAAACATAAATGTAAAGTGAGAGTCAATTTCAAAAAAAAAAAGAATTGAGATCTAAATGGGTGCCAATTTCTGTGTAGAAAAGCCTAAAATTTTAGTCACAAGAACATGTAATTCAAGCTTTACATTTGACTTGGCTAGTTTTCTTTAGTTAGCAACCAACAAACCAAATTAGAGAAGAGTGTCATAAGCCATCAACCTAACAGATTTGACGAAGCTAATTACATAGATATAATATAGCCTAGGTAGGTACGTGAAAACTAACCAAGTCAAATGTGGAGCTTGAATTACATGTTCTTGTGACTAAAATTTTAGGCTTTTCTACACAGAAATTGGCACCCATTTAGATCTCAATTCTTTTTTTTTTTTGAAATTGACTCTCACTTTACATTTATGTTTTTGATGGGATTATATTATAACCAAACAAATTATTTATAGACATTTATTGAAGTTTCGCGTCCTAGCTGACTTTCTCTATTTGTGGTGCAGTCTGCCTTCTTAATACCTTGCAAGGTTGTTGAAGAGGTCGGAGTCATTTTTGTATTGTATTATTGATAGATTGACATTGAAGCTACGAGCTTTCAGGACACTGAACTCCGTACTACCCAATTCCACCCGACAACAACCAATTTTATCTACGACACTAGTTTCTAATTTAGTATTTTCTATGATATGATGATATGATACCTAGAGGTCCACAAATAGCGGCGTTAAGCATTAAATTGGCGCAAACCTTGCTGTTACGTCATATCTATGGTTACTGTAATGATTGACATTTAATTTTACATTACTCGTATTACAATGTGTAAATCATTATTTCATACTGTTATTTAATTTGCATCAAAATCACAACCCAAAACAATTTACAACCATTAAGTAACTCAAAATACCTACAACAACGTAATTGTACGGCTTACTGCAGCTTCACCTTCAGTCAATATCAATATCCAATATCCATCTACACGGTCCGTTGGCCCAAAAGTGTCAGAACTGATACCGATACGCTTACCTATGCATCTATAAAATTTTATTGCTCCCTAAAACTACTGACGAAAACGACTTTGGCCGAGGTGGTTAGGTCAGTGCGAACGTCATTCATAAATGTATTTTACTATTTACGACAATGGCATACAATTTCAATGAAAACGATCAAATGCTTTTAACTTAATCGGTGTAAATAATAGCGAGTCTTGACCTTTCTGTAGGGCTAACTAAGCTGCAGTTTGGATAAATTATGTAACAGTTTGTGATATGCGTCTAATATCTACTCGTATCTTCCCTGTAATATTTTTTCAGTATTTAAAACTGGTGGTATTCCGGCGTGTGCTACGCTAATAATCTAAATTTTACTAACAAAAAATAACAGACTTCAAAGTTTCTCAAAAACTACTCGTCAGATCTCGTTCAAATTTATGTGGGATTACATGACAAGCACCTGCTTTCGATTAAAAAAAATCATCAAAATCGGTTCACCCAGTCCAAAGTTATGAGGTAACGAACATAAAAAAAGAAAAAAAATACAGTCGAATTGAGAACCTCCTCCTTTTTTTGAAGTCGGTTAAAAAAGAAAATTAAATTAAATTTGGGACAATTTTTGTATGGGAAAACTCGAAAATCGACTCATTGAATGGGCCGAATGTGCTTAACGCATTGTAGAAGTGGTCTAAAACCATCTTCGCATTAATGTCTTTCAAATGAAAGCAGCTTATATAAGTATTTAATTTTAGTTCTTTTTTGGATTTTATACTAAAAATATACAATAAACCGGGCAAGTGCGTGTCAGGCCACGCGCAATGTAGGGTTCCGAAGTAGTATATTGACTATTACTCATTAACTACTTACGCTCACATAGCCGTGATAGTTTTCCTTATAAATTTATCATATTAGAAACTATTTTTAAGTATTTTTTTATTTGTCCAACTCCAACCGTTTAGCCAGCAGGGGTCCCCCACACTTGACTCTAACCAAAATTAGCACTTTAAAGCCAAATAAGGTCTCAGCGCTTTGATCTGGACGGACGGACGGACAGACTGAGAGACGGATATGATGAAACTATAAGGGTTCCGAGTTTACTTCGAAACCCTAAAAATTACGTAGACTAATTAATATACAAAAATATTGCGGGCCATGTGCTAAACGTCATCGTCGAAAGCTATAAAAGTGTATAGGAGAATTAAATCAGGTCTATGGCTTGGCATGCCTCAGGGCACGATATCTCGAAGACCTCTAAAGGTCCGTTACTGTTAATGTAATGAAACAATAATCGTAGAGAAGCGTTTGATAACGCGTCGCTTCTCTTGCGGTCGGCGTTTCGGAGTTGTGGCTTCTAGTTTCGATTATCTGTAGCCGTTTGGAGCGGATAAATGTGGCTTTGAATGCCTTTGACTGTAAATCTATTCTGAATCACCAGTTTGTTCATTGACCGACCTGATTTGTGTGAATCCACTGCTATTAATTTTTTGTTCCTTAATTTGTAATCTGATAATTAATCTAACAAAATACTAATCTGTACCACACGAACTCATGCCCTAATTGTTATCCTTATCGTCAAGTTAATCATTGGAGTAAACATAATTAGTAACTCATATCTCTACCTTATGATCTAAACCCAATGTATTAGCGAAAAACGGCATAATTTAATGTTATGATATGTTATGTTCTGAATAATTTAATGTTATCGTAAGTATATTTTTATCCCAGATGTTGATCCGTTAGTCCGAAGAGAGACTGGTTCTCCCCTCTGTCAACACCCTGCTTCCCGACGGACTCAATCAAGCGGGTGTTAGCTTACCGCTGTGTAAAATTACCCGAGATTAGAACTATAATCTGATGGACTAAACCTAGAGTCTTGATAGTTTAGAAATATCAATTTCAAAAACCATTTTCATACATAGTTATTTAATATAAATACATTTTACTATCAAATATGTTTGTTAATTTAGTCATTGAAGCTATATGTTACTAAGTAATATGTAAACATACTCGTAATTGAAATAAAATATACAATAGGTCATTTTATCATTTTATGTCAAAAGCGGCAACTGCTTTTATGAAACTTGTTTTTTAATATGAAATTAATTCATATTTTTTTTATCTACATCATTGTTTTTGATGAAAATAAATGTAATTATAATTCTCCACGAAATAATGATCTCCTAACCAACACTGGGATCTTACTGAGTAAAATATCATGACTAATATTTATTTCAGTTTTTGTAAATAATTTCTTAAACATATTGAGATAAGACAAAGACAGCGTTTTTTATGAATTTAGCAGTAATATTTACGGGGCGTTAAATGTAATATTACCTCTAAATTCGAGTAGGACCGATTCAGAGATAGCTTTGTAGTCTGGTCCCAGGTGCGCTGAGATTCGCTAATCGAATCTCGCCATTTTATTGAAGGTAACAATTTTCAGAATGGTACCTGAGGTAATTTCTATTGTATATCATTTCTATTGTAAGATAATAATAATGATATATTATTCTTGAATTAGCAACACAGTAAGTAGCGCGTAAAATTAGAATTTATTTCATTTTCACCTACTACTACTACTAGAATTTATTTCATTTTCACATTAAAGTTTGCACAGGTAACCTGCTTGGTAGCCATTCTGCCGAGCGACTCTTCCCACCAGTGCCAGATAGTAAATGGTGAATGAATTCATCAGTAAAATTTTAATGAATTTATTGACCGTAAGCGAATGTACAATTTTACTAACACTGAAGCATTTATACATTTTGATTTTGTATGTCTTGTGAATTGAAAAATGTAATTAATTAAAAAGTAAAAATAAAATAAAAATACGAAGGCTCTCTTATAGATAAATTTTTTTTGGAGTTCTTTAATTTTCTTAACAAATTTGCAAACAACTGAAATCGAAGTGTCGATACGTGGATGGTCACCACCACATACTCTAATACATGTCTGTGGTCACCACGCTACAACGTTAGCAAGTACAAAAACGTTAATGACATAAAGAAATCAATAGCTATGCTATTGAAACCCAAAATATTATTGATTCTGAAACAACCAGACATCTAACCAATCTTCATTTACCGGCCATTGTTTCATTTAAAACTGCAGCCTCCATCCGCCCTGGTTGACCCGAATAGGTGGCCGTACGTCGCTGATTTTGCATAATTAAAACCGTCTACAGTTCTTTTAATAGACCTTTAGGCTTTAACTTTGCTCACT
The DNA here is from genome assembly GCA_911387775.1 of Thymelicus sylvestris. Taxonomy (NCBI): domain Eukaryota; kingdom Metazoa; phylum Arthropoda; class Insecta; order Lepidoptera; family Hesperiidae; genus Thymelicus; species Thymelicus sylvestris. The sequence continues at coordinate 1,433,717 of OU426893.1, forward strand.
TCGCGGAAGGGCAATAGACGCGTGCTTTTTTCAACTTTTTTGTTGCTTACAACGGCTTGCTTACGGTTTTTATTTGTGTTTGTCGCTATGACTAAGGTGTGTTTGAAAATGAAGGACTATTTTTTGTTTTAATATTGGAGAGATTTGATCTGCCCTTGAGTCCAAAACATCCTCCCATACTCATGGTGCACTTTATGTACCTAAGAGCTAGCTGTTTTTATGTTCACTTTTCTAGCTAGCTACTACCGTCCTATTACTAGTGTTAGATTTTAAATTGTTTATAGCAGTGTCGGAGAGTTAATAATAAGAAAGTCCCCGATTTCATTCTTAGCCGACAAAAAATTTATGATTCTTTTGGTATACTAATTTCCACTATTTTTGGGTATTGAAAAGCCAAATAAGTTAATAAAGGAGACTTAATACATAAGTAAGAAGCTATTTAGAGTCAACAACGTCAATAAATAAAATAAGAAATCCTATCCACTAAGAAATATTTCAGCGTGGAAAATTCACGTAATACACTCTAAATAAAATTTAACTGCAATATGGGAACAAAAAATAATCTTTAAACTTAGCAACATCAGCGCAAAATTCTGCAGAAACGTCTAAACAACGAGGGCGAGGATTATAAATTTAAAATGTTGGTCCGGCTCAATTAATCATCTTCAAGTGAACCGAAGCCTGTAAGCAGAGTCCAGCTATACTTATTGCAGATTTTATTTTTAGCAGCAACTTTCGTGATCTTTACTGCTATTAAAATAAGGTTGAAAATGTTAGTGGCTTGATGTAATTTTTTCATAGTAAAAAATAATAATTTATAAATTCTTTTAAAAACAAGCCGTTACAATTTTTTGTATGTGCTGTTGTTCATTGAGGAGTTCCTTTGTCTGGAGCCAACCTTGAGCGTAGTAGCAGCAGGAAACAACTCCATAGGATGACAGGAAGTAGTTCTAATTCAGCTTGTAAGACTTGGCCCATACATATTACTCTAACAAAGTTAAAAAAAGCTTGTAATATTATGTATCAAGATAGTAAACATGGAATAGGAAGTATAAATCATAAAAAAAATTGTGAAAAAGAAAATTTACTCTGAAGATATTTTTAATTGCCAGTTAAATTCAATGACAATAACTGACTTTAAACAGATAAAATGGGTGCTCCTGTTTTCAAGTAAAGTGTTAAAGAGAGTCGAATCGTTAGCAATTCTATGAGGCTTTAGAAGCTTTCGACGCCAAGTAGCGAGTGGAAACAACTATCTGATATTTCGTATTTCACTACGTATAAGTAGGTATATATCCGTGGTATAAATTTCCTACAAATATTTTTTGCCCTCGTGTTACGGCCTTACGTCTTTTTAATCTGATTTAAAAATAATATTTAAGGATTAATGATGATATTATTATAAATTTTTATTTTCGTTATTATAGTATATTATAACCAGTTGAAATTTATTTCGTAAGAGCTCATTATAATGTTGTACTTCTTCTTCACAAAGTTACACCCAAAAAACTTCATTACTCGACTAGAGCGACTAAGTTAGGCGAAGTAAATTTGCAAATCATGTCACAAACTTGGTAAATGCCTAAATTTGCGAGAACTGCTTTCGGAAATTTCATTTGCTCTAATAAATAGTATTCATGTACAGTTTTTGCTTAACAACTTTGGGGGATTACTGAAAAAATCATTCCAATCGTTCCATTAAACCGCTTATGGACTTTATTCAGCCAAAGAAGCATTACAGGTCTTTTAAGCTTTTTAAAATTTGATTAACAAAGTTTTTTACTCTGTGCTCATGAATGATTTAATCAGTGGATTAAAAAAAAGATTTATGAAATGAAATGAAATAGTTATTCAAGTAGGTATCACTGATACACTTATGCACATCATTTTTTAATCTACTAGCTTTTCGGATAGGTGCTTTGGCATGGACGAGAAGAAAAGCCGTAATGATTTGTTTCATATCCCGTGTTTATTTCAATCTGCTACAGTAGCTATTCTAGTGTTCTTTTACAATAATACAATTTGTCGCACTCGAATCGGTTAGGGTCGCCGTCATCGAAATCGATGAGGAGGACTATAGTGTTCTTTTCTGAATTTTACATTTTTATGTTACAATTTTAACAAAAACCAATCAATCAATCAATCAATTTTTTTTGTGAAAAGATGGTAACATTAACACATAGTTCGCTTACTCTGCCAATAATTGGCGTACAAAATTAATTAAGGTTAATTTCTATAAGTGAATTTTCTTAATTATTATCAATTAACATGTCACGTTAATACTATTAAAATTCAAAAATGTCAAAATGTATATAATTTAATTACATACTTAGTCAATCAAAGTACAATGAAATTAAAAAATAAAGTCAATAAACTAAACAAACACGGTTAGTTATATATTTCAGTTATATATTATATATATATACAGTCCAGTTATATATTATGATGTCAGTTGAAATAGCGGCAGCAAATAACAAAGTGCCCAATATAGAAAAACGGACCGAAACTTCTTAATCTGTGAAACGAAGTAATGATATTAACATTAAAAATAGTATATAGAGATCACGAAATACCTGTTTGAAGTTAATTTAAGTAATCTACTTATGGTTAAATTAAAAGTAACAATTAAAACACACAAAGATTGACCCGGGATTTCCAGATTCTCGATGAAATTCACGCCAATTTAAGCACTTGTCTATCCTAAGTGAAGAAGTTTTAAAGAATACGGCTTGTTGCCACAACAAGATCCCAAAATAACTTGAGTCGTTTTAAAAAATCATCACTCAGCCCAGTATAAAAACGTAAGTAGAAAATTATGATATCTAAATAAAACTCACAATACAATAAAGCTAACACCATACACAGTAGGTACACCAAATACGCCATCGAACTAATATTAGGTATTGTATCACCATTGTCATCGGGAACCTTGTGCAAGGTAAAAATACTTTTGGATGGTATCAATAATAGAATCTTCTTCCCCTCTATTCGATCGGGCGTGAATTTAGTCGACAATGTCGTGTGTTGGTGTCTGCAATCATGTTGGACGTAATCTTTATCTGGAATCTTTCACTGTTTTCTCTTTCATGTTGTTTGTTCTCTTTAGATTTCTCCTCTTTGTTTGAGCTTGTTATTGGTTTCAATATAAGAACAGAAATAAAAATGTGTTACTACATACTGTTACGACTTTTCTTTGGTAAAACATAACACATATTTTATCTTGCGTTACTTGAAAATTTTATACAGAATACAGTTCACTGAAATAATACATCCGAAAATCACGTTCGAGTAAAATCGATATTCTTTAACACTCAAAAAATATTTGCAGCAAAACCCATAAAGTGCGTAATTTATAATCGAACATTTTCATTCCAGACGTTCATTATTCAATATTGCAATGAATAAGACCATTTTATGCTAAAAGTGGGTTTTATAATAGTAATAAATAATATTGTATACGCTGTACTACACTTTATAATATAATTTTATCAGTCTCAGGGATTTTACAAACCATAACTTCAGTAGATATTTTCTCTCAAATCCTCTGTGTGTTACTCTTTACATACTCATACGCAACTCATTAACAATTTCAGATATTGTGAGAGAAATGAATGTTGCAAAGTCTCCGCTGGAGGGCACCACATGCTCATTACATCTTTTGTTTATCTCATCATAACATGTTCTCATTTCTTCATTAACGCGCATTTTCTTAGCTAGTCTAATTAAGAGCGGTATAAGGATGTGCCTTGCGGCGTTCTGCTTTCGCTTTGTCGACGCTAGCGATGCTTTAATAAGACTTATTAAGTAAAACTAGATTTTTTGTAAGCCTTTAGTTTTTAACTTGTTTATAATTTTAATTTTCCAGTTTTATGCAGCTTTTTGCTGTTGACTGAAGACATATTTTTACCCAGAGTAAATTCTCAAATACTTGTATTTTCATAGTTGATATTACTTGCTTAAACTAAACCAAGACTTCAATATTTAAAAGAAATAAGTTTTGCTTTCACGGATTTATATGTTTAGTAGGTAAATATATGTAAAACAAGTACTTTATATTAATGTAAATATTTAATGTACCATTTCTATTCATTTTCATTTGTTACTATTTTACCTGGAAAATTCGGACCTTTATCATTGGACCCTAGTGCGTATCTTCAATTAAAATTTTTCCGGGTACTGAAAATTTTTCAAATTCTATTCCAATTATCTATTTTGAATGTTAGTACAGATATCAAAATCAATGTGTGGTAGGTAAAAAATGTAGGTAATAAAAATAATATCAAATGAAAAAAATGATAGATGGTCAAAAAGTCTAGTGAGAAGTTATAATATTCGTTACCTATATGGATATATCTTTGAAAACAATTCAGAATATTATTACACCCCAACTTCATTATTACAACCTCAGCCCATTACACTTCTGTTCCACTGCTGGGCTTGGTTTCTCTCTCTTAATGTAAGGGAATAGATTACTACTTATCACGCCTATCACGCTGGCTGAGTGACGATTGGCAGACACCTCACACTTTCAAAAATCATGCAAAGAAATAAGTGGTTATTAATTTCTAAAACGCTAATAATGGAGAACACATCTAAACAGGAGACTAAAGTTCAAACTTACGATATGACTGATTAGGGCCCGTAATATCAATAGCAGTTTAAGCTAAATTCTGAGTTTAAACTGCTATTGATCCAACAATGACAGTTTCAACTCAGAATTTAGCTTAAACTGCTATTGATATTACGGGGCTAGGTATAAGAGATTATAACCTTCAGTCAAGTACAAACTAATATGTAAGTACCTAATCACTTCTGTATGACGTGGAATCAAAAGATTCATCGTGCATATTATAAAAGTTACGAGACATATTTTATCATGTGCAATGAGAACAGGATGTGCTTAATTAAATCCCTTTTTTATTTCTCATTCACTGAGATAATTCTCTGCTTCGTACGTGTACGAGTTTTGTTAATGACGTACCTGCTTTAAAATTACCAGCACATTTTTATCTTGAAATTTTAAGATAGTCTAATTAAATTTCCAAATACTATATAGGTATATTTAGGGTATATTAATTTTGGAATTCGTTTCTAGGATTACGTAGTCAAAACGGAATCAAAGTGTCATCATAAAATAATAATGTAGGTACGTCCGTTTGTAGCTTAGTTCAAAAATACTTAGTAGGTATCAGAAAGCTGTAATTTGGCATGAATAATTATAGATGTTATATTGATCACGCAGACAAAGTAGTAGATTAACACGAAGGATTTTTTTTGGGTACCTTCCCAATACGTAAAGTGGGGTATCGTTGGATAAGTCTTTCAAAAATGTTATAAGTTTGTGAAGACCTTTTTGATACTAGTACCTATTATTTCAAATTAGATTTCATTGACATTGCTATCATTAATATTATATTATTATTATTATATTATTTAATAAATTTTATACCTACGTTTACTGTAATCACTGTAATGATAATAATTTAATATCGCGCGATATTGTATTTATAGCTATAACGATGATGGAATGACATAATGAAGGGCTGTTGACGATCCCCACGACATTGTAATAATAAGGCGTACGCCCAGTTTAGTTGGCACCTCCCTTACTAATTATATTTGACTAATTGACATCAATACTTGTACACCCTGATCATAATTTTTCCAATTAATCACTATGACATGGTTAAGTTTATTTTTGTTGTTTAAATTAAGTTTTGTTTGTGATCGCTTATACTATATTATCGAATTTCATACTCGTAATATTCCAATGATATTATTTACCATAAGGTACGATTTCTTGATATGGAATAAAAGAAAGTAAATTTTTCGTTTAACTATAAAATTGTATTTTTCACATATCGATTTTTTTTACCCGATGTGCTCATTCATGATAATTTTAGTATTCAGAATTTGAATACACATCTATTAAATTGTAAGCAGCAGCACGAGCCATTCCTGTTATTTTTAATTGTGATTCCAATGTATAGTAAAGAAAAAACCAGATCTTGAATCGCCTTTTAATTTGTCTAAAATTGTAAATCCAAGTAGTTTTGCTCGTAAATTTAAAACAAGATTATGTCATCTCAAATCTTTTATTGCAATTTTAAGTATATTGTTAATAATTTGTAAGTCTTATCGATATTATGACCTTGTATCTTACCTTGTACGTCAACAAATACAGTGTTAACTAATTCTCCATACAACTGCAATGTCTCAACAATTTTGAATTCTCCTCAAGATGTTACGGCAGAAAGAGACAAATATCATCAGATAGCTCTAGCTTCTTTCAGAGGCTCGTTAATCGCATAACGAGTAGAATGCCTCCCCAGCACACGCTAAGCCCCAACTATCTTACGATCTTTTAATTAGTCAAGACTTGCTCCAGATTTCTGTTCTCCGCCCGTCTGGTTTATGAGATTATATGTTTTCTTACGTCAAGTTTCAAAATCTTTGCTATAAGGCCCTGAGCTGGTAGATCACTACTGTTTTTTTGTGTAGGTAATCTTACTTTAATTGTTTTATTTCAGTGTAGTCTCGTTTCATTGCTACTTTGACCATAGAACTATAAACCAGTTGAGTCATTGAAAATAGTCACAAAGTTAACCTAGCTTCCTGTTACACTATCTTGAAGCCTTATGAAATCCACTGTAAACACTCCTGAGGATAAATATAATAGAGCAAACATTATTAATGATAGCAATAATACAAAGTTATCAATGTCTGTTGTATCAACATTCCTTTGAGAATCACGATTATTATTACGGACGGCGTCCATTAGTAGATGAAGGGAATCTCTATATCACTCCGTTTTGATATCTGTAAGCTTACATCTGTTTGCTTCCGACGATATGCAATCATAGAAAATTCACATTGTGTAAATAGATGTGTTACCTTTAATATGTAAAGATTAAATAAAATTGAATTTGGGTAATGAAAATAAAAACAAACTAACGCAAACAACCGCGTACAAGTCGTTATTTACAATTGACATGCTTTACTCATTATCAGTTTCTGTGTCAAAAGACAGAAAACCATTTCTAGCCCAGTGAAAGCAATGAAATGTGTTTCAAAAATGTTTCATTTTCAACTTTTAAAATGACGCGGTTTATAGCACGCCAAGATGAAGGTGTATACCAGTTCCCAACTTATTATCTCTCATTCCGAGGTTGACCCTTTATTTTTGTTAGTTTGACTATAGGTACTTATTGTATATACCTATATGCATTTTCACGCTGTAAGTTACGACAAAAAGAAAAACAGAACCCATATGCCGCTGTGTGAGTAAATAGAAGCGAATCGCAAAACAACCATTAAAATATGGAACAAAATATGACTGTAATAAAGGAAGACAATATGGTTTTAATTAAAATTTCTATCCCAAGTTATGGGATACCAAAAAACGTTCCTATAATAATCCGGATCATAAACTCGTACTAAGAGTGCAATTAAGGGCAATATGATCTCTTAAAGCCGGTGCACATTATACCTATTTAACGGGACCCGGGATACCGTTATGAGTCCCGGACGTAATCCCGGTATAATTGTTGTCCGAGGAATGCCTAGAAAGTTCTTGTAATTATACCAGGTCAGTATTGAAGCCTTATACGGGGAGGTTTAAATTTTCGTAAGTACCTATGATATTATTTGGTTTTAATTAATGAAACTGAATATTAAAGGATCTTAAAGTTCGTTGAAGTTAACGATTCTTTAGTCTATGGTTACATGATTAAAATTTATGTCAGTGACTTTTTTTTAAAGTATTCGTATAAGTGTAATTTAACTTCAAATTCAAATTCAAAAAAATTTGTTCATTTATCTTCACACTCATATTACATAATGGGTATGCTCGTACACTTAAGAATAAGCTCTTTCATAAAATAATTTAGTACCTACATATTTGGGCGATCTGGTGCCCATCTCATTTTAACTTTAATAGTTTAATGTAGGTTTCTCATATATCCATATTTTAATCTTGATTGTATTTTGATGACATTAGATTAGTTTTCATAATTTATACAATACAATACAATCTGTGAATCTATGAATTGGTTACTAATTATTAAGACTTCTGAGATTATATTCCATGAAAAACACAGTAAAATATTTATCAATAAAAGTAATTCAGTAAAATGATTCGACAATGATGTAACAATAGCAGCTTTTAACAGACTACCTTAGTAGTCCTTATACGTTACCAAGGTAAGTACTTATAGTTACCTTGTAATTAACCTACCTTGTATTTAACATATTATTATTTAACATGCAATACTTACTATATCATGTCGATATTCAAATATTATCTTAAAGTTTTCTCTGTAATTTGCAATTAACAAACACGCCAGAAAAAGTCTGATAAAATCAGTATCAAATAGGATGATCAAAAACGGGCATCCGTGAATCGTAGACTGTTGTTAGTCGGGATTACTGGGACTGTTTAGCATTCAAAAGGCCAAAGGACCGCTTACTGTATTGATTGTGCGGTTTTGTATCGCTTACTATTTAAAATTTTACTTTTGGCTCCGTTGATTTCATTATTTTTTAACCGACTTCAAAAAAAGGAGGAGGTTCTCAATTCGACTGTATTTTTAACCGACTTCAAAAAAGGAGGAGGTTCTCAATTCGACTGTATTTTTTTTTATGTTTGTTACCTCAGAACTTTGGACTGGGCGAACCGATTTTGATGATTCTTTTTTTAACCGACTTCAAAAAAGGAGGAGGTTCTCAATTCAACTGTATTTTTTTTTTTATGTTTGTTACCTCAGAACTTTGTACTGGGCGAACCGATTTTGATGATTCTTTTTTTAATCAAAAGCTGATGGCTGTCATGTGGTCCCACATACATTTTATTGAGATCTGACAACGGCATCCATGAGAAAACTACATAAGTCGTAAATTTGTGTTAAGATGTGCGCGACAAATTGACGAATAACTCAATATCACGCCAACCGATTTCGATGATTCTTTTTTTGATCGAAAGCAGGCGCTTGTCATGTGGTCTCATATAAATTTGAACGAGATCTGACAACTATGTAGTTTTTGAGACTTTGAAGTCGGTTATTTTTTGTTAGTAAAATTTAGATTATTAATCGAAAGCTAGTGGCTGTCATGTGGTCCCACATAAATTTTATTGAGATTTGACAATGGAATCCATGAGAAAACTACATAAGTCGTAAATTTGTGTTAAGATGTGCGCGACAAATTGACGAATAACTCAATATCACGTAAACCGATTTCGATGATTCTTTTTTTAATCGAAAGCAGGCGCTTGTCATGTGGTCTCACATAAATTTGAACGAGATCTGACAACTATGTAGTTTTTGAGACTTTGAAGTCGGTTATTTTTTGTTAGTAAAATTTAGATTATTTTTATGTTTGTTACCTCAGAACTTTGGACTGGGCGAACCGATTTTGATGATTCTTTTTTTAATCGAAAGCTGGTGGCTGTCATGTAGTCCCACATAAATTTGAACGAGATTTGACAAGTAGTTTTTGAGTAACTTTGAAGTCGGTTATTTTTTGTTAGTAAAATTTAGATTATTCTTTAATAAGTACAATTTCGATATCAATGAAACCGTCTTTTTGCTTTTTGAGAAAATAAACCCTAGGACATAGAACTGTGGTCTCATTTTTTTATTGTGCGGTCGTAAACATAGTCCTCACACATAGTTCACAAAAACGTACCAGACCAGCTTAAAACCTCTTAAATTTCAGTATCTAATCTGCACCAATCCAACATTTTCTCATTAACAGCGCTATTCTCAAGCAGAATCTACTTCATTTGTCATTCACTCGCTATAAGAGCTTTCTGAAACTACTGTTCATTTGAAACGAGTATTGGAGGATTAACTACTTTCGTTATCAAAATCCATTGAGATATTTCTTCACGAGCTTTATATGGGTCAATTTCAACAAACACGGATTTTGCCTAATTACAGTGGCGAATTTAAATTGGCTGTTTTTGATAAATTTTTTTGGCTTAAATAATAGGTAAATATTAGTACTACTTAATCATATACTAGAGATCGAAAAAAAATTATTAGTTCATGAGATATTTCCATTTGAAATTATCAAATGGCACCGAAATTATTAAAGGACCACCGGAATTAAAATCCGAGCCACCGAAATTGATTAAATTTAAACCTGCTGTTTCTAATACATTTTATTTGGCATAAATAATATGTAAATAGTAATAATAATTAGTCACATAGTAGAGATCGAAAAAAAAATTATTAGTTCCGGAGATATTTTCAAATTACATTATCAAATGCCACCAAAATTAGGACCACTGGAATTAGAATCTAATCCACCGAAATTGATTATGCCAATGAGGAATAATAAAGGCAAGATCATCTAATACTTTAAAAATACATTTTGAAGAGTAGGAGTCTAGATGAACGGACTCTTTTTAGCGGTGATTAGACATGCTTATGTTTCTGTGGCCTATTACACCAGTGCCGATAGCTTCAAAAACGGTAAAAAGTGAATAAAAAATATATAGTAGGAAACCCATTGCAAAAAGAAGAGGATATAACAAAAATTAAAGGAAAAATAATTTACGGGCGATCTAAGGTCGGGAGGGGGGATGGGGGGTTTAAGGGTAAAAAACGGCTTATCTCGATTTCCAGCAAAACTACAAGTCAAAATTTATGTGAAAAATTCAAATAACCGAGTTTTTGGTTTTTTATTTTTATCTTTTACAAAAAAAAAAATTCACGAAGTTTAGTGAAAACTTACCGTTGTATGACCTTAACATACTGTAATATTTTTGATTTAAAATATTTCTTTTTTCACCTTATTTTGACTTAACATCGAAAAATACCTAATTATCAATCGAAAATTCTCACGTCAAAATATCTATTTAAAAAAAAACGGTGAGATTTTTGTTCGTTGAAATCTCTACTTTCTAATGGTATATAAAAAACTATAAACTACTAACGACTAGTACTACTACTAACTACTAACTACTATGGTAAATGTTCTCCGAAAATGCAATGAAACGACAACTATTTTCGCATGTTTTTTGCAATCTTTATGTTTTTGTAATTGTTTTGTCTAACAAAGTAAAATGAAATCTTACGTTTTTCGATTAATTAAAGTGTAAATTTTGATAAATAGCTCAAAATTGTACACAATGAATGACAAAAAAAACTTAAAACTCGAATCCGAAATGTTTTTGCGAAAATAGTTGTCGTTTCATTTTCACCAAATTTCGTGAAATTTTTTTTTTTTGTAAAAGATAAAAATAAAAAACCAAAAACTTGGTTATTTCAATTTTTTCACATAAAATTTGAGGTTACGTAAAAAAGTGTAGATAAAAAAGTTGTAGATCTTTTTATTACTTACAACATTGCTATTTAACTTTTTTCTACAGGACTTGTAGTTTTGCCGGAAATTGAGATAAACTATTTTTTACCCTTAAACCCCGCCCTCCCCCACTTCCCGAGCTCAGATCGCCCGTAAATTATTTTTCCGTTAATTTTCGTTATATTCTCTTCCTTTTGCAATGGGTTTCATCCTACGATTATTCTTTTTCGTTTCAAAAATTATCGGCACTGGTCTATACACGTCCTTAAGCGCTTTGATTTGCCACCGGAACCACCGAGATTAGGCCACCGGACTTAGAATTAGAGTCAAAACTTGAATTTTAAAGAACACCGTTCTTCTCAGGTTAACTTTTATTTCACAATTATGGCCGAAAACCTTTAATGCAAGCCTCCATAAAATTTCTTGATAATCTGCTTTGTAGTTTTACTAACATACATGACATCGGAATTGGATGATTTTGTATTCCTGCGCCACCGCAGTGAGTACTTACGTGTTTGGCAGGAAAACTACGCAGCCAGTCGGTCATCCTAATACGCAATTTGCAAGAGCACAACTGAACGGTGCGGGGAGAGCCAGTAAGGTGTCTTCCAAATCGTTTCGTAACAAGATATGAAGTGTACAAAATGCGCCACCGGTATTGCTTTTTTTTGTAGGACATTTTTAAAAGATGTTTTAAGAGCTGTTGCACTATCCTAAATTACTCCGTAAATATATATTAGTTGTGTTATTTAATGTATTTCTAAAAAATATTCCTTTTTTATAAAATTAAATTACCAAAAAAAATTAAATTTATAAAATATGTAAATAAATGGAGGTCGGACAGTACACCGGAATTAGATTTTAGGTCTTAGACATTTTTTTATTAAGAATCTATGTATTAAATACATCTGAATACTTTGCTATCATGTAGATCACTATTTAAAGTACCTATATAAAATTATACATAATTGTAGTTTACGTCCACACATTAATTTTCAACCTCGCCGTCTCAAAAATGCACTTGGGAAATTCACCCATATACGCATACAATTTCATCACAGACTTAAAAAAAATCAACATTTTACTGAATCGCAAAATAACTCCACAAACTTTTGCCAAATATCCAAAACTTTTACTATCCCCATATCGTCAATTCCAAAACAAAAACAGTCATAACAGAGTATCCATTTCTGGAAATAGGCCTGAAACTGTGTCCATTATAATGGTTCGAGGGGAACTCGTTGGGAGCCATGAAATGAGTGTAAATCGTCCAACCGACAGAACTGCGGCCGTTTCGCTAAGTAACTTCCAAACAGCAATGGAAGTGTGAACTTTTAGGATTTCCGCGTTATTAAATGATAAACAAACAACGTGAACCCTGAAATTGTGACTACGGAATACAGTTTAACTGTTCCATCTATTTTTGTGTTGCAGTTTTTCATAGCTCATTTAAATAAGCAATTAGACAATTCTTATGATTTACAAATGTAAATTGTTCTCATCACATTGAGCGATCGTCTTTGTTTAAGAATAAGTCACCAATTATTCCAGTGCCTTATGGTTTTTGAATGACTATTGTCAGGAAACGTAATACTCTTGAAGGCATTAGTAGGTAGTCTGTTTATATTATCTACTAATATTAATCTGTCTATATAGTCTGTTAATATTAGTCGACCAGCGTAGTGGACTTGCGGCTTTTACTCCTCACAATGTCAAAGAAAACGAGTCCTAAGAGACAGTATATACCGTTAACGATATATTTGTTATTATACTAAACATTCAAATACCAGTCACTGACAAAATATTTCCACAATGGTCTAATTTAATATTATGTTGGCACTAACAATGAACATGAACAAAGGGACTATAAAAGAAACATCCCGTCTGTCTTCAATTTGACGTCCACTCTCATTATACCCGGTATAATCTCGTTACTGGGGCCAGTTGCTTGACCTTTAAAGCCTCTTGGCCGCTGCGGCGGTCGGTCTCTGTTAGACATTACGTTAGGATAAACTTTTCGCCAGTTAAAGTTCGCCGACTTGGCTTTATTTCACAATTCAACTGTAATAAACTTGAAAGAGGCTTGGAGTTAGAACTTCCTTACGTCGCTTTGCACGTAAACACTAATTTGGAAATCTCTAAGTATTTAAATACTAACTTCGTTAATTATTTCAACGTTTATTTTGTTCTCTAGAGGTAATTTTGATGACTGTCTAACAAATTATTGTTGTAAGCTATGTCATGTGCTTGCTATTATATTATATAATCCTAGACTTACGGGTTATATTATATAATCCTAGACTTACGGGGAGTGATCTATATAATTGTTCTCCCAGAAGGAGGTGAGATGGGACTTTGTTGTCTATGGCGGGTTTTCTCCATACCCCCCCGACACCTCGGGAAAAATCTGACATTTCCCATTTTCAAGATGGCGGCCGCTCTGTGATTTTCAACTTTTTTGTTTATGGCTTTTTGCGGGATTTTTTTCGGCTGTTTCGTAACGTTTTGAGGGAAAAATACGAAAACTTTGGAAAAAATTGAAAAAACAAGATGGCCGCCGAGATATTTCAGTTTGAATTTTTTCGATTTTAGAGGTCACTTTGCGGGGTCGCATCGGGGTGGTTTTCCAACTTTTTTTCAATATTTTTTGTGTGATCCCTCAAACGTATCCTCAATTTTGATATTTTGGGGATATTTATTTTTTCGACAAGATGGCGGACGCGGTGGCGGCCATTTTGAAAAATGTACGAAAAACGACGTTTTTTGGGTGAATTTTTCTTCGGGTTGGCAACATTTGAGTGGGTGTCTTTGTTCCGGGCGGTTGTGTAACTTGACTCAAAGTGTTGCCAGGTTGAGTTTTTTTTTCTTTTGTTGATACATTTTTTTGGACTTTTTATTCAACAATATGAAAAGTAGAAGGAGCAATATTTTTAATCAAAATGCCACACGGGCAAACGTGTCGTGGTCGTCGTAATGACATTTGACCATTTTCGTTGATGTCGGCTGGCAACACTGGGTGCTGGATTTTTTTTTTCGTTTTACGAAAAGTCGAATTGATCTCCCGGAAGGAGTGGTGGGGGGTAGGTACAATGTATGGGGGAATTTTTGGTTTGCCTCCGTGTCTATGGGAAAAATCCGACCTTTCAAAAATCCAAGATGGCGGCCGAGTCGAAATGATCAACTTTTTTTTTCACTATGCACCTACCCGAGATTGGTGTCGTTTTCGGCTAATGTTGGGAAATGTATTACGATCAAATTGGAAAAAAATAAAAAAACAAGATGGCCGCCGAGATATTTTACTTTAAAATTTTTCAATTTTCGAGGTGACTTTGCGGGGTCGGATTGCAATGGGTTTTCAACTTTTTTACGATTTTTTTTCGCTATTGCATCGGGTCTATCCCCAATTTTGACGATTGGAGTATATTTTTTTTTTCTTAAAGATGGCGGATCCTATGGCGGCCATTTTGCAAAATGTACAAAAAATTGCATTTTTTGAGGTGAAAATACTTGAGGTTGGCAATATTTGAGGGGGTCACTTTGTATTGTGCGGTTGTGAGGCTTGGTCTGAAGTGTTGCCAGGTTACGTTAATTTTTTTTTCATTCATACATTTTTGTGAACTTTCTATTCAAAAATATAAAAAGTAGAAGGAGAAACATTTTAAATCAAAAAATTTCACCAAAACATTTCTCGTGGTCGTCGTAATGACATTTGACCATTTTCATCAAAATTAACTGGCAACACTGGCTGCTGGATTTTTTTTTCACGTTTTTTCATATTTCGAATAGCCCAGCCGAAAGTATTGGTGGGGGGTAATAATAATGTACAGGGAAGTTGCTTGACTATCTATGGTCATTACAGGAAAAATACGACCATTCGAAAATTCAAGATGGCGGCCGCTCGGCGATTGTCAACTTTTTGTTTACTTTGAGCACCTACCCGACATTGGTATCGATTTCGGCTAATCTTGGGACGAGTAAAATGATGAAGGTGGAAAAAATTGAAAAAACAAGATGGCCGCCGAGATATTTTAGTTTGAAATTTTTCAATTTTAGAGGTGTCTTTGCGGGGTCGCATCGCGGCGGTGTTTTAACATTTTTGCTATATTTTTCCGCCTTTGGCTTGTGTTTATCCCCAATTTTGACGTTTGGGGTATATTTTTTTTTTTCGACAAGATGGCGGACCCCGTGGCGGCCATTTTGTAAAATGTACGAAAAACTGCATTATTTGAAGGAAAAAATTTGTATGTTGGCAACATTTGAGGGGGTCGCTTTGTATGGGGCGGTTGTGTAACTTGACTGAAAGTGTTGCCAGGTTACGTTGATTTTTTTTTCATTCATACATTTTGGTGAACTTTCTATTCAAAAATGTAAAAAGTAGAAGGAGAAACATTTTTAATCAAAAAATTATACCAAAAAATTGTTCGTGGTTGTCGTAATGACATTTGACCATTTTCATCTCAATCAACTGGCAACACTGGAGTCCAGAATTTTTTTCACTTTTCGAGTAGTTTAGCCGAAACTATAGATCAGGGGTATAAAAAATGTATGAGAGATATTTTTGGATTAGAATAATTGCTTTGGGAGAACTGTAAAATTTTAGTGTTGCCATACAAATAATAATAATTTTCATACAAATTTTTTTTGGATCGAATATTTCGTCATTAAAATGTATGGGGCGTTTGTAGGTACTGACATTTCGTAAATTTTGGTGCTAAAAATTTCAGTGTTGCCATACAAAAAATAATAATTTTCATACAAATGTATCCTTTTTTCGAATTTTTGAGGCTGTTGTCTCCATTGTATGTCTTTATAATGTATGAGGCGTTTGTAGATACTAAAGGGCCGGACACGTTGGTGTAACCAATGTTTAGTGATGCTATACAAAAAATAATAATTTTCATACAAATTAATTTTTTGTACGTCATTTTTTGTCTCCTTTTGATGTCATTAAAATGTATACGACGTTTGTTGCTACTGATAGTTCGGTCGCATCCGTGTAAACCTGTATCAGTGTTGCCATAAAAAAATGAGAAATTTTCAGTGTTGCCATAGAAAAACAAATATTTTTCACAAAAATCTATGTTGAACATTTCGGACTGTTATTTGCATTTGTTGTATGAGGCATTTAAAGGAGCAAATAGACTGCACATTGTATGAGTGAAAAAAAAAGTGTTGGCATACAAAAAATATTTTATTGTTCAATCTGGAAAACAAAATTAACGTGTAAACATTTAAAATGATGAAAAAAAATTCAATAACATTTTTTTTAGTACTTCATACATTTAAGACATTCAAGACATTTGTCCCACTATAATGTTGTTATTGTGTACCTACTGGTCTGATCTGGAAGTGATATTCCATTTCTTGACTCTCCTATCCGATAGTTTAGTTTGAACCCGTGTCTGTCATGTCTGCCCTTTACTGATTTGAATAGTTATTCTGTTTAGGCAAAATTAATTTTAAGTGTAATTATTTTTAAATCATAACTAAACTGTGATAAATAATTTACAAGTTAAGCCCTACCTTTTATATTCTATAGCAGCAGTATTCAATACAACGACAGTGTACGATTGTTTTTTAAATTGTCTCGCATTTTTGCCTGATGACGAAAATCTCAAGTGTTGCCAGATAAATAAAAATATGCACTTTTTTGCATTCGCATTTACATACGTACTATTGCAGCTAAAGAAATAACACATCATGCATGTCGATATCATATCAGTAGGTATCCCATATCGATATCAGTTTAACTCTCCAACTCAGAGTCACTAACGGTTATTTAAATCGTTCCTTAGCACAGAATTTGTATGGTGATTCTTTACTAAGGAGCGATTAAAGTAACCCTTAGTGACTATGAGTTGGGGCGTAGGTCAGTTTTAATATGTTACGCCTAAACAGATCTTCATAAATTATAGTTAAGAACCCTTAGTAAAAGCCCACTATCTCAGAATTAATCACTTTCCTTCCTTCTTTCCTACCCCTCTTCCATATTTTGTCATCTCTAATTTCAAATTTGTGTTTTGATTCGTAAATTGTTATAGTTTCCTTAATACTTCTCGTGCACCTCACCTCATCTTATTTATCTATACATATACAGCATTCCGCATCTTAAGGTTGTCTGAAAGAGATCGCTGTGTAACGATAAGACCGCCTTTTGTACCTCATATACATGCCTATTTTTCATTGTTGTTGTCCTATTCTTGGTGTGCAATAAATAGTTAAAAAAATAAAAAAAAATAAACCCTCTCAACCACCTCAGCATTAAAAGAAACTGCATCATAATCGTTCCATTCATTTAGGAGATACGATGCCACAAACAGACACACATACTCATCAAAATTATAACACTCCTCTTTATGCTTGGGGGGTTGAAATATATTGTACTAGCATTTGCCCGCAGTTTCGCCCGCTTGAATGACAGGTTTCAACATTTTGTAGTTTTCACGAACCTTTCAGTGAAAGTCCTATCAAAATTGGCTTAAAATTTTTCCCTTACAACATTGCTTCTACGAGAATGTAAACTTAAGGCTTTAGGGGAGGTTTTGATTACCTTGCGAGAGTCGAAATAACTAAAAAAAATAAGACAAAACAAAGAGTTTTATGATTGCGTTGACTTTTAAAAGCTTGATTTTTTCACAAATCTAAGGGATTGCACAGCAGACATAACAATTCGATATAAATTTCAAATTAATACCTCCACGTATTCCTTAGTGAAAGGTTTTTGATAGACACACATACAGAAAGGCCTTTTACCTCAAAAGGGAAAACGGAACGGGGCCCTAAAAATAATAATATAAAAAATCTAAGCTACTTCCATACTAAATTATACCACTATCCTGATAGAACAGATCCATTCCCGTTATAAAATCATCGTATCTTTTGATGCAGGTTATGAACTATCTGTGAGACAAATTTTATCCGAATCCGTTAAGCCGTATTAGCGTGACTGAATAAAAACATCCAAACTTTCACTATAAATATATTGGTAGGATTTACATACTCTCCATGTACATACGTGGTATGTATTGCAGTATGTATTACAGTAGGTATATTAAAAATACTTTTAACAATGTATGAAGTATAACTATTTATCTATATCAAAGTGCCGTTCTTTAAGTAAGATGAATTACAAGTCACATTATAATTTAATTGAGTACCTACTTTTTAAGTCTTAATATAGGTGCTTAGAAAGGATTAAACTCCAAAATGACAGACTGGTTTTTCAATAACAACATTCCCATTCATTATTTTACATTGTTACATATGTAGGTACTATGTAATAGGTACTATTTGGTCACCAAGATACATTATCAGCCCCAAATCCATCAAAGTACATACAAAGTTCTCCACAGTGTTACTATGTATTGAAGAAAATTAATAGTAAGGGTTACCCCTGTGTCTTTCAGTAGCGACGTTCGATCTGTTTTGTCTTTGCGTTCAATTAAAACCATGAGTTACGTTGTCAAAATAGTCTGTTTGTATTCCCATCCGATGAGGAGTTACACATTTTGTCCTCAAGATACACTTATTGATGGATAAGTTTTGCAATGTTAATGTAACCTTCATACAATATCATTAAAAACGGAATATTATACCTTACCACTGAGGTTTTCCACTCTTTATCTCTGGAACCCATCATCAGATCCTTCATATATTAAAGGAGGACTTGGGTAGAGAATACTGTAGTTATAAGTTTATCGACTATCACTCATTAACTATTTAAGCTAACATTGCCATGAGAGTTTTCCTTTTAAATTCATCATATTAATTATGGTACTCTCCCTCTGCCTCTCGCTCTCGCTCTCCGTCTCATTCTCGCTCTCGCTCTCCCTCTACCTCTCGTTCTAATTCTCGCTCTACCTCTCGCTCTCCCTCTCGTTCTACCTCTTGCTTCCACTCTCGCTCTCCATCTCGCTCTTCCTCTCGCTCTCCCACTCACTCTCCCTCTTCCTCTCGCTCTCCCTCTCACTCTCACTCTCCCTCTCGCTCTCCCTCTCACTCTACCTCTCCCTCTCACTCTACCTCTCACTCTCGCTCTCCCTCTTGCTCTCCCTCTCGCTATCCCTATCGCTCTCCCTCTCGCTCTCCCTCTCGCTCTTCGTCTCCCTCTCCTTCTCGCTCTCGCTCTTACTCTCCCTCTCCCTGTCCCTCTCGCTCTCCCTGTCCCTCTCGCTCTCCCTCTCGCTCTCGCTCTCCCTCTCGCTCTACATCTCACTCTCCCTCTCACTATCCCTATCGCTCTCCCTCTCGCTATCCCTATCGCTCTTCCTCGCACTCTCCCTCTCGCTCTTCGTCTCCCTCTCCTTCTCGCTCTCACTCTCCCTCTCCCACTTCACATTCCTTTCCGGCTCCCAGTCCCTCTCCCGCACCCAGTCCCTCTCCCGCTTTCTGTCCCGCTCTTTCTCCTAACGCTGCTCCCTGTCCCTCTTCATCTCCCTCTCCTTCTCTCGGTCCCGGTCCCTCTCCCCTCCCGCTCCCGTCAAAAAATAGTGTGAAGCCGAACATGTCGCAAACAGACCCGTGAATCGAAAAATGAATTTCTCAGCAAAGCAAAGCAACAACCCATAATTGTCCCACTGCTGGGCTCGGGGTCTCCTCTCACAATGTGAGGGGTATTAGGCCATAGTCTACCACGCTGGCCAAGTGCGGATTGGTAGACTTCACACACCTTCAAGAACTTTATGGAGAACTCTCCGGTGTGCAGGTTTCCTCACGATGTTTTCCTTCACCGAAGCAAGTGATAATTAACTTGTAATACGCACATAATATTTGAAAATTAGAGGTGCGTGCCAGGGTTTGAACTCGGGCCCCTACGTTCGGGAGACCAACGTTCTACCGCTAGGCTATCACTGCTATGAATTTCTCAGACCAATGACATTTTTGAAAAAACTATTTATTTATTTGTTCTTTTGCGATAGAGAAAGGCACGCGCGCTGCTTTAGCAGCGCGCGCCCCACGCAAAACCTAGTTTAAATTATAATCTTGCTATATTTTCTTTTCGTGTATACTTTATGCAATATCAGTAGGTATGTTGATATTTTAGTAGTGGATATAAATTTTATATTGTAGTAGTTCTCTCTGAACTGAACCAATTTATACTGATCAAACAGCGATTGTGAGAGAAGATCACCAGTATTTTTATTAAGAAAATATTAAACTTTTTTATTGATTGAACAATGAAATAAAGCTTCTATTCGTAAGAGTATAAGATTTTTTAATGAAAACGACTTCATTCAGAGGTTATTCCATTCTAATTTATAGCGCTTTTAGTATAATCCTCTCACTTCAGTGACTATAACAATTTGATCGCTCATTTTCTCAGCAAGCACTTAGCTGCAAACAAGAAATCAACGTTACCAACGGAATCAGAGTAGAAAGAAAACGTGTCGGGGAAGGAGTAACAAATCAGACGGCGAAAGGAAACGTAAACCACCGGGTAACAATGTGCAAATTGCTAAGTCTAAAAAGAATTTTCAGTAAAACCTTAGCAGAAATTGCAGGCAGTCAGACTCTGCAGTGTTGTAAACTATTTAATATACGACCACTGCCCGATCGGTAGATTGCAGATACGAAGAAAAAATGGAGTAACGAAAAAACGGTTTCTAACACGTCAACACTGTAGTGGAGAAAAGTCTACATAAATATTTTTCTCATGTCTTTGTTTATTGTTTGACGCACAAACTGCTGAACAAACTTGATTAATCAGAACTTTTTATAGCTAACATGACCTTTATATGACATGACATTTATATCTTGAAATGTAAGTGTACTAACAAATATTTAGTACTTACTATGTTGATATTGGAACGAAGTTCCTTATCGCGCGTTGCGAAAGGGGGCTAGGTGGAAAATTTTGGGACGAAAAGTTGTAACGACACTTTTTGCCGTCGTAGTTTTTTTACATAGAATGCAAGCCAGATATTTTCGTTTCTTACAGTCAGTACAAGGACAGCACAAACATGCAAGCGAGTGTGCCAAAACAAATCTGGAGTATTAAATTTCTCATCGGCTTTGTTCACCTAGTAGCAATTGCTACTAAACTTCGCTTTTTATTTTAATAACTCGGTCCGTTTCTTTGGCGTATCTTTCTGCTTGTGTACTTCTTTAATTCATTTGTTATCTTGCTTCAACATCTTTTAATTATCAATTATAAATTACAATTGTGGCGACTTTTTTTCGTGACAATTTTACAACAACCCGGATTTTTTTGCCAACCTACTTGCGAAATATTTTTTAGCATACTAAATTTGATAATTAACCATTTTTTAACAAATGAACAGATGTGTGAAGATCACGCCTAGTTCGGATCTCAGATGAGTATGACCATGTCTCACAAGCATTCGCCGTCTTCTTTCAGTTTTCATAGATGTGATTGTATTGAGTATTGTAAATATTATGAATTATGAAAAAATAAAAACATTTTTGTTCTACTTATTGTTTAATGTATCTGCTATCCGTGCGGAATAAAAAAAACTTGAGAGGTGTCAAGGGACACCCGGATGGAACGAAGTTCCTTGCAGTCAGTACTAGGATAGCAAAAACATGAAAGGGAGTGTGCCAAAACAAATCTGGGGTATTAAATTTCTCATCGGCTTTGTTCACCTAGTAGCTTGCTACTAGTTGGTTCAATGCGGGAAAGACCGCGTGCAACACCTATTTTAATTAAAAATATGGTGCATTATTAACTTAAAAATGAAAAAAGAGATCTAGTTAAATGAAGATATTGAAATAAAATTTTGTCAAAATATTTTTTGGCGTAACATTTACTTTTTTCTCATCTTACGAGAGACAATATTCTTCACAAAGTCGAGTTACATGTTCTGCGTTCGTGTGTTTCAGCATCATAATACTATTATGAACTTTTATTTCGCCGATTCTTTCCCAGATGTTTCGTGCCGCGTTTTAGTTCAGCGCAAACAATGACTCTCTCGTTCTATTATGGAATGGAAGCGGTTCGGTTTAAGTGGTGAATGAAAAACGTGTGTAAGTGCCTGTTTTGTGTGGAGTAAATTGTGCGAGAATTTTATCAGAGCGTGTTTTGAATTGAGTGATTTTGATTCTGAAAAGGCAGCTTGGAATAAATACATTTCGGGTTGTGTTACGTATGTGGCGTGTTTAAATTTTACGAACGAGGATAATTTAAAGTTTCACGATAATTATGTAATCCTTTGCGAGTAGTTTGTGATTGAGTTGTTATCATCAGTATTTAATCATAGGCATAAATATAACAATTTATCCGTATTAAATGAGTATTTTACTATTAGATATTACAATGAATTATAATGATCTGATTAGCTATTCATAGCATAAGAATTGGCTCATTGATTTGTAGGAAGAACATTAAATAATTTCATTGAAAATGTTATATAACTTTCTTTTTATGAAAATAGTGCTGGCAAGCAGCAGATGAGGAACTGTTATGGTGAACGCACATAATATATCGGCACCGTCCGCACCGGACGCATCGTATTTGTATGAAATCATAATAATATGAGAGCCCGATGCGGATGACAGATGCGGCCGCGGCGCGGACAGTGCGAACAAAATATGTGCGTTCAGCATTAATCAGCAATCACTCAGGCCAATGTAAATCAATAAATAATACTAATAACTAACATATTAGTACCCGAAAAGGAAGCTCGGTTATTACCGGTTATCCGACCCCGCGACCTAAATACGAGAAAAAATATTTCACCTTTGGGATTAAACTAGGAGGATAATATCTTTAACATCAGTAAATCATAAAAAATATCTCTAAGGATGATAAGCTATCACTATTCAAAGATCTGCAACAAAATTTGCGAATAATGTTATCAAAGTTTCATTTTCCTTCTCATATCAGTTAACACATCACACTTCCTACGAAATTGGACAACGTTATTATGATGCGGTATTAAAATATTCTTGAAATAGAGCCATCGTTATTACGTTTAAGTCCACCGCTAGGAGATAAAATCTAGTGGAATAGGAAAACACGGGCTTCGCCAACTGCAGTGATATTTCGGTTCTAAGAAATTGTGGCCCTCCCCATTTCCAGAATATGGCTGCTTTTTCGTTTACCTTTTAATTAAATTGGCGAGTCGCTCCGCAGTAACTCTTCGTTACTTTGTCATAAATAGGAAACGTAAGATAAGGGGGTTTATGCGATGTGTATTTTGGTTACTTTGTTCGTGAATGTTGGCAAAAAAGAGGAAAATAATGGTTTTAATGCAGTTACCTACATTTTGATTAGAGTCGGGGGAAATTAGATCGTAAAACTTTACAAGAATGCCTAACTTAGGCTTTCTATTTCTATTGCTTTATAATAATGCTTTATAATAATGTATTTACTACCAGTTTTGTTGTCTCTAGTACTAAAATATTTTTGAAATCTCTGAACTTGAATTCTTTGATGTAATTGTTATAATGTAGTGCATAGCAGACACCTTAATATATATATAAGTTAGGTTAATTCATATTAAATAGAGTTCTAATAAATACATCATCGGAACAACATGTTTTAGTTTAGTACGCGTTTTACGGATTTGTAATGCTATAATTATATTAATTTGGCATCACTTTATTCATAAACACTAAACTTATAATCTCTTTAATTATTGGATTATCAAAATTTTTCATTGTTTATTCTAGTAGTTGATAATAACTTGGCCTAAGCCTTATGCGTTATTTATAAAAAACATGGATTATAAAATATCGCGACAAGCGATTTTAACGGTTCTTTAATTTTTTAACCGACGAAAAAAAAGGAGGAGGTTCTCAATTCGACACGTATATATTTTTTTTTTATGTATGATCACGCAGAAATCGGTACAGGGTGGTCCGATTTGGATGATTCTTTTTTATTGGATACGAAATGTCCTGAAGTTGGTCCCATATTTTTTTGAAAATTTTATTCCCACCCTAAAGGTACGAAAATAGGGAATGATTGATTATTCACCCGTTTTTTACCCGGAATTTTTACATGTTAACCCCAATAACTTTGTACTGGATGATCCGATTTCGATGATTCTTTTTTTATTGAATAGTGTGTACCTTGAGGTTACCCTTGTTTAAATTTCGAAACAAAATTTTACCCCTATAGGTACGAAAATAGGGGATGATTGATATTTCATCTACTACATTTTTACCTGGTAATTGAATCTATAATTCATAAAATCAATAATTTATTATTAATTATAAGTATTATAGCAACTAAAAATTAAAAAATAACTACTTTTTAACAAAAAATAAAACCAACGAAAAAAAAACTGAAAAGCAAAAAATAAAATAAACCATTTAGTATTATAAATTAAGATCCGAAATTAACAGTAAATAAATAATTTTGAGGCGGTGCCAAACCAATGAAAAAACAAACGGCAAAAAGATGTGCGCCGCGCTGCTGCTGCCGTGTGCATCGCATGCCGCTGCCGCGCTGCCCTCATAATATTATGAATTTTATGTAATTAATTTTGGTTGTTTGTTTGGCACGGTCTCAAAATTATTTATTTACTGTTAATTTCGGATCTTAATTTATAATATTAAATGGTTTATTTTATTTTTTGCTTTTCAGTTTTTTTTCGTTGGTTTTATTTTTTGTTAAAAAGTAATTATTTTTGCTCTATTTTGTTGACAGGCCTTATACATATCGTGGCCATCACGGAAAACTGATTAACAGTTTTCATTTGTTATCAGGCGGCAGTTATTATAAATAGATAATGGTATAGAAAAAATATGACAAAAATGTAGAATTCCCTAGCGTCTATATAAACGCGATAGACTGTCGTAGACTAACAAGTTTTCTTCGAGTCGTCTGGAAGCAGCTATAAATTAGCATCCCTGTGATTAATTGATGTCTTGATAACAAAACCCTCCTAAAAATAGTTTTAAGGACCATTAACTATGATAATAACTTCAGATATGACACATGGAACTAAAATGTATACGATGTTTTACTACAATATTATACATATAGTAACGGAACCGCCCGTAATACGTTAAATTATGTGTAAAGGGTATATAATAATTAGATACCCTTTATAAAAGAGTAAAGAAATAGAATACACGAAAGTTTATTAAAAACAAAACATAATTAATTTTAAATCCTAACCTGGGTACACCAAGCAAGTATTTATTTATATTACTTACTTGAAATAAAATAAACTGGCCAGTTGTAAGAAAAGTTCCAATTTCAAAACTGAAAGCTTTAGACATAATTATCGTTGACTACAGACTATCGAAAACTTTTATTAAAATGTAAAACTTCCCAGCTAATATGGAAGCGAGGGTATAGTGTACGAGCGTGTAATTAATTCCGCGATAACTATATTCCGGCGGGGCTCGACTTAACATTACCGCGTCTTTGAGCGGACCGGGGCGCCTTGATTGAATGTTCATTCTATTAAAT
Source organism: Thymelicus sylvestris (assembly GCA_911387775.1). NCBI lineage: Eukaryota > Metazoa > Arthropoda > Insecta > Lepidoptera > Hesperiidae > Thymelicus > Thymelicus sylvestris. The sequence continues at coordinate 1,459,407 of OU426893.1, forward strand.
ACTTCAGGGCTTCGTGATATGAGGAGAAGATGGTTGGGGTGCGAATTTTATAAAGTAGTGAATAGCCATAATGATAATAATGTTACTCGTCGAATTATTTACTTGAAAGATAATACTGGTTGATGTTTATGTGAAAATTGTTCAGGATATTTATTAGTCAATTTAATAACGCCCCATACACCATACAGATCACCATACAAATTCTGTACTAAGGAGCGATTTAAGTAACCGTTAGTGACTCTGAGTTGGAGCGTAAATTCCTTAACAATAATTTCATAATTTTTGACTGTTTCATTGTATCTGTTAAAATAATTTGTACGAAGTTTTCACTAATACGTTGTAAGTTACAAAGGCATATTGGATTCACGATGCGAAGTGAGTTTGGTAATTATTGAGAAATGCAATTCGAAAAATCACAATGTCGTTTCAAATAGAAATCAGCCAGTTTTATAACAGGACTTAAGGCCGAGCCTTGGATTGGCCACTAACCTCTCCACAAATCGTGACTGGAGTATACACCAGACATTTTGAAGGAGATTGGACTGATTCTGGCTTGGTTTGAATTGCCTGATTCTCATCTCAAAATCATCCGTTATCAAGATCATTTTATAGTCACCTCTACTAAATAGACTTGTATGAATGTATCTGTACCCCCACTGCTGTATAGATACATTGCAGAAAAATATATTTTTCACTTGTGTTATTCAATTGAAACGTGATAGACTGAATGCGTACTTCACTTCACCTCACGGGCGTTAGTGCTCCAAACTAGAACTCATTCATGACGGTATGTTGGGAGAACATACTGAAACACGTAAATATGAGAACGAAGTGAAGTGAGAATTGAGAAGTGAGAATTACGTAATTGGTTCTGAAGGTTAAGAATGCAACGTCGTTGAAACAAAAGAGAAAATTTTTATGATTTGGTAGACTTATCAAAGTTTGACTATAGTCATTGAATGGAGAAATTGTTTTTAATGTCTCATAATGCTATTAGAAACAGAACTTTTATAGGATGACTGGTCTCTGTTTTCCCTGTATCACGCAGTTTCTCCGAGTTGAAATTTTTTTTCCTTCGAAGTAAACGACTTAAACATTGTGCTGAAATGAAATGAAATGAAATTAGTTTATTCGAAGTAGGTTTGTTACAAACACTTTTCGAAAGTCACTCAACGCCATCGCTTCAACAAATCCCTACCGTGAGTGGTCCCGGTAGAAGAAGCGGCAAGAAACTCCCGGGATTATTTTTTTCCTACTCACAGTTACAGACAGTACTTACTACTACTTATTACATTATTTAATTTAAAAAAAAAAAAAAAAAAAAAACTCATGTCCAAGCAGTCTTGTCATTTAAATACTCATCAACTTTGTAATATGCTTTCTTCATGAGAATACCTTTTACATGAGTTTTTAATTTACAGTATGGCATTTCTGTTAATTCTAACGGGATTTTATTGTAGATTTTTACACATCTACCCATGAACGAGCCACCAGTTTTGTTGAGTCTAAAACGAGGCACAATCAGTCTAGCCTTATTTCTTGTGTTAATATTGTGAACATCACTCTTTTTAAGAAAATTATCGGAGTATTTTTTAACATACATAATATTTTCCAAAATGTATTGTGAACTAACAGTTAGTATATTGATTTCTTTAAAGAGTTCTCTAAGAGAGTCCCTAGGCCTGAGGTTGTAAATAGCGCGAACTGCTCTTTTCTGTAATACAAAGATTGACTCAATATCTGCAGCTGAGCCCCACAACAACAAACCGTAGGACATTACACTGTGAAAGTAGCTGTAATAAACTAATCTTGCTGTTTCTACATCAGTTAAGAGCCTTACTTTCTTAACTGCATAAGCAGCGGAACTGAGCCTCCCTGACAAGGCTTCAATATGAGGACCCCATTGTAGTCGAGAGTCTATGGTAATGCCGAGAAATGTTGTAGAATTTACTAGTTCTAATACTTCCTTATTTAGGACAATTTGAGCTGGGATCTGTTTCACATTAGGTAAGGCAAATCTGACACATTTAGTTTTTTTCGCGTTTAACATCAAGTTATTACATGTAAACCAGTGTAATACTTGCGAAACAGTATTATTTACGTCGTCATAACATTTTTTCCTCCTATCTACTTTAAAAATTAGAGAAGTATCGTCAGCAAACAATACCGTTTCACACATGTCCTTAGTGAAATAAGGAAGATCATTGATATATATTAAAAATAGCAGTGGTCCTAATATTGATCCCTGGGGCACACCCATGGTCATGTGCACTCCAGGTGACTCTATTCCATTAATAACTACTTTTTGACTACGTTCAGATAAATAAGATTTTATAAGACTAACTGATTGTGTTGAGACACCATAATGCCTAAGTTTGTTTATTAATATATTATGATCAACACAATCGAATGCCTTTGAGAGATCACAGAATATACCAATAGCATCATGCTTATCCTCCCAAGCATTAAAAATGTGTTTAAGAAGTGCGATGCCTGCATCAGTGGTGTTTTTCCCTTTTGAAAAACCAAACTGATTAATATGAAATAATTTGTTTGTAGAAAAATGCGATAGTAGTTGGTTGTAGATAATTTTTTCGAAAATTTTACTGAGGGCTGGTAAGATGGATATTGGTCTAAAATTTGTTGGGTCGTTTTTATCTCCAGATTTAAAAACCGGTATTATTTTCCCATGTTTCATAAGATTGGGAAAAATACCATCTTCAACACATTTATTAAAAATAAAACTTAAGTGGGGGGCAATTGAGTTGATTATTGATTTAACTACAACTGTAGAAAGACCCCAGATATCACTTGACTTTTTAACATTTATCGAATTGAAACTTTGTATAATTTGATTACAAGTAACGGGTTTAAAGTTAAATGAGTTGTTACTTTTATCAACACATGATTCTAAGATGGTCATAGCTAGTTGGGGGCATGCATTTAAGTTTTTTGTAATCACATGCGGTATTTTAGAAAAAAAATCCTCGAATACGGTGGCAATCACACTATCAGAAGTGACATTTACATTATTGATTTTTAGCGAATATCTATGCTTATTTGATTTTATTTTGCCTGTTTCTTTATTAATAACATTCCAGGTTGCTTTAATTTTGTTTGAAGAATTCTTTATTTTATCAGCAATGTAGATAGATTTCGCTTTAGCACAGACTAACTTAAAAGTTTTAGAATACATTCTAACACGATTTAAAAATTCCAGGTCTGTGGAGGTTGATTTTTCTGCGTATAATTCAAAAAGCTTTATTCTACTTTTATATATTCCTGGTGTGGCCCAGTCACTGAATTTTGTTTTGGTATTATCACACTCAATTTTTTTTTGTTTGAAATTATTATTAAATTCACATTTTATTAAATTAAAAACTGTCGAGTATGCATTGTCAGGTGTGTCATCTGGGTTAATATTCAATGACGGGAGTTTATTCGCAATATTTTTTTTAAATGTATTAATCCTTCTTTGTGTGATTGGCCTGCAAATTATATTCTGTTTAGGAAGGTCATGATGGTACTCAATGGTGGCAAGTTGTCCGCTATGGTCTGAACTAATACAATTTAAGATTGACTTATTTATTATTGTGCAATCACAAAAAATGTTATCTAAGCAAGTAGCCGAAGATGGAGTTATTCTTGTAGGTTCCAAAAATACATAATCTAAATTAAATGATTTAAATAAATTAATGAACCGTACTGAGCAAGAAGTTGTAACTAATATATCAATATTAAAGTCTCCACACACAACTACTTTTTTATTTTTTTTACATACAATTTTTAGAACATCCTCCATAGCGGATTCGAACAATGGGTAGCTGCCAGCAGGTGGTCTATATACACATACCACGACCACCTTTTCAAGTTCTATACAAGAAAGTTCTATATTATGTTCAATAGAGAGGGATACTATGTCTTTACGTTCCTTAAAAATCAAACTGTTATGAATAATTATTAATGACCCTCCTCTAAGTATATTTTCTCTACAAAATGAGCTGCCTATACTATAATTATCTATGGATAACATTAATTCATATTTTCTTAACCAGTGTTCTGTAACACAAACAATGTTAATATTCATTTCATTTAATAATAAATTTAATTCCAAGTCTTTGCCGGAAAAGCCTTGTATATTTTGGTGTATAATTTTTAAGCTAAGGTGCTTTTCCTTGGTCAGTATATTGCTAGAGATGTCCTCTGTTGTCTTATTGACTAATTTAAATTACTTGGAACGTATTCCAACGATGCATGCTGAATGTCATTAAGTGACTGCTCAATAAAAGCAGAGGTACCAGCCAAATTCTTGGCTAAATTGTCAATAAAATATGATAGCGAACATGCTATTTGTCTCTTATTAAACTTAGACAGATAGTAATTATCTTTGGTCATATAACTTCTAGGAATTAATTTATTAATGTCAATTATTTCAAAATATTTACTGCTGTGCAAAGACATAGTGTACATGGCTAAATTTATAGTATACCTAATATTATTTTCTTCCTGTGGCAAACACTCACTGTAAGGTAAAGTAAACATTACAATATTTTTAACTTTTAATGTGCATAATTTATTGTAATAATATATTAACATTTTTCTGTTTATTTTACCTCTATTTCCAACAAAAATAATTAAGTTTGTGTTACTATCAAATTTACTGTGTAGAATTTTTTCAAAAATATCATTTAATGATAACCCAGGAAAACAATGGTTAACACAGCTGAGCTCCGAATAAATGTTTGTTAATTGGCCAAAATTCCTTCCAATTTCATCACTAAATATAACATTTTTAATACAATCATTTTGCACAAAGGAATTATTGTTGTGAGCTACTTCTAAGGTCTTACATTGTTTAGAGATTAATGGCTCACACACTGGTGCATCCTCGTATGTCAATGGTTCTGTGGCACCTAGGCCGGATGCCACAGAATGTCTTCTGGAGATGGTCTCATTGTTTGCAGAGACATCAGACAAGCATTTTAAAGCCAGTATGTATTCCCTAATCTCTTTTTTGGATCCTTCATAATTTTGTGTCATAATTTTTAAGGATTCTTGTAAACGACACAATTTACAATTTAGTGAGCTAATGTTTTCTTCATAAGTATTTCTATTTTCCTCAATAATAGATGATAATGTTTGTAATTTGTCAAGTAATTGCATCTTTTCTTTTATGCAATTGGTGTATTTTGATTTCTTTATATTATGGTTTATTAGTTTTTTAGTTTTATTTATGTACTTAGTAATTTTAATATATTTTTTCAACTTATTCCTGCTGCATGTAACTGTGCTCCTGGCAACTGTACGGTAAGGGGAGTCCTCTCTTGTCAAGTCTATTGTTGCAATGGGATTAAGATCACATGAAGCAGAAACCAGATTAGGCGCACTAACTACCAACTCCTCGAACAGACTTTGGTTCTGGGAGGCTATTATTTGAGATTGACTGCTCTCTAATTGGCAGATGAGATTGTTAGCCTCGTGAAGCTGTTTTTCCAATGCAGCAATTTGCCTGAGGGCCTGCTCATACTCATCACTGCATTGGTCGAACCTGTCAACTATTGACTGAAGTCTGTCACGTTCGTTGGAGGTTGCTAATAATTGTGTATGTAGGTCTGACAATTGTTTCTTTAATGAATTATTTCTATCTAACACATCCAACAATTCCTTTTCATTGTCCTCCCTTTCGCAATGTAGTTGTTTAACTAGCTCCTTGGAAGCCTTCAATTCCTGCAAAACCAGTTGGAGTTGAGACTCCTCCTGGCGAGCTAAGGCCCTGCGAGTCATCATTTTACCGAATAATATGAATAATTATCACCGAATACAAAAAAAATCAATCCAAGAAACTTTTTAACCAACTTCAGTAAGTCTGTCAGATGGACAACTTACTTAACTTTACACTCAGCCTTAAGTAAGATAAAGCTGGTAAGTAGGTACCTATTTCAGACTTTTATTTATTCTACAAAAATACTTCTTTATCAGTAAGATAAATGCAAAAAACTTACATGAAAGGAGTTACAACGATCACACAATTCAAATTATTTACTGTCACTTTGTACCGGCTTTCTCACGGCCGGTTACAATACGCAACTAAAGTTATTATTTTGCTTATACATTCACTATTTTACACTCAATATTAAATTTACTTAGTAATTTATTGAAAAGAGGCCCAACTAATATTATATATCAAATTAAATAATTAAAATTTACGGGAGCTATCAAAATCAGCTGTTACCGTTAGTGTTGCCACACGAAAAAAAAAAAAAAAAAAAAAAAAAAATACATATAATGATATTAGGTAAACAGACATACATACTTTTTAAGTTGACTCTAGTTTTTCAAAGGAATCGGAAAATATTTATTGATACATCTAATCTATATACTAATAATAAAATTGAAGAGTTAAACTGTGATTTTAAAAATGATTTTTTCAAGTTGCAAATCGTTACTTGCACGATACCAACACCGAAAAATGAGTTTTTAAAAAAATTTCCTGTCTGTCTGTTTGTTTGTCTCCACAAATCTCTGAAACCACTGAACAAATTTTAACACGACTTTTACTAAGATATTGAGAAGTCTTCAACTTAGTGTTTAAGCTACTTTTTATGGTTACACACCAAAGGGTTCCTTAGGGATATTTTGTATGGAAAAATAAAAAAATGGAAGCTGATTTGTTTTAAATAATAAAAAACATTTTCTCCGTACAAAAAGAGTAATACATGCATATCTTAGTTTTTAATTATATGACATGGAAAGACCATAAAATGCATTTAAAGGTTATTTTTTTCATTAATTCAAATCCCTATTACTGAGTGGATATCTGTTTTCTTATTTTGTTTTCAAGAGCACTGTTTTTGCGTATCTATGAGCTCCAATATAATTTCAGCATTTTATTAATTTCACCTTGGAAGTGGTGGCAAAGCGCAAATTAATTATGTATGAGTAACCGATCGATTACTATCTTGGCCACTAGATGGCGCTGTACATGCAAACCACTTTTTTACCTACAAATAAATGAAATTGAAGAGTCCGTCTGCGATTCCGAAATAACTGCATTTTTCATGTTGTAAATTCAGTTACTTGCACGATATCAAAACTGGAAAATAAGTTTTTGATCATTTTTGTTTGTCTGTTTCTTTATCGCCACTTATCTCTGAAACCACTGAAAGGATTTCAACAGGACTATACTACGATATCGGGTCTTCAACTTAAATTGTAGGATATTTTTTGGGTTCCATAACAAAGCGAGAAAATAAAATATGAGTCAATTTGTTTAAACTTACAAAACCTTTTCTTCATTGATAATAAAATACATAACTTCACATACTTAAAGCGTATTGCGACGTGTCATGAAGCTTAGGATTGTTATTTGAAATAACTGTTTCGTGATTTTTTTATGGAAATAGCCGACAAACGAGCTGACGTTCCACCTGATGGTAAGTGGCTATCGTCGCCCATGGACATCAGCAACACCAAAGGCATCACTGATGAGTTGCCAGCCAAGAAAGAGGAAAGAAAAAAAAGAAAGAACTGACTCTCAAGCCCTCAGCCGGAATACGACGAATCGTTTGGCGGCTGACTCATGCTCAAGGGTGGTAGCTATCCAGGAGAAACCCATGGAGAAATAATAATGCTCATAATGGTATTAATTAACAATTTTATTGCATAATATCCTTAGGAACATCGTGTTGAGAGTGCTGAGAGCTGAATTTTCTCATTTTATGTGAAGCAATATCTCCCCTTTGCCGAATTATTGGTTTGCCAAAACTACAATGTAATAAATGCGAAAATGTGTTGCCTCCTTTATTATCATTCACACATAACTCATCGAATTAACCTTAACTCTCTCGCACCGCTGAACCAATTTTGATGTGTTTGGGTATAGACATAGATTGTACGTTGTAGAAGGATTACTACTTTTTTTAAAGTCTGGGTACCTATCATGTAGGTATGTAATGTAAAATACTGATGGATTAGCCATTCGGCATCATAAAAACTATTTATTCAGTGTAATTTACTATGGGTTAAGCAGGAAACACAAACATTAGAAAAAATATCATGAAATAATAATAATAAGTAAAAGCAACCGGCCAAGTGCGAGCTAGGATTGTTGAACCTAACTTAACTATTTAGTGAAACCTAAAGTAGCTGTGTAACGAAAAGATAAATGGAATTAAGAAACAAACATAACTTTGCCGTTGAAAAACTGTCGTCCCCATATATCAACATAGGCCCTGATCAAATTACCAAGTTTGCAAATAGGTGTAAAATCCTGTTCTTTGTGATACCTACTTACAAAACAGTTTTCAGATTTTTTCTTTAACCTATGTTATACCTAAGACATTTCTTCTAGCCGAGTGTCTTTTGATTGCGTTGACGACATAGAATATTGTTCTTTTCACAGCTCCTAGGGATTGCAGATCTGAGTATTGGATATTAATTTTAATTGGTTACCTTCACGCGTTCCTGCGAAAAAAGGTCTTGAGAAACAGACAAACAGACGGGCAATGGAGTGAGTGATCTTATGGGAACCGTGTTTTTTTCTTTTGAGATAAGGAACCCTAAAATATTGAAACGTTATGTGGTGTATTGACCTTTCATTGTAATGCGGTTCTAATGATCAATCATAATCTCGCCTTAAGAGTATGTTCTGTAAGTTAACTAAAGTACCTACCTACTATTTTTGCCGAAGCGAAGCGAGGGCAACTGCTAGTACATATATAAAATTCTCGTGTCACGCTTTTTTGAAGTTGAACTCCTCCGAAACGGCTCGACCGATTTTCGTGAATCTTTGCGTGCATATCGGCTAGGGTGGAGAATCGGACAACATCTATTTTTCATCCTCCTACCTCTAAAATTTTTTTGGCAGAACAACGTTTGCCCGGTCAGCTAGTTTTTAGTATAAAACCTAACTAAATCTTTTATTTTAATTAAGTTTTTTTTTATTGTATACTGCGGGGTCATCATAATCTTCTGTTAAACAAATTTATTAAAAGTCATTAGAAGAATCGAATCCATTAATCATGTCAAATAAAAAATAAACCTTCATGAATCAGTTTTGGCACATGCAGGAGTGATCAATCATCTTCAATTTGCCGTTTAAAATCCATTGAAGCATTTCGCATTATCTCGAATGGAAATGCGATGCATCGCAATCATATTCAATAAACTATTTTATGCATCCATGCGGATTCCAATGGATGTTACCGATAACTGATTTATTCTCTTTCACTTCATAAATAACTGACTAATGAAACAAGACTCTTCAAGCCTACTTCATCTATTAAGCAATAAGTGAAGGAAACGATTTGCAAGAAACCCAAAGACAAAAGCTTATGTTAAAGTAAGGATTCTTTTTGGACATCACAAAGAACGTAAATCCAAAAAAAGAACATTATTAGCTGAGGATTGAACCCAGAATTAATAAATATAGGCTTCAAGGTTATCTGAATAGTATAATAATTTTACACTATTTATACCAAGCGACATAAAGAGCATATGAAACGGAAATTTTATTAACAATTTATGTATTAATTATAATTTTTATCGTCTAGTATAGTACTCAAACGAAAACTTATTCCCAGGCTCCTAATGCCTAGGTAGGAACGTGAGAAGTGGGAAGCAGACAACTAGGACTAAAATTTATTACTTTAAAAAAGTTGATGATGCATTTTAAATCCTGAAAATAAATAGTACATAATATTGTAAAATCCCTTTTGTAAGAACTGCGTAGCATACTCTTCTTACAACTTTAGCTCATCAATTCCATAGACGAATGGGAAACGAGTGTTGGCACTAATTTTTTTCCATATCACGATTGTTGAGGTAATCCTAATACAAAAAATAGCAAATTTGATGTTTACAACAATAAAGAGACTACATAGATAGGTTGAGTGGCACCGCCTTTTGTACCATATTGTATATGGTATAATAAAGTTTAAATAAATAAATAAAGATTAAAGAGACATAAGCAAGCATGCAATCGAATTAACTAAAAACGAGCGGTGTATGGATGGATCAGTAAGATGATAGCATTGCTTCATGATTCTGACAGTTCCTAATAAAACAACTTGAAAATAACCGCGAAACCGTCAGTTCCGCGTGAATAATGTCACCGTCAGAACAAGACACCGAGTTTGCTTTAGTAAGAAAATTTACATAAAAATACAGCCATTGTAGAAAATATTGTAGAAGCTACCAAAGAAATGAAATAAGTACATGATACTGTACAATTCTGTTTAAACGAGTAACAACTTATCAATTCTTACCTTGACCCATTTAAACATCCAGGCTACAAAAAAGCTCCAATGTTTTGTGCAAATGTCAACTTGCACTTAAAGTTTTTTACTTAAAGTCAAATTTGAACTTAAAGTTTTTTGAATGCTAATAAGAGACTTCAACAACTTAAATAATAAAATTGTTATTGTTCAGAAAAGGTTGAGGACACATTTTTTTTCACTGTTTCATTTAACCAAAGTCAGTTTAGTGCTTTCAATTTTAACCTTCCATTATTACTTCAATTAAAATTAACGGAAAACTTAAAAGCAATGCATACAACTAATCTCAAAACGCCAGGAGAAAGTATATTTTACAACTACGCTATAAAACTCAGACTCAAGCTAAAATTATTTACAATGACTCTTTATAAAGTATAAACTTATTTAATTGAAGGTTATTAGGTGGGTAAACTTCACACATAAAGAGCATCAAAATAGCTCGAGTAAACAGCGGCGGTGTGTCTATATGACTTATGTCTTGATTTGACTTAATCAGTTTTGACGTAATTTAACTTAATTTACTTTAATATAATGGGCTTATTCTTTTCCTTGTAGTTTTAATTTATTTCTTTCTTTTTCTTCCCTCTTTCTTGGCCAGCAACGCGTCAGTGACGCCTTTGGTATTGCTGATGTCCATGGGCGATGATAGTCACTTACCATCAGGTCGATCATCAGCTTGTTTACCGGCTTGGTTTAGCTTCAACCCATTAATGGCCCACTACTGGGCACGGATCTCTCCTCGTGAGGAGGCTTAGAGTATACTCCACCACGCTGCTCCAATGCGGATTGGTGGAGGGGTTAGTGGCCAACCCAAGTGTCGGAAATTTTCATGCCGCCCGAGGGCCTCCGACATGGCTTAACGACTGTTATCTTACGATAACAACCGAGACCGACGGCTTTACGTGCCCTCCGAAGCACGGAAGCGCTCAAGAATTTTTTGCCACTAGCGGTCACCCATCCAACTACCAACTTCCGACTACCGATCGCTTAGAATCGACGCAAGCCGCCGGGCTATGATGTTTACCGGCTATTTCCATATAAAAAATAGTATTAATTATGATGAAATTTATAATTGTATTAATCGTGTGGTGTATAAATCGTGAATATATTAATATGGTATATGATGATTGATATGTATGATGATATTGATATAATAATATGTGAATATAATGTATTCTGACAATGAATTAAAATAAATAATAATAATATATGACAGAGCAATAGGGAAGTTTATGCGAGTGCCTTCAAGTTGGATCATCTGGCGCGCCTGCTATGTCGGTTCAGTATGGTTAATCACGTCACATTATTTTGAAATAAGATTAAGGCGGCTAGACAACTTCACTTTATCACCAGTGTCATTGTTGTCTGTTTTTACACCACTGTCTCTTGTTATATTCAGTAGGTACCTCAATTTAATTATCGTAAAATGCTGTTATTAGTCATTATGGTATGTTTCAGCGGTTTCGTCCATGTTATGCGTGGACTGCAAAATGTGATTATTATTAGTAGAATATTAACATCACCATCCATAATAATTGTTCCTCTGCTGGGATCGAGTCTCCATTCATAATTAATGTAAAGCTTATAGTGGCTACGCTGGTCTAATGTAGGTCAAATTATTCTTGGTCTAAATAATTATCGTTGTATTACGTCTTAATACAAAAAATTATTTATCCCTACATAACATGTACGCGATAAAATTTTACTAATTTAAAGAAATGCTCTTTCCCGTACGAAACATGAGGAACAAAAGATACTGAAGCCTAGTACGGGCCTTCATCGCTATTTCGCTGCTCGAAATCGCATCGACCGCTAATTAGCTGCGGGTTTTATTTCCTGGCCGCTGTTATCTAAGCCGTTGTAATCTGCCATTGCCTGTTATACCGGCTGGTTTCGATTTAGCGCTAAATACGCTGGAATTTATCCTGGTTTACAGTATGATTTTACTGTAATTCAGGATAAAGGCAATGAATTTTGTAACATTTCGGTTTGTAGATTAATTAGTGAGAGGTGTTTTAGCGAGCAAATTCAAGAGACAAGCTCTGGCATTAACAACACTTGAATTTTTGTAGTTGGAATGTTTCATTGTTCTAAGAACGCTAAGTCAATGAGTCTCCATGTCCATAATAAAATTGGGTGGGAATTGAGTGGGATTGGGATCAAAAAAAAACTTCTTTCATCAAAATAATACTTTATCAGTGAAACCTATATGACTAAAACAGTAGCAAAAAATAAACCGCGAAAGAAAATTGATAACTGACCATGACTAGAAGATACATCTCATCATCATGGCAATGTCTTTGTTCATCATTGTATTGTAATAAAACCAAAATTATTTCTAAAGTTACTGGAAACGGTCGTTGTTTGCGGCTAATTTACGCGACCGGGTCGAATTTGCATCCGCCACGGCAGCCACTAATTTGCCAGCCGGTTTTATTTTCCACCATTATCTGACCCCTGTCTACCGGCCACGCCTACTAGCTACCTACGATTTCACGTTTGAAATCAGCTTTAAAATTATTGCCTGGATACAAAAAGAGCTTATTTGCATGTGGAATAAATCGTAGCTCTGTTTTGTGTTTGGAGTTAACCTTTTGTACTTTCCTTGTGTAATAGAAGTGGTGTTGATTCTACAATTCTATATTCTTCTGTTGTTGAATAAATTGGTATTGTATATAGAAACGGTAGTACCTAAGTGTATTTTGTGTCAATCCTATGTGATAACTGGTTATTGTTTATAAAGGAACTTGAATGGTACTTGCAGTTTTTGCATAGCACCTAACCGCATACCCAGCAGTGAACCTCAGATGGAAGACAAGAATCAAGTGTTAATTAAATGCATGAATCTTAAATCGATAAGCTAATAAGACATCGTTAAAATAAATAGGAATAATAATGATAAATGAAGATATACAAAACCTTCTCCACTCTCATCTAATTCAAATCATCATTCATCAGATTTTTATTACAAATGTCTCTTTAGCACATTATCAGGAAGTCGGAGAGAAACATCATGAATCATCATCATGGAAACATTACTTCATACTTTTGACTTACATAAAATACTGAAAAAAATCTTGTGAATTCCTACTGTATAAATACTACGCAGTTAATCTTACAGCGCTGACGGACTCATTTCCTACGCCTATACCTTACCGGTCGGACTGCAACGTCAGCTAATATTTTTTCAGCTATTTTCATTACATTGAACTGTCAGAACAAACGGTTAGTTATTAAGTACAATTCTCAATTCTCGACACAATTTAGGAAGTAGGGAAGGAGATATCAGAGAAATCTGACTCTATGTTCCACGGCAATATGGGATAGGATAAAATAGAACTTATAATAACTTATATAACATACCTATATGTTGCCCGAAAAATACAATATTACGATATGATTTTTTCTTTCTTTCGTCTTCTCTCTTTCTTGGCCTTCAATGATGCTTTTGGTTTTTTTTTATTAAAAAAAATAAAAAAAATCCGTATAATTTAAAACCATACTTAAATTAAATTAACTCAAACCTACATATTTATTAATCCACGAATTCAACCACTCAATATAAATATTGGATTGTAGAGATGGATGGAACTGAATCGCAGTGGAGGTAACCGTGCGGTATTAACGCGCCGTTTCGTACATCCGAGTGCATTTGAGTGACTATGAAGGTAAATATCATCGATGAAACACTGAAATATATGACGTTATACGAGTGACCAGGCCTTGAAACTCTGATGACTGTATCAGCATTATTCTATGCTAGTAACCGCCCTCCCATTGCTATGGGGAACTTAATCGTATGTTTTATGGCAGCGAACTTAGACTGCTCAGACTACATTCAAATGAACTGCATATAGCTGACTGACACTTTTTTTAATTTTTAATACGAAAAAATTAAAAGTCATATGAAACGGCTAATATTGAGGTTGATATTTTATGACCATTATTTTTGTTCGGATAATCTTGAAATCTTTGAAAGGTTTATACGGCATTGAACTGAGCTTTTGATAAACATAATATATTTTTACATATTTTGTGAACCCATTGAAATAAAATAAAAGTTAATTGTACCTACTCTAAGCGGACAAAAAATCTGTGAAAACCGTATACAAATCGGTTTAGCCAGATTCTAAGAAAAACACATGAAAAGTTTAAAAATAGTTGTCATAGGATCTTCATGTTATGAATTAATCAGTCTTATAGATCAACTGGTCAGGCTGTTCAGAATTAAAAGTGTGGCATAGCGCGGGAGTTAGACGTCTGTCAACAATTTGGTTATACTGCTCGCTCTTATTTTTAACCGACTTCAAAAAAGGAGGAGGTTCTCAATTCGACTGTATTTTTTTTTTTTTTTTTTTTTTTTATGTTTGTTACCTCAGAACTTTGGACTGGGCGAACCGATTTTGATGATTCTTTTTGTAATCGAAAGCTGGTGGCTGTCATGTGGTCCCACATAAATTTTATTGTGATCTGACAATGGCATCCATGAGAAAATCACATAAGTCGTAAATTTGTGTTAAGATGTGCGCGACAAATTGACGAATAACTCAATATCACGCCAACTGATTTCGATGATTCTTTTTTTAATCGAAAGCAGGCGCTTGTCATGTGGTCTCACATAAATTTGAACGAGATCTGACAACTATGTAGTTTTTGAGACTTTGAAGTCGGTTATTTTTTGTTAGTAAAATTTAGATTATTTCATGGAAAGAGTAAGCGAGATAGTTAATGAAATATGGAGAATTGACCATAAGTTACGCGGAAATAGTGCGCAAGATTTTACTACGACACAGCCGGTCTAATAAAATACATAGAAGTCTTTGTCAATGTCAGGTGGAATTGCAGTCAAACATTCACTTGTAAAACAGCAGAATATGGAGATAAAAACATTTCTATGCCTTATACGTTTCTATAATTAAATTTTCAGACAAATCCATAACAAGCAACGCGATTATAAAGGCAGCGAAGAAACAGTCCATTATAACATTACATCAAATTATTTTTAGTCATCCATTTCTTTTGAAGTTCCTTTAATGCGAACGATTTCACGACGGCAAACTTTAGACGACTTTCTATAACCGTCTTCTGAAATAAAAAGGTAAATTTAAACCTGTCTGGATCTCTGAGAGGTTAAAGCTGTTTTCTGAACGTTAGCTGTTGGAGATAATTTACTTAAAAACTTGAAATCACTTAGAAAATTTATAAAATGAGTGATATAAATGTTGTTTCTAAATTATGTTATTTGTATTAGTGGTCTTTGCATAGAATTATTATGTTCTGATTATTACCTATAAACCTCTTTTTTATTATACCGCTTATTATAATATCAAACATTACGTTTTTATGTAATTAAAACTAGCTTTTGCCTGCAGCTTCGCCCGCGGTAGAGATCAATTTCTTACAAATCCTACTTGCAAATGAATTTTACTAACGCCATCTATTAACAACATCCGGAACTAAATATCTAGCAACTGACAAAATATCGATCTTCCTATGGAGATGTTTTACCGCGATAAAAAGTAGCCTACGTTACTCTCCACCCTCCTCACTATCTCCACACACAAAAACCATACCATATAACAGTTTCGTTGCGACGTGAAAGACGGACAAACAAACAAACACACTTTCACATTTATAATATTAGTAAGTAAGTAAGTATGGATGTAAGGAAAACATTAGATTAGACTCCTAAGTACCTACTTGATATAAAAAATAAAGTAAGTAAAATAAAAAATAGAACAATCTGGACACGGACCTAAAAAAAATACAGACATAATCTCAAGAACAAATTCAGTGAAGCACCCATCGGAATTCTACCTCTCTATTCGTACAAGTAAACACCCACACATTGACACAATCGGTGTCATTCCGGCGCCGGACCGCACTCGAGTCATACGGACAACGGGAGTTGATAAAGAATATTAAAAATGCCTTTGTGTGCTGTTAAAAGTTGCAAGAACAATAGTAGTTCAGTTAAAAAACATAAAGGGATCACCTTGCACAAGTAAGCTTGTCATTTAATCACTGATTTCTTTTATTTTTCCGTAAGTTATTAACAAAACAAACTAAAAAAATTTGTAACCACAAAATCAGCCAGTGTTGCCAACAATATTGCTTAAGCAAATACCCAGAATGTGTGGGAAAATTATAGTATGTATAATGCTCGAGTTTCTTACTTTAGTTTAAAAGTATATATTTTTGGGGTTTCGTACTAAATGACAAGGAACCCTTACCTATAAGTTTGCCATGTCTGTCCGTCTGTCCGCGGCATTGCTTACAAACAAACAATATTAGAAAGCTGAAATTTGGTACCGATCAATGTAAGTATGTATATTAATTACGTTAAGATAATGGTAGATTTGGATGGGTGACCGCTAGTGGCAAAAATTTCTTGAGCGTTTCCGTGCTTCGGAGGGCACGTAAAGCCGTCGGTCCCGGTTGTTATCATAAGATAACAGTCGTTAAGCCATGTCGGAGGCCCTCGGGCGGTTTGAAAACTTCCGACACTCGGGTTGGCCACTAACCCCTCCACCAATCCGCACTGGAGCAGCGTGGTGGAGTATGCTCTAGGCCTCCTCAAGAGGAGAGACCCGTGCCCAGTAGTGGGCCATTAATGGGTTGAAGCCGAATGGTAGAACAAAATTGGAGAAATTTTAGGTACCTCCCCTATAAGTGAAGTGGGTAAACCAGTGTATTTAATCTGTCGTCAATTAATAAAATTCATTAATCTTATCAAATATAATAATTTGCATTTATTGAATGTGGATTTGACTTTTCATCATATTTCCAAAATGGAAACTGTAAATAAAACACTGGAAAATAAACGTCAAGTTTACAAGAAGTTGACTCTTCATAAAGGATTTTAGCGTGCCAATTATAAAAATACTAGCTATTACCCGCGGCTTCGCCCGCGTATTCAAAAATAAGTAACAATGAGTTGTTTAACATACATGACACATTCATGGTGCAAGAATAAATAAGTAACAGTTCCAAAATTTAAAAGGTACTAAGAGGAACCAAAATATATCAATAAATTTATATCAATCCATAGATCCTTTACGAATTTATAGCAGAACCAACACATTGTTACTTATAATATGGAGTGATTCAAATACATAATGGATTTTCCCATTGGAATAAGATATTTTACCGCGGTAAAAAGTAGCCTATGTTACTCTCCAGCCTCATAACTACAATATCTCCCAAAATTCATACCATAATATCGCTCCGTTACGACGTAAAAGAGGGACAAACAAACAAACACACTTTCGCATTTATAATATTAGTATGGATATACTTATAAAATATCAGTTTGTAGCGCAGGTGTGTAAATAATTTTGAAATTTTCGGCTTTTCTTCTCCTCCATGACAAAGCACCTTTCCGAAAAGCTGGTAAATTAAAAAAATGACGTGCATAAGTGTATCAATCATACCTACATGAATAAATGATTTTGAATTTGAATTTGAAATCTGAAAATATTTACACAAAATGTTAGTCTATTTAACGCAGTATCATGAGAGTATGTTTGTATGTATGTTTATCTGCGGATTTTTCAGAAACTCCGATCAGATTGCTACAATTATTAAACTTACGCCCCAACTCAGAGTCACTAACGGTTACTTTAATCGCTCCTTACTAAAGAATCACCATACAAATTCTGTACTAAGGAGCCATTTAAGTAACCATTAGTGACTCGTCAGTTGGGGTGTTAGTGTATAACTAACGTATGTATGTATTAACTTACGCCACAACTCAGAATCACTAATGGTTACTTAAATCACTCCTTAGTACAGAATTTGTATGGTGATTCATTACTAAGGAGCGATTAAAGTAACCGTTAGTGACTCTCGAGTTGGGGTAGTATATGTAGAGCAAGTTTGTCAAAATCTGTTTTTTAATTTATTAGTTAGGTCTGAATTTATGCCACTGTCAAGTTCCATAACCATGAATTCAGACAGGAAAATAAATCTGTTCATCGCTACTATGAAAAAAATGCACACTTGTAATTTTTTTACAATAAAACAATTATAAAAACAGTTGAGAGCGTTTTATTTTCATTTTCATAAATACCAAGATACTTATATGTTTTTTATCAAAAGAGGCAACCTTGGTCTAATAGCTTTTACTTCAAGGTTACAATGCCGGGCGGAGCTGTGAAGTTAAAACAACCTTATTGTCCGTTTACCGTATTAATTTAATTAAAATTTAGTTATTTACTTAACTACTTAATACGTGTAAACCGAACATTACCGAATAAACTATTCAGTAAGTAATACATTTTGTGTTTGAATTTACTACTAGGTACATAAAGAAAAAATGGGGAAAATGTTCATATTGTGGTAACCCCAAAATTACGCACACGTAGTAAGCGGTCGGCCATTTCTATGCTTCACTCTCGGTTACACAAGGTTACGTCTGTATTTTTTTTAGGTCCGTGAATCTGGATTAATGACAGTCCCTTTCCAAATATTGCACAGTCTTGACTTTAAAGTTTGGCGTGTAAATTATTTAAGTAGAAGTATTATGAATTTATAATAAAATTATATCGAATAAAAATTGTTACTACCCTAAAATTTTGTGATTCGTATTCAGTGTATACAGAGCACTAACTTTTGCCTAATATTTGGCGTGATTGCAAGCGAACATCAAATGTTACACATAATATCTTAATAATATAGACTTTATTCTTTGCTAACGAAAGTTGTTTTTTGTCCACAGGATGTGCGTTCCTGACGTATTTCAATCCAGAAAGTGCATCGAGCGCACAAAATGCGCTTCACGAAAAACGGACGCTACCTGGGGTAAGTCAATCTTTTATTATAACGCCAAGACACTCTAGAGATAAAAAAACATAACTTATACATACATACACAAATCAACCAAAAATTATATACAAAGATGATGATTTATTTGTTTGTTTTTGAGTGAATCAGTTTAGATACCTACTGTTAATATTACTCGAAAGTAATAAATACTTATTATATAGGCCAATAGGCAAATAAATGTTCAGTCATTATTATTCAACGCGACAACGCTGTCTCATGTATGTAGTTTATAAGAGAAAAAGAGAGGTGTCGGTGGCCCTTTTTTAGCGTTTCGAAGTAAAATCGGAATCCTTATAGTTTCGTAACGTCTATCCGTCCGTCTGTCCGAAGAAAGCTGTAATTTGTCATGGATATACATATTTATTACAACCCCAGAATCATTGAATAAAATATTGAAAAACATTTTTTTTCAGGGTACCTCCCTACAGGTAACGTGAGGATGAATTTTTTATTCGTCCCGTAACCTATAGTGTGGGTATCGTTGAAAACGTCTTTCAAAAATAGTATGGGTTTTCTAAGACCATTTTTGGAATTAGGAGTTAATATTTTATTAATTGCGACATTTACACATACCTAAGTAAAAATTCTATCTTTAGTTCCTTAGTCCGATGAAACCGAAGCCAAACAAACTTACGTTTAAAAAAATTAATAACAACAAATGAGCCTAGCTGCATGAGATTGTAGACTGTAATAAATGCACACCACTTTATCGTAACTGATCCATTGCCGTAGATAAATCTGAAACATTTCCTCTCATAAATATTTCAGCCTATATTTTTCCGCTCAATTCGCCGTAGACTCAGGTGGACGTAATAGTCGGAATGTTTACTGGCTCCATCAATCATTTTCAACGTAATTCAATCGAACGAGTTCAATTATTTCGGCCGATTGTTAATAATCGGGTTGCGGAAGATAATTATCCGCTTCGAATACAAAGCAGAACATGTATTTAAATTTTTAGGGTATCATGACCAATGAGAAAGCGGAAAAATATATATTCAGCGTTTCGTTTTCTGTCCATCCGTGATTCAATAATGGTCCTTCTAAGTTGATTAGTCACAAGGAAAATAATTTATTGAGGTCGTCTAATAAAACCTTAAGGATTCAAAGCCGCGGACCAAAAGAAATTGTGCCTTACAAAATTTAATGCGGACGTAAAATTAACCACTACTCTTGTATTCTCTACAGAAAGCGAAGTAATTTTGTTTTGAGGGTATAAAACGATTTGTGCGTAATGACTGTATCATCATAAAGGCACCCGACCATTTTCAGTGTTCTGATGCTACTAGTAGGCTTGTAAATGGTAAGTTTTTAAACGTTTTTTTTATTGTTATTATAACAGTTAGCTTAATCAGCATTGCAATGTTTTGCAGTATTAAATTCTCTGTCAATTCTTTACCATGTCATCCTACGCATTCTTATAATATATCTTGTTGAGTAACTGACGACGTAGCAAAAGTGTACATTTTTATAATGATCTAATACCATTTTGGGACAAAGTACCTTTTGTACCTTTTGTCATAGAAGAGAGGAAATGGCGAAAGTCTGACAAGAACACAGAAACTATAAACAGGGACAATTGGAAATAAACAACCGATTCTGGTTAGTAATGCAAAATGTTTTTTTTTATGATTTTTAAAAATGCGTATTTATATTTCTTTTTAAATGATTTGATATTAATTGTTAATTAATACCATTATTACTATTGTTATTTATTCATAGGGTTCGCCTGGATAGCTACCACCCTTGAGCATAAGTCAGCCGCCTAACGACTCGTCGTGTTCCGGCTGGGGCTTGAGAGCCAGTTCTTTCTTTTCCTTCTCTTTTTCTTGGCCAGCAACGCTTTTGTGATGCCTTTGGAGTTGCTGATGTCCATGGGCGACGATAGCCATTTACCATCAGGTGGATCGTCAGCTTGTTTGCCGGCTATTTCCACAAAAAAATGCTAAAGAAATTGATATTACTCGTATTTATTCTGTGCTAAAGAGTTTGGTAAAGTCCAAAATGGTGGAAAAAAATTATTGATGCTCATAAAAAATCAATTTTTAATTAGAGCTTCATGACGCCAGCTTTGTCTGAAACAGAGATAGCAGTAGGCTCTGTATCATGCTTTTAGATTCTTTCTTCTCTTTTCTTTTTTGGCCGGCAACAACATTAGTGACGCTTGATTGATTTCCATGAGCGAACCACTTATCTTAAGGACGTCGATAGTACCTACCTATTAACACTTGTACGGGTACTACATGTTTTAATACAAAAAAATAATTGGTCTAGCTTAAATAATTGCTCTGTTCATCTATACGTCTGGGAAGTAATATGTATCAAATTCAATTTCGATGAAAGGCGACACGAGAATGCACACATCGACACTAGCTTAATACGAACACCTCACGGCGTGTGTGCCAACCTCATTATTTATGAAAGCCGTTATGGGCTCAAAATTTCTTACGGCTGAATTATTTAATCTGCTTTTCCATTAGGGTTTTGCGAAATGACACAATTTATATTCAGTGCGTAGGCTGGGAACTCACGAATATGACTTTATGGGAGGATTAGAAGAGATCAAAAATTAAAAAGTTGCCCTTTTTTGTATTGCGGCTACCGATGGATATTTTTTTTGCAAATAATGAAGTATTATTTTAATAAAATTTACAAAATGGCTCTTAAGTTGACTTTCATTTTAATTGACCGATCTGTAATAGGTACGCAATAGCCCAACTTCTATGTACTAAGATTTATGAGCTCATTATAATTATTTAGGATACCTATTACGTTTTTCAGTATATATGTAGAATACCAAAAAATATTTATTCGGTGAAAACTTTGCTTTAAAACTCATTTAGATATTCCAAAACAAACCAACCGAATGAACAATGTCAACTCGTAAAAAAATCACTTTAAATCCACACAGAATTCCATTTAAAAGATAATCCTTCACTTTCAGAGCTAGTCACCACTCAACGTTATAAATATTAAAAAATAGGCCCGGATCAGGTGCGGCTAATTTCGGGAGGTCGGGTCAGGCGTGCCGGAATTACCATACGTCAAAGTGGTTCTGGCTTGTATAAAATACGAGTGTCTCATTACGTGAGTTAGGACTACCTTGTTTAGGCACACTTTAAAATTCCGGGCATGAAGTTCAACTGGATTAGACCAACGTGACGGTTTCAGCTGGAAAATTCGATGCGTTTCGGAGAAAAGGTTTTAGTCGGAGATCTCTGAATATTTCTAAGGGTTCTAGAGCGAATCAGTGGATTCTGCTTCTGATAACTCTCTTGTATCGTACCAGTATATCGTATAGTAATACATGAGGTACAGTAAAATGGAATAAATAAAATGATATTTTGGTATTTTACAGTTACTTAATTTTTATTTTAAAAGACGCTCTTCAACCAATTACAAAAAATAACGTAAAAAGGTGTATAGGTAGATACCCATTAAATACTTAACAAAGCGGCGCCTGTAAATCATTGTGATAACATTTTTCGTCGACAATGCACGAGTGCACATGCACGGTTCCAGTTTCGTACGGCTCTAGATAGACAAGCGATAAGCCGGTCCGTTATCGTTGCTTTCCGGACTCCAGTAGCGTTTTAATGTGTTTTGGCCTAAACTTGTACGTGCTGATCCTATTTGTATTATGAGACAGGACTCGGTTATTTAGTAAAGGAAAGATTTTTTACGAAAATAATCATAGACTAATTACCGTAATATATAATTTTGATAGCCTCATAGCCCGGCGGCTTGTGTCGACCTTAAGCGATCGGTTAAGCAATGGCAGACGCCGTCTGTAACTACAGACGCGCCACCGTTCGCGTCCAATCCAACTGGATTGGTGACCGCTACTGGCAAATAATAGCCGTACTTCGGAGGGCACGTAAAGCCATCGGCCCTGGTCGTTATCCAGGCAGGGTCTTCAACTAGGCTACGATGTCCTCATCAAATCGATACAAATGTTATCGTAAATAGCATGGAAAAAAAACTATTCTGTTAAGTACTGTGGATCGCTGCTTCCGTTTTGGTCTTAGTATCAGAAACTGTTACTGACGTTCATGGGATACGATTACCTCCATCCGTCAGGTGGTTCGTCTTTTCGTTTATCAGCTATTAACATAAAACAAATCCCAAATATATAAGAAACATTTTTCTACCAAAATCACAAGTAACAAGTAAAAAGATTCCAGCATAAAAATGTAATTTAATAAGCGAAACAACTCGGTCGTAACAACAACCTTTGCTAAAGATAAAAAACGTTATTATAAGATAATTAAAAATGATTCAGCCAACGTAGCCGATATTTGCCGTACGGTAATGAGATGTTATGGCGAACGGGTCGTGTAAGCCGGCGGCGATTAAGTTGTAATGAACGGGCGGGTGTTGAAAATCGGGCGAGTAATGATTAGGAAATTGTTTGCTTAGGCTCTAATTTGTGGGTTGACTAATGAAACGCTAAATCCCATCGCGGGCGTGAATATTAGTGATTGTATCTCATTTTGAACATCGTTTTGAATTACGTTATTAAGGTTTTAATTATCATCAAATAATTTGAGGATATTTCTTTACTAATAAAGAAGTTTTGGTGCTATGTAAGAGTCACTTTAATTTTGACTTTGAATACTTTGTACTTTGAGTACTTTGATAAGGTCTTCTTCTATGGGTCTTAAGTAGACCAGATACTCGCTTTACGGTAGAAATTTTACCATTATAAGTGTCAAAGGGTTACTTCACATTAATATTTGTGTGTATATTATGCGTGTGTGTAAAATGCATGGCAATTATTATGTAATGTTTATTTTTCTTAATTTTTTGTGTTTCTAATGAAAATGAGATAAAAATATTCGCTGCCTGCACTCCTTCTGCATGTAAACTATTAATTGTGCCAAATTTCATACTCCTCCGTCTGGTTGTAAGTGAAATAATTATAATCAATATTTTTTTATTATTAAATACCTTGTTTACCGCCCACAAAATATTTCACGGTGTCGTGAGCTTAGAGTAAGCTTAAAAGGGTCTTAATGAAATCATAAATTTGCCGGTTCCACCAGTTATTTATCTCCTTTAGCAACTTTTGGGGGTGAAACCAAGTCAACCTCCCCTCGTGAGGCAAAGACGAAGCTATGGTGCCAGGTTCCTTCAGTTGGAGGTTATAGGGTTCCGTATAAAAAACTTTATATGTATACTAAAATTAGACCATGCTTCAAAGAGATGTCTAAAGATAAAACCTGTGACATTGGATGAAAATCTTAGACCAATCATAGACCTAACTGATGTTCACCTTAAGACTCATAGGCACTAGTAGTGTCAGTGTGTAACTTCGACCATTTTTTTTTCTTTCGAATGAATAGTTCCTGTTGGGCGTAGTGGCCTTTAGGCTTCACTTAGACGGGTACTTTCGATGTGGCGAATATATTCATCCAATGACATGTGATCCGTCGTTCAAACTGTGGCCTCCAAATGTAGCTATAGTTATTCAGCTAGTTAAATCCCGAAAGTGCTCGCATGATAGTAGGATAGTTGTGCCTACCTATTTCTTCCTTCAGATATCGACAAGGAAAATTGTTTATACGTTTTTAGGTCACAGTGTCACAGAGAATTTCGGTTGACAACACGTAGTTGTGTATTGATATTTACAATGACTATAGACAACAGTACTAATATACCATCAGGTGGCTCGTTCACTCTTTTGCCAATAAGTTAACATAAGTAAACTGTTGGCTGATATCTTAAAACTTTATATCGAAACTTGATTAAGATAGTAAATACTCAAAGATGATTATTGAATTTCATAAATAAGGTGTAAAAAGAGTTCTCCTTCAGGGCCGACGATGCATTGGCGATCGCTATGGTATAGCTCATGTTTATAAGACCGCTTACCATATGGTGGCCCGTCTGCTTTTTCGTCAGCCCCTTAGGCTATAAAAAAATCTCATGCTTCAATATAAAAACACTATTAAAAAATCTGATAACTTAGTGATTTTTATCAAATTCTCAATCTTGTTTTCAAAGGTGTGTGAAGATTGTCATTCTGCATTTGTTTAGCGTAGTTTAATACAAAATTCTGTTATCTATACACGCTCACATTATGAGAGAGCTTTCGAGCCCAGTGGAACGATTTTCTTCTGTGTCGTATTGCTCTTGTCAGAGCGGTCGTGGTCGTCACGTAGTATCATTACTGTGGGCAGATGTTAGCGCCTCACGAGCCATCGCCACTTGTCTTGGTTGGTAGTGAGTCTTGTACACTCATGTAAATGACCGCCAACTGCCAACTTAACCTGGTCAGTCCATCGGACAGGTGACCTTCCGCGAGGCCTGTAGAACAATTAAGGCTATAGTAATAATTTAAAACCTTACGCATTTCCGTGTTAGAGATATTCTTCTATTCTCTTCCACTCATTTCCGCACTTGAACATGTAAAGCACAAAATACCGAGTCTGTCACGCATGGTACATCTGTTATGATTTCTATATCCACAAACACGTACCGCTACTGGTGTCTGAGCAAATCCTCTAGAGATCACCCGGGAAAATATGCGCGGCGAATTTCCCTATGAAATATTACACCCAACCCCTCCCGTTAAGCCCAGGTTAGTGAGGGCGCCACGAGCTACCTATAAATTGGTTTGTTATTCTCACTCCACGGGACGCGGTGTTTTCAATGCCTTTCACAGCTCTGTTTGCTTTTGATTACATTTATCTGCGTTATACTGCGTTGAAATGGGACGGCCGCTCGCTCGACGATGGTTGGAACTTTTAGAGATTTTTTTGCTACCCGTATCAGCCGGTTTTAATTTGACGTGTGTTTTTCTACCGAAGAATTCGACTTTGTCTTTGTTGAGAGAATTTTCGTCTGAATGTTTATTTTTGTGCAATGGGAGGTTTGTATTGGATTGCTAGAAGGAGCGTTGTATTGTTTGAGATGTGTAGTATCTCTGTATTCCTTTTGTATTGGCTGTATAATGGCTTGATATATTTTAACATACCCGTTTGGTGTAAAGGTTATATCGGTCGTGCCAAGGGTCCTAGGTTCGTTGTCCAGCGAGGCGCAAATTTGCATGATGAGTTTGAATTTCTCTTTTTGGTCTGAGTGGATGTCTTGACATTGTGTGTTGGCCATGGCAACCAACAAGGAAATCTAGTGTTGGGAGTGTGTCATTGTACGTCATGTCAAATAATAAAAAAATGTGTTGTTTCGGGCATCAATCGCCTACGCGATTTTATATCAATTAGCTATGCCCAAGTTAGTAAATAAGTAGGTAAATAAAGCCATGAGCTATAATATAAATTATTAGATATAGAAAAATATGAAATACCTTGAAATAAAAATTTACTTACAAGTCATGAGTCAAGACATTACAATAAAGATAATAAAGTTTAAACTATAATTTACAACTTAAAACTACGGTTTTATATCAGGCAATAGAACTACAATGTTGTCAAATTCAGAACTATTTGAGTAGTTATCAAAATCTACGGTTACGTAAAATATTTCTTTTACAGCTGTTGTAAAAGTTGCTGCGTCATTTGGTGTAAAAATGGCAAAATAATCTTATCTTGAGAAAAATTGCTTGATTCAACAACGTGTAAAAGAAAAGAAATAAAATTATTATCTTTCTCTTTAGGATCAAATATTAGGGCGTTCTGATGAAGGCCTGGGCTCATTAAAGGCCGATAGTGCCGATAGTAATGACAATCAAATATTAATTAACTTAAAGCAACTAACATAAGGGAAGGGATAATTCCCATTAGGATGAATCATATTTTAAATCATGTTTTGATCCTAGTGGGTGATTTAAGATTTGTTTTTCATTAGCACAAAAAAATTTATGATCTTATTCAGACAGTCAAATAATATCTAAATGTAACAAAAACCATTAAAATGAATCTGTAATATAATGTAATATTAAATCACGATTTGGGTCAAATATTGTGAACATTTTATTCGCTACAATACGTTATACCGAATCGTCAATGACGCATATACTTGAGAATGTTGCAAGTTACGTTTAAACTGCCTTTTATATCCCAGTGGGAACACGCGCTCCATTGCACTATCCTCGAGTCTGAGCCACATACGCACAACCTGTTGCCTCGCACTTACTGGATAGCTTCCAGTACTTAAGTGAATTATCGTCAAAGAAACGTTGCAGTTAGCATTCACATTTTTCAATTCACTGCCCGTGCCAAATTTGTAGGCAATTTTGTATCATTTACAGCGGTTTTACAATGAAAAAGGACTAGTTACAATATGAAGTTTTTATTAAGTTTTAAGTTAAATTATTTTATGGACGGTTCCTAAACCTTATGTTGAACGATAATGATCTTCTTAGGGCTCCGTTGTGAAAACGTAAACATTAGTTTCGTCATGTCCGTTTGTCCGTGGTTTAGCTCAGAGAACGTGTAATAACACACAAAGTACAACATAATCTTATAAAATATGCAGGGACCTTCCGCATGCCAGTAAACATATTTCAATTCACGAATTCATTTGCAAAATGAAGCTTTAAAATCTTAATTTTGTCAGACTCAATTATCCTCCCGTTCCCCGCCTCCTACTATTTTTTTAGACATTAGTGAAACATTAGGAATTAGAATTTTAAGACATGTGAAACGTTAACGATCATAGTATGTTACATACAACGTTTTCAAAAGAAAAAATATTACTGCTTGGTGGATTTAATAAGTTAACAAGCATATTTTATTTAAACTTTTTATCTTGTTCTTTGTTTTTCATTTTCACCCTTGAACAAACAAAAAATTCTTAAAATTATATTTACTAACTCTTTCTTTACTAACTTTTACATTTCTTTATTTCTGGCTTTACACACACTTGTCCGCTTTAATGATTTTACGTTTAAAGTCGAATTTCGTACCACTGGGATATTCGTATGTATAACATGTTTAAACCTGTTGCTAACATGCTGGATATTTTCCAATGCTTAATACGTGAATTATCGGCCATAAACTATACCAGTTATCATTTACATCTTTCAATTCATGTACCGTGCCAAGTATGTAGGCAGTATCTGGTAACTTCCAGGCTGCAACTCCCAGAATATTTCGTTGCGTAATAGTTTGACTGTATTGTAAAAGTAGCTTATTTGGTAACTATTCCTATCTCTAAGAAAAAGAACAAATCTAAAATAGAACTGGATTTGTAATGCAAGTTTACCAGAGATTTATTTTATTTCGAAGAACTACTCGTCACATTAAATGGTTTATTTTCAAAGCATATGACTTTTAGCACGTCCATATTCAAAGTAGATATCTCTACTCTAGTTCTTGTCTGATAGATTTGTCACTTAGTCAGAAATTGCCGTTCAATATCACTTGCTTTGATAAATAAAAATAATATTTTTTGAACAATATTATCTTTTCGGGAGATTAAGATTCTTTGTGCATAATTCATTTTGAGCACGGTTTGCAATATTAAAACTAATTTTTCAACAAACCGCCGACGCGTTCGTTTGCTGGAATCAATTAAGGCAACTTTTACCAGCTTTTTAATGTTTTGTATTTTTAACTGTCAGCAGAATGAGGTCACGGTGACGGCAGCGATTTGCTATTTTATGGTTACAGCGAGGCATTAGTGCCCTGCTTCGGTCAACTGGCTTTACCTTATAATTTGTTGTGCTCGCAATGTATTAGCAATAAAGGTCTCTTACCAACTCGAGAAACTTTTTAAACTTAACTGGATTTTTAAATTATATTCTAAAGACACATCATAGGTGGTAGAATCTCTGTATGGGTCACCCAGAACGGTTAATAGGTGACTATTTCTGCCGTGATAATTATAAACAATCGTGTTCCGGTTAGAAGGAGGCGTTCTGTCCTCTGGGGTAGCAACCCATATGTGATCCACTTCGAGTGGGACAAATTATTCAAGTAGTAACTGGACGGTTGTATGTTCCACTGGGATGATTTGGGCGTTTATATTATGTTTGAGATTTTGTTTTATGAAACCACTTCTCTGTCTTCTCTTTCTTTTTACTCTTCCACAAGCATAGCTGCAGGAAACTAGTCAACTAATAACACTTTAAAATTAGAAAGATTGATTCACCACAGATTTATACAGGCACATAAGGAATACAGCCTGTTGTTTTGTAGTTCATATAAATAAGATAATAATAATTATAAATAAGAAGTACAAAACAACAGGTGGCCTTATCACTACGTAGCGTTTTCTCCCAGACAACCTAGCATATTCTTTGGATCCGCTGTAGCCCGTCTGCTACATATATTTTAAAGTGCCTAAATTCCTCTCGAAACGACGTCACTCGTTCGGAAACTAAATCTTATCCATTAGGATGTGTCAGTGCGCCCACAATTCAGATTTGTTCAATTTCCTTTTTCAATGGCGCACAGGTGACATTGGCTTTTATCCAGCTGATATTTTGGATTTAACTGTTATGTCGGCGCAGGCAAGCGTGTCCTGAATTAAAATATCTTTGTAGTTATCTGTGTACTATTTTGTATTAGCGCCCGCGGGTTTGCCTGCGTTTTCCGGTATATTTAATAACTTATTTCACATCGTGGTCCTGTGTGTTAAATTTTATGAATTTTATGCGTGAAAGAATAACAAATATTTATACATCGTCACAAAAGTGAGCTGTAAAGGCCAATGAGGCCAAAAGCACTACCATTCAATAAATAAATAAAAACCCGACTGCATAAAAATACATGATATATTTTTTTGAAATCCATATTATTATGATGAGCTCTTTAATTTAATACCTAAGGGTACTAAAACTCACAAACACTCCAGTACTCCAAACGTTCCAGTAAAGGGTACTCCAAACAATGGCAACTCACATCCATTATATTTGTTCTTTTCTAATTTAACTTATTTAAGAACACTGTTGGGGTGTCAAGACGCATCTAACGATATCTTAATCATTTAAATCAATCCAGCGGATTGAAATATATGAGAAAATAAAGAATATGGAAATAGGGTCAAGCATGCATTTTATGTGATTAGTTGACAAACGACTAACTTATGCTAAGTAGCCACCGCGCCGTTGCAAAAGGACATACAGCAACACTAAAGGTACCTACTACGCCTTCTCACCAGCTCACAGGGTTGACTGATATACCATACCATAAGGCATTAAGCAACAAGAGAGGCATTAAGTAATGAGAGAAAATGAGAGAAAACTATAAAGTATGCATAATTCTTAAAGTAGTAGTTATACGGTTAATAAACTCATGTCGATTTCTATACCTACAATGAATTAGTGATCAATGTACTTTAACATTGAATCCACGATATTACATGATAGTGTTTCATATATAACTACATAAATTGTACGTTAATTAAAACTTAAAATAAACGAATAACGTGTACCTTTCGTAAACTTTCCCGAAGACTTATCTGTACGCTTTCGAAATTTTATACGCAAAAGTTACCAAGAAATTATAAAACAAACTAACATTAGATGTTTCGAGAGCTTCGAGTAACTCATGCTCATGAGTCGAGCATACGTTGTACATCGCTTCCTCTTCTAACGTAAGAAATGTATCTTTATAGAGCTGTTGAAAATATGTATAATGACAATCAACTAAAACAATGGTTTTTTTAGTAATTCGGAATATCTGTTTTGTAAGACCATAGATAAAATGTTGCTTAGAAAGTATAAATTTAATAAACAAATATTAACTAATATTATAACAACTGCCGAAAGCTTGACTGACAGAGAATGCTTCCAGAATTAAGTTTGCATATTTGTATTACGGTCCAAAAAATCCGCATGTAATAATTTCTTATTGAGAACTAAAATAAAAAAAAATGCAGGAAGAAAATTAAAAATTTACTCGTTTTCTTATATTACAGAAATACATTTTATCCAAAATAAATCAAAATGCAAAATCAAAACGTAGCAAATCTTTCAAAACGTAAATTACGCGCACTAACGCACAAACGCTGTAAGAACATCTCTATATTAATCTCCGCATACAAGATTTGTGTTTAAAATTTGGTCTTATTTTAGCTTTACAGGCGGTAGTATACGTCAGACGTTACTCGGCCAATGCGTCTTAAATCGACGGCAAGGCGTACCGGGAAATTGTTAGTGACTTGAAAAAAATCTGTTTTACACCGTGTTTGAGTGTCGCTTGTGTGAAAGTGTGTGTGACAATGGATTACGACTCGCTCATCTACTCACACATCGCCAACTATTATGACGATCTGGTAAGCTGTCAACTTTAGATAGAGTGGGACACTTTTATTTCGTTTCATAAACATTTAAATTTATGAAAGTGGTAATGAAAACTAAGATGTGTTCAAATATTTACAAGACTTTAATACGATTTAATATGAATGATTGTCTAAATGGTACTTTCCTCACACATTTTTACATTACATCAAAATTGTATTTAAACTTGACAACTCATCCTCGAGATCGCAGTAGGTACCTACATCTTCGAGTTTTAACTTACATTGCAATATCCATCTAAGTGATTTGCTGTGTTACGGAAAAAGCCGAATATTTATTATTCCAGATATATTTTTATGTTTACGTTAAATCTCTCTCATATTCAGCCTTGATTAGAACATAAACCTCCCTATAGTAATACATAGTTGGAAATGTTTTTTATAGAAGTGATCGGTAGGTTAAGAGATTATTTTAAGCAGCGTGTTTCCATTTTATTTTTTTTACGATCTGTAATAATATCCAGAAATATCCGGAATGTGCGCTAGCAAATGATTCATAATCTCTTTGTTGGTGTAAGTCTTTATATATTTAAATAATTTTATGTTAAAATATCCCCTTTTTTTAAACGTGATTCAATTAAACAATAATAACGATGACTTATATAATTATGTAATTTATTTTCAACTGTATTACGTTTATTTGGAAAATAAAAAATAAATATAATACGTTTACAATGAATAAACTTATCACATTATATATATGCTTTTAAAATGCAAATTATTTTTCAAAAAAAAAGAAGTTAGAAGCCCATAGAAAACATTTACATTAAAAAAGCTAAATACCACATTTGACGTGACAACCACACAAAATCCGCACACCGCAAACAATTTCACGTAAATCCGAGTCCAAATAATATGTATGTTGAACAAAAAATCGTAAACATTTGCTTGCCGACTGTACTTACCTGTTAATTAGCAGTGTTTACACAAAACGTTTGTGCGGTACAAAACGAACATCAGCTGTGCGTGATGGCTTTTTTTTTAATTTTTTCAAGTGAATGTAAACTTACAGCGAATATACAATTATGGATAGCCTTAGGGATCTCAGATTATTTACAATAAAATACAATTATATTCCTTCTCATTGCAAGTTTATATTTTCGACTAGCAGTTGCCCTCGCTTCGCTTCGGAAGAAATAGTAGGTACTTTAGTTAATTTACAGAACATACTCTTAAAGCAACATGATTGATCATTAGAACCGCATTACAATGAAAGGTCAATACACCACATAACGTTTCGATATTTTTAGGGTTCCTTACCTCCCTTCGTTGTCAACATCCCCCGGTACGGACTTCGTGCTTTTCTTCGTCTTTTATTATGCGTACCGCAAAGGTCTGGCATAAATTGCCCGCGTGGGTGTTCCCGTCTGATTATAATGTGGGTGTCTTCAAGTCAAGAGTGAATAGGCTTTATCATACACGACTTCATTTCCGCTTACCATCAGGTGGTTTTGTGGTCAAGCACTAACTTATTCTGCATAAAAAACATGGTCCCTATCATTCACTCCACTGCCCGTCTGTATGTCTGTCTTTCAAGACCTTTTTTCTCAGGAACGCGTGAAGATAACAAATTAAAATTAATATTCAACACTCAGGTCTGCAATCCCTAGGAGCTGTGCAAAGATCAATATTCTGTGTTGTCAACGCAATCAAAAGACACTCGGCTAGAAGAAACTTTTTAGGTATAACATAGGTTAAAGAAAAAAATCTGAAAACTGTGAATTTGTAAGTAGGTATCACAAAGAAAATGATTTAACACCTATTTGCAGAACTTGGTAATTTGATCGGGATTATATGGGGATGATAGTTTTTGAACGGCAAAGTTAAGTCTGTTTCTCAATTCCGTACCATTTCGTTACACAGCTATGTTAGGTTCCACTAAATAGTTAGGTTCAAAAACCCTAGCTCGCAATTAGCCGGTTGCTTTTACGTATTTATTATTATTTCATCATATTATTTTCTAAATTTTGTGCGTTCTAAGTTTTCCTAAGTTTTGTGCCGTTTGG
Organism: Thymelicus sylvestris; assembly: GCA_911387775.1. Classification (NCBI taxonomy): domain Eukaryota; kingdom Metazoa; phylum Arthropoda; class Insecta; order Lepidoptera; family Hesperiidae; genus Thymelicus; species Thymelicus sylvestris. Next base: position 1,492,720 of record OU426893.1, read on the forward strand.
CTAATCCATAAGTATTTCACATTATATAGGTAACCCAGACTTTAAAAAAGAAGTAGTCTTATATCCTTCTCCAAGGTACAATCTATGCCTATACCCAAACACATCAAGATTGGTTCAGCGGTGCGAGAGAGTTCAGGTTAATTTGATGAGTTATGTGAGAATGGTAATAAAGGAGCAACACATTTTCGCATTTACTACATTGTACTTTTGGCAAATCAATAATTCGGCAAAGGGAAGATATTGCTTCACAGAAAATGAGAAAATTCAGCACTCGGCACTCTGAACACGATGTTCCTGAGGATATTATGCATTATAACAGAACTAAACATCACCACTATAGACCTGTAAAAATCGTTGTATTATTTACTTTTCGCCTGGATTATTTACTTTTCGCCACCCTTGAGCATAAGTCAGCCGCACTCGTCGTGTTCCGGCTGGGAGCTTGAGAGCCAGTTCTTTCTTCCTTTTTCTTCCCTTTTTGTTGGCCGGCAACGCACCAGTGATGCCTTTGGTGTTGCTGATGTCCATGGGCGACGATAGCCACTTACCATTAGGTGGATCGTCGGCTCGTTTGCCAGCTATTTCCGTAAAAAAAATCACGAAACACTTAGTAATTTCAAAGAACAATCCTAAGCTTGATTTAACACGTCAAAATACGCTTTTTATGTGGAGTTATGTATTTTATTATCAATTGTTCAATTTGTTATTATTATAAAAAATTGCAAAATTTTTGTTGGAGGCCATAAATAGGCAATTCATGGTTTAAAAAAAACTGAAGATAAAAATAGATATTTTAGTCAGTTTTGGTATTTGAATTATTGTTAAAAAAATACTTCAGTGCCACATTCTGTCTCCGTCTTGCAAATTATAAAAAAAAAACTGAATAGATGACTGATTAAGATGCATACCTATATACCTTGTTTTGTGTGAATAGATGTATAGATTAGTCAGATAAAGGTACGTATGTATTTGAATTACTGTAAAATTGTAAAAAAATAGGTACTTCAGTGCCACGCTTTGGCTCCACCTTGCAAAATATAAAAAAAAAACTAAGAAATGTCCCTATGCCTTAATTTGGATGAAGAAAAGGTTTTTGTAAGTTTAAATCAAATTGACTCATATTTTATTTTCTCGCTTTGTTATGGAACCCAAAAAAATATCCTACAATTTAAGTTGAAGACTCGATATCGTAGTAGAGTCCTGTTGAAATCCTTTCAGTGGTTTCAGAGATAAGTAGCAACAAAGAAACAGAGAAACAAACATTATCAAGAACTCATTTTTCAGTTTTGATATCGTGCAAGTACTATTTACAACATGAAAAATGCAGTTATTTCGGAATCACAGACGGACCCTTCAATTTTATTTATTTATGGGTAAAAAAGTGGTTTCTATACAGCGCCATCTAGTGGCCAAGATAGTAATCGTTCGGTTACTCATACATAATTAATTTGCGTTTTTCCACCACTTCCAAGGTGAAATTAATAAAATGCTGAAATTATATTGGAGCACATAGATACGCAAAACACATGCACTTAAAAACAAAATAAGAAAACAGATATCCACTCAGTAATAGGGATTTGAATTATTGAAAAAAATAACCTTTAAAGGCATTTTATGGTCTTTCCATGTCATATAAGTAAAAACTAAGACATGCATGTATTACTCTTTTTGTACGGAAAAAACGTTTTTTATTATTTAAAACAAATCAGCTGACATTTTTTTTATTTTGCCATACAAAATATCCCTAAGGAACCCTTTGGTGTGGAACCATAAAAAATAGCTTAAATTCTAAGTTGAAGTATTTTCAATATATTAGTGAAAGTTGTGTTAAAATTCGTTCAGCAGTTTCAGAGATTTGCGAAGCCAAACAAACAGACAGACAGACAAAAATTTTAAAAAATCATTTTTCGGTGTTGGTATCATGCAAGTAACGATTTGCAACTTGAAAAAATCATTTTCAAAATCACAGTTTAACCCTTCAATTTTATTATTAGTATAGATATTTACATTAATACAATATTTTGCTATTCTTTCTAGCTTGACAATGAATGACAATGGTGTTATTCTCAAATACTACATATGGTAACAAATATAGAGTTGCTCATCTACAATGTACAAATGTAGGGTCGCTACACATTCATTTATAAAAATAGGCTTACACAATGTTCTGCTAAATGTAACTAAAGTGATTATCTATACTAATATTATAAAGAGGAAAACTTTGTATTTTTGTATTTTTGTATGTTTGCAACGAATAAACTCAAAAACTACTGAACCGATTTTCAAAATTCTTTCACCATTAGAATGCTACATCATTCATGAGTAACATAAGCTATATTTATTACTAAAAAAATTTGGGATCCTTGCTAAAACAGCAGTAACGTGAACCAAGGTGTGAAAAAATTTGCTTAAAAATTTCTTTCATCGCATACGCTGCGGAAACTATTGATGATAGAACAAACAAATGTTCTACAATATTATAGAACATATCAATATCTACAAAAAACCTCGCGATACTATATGTCCGACTATTGTCGTTATGTCACTATAACCACTTTTTACATTTTAAAAGTTAATAAAAAAGATGACCTAAATCAGATCATGAAAACCATACCTTCGTATTAATCCTTATCCAAATAAATCATTTCATATTCAAAACTGTTTCAATACCTATAGATAACTTTTTGAATTACTCAAATCGGACATTCCATTCAGAAGATATTACGTAGTAAAGGAACTAAGTGACAACGAGATTGTAGCAACAATCATCACCGGCCCCGCATGTTCCGCGAATCCCGATGATACCGACGGATTTGCCTATATTATGTAACACGGGGAGGGGAGGGGAGTGCCAGCGGGAGTGGGAGCGGGAGTGGGAGCGGGAGCGGGAGCGGGAGCGGGAGCGGGAGCGGGAGCGGGAGAGGAAGCGGGAGAGGGGGAGGGAGGGGGAGGAGGAGGGGAGAGGAGAGGGAGAGGGAGCGGGAGCGGGAGAGGGAGCGGGAGAGGGAGAGGGAGAGGGAGAGGGAGCGGGAGAGGGAGGAGCACACAGATACTGTAACGGCTAAGAACGGCTGTACCGATTTTAATGATCTCTGATTTGTCACATTCTTCAGGCGGTACGAAGTTCACCGGGTCAGCTAGTTATTAATAATTATGTAAGTTGAAAACGTTGGATACGTTAAATAATTAGGAGAAGATTTTTTATTTCAACGTCAATTTTATAATTGCAGTATTTTTTGCAAAACGCAATTTAAATTGTTTTGCAAATGGTTTTTTATAGTTAATTGGATTTTAACTAATTGAGGCATACTACCTTTACATCACAAACCATGTTGAGAAAGGGTTTCATAAGGAGCGTTTTGCCAAAAACCAACGAAAGCCGTTAGAATTGTCTTAAGACACTTCGAACAAATGATTAGCTAAATAATAAAACGATTGAGTTAAAAAATAATTCATCATCGAGGGAGAATTCAAAAAGAATTTAAACACTAAAATACCACATACATCCATTCAACAGCCTTTACAAGCCCACTGCTGGACATAGGCCACTACTATCAGCATCAGTGCATCAAATCAATCTGACCGGCTCTGATCCTTGGTGATCTCCATTCGAGGACCTTCCCCAGCGGTTATATTGGTCCTTCGCACTATGTAGCCTTTGCCATTGCCACTAAAGTAGGCTAATTAAATGGTTGTAACGTCTCCGTTTTTACTAAGCTGTCGGCTCTATATTTTTTTAGCAACGCTTTACCTACAATTTTAAATTTTGCGTAATTTTTTGATCAAATCAAATCAAATCAAATTTTTTTATTCAAAATTGGTTTGGATTACAAACACTTTTTGAAAGTCATGCAAGTTACGCCAATGCCCTACTGTGAGAGGGTCCGGGAGAAGAAGCAACAAGAAACAAGATCGCCCTATACTACCAAAAATTTATATAATTTTATTATTTGCATGTCCATTAGATCAAGTTTACACACTAATACTAATAAATTGAACATTGCTGAAGGTATTGTCATTTTAGTGAATTTACTAGTTGGCTAACAATTGACCGCGACTGTACTCGCCTATTAATTGGGTTTGTTTACATAGAACGTTTGTACTGCTCTAGAAGCGAGCAAGTTTGGCGCAGTTCTGACGTTGCTTCCAAATTATGTAAATTGTAAACGTATTTCAGCTCTAAAATTATACAAACAGCTAAGCATACATTATTTCTCCAAGCCGAGAAACTTTGATTCACTTCTGTCTTTCTGTCATCTCGTTTCTTTGAAGAATCAAGCCATGCTTTAAGCAGCCATTGTGTATTATCAAAAATGTGAAACTAATTTTCCGATTCTTCTCTTTTTCTTTTCTTGTTCCATCAATTATAATTTTGATTCTGATTTTACGGATTATGGTTACCTTTAGGAGACTCATCTGCTCATTTGCTAGTTATTAAAAAACATTCTAGTAAGAGAGTAGAAGTTTGCCAATCTTAAATAACTGAAAGCTGTGAAAATTGCTATCAGATTGAGCAGAGTTCATCGACCTTCACTTCGTGCATCTTGCTTATCAGGGTGAGCTGCTAAGAGAAGAAGTTGACCAAAGTAGAAATTGCTAACCAAGAAAGACTACCAGTTTGTTAAAACAAATCTAGGGAATTAAATAAGCACATCAAAAAATCAAGTTAGCTCTATTTAATTTGCAGAGGCGTGCATGAGTTCTAAAATCCAATTATACTGTATATTCAAACCTAATAAATCAGTAATATTCAAACCTTTTTTCAAAAAATATGAAAATTGAACTCTCGCGGACTATTCGCATCGGTTCCATCCATCCATCCATCAGCCCTTGGAGGTCCACTACTGGATATAGGTTACATCGATTACAGGCAAAGAACTGGCAGTTTAATATTTATTCAAATAACATACACCAGTATCGTTGTGTCATAAAAAGGGTGTTTTCTCAAAGCAGAATGACTAGAATTACTTCGAAATGCTGAGTGGTACGAATAAACTTGAATTCGACTATAAATAGCAATTCAAATATAGTACCTATAATGTGCTGTGGTTTTTAAATAACAATTAGTTTATTTACATAGTTGCATTTAGGTACTTATTTTATTCAGCTATACAATTAAGTTCATTCTGTTTCTTCTCTCTCTGGGCTGGCAATGAATCAGTGATGCTTTTGGTATTGATGATGTCCATGGGCAACGATACCCACTTACCATCAGGTCAACCGCCAGACCGTTTCCTGGCTATTTCCATAAAAAAAACAATTAAATAGATTTTTTATTTTACAAATAATAACCCCGTGACTTTGATCTGTATGCAGATTTAATGCTGAGTTAATTTTTAGAAGATTCCAATCATCCAAATGACCGTCTAATGTCTATCATAGCTGATCTCTCGCATCTATATGAATAGAATTAAGTCAAGGTACAAAATATCGATTTACTAATAGGGCTATAAGAAGACCTATGTACGCATGCAACTCCGAGTTGCAATTGGTCGATCTTTTAATACGACTCCATACTAGTTAAAATAAGTTTGCAGTTGAGAATGAAGTTTCAGGTTCAGGTTTCAGGGACACGTAGCTCAACAATAGTTTTGTCTAGTCTAGCAGTTTTCGATTTTCATTTAAGACCACATATTTTCCTCACGTAGTCCCTAATCAACTTGTTCCATACAAAATTCAGGCATTACTTATTCAAGCATCCAATTTACACCGCTAAGAACCACAGGGTTGTTTCGACCACCTTGCTAAGTGGTCATTTAATACTCGTTAGTTGGTCGCGTGCAGCTAACCCCGAATTTGAGATCTGGGGCAATTTCATCAGGCATTCGAAGGCTCTTGTAATTATCGCGCTGTTAGCTACTGAGTAGACTCAATAACAATTAGTACTTATAACAATGACTCACAGATACCTTCACAATAGACGCGATACAATGGCGTTGCTTGGTGAACTGTGAGTTCTGATAATGGACTGAGTCAATAGAACGTTCATAGGTCGATGGTCCCGACTCGACACACATAATTATAAACTAAACGCGCTGGTGTAAACAGGTTCAACTAATCACCGATCTTGATTGCAGGGAAATCGAAAGAACAATAAATTTTATATTCAAAATTCATATTATCAACTTCAAAGTTAGAAGAGCAATTATATGCACGATATACTATTTATATTTATGATTTATAATTTGTAACGTTGTGGTTATATTATAAACCTCTTAACTATAATAATAATGCTTAATCAACTTTTTAATAATTCCATAAGAAATAATTGTGAATAAATCTTGGATGAAGGAAAAAAAATTAACTAGCCGGCGAACGAGGAGCTGATCTCCCTGATGGTTAAAGATCACGGTCACCAATAGACATCATTTAAACGATGCATTGCCGGCAATAAAATAAGCGAAAAATTCTTAATATGTCGACTTTCCGACACTGAAACAAAAAACATTTCAAGATCGTACAAATTCAAATCACAAACAAATAGAAATGCTCAGAAATGTAGTTCGAAAATCTTTAATATCTTATTAAATAATCATTTCCATTTTTAAATCCCGTGAAGTTTTTATAACAAAATCTCAGCGTATTTAGTGTATTTGCTATGTAAAAGTTTTGAGCAACTCGAGAGACTTTTAATTCGCGCCCCTCCGCTCTTCAAAGTAATTCCCGGCACTCGACTTTGAATCACAACAATTGTTAAGCAAAAACTATTTCACGGCTCTCTCAATAGCTTTAATCAGCTTCTGCTTGGAGCAAGGTAATATTGTAATTGAAAGGCTATATAAAAATATCTAGACTTTGATACAGGTTTGTATTAACTTCTACAACTAGAAATTCTGCTGTGAAGTTTGCTATTTCAAGGGTAAGAACTTTTGGTACTCTTAAAATAATTCCACGTGAATCCCCAACACTAACCGAATACATTTTCGAATCTGGTGTTACTATATCGTTAAAAGTTTTGTAATGAGTTATACAATGATAGGTAACTGTAATAAGCATCCCAATTGACTTATCATCATCATCAATCTCTGCCAATACTAGGTTTGGGTTTTACTTTATCATATTTGATGACGTATATCACTATTTTAGCTAACTACGGCACGGTTCCCTGATAGACCAACTATGTCGGTTTGGCTTTCTTAACAGGCATGTTAGTTCTCTTTTTTTTTTACTTACGATAAGTTAATGCTTGACCACAATCCCACCTGATGGTAAGTGGAGATGTGGTCTAGGATGTTGAGCGCACTAACTTAATAAAAGCCTATTCACTCTTTTCTTAAAGACATCCACGTCATAGGTGGGCGGGAACGCAGACGCAGGCAAGCTGTTCCATTCCTTCGCGGTGCGCACTTCTTCTCAGTGATTATGTTTTACAACTCTTGTGATTATTTCTTCTTCTATTATGGAAATTAATTTTTGAAACGAAGTTCCCTGCTTGAGGAGGAAACAGGAGTGAAATAGGCGAAATCGTTTACAGTCTATTGCTGAACTATGAAATAACAGAATCTAAGGATTTACTTTTAAAAAACATAAAAAGTGCAAATCTTTATTGCCAATTTTTTACTGAGACTGGTTAACAGAAAATCATAAGCACTAAAAATATTTGTGTAAATTACGGAAATCATTAGGAAGAATAATCATTTTTTTTATATTATTATAAGTTAGTTCTTAACAACAGTTACAAATTATGTTAAGTGATGATGAAGGCTAAGGTCATAAAGTCCGAAAAGTTACTGTCTTTAAGATTGAAAGAATTATTTGTTTTGTACTGTACCGTATATCAAACTACACGTCGTTGTTATTCTTTCAACACGAATACATCAGTGTGAAATGTTTTCACTCTGGATAAATTTAGTGTCATTCGTGTTTAATCAAGAGAATGCTTTCACAGTCATCCATTTCAGTAGAGATAACTGTCAATGGTTGATTTAAGCTGGATAAGTTATATTTAAGCTTTGATAACTGTGATTTTTGGTTTGGTGACGACTCGTGTAATTATTTTGTGATTAATGCTATCTTGCTTTGAAAACCTCCAAACTTTTTACTCATTGTGAGATAGTAGTAATGAACGTTATCAAATACTAAGTTCAAAGTTTAGAAGAAGTATTGTATTTTATATTTCATTATAATTAAGTCCTAGGATCTACAGTCTGCTAGGCTGCAAAAAATGTAATGAAACTTCTGCTATAAATCACATAACGTAATAAGGTACTGTAAACGTAAATTAATCGTTTCTGAACCTATAAAATGATCATTTATTATAATAATCAAATTACCGCGCTAATATTTTCTTGTTAACGATTACCTAATTTCCTATGGCTAGCACAATCAGATCAAATTTTTTTAAGTAATGCATAAAATTAAAAATAGCAGATAAGATAAAAAAATGAAACCATCTTATTTCAAACTGATATTGTAAACAAAATGTGAATGTCTACTCTGAGTTTAAAATGATCAAATATGGTTTTGATCGATTATGATGTTGCGGTGCATAAAGGAAGACATGAATTGATAATGAAGTTGTCAGTCATATTTTTATAGTTTGTTGAATAAATATGAATACATGTCAATTTTTTATAAATTTTATGAAATTGGATACTGCAACAACTTTATTTGAAGTAGCTATTTTACTGATACAACATCCTACGACTGCTTTATCGTCGGCCACAGTGATGTCTTTCCTTTGCTTACACATTTTCGTAACGCTTTGAAATTTGAGTATTTCATTTCTCTTCACCATCACTAAAAATATAACATGCTCTGTGTTATTACTATATCTATGTAAGTCTCATTTATTTTTTTAACATCACTGTACGTTTCAAAACGTAGACGTTTTTTTCTACACATGCCAAATACGCGTTAGCAGAACTCTGAAACCATTATAGTGGATTGAGGTATGCAGGTCACGACGTTTTCTTTGTCAAAACAATCACTGCTCGTAAACACACAAATACCAAACACATTTCGAATACGCATAATGTTGAATAATTTTCCCAGGTACAGAAATTTTAAAAGGTCGATAATTACAATTAATAATTTAAAAAACCCACCTGCTGGCAAAAATGCTATCATGATGTACCTTTTTGAAATCCTTACGATGAGTTCTTTAATTTGATACTCATATTGCATTATTCGATTTATTTTTATTTTTTGAAACTTCAAAAAATGACATCTCATAGCCACCATATTTGTTTCTTTTTTTCATTTCACTTATCTTAGAACACTTCGGTTATCAAGACGAATCTAACGATATCTTGATTACATATATTATAAATTGGTTAGGTAAGTTAGGGGGGTAGAGTATAGGTTTTATCCGTAATGTATGTTCCTCTGGGACTATTTAGGCGTTTATATGTTTTTGATTTTGTTTTATCCGCGGGCGAAGCCGCGGGCGGAAACTTGTTTATTATAATAACCTAATGATAATGTTTAAAATAATATGTCGACCATGTGATTTTCGGAAATGCAATTAAGTGTTAAAATTACAATAACAAGACTCCTATAAAATTACAATAACTAAGTACCTAGTTATACTGTTTTTATCCATTTGTAATTTATGAATACGATTTTTCTTACCACATAATATAATTTTTTGACTTCACACCTTCAACCTGCATCGTCAATGGGAAAGCATATTTTACCGTGGATGAGAATTAATTTCTTGGGCAACGACTAACCGACGAAACCTCTGATTTGTTTAAAAACAATATTGTCTATATTATGAAAAGTGATCGAACACCACAATTTTCTCCCACTCTCTACATTCTGTCGTATTTCATTTAAATTGGTGTTTGCATGTTAAAAAAAGCATTGCTAATTTCCGCTGAAGCTCGTATCGGGTTTTTGTTCCTCGTATCAATTTGGAGTTGAGAATACTGTTTTTACATCTTCATGTTGTTATTCTGGTCTTCATTGTGACTACATTTTGAAATCTTGACTCTATTTTGGAATTGGTTCAGTTCTAGATTGACCACTATTATTTATTTATTTATTTATAGCCTTTAGTGGCCATGATAAAAAAACATCACGGTATGGCGAGCTTAATGTTTTTTATAGTCGCAGGTAACACGGTAAGTTGAAACTTCCTTATACGAGTAGAACATTGATGAAGCTAATAGAAGTAAGCAAAAAATACTTATGTTAATTAGTTCTTCAGTATTGAACTACACAAGTTTAGCATCGACTACTGGTAAAAGTGATCACAGCCTGAGGCACTGCAGAAGTCAATGTTTTCAAAAGTAGTAACAACCCTATGCTTGGTTTTTAGTGTAGATACCTTATTTTTTATAAACAAAATATAGTCAATGTTATTCAGAACAAAAGAGAATTGTATTGGTGAAGATTTTTGAAATTCTTCCACTAGTTTTTGAGTTTACAAAGCAACCAACAAACAAAAATAACACTTTCGTCTTTATAATATTAGTTTAGATTAGTTTTTATCACGTAGCACTAAAATTTACAGAAATCTTCAACCAAAGAATGATTTAACCGAAGCGGCACGTGGTCGCAGTATTATAACGAGTACAATCTTTTTATAGATTTATTGGTCTGTCCGTTCAGGAACCAGGGGGCTTACCATGAACTCTTAAAACAGGTCAATATAAGCCGATAATTGGCCTGTCCTGCTATATCCTACCATGATCTGGCTAAAACACAGGGCAGCCAGCGACCACGTCACCGTAACAGGACAGCGGTCACGTGACTTCAAAAATGATCTTCTGCCCTGCAATTCGTGTACCATGACGCGATTGTTGACGTATTGACATCAGAAAGTGGCATATGTTAACGTCAAAATATTACAGGTCACCGAAAGTAACATTTATTGTCCTGTTTCGGCTATTTCGTTGATGATGATGAAACACGACGGGATGCAGCCATGGCGAATTTCAAATACACCATCATCACAAAATAAATACATTTAATTTGTTTGGAAAATTTTAAAAACATTCATTGTACTTATGCTTTTTAAATTATCGCTCCTAACCCCGGTCACTCACATGCGCGCAAATGTTTGACATTTTTACGAATCTTTGCACATAATATGTGAAGAGTGGTCAAGCAAATGGGTTCGCTTAAGAGTATACAATACAAGCCCATTTCAGCTTCCTCCTACACTTTGTTCACGAATCTTCAATCTTGCTGTTGTTATTATGTTGTTGTCATTAAAATCCATTTTCAATACAGAAAATAAATGGTAGTACGATTAGACGCCACGAACCACGAAAAATTAAGAGATACATCACCTTTTTAGTCGTGTGCGCAACTGGTCGCACGAATGTGTGGGAGACTACACGAAGGTTCGAGGTTCGCGCGTTTTGATGTGCGACAAAAAACCGACAGAGCTTGGAAAACCCCGAATGCCTCGAAAACTTCGCATCCTAATCATTCGCGAATGTCGTCCCACACTTGTGGGTTCGCGTATTCGCGCGAATGTGAGTGACCGGCATTATAAATCACACATTTTAATAGACATTTAGACATGTCACTGTGTCAAGTGTCAAGTGGTGTAAGATTACGTTCAAAAATGTAAGCATCATTTAGCGATAATTTTTTTGGTAATTTTAGAGAACGAAAGGTTAATAAATCACAACACTTAAGTATTTATAACAAATCTCAAAATCTTCAATTGAGATTGTTATTTTAAACTTTTAAAAACATCAATATTGCGCATTCATTTGAAAACCGGTAAACCGATAAAACGCTCTATTTCAGAACATAATTAGTACAAATCAAGTACCTTGCATGTCATAGACTAAAGATGCAGGACAGAAGTAGAGGCATTGCAGGTCATCGGTAAACGTTCATGGTACAAAATACACTCCTGTCAGGTTTTAGCTACAAGCTGACCTGTCCTGAACATGACACATTTTAATAGAGTTCATGGTAAGGCACCAGGATTGAAGTTTGAACTGCTCTGATTTATTAGCACATGTTACTCGTACAAGTTGAAACAATTTACGTAAAACATGATTTTATGAAACGGTATGTAAAATATCGGGAAAAATATTTTTAAGGGTGTTTAAAAATAGGTTTCTGGGAAATGTTTATTCATTGCCAGCCTAATCTTCAAAAAGTTTGTTTTCGATAAAAGTAACGTCAGTAATTCCTTTAAAGGTTCAATTTATCTACTCTTCGATTTTGAATAGGTACGACTATACCAATATTATATCTGTCTTCTGGGTAGGTACTAACCGCATATTAGATTTGTTCTTTCGGCTGTGATTCGTTTTAATTTCTTAGCTTTAAAAATGGAAAGTTTGCCGCCAACAATAAAATTTATGGCTCAGTTTCATATTTATTTTAACTCCCCGGGAGTTTTAACTTTCCGAAGTTCAGTTATCTTTCAATTGTTGCTGGTTTATAAACCTTATTCTTAGAGAGTTATGGTAGAATTTAAATTTTTATTTTGCTTTAGTATCTGATTGTGGAAAAATATTTTAATGTCTATTCAAGCATTTGCATATAAACTAAAGTATATTTTATTGCGGCGAAGAATTTAATCTGGAATTGAGGTTTAAGAATGGTTTATTACAAAAGCTAAATTTAATGCTAGCATTTAATGCCAGCTATTTGTTTTAAGTACCTACTTCACAATCTTTTCTGCATCTTCTACCATTATGGACCTTCTTGAATTTCATTTCATAATATAAATAATCTAAATTTTACTAACAAAAAATAACCGACTTCAAAGTTACTCAAAAACTACTTGTCAGATCTCGTTCAAATTTATGTAGGATTACTTGACAATTTGATTAAAAAAAGAATCATCGAAATCGGTCGGCGTGATATGGAGTTATTCGTCCATTTGTCGCGCACATACTTAATACAAATTTAAGACTTATATGGTTTTATCATGGATGCCATTGTTAGAACTCAATAAAATTTATGTGGGAACACATGACAGCTTTCGATTAAAAAAAGAATCATCGAAATCGGTCGGCGTGATATGGAGTTATTCGTCCATTTGTCGCGCACATACTTAATACAAATTTAAGACTTATATGGTTTTATCATGGATGCCATTGTTAGAACTCAATAAAATTTATGTGGGAACACATGACAGCTTTCGATTAAAAAAAGAATCATCAAAATCGGTTCGCCCAGTCCAAAGTTCTGAGGTAACAAACATAAAAAAAATACAGTCGAATTGAGAACCTACTCCTTTTTTGAAATCGGTTAAAAATATTATCCACGTTTTTAATAGCACTTTATTACAAGAAAATGAGATCATTCCTCATTTTACCCATGTCCATCAAACGAGATAAAAGAACTGAGACAGAAAAAATACGTATAAAGTTCTTTAACTATTGGTTGATGGAATTTTAATAACCAAAATATATCCGTGTTTTTCTAAACTATGCATCACGTATAAAACTATTAACAAATGGTTAATGGAAATGTTATTTAATCCTTCATGTAGTTACAAATCATGCGCTAAAAGCGTAACACTACAAAATCTATTAAACAATTAAATTAATAAAACGACCATCTCATTTAATTCGGCACCTATAAAAGTTAAGCATTGCGTGGTAATTAAAAATAAATATTGATATATTTGCACAATTGGCAACCGATATCGGATTATCTTTAATACAAATGTGATTACCACTTCATAATGCGAACGATAATTAAATGGGCGGTGGGGGAGGCACGCCATTTTTCATTTAAGGGATAATTGCTTCCGTTCGAACGCTGAATTGGGAATTTTCACTGCAATACAGTGTTTAATTTTTAAATAATATCATGTTTTAATTAGGTATATAAAAAATAAAACATAATATATTAATGTTTTTATTGAAAAATTTATCAAACTATATAGCGACACCACTGAACAAAATAAATTTTGTGTTTGAGTGCTTCATCCATGTTGAGCCCAAGCCAACCTTCCCTACAAGGGTTCACGTTAATCAGGCCTCTATGATTGGTTGAAATTGCAACCACTGTCCTTTCCAAAGTCGACCGTGATATCGACGCTTGAAAGGCAAAAATTACCAAGCGACATGTTGAAATCTTTACGCTAAAGCATTTTAAAGTTTTTAATTTTAGAAAAAAAATCGCTAAAATTGTTATGATAATTTCACTGTTTTTGAGTTACATGGATCTTGGTCACGGCGAGACTCTAATCTAATGATATTTTCACATCATGTTTTGATACATACCTATATCGAAAAGCCAGAAACAACGCACAAGCCAGAAAATTTAACTAAGCTTACACAATGTAGTCGGCAAAAAAATTAGGCAAGCAGGGCATGATTCTGAAACCTTAAGTAATTATTGATATTACAGATTTTTTGTGTTATTATCAATGTCAATTAATACCTGTATACGTAAGGGATGATTTAACATTAATAATAACATAAACAATGTGTAATATTAAACATTAAAAATAGGGTTTTAGAGTAGCCCTTCATACTTAATTCTTTTGCCGACTGTACCTCAGTACGAAACACAAAGCATCATCAGGAGAAACTCGTTGCACCTATATATTAAATATAAACTCAATATGCAACAAACAGCTTTCCTTCCTGTTATATCCAACACAGGGTTTAGAAAGATCTCCTAGAACAACGCTGAACGCCTATTAGTCTACTCGATATGTTCAAAATGGTTGAAATTAGAGATACTGCTCTTAAAAATACGTGCGATAGCTCATTCTGTTCGGAATGATGTCTAGAAAAATGTTTCGGAAGCGTTTACCAGCACGTAAAAAATTGCAAAAGTTATTGACAAAATAAAGTTGAAAAAAAAAAGTATTTTGTTTTTGGTAATCACTTCGAAACTATTAATATTTAAGAAATTTTAAAACAAGATTCTTAAAGTAGAGGAAATTTCCAAACAATGACTCGCGACTCTCGGAACTCTATCTCCATTATTTATAACTTTAATTTAACGCTGAAAATGGGTCTCCACGCTGCATTTTTAGGTTGCGCGTGCGGCGTCAAAACCGAGTTCGTCACACTCAATAATTTTTTAAGGTATTAATTATTAATAAAAAAAAATTAAAAAAATATGGTGTATTCGAAACACTTCAAAGAATTTGCTCCCGTAGGAAATTTTGCTTAAAGTTAATTTTTCAACAAGTTAGACGATTGTTAATTAACTAAATTTTCTCGAACTTCCATTTTCATTGTACATTAAAAAAAATGTTTAAGTAATTGTCCTATAAATTTTTCGCTTCGTGGAGCCTTTCTTATATACATGCTTAACGAGATCACGTCATAAAAGTTTAAAAAGTTTTAATACTTTGTGTATAATAATTTTATAAGTTGAACAAAAAATGAAAAATCCAAATAATATTATTGAAAATATTTTTTTCTCAATTTATTATTACATAATCGTTTTGGCATTCATAAAAGACATTTAATGACTTGAAAAAAAAAATTCCCTCATTTTTTTATAATTTTTTTTTATAAACAAATAGACTATTTCAATGCTTTCAAGAAAAAATTTCTTAATATCTTATTCTTTACAAAACATTATGATTTTTGAAAAAAAAATTTTTTTCTTAATAATGATATTTAATTGTTTATAATTGTTTTTTAATATTTCTATTGTTTGAATAATTAGTTAATAATTTTTTTTTCTTAAAAATTATAATTAATCATCTTTAATAGAAATGTAAAAAAATATTTTTTTTATCAACAATTTCATTGTTTTTTAACTTAACAATTTTTTATAAACAAATTCTCAACTTTTTTATATATTTTTTCTGAAACACCTAAAAATAAAAAAAACAACGATGTATAACAAAGTACAGATAAAAACATTTTTCAATTTTTTAATTTCGATTCGATAAAAAAACGAAAAAATTGTTTGTTCAACTTATAAAATTATTATACACAAAGTATTAAAACTTTTTAAACTTTTATGACGTGATCTCGTTAAGCATGTATATAAGAAGGGCTCCACGAAGCGAAAAATTTATAGGACAATTACTTAAACATTTTTTTTAATGTACAATGAAAATGGAAGTTCGAGAAAATTTAGTTAATTAACAATCGTCTAACTTGTTGAAAAATTAACTTTAAGCAAAATTTCCTACGGGAGCAAATTCTTTGAAGTGTTTCGAATACACCATATTTTTTTTATTTTTTTAAATTAATAATTAATACCTTAAAAAATTATTGAGTGTGACGAACTCGGTTTTGACGCCGCACGCGCAACCTAAAAATGCAGCGTGGAGACCCATTTTCAGCGTTAAATTAAAGTTATAAATAATGGAGATAGAGTTCCGAGAGTCGCGAGTCATTGTTTGGAAATTTCCTCTACTTTAAGAATCTTGTTTTAAAATTTCTTAAATATTAATAGTTTCGAAGTGATTACCAAAAACAAAATACTTTTTTTTTTCAACTTTATTTTGTCAATAACTTTTGCAATTTTTTACGTGCTGGTAAACGCTTCCGAAACATTTTTCTAGACATCATTCCGAACAGAATGAGCTATCGCACGTATTTTTAAGAGCAGTATCTCTAATTTCAACCATTTTGAACTTATCGAGTAGACTATATGACCGGTCTATTTCGATCGCCTGATCGTACCGCCGTGTCGTAAATAATCCATTTGGTGTAGATTCGAACGCGTGCATTCGTTGTTGTTAGTGCTGGACCAAAAATAACCGCATTCCGGATTATTGCTACCTAACATGTACAGTTGTGTTCATAGAATAGAGGATAAAAGAAAGAAACAACGAAGGATTGGGTGCAACTTCATTGAGAAGTCAATTGAAATTTAATACTAATGAAATTTAATAATAATTCCTAATGTATGGCTGTTGTTGTCATTCCTAATGTATGGCTGTTGTTATCTCAAATAAATAAATAAATAAATAAATATTAAATAAATAAATAAATAAATAAATAAATAAATAAATAAATAAAATTCTATTGCCATCGATAAAATGAAAGTAAATTAGATTTGATTAGTGTCGTTTAAAACAATAGATTTCTAGTTTCCTTAAACAACCCTACGTCCATACAACAATGTGCTTATATTGTACAAATTCTTGTTGTAAGTTAGTTTTAATAAAATTGGTTTTATTTCAACTGAATTATAAAGTAAATGTAAAGAATGATTTGAGATATGAGTACGATAAAATTGAATTAAATACCATAACTAAAACAAAACTGTTGTTAAATTCTACGATTTTAAACATTTATATTTTGACTCAAAACTATTGGACGTTGGTCCAATATAGTGTATCGAAATTGTTTAATTAAAATTTTCATCGCGAATGTACATTGTACAAACTAGTAAAAGTTCACTGGCTTCAATGTTCACTTTTCGTTTTATGATACATTGATACTCGAAAATGAAAAGTTCAAATAATGGATTCAGGGGTCTGCCCCGATAACATAATAGTCAAACTTCAAGAGAATCGTCCGATGCTTTCATACCTTTCTAACTCCCCCAGAGTTATAGTTTGATAATCTAAATTTTACTAACAAAAAATAACCGACTTCAAAGTCTCAAAAACTACATAGTTGTCAGATCTCGTTCAAATTTATGTGAGACTACATGACAAGCGCCTGCTTTCGATTAAAAAAAGAATCATCGAAATCGGTTGGCGTGATATTGAGTTATTCGTCAATTTGTCGCGCACATCTTAACACAAATTTACGACTTATGTGGTTTTCTCATGGATGCCATTGTCAGATCTCAATAAAATTTATGTGGGACCACATGACAGCCACGAGCTTTCGATTAAAAAAAGAATCATCAAAATCCGTTCGCCCAGTCCAAAGTTCTGAGGTAACAAACATAAAAAAAAAATACAGTCGAATTGAGAACCTCCTCCTTTTTTGAAGTCGGTTTTCACAATAGCTATTTTTTCTAGTGTTAACAATAAAACAGTTACGCAACAATCGGACACAGAATCTCGTGTAGGTACATAATATCGCTGTGAATTTAAATTCTTCTGTGTAATTTTTACCTACTTCAAGTGAAACATAATAAAATATAAATGATAATATGGATGCTGAATGTTTTTTTTTCTTGAAAGCCTAGCAGGCAAGCTGCATCGACGACCGAAGCTATTTTTAAAATAAAGACAAAAAATAATGTCTGTAAGGTCGGTTTACGGACGGTAGTTTAACGTGACAACGTCCTGACAAAACATTGATTAAACGATTGCATACTTTTATAGATAAAATTGAGCGCTTCGGCCGATCGTAGCCGATCGTGCCTCTCTATCGCTTGTTCCGCGCTCTCGCTCGCGCGGAACGGGACAATGAGTCATGCTTTTTCGTGCTTGCGCCTGGCGTTCATCGTTTTAATAGACGTTATCACGTCAAAATATATTTGAATGACGTACTGATTTAGCCATGGATTTTTTGTTAGCCACCATACAAAAATAGTAGAAACACGTATCTTAATAACTATCCAAAGAAGTAGCAGTGAGGAATTGTACTCGTTAATTTCTACAGGAACACAAAACGTAAACCCATTATAAATTCGTCACATCTCTATCTTTCGTCAGCCGAGCTTAGGGCTACCAGTCAACCTTAAAAGTAAAGTCCAAATAAAAAGTCTTTTAGATTTTCTTTTTAGACGTGGGCATTTCTCATTCTGATTACTGCAAGTTCTCCATAATATATTGAAGAAAGATTTTGATAATACACACTTAGAACTTTAGCTTTGGTCTTTCCGTTTCATACTACATGCCAGAACCAAACTGTGAGAATTTGTTAATTTACATTTAAACTTTGACTAATTTATACTTGGAATAATAATAATTATAATATACTTAGACTAATTAGTTAACCTTTTACAATATTTGAGACCAGAAGGGACCAAACTGTGGTCATTATGATTTGAACGACGTAAATTTTCTCTCATAGATCACGCTTGTTACAATCTCAATCTCTTAATCACGACTACACTGCTACAACGACTGAAACAAAATTATAAACTGGTAACCCTTAATGCAACCGACCGACGCGACACATCAGTTCGTACGGAGCTAAAGTTCCTCTGTACGACATACGAGTGCAAAACAAACACACGTGTCGGGATGCGCTAGGCACGCTAAACTAAATTAAACGTCGGTTCGACTGAGAAACTTAATGTTAATTATGAAGATGTGTTTTGTTATATGTAAATTGGTTTTGCGGCTAGGTAATTGATGTTCCGCTGCCAGTTCGCACTAACAAATTACCAGTCAGTTATTTCTTTGGTGTTCTTTGAAGGTTAGACAGTGTTTGCCTTCTAAGAAAATTCTGCTGCATTTTTGGGTTATACTATGGATTACTTATTATCAAAAATTAACTGCTTAAGTCAATCAAACGGGTGGCCGTGAATAAGATTCCGTTTTGAAAATGTATCTAGGAATAGTTGTGCAATACTGTTGAAATCTAAATTAAGCATCATTCTCATAAATATTCCTCAAAATTCAAGGTACTTAAATTCGTTGGTTTTTCAGCAATTTGCGTGTTATAATTTGTATGGGTCAAATCGTCTATGTTAATGAGCCCATGATTTAAAAACCATACTTGACTAAAGTATTTTCTTAGTCGTCCGCTAACTCCAGAATCAAAATCAATTAATATATACTACGATCAATTATTATTCGCATCCATCTCCAACACCAAACGCTACCTTCTGATCACACCTTAACTTAACCTATATCACTATAAACGCATCAACCTTGTATGTCAACCACTACATATCCGAAACATGTCCGAACACTGTGAAACATGTATCGCCTGTTTTCGACATCCGTTGTATGTGAGCGCAAATTAGTTCCTAAATCAGCTGCCGGATAGTTATGACAGATATTCAGCGTCGCATTCCACGCTAGTAATGGACAGTGTTATTAACTAGTGTTGTTTATGACTGAACGCAATGATTAATTAATCACTATAGCACGCAGCACACACAGTACACTCTCGTGTCATCTAAAAACTGCCACTCTGATGTTCGTTTCGAATTTCAATTAAACTTTTCGGAATAGACATAAATATGTGTAGGACTTTGAATATATTTTAACAATAGGCAAACTGTATACACAGTACGTTTTCAATTATCTATCTATCCTTAATCTCTGGATAAGTTAACCAAAGCTTACATTAAAAATTTGAGTTAATGATTAACCAAACATGCGAGGCGAGTAAAGAGAAAATGAAAACTTCAACTTTTAACTCAAGAAGTTTCTGAAATATGTCAATATTTAAAGGTAAAGTTATTGATATAATAAAATTGATAAAGTATTAAAGGTAAAGTTACTATGACAAACTATCACCTGACTACTTATTCCCTTTAATCGTAGAACGCGTTTAACCCTAGAAACAGTACCCTCAGCGTCATTGCCTACGATTTCTGTTTCCATATCGATTTCAAAGTTTAGGCATGTAATTTATATTAAAGCCAGGCCACTCTAACATGGTACAAACATTAAGTTTCCAACTCGCTGCCATCCCGACATCTTTTGACAACAGTCGAAATGTTGAAACTAACAATTTAATTACGTTTTCAAATGTAAATTATTCTTATGCAAGATGCATTCGTTTGAAAGTCATCATGGTTACGATAGTTGCCATAATCCGGCTCGAAAGACCAAAAAATTTTTGCGTGTACTACAATTTTAGAAGAAAGGTGTAGTGTTTGTACTGCTATTATGGTTATAGCAGTAATCATGTTATCTCGAGAGCACGGGTAGTGGGGCAACACTGAGTCAGTCACGAGACAGCCGTAGACGCACGCAGACATGTTCCCCTACCACTGGTGACGTAACGAGCTAATGCAAGTCAACCATATCACTATATCCAAATATTACGGAGCACGTAAGTACAACAACTACTACATAATGGCGACGAGGTCAAAAGGTCAGTGCAATAAATATTTTATTTTGTGTTGATAAAGGAAGAGTTGAAGGGAAAATAACACGTCGATGCAAGAAATAATCAACAGACGAATGTTAATATTAGTGCCGAATAGTTAACTCGAGAATTTGTTTAGGTGTGCTGTAACTTTAAATAACGTATTGAGCAAAATCATCATAATTATCGAAGTTCTCTCTCTAATTAGGTATAAAAATTGCCGCCATTACCGCTACCTACACAATTCCCTTTGTTTTCTGAAAAATGGCATTGATTGACATTGTAAAAACAACTGTGCGGTGAGTGGGAAGTGGCATTTTGTGTTATAGGCGTGATTCACGCTACTGAAGTGATAATAACATGGATGGCATTTTGGATATAGTGTCACTTGTTTGGCTGAAAGTGATAGCGAGGCAGGTTTTGTTTTTAAATAAGAAGTGATATTTGGTGTTTAGCTGTGTCGTTTTAAATGTAATACACAGTATCATTGAAGTATTATTACTGGCGTATGGAACGGACACCGCGAGCACGGTGTGTGTTCCAGTGGATTGGCGCCGCGCGGCTTCAATGTCCAATGGATTCGTTCGATTTTGGAAGGGGAGCAGGGGCTCAGTTTTGAGAGTAGAGCCTCCCGGCGGGGACACACATTTTGTTCGGGATGTCTTCTCTATGTATACTTATACCTCAATGCACAGTATCGATCTGTTGGAGGGATTGCTGCATGAATGGAGTATTGCGTGTGGTGCCGCGTGTTTGGTTAAGGTTGCGTATGTGTGCCAATGAGAAAAAGTGGCATCATGCGGAACTTTTTCTGAATATATTTTTTGAATAACTACTTATTTACTAGCATGTTTTTAGTGCCTAACTAAAAGTAGGTTGGGCGAACTGACGAGAGAGGCTAATTGCAACGATATATTTCAGTTTTCTTCATAGATAGTGATCGCAATGTTGAGTTGAAAACTTTGAATGGCTATACTGAAAAACTACTATTTTGTAAAGCGCCATTTTTTGTTTTAAATGAGCGAATGGTGTCCGGCATCCACTCTTGCGTGTGTGTGTTGCACAGCAACACTTAGTACTAAAAAGGAGATAACATTATACAAATTATGAACTTAAATAAAGGAGTAGGGACTTTAAAATATTCAAGAATAAAAGGGTTCCCTAAATTAGTGAAATTTATTTAGGACTAGCTGTTTATTTAGCACTCTTCGGCTTTATAAAGTATAGATTTTACTACCATTATAGATGGCCGCACATGCAAGTTAAGTTTAATTGTTGAGAGTGAGTTTGCTTCTTCACGGCCATAAAACTATAACAGTAAGGGTAATTGTCAATAAAATTAGCTGTTTTTATGACTATTAGTTATATTCTACGCAGGTCCTGGGTTTCATTCAAACGTAGTTTTGCTTTAGTTACAAAGTACATGTGTAGGTATGATAAACTGAAATAATTGCAGTCGTTTTGATATGAATTCTGATAAAAAACGGAACTGAAGTTGTTTGATAAAAATTATGTTCTGTTATGAAAGTATTGCATTGGCAGTATCAAACATACATACATGCCTAGCCGCCTTGGTATACATGCAGCCATGCACTTGTATTTCTTTTGAAAATAATATACATAAACTATCACAAGCTGTTGTAATACGGTTAACGTAATTTAACGTTGCGGCGCCGGGTCCCTATTTCAGCTTGTAAGTTCTTTGTGATTCTTTAGCAGTCTTTCCTTTTGGTATTTGACTATCACGGCTGCACTACACGGCTGAAAATATAATAACATAATGTGGGTAATCATAAATAAAGTCGGTTTGATGGGCGGTAGCGTAAGAAGGAAAGAAACATTTATTCCGTCATAAGAATAGCAACATCGTTAGGGTTCTATGGTGGATGTGTCACTGGCGCGCCGACGATGAGGAGCGCGGGAGCGGGTAATTGACCGTTATGGTCGTGGTCGCTCTGTTAACACATGACGCTTTTGTTGTGGTCGGAAGTGCTTGACATTTGACATACAGCGTTAGAATGCCCTCGTGTATTGTACCAATGTGATTGGTGTAGTGGAGCAAAGGATGGGCGTGTGTGTGTGTTGTGGCTCTTTTCAGAACGGAGTTCTTGGTTGGTTTATAAGGGCATAACGTATCTATATTTTGAATATCATTGCGTATTGGGAGATGATAGGAAGTTCCTATCATCGTTCCTATTAGGAACCATTATACAAGCCACGACACCGAAATTCAAATCTTCGCGATGAGACAAGTTTATTTTTCTAATTTAGTTTTTGTGTTGAATTTTATAGAATCTATTGAGGCAGTGAGGGTCAAAAGCGCTTGCGAGCTAGACGCGTTCTTGTGTTGTTACTGTGATTAAACTAAGTTTTGTCACGGAAATCATATTATATATTTATCATTGAGTTATTCGTGCACAAAAGGAGTAAGTTTTTATTTTTAAATTGAGAACAATAATTGTATTTGTTCGAATGGGTGCAGCAATGTTTAAAATGTTGCTATTTATTATTGTAGCCTGAGGAAAGCGCCCTTTTGAAGACGCACGATTTGATATGCTGTAGTAAATTCATAGCCCTGGAGAAGCCGAGCCTTGGTTTTGACAGAATTCCACAAAAATCGTGAAGGAGAAACTCTCCTGACGTCCAAAAAATATTTATTAAGCTGGATGTATTTAGTTATAAATCGAGAAGTCCTCTTTAAACAGATTTGCAGATTATACCAATGCTATGACCTTAGTAATTAATAATTTTAATAGATTACAATTAAAGTTTGGTAATCTAATCTAATTAGCTATAATGGCGCTACCAATTATTGATCTACTTAGGTTGATTTCGGGGTCATAAACTCATAATTAAGTACTTACCTGCCTGAAGGATTGTTGACGTGAGTAATTTGATGGACTTGATAGGTCATAAATTTTGGTGCATAATGTACTTATTGCAATAACTATAATGTGTGTGTTAGGTAGTACGAACCTACATGAAATTGTAAATCGTGCGTGAGTGTGTGTGTCAGGTAGTACGAACCTACATGAAATTGTAAATCGTGCATAATTGTGTGTGTCAGGTAGTACGAACCTACATGAAATTGTAAATCGTGCATAATTGTGTGTGTCAGGTAGTACGAACCTACATGAAATTGTAAATCGTGCATAATTGTGTGTGTCAGGTAGTACGAACCTACATGAAATTGTAAATCGTGCATAATTGTGTGTGTCAGGTAGTACGAACCTACATGAAATTGTAAATCGTGCATAATTGTGTGTGTCAGGTAGTACGAACCTACATGAAATTGTAAATCGTGCATAATTGTGTTTGTCAGGTAGTACGAACCTACATGAAATTGTAAATCGTGCATAATTGTGTGTGTCAGGTAGTACGAACCTACATGAAATCGTAAATCGTAAATGATTGTGTATTAGGCAGCAAATGCCTTACGATACCAATTAACGTACATACCTTTTGTGACACGGAGTACTACATGTGTGTGTATTATTATTGATGCGTGTTTTTCGGTAAGATGTTAAATAATCAAGTCCGAACTGATATATATTTAATTATCGTTTACACATATATAATAATACATGTGTAACACATAAAGATAAACTTTCAGATTAATTTTATTCTTTCACAAAAGGCAACCCTGACATTGCCAGAGAGGATAAGCGACAGTGTTAGAAAGGAAGGCAACTCATTACGCGTTTTGATTAGCACTGTGCGATCAGAATTACACTTTATTGCGTTGGAGCCAGAGTCACTATTTATTTAAATGATTTTTCGGAATTTTTCTTAGTGCACCTTCTATAATTATTTATAAATACTATTATTTATTCTGTGTTTTTAGTTAAATTCAGAGTTAAAGAAAAAATTGTATTCAAGCTAAAGTTACAATGAAAGTAAAATTTAAAAGGCACTCTATCTCGAAGAGTCATAGAAATCAGAGTAAAATCAACCAATAATAATGAAGTTTAGTTTTGCTTAACATAAACATACGTTACTGTGTTGTGGGCAGTATGAGCCCTCATGAAATTGAAAATCATACGTTACTGTGTTGTGGGCAGTATGAGCCCTCATGAAATTGAAAATCATACGTTACTGTGTTGTGGGCAGTATGAGCCCTCATGAAATTGAAAATCATACGCAACTCAGTTGTCGGCAGTATGAGCCCTCATGAAATTGAAAATCATACTTTACTGAATTGAAGTGAGCTGTCGGCAATATGAGCCCTCATGAAATTGAAATCATACATTACTGAGTTGTCGGCAGTATGAGCCCTCATGAAATTGAGATTGATACATTGACTTGATGGAAGTAGTAACCTCATGAAATTTAGAATCATACATACATTACTTGACTAGACGGCAGTATAGGTCCCATGATTTGAAATCATAGTAACTAAAGTGTGTATGGACCTCTTGAAATTGAAATCATTACTGACTAGACAGCAGTATGGGCCCTCATAACTTTGAAAACCATACAAAATGTAGTTATTTTGTGAACATATTAGTTATTTGGCGTGATGGAGTTGAGATGTAGAATAAAGATAATGAATAGACGAGGTATTTCAATGAATGACTGGTGTGTGAATGATTGGTATCGGCAGTGTCTGATTCATATGTGACACCGTTGGGTCCGTTGGGATCCGTTGGATCCGTCCATTCAGGAAGGACGCCTAAATAAAGGAAATTCCTGTTGCGAGTCTAGCCATGGTTGGCGTGTTATGGTCGTCGGTGGGACCTAGTTTATATTACGTATATAAGAGGATTGTCTCGCAAGTAAAACTTTAGTCTTTAAAAAACGAAAGCAGGTTGTAAGCTGTACGTAATCTGTTGTTGACAGTTAACCACTTTTAGTAATAATATAAATTTTCATCGAGTTTCTCATATTTCCTGTGTTTGTTTTACCAGTAAGTTGTCTATTTAAAGACAGAAATGACGAGGTTTGTTTGAATGTTGGTATGAAACCTAATAACTTGGCGATCTTGATCAAAGAGAGAAGAAAGAGGGAAGTATGAAAAGCTAAGAGGTGATGTAAATAATTATTATTTAATAAAGATAGAAGGAGAACGGGTGTGAATGGGAAAGGTGTAAGACGAAAAAAGTCTCAGGTGTTGTTTCAATGTTTAAAATAATTGCAGTGAAAGTATAATCTACATAAGTAATTCTATACGAAGCATGCATATGACAGTTTGAGTTTGTTGAGGCTAGTGAAGGCACCCAGAAGGCTCAAGTTTACAAACCGTAGCCTGCTTCATACATATAGTGCGTGTTACAAATGTGTTTGTCTAAGTAACTGGAATATTGAATGGTATAGACGTGGAGTGGCCTTTGAAGGCTTGAGTTGCGATCAACTGCAGAGTCGACTGTGGATCGGGCTCCATATTAAATAAAGATTTTAATAAGGAAGGGATGTAGTGTTTGTACTGCTATTATGGTTATAGCAGTAATCATGTTATCTCGAGAGCACGGGTAGTGGGGCAACACTGAGTCAGTCACGAGACAGCCGTAGACGCAGGCAGACGTGTTCCCCTACCACTGGTGACGTAACGAGCTAATGCAAGTCAACCATATCACTATATCCAAATATTACGGAGCACGTAAGTACAACAACTACTACAAAAGGTAAGGCAGGGTGAAATAACTAAACCCAACGAGTGAAGTTTGAACACTAATTTATTAAAAACTTATTTGTATGAGGTGCATATTGGCTTATTGCATTTTATGCCGTGGGCATTGTCTTTGATCCGTGTACGATGTAGTAGCTCGTACAAATATACCGGTAAAATTAAGTGCAAATGAAACCTTCAATTGTACTTTCGGCTTTGTTATAAGTGTTTTATAAGTATGTCTTTATCTATAGATAAAAAAGCTACAAGTTATTATTACGTTTCGAGCAATATAAATGAGTGACTCAGCAAGGTGCGGCATTAATCGATGTTCAAAAATATTCTATAAGCGATGGCTACACCCTGATAACGCGAGCTATATTAAATATTTACATTTTCGTGGCGTAAAGGTATGCCAATGACATATGGTAAAGGTTAATAACAAGCAATATTTGTATTTATTAAGACATGCGGTTTTTTTCTAAATAATTTAATTTAATATAAAACATACAAAATAGGGTCAATTATGGAATAACCGTCACTGATATATGAATATTCAGAATTCAGAAAATAAAAACAATTTGAGCATCCAACTCAATCAAAGCCTTACATATTCGTACTTCAAAATATTATCAAAATATTTACTTAAAGCTTCTCGAAAGACGGTAAGTAAAGAATGAATTGTAAATATACTATATTATTAGGTTTACGTGGATAGCTATCATCGCTAAGCAAAATCCTGCGGAAAGTTTTAAAGAATGCAAATAAAGTCACCAGTATCAAATTCACGTTCAAGCTGCCAACAAAAGGATTTTCACGCTTTCCAATACTGGATGCTTGGCATTATTTAACTAGTTTCGAAGAACATGGTCTTGCTCTAAAGGTGACTACACGTTTATAATTATAGATTCAATAAACTTACCTGTACGTGAAGTTCTTTCTTTTTAAAAAAATCATCGTTAGTTACGTCTATCTATATATATCTAAAAGGCAAAAGTGATTGACTGATGTATCAACGCACGCGCATGTATAAACCATTAGGGTTAGAAACTTAAAATTTCGCACACGTATTCCTCTTATGACGTAGGCATTCATCCTCTAAGGAAGGATTTTTCAAAATTCCACCCCGAAGGGGGTGAAATAGGGGATAAACGTGATAAGTATAATTTCCGAATTTTATAAGTAATAAAAAAGCGCAGTAAAATATAACGTAAATCAAAAAAAACATAAGTTAATTATTCATTTAGGTTACTAGTCTCCTCGTTTGCAGCATTACGTGTAATACATATAACACTAATTAGATTACGTAGATTTTTACTGTTTAGTAAATGTGATGCATATTACTTAGAGTGTGAATTAATGAATAAAATGGTTCAATTTTAATTTTTTACACAATAATATTTATTAACCGCTTTTAATAAAAATTATGAGCGCTTTGAATCCTGATGGATTGGACTAAGCAAACTCAAGTCAAACCACAACATTCTAGCTCCATGAAAACCCACGAAAAATAAGTAGGAGTAACCGAAGCGTGGAATATGACGCTCCAAAATTGGAGAAAATTTATGTGCCTGAAAATGTTCGGGTGCACTCACCTTTAGCAAGTAAAGAGGTTCGTGTTGCAAGAATCGTACTCCGGAGATTTCGGCCCGAAGTTTTCGAACGAGCGGAGGTGCTTGAGTCTTGCGTTTTCAAAACACCTTTTATATTTCGACTACACGGCCGTTTTCGTGGAAGTAGCGGGACGATTGAACGAGCTTGGATCGTCAAATATTGTTCCGAGTTTTTTATGAATCAAAAATGAATGGAAATTTATGCGGAAAGGATAAATAGCATATTTAAAACATTTCTTAGATATTTTTAAGCATTTCTTGTGGCTATGGCTTCACTTGGGTAAATCAACAAGAGATAATTTCGTTTGCACCTCATATACAATTTGCAGGAGCAGCAATTACATCTTCAAGTAAAGTAAAAGATAAATAATAGCAAGTGGTACCAGTTAAAATAATTTATAACAAAATTCACAGTCGTCGTTAAATCAACTGCTTTCACCAAAGATTTTAATGATTTCGTCTTTCCTTTCTTTTTCTTCTCTTATTCTTGGCCAGCAACGTATTTTTGATGCCTTTGGTGTTGCTGATATCCATGGTCGTCCATCATTTGGATCGTCAGCTCGTTTGCCGGCTATTTCCATAAAAAAAACTTTCTTTTCACTTAAAATTTTTTTCAGCAATATGTTACATTCATTTTAAACTTGACAATTTACTAAAAAGTTTGTTCCAATAAGGTTCATGTCAATCAAATGAGCGAGGTTATCAGTTTTTAACTATCGAGAGTCGACCATCAATGTTTTTGAAATAATACTTTTTTACTAGATTGAAAGTAAAAACTGTTGTATTTTATATGGTAGAGAAATATGTTTTTTTAAAGCATGAAAGGGTTATTTTTTTTATGGAAGGTAGTCACCATTATAGTAGACGATCTATGCGTCGTCCGCGCAATGGTTACCATGCCGGATCGCTGTGTTAAAGGTCCTGTGTTCGATTCCCAGTGTGGTGGAAAGAATAAACTGTTTGAATTTTTGTTCTCAGGCTGGCTGTGTGTGTCTTTATGTATTTTTGTTGTGCACCGCTGACACAGGGAATCCTAGTATAAGTGTGTTTTTTTTATGGAATTTATTACAGTGTAGTGATAATATTAATATTATTATTATAGTAAAATCCTCATAACATCAAAAAGTTTACTTTCTTCAGTGTGTTCAATAATAATATCTAGGGGGTATATTTACCCAAACCACAGTCGGAGTGTCCGTCCGATGTCTCCAGGGCCCGATTCGCTTTGTCTCGGAGTCCAACAGGGACTTAGCGTTTTATTTTAAAGATGTGTAAATGCGACTTGAAACTTCTAGCTGTATTAGACCGGGGACATAATCCTATCTCGTAATGGTACAGAAAAATATTGGGAAACGAAATCCCTAGAGACTTTGAAGTTTTTAGTAAATCTTAGCTGACTACTGCAGAAATCACAAAAAGCCATATTAGTTTGGTTTTTCGACACGCGAAATCATTTCACGCTTGACTTTATACGGCAATTGGTTGCCAGGTCGACAAAACCCTATACTAACAAGCAGTCTGCGTGCGGATTTGTCCTCATTTTTCGGGATATTAAGTATGCGTTCGGTAGTTTTTGGGGTTAAAGAGTAACAAACAATCTCACACTCCTCCTCCTTGCGTCGATATCCTCATTGCTGAGGGTCGTGACCCCCTCCACGGATCACTTTATTCCGGACTATCTGGCGCCAGCGGTTCCGGTTTTTTGCAGCGTGGATGGCTTCGTGCATCTTGCTGTCGAGAGTGGTGCGGATTTGATCCGACCAGCGCATTGGACTGCGACCTCTCGGTCTGGTCCCCTGAACTTTGCCGGTGATGACTAACTTTTCAAGATTGTCACCGTTTTTCCGGGCGATGTGGCCGAAATACTCCAGTACTCGTTGAAGGCAGATGGTTGAAAGCCTGTTAGTGATCTTGAGTTCATCGAGTATGGACACGTTAGTTCTTCTAGCTGTCCAGGGGATGCGCAGCATCCTTCTCCAGCACCACATCTCGAAGGCGTCGATACGTTTGCGGTCGTTTGCTCTAAGCGTCCATGTTTCTGCCCCGTAAAGAAATATGGAGAATACCAATGTTCGGACTAGTTTGATTTTGGTACGATTTCTGATATTTCTATCCTTCCATATTCCCTTTAGTTGGCCCATGGCGCTTTTGGCCATTCCAATTCTGCGTCGGATTTCAGAGTCACACGAGCCAGTGTTAGAGATACTGGAGCCCAGGTATATAAATTGATTCACTATTTCAAGGTCTAATGTCCCAGTGAGCTCCAGTTTATTTTTTCGGTCGACCACCATCATTTTGGTTTTCTCCTTATTAATCTTCAAGCCCAGCTCGCCACTTATGTGTTCCATTCGGTGCAAAAGACGTGCCATTTCGGCCTCTGAGGCGGCTAAAAGAGTAGTGTCATCCGCGTATCGCAGGTTAGTGATCTTCACTCCACCCACGCTTACTCCTCCTTCCCAGCCTTCCATGGTTTTCCTAATTATGTATTCCCCATATGCATTGAACAAAATGGGGGACAGAATACAGCCTTGTCTCACGCCTTTTCCAAATTCAAATGGTTTTGAAATGATATGGTCAATCTTTGCGACCCCGTGGCTTTTGCGGTACAGAGCTTCAAGAAGGGCAACCAGATGTACAGGTATTCCCAGTTCACACAGAATACTCCAAAGCTTCGCCCAGTTCACACAATCAAACGCCTTGCTGTAGTCAACGAAACACATGATGAAGGGGACATCGAACTCGTAAGCTTTCTCCACCAGTTGCCTGACATTTAGTATGTGCTCGCGAGTACCTCTACCCTTTACGAATCCTGCCTGTTCTTCTGGGATCTGCCAGTCCAAGAAGTGTCTGATGCGACGGTTTAGGATATGGAGTAAAATTTTGCTGGCATGCGATATTAAAGAGAGCGTCCTGTAGTTATCGCACTTTGATGTAGACCCTTTCTTATGCAGGGGAATTATGGCAGATCTAGTCCAGTCTTCGGGCCATTTGCCAGTACGCCAGATGTTGTTGCATATCATGTGCAGAGCGTCGACACCTTTGTCACCCATTGATTGGAGAACTTCCGCAGTTATTGTGTCAAGTCCGGGGGCTTTCTTTGGTTTTAGCAACTTCAGCGCAGCTACTACTTCTGTTCGAAGGATGTCAGGTTCGAGATCGATCGAAGTCCAGTTTATTTGCCAGGGATTTGTGGTTCCTTCAGGATTCTCGTATAGATGTGCACAATAACCCCTCCAGCGCTCAGCTATTCTGTCCAGATCATGAAGGACTTGGCCGTCAGCATCTTCTATAGCCCAAGTTTTTGATTTAAACTGCTTTGCTAGCAGTCGGACTTTCTTATAAAGGTCTGCAGTTTGAAACATCTTGGAATGTTTCTCGATCTCTCTGCATATTTCCTCTATATAGTTGTTTTTGTCTGATCGGCATCGTGCATTCGGTTTTGCAAAGGGCTGAGTATGTGTGGGCATTTTCGGGGATCTGTAGTCCTTTTATTTTCAGGTCTTTCCTCTGTTGTATAAGATCCCAGGTATGGTCTGATATGTAGCTTTTCTTCTTCCTGGCCACTTTCCTGACTGAACTCACTTCATTCAAGGCTGTGTTTATATGACTCTTAAGCTGTGTCCATTGTGAATTTGCATCATCTTCCAATGAAGGGGGTTGATTTGCAAGTTTCATCTCCAACGAATCTTGGAATGCTTGTTGTTCAGAGATACCGAGATGGACTGGTTTCGCTTGTTGGCTTTTATGTTTCTTCATGCGGAGGGCAAACTCCGAGACCAGTAAATTATGATCTGACCCGCATTCTGCTCCAGGAAATGTCTTGGTGTTTCTAATAGACGATTTCCAGCGACAGCTAACCAGCATGTAGTCAATTTGGTTGCGATATCGGTCGCCTGGAGACTTCCATGTGTAAAGTCTTCTTGGATGGTGTTGAAAGTTGGTGTTCAGTATATTCAGATTCCTTTCTACACAGAAGCTTATCAGTCTTTCTCCCCGTTCATTTCTCTCGCCAAGGCCATACTTGCCCACGTGCTGGCGAATATGATCATCAGCTGCGGTGCTTTCAACCTTGGCATTAAAATCTCCAAGAATGAGGGTGATTTCCCTGTTTGGAATTTTATTCAGCGTGTCCTCTAACAGTCCATAGAATCTTTCGATGTCATCGTCTGAAGCTTGTGTCGTTGGTGCGTATATCTGGACGATGTGTAGTTTGCAAGGTTTGCAATTTAGCTTCAAAGTTATGATTCTATCAGAGACTGGGTTATACCCGAGAACTGATTTATTGATATTGGGAGGAACTATGATGCCGACGCCATGGGTGCTCTCTGATTCTGGACCTGAGAAATAAAATGTATATCCAGCTGTTGTGGAAAAATGGCCATTCCCGCGCAAGTGAGTTTCGCTGATGCCTAAGATGCTTAGTTTATGGCACTCCATCTCTCTTTCCACGATGCTGAGCTTGCCTGTTTTGAGTAAACCCCTTACGTTCCAGGCTCCAATACGATGGTGAGTGCGTATTGGGATCTTAAACAAAGTTTGCTCGCCAGTAGCAGTTCTCCCTTCTGAGGCCTGGCGAATATCCTCAGGGGGAGCTTCGGTAGCCCATTTCACACTAGCCAGCCCGGATACTGGATAGCGCCGAGCGTTAGTCGGATCGCATGACAAATCGCTATCTCTCTGTTGTACATCCATTGTGTGGGGGGTTTTCTTGGGAAGATGTTTAAGTGGTGGGTTCCCGCGTCCTTCCACTCTCAGACTTTTAGAGGTCATTTAGCTCCTCTCGGCTCCTGTAGCCGCTTCGCATGTTAGGTTTCTGCGAAGTTGTCGGGTTATTTGACCGCCGCCCGATGCTCGGCGTTGACAGTTTTACGGCCTGGTAAAGTCACTTCCTGACCAACACTCCTCTTAAGACGGCTTGGGACTGGCAGCGGCGGAGTGGTAAATCCTATTAGTCGCCTTTTACGACATCCCAGGAAGAGGTGGGAGTGGTGCTATTCTACTTAAGTGGACCCGGCACCACACGGGGAATCAATCTCACACATGTTTGCATTTATAATATTAGAAGGATTAATAGGCTTTACTATATTAGTTTTTTTATGGAAATAGCCGGCAAACGAGCTGACGATCCACCTGATGGTAAGTGGCTATCGTCGCCCATGGACTTTAGCAACACCAAAGGCATCGACTCGAGACTCGAGGGGCCCTACCACCAGCGGGCCGGATGTAATCGCCTTTTACGACACCCCTCTGGCGTGGGATTAGGGTTAGTATTCTAAGCCGCCACAATACAGCTATCTATAGTCGTAGGCTTTCTTGAACATCTGCATGATAATCCGACGAGTAACAATCTACACAGCATTGCAACATATTTAGGGCTTCGAAATTATATGGCGCGCCTTGATTGCCAAATTGATCGTTCACTTATTTCGGGATGACGTTTTACGATCATATTTAGGCTCCGGTCGATTGGTTCGACGTATTTGTAGCCCGGAGCGATAGGCCGTTAAGTGTGATATTTTCTTTTCATTTTAGGTCATTCACAATATTTTTATGAGGTGGATTTTACTTATATCTCTAAAGATCTAGGTAAGTGCTATATGACAGAATACAACTTTTGAGTATTTTACATCTTCCTGTTTTTATGTTTGATTCCAATGTTTCCTACATTGGACAAAGTATATAAATCCAATTATATAATATATAAAAATATATAAATCCAATTAAAGGTTTCAAAGATCGAAGTAATTAAATATTATTGGTTTATTTTTAAATTACAAAACTATTGGATTATGTGAAAAGCCTGACTTTACTTGAACAATCTTCAATGGCTCACCGAAAGACTAATTTTATCGCAGATCAAACGTAGTATGTAAGCCGGAACCTAGGTTTATGCAAATGTATGGACTAGAATTGGTTCCGCCGGTCCATTCAGTGCCAAGAATCAATTAACAAATTGCCGTGAGTAATCTAGCAATCAATTAGGATGTATTCCAGTTAACTATATGCTATTAGTGCTTTGGAAGCTTTGGAAGTTTGGAACCTTTCTTGTTACTGTAAAGACCTATTACTCCAAAGGTGAAGCGACTTAGAGACTTCTTAGACTTAGTGTAATGTTAAATTGAATATAACATTAAAATTTCCATCAAAGTTTCCATCTTTATGAGCCTTAAGTTTTTATTAAGCCTTTAAGTTTTAATTTACCTCAATAGATTAATAACATTCCTTAATTTTATATCACAGAACAAGCGGAATGCAACGTACTGTCTAAGCCCATTTATGTTAAAGCATGAATTCACAAAATTTATCTAAATGAGCTTGTTCTTTTAGAGATGAGAGAGATGAAATTTATGACCATGTTGTCTCTATTATAAATTATCACAAGCTTATTACTACCTGCTGACACGAAACTACGATATAAGAAAATCTAACTTATCCTTAATTGTTATATTTTGAAATCACGTAACTATCCTAAATCTTAAATGGTCTTAAAATGATATCCTTTAGTTTATCTACAGCTGTGCAAAATTTTGCATAATATGTACAGTTAGATACGTTTCTGACAAAATTTACTTTATAATAAAAAGCGAATCATACATAATTAAATGTGAGTAAGCCATTATAAACAAGCAAAATATACTCAGACACTCGCGAATTTATACAGTGTTAAATGGGTGAATTTCCCAAGTGCATTTTTGAGACGGCGAGGTTGAAAATTAATGTGTGGATGTAAACTACAATTATGTATAATTTTATATAGGTAGTTTAAATAGTGATCTACATGATAGCAAAGTATTCAGATGTATTTAATACTTAGATTCTTAATAAAAAAATATCTAAGACCTAAAATCTAATTCCGGTGTACTGTCCGACCTCCATTTATTTACATATTTTATAAATTTAATTTTTTTTGGTAAATAAATTTTATTAAAAAGGAATATTTTTTAGAAATACATTAAATAACACAACTAATATATATTTGCGGAGTAATTTAAGATAGTGCAACAGCTCTTAAAACATCTTTTAAAAATGTCCTACAAAAAAAAGCAATACCGGTGGCGCATATTGTACACTTCATATCTTGTTACGAAAGGATTTCGAAGACACCTTACTGGCTCTCCCCGCACCGTTCAGTTGTGCTCTTGCAAATTGCGTATTAGGATGACCGACTGGCTGCGTAATTTTCCTGCCAAACACGTAAGTACTCACTGCGGTGGCGCAGGAATACAAAATCATCCAATTCCGATGTCATGTATATTAGTAAAACTACAAAGCAGATTATCAAGAAATTTTATGGAGGCTTCCATTAAAGGTTTTCGGCCATAATTGTGAAATAAAAGTTAACCTGAGAATAACGGTGTTCTTTAAAATTCAAGTTTTGACTCTAATTCTAAGTCCGGTGGCCTAATCTCGGTGGTTCCGGTGGCAAATCAAAGCGCATAAGGACGTGTATAGACCAGTGCCGATAATTTTTGAAACGAAAAAAAATAATCGTAGGATGAAACCCATTGCAAAAGGAAGAGAATATAACGAAAATTAACGGAAAAATAATTTACGGGCGATCTGAGCTCGGGAAGTGGGGGAGGGCGGGGTTTAAGGGTAAAATATAGTTTATCTCAATTTCCGGCAAAACTACAAGTCCTGTAGAAAAAAGTTAAATAGCAATGTTGTAAGTAATAAAAAGATCTACAACTTTTTTATTTACACTTTTTTTACGTAACCTCAAAATTTATGTGAAAAATTCAAATAACCAAGTTTTTGGTTTTTTATTTTATCTTTTACAAAAAAAAATTTTTTTCACAAAATTTGGTGAAAATGAAACGACAACTATTTTCGCAAAAAAAATTCGGATTCGAGTTTTAAGTTTTTTTTGTCATTCATTGTGTACAATTTTGAGCTATTTATAAAAATTTACACTTTAATTAATCGAAAAACGTAAGATTTTATGTTACTTTGTTAGACAAAACAATTACAAAAACATAAAGATTGCAAAAAACATGCGATAATAGTTGTCGTTTCATTGCATTTTCGGAGAACATTTACCATAGTAATTTATAGTTAGTAGTAGTAGTAGTCGTTAGTAGTTTATAGTTTTTCTATATACCATTAGAAAGTAGAGATTCCAACGAACAAAAATCTCACCGATTTTTTTTTTAAATAGATATTTTGACGTGAGAATTTTCGATTGAAAATTAGGTTGCTTTTTCGATGTTAAGTCAAAATAAGGTGAAAAAAGAAATATTTTAAATCAAAAATATTACAGTAGGTATGTTAAGGACATACAACGGTAAGTTTTCACTAAACTTCGTGAATTTTTTTTTTGTAAAAGATAAAAATAAAAAACCAAAAATTGGTTATTTGAATTTTTCACATAAATTTTGACTTGTAGTTTTGCTGGAAATCGAAATAAGCCGTTTTTTACCCTTAAACCCCCCATCCCCCCTCCCGACGTTAGATTATTTTACCCGTAAATTATTTTTCCTTTAATTTTTGTTATATTCTCTTCTTTTTGCAATGGGTTTCATCCTACTATATTTTTTTTTTTCAATTTTTACCGTTTTTGAAGCTATCGGCACTGGTCTAATAGGCCACAGAAACACAAGCGTGTCTAATCACCGCTAAAAAGAGTCCGTTCAAAATGTATTTTTAAAGTATTAGATGATCTTGCCTTTATTATTCCTCATTGGCATAATCAATTTCGGTGGATTAGATTCTAATTCCAGTGGTCTTAATTTTGGTGGCATTTGATAATGTAATTTGAAAATATCTCCGGAACTAATAATATTTTTTTCGATCTCTACTATGTGACTAATTATTATTACTATTTACATATTATTTATGCCAAATAAAATGTATTATAAACGGCAGGTTTAAATTTAATCAATTTCGGTGGCTCGGATTTTAATTCCGGTGGTCCTTTAATAATTTCGGTGGCATTTGATAATTTCAAATGGAAATATCTTATGAACTAATATTTTTTTTTCGATCTCTAGTATATGATTAAGTAGTACTAATATTTACCTATTATTTAAGCCAAATTTTTTTATCAAAAACAGCAAATTTAAATTCGCCACTGTAATTAGGCAAAATCCGTGTTTGTTGAAATTGACCCAAATCTACTAAATTATGGCTAAATCTATAACATCCAGCAGTGTAAATTAGTTTAAAACTTAGCCTGTCGTCTTATTCAAATAAACTTAGAACGAATTTCTTTATGTGAGATTAACATGCGATTATGCAATTTATGTTGAAGTAGACGCCTTTTTCAGACGGAGTTGATAATTATATCTTATTGAAAAGAATATTTTTTATTGTTTGAGATTGGATAAATAATGTGGTAGGTAGTCTAAAAATTTTGACTAATTTATGAAGTTTCCTTTTTTTTTCATTTTAAACCGCAGGTTTTAGTAAATTTTTTAATGAATACTACCTATATCGTTTAACATTTGCGTTAGACACACAGGGTGATCGACGAATAACCCTTAGGTACGTGTAAATTGATTGCCATCAAATAGTTACTCATTCAAAAATCAAACCACCAGCTAAAACTATTCTAGTTCTAGTAAATAAGTCTAAACAAACTCACAATTATTTCGATAACCCATATCGAGCTACATACTAACAAACAAACGAAGCGTACTCCACTTACATGTAAGGCCGAACCGTCCGTTTATGCAAATGAACCAGCTCCGACAAAGACGAGAATTGCCGTACGGTGCTCTGCTACCGAACTAGTGCCAAGAATCAATGAAATGCCACGTTACTGGCTCACTGCAAAATTCAATCAATATTGGTCAAGACGAACTCGGTCAATATAACACATTCCATTTGTAAAATGCCTATGGTATGGTAAAGTCAGAATAAAGTGTTTTGAGATAATTTGCTTTTCAGTAAATTCTCTTTAAGAAACTATATTGTAGGTTTCAGTCAGTACATACAATATACCTGCAACGTATGTGTCAAAATTAAAACACTAAATTGGACGATGTTTAGGTGAATTACTCTACTGATTTATACCTACCTAATTAACTCGGTCAGTAGACTTAATTCATCTGGGAGCATAAGTAAATAAAGTCTACTAAAAGTAGACACACCTGGGTTATTTAACCCAGGTGAATAAAGTCGACGGTACTAAACATTGCCTAGAGGAATCAATTACTCGTACGCCCAAAAAAGTATTTACTAATGATAACAACTGAGATTAAGGACTCAGATGGATACAGCCAACCATCCATATTATATTGTCCTATTTGATGCTACGTACCACATGTTTCACTATATTTTCGTCTTCGTTATTATTTATTTAATTTTTTCGTTTCAGCCAAAGCAACGGAATGTAAAAAAATTCCAATAATTATGTACCACTTATAGTTTCATCTTGTGTACTGAGTAATCATAAGTGGATTTTTTACGAAATAAACGTATTGTCTTTTTTTCTTTCTTACCAAAAAAATTTTTTATATACATCACTAACGCTACAAAAAAGCGGCCAAGTGCGAGTCGGACTCACCCACGAAGGGTTCCGTAGCAGCAAGTAACATAATATAAAAGTTATTGAAGTTTGTTGTAACTTTGATCGAGGTAAATTGCAGTTTACGATTTATGACGTATTAAAAAAACTACTTACTAGATCTCGTTCAAACCAATTTTCGGTGGAAGTTTGCATGGTAATGTGCATCATATATTTTTTTTAGTTTTATCATTCTCTTATTTTAGAAGTTACAGGGGGGGGGGGGGACACACATTTTACCACTTTGGAAGTGTCTCTCGCGCAAACTATTCAGTTTAGAAAAAAATGATATTAGAAACCTCAATATCATTTTTGAAGACCTATTCATAGATACCCCACACGTATGGGTTTGATGAAAAAAAAATTTTTGAGTTTCAGTTCTAAGTATGGGGAACCCCCAAAATTTATTATTATTTTTTCTATTTTTGTGTAAAAATCTTAATGCGGTTCACAGAATTCATCTATTTACCAAGTTTCAACAGTATAGTTCCTATAGTTTCGGAAAAAAGGGGCTGTGACATACGGACGGACAGACAGACAGACAGACAGACAGACAGACATGACGAATCTATAAGGGTTCCGTTTTTTGCCATTTGGCTACGGAACCCTAAAAATCTAAATCTTAACTAAAAACTTTATTGAAGTCATAGTTACGGAACAAACAACACGTTAATTAAAAATCAGAGTTCACAATTTCATAAAGAAAATTTCTGTATGTTGCCAAATGTTTCATTAACTTTAGAGGCCATAATATTCAAGGATCTACGATAAGTATACAATAACCCGTAACTTCGTAAGACTACACTTTCATCTTAATTAATGGAAATAAAATGACACTTTTCAAAGTAGTCAGAGCTCTAGACTAGACACTCGAAATCGTCGTCAGTGCCTAACTTTTTGCTAGAACATCAGTTATACAAAGATACGTACGATCCATATGTCAGTGGCGTACAAGAGAATAAATCCGACCAAGATGCCGGCAACAAAAGGACTCACAATACATTTGAATCCGCGCTCAGAGTATGGCGGCGTAATAGATTTGAACGGACGCCAAGAATGCACCAATTGATTATTGATATTGCAATGGTATACTGGTTTTGAAGAAATGAGGTCCCATTTTAACGAATGCCAGCGGTGTTTTATAAGAACCAAGCTAGCGTAGGTTGATATTGGATGAGTTTATTTTCCTTGAAGATTTCTTTGTAGTTCGGTTAATATTTGAAATTTTGATTCAATGTTTATACGTTCCGATTTCTGAAGAGGTTCTCAATACAATTCTTTGTTATAAGGATGACTATTTTAATACTAGCAAACTGGATTTGAAGTCTTTCTATCGTAGCCAATTTGTTCAACTTCAAACATGTTTCACACATATTTTTTAACGTTGAATCGATAACAGTACCATAGGGTAGATTGTAAATTAATTCGTAAAGATAGTTGAATAAATAAAAGTAATATTCACTCTTATGAATCAATTCATGTTATAATGAAAAAAAAAAATTCTACTGTTTCTACTGAGTATTTTTTATCTATTATTAATTTAAAATATAGGTCTGCGACACGGTATACATGCATCCCCGCCCATGACGCCCACCCATCTATGACGTGTAGGTCTTCAAGAAAAGAGTTAATAGGCTTTTACTAAGTGAATGTGCTCACTACCTTGGACCACATCTACACTTACCATCAGGTGGGATTGTGGTCAAGCATTAACTTATTGTAAGTAAAAAAAACATATTATGATCCATTGTATTCGTTGTCGGAAAAAGTTGATAATTTAAAGACGTTTTCATATTTCAGCAGAATTTTCTAACAATAGAAAAAACATATTACAATGAAAGTTCCCTCCTTCGCCCTATATGATTAAATATACATCTTCAGCTGACTGTATACAAAAGTATCTTATACTATATCTAACTAGTGGCCTATGTGTTCTTTTATGAGTTAATAACACTAAAATATTGGTAAATTAAAACGAATAACAAAAGCTTTATAAACACTGTATAAATTTAAGCACTCCACTTCACGAACACTTACACCAATTCCATTTAATTTTACGCAAAACTCATAATACGTTAAAATAACATGGGAGCAATAAAACACATTTGCTTAATTAAACTTCGTACTGACCCTAAAATAACCCTTGATAATTAAATTGCAGTAATGATTCAGAAAAGATATAAAAGAAATTACGAGACTACTTGTAGGTATGTATAAGTTTTGAATGTAATAAAATGTAATATTTAGGGAAATGTAAAGATCGGCTGGACATGACTATAACTTGTATATGACTATGACATATTATGAAGTCATCAGTCTTGGTTGTAAATATCAAATAACAATAGTTAAGCTTACACTAAATACCTATGCATCCATAGTAGATGTTATCCTGAAGTCCATCATTCACTTGAGAATTGAAACACAATTTATAAGTGATTTATTATATTTCACTATTTTCTCTGCTTTAGTTTAGTTCTCTTCCAGACTTAAAACATGTCGAAACCAAACCTCAATGGTATCAGTACTTATGGAATTAAAAACCATTGAATTCATAGAATACCACTCCCATAACACAACGAAGGTATAATTATGGAAAGGTTTAACTATGGAAATTAACGAGGGTCTCGTATTCCCTGATCGATGTCAACATGTACGTTATGCTAATGATGGGGTAACGATTGGTACCTATTGTATCTGATGGGTTTTTGGTAATGGGGAATAAAAAGTGTGATGCCAGTTATCGGTACCAGTCCTTGTAACGTGTTGATTTCCCCGGGGTAAAAAATTACAAGTATTGGTGCACGCATGGTTGGCTATACACGACAAGCCCTTTTTATTATGATTTATGTTGAATAAATAAATTTATACAGTAGTTAATAGGTACCTTTGTAAATGTTTTGTTGCGGATTGTCTTTTTAAATGTAAAAGTTTAGTTTATTTTTCTGCCGTTGGTGGTGCTTTTGTTCTTTACGAATGTCATGTCGTTTTTGTCACTGGTGAGAAAATACAATATCGTTTTTCTACAGAAATCTAATGAGAGTTTTATTGAAATACTGCCTAATTCCAATAATTTATTTAAGAACTTGTCACATATGTAATTTTATGTAAAAAAAATTATTATCGTGTTTACCTAATCAACGGAATTAATAACAAAATAATTTTAATTTTTTGTAGTGCATGATCTAATATTTACGAGTACAATGAATAAATAACTGTATTTAATTACACCATTTAGCATTCTGCATATTATTATAGAATTTAAATAAAGCTTGTTTGCCTGGGTAACCTAAGCTTTATTAATTTTAAATAACATCATATTATAAGCAAATAGCTTTCGAACCTAGTTTATATTATACCAACCTTCAATCTACTTATATTTATAATTCTTTCCATATTATTACACGAAGTTTTAGTCTGTTTCTAGTTAAAATTTTCTTTTGCTTGGCGGCATAAAATTGTCTACCTGATAACTTTGCGAGTTTGTTTTTATAAGTCCGACCTGGCTGGATTCTTAATTAATTAAAAGCAAATGAAACAGACATTCACCCTTATATTTTCTTCAAAGAGGTTTTATTAGGTTTACATATAAGTTTCCGTTGCAGGGTCACTTCTTTTTGAATTTCAAAGTGTCATTTTGGTTTTGATCATAATATTATACTTACGATTTATTACTATAAGTATAGGAATGTATATTTCTAATTAGGTGTATCTACTCTTTAATTAAAGTATATCTAGCGCGTATGAAGTTAAGAAGTTTTGATTTCATTCCATTCATGTGTGACTTTTGAGTTACATCAAGGCAATCAAATGAGTAATTTCCCATTTTAAGTAGTAAATGTCCTTACATTGTGACAGTACAAACTTGATCACTTTTAATTTTCCCATTTTCACTTATCAAAGTAGTATATAAAATCAATAAGATAACGATCGAAACTAACAAAATTTAAATATAACCCCTCCACTGCGAGTGGAAATATGAGTAACAATAAAAGCCGCACTATCCCGAAAAGTCGGAAATACGTTCCGACGTGATTAACACCCGATGCGATAACAGACTCGTTTGTCGGACTCAAGACACCGATCATAATTTCGTAAGTCACGCGAGTGTATGCGTGTTCACAATAGAAGTTAGTAGAGGATACGATGGGGTAAACATAGCAGCAATGTGGGCAAGGATGCCCCAGTTAGTTGTAAATGGGGGCACACTAAGAGCACCTGATGATGCATGGTCACTGTCAGACTTGTGTCTAGATAAACTTAAATTGACATCGTGAAAACATTATTGAAACATACATAAAATTTTAACGAAAATTAGTGTAGGTACCTACGTTTAATGCAAAATTTCTCTGTACGCCCACATTATTCCTTACACCATCTAAAGCTTTTCACAAAAATAAAAAAGCATAGTGTGAACACGTTACAATTTCTTAATGTCATAATAACCCCTTTCTACTTCTGTTTTAAATGCAGAGTGCTAAGCAATTATGTTTTATTACAAGGGCATGACCGCAAACGATAAGCGATGTTTATACTACTATAAAAACTGAGTGGATGCCATTATCGTGGAATACGTAATATCGCGAAAAGTTTCCGAGTATAAGAAATGGTTCATAATTTATTACTAAAAAGCAATGTTAATAATTGCTCCATAAAGCCTCTACAAACTTTTATTTGTTGCGTTTAACAAATATCATGAAATCTTTGTTACATTACTTTTAGGATTTAGAAATAACGCCTTCACTACCTATACAATAGGCTAAAATAGGTCACATAATGATTTATTAGTTGCTGCTAAAAATATAAAACGTACTAAATAAATGGGTATAGTAAAAGCCAAAATAATTGTAATTTATTTCTTGATTGTCAACGCATCGGTGATACTTTTGGTGATATTGATCGTGAGCTCGTGGATCTACATCTCGTTTTTCGACCAGTTACATTAAAATAACAATACATTTGTTTCTCAATAAAAAGTGTTCATGATACGTAGATAAAGATTTCTTTCCTTTACTACCATAAATATACGTACATTTAATAATTGGTCAACATATACATAGAAGGTTCCCAAACCGTTGTCCGACTTTTGTCCACGGTTCAGTCCTTTGTCGAACGCACAATAAAATTTTATCCTGGATACCTATTCGCAGTTACCTTTCGTTATAATGTTGCAGATGTTATCCGTACTTCTCAGTCGGAGCCTATTGTTGGTTCGCATAATGGACCCAACCTTTTTATTCCACTCGAGATTTTCAAGCCTTCAGCGTCAGGGTTAAGTCCTTACGTATCTCAGGCCATTTTAAATCTTATCGCTATATGTTAAGCATTATAATGTCGTGAGTGTAATGGTATTGTAGCAAAGGCTTTGTTTATTGTACGTTACGTCGCGGTGACAACCTGATTTTCAGATAGTAACTGTCTGAAAATTTGGATCAAAATGTAGTGAATTGAAGAGAATTGAAGGTTAATAGATATAATAA
Source organism: Thymelicus sylvestris (assembly GCA_911387775.1). Classification (NCBI taxonomy): domain Eukaryota; kingdom Metazoa; phylum Arthropoda; class Insecta; order Lepidoptera; family Hesperiidae; genus Thymelicus; species Thymelicus sylvestris. The sequence continues at coordinate 1,536,732 of OU426893.1, forward strand.
TGGAATGGATATTTTAGTAGAAATATAAAGTGCGGCAATGATAAAACTCCAAATGAACCGTACAAAACATTGCTTTACTCTTCATTACATAAACATTATGAAGCGAACCTCAACCACATTAACCCAAACCGCAACGCAAAAAGTAAATGTAAAAGAAAAAAGGGTTTATTAAAATTAACAATCAACGTTTGGGGTAAAAGTATCCCACGAAAGCTGGGCGTTTTAGTTTAGTTTTTTTGCGCAATACTCAAAAGGCCGTGGTGGATGTATCAATCAATTACAAAGGCCTACGCCTCAAGCGATATACGCTGTAAGATAGGACACACCTTGTTATGTTGTTGTGGTACAAATGTGAACGTCAGGTGATTATTCAACGTTAAATCACCGAAGAATCTAACTGTTACTGGCTGAAAGACAATGCAAAGTCTGATGCATCGAACCTAGAATGCTTTGAGCCAGAAGCATGGAATTTTGTACAGAAGTTCTTTATTGTCTGGGAGAGCACTAAAAAGGATCTCGAAAAATCATCTTCTAAATTGGTAAACCAACTTGGAGAAAAATGTCAAACCTGAAATGATGATGGACGGATGCTTTGACGGTTTGAAGGTTTTTTATTGTCCTGCAGTTTTGATCTATTCATTATGAATGTTTCATAACTTATTCTTATTTTTGTAGGGGATTACACCTACACTTAAGTTTACGTCATACATACAGTATTTAGTCTAAGAACTATCCTAAATACAATACAAAAATAAAGAAAAACAATAAACGCTGTACGTTTACAGTTTGCACCGAGCTAATAACTATTGCTTACAGCCCTATCAATACCCATCCGGCTGTTATTTGCCGACATGACGTTTTTATTTAATAAAAATGTCGACAAAGTGGACTTATCTACGATTGGACATATTTGTAAGTAAATAAGGCTATTAGATGGATGGATGGACAAAGAAATGGTTTGTTTACTTGTTGACCAACTTTTGTGCACTAAGATCAATATCAGTATCAATATGACGAGGAATCACATACTTACGTAAATATTTCTTCGTTTATTTTGTTACCGTTCATCTAGACTAAGGTTTAGAAATGACCCGTTTGTCGCTAGTAACAATTAGTAATAGTACCTACAATATTTGATTAGGTTTGTAACAAAGAATGTTCTAGAAAGATTTTTGGGTCATAGATTTTATTGATGACGTTTTTTATAGTCCATGGGAGCATGGGAGTAGTGGAGTATGGGAGTATGTATTTCGAGCTTCATTCATCCGTGATTCCAATCCGCCCATAGTCTTTGGAGGTGGCTAAACTTTACCAGCCAAATCCGGACAGTGCAAGTGTATGGGGGTAGTGCATGATGCTGTTGTTATCAGGGTGTTTGAATGCTTTACATAAAAACGAGTTATCGATCCAAATTTCGGATGTTTCTAGGCCCGCCGACAAGGCTTTACGGCAGCGTTTTCACAATGCAATTAGGAGAGACCCCGGTAGAAGGGCGCTAATGCAAACTGTCAAAACCAATGAAAGGCATCGTCAAATCAAATGAGTTCGTTCCCCATCATTCTCCCAGAGATAATCTATCAACATGAAAACGTCACGCTACGTGAAAAATGTACATCATTAAATTATATTGGCGTGACCCTTTCCATAAAAAGGTAAGGTAACGTGAGCTTTATTGGTGAACACATGTATTGATGATTCTTCTCAGGGTATTAGGGTTAACATATCCTTTCCTTCGTACCATCCAATTTATCAAACTAAGGTAATTCGACAACTTTTTTATACAATGTGTTAGCGGTTTATGAGTGTGTATTATCTGATAATGTTTATCTTTATTTATTTTAGTTTAAGTTTATTAAGATCTGTCGAATCAAAGCATTGTCAACGAATAAGTTGTCCAAAAAATGAAATTATAAAAAAGAACATAATATACACAGCACAGCAGATATTGTACCGTTAAAGCGAAATGACATTAAAAATACACCGTATCAAATTTAAATACCACTACGTAGAATGATCGGAGCGATCGGATCGGAATATTTAATATTCAGTCGTTTCCGACAATATTCACAATATTCATAATATTTAATATCGCGGACGGTTAAACGCAACGTAATTTTTATCTTCTCAAAGCCTTTTCGCCAATCGTGCATGAGTTGCAGTTAGCTATCAAATTTTATTCCTCTGTATCGTTATAAATTTTTTACTCACAGCATTATTTTCTACTTACATGGACCGAGACAAAATTTTGTGTGTTATAATTATTTTATGCCAGAAAATTACCCTCCGGACCGTCTGACCACCAAATCTCGACACCAGTGGTCAATTGAGACGAGAATTTTCTCATCTGACCACTGGAGGTCAGTTGGGAGCAATTCATTCCTAATTCATCACCAGTGAATGTTGAAATTGAAATAAAAATGTCTGAATTTTCTTTCAATTGACCACCGTGAAATCACTTAAGAATCAAAAGTACCTAAATAGCGATTGTTCTTAATTCGAACTTGAAATCTAAAAAGGTGAAATCTTTTTACAATGAAATCTTTTTACAATACTCGGAGCTATAATAGGCTTCTTTTACATTTTCCTTCCTTTACTTTTTACTTTTTATTCTCTCCAGCCGGACAATAGCTGTCGGGGTTAAAGTCATGCAGATGAAGTTATCTCTTTGATGTTAAAAGTTTTGCTGCTATTTGTATACATTACAGTTGCAATTTTATTTCTGTGAAGTTGAGCGCTATTTATTGTCAAGTGCATTTGAGTAGTTGATTGCTTAGAAAGAGATATTAATTAAATATAAAATTGCAAAATAAACTTTACGCTTTAAAAACCTTTTAAATTTGATAAAATTTCTATAAGTGATTATTTTAGTTTGCTATTGTGTATAACAAGGGATATATTATGTAAAACGGTTAGGACAAATCTGAAGGACGCATATTACATATTATTATGTTGGGGTTCGCCAATGACAAGGTTTCGACATCACCCTAAGACTGCTATTCTCATAAAAAATATGTGAAGTGTGAAAAATGCAAGTGGTCATCCAACTACAACCAACTAACAACCGCGTCTGCGATCGACAAACAACCATTACGGCCACACTCAGAGTCACCTTAACGGTTACTTAAATTGTTCCTTAGTACAGAATCACAATGAAATTCTGTACTAAAGACCGATTTAAGTTATCTTTAAGTCACTCTGAGTGTGGCCGTTACTGTAAGCGCTTGAAATGTTAAAAATAAATCTATCAAAACTTTTGATAACCTTTTATTAGTCCATTTGCTAGTGCTTCTGAACGATTTTGCTTTTTTGGTCACATGTGTAATAATATGCTCGGATTGTGGGCGTGTCAAATATCCTTCCTCCTCATCACTATTATGTGTCACTCTACCAGCACAAGGAAATATGGAAATAACAGCGCATGATTAAAAATCCTACTAATATTTTAATGTGAGATATTATATAGACGTTCATTACTTTCATGCAAAACTACTAAAAAGATTTTCATGAAATTTAGCGAACAGGTAGACCATTATTTGAATTAAAACATAGAATAATCATTATCCCGGTAAATGCAGACAAAGCCAGGGGCAGAGCGCTAGTAATGTTTAAGTGTATCTATCCAAAGCCCTTAAGTTAAAAGCCAAGCCAAGCGGCCCAATTCTTTTAAGTAGTTAATCTGACTGGTGAGCCGGGGACCGCGCCTATCCGCTCCGAATGGACAGTGGGTGGGGTTCAAATCCGCTGATGCACTTTGTGAAGGTTACACGCGATCGTACTGGTCGATTTGGGTAATTTGATAACATGGATGAAGTTGTGTAATCTTTATACTATACTTGTAACCGACCTTTTCTTCAATTTTCAAATACATAAATACTCTTTTAACTGTAGTACCCTCATTTGAAATAAATGCTATTAAATTTTGTCAGGCGTTAAATAAATTACATGTTATTTTTGAGTGGTCAGTTTTACTATTATTTTAATAAGAATAATACTCATTAATTGCAATGACAAGTGATAATTTTTGAAATGCGTATACAAATGAATTTGTCAACCCAGATTGATCGGAAAATTGATTGGAAAAGTTGTCCCCGTATAGCGAATACTCCATAATGTTTACATAATTGTTTTTGTATTCGTCGAATACAAACCCTGTAGCCTAGATAGCGACCATGCCTGCGAAGATTAGAAATCTTCTCGGGTCATGTGTGTCATAGTAATGTCTAATTTGTATCGTCCATGCCACCGTCACTGAAACCTTCTGCGGGAGTGCGATGTGTGTGCAAGCGTTCAAGGGTTTATTTTGTCTTCATGACAAGCGCACTCAGCTTTAAAACAACGAACAGAATTATGGGCCAGTTATAGATCACAGCCACATAATTTGAAGGACCAATAACTGTTGGGGTCCTCAAATGGCACCCACGTTTCGGAAAAAGGAGCATAGAACGCCTCCGACCAGATGGAATGACGACCTGAAGAAGACAGCGGGCATTCGCTGGATTCAGAAAGCTCAGGACCGGTTAGAGTGGCGTAAGTGGAGGCCTATGTCCTACAGTCCTACAAAGGTGATGGATGGATGGATATAGATCATGATAAGATGAACAATTTATTTATTAATGATATGGATTGGTACGATTCTAAGGCATGCATAATGCATATACTATACACAAACTATTCATAACATCATAACGTTGATGTGGCTCGAGGCTTACGCAAAGAATGGGGGCACATAGCCATACCACTATATCACCGTAACGCATTCCCTCGCATATTAATAGTAATTTCTCGAAGTACCTATCTGGAATGTTGACGTTACATACACATTATATTATGTTGAGGAGTTGGCTTTATTAGTTCTTTCTCTATTCGATAGGAAAGAGATTGCAAATCTAAACATAATCATTGTTTTAAATGTTTACATATGCTACTGAAGATAAGGATGGAAAAATTTAAGTGAAATCAGTTGTCCAACTTACCCGTTTTTACGCTTTTGGAACGGAACCCCAAAAAGAAATGCTAGTTTAATTTGTTTTTTGTAGTTTCCATAACAAATATTCAGAAATAGATACCAAATGAGTATGAATATGAATTTTAGATCGTACCCAAATACTGACTACGTTGTAAAACCCTTGCGTTTACCTTTTAACGCGTACCTATTTAGAGATAAAGGGCCATTCGTTTAGTCGTAGCTCTTACCGCTTTCATGTGTACGATATACGAGAAGATGCAAATTGATAGGGCCTCAAGGGCCCTCTATTTGCATGAAGCATCATTAAAAATTCTACACGCCCCGAGCAAACGCTGAGCTCCCTGTTTTTAATTTTGGACTCAAACTTCGTAATCTTTGCGGTCTGCTTTAGGTAGAATATGCATGTCAAAGGGATGTCCTTTTAGTCTTCAAGCCTTTGAGGTCTTGAGAGGTAGCTTTTATGTCGAGTTGTTCTTGTTTGTTATTTTATGATAGAGTAAAGAAATTTTAAGTTTGTGAATCTTTCATTAAGTTTTAATGTTGTTATTATGTTGACCTAGGGTATACGAGTAAATTTAATTAAGACATTGCAGATTTTTATGAGTTTGTTCATAAAATGTATGAGGACAAATAAAAAAATATAGCAAAAGCTGTTTATTGTAATAATTCTCATAATTGCGGGGTGCATTCAAAATTTTCTCTAGAATTAACTTCAGTTTCGGTTGCAGGGTTGTAAAGCCATCAAACTAAAGATTACCTTTTAAGTAAAACTACACTAAAGGTTGATTGATATATTTCCGTTTATCAATGGGTAGATTGCTAGAAAATATTGACTGCTTCAATCGAAGTCATTATTCCATAAAAAAATACTGAAAACTAACATTTCCGAAACTTAACTGCATTCATCATTCCTCATTCTACATAAGTAATTCACTGATATTTATATTATTTAGTAATGAAATTTTCTTTATAAACGAAGTAAGAATGACACTGGCCTGGACTAAGCACACTAGATCTAGGGTGACTTGTGATATTCAACCCGTGAGTGATAATGCTGATGGCAAGTAACTATTATGTCATAATAGCCCAGTGCCGATAGCTCTAAAAACGGTAAAAAGTGGAAGAAATTTATAGTAGAATGAAACCTATTGCAAAAGGAAGAGAATATAACGAAGATTATAGGAAAAATAAATTACGGGCGATCTGAGGTCGGGAAGGGGGGGTGAGGGGGGGTTTAAGGGAAAAAAATGGTTTATCTCGATTTCCGGAAAAACTACAAGTCCTATTGAAAAAAGTTGAATGGCAAAGTTGTAGGTAATAAAAAGATCTACAACTTTTGTATTTACACTTTTTTACATAACCTCAAAATTTATGTGAAAAATTCAAAAAACCACGTTTTTGGTTTTTTATTTTTATCTTTTACAAAAAATTTTTTTTTTCACGAAATTTAGTGAAAACTTACCTTTGTATGTCTTTAACATACTGTAATTTTTTTGATTCAAAAAAATATTTTTTTTCACCTTATTTTGACCTTAAATCAAAAAAATACCCTTATTTTCAATCGAAAAATCTCACGTCAAAATATCTTATTTTTTAAAAAAGTCGATAGTCCTTTTGTTCGTTGGAATCTCTACTTTCTAATGGTATATAAAAACCTATACACTACTATGGTAAATGTTTTCAGAAAATGCAATGAAACGACTACTATTTTCGCATGTTTTTTGCAATCTCATATGCAATCAATGGAATCCGAATTTTTTTACGAAAATCTCTACTTTCTAATGGTATATAAAAACCTATACACTACTATGGTAAATGTTCTCAGAAAATGCAATGAAACGACGACTATTTTCGGATGTTTTTTGCAATCTCATATCCAATCAATGAAATCCGAAATTTTTTTGCGAAAATAGTTGTCGTTTCATTGCATTTTCTGAGAACATTTACCATCGTAGTGTATAGGTTTTTATATACCATTAGAAAGTAGAGATTCCAACACACAAAAGGACTATCGACTTTTTAAAAAAATAAGATATTTTGACGTGAGATTTTTCGACTGAAAATAAGGGTATTTTTTTGATTTAAGGTCAAAATAAGGTGAAAAAAAATATTTTTTTGAATCAAAAAAATTACAGTATGTTAAGGACATACAAAGGTAAGTTTTCACTAAATTTCGTGAAAAAAAAAATTTTTTTGTAAAAGATAAAAATAAAAAACCAAAAACGTGGTTTTTTGAATTTTTCACATAAATTTTGAGGTTATGTAAAAAAGTGTAAATACAAAAGTTGTAGATCTTTTTATTACCTACAACTTTGCCATTCAACTTTTTTCAATAGGACTTGTAGTTTTTCCGGAAATCGAGATAAACCATTTTTTTCCCCTAAACCCCCCCTCACCTCCCCTTCCCGACCTCAGATCGCCCGTAATTTATTTTTCCTATAATCTTCGTTATATTCTCTTCCTTTTGCAATAGGTTTCATTCTACTATAATTTTTTTTCGTTTCAAAAATTATCGGCACTGGACTATAACTGTTTCTATTCTCTTTCACTTTTCTAATGACAATAATAAATTTACGTAAGTTTTGTATTCATAACTGTTTTAGTGAGATTACACATCACATTAGTTCGATACCCACATGGTGTCCGTACGGCAATAGTTTTGGAACTTGGCTCCATACACCAAGTTCAACTGCAAATTGAGTTCGAACTACGTTGGACCAGTGAACTTGTATTGTCAATGTTTAGATGTTACTTGTTATCTAACAGCAAGTTCCGACGTTCCGCTAAATATTGGTAAGAGACAGACTGATAAATTATGAAGGAATAAACTATTTGTAACTGTCACTGACTAACAGACCCAAATCTGAAAACCTAGAAGCATAGAAGTTTGTACACATGTTCCTTATCGTGTGAGGGAGACAAAAAACGATGTTTAAAAATTTAATCCATGAAGGGTTAAATGAGGGGAGGTAGTAGAATTTGATATGTAATTAGAATTTAGTTTTTCACGAAAATTAATAAAAAAGGTAAATTTTGAAAAATCACCCTGTAAAAGGGTGGAATTTCGAATGAGCGTAAAAATAATATTTCCTCGAAAGAAGTTGCAAACCCAAGCTCTTATTATTTTATAATCATTTAACCTTAATCGGCTGCCTTATTAATTTATCAGTGCATAGAGCAAAACGAAAAATCACAATTTCAGGCATACCACTTTATTCTCTTACTTGCTTCATAATATTCACTGAGTAAAAGAACACGACAAACTTCGCTCACAAACATTTAAATCTGTTGCAATAAATTCTTATAAAACTTGTTTCTATCTGTTTCAGGTAAGTCTTGGAGCGAAAGAAGATTCGGAGCAACAAAGTATCAAACAAAATACACGCATCTCCATAAAATCTCCCCAAAACACCAACTTGGTGCATAAATATAAAATTTTCAACTCACGGGCTAGCTCAGAATTTTCTGGAGCTTCAACTAGTTTTGATCTGTTCTCGTGAATGACTGGTTTTATTTTATTTATTTATTTTATAAGTACGCCTTTGACTTAATACGAGTACTATGCATTAATTAATTACAATGTTACAGTCGATCTATCCAAAGGGTACATTTTTTATGACTATCAGCTAACACAGAGTTTTTATATCGATTATATATAAAGTTGTTTAAAGAATTTAATTTCATGTTCAAAGCACACAATTCAACTGTTTGATTTCATTTTATTAAGCTTAATGGTTTAACCTCGATAGTTGAAGGATCTCAGATTGACGTTGAGAAGCTGAGGCAAAAATAAGGTATAAATAAAGATTTTTGAGTACGTACCATTCAGCTTTTATCCGCTGCCCGAGTAATCCTATAAGAGTTATATTATACTACAAACATACATTGCAAATATTATACTCGTTCGTGAGTCCAAAAAAATAGAAGCACATTTTGACTGAACCCAAAAAACTGAAAGTTTACAACACTACATGAACTAACGCTGTTTCAACGGAACCATTTGCGAGGCATTTTGTAAAGCAACATTAGCCCTAAGTAAAGATCGTTAAATGTCCCGAGTGGCTTAGTCCATTAGCTCCAGCATGGCTTGTCGACGGAATCTCTATGCAATATGCAGCTTAAAAATACGGCGAAGGAGTCGCCGGCTTTGAAATGTCCTGAGTACATACGTTTCAGCAAATATTGCTACCAGTTTATTCTGAATGGAAGTTTTGACTGTACGTTAAGGATTTCTGTGGAAAAAGTGCCAGTTTTCTTCTTTTTTTCATAATCTTGTTTCTTAATTCCACGGTCAGATAATTAATATTTTTTATCTGGTTACTTGTTTTAATTGTTTTTTCCGGAGAATTAATAAAAATACTCAAGACCTGAGAACATTTTTTGTAGCGGTAAATGAACCGAATCCTTGGAAAATTCAACGCTTTTAACCTTATTATTAAATTTCATAATTATACATATTTGCAATTAATTGCTAACTGATACCGTGGATAATCATAAAACTTATGGATATGAAAATTTTTGATAACGGTTCAAATGTTGAGTAAAGTCTAGTGTAAGGTGTAAGAACAAAAAATTAACCTAAATTAGGAATTAAAATTAAGTCATTAGGTCCTTCGATATTGTTGAACATAACAACGTTTGTCAAAGGAAATATTCAAATGAAGTATAACACTAATCAAAATTCGCAGCTTACTTTATACCCACTGTTAGGAACGAATACTTTTTTCTCGGTGTATCTTGCCAGCTTAATTTAAATCAAATTATTATACACGTTTTATTATTTATTAAATATCTTATTCATTTCGAAATATAAATTGAACAAACGAACCTCAACATCCTAATATTTGCCCGACGTAAATAAAAATCTGACGGCATGTCCCTTAGGAGCCGAAGGAAAAAGATTTAATTTTTTTGTATACAAAATTAGACGATCCGAAGCCTTAACGGAATTACACTTGTCTTCTTCGTTACTTTCAACGTTCCAACAATTTTTTATATTAAAAACAGAAACATTGTCTTTGTTTCAGAAAAAGCTAACGACGAAAATAATTGGGTTTCATCTTCTGTAGTTATTGAACATTATTTACAACATATGATGTCTCGACGGAGCTATCATCTTTTTGTGATATTTTTAGGGTATTTTATGTCATTAGTTATATCACATGTAATATCATTACTACCATGTATTGTCTGTCATGTTCAATTTTCTCCAAATAATTGGGACGTAATAAGTCGACATGGTTTTCCTGTACAGAATGCAAAACCGAAAAGACTAATATTTATTACTTAATATTTGATTTCGACCTAAGCTTTGTTCGCTATATTTATGTCAATGGTTTATAGGTTATCAATAACATTTCAGACAACCTACTATATGTATACACAACTGCACAACCTACTATATACATATATATGCACAACTTTGTCATACAAAGTCTCTGGAACTAACTAAGTAAAGTGGTTCTTAGAACGACTTTAAGAGTCTATTAAGACTTTGACCTGACTAGATGCTAAAGTCAATCAGTGGAGAAGTTTCAACGTTATTAGTGTTACTTTAGTCAAATAACTAAGTAGTCACCGTTATTCAAATTCAAAATCATTTAGAAATACTTTCTATCACCATTTTGGTAAGTTTATATTATAACCTCATATCATAACCTAACATTCAATGGTATAATATTTATCCACTCACTTCCAGTTGGCGTATTTCAGAATACATACTAAGAGCATTTAACATAAATAATATAACGCAGAGGCAGTTTAGAATGATTCATTGAGCTCGAAGTAATTTTTCGCCCTAATTGAATAAAGAAGTTAGCGCGGGCGGGAGTTTCGGGCGCTCAGGAGGAAAGTAAATATGTTGATGCATATATGTAATACTATCTACATATTAGTTGTTCGTGTGAGTACTGTTAAAATCGCCTTAATATAAATCTTTATGTAACTAGCCGACAAAAAACCTGACGTTCCCCCTGATGGGTAAGTGGCCAACGTCCTTCAAGGACTTCAGCGACACCAAAAGTATCACTGATGCCACCAAAAGTATCACTGATGCGTTTCCATCATAGAAGGAGAGAAGAGGAAAGAAAGACCTGACTCTCAAGCCCCAAACGGGAAGTTGGAACACTACAAGTCGTTTGGCAGCTTACACAAGCAAGGCGTTGGTAGCTAGAAATACAAAATTCATAGAAAGATAAAGAAAATATATTTTTTTCAGGGTACCTCCTTACCTTTTTGTAAGAGTCAAGTGTCCCCCTTCCCGGTTAAATGTTTGGAATTGGACAAGTAAAAAAATTAAATGTAAAATAGGTTGTATGATGAATTTGCAAGGAAAACTATCACTGCTATGTCAGCATAAGTAGTTAATTAGTAATAGTCAATAAACTTCCTACTTCAGAACCCTACATTGCGCGGGACCTGACACGCACTTGCCCAGTTTTTTTTTGACGATACTAACGAAATAAAGCTAAGATCCTGCATAAGAGCGGTTGAATGAAGAATAATTAGATTAATCTTTACTCATAAAATGCGGCCAAGTGCGAGTCGGACTCGCCCATGAAGGGTTCCGTAGCAGCAAGTAACATAATATAAAAGTTCTTGAAGTTCGTTGTAACTTTGATCGAGGTAAATTGCGGTTTACGATTTATGACGTATTAAAAAAAACTACTTACTAGATCTCGTTCAAACCAATTTTCGTTGGAAGTTTGCATGGTAATGTACATCATATATTTTTTTTAGTTTTATCATTCTCTTATTTTAGAAGTTACGAGGGGGGGGAACACACATTTTACCAATTTGGAAGTGTCTCTCGCGCAAACTATTCAGTTTAGAAAAAAAATATATTAGAAATCTCAATATCATTTTTGAAAACCTATTCATAAATACCCCACACGTATGGGTTTGATGAAAAAAAAATATTTGAGTTTCAGTTCTAAGTATGGGGAACCCCCAAAATTTATTGTTTTTTTTCTATTTTTTTGTTTCTTACCAAGTTTCAACAGTATAGTTCCTATAGTTTTGGAAAAAAGTGGCTGTGACATACGGACGGACGGACAGACAGACAGACAGACAGACAGACAGATAGACATGACGAATCTATAAGGGTTCCGTTTTTTGCCATTTGGCTACGGAACCCTAAAAAATGTGGTTAAACAAAGTTGTAAAACTTGTGGATATATTATTATAACATTTCACTGGATTGCTATTATTCTTAACACCAAAACATCACGCGCGTTTGTGGCCTAATTTCATTAGGAGAACGTATCCTAAACAAAGCCGAAACAAAACTAGGGAATGCTTTGAAACACGCATAATAATGTGGTTCGTTAGTGATTAATTTTAAACGCGCATAGAATGTTGGTCGGCGTTTTAGTAGATTTAGATACTAATTTGGTTTACGTATCTAACAGAAATTGAAAATTAGAAAGCGTGCGTTTTTTAGTACTGATTCAGGCAATGATTGCGCACTACATTTTAGAAGTTGAAACCCGAAGAAAAGAAACATTTTACTTCTAGAAATTTAATTATTACAATTCAATCTGTACTCGAAAAAAAATATCGACATGGCCTAGATTTTTTAGTCATTTGCGGTAGGTAGATACGTATTACGTATCACAATATACAGAGCAGAAAGCGTCGTCCTGATGTTCTGAAGAGGTGTGTATGACGAGATTATGGCCAGGCGTTGCATTATTTGATATTGGAAATAATTTATTATAATGTCTAACGAGTAAAAATAAGACATGGACATTATTTCAAGAAAATTTGTTGTTATGCAGTTTCACTAGCTTTTAGAGATCCGCGTTCGTAAGACAATAAATTTATTTGTCGTTCTGCAGCTCCAGAACTTTGCTTGTTCCATTGTTTACATTTCAACTCGTGAAAAGGGTTAGCGAAGCTGAGTAGTTAGCACTTTCTCTCGCCATTGTTGAGTTTAATGTGTTTTACATACTCGTGTGAAATACTTGGGTAAGAATATTATTTAGGGTAACTGTGTGCTATCATACTAATATTATAAATGTGAATATATGTTTGTTACGCTTTCACGCGAAAAATACTTAACCGATTTGGCTGAAAGAACAATGCCAAACTGCCATACATAGTTTTATTTCATTTTCAACTTAAGCGTCTTAAAATAAAATAAAATTTAAAAAATACAGCATTAATTTCTGAGCTTAGATATATAAGAATTTTCAGCAGGCACACCCCAGAACCAAATTATTTTAATGTTGAATATTTTATAACCATAGAAGTATTATACATAGAGTACCTGGTACGCAACAAAACAACGATGCCGGAAGAGTATGTGATGTCACGATTTGATCACTAAACGTCAACGTCAATTTTAAAGGAGGAGTTTCTTTCGGCTTTTCTTCTCCTCCATGACAAAGCACCTTTCCGAAAAGCTGGTAAATTAAAAAAATGACGTGCATAAGTGTATCAATGATACCTACATGAATAAATGATTTTGAATTTGAATTTGAATTTGAATAAAAAACGATTCAAAAGTTGCCATTTTACTACTACTGAAAGATTAAATTACATATAAGGATTTCATGAACATGAAGAAAAGAAATATTTTTAAATATAAAAATAAATAGTTCAAACAGAATGTTACTTATTTATTAAAGATTGCCCAAATTACTCACTTTATACAATATGAAATAATTAAAATCAGAAAATATGTATGACTATCAAAATACATTTTCTACCATTAATGTAGAAAATTATGAAATGGTAACATTTTTACCGAATGAAAATGGACAATTCGACATCATTGTTATTATTATAGTCAATTCATCACTTATTAATAAAATTATTTTACCCTGGGTAATACGGGTACAGATATTAATTTTAAAATACGTAAAAAAATATTGAACTGCTTAGGTATAACTGACGTTTTAAGACGCAACAAAAAATAAAAATAATTTTTCGGCATTGTTCTTTTGGAATGGAGATAGCCTATACCCTGGATTAAAATATAGGCTACTTGTTATCCCGGAAAAATTTAGGGTTTTCGCGGAATTTGTAAAAAACGATATCAGCTAGTTTTATTATATTTCCTAATTTGTTCTAATGTTTTAGATTATTTGATGATCAATGTCAATTGGGCCTCCTTAGTGATATTTCTCGTGCTTTAGAGGCGCTGAAGTGTTTTCGTCATTATGGACTAGTAATTGACCGTTTTGTGAAATACTTAACAACTTATTGGTAAACAAAATCCCGGACTACATTTCTTGGCACTATTATGTTATTAACTAACTTATACATATAACAGAAGAAACACGTATTAATTATTACTTTACTTATTTATTTATTTTTGTACACGAAGGAAATCTTACACAAAACAAAAATGATATCACAATTTGCACAAAGAAACTGCTTATTTCTTTAAGAAATCTCTTCCAGTAGCCCTGTGAGAAAGAGATAGTCATTAGATGCTAGACAGAACGTGTACCTATGTACCTATGTACCGTGACACGTTTCTTGAATATGAATCACGTATCCATATCCTTTACCTAATATAAGGTATACTATAACTTATGGTGATCTTGAAAAGACCATTTTACCTCAAATTATTCAAAAGTTATAAAAGTTTATCCAACCCCATCGCTAAGATAGCGGCCTTATTCAAAGCGCTAATGGAAACGAGACAGTTAATGAAATATTATTTTAATATTTTAGTATGAGGAAGCGAAAAGGTTTTAACATTAATATTTTAGCTATGCAATAAAATCCGCGGACAGTTTCAGGGAGTTAAATACATTGCCGAATCACTATGGGAGATAATAAATATATTTGTACACTAGCTTTTACCCGCGACTTCGTCTGCGTGGACTTGAGAATTAAATGAAAGTAATTAAAAAACATCCCGGAAAATGCGAATTTTTTTGCACCGAGGGTTTTGTACAAATTTAGAGAACCGAACATAAGAGCAATATTAAATGATTCAGTAACAAACTTAACTATGCCGCTGTAAAACTGTCATTCCTATGCATGGATATAGCGATCAATAAACCAAATACAAATAAGTTTAAGTTTTTTTGAAACGATACCTCCACGCGTTCCTGAGAAAATAGGGTCGACAGACAGACAGACAGACGAAAAACGAAGTGATCCTATAAGGGTTATGTTTTTTCTTTTGTGGAACAAAAGCCTAAAACAATAAATAACCTGTAAACCCAACTTCCAAACTAAATTATATCCTTGACCTGATGAAGAAGCAGATCCATCTCCGACCCTCGAATGACCTGATCCCAACGAACATGCACCCTGTTCTTTGATGCGGGATATGAAATATCTGTGAGCCAAATTTTATCTAAATCCATTTAGCCGCTTTAGCGACAATAAAAAAATATCTTATTATACGCCTAAGAAATATTAGTGGGATTTTATATATGTACATTGTACACCATCAGATCTTGAATTGGTCAATATTGTACTGGTTTTACTATGTCAACGTGACCATCAACAAAAATTATTAAAACGGTTATTCCCATCCATTCTGGAGTTACATAGTCTGTCTCTAAGATACACTACCAGACAAAACCCAACCCAGATCCTACTACAATATGGCCTATGGTTGGGCCTTACCACCTGTCCTGTTATTTCAACGTAGCAACATTTACCATAATAATGTCATTGTATTTTTTATACCATCAAAAAGTAGAGATTTCAAGGAAAAAATCCCACCGACTTTTTTAAAAAAGCAGATATTTTGACGTGAGAATTTTCGATTAAAAGTTCGGGTGCTTTTTTGATAATAAGTCAAAATAAAGTGAAAACAGAAATATTTTAAATGAAAAAAAAATACATTATGTTTGGAACATAAAAAGTTAAGTTTTCACCAAATTTCGTGATTTTTTTTTGTAAAAGAAAAAGAAAAAACCAAAAACTTGTTTATTTGAATTTTTCACATAAATTTTGAGATTTTATGAAAAAGTGTAAATACAAAAGTTGCATATCTTTCTATTACCTACATCTTTACCATTTTACTTTTTTCCATAGGACTTGTAGTTTTGCCGGAAATCGAGATAAACCGTTTTTACTATTAAAAACTCACCACTCGCCACCCACTTCCCGACCTCAAATCACCCGTAAATTATTTTTCCTTTCATTTTTGTTATAATATTCTCTTCCTTTTTCAATGGGTTTCATCCTACTATTATTTTTCACTTACTATTTTCAAAGGCTTCAGCCCTGGTCAATTAGGATATAAATTTGAGATAAATAAAGACAATTGAAAAATTAAAATATGTGCAATTCACACGTGGTAGAAGTGAAACCTTAAATAATTTTGTTTTCAAGATAATGAGACGAATGTAAAATCAACTCAACTCAACTCGTCTCCACTCATCTCTAGTCTCCACTCATCTCTAGTCTCCACTCATCTCTAGTCTCCACTCATCTCTAGTCTCCACTCATCTCTAGTCTCCACTCATCTCTAGTCTCCACTCATCTCTAGTCTCCACTGGACAGTTTCGTTTCATAAAATTTCAAGTCACCCCCGTACTAAAGAAGTTTTCACTTCAAAAAAATTTTACTTTGACTACACCTCCCCGAAATTAAACCAGGATATTGTAGGAGTTGGAGATTATAAATGGCAGGTTAATTCAGACTACTGGAATACTGGACTGCTCCTATTTATTCATAGACGTCGACAAAATTTTCCACGTTAGTATAAACAGCAAAACCTAAAGTAATCGAATTCTTCTTCCATTTTAATTACGTAGTGTTTTATTGACACTACTTCTTCCTTCTTTTCGACTTATTATGTGTATTCATCTGACCAAGTAATGTCTGTAAGACGGTCCCCATGCTGCTCACCAGATCACGCAAACTACCGCCGCCGCCGCGCCGCTCTGTCTCCATGATCGGATTGGGTGGTTTAGCAGGTACCTGGGGTATTATACCATGTCAGGTTTCTCGGTCAATGTTTGATCGCGCCGACCACGGGCTACATGAGTCGCTCAGGGACGTCTTTGACTGCCTGAGAGCTAAACGCTTCGGCGCGAAAAGTCAAAAGAGCCCCCCGAAAATCTGGGGAGTTTCGCAACCATGGCACCAGCTAGATTTACGGCAATGAAAGGATCCCCTACTCGACAGCAGGGCCCGTCTCTCAACCGGGAGACTCTAGTTCTCCTGAGTTTATTCCTGAATGACTTTGGGATTTTTAAGTGTCCAAGAACCTGGCCCAAATATACCTACTATTTAAATAATAAATAAATCACTGCTTAATCATAAATAACTCACTCTAAACTTGACAGAATGGAAATTTAATCATATTCACAATTAATTTTTTTTTTTTTTTGCTTTCTTTCTTGGATAACAATCAATGGATGATATGCCTTTAGTCTGATCTGATCACGGACGATGCTTTTAGCCATCCATGGAGGATGATGACAATTGAGCATCAGGTGCCTAGACGAGGGTTTTTACCTGGCTATTCGTATAAATTGTGTCATATTATTATCACTTACTCTGACCCACACCATCATACAACGAATTGAATATAGTAATCTGATAGCACAATCTAACATAGTTATGTATTATTGATTGAGTAGGGTAATTAATTTCTTGAAACCCCAATGTTTTAAATATTGTAAATATGTATAGTTATACATTAATTTTAATAAAAGATTTGTTGACTTGTTCTCAGATCTACTTACATTTTTTAATTATGGCTTCTAGTTACCTAAACTGACATCTCTTGTTGATTAGCGGAACTAATTCACTGCAAAATCATAAATTAAAAAAAAATGGTACACATTGATTTTTTTAAGGAAATAACGTATATTTCCGATACTAAACAATCTTTTATATCCCTCTATTGGGCACTTACAGTATTTTCTGCAGTTATGTGGCGTATCAAAAAGTCCTATTTATTGATATCTCGGCTTCTAAGCAACGTATCACAATAAAACTTACACCAGATTTTAAGTTAGACCACCAGTAATAGAACTGTGAAAACCGCACTCAATTTCATTCAGTGGTTTTGGCGTGATGCGGTGTCAAACATACAGACAGACAAGATTTTTAAAAATGTCAGATTCGCAATCTATTGCTCCTATATAGTCCCCTGATACCAAATTTTCTTAAATATCTTCAATGTACAGACATTATCGAGTTACTGTTTTATAATATATATAGATTAAGTGCAATGGACAATGAATAAGAAAATATGGGAAAATGTCCATATTGCACTGTTTTATCTAACTACTAGCGCTCTGTCCGAGTTTTCGGTATAATAAAAACCCTATGTTATTTTAGATTATGGCCATCCATCCATCAGCTCTTGGAGGTCCACTGCTGGACATAGGCCTCCCCTAACTTGCGCCACTCGGACCGGTACTGCCTTCTGAATCCAGCGGATGCCCGCTGTCTTCTTTAGGTCGTCAGTCCGCCTGGTCGGGGGCATCCTATGCTCCTTTATTCGAGACGTGGGCTCCATTCGAGAACCTTTCTTCCCCAACGGTTATCGGTCCTTTATGGCCTGTATGCTATATTTCAGGAGTTTCAGGAGTCATCCATAAAACTTTCTCATTTCATCACAGGTTTATCACATTTAGTATCATCAAAAATTCAAGATTAATTTAGGTTGATAACAAACGAAAACATACGCGACCATATCTGATATTTCTATTTAATAAAAACCCCAATACGGTAAAAACGGAAAGTAAATAAGATTATTAAAATATATGTATATAAACATTAAATTGAATTAGGACTCAGGGAAAATTAAAAATTAAGTCAAAAGTCACTTAAATTCTTTGTTAAAACTTCAAAGATTTACAACGAACAGAAAAGGAAACTCAATAAGGAGAACGAAGATCTTCGCCTCACAAAAGCGTATTACTTATTTAGGATTTAAAACTTGAGGACCAGAAAATAATAAGCGAAAACAATATTCTACCACAGCATTATTACCTCCATTTTAATTTGAGTTGGATGATAATGAAAATAATACAGAAATGTTCGTAAGAATCCCTCTGCAATATTATTTATAATTCAAGGTATTTGAGTACGGGTGGAGGGATCCGCGAGAAAAATAATAAAAGGGACATTGATTTATAATGTTTGAAACATCCCCAGAGATATAACTAAATGGAAAAAGGATCAGTTTAACATTATTACGTGGAACTATACCAAAGTATCCTATCATAATGAGAAGAATGTTTGTGGAACTATTATTATACCTTATTATCTTCGTTCTCGATTACATTTTTACGATTATAGCTGACGAATCAGTAGACAGCCCACCTGATTACATAATACGTTTTATCTATCATCGATCTATTCATCAGTTTTCCGATAGTTCATCCATAATCAAATTAAAAATACAGAACCAATTGCACAAGGTGGATTCACTCTTGATTCGAGTTGGTCTTTTGCTCTTTTTTGTGCGGACGAATTCCAAATAAAAATTTGTGTTTGAGCAACGGCAGAGAAAAATGTCTTGCCTCTGTATTCTTTGAGAGCGCAGGCAAACTTACGGTGTTACGTTTGTTGAGAAAAACAGTAGTTATGTTCGGTGAGAAGAAACTTTTGCGTCAAAATTCTTTTTTAAAAGTGGGTATCTTTTTAACGGTGTTACGTAGCCTCAAATGTTATTATATTGTACGAACCTGCAAATGAAGTGTTCTTTCAACGGTGTGCTACTTCTATGACTAAATTATACTACGACAGGGTTTTTTTGGTTTATAGCAATAATGAATAATTATTTATTTTAATTTTAACATCTCAACCAATTTCATTCCCAGGCCGTTCTCGGTCGCTACGCTTTTCATATGAAATAGTTCACAAACAAAAATCAAGTCAACTGGTAGTGAGTACCTGAGGTACTCACCATCACCTAAATGCATCAATAAGTTCGTAAGAGACGTGATGCCGGCGAAGATAAAAATGTTATAAGCCAATTTGTTGGTAACAGATAAAGTATTCATACTCCAGTCTTCAATGTCTATGATGTATGCTGTGTAGTTGGAAATCAAACCTATTTGCAGCTATTTATGAGTAGTTAAAATGAATTCGTTGCTTGCTTTTCATCAAGACTGGATGCTTGTTAATTACTTGTAAATAATCTGTCTTAAAAAAATAAACGTGTACTTATGTACCTACGCGCGTGTAAAGTTATACTTCTTTGGCATCATTAAATAAAAATTTAAAACTAGCTGTCTTGGCGAACTTCGTATCGCCTAATAATCAGTGAATGTACTTTGTTGTTACTTTTAATGTTTATAGTTTGGTAGGTTTAGCAAATCAGAGACCATTAAATTCCCTTTCCCTCCCACTCCCTCTTCCCCTCCCCTTCCCCACCTCCTCCCTCTTCCCTCCCCAACCCCCTCCCCCTACTCTCCCCTCCCCCTCCTCTACCTATCCCCCTCCCCCTAGGCCTCCTCAAGAGAAGAGACCCGTGCTCAGCTGTAGTGGGCCGTTAATGGGTTGAAGCCAAGCTCCAAAAGTAATTCTAGTCAATTATAGTTCAGTAAAATTACAAGTACGTATATTTTTAAAGCCATTAAATTATAAGTATTCACCGACTCGTTGTAATGTTTTAAAGGTGGCGACTGGCAAGTATACGCGAGCCACAAAACAAGTTGTGGCGGTGAAAAATAACATAGCAAGAACACCTGCTGTGAAACTTTATACCTTTTACATAGCAACTACGAAATATTTGTTCTCCTATAAAGCTGTTGTACGGAGACGAGGAATAGTGGTGTATTTGTCCCGTTGAAACATACAGAAAAGGAAATTTGGTGTATACTGAAGGTGAATCATGTACAAGCCTTATTTTTATATTACTATCCAGCAAATGAGCCGACAATATTTATATAGATGTAATGTTTAAATAACCCTGTATCTTATTTAGCACACTGTCTCCTCCTCTGATTCCGAACTGACATACATACATACATGTTGTACCAAAAAACCTTACAGCAAATCATCACGGCTACACTGTTGTACCTATATAAACAAACATATCTACAAGATAATATTTTTAAATGGATGCAATAGGCATGATGACAGTAAGTAAAAATCACTAAAACTATGTATTCATTTAATGAAACCCTATTAATGGATTACAAAACACGCATTTATCGTATTATTATTAGCGATTTTCACAATATTTTTGATAATATTGAAGCGTTTTGGTGCGAATTTTAAACTTATAAACTGAAATGTATTTTTTATACGAAACCTTATTTTTTGCGGAAATATGATATACGTTGTAATTATAATATATTTCCCAACAATATTTCTATATTTCAGTATTTCAAAATCTGTCATCATGCCTATTATCGACTTACAAGCATTACCCTACGTAAATAGGGATTAATTTAAATTTATAATTACATGAAAGTAAATAATTGTAAGCCATTGCTTTTTGATCAATAATAAGAATCCGGGTGTAAGGTAGAAAATATCCTTTTTCACACACAAAAGACTGAAAAAATTTGCTCACAAGTCCGTTTTGCTAGAATTTCTTATTCAAAACTCTGAATAAGTAACCAAGAGGCTTATTTAGTTAAGAGGCTGAAGAATAACTAAGTGAGGTGTGGGAATGAGATAGTATTGAGTGAATATGAATTATAAATCACTCCTGGGAGCAGCGACAGACAATGAGTTTTACTGTGGGTAAGTAAAGGAGAAGATGTAAAAGTTCCTATAGTTAGGGAGTTGCTGAAACCCTTTCATGATTATTTGTATAATATCTCACCTAATCGCAACCCATTTATTTTTATAATATAAACTTTTTCAGTAACCTAATCAATGAATAGTAAACATATTTTTTATTTCATCAAAAGTTGACTTTTTTGAGATAAACACTATTGATTATATTAGGTATTGCGTAAGGTCAGGGACTACGTGTACACATAATAATTATGCACCCAAATTGGTCCAGTTGAACCAATGCTTACTACATAACATTCAACGCGGTGATTCTGATCCCACGTAGATTGCAAGAGAGGGATGGCACTTTTTTTAACCGACTTCAAAAAAGAAGGAGGTTCTCAATTCGTCTGTATTTTTTTTTTTATGTTTGTTACCTCAGAACTTTGGACTGGGCGAACCAATTTTGATGATTCTTTTTTTAATCGAAAGCTGGTGGCTGTCATGTGGTCCCACATAAATTTTATTGAGATCTGACAATGGCATCCATGAGAAAACCACATAAGTCGTAAATTTGTGTTAAGATGTGCGCGACAAATTGACGAATAACTCAATATCACGCCAACCGATTTCGATGATTCTTTTTTTAATCGAAAGCAGGCGCTTGTCCGACGACGAGATCTGACAACTATGTAGTTTTTGAGATTTTGAAGTCGGTTATTTTTTGTTAGTAAAATTTAGATTATGCTTGTATGAAGAACAGTTTTTGGGAAATCCTTGTAATATTATATGCCCTTTGATGCAAAAAGTACTGAACGGATTTTGATAAAATTTAACTCACAGATAGACCATGATCTGAAAAAACTATAATTAACTTCTTATCCCGGAAAATGCAAACAAAAACGCGTAGAGAGCGCTAGTGTTATAATAATATGTATAAATAATAATATAAACTTGAAAGTTGAAACCATGCATTTAGAATCAACATTAAACTTCTAATTCTACTCTACTCAGTGCCATTAATTCCACCTGTCATCTAAACCGGTGCACTAATTGCACTTTGTACTTCGAACTAACGAGTCCTAATGACTGCGAGCAAAAACATGAACGTAATACATCACCCTTTTCATTTCAATTTTTATTTTTTCAACACCCGAAGTTTTCAGTGCATTCGCGCCACAAAAATATGACGTCACACTCGAATGATTTACGAACAAAATACAAAGTAAATGACTTGTTTCACCGCTGAATGTATAAGGGAGTGTAGTAAGCGACGAAAAAAATTGCAATTGCCAGATGTTGACATAAATTTTTATGTTTGTATTTTCATTTTCGGATATTGTGACTATCAGAGTGCTTAATTAAATTCGGTTGCATGAAATCTAGATGAAATTTATTAATGACACGACATGACGTCATTATTATTAAGATAAGGTGTCCACCTTAATCTAAATAATCTATATTTAAATGCAGATTTTAATTAAAAAACAGAAAGCAAAGAAATAATATTATAAGAGCAAGTATTCATACTTTTAGATTTGTCAATTTATTCATAGCTATGATGAAAGTCAATAAATTAATTAATGTAAGAACTAAAATTATAATTATTATACTCGTACGTTGGGTGCCGTAATTTTTGTACAGATAATAAATTTGTCTAATACGTTTCTTTCCTAACTTTCATAGTTTATAGTTTTCCCATTAACAGTAGTGACGTCGGCACCATACAAGCTGCGGCGTATGGTTTCATCCATTTTAAAATCCTTTTGTTCCATTTTCCACACTCGTAATACCGTGAAGGAAAACTTATGGTGTTGTATGACAAAATTAATATGCACTCGAATTAACCCTTTGAATTACATTCCAGTGTTGAATATGGAATTTGTTTTGAATAAATTCGTATCTCAGTGTAAATTTGAGATTAAATAGTTTACTAAAATAGGCTAAAACAGGACGATGGATTATCTCGTAAGAGTATAACCTTTTCGGAATAATATTTTTTAAGACAAAATAAGTGAAAATAGTTACCACGACAAGCAATGAACTAATATATTCGTTCACTGACCACAAACGACAAATTGACTAATGACGTTTGAACCTTTCTGAAACCTTAAATTTTTAGTCGACTTCAAAAATAGAAAAAAGTAATATTTTTTAAGGTTTGTTACCTTAGAGCTCCGTTATTTATCAACCAATTTGGAACATTATTTCGATGATGTCTATGTACCCCATACGGATGACGGGGATAAGGTACACAATGGAAATTTTAATATTCCTATAATTATCGAAGACTGTTTCCGTGAATTCGGTAATATGTTTCGTTTACGAAACCTCTTACGTAAGTTAGTAATTAAGTATCTTTTACGAAACTGTTCTATTACGTGTGGAAACATAATTCAAAAGTGACATTAAACAATATTTTGTAGTATTTATTGTAATGCAAGGACAACGTATCGGTACATTAGCAGCAGCGGCATGGCCATAACTCATTGTATTTGTTCCGCTGTTTACCTCGTTCGTTTGTCTAATGGCGCAGGTGCCTCCAATTTTCCGATATGGTGCCATTATAACTGTTGTTTTGCTCTTCTGTCTTTGTTTATACTTGTTCATTAATAGTTTTTTCCATGTGTAGGAAAGCTTAGCTGATGCATCTAAAATTTTACATTACATTTTTTTTTATTTTGTGATACAATAAATCTGTGCTTATAACATTGGTTACTAAATATATTAAGATATTATATTATCATACATAATATACATTAATATATACAGTATCAACTATTAATAAAATAAATAATATTTTTATCTATCTATTATATAACATTATTGAAGTGAAGATCAATATTTAAGTTTTCTCTATCTGCTATTTGTACATTAAAAGTCATTTCTTGTTCATTAGTTTAATTAAAAATAGTCAACAGATATACTTAAAATATAAATCAATGAAAATTTTCTTAATATCACCTCTCGTTACCGTATACATATAAAAAGCAATACCGGATAATAGCATCATTCGCAACTATAACTCGGTCATTTCAAGCCATCAGAAATGCTATTACTGTCCCACGATTCTCATGATATAGTACGGTACCGAATAATACATGTCAGGTATACGAAATGTTTCACGGATACTGAAGACGCCAGAGTAAGGCCTGTGTCTTACAAAGCGAGATATTGCGAATAGAATCGGATTGGCTTCCCATTAGTGGCCCACCATTGATCATGGATCAACGTAGGCAACACAGATTCGGAGGTTTTCATACCACCAGAAAGCCTCTTAAATAGCTTAACGATGGTTAAAATACTGGTTAAAAGCCTACTAGTCCTATTCAAATCAACTTCATCTATGTAATTAGCAACTTTATTTTTATCTGACTTCCAAAAAAAAAGAAAATTATTTTTTAATCTGAAATTTTCAATATTATATATTTGTCAAAATTTAATCATAATGATTGAATCGATGAGTAATCAGGGGATTTTGATATATTGTTGCCTCGGCTATTTTTATTTATTTATTAAGATAACAATTCATGAAACAAGTACACCTATGATTGATAGCCAATACAATATGACTTAGCACCAAGATATAGGTCGACAAAAATTTTCAAGAACATCAGTAGTAGACAATTAGACATACCTAAATGATACAACTCTTCAAGGGATTACTTGATATAGTATTATACATAATAAGCAACTATTAACACTAAAATAAAAGAGAGTATGCAATAATACACCAAGAATGATCAGTTACTACTACAAAAGTTTTAAACATCAAGAACGTCATCGATTTAAATACAATTTTAACTAGTATTACAGGTTAAAAAATGAGTACACACAATGTTATGTAATGATTACACACAATATTATGTAAAAAAATAAAATAAATAAAATAAAATAAGCCTTTATTACTGTCACAATCTCACAATGTTATGTAATCTATTTTAAATCGACAAGTTTTTCGTAAAATCTAGATTATCATCGCTTGTAGTTTATTCTACTTCACTCAAACACCACGCTATTCTGATGAGGCAGCATGCCACATAATACTCGTAATATATATCAGGTAACTGAAACGTCAGTTCGGTGTGCCGTGGCGTACTGTGGCGGACTGATCTGCATTATTGCGTAGATACTAACTACACGGTGTGTTTCAGATCTATGTACCGTACACAATATCATGCTACAGTAAATTTGAGATGAAACCGTAAATATTATGGAGAAACAGTTGTTCTGACAGCAGAATATGATATAGTTAGGCTTGGCCCGAATTTTCGCCAGTTTTCGCTCTTTTTTATAAACCTTTTATTATAAAAAAAATATAATAAATATTTGTTTTTGTACACACATAGGTGATTTAAATTGTATTATACAGTGATATTTTCACAAAAGACAATAACGTATGTACAAGCTTTAATAATCATATTTAATTGATTTCACATTGACTAACTGGACAACTGTGTATCTTAATTAATTACGTGCAATCGACATAACACAACGAATATAATAGATCGTTTACCATACGAAAAATTACGTAGTTATTTATTAACGCAACGTCGTATCATTCTCGTCCAGTAATCCGATTCGATTTTTTCCACTATCGCCTCGGTGGGAATTATTCCCATATTTATTTTAACAACGCGTCACCCGAACAAGGGATACATTTAAACTTTACACTTTATCTGTGCAGATTGCGTCCGATTGAAATTAAACGTTCATTGGACACGTACATTTGTAGTTGTTATCAATACATTGGTGTCATAGCATAGTGGTGTCGTTGTTACCTCAGTATACGCACTGTAATAGTTTAAAAACTCAATAATAATTTGTGACTGTGCTGTAAATCATAGGGGTTCCGTATTCTGGAGTCCTGAGAGCGGTATAAGGTCACTTTTACATATTTTTGTAATAATCGTGGCCTAAACTTTGGTTTAGCTCCAGATCAGGGAACTCCTTAACGATTGTTAACTCATAGAAAATACTATATACAACTTTTATTTGTCACGATTTTTTTTTTATATTATTAATTGGATTAAAATAATAAAGAAAAACTTGAGAGGTGTCAAGGGACACCCGGATGGAACGAAGTTCCTTGTAGTCAGTACTAGGATAGCAAAAACATGCAGCAAGTGTGCCAAAACAAATCTAAGGTATTAAATTTCTCATCGGCTTTGTTCACCTAGTAGCAATTGCTATTGCCCCAGATTTGTTTTGGCACACTCGCTTGCATGTTTTTGCTATCCTAGTACTGACTGCAAGAAACGAAAATATCTAGCTTGCTTTCTATGTAAAAAACTACGACGGCAAAAAGTGTCGTTACAACTTTTCGTCCCAGAATTTTCCGCTTAGCCCCCTTTCGCATCGCGCGATAAGGTACTTCGTTCCAATAATTTATTGCATTAAAACAAAGCATAATTGTATACCGTACTGTATTTGTAGATAACTTATCTACATCTTATCCCATTAAAACATTGTGCAGCTCTGTTTCCACGTTGTATAATTTGAGTGACACGCGTTCGGTTTCATTTGAATGCAACCGATGTTTTCACGACGGTCTGTTGGGAATGAAACTGTTTTTAATTGCCATGCGCTGTTATATTTTATTGTCAGTAATAACATTTATTTAAACGTTGTTTATTCACTGGGTATTATTGGAGATAATAACCCCGAAATGATATTAAATAGTAATCGCTTTTCGAGCATCCGTAAATAATCGGTGTTATATCGTAAATACTGTGAAACAAGTCATACCTATTTCAATAATCGCAAAACGTGTAGACTGTGGACCTCCTTACCTAAAAGACAAAATTAGTCTCAGGGACCCTATTATGTCATTCACTGCAATCAAAACGCTTTAAAATATTTCAAGATCGTTCAAAAGATAGATCGTAACTTTATTTGGGCAGCTTAGAATACTGGCCCCAATCTCATGGCGACATCCTCGTGTGTCGTAAGAGATAAGAGAATCCGCAACACTTGGTGGTATAACTTCACTTTTGTATCAAACGCAAACACCATCTTATTAGCCGCAGATTGAAATAGTTGGTACGGCGTTGAAATTTTTTGTCACTGACTATAAATTACTATTATTCCCTCCTTTTTATTGTTCAATCTTGACCTTAAGCAACGGAACTGTGGTTATAGAGGTTACACGTGTAAAATAACACGTGTAACCGTTTGCACAACATCTTGTTTAAGTTTATTTCTTGTGAATTATTATGACATTCGTAAGCCCTTATCGCAGGCAATGTAATGGAAGTGACCGCAAAGGCTCTATTAAATGTCAGATTCAGAAATATCTTTAATCTTGTTTATACAATACTAGCTTTTTCCCGCAGCTTCGCCCGCGGTAGAGATCAATTTTTTACAAATCCTACTTACTCTACTTAGTTAGATTTAGTTGCCTAAGACAACTAATTTACATGTATCATTTGATAGTGTGATTCCGAACTTACAAATGAATTTTACTAACGCCATCTATTAGCAACATCCGGAACTATATATCTAGCAACTAACAAAACATCGATCTTCCCATGGGGATGTTTTACTGCGGAAAAAAGTAGCCTACGTTACTCTCCACCCTCCTCACTATCTCCACACACAAAAACCATACCATATAACAGCTTCGTTGCGACGTGAAAGACGGACAAACAAACAAACAAACATACTTTCACTTTTATAATATTAGTATGGATCTACACCGGAGTGCAGGCGGCACGGACCCGGTGCAGGAGGGCTATTCTTTAAAATACGAACTCGAAATCGAAGCTCACTTTTCGTTTGACAATTGGACACGAGCTTCGACAGTGACGTAATTCGATGATCGAGAATGATAAATCCCTTACAGAATACCAAACATGTCAAATTAGCTTGAACAAGTAGTTTTTGTCACCGCTGCATTCTACACTGCGGCGCCACCTGTACTGTGGAGTTTTAGAGAATAGGAATTTTGAAACTCATTGCGGATTCCGTTGTCGAGTTACAAAAACATCCTTACAGAATAGCCTTGCTGATCCGGTTTCCAACCAATATAGCTATGTTTGTTAAAAATAATACTGTCGGAGGATTATTCAATTAATAGTTTACCACCTTTTATGTTACTGATGGGTGACGATAAACACTTACCATCAGTTGATTCGTTCGCTCGTTTATCGGCTTCAGTGCATATCTAATTCTTTTAGCCCTACCTCACATGTTTATCAAATTTAAAACGCCTCAGGGTCAAAGTTTTTTGCACCAAACTTCCTATCTCGTAACCAATAATGTAAAATAAAGATAATAAATGAATAAATTATTTTAATATTATCCAGAAAGTCCCGTTTCATCGTATAATCACCCGTCTCCTATATCAATAAAATTGCAATAACATGCAAAACGAAGTTCCCCGACCGCGCTATCCGCTTGGATGACCTCTTGTAAATATTTTATAGTCTTTCGTCGTATTAGATAAAGAGTGTTTCCATTACATTACGTCAGTGCATGGCAATAAACTACGAAACTCATTGCATGAGGTCATCGAATAACTTTGTTACAGATGTTTATGCTGTGGGAAATTTTCCAATCTAAACTTAAATAATATTTGAGAAAGAGAAGAAAGAGGGGCAGTTTAGATTACTATTTTTTTATGCTCATAGCAGGCAAACGAGCAGACGGGTCACCTGATGGTAAGTGATCACCGCCGCCCATGGACATTAGCAACACTGGGGGCGTCATCAACGCGTTGCCGGCCAAGAAAATGACGATAGACCTGTAACGAGGTGTAATAAATACCTCGTTCAATACACCTTGGCTGGAAGATTCATTTTTATTCTAAATTTTTAAATATTGACATTTTGGCTTTAAAATGAAAACATTCGATAATCTCCTACCCCGCCCTGAGAGCCTACCTATTACCCTCTCATCTGTTACGTAATCAATATGTATTACTTTTACTGTAGAGGATCTGCACCCTCGCAGACCCGCTTCTTGAAGGACCCCATGTCATAGCTTAGGGGGAACACCGATGCAGGAAGTTTGTTCCACAGTTCATGGTCGTAGCCAGGTTTTAGTTTCGGGGGGGGGGGGGGGGAGTTCGAGTTTCGGGGGGGGGGGGGGGGGGGGTTCAAGAAAATACAACGACTAAAAGTAAATAAAATAACCCTAAAGAAAATTGAGGTTTTATTTTTTCTCACGACGTACATATGTAAAAGCAAAGTACATATGTAGTCCCATCTATATACATATTATTATTAGTTTAGTCAAAAAGTTCAAAAACGTGTTTAATAGAAATAAAGCTCCTAAAAATATGTGCGATAGCTCATTCGATTCGGAATGACGTCTAGAAAAATGATTTTTAAGGGTTTATTAGCACATAAAAATGTCAGTCCTTAACTTTTCGGGGGGGGGGGGGGGGGGTTTGAACCCCCGAACCCCCCCCACCCTGGCTACGCCCATGCCACAGTTTACACGTACGAGGTAGAAAATTACGTGAGAACCGAACTGTGGACGAATGCCAGGTATCAGGGGTATATACTAACCTCAATCCCACACTGGGTGTCGTAACAGGCGACTAATTTGACGACCCTGTAGCCTAGTTGGTAGCGACCCTGCTTGCGCTTGCTGCTGAAGCGAAGGGTCCCGAGTTCGATTCCCGGCCGGGGCAGATATTTATGTGACAGATATGTAAATATTTGTACTTGGGTCATGGGTGTGATTTTGATGTGTTATATGTGTCGTCCATGCCACCCGCGACACAGGTAAAACCTACTGCGGAGGTATGAGTGTGTAAGCGTTTATTCATTTATTTATTATTTATTGGTGTCACTAATGTCCATGAGCGCATATAGCCATTAACCATCAGGTGGATCGTCAGTTCGTTTGCCGACTATTTCTATATACGTAAAATTGTATTATTATACAGTGCTAATTGCTATGGTAATGCCGTATATCTTTATCGTGCCGTCCTCAACAGTGGAGACGGGGTCCGTACAGAAGAAACCATAAAGCTATCTAGCGCGGTCATGATCTCATTTCGCTTACAGTATCGCGTTCTCTTGCTATTAATACCACAAAATGTTGAGCTGATGGTTGGTAGAACTGATAGCATATTCTGGATTAAATTGGGTTCGAGTTTATTCCTGGATCTCTAATGCGCTAGAAATAGAAGAACTTGTTATTTTAATTGGAAGTTAAATTATACATAAATTAGGGAAATAAGTTTCGACTGAAAGATTTTTAAAATTTCCATTTCTTATTAATCAAAATCATTTGTTTCTGGAATAAATCAAATATTTTAACATATACCTATCTGAAGAGAAAAATATTTCGCTATAGTAAAAAACATATTTTTTGCTTGGTAAAAATGTTATTTAAAGCATCAGTTTTATATAATTTTCTTCTTAATTTCATACATATTATCGCTTATAAAGAAGTTATGATAAAATTTATCAACATATCAAACGATCTCAAGTGATAACAATGATTGCTTGAATTTTAAGCTTTAAATTTTAGGGTATTTATCTATATATATTATAAAACTGTAACTCGATAATGTCTGTACATTGAAGATATTTAAGAAAATTTGGTATCAGGGGACTATATAGGACCAATAGATTATGAATCTGTCATTTTTAAAAATCTTGTCTGTCTGTATGTTTGACACCGCATCACGCCAAAAGCACTGAATGAAATTGAGTGCGGTTTTCACAATTATATTACTGGTGGTCTAACTTAAAATCTGGTGTATGTTTTATCGTGATACGACGCTTAGAAGCCGAGATATCAATAAATAGGACTTTTTGGTACGCCACATATCTGCAGGAAATACTGAAAGTGCCCGATAGAGCGATATAAAAGATTGTTTAGTATCGGAAATATACGTTATTTCTTCAAAAAAATCAATGTGTACCAATTTTTTTTTAATTTATAATTTTGGTGTGAATTAGTTCTGCTAATCAACAATAGATGTCAGTTTAGGTAACTAGAAGCCATAATTATTAAAAAATGTACGTAGGTCTGAGAACGAGTCAACAAATCTTTTATTGAAATTAATGTATAACTATACATATTTACAATATTAAAACATTGGGTTTTTAAAAAATTAGTTACCTTACTCAATCATTAACACATAGATATGTTAGATTTTGCTATCAGATTCCTATATTCAATTCGTTGTATGATGGTGTAGGTCAGAGTTAGTGATAATAATATTATTATGACACAATTTAGGAAAATTTTATTATCAAATATTGTTTTACCTGCAGATGAATAAAAAACAAAAATTTTGACAAAGTATTACAATTTAGATTTTCTTATTATAATGTAGGAAAAGAAAATAGATATTAATAAAAATACAAATCACAATGAGTAAGAAATTAAAATATGTATTTGCGAATAATCGTCTACTGCTGTCACCTAACTGGTCAATGCGTACCAAGCCGGCGCGGCCCCGCATAGGCAAATTATGACCGGATGTAAGTGCAATACAAATACATAACTAAAACACTTTTGAATTTGCGAATAGCCACGTAAAAGCAGATGAGCCACCTGATGCTAAATTGTCATCATCCTCCGGATGACTAAAAGCATCGTCCGTGATCAGATCAAACTAAAGGCATATCACCCATTGGTTGTTATTCAAGAAAGAAAACAAGAATGAAAAAATAATAAATTATGACGATGATTAAATTTCCATATCAAGTTTAGAGTGAGTTATTTATGATTTAGCAGTGAGATATTTATTATTTAAATAGTAGTAAAAATAAACTAATGTTATGGTAATGCAGGCACGCTGTTTAATCCACAAATGGCGAATCAGTTTAAACAATGAGTTTATTTTTGAAACGTTTTATAGGTATAAAATACACATCTGGTATTAGGGCCAGGTTCTTGGACGCTTAAAAATCCCAAAGTTATTCAGGAATAAACTCAGGAGAACTAGAGTCTCCCGGTTGAGAGGCGGACCCTGCTGTCGGGTAGGGGATCCTTTCATTACCGTAAATCTAGCTGGTACCGCGATTGCGAAACTCCCCAAATAGTCGGGGGGGCTCTTTTGACTCTTCGCGCAGAAGCGTTTAGCTCTCAGGCAGTCAAATCCGGAGGGGCAAGACGTCCCTTAGCGACTCATGTAGCCCGTGGTCGGCGTGATCAAACATTGACCGATAAACCTGACATGGTACACCTCAGCTAACTGCTAAACCACCCGATCCGATCATGGAGACAGAGCGGCGCGGCGCGGCGGCAGCGGCAGTTTGCATGATCTGGTGAGCAGCATGGGGACCGTCTTACAGACATTACTTGGTCAGATGAAAACACATAATAAGTCGAAAAGAAGGAAGAAATAGTGCCAATAAAACACTACGTAATTAAAATGGAAGAAGAATTCGATTACCTTAGGTTTTGCTGTTTATACTTACGTGGAAAAAATTGTCGACGTCTATGAATAAATAGGAGCAGTCCAGTATTCCCTTAGCCTGAATTAAACTGTCATTTTTAATCTCTAACTCCTACAATGTCCTGGTTTAATTTCGAGGAGGTGTAGTCGAAGTAAAACCTTTTTTTTCAGTTGTCTTTATTTATCTCTGTAGATATAATTATCTTAATTGACCAGGGCTGAAGCCTTTGAAAATGGTTTAAAGTTAAAAAATAATAGTAGGATGAAACCCATTGAAAAAGGAAGAGAATATAATAAAAATTAAAGGAAATATAATTTACGGGCGATCTGAGGTCGGGAAGTGGGGGGGGGGGGGTGAGTTTTTAATGGTAAAAAACGGTTTATCTCGATTTCCGGCAAAACTGCAAGTCCTATGGAAAAACGTTAAAGAGTAAAGTTTTCTCTGAAAGATCTACAAGTTTTGGATTTCCATTTTTTTCATATAATCTCAAACTTTATTTGAAAAATTGTAATAACCAAGTTTTTGGTTTTTTATTTTTCTTTTACAAAAAACAAATTCACGAAATTTGGTGAAAACTTAAATTTTTATGTTCCAAACACACTGTAATGTTTTTGATTTTAAATATTTCTTTATTCACCTTACTTTGACTTAACACCGAAAAAGCACCCTAATTTTCAATCGAAAATTCTCAAGTCAAAATATCTGCTTTTTTAAAAAGTCGGTGGGATTTTTTTCCATGAAATCTCTACTTTTTGGTGGTATAAAAATACATTATTATGGTAAATGTTGTGTGGTAGCTGCTACGAAATAACAGTATATTGTATTAGGGTCTGGGCTGAGTTGGTTCTGGTTGTGTATCTTAGAGACAGACTATGTAACTCCAGAATGGGTGAGAATAACAGTTTTATTAATATTTGTTGATGGTCACGTTGACATAGCAAAACCAGTACAACATTGACCAATTCAAGATCTGATGGTGTACGTATATAAAATCCCACTAACATTTCTTAGGCGTATAATAAGATATTTTTTACTCTCGCTAAAGATGCTAAATGGATTTAGATGAAATTTGGCTCACAAATATTTCATATCCCGCATCAAATAACAGGGTGCATGTCGTTCGAGGTCGGAGATGGATCTGCTTCTTCATCAGGGCAAGGGTATAATTTAGTTTGGAAGTTGGGTTTACAGGTTATTTATTGTTTTAGAGTTTTCCTCAAAAGAAAAAACATAGCCCTTATAGGATTACTTCGTTGTCCGTCAGTCTGTCTATCTATCGACCCTATTTTCTCAGGAATGCTTGGAGGTATCTTTCCAAAAAAACTTAAACTTATTTGTATTTGGTTAATTATTGATCGCTATGTCCATGCATAGGAACGACAGTTTTACAGCGGCAATGGTAAGTTTGTTACTGAATCATTTAATATTGCTCTTATGTTCGGTTCTCTAAATTTGTACAAAACCCTCGGTGCCAAAAAAACTCGCATTTCCCGGGATGTTTTTTAATTAATTTCATTTAATTCTCAAGTCCACGCAGACGAAGTCGCGGGTATAAGCTAGTCCTGAATAATAAATAAAGGTAAAAATATTACATCTATAACATGACACAAACGAAAGGATAATCTTTATTGCCCTGAAAATTCCATGACATTTTTCGACAAATTTCATCACATTATCACTTGTCGTAAATTGTTGGCAATTCGCTCATACGTTGTACGAAGGACAGCGCCGTACCCGGAACATGTAATTGCTGTGTCATTTTGTCGCAAATTATGACCGCGTCATTTGTCGCCATAATTCCGTACAAGCATTCTAGTTACATTATATTTTTTAATTGTTAAGTAGATTTTAAACGGTATCTCTGTTTAATGGTTTCTTGCTTATTTAATGTTGACACGCCATTCTAAAACGTGGCTCGTGTATTGTAGTTGAAGGTACTTTTAATATAAATAGGATTGAAATGAATCGCTAATCCCCATTAAAACAAGCAAAGTTATAGAGGCTTTTAAAGTGTTATGTTTCTTTCACTCTTATGAAAAATGATAAAGATAAAACATGCAATAGCTAGAATTAGTTTATTACATTGAAGTATTATTACTAGCGTATAGAACAGACACCGCGAACACAATGTATGTTCCAATGAATTGGCGCCGCGCGGCTTCAATTTCCAATGGATTCGTTCGATTTTGAAAGAAGAAAGGGGCTCAATTTTGAAAATAGAACCTCCCGGTGGGGACCTACATTTTGTTCGAAATGTCTATTCTATGACATTATTCAATGGTTTATTAAGCGTTTATGAATAAGGCAGTAATTGTTTAACTGTAACAGCTACTATTGTTTTATTTAAATCGATACCCCTAAGGAAAACAATATTAGTTCTGGTCCTGGTTTCACCGGCACTAGTATAATATTACCTACATGTACTCGTAGCAATTTCACAACACACAATATAATGTATTGTCAGATGAGTGACACAATATAATATGTACCTATTTGTTATTTTCTGAACTATTTATTCAATATTATTTTATACTTCGAAGCAAATTGTAAAAGTTAGCTAAAGTGTAGTGACTCTAGTCAACTGACTAATACTGAGCGAAGTACAGCAAACAAAATTAGTATTCTGTCCAGGAAACCAAACACGCATTACCGGCAAAACACCGTAGCCACAATAAACGGATCATACAATCCCTATGCCTGTTTTTGTATGTATATTGTATATCTTACGCACGCAAATAATCTGTTTAATTTCGTATGTCGCTCCTATTCGGGGCTGGTTAATAATTTACTAGCCAGATTCTATCTGGACTGTACTAACCTCGATTTTGCTTTGCCTTAGTTGAGGCTACCTTGACGTAACTAATAAATATTATTATTACTCCCAAAATATACCTGCTCATCGTATTTGAGATAGTTATGGTATATTTATTTCTTACATTGAGTTATCTATAATAGAATCTGTTAAACTTGAATATAATATGTTAGCATTGCAGACAATTCAACCTCTCAGAGAACACAGCAAATATTATTAAATTAAATATTAAGAAACTCCACTACTGAGCTTAAGAAATTGAGGACTTCCAATAAAAGTTAGTAACTTTAAAGTTAAATGGAAAGATCCCACAACTATGTAATTAGATGTGACTTCTGGAATAGTCAGCGATTTTTTTTTAATTTTTCTAAGAAGTAAAATGAATAAAAATCCATTTCTTTTTAGAAAGAACCTGAGTTGATAAAGATCCCTATCTAGCAGTCTTCATGAAATATTCGTGATACGTTTTAACACTAGTTTCGCCAAAATTTAGGGCTGGTTTCAGCTAAAAATTGAGTGTGTGAGTATTCAGAACACGTAACGCGTAATGTACAGTGACGCGTACAGCCCGCCAGCACGGCGGAATAGACTTACCTCTGAAACACACTGGCGAAGTTGCTTGAAACATGCCTTTGTGTACCAAAACCCGAAGGGAATAGTTATAGGTTGTAATGACAATGTTTGCTATTGAAGCTGAATAATAGAGTAAGATTCACGAAAGTTCTTCCTAAAGATTCCGCCTGGAGCTCAATTCTCATTTCGTAGAGATACATGTCTAACAGAGATATGTCGAAAAAACATCGCCGATTGGCCTCGTTTTATTCGAGGTCAGCCATGTTTTTTCGAGATATCTCTGTTAGACATGTGTCTCTACGAAATGAGAATTGCCCCCCTGATCTCATTTTTTTAATTATTTATGATGTAAGTATAA
The DNA here is from genome assembly GCA_911387775.1 of Thymelicus sylvestris. Lineage (NCBI taxonomy): Eukaryota > Metazoa > Arthropoda > Insecta > Lepidoptera > Hesperiidae > Thymelicus > Thymelicus sylvestris. The sequence continues at coordinate 1,573,421 of OU426893.1, forward strand.
GATATAAGTCACTATGATTTTGTACGTACCTACAACTAAATTACGTAACACTAACTAATGTGAGAAAATTTTAATTCGACATTACTTTCGAAAAAAGATTATCAAATTATATTATCGATGAATTGGAAGATAGGATCGAAAACTGAAAACAAATTACAGGATAGAGGACGTTTCGTTACGTTGCGTTTAAAATGGATGATATTTCGGTTCAAACCTATCCATCCATTTAAAAAAGAGGACGAATCAAACATAAATTTGATTGATCGATTGGTGCACATAGCTCATAGTTCTGCAGATAGCTCACCTGCCAAAAAGCGGCACAAATAAAGATACTCGCACTACTGATAACGAGATGCGAGTCGCGAGTTAGAGAGATATTTTATTCTAGACGGTAAGTTATAATTCTTGACAAAAAATAGCTGACTTCAAAATTCAGTATAACTCAAAAACTAATCGTCAGATCTCTCTCAAATTTAAGTATGACCACATGAAAAGCACCAACTTTCGATTAAAATTAACAAAATTCGTTCACCCAGTCGAAAGTTCTGCGGTAAAATCATAAAAAATAAATAAAAAAATACAATCGAATTGAATACCTCCTTTTTTAAAGTCGGTTAAAAGTTGGAACCTGAAGCTCCAATCGTGATGTTAAGTTTTTGACAATAATTAAGTAATTAACTTTAAAAAAAATGGTTGTCTGTAAAGTCGGTTTACGGACGGTAGTTTAACATGAAAACGTCATGACAAAGCTCCTCTCCGCCCCGCCCCGCTCCGCTCCGCCTCGCTCCGCCCCACCCCACTCCGCTCCACTCAACTACGATCGCCTACGGCATCGGCTACGATACGCCGATCGTAGCCGATAGTGCCTCTCTCTCGCTTTTGCCGCTCTCTCGCTCGCGGAACGCTACATTTTTTCATAGATGCGCCCGGCGCTCATCGTTTTAATAGACGTTATTACGTCAAAAAGAATATAAAAGCACGAGTGCTTTGCGAGGGGGTAAAATGTAAAAGTGGCATGTATTTATTTATATTAACGGGGCATTTTTGTACTAATACTAGTACTAATACGATTCACATTATTATCAATCGTGTCAGAGACATTGAAAATTATATTTAGACGCTCATTATTTATAGTACAAAAGTTGTGTTTGAGTATTTATCTATTTTCTCTATGTATCTCTGTATCGTTATTTTACTAGTATTATCCAATTCACATCGAGTTGAATGCACCATCGTTCTAAACCAACTGATGACTTCACTTATCGGCTTCACAAAACACCGTTTATCGCGTATCGTAAATGATCAAACAACCCAGCATGGCTGCACTCGATCATCAATCAGTTAATGGTGTTCTGGCGTAACGCCCATTTTATTACGATGATACATTTGTGATCCGCGCCGTCGCGTCATTCCGATGGGCTCCAGCTGCGACGCGTTCCATGGTTCGTAGTTGTATTCCATTGTACTGATAAATAAGCCACCGTGTATATACGCACTCACATCGATACAGGTGTTGATGTGTGTGATATTGCACTTACTCATGTAGTAACGAATGCTGGTTTTGATTTCAATTGGTGATGATTCAGGATTCAACCCACAGTTAATTTGCTGCTCAATAGTATGTGACTCGACTTAACAGTCACTTATTACCTTTGATGCTGATAAAATAAGTAGTTTTGTGTGTTTTTACACACGTCATAATTACACGTAGACGAAATTTAAGCCCAAAATAGTTAAAAGTTCAGTAGAAGATATATATACATCAAAGTAAAAATTCAGTTAAAATTGAGATCATGAGAATTTAATGTGAGAAAATGTGACCAAAAGTGAATTTTACTTATTTTTTAAAATGTCAAATTCAAGTCAATTTATGCAGTTAGCATCACAAATTATCAGATTAGACAATGGTCTCACGATACTTATCACATAAAGTATCACAAAGAAAGCCGATTGAGAAAAATACAGGTAGGTATATGGAGTCACGCCACTCCGCTTAACACATTTTGTGATCATGAAAGCCTTTTTACAGCGAGCTACATTTATATTTTACGTCGCGTCAAAGCGATATAAATGCACTAAAGCCATGTTTACGGGTTATATGATAACGTATATCGGCACAATCATGCAAATTCGAGTGGTCGTTACGAAACAGCGGCGCGTTTTCCTCATAAATAGATTAACTTGTTGTCTGAAATCGAATAACACCTAGAAATTATGTACAGAAAAACATTGGACGTGCGTCGAGGCCAAGGTTATTTTCAATTGTTTTTTATGTTAATAGAATAAATCTGTCCCCTGAAACCGTGAGCAGCAAGTCAGGTCAAACTACGTGTTTCCTTCGAATCCTCTGCTAAATCTTACGAAATACGGTAAAACCTTTAAGTGATCGTGTCCTAGTGTTGTGCTGTTAGTAGTAGTAGTAATGTTGTACGGTACATAATCAAGAAAATCATTACATGAAGGGTACTGGAAGAATGGAGTGCGCGTGCGAACTCTACATCTAATTGCGGTAACATAAATCGAACCAGGTATTCCTTAAACCTTTTCTTTATCAAACATAAACATAGTAACGAACGATAAGATACATTAATAAATTTTCAATTATTAAAACAAACAAAAAATAAACCTACCTGTATAAAACGGAACGAGAATCTTAACCATGAGTTCGGAAATTACCATTTTCTTAACTGGTCTGGGACTTTCGAGACTTTTAACTTTCTGTACCTATGGCATTCGCGAATCTTAAGCTGTGGAGACTGAACCTGACTGCCGAAGTAGAAATATTTAAATATATTTATTTCATTAATTTCCTAAGCGACAAAGAAAAATAAATGAAATAAAAGATAAATAAATGTCCAAAACATGTACATAAAACCCATAGCCCAGCGCTCGCTGATGATAATTTCGTTCACTACATTAAACAAGGTTCACGGCCGTAAACCCATTGGACGTGAAAAAAACATCCAAATTTTCACTTACTTAGCAACAATGTATCATTATAACCGTACATCACTATGATTTAATCGCACGAACTTTCTGGTTACTTTGTAGTCAACATTTTTCATTTTTTCTGTGGCTCATCACAGGCTCATATACGTCATGAGTAGTGTTCACTGTCTATGTCCAAATACGATTCTGCATTGAAATCAAGAAGATTCAAAACATGAGGTATATTATTATTGCATGTTTGTATGTATGTTTTGCAGTGTTGATTGGTAGAGTTTTATTGGAGTGTTGAAAGTCCTTAGTAAGCCTGAGTGAAAACTAGGAACAACTACGGATCAAAATCTCTCCACGTAAGGGAATACGCAAAAATGCTGGCTGAGTCAAAGTAAGTTCTCTAAAATTATTTTATGATTTAAATATTTTATGATTTCAAAACAGGTTTACATCATATACAAAAACTGTAAGGCAAAGTTCGTTAGGGCCCTGGTATATTACCCCCGTATTCAAGAATAATACTATGAGGTCTCACAGTGCCTGCGAGTGCATAGTGGCATTAAAACCAATTCGTAAACAATACTTGATTGAAGTCCTTCGCTGTGCGTTTGTCAAAATCGATAAAGTAGCTACCGAGCTACTTTACCGAACGCATAGTGTTGGTTTGACTTCTATCAAAATAGAAAGAAATAGATCGATTATTTGTATTGTTATCTTTATTTTTTGCCTGTGTCAAATGACTAGAGTGAAGTTTACCGCATCAAATGGACCAATAAGAGGGCTTTATACAGCTCTGTGCGTCCGCACAGCCAAGTGATACTTAAGGGTCGACTGTGAAACTGAAGGCTTTCCATGACCAACGCACTGAGAAATGCCTTACTTCGCATAGCATTGCTTCTTTACTTAGACAAGTATTGTTCTTGAATACGGGGGTTAGTATAGGCCTGGATTCAGTCTACATAATAATTGAAAAAGAAAATGCTGTATTATAGTGGCGTTGAACTTTAGTTATACACATTGTAATAAGAACATCTACATGGTAGTTTACAACACCCAGACATCACGGAGCTCTTAATAGTGCAACATGTGAATGAAAAATATTTTCTTTTTCATTTCTCTTTCAAAAATGCGCCACGTTGCCAGTTTCGGCACTAATGAAGTGAATTTTAATGATACGAATGAACGATTTTATGATCCTTTCATTTATTCAATGTTCGAAGTATGAAAAAGGGAACGTCAAAAATAATTTACGTTTATGACTTTGAAGATATTAATTATTTTCATTTGCTGTACCATAATTATAATTATACAAGAACAAAAGGCAGGACAGTATTAATTTAGTTTTCACAAATCTTTATTAAATCTTGTTATTCACAAAAATCGATAACCATAGTGTGATTCACGAATCGATCTACGAATCAAGGATCTTAATGATAGCGACACTATGAATAAGTATGGAGTAATTGAACACAGTACCTTACTTTTACCATAATTTTAAAGTACACTTGCGTAGTTCACACGATAAAGATTAACCATTCTATATTCAGTACCCTTTATTTTACACCAGATCATTATCTACCAAGTTTTATATTTCATGAAAATCCCTTCAGTAATTTTTGCGTAGTTTCTAGACATCCTCGCAAATTTCCACTTTTATAATAGGTACCTATTAAACGTATTTCAAAAAGTGCATATTTAAATTCCGCAACAAAGCACAGTAAATATTTGTAACATTGAAAGCTAACGAGTTACAAACCGACCAAAATTCAGTCTAAAATTCGAACGCAACTGGCTTTCAAAGGCTCCACGATCCACGATAACAGTATCTCGTATCAAACTAGCTGCACTACTAAATCACAATTACATGGATTCTGAAAATTTTCGACCATAACCGAACATTATTTGCTTGCGAGCCCGCTGATGCGGTTTACATGGGTGTAAAAGTGCTGGAAGTACCCTATTTTTTTAACCGAGTGTATGAAACAAATTAAGCGAATAAACGGAAATCAATTGGTAAGAAAATTAAATACTTTTTTTTAGAAGTTTTTGCATTTTCTTTGCTACGAAAATGCGTGTAATCGTAGCTACATCGTAAGTAGTTGTATATACGAAGGCTACAGGAAGATATAACTTACTGATGATTCTTTTTGGCATATGAATGTTGTTTTATTTTGCTTATCTATTTCAAACAGTTTCGTTTTTAAAATTTCTGTAGTTGAGTTGCTCTTGTTTGCATCAAGTGATTACTAGGGAGTTCTCAGTTTCACACGTTAATATGGCAAACAAATGTCATATTATTATTGGAACGAAGTTCCTTATCGCGCGTTGCGAAAGGGGGCTAGGCGGAAAAGGTAACGACACTTTTTGACAGGTAACGACACTTTTTGCCGTCGTAGTTTTTTTTTAGTTTAGATTTGTTTTGGCACACTTGCTGCATGTTTTTGCTATCCTAGTACACACCCACCTCTCAAGATATTAACAATAGTTAACAGACACCTCTCAAGTTTTGTTTATTTGTATATTTAATGTTTATATTTATTATATTACATAGTCGATAAAGAAAGAAGTTACGCACCAGTAGTATTCTCATCTATTGTACTAAGGCTAGTAACGCATTAGTTACCTTTCCTTAAAATGACGCTTCCAGCATCTCAGGCTATATCATCGGTACTTTTCTTCATTACCAGTGCACCAGCTAATGTAATTCCATTTCCCGTAACTCAGGGCGATCGCTACACGGAAATCTTTGTAACTGCCTCATTCTGCCCGAATTAGTACATTAGTCTACAAATTACTTGGATTTTCAACGGTGTTTTAGTGTTGTTAGGTTGGTAAATGTTTCTGACGGGTAATATTTCCGTTACACGTTTGAATGGATTATTGTTACGGTACGTTGCACATAATTTGATCGCTGTAATTTTATACGTTTTCGTAATCATTCTCTCATTCATCGCGATGACTGAGTAACGAAATACAAATTAGTATTCAAGAAGAATATCTGATTGTTTAAAATTTTAATATTATTCGAATGTTCTGAATCCATGATTTATATTATATGTGATTCTCTATGTTGGAGGTGGCGTCGTCCACACAACGTATTATCTATTACGGACTGCGAACTAATCTAAGATTAAGAATTATATGTGATACATAAAATGCTTCAGCCCGTAATCGAACCCAAGATCCCTCACTCGACGGGCTCCAAGTTATTCAATAAGTCTTATGAGCATTTGGGGTAAGCCTATAGGATACAATAGACCAAGGTACATTGACTGATAATAATTTTCAAAGACTTCAAGCCTTAGCTTGAGACTAAAAAAAGGGTTTTCCTGACATCATTTCATTACACTTCCTACAAATCATTTTATATGTGCGTCGATCAACAAAACCTCCGCCACTAAACCGTCCCCTTGATTAAACTACGCAGGGCCGTAAAGTTTTATGCGTTTGATTGGCTATTTTATTGGCTAGAGGTCGTTTCTACTTATCTTCGTCGTACACGCTGAGCTAAGCTATTGGACGATGACATTATGCTTCGTTGACCTGCCGAATGGAAAAGTCGGACTATGAGCGGTGAACGAGAACTAACGAGCAAATTTTTAACGGATTTCAAAAATAGGAGGAGGTTCTCTTTTTATGTTTGTTACCTCATAGCTTTTTACCGGCTGTACCGATTTTGATCATTCTTTTTATATTCAAAAGCTGGTGCTTGTCATGGGGTCCCATTTAAATTTGAGTGAGATTTGACGAGTGGTTTTGATTTATTTCTAATAATGCATAATTAATTGACTTCTACTACGTTGATGATGTGCCCATTTTATTATTTTTTAACTGACTTCAAAAAACGAGGATGTATTCAATTCGACTGTTTTTATATGTGTGTTACCTCAGAACTTTCGACTAGGTGAACCAATTTTGATGATTCTTTTATTAATCGAAAGCTGGTGTTTGTTACGTGGTCCCACTTAAATTTGAGCGAGATATGACTAGTAGTTTTGAGTTATACCTAATTTTGAAGTCGGCTATTAGTAATTTTGCGAAGACCGTTGCTTTAAATTCAGTATTTTTTTGTTAAAATTTATGATTTAACGAGTATTACCTATATTTAAAATGTTTTTGTGATATGTTTCCTACCCATCTAGTATCTAGCTCATCCTTCATAAATCTCTTACTCGGTGTTTTCATAATGATTTGGGGATCTGGTAAAAAGCTGCTAGCTTCTCTTCTTTACCAATATGGTTAGCAATGCGTGATGACTTTGGTGACGTAGACATGCATTACATCGTACTCTTAAAATACAACCATACCACCTTAATAGCTTAAAAGTAGCAATACATTAAAGATCGTAATAACGAGTAAAATACATTTACATAGATATGCTTTTGCGCGTGTGACAGTAATATAATAATTTAAAGGAGCTTTTAGTGGAATGCCGTGTGTTTTAAACTACATTCCATCCATTTATTTTAATGATAAATCAAAGATATGGATAAAATATTAATAAGTTTACTCTTTTTTTTCGGCCACTTTTGTTTATTTATTTTATTGAATTTAAATTTTGCAAACGATAGTTTATAAGAGAAGTTAAATATTCTTTAAATTGACATAATAAAATGATCTTCTTTATTTGAGAACTGATTGACATTATTAACAACAACAAAAGCATTAGGCGTATAAAAATGCCGTTATTTATAGGAAAACCTACCACCATGCATTATCATTAAATTATTTGTCAGAAAGTTAACCTATTCAAATTTGAATTAGGATTACCTACAGAGATAAATATTCCACAACTAAACTAAAATATTGGGTTTGATTCTCGCTTGGAGTTAAATAGCCCGGAAATCGATTCATTTGGAAGTTCGCTTCGGATTGTAGGCAAAACGTTACGGATGTATAGAATTGTTGGATGTGACGTTTTAATCAAACTAATCTTAGAAACTGAAACTAAAATTAAGAACTAAAATTGTATCCCCCATTACGATATATCATAATATGGTAGAGAAAATTTAAATTATGTTTATCTGGACAGTTTATTTTGTATTTGTAATAAATATTTCGTTTGAAATAATTCAATTCTTAAATTCGAAAGTATTTTGATCTTCATTGCTCCTAAAACTACTTAATACATAACAGAAAACGTTGACAATTACTGCATATAATTACAGTTCAAAATGAAGGTGAAGGTTGTACCGCCGCTGGTCTATTTATTATAGGCGTAAAATAAAATCCCAGGGTAGGCAATACAGGTATATATTAATGTAACCCTACCAGTCGGCGAGCACATAAATTTATAAGGTCGTGGTAATCGGCCTAACCAGTTTCCCCCTCCGTAGCGCCGTACTCCCCTTGTGACGCGTAATCACGCGTAGTCCTGCCGAAGATGGATGACGGTCGAGGTGCGGAGACGTAGCCAGGTACGACACGGCGTAGCGACCTTCAAAACGCTAGCGCGCGCAGCGGCAACAGCTGGTAGGTAGCCGTGCAAGGTGCGTAGTCAGAGCAGTCGTGGTGAAGCGGTCAGGTACTAAAGCGGTACCGTGGCACCTGGAATTGATATAACCAAATGATTAACATTCGGTTAATCAACGTTCCGATCCGGTAGTCCCAACACGTCGCACAAAGGAAATAAGCATATAGCAGTTTTGACGTGGCGGAAAAACCAGAACGGAGTTTACAATTGTTACTAACAATCAGCTTTAATAGCGTTAGGCCAAAAAGAATATAAGAAAACAAAAGAAAGAACAATACGTTACACTAAATTCAAATTATTGCATCAAGAGTGAATTGAAAAAAATAATACGTTACACTAATATTTTTATTATTTAAGAAAAAGGTAGTCTGCTTGTGCAATTTAATATTCAATTGCGAAAGAACAAGATAAAGCGAGTAAGAAATATATAATTGCATTCAGCAGGTTCTAAAATGAAAAGACAAACTAACGGTAATTTAGCCGTTAGTTTGAATTGCGAACATAACTAGGAAAAAGCAGAGTCTACGGAAGAAAAAATAAAGTTTATGTGCCATTTGAAACTTACCCTAATACGGGAATACTTCACACACTTATTAAACAGTTGTAAGGAACTTAATTAACGAAACAATATTCAAAATAGTATTCGAGCTGGCTAACGCGCACAGCTAATTTAAATGCGAACGTGTGTCGTCAAGCTCACAACGAGTCTCCAGACGAATGCGAGGAGCGCGGGCGCAGTGCAACGCGCGGTCGGCCGCCCTCCCCGCACGTCTCTCAGCCCCCCGCTAGCAGATCGAACTTGCAAATCATCGTTGTAAATGTCGTTTCGTTACAGTACCCCCCCTCTCCCCTTAAGGATTTTATTTAAAATGAAATCCGAAAAATTTACAATATCAATATCCAATTAAAATATCTTCGCAAAAAAAAAAACTAAAAATAACAACAAGTCAAAGTAAGCCGAAATAAGAAAACAAATTATATCTCATGTTTCCCAAAAACTTTTAGGTCCTTGATGTGCCATGAGCCCAAGGCTTTACCAGACATGTCTTCTAAAACGTAGACAAGAGGGGATCGCTTCTCTACAACTTTGCACTTGATATATTTTGGTGCTAACTTTTTACTAAAGAACTTGTCCTTATCGCTGAGGACGTAAGCACGTTTGTACACGATGTCACCTATATTATACTCGTAGGGCTTCCTGCGTAGATTATAATGAGCAGTATTCTTAATGTGGGCATGATACAGTGATTTTTGCACCTGGTCGAAGATAGAGCTCAGTAACCCAAGGTTTTCAGCATAAACATCCCGAGGTAAGAACAGAACCTCATCACCTAAATCATTGTCGATGTAATGAGATCCACAGACTACTAATTCTCGCCCAAAAACAAGAAAGGAAGGCGTGAAACCTGTGGCTTCATTTACGGAGTTATTTATGGCAAACTGTACACTAGGAATGAACGTGTCCCATGATCGATGATCATTGTCTACGAAAGTGGAGATGCAGGTTATGATGGTCCTATTATACCGTTCTACTGTATTTACCTGTGGCGTATATTTAGGTGTATAAAATATATTAGGTATGTGGTATTTTTGAAAAAATGCATTGATATCCCCACTAATGAACTGGGAACCATTGTCCAGGAATATTGTTTGAGGGATTCCGTGAATCAGGAAAATTTGTTCTTCAATTATTTTAATTATATTTTGTGACGTTGCCTTTTTTATAGGGAAAATATGACAAAATTTAGAAAAACAGCAGGTGACAACTAGTATATAACAATTTTGTTTTCTAGTTATGGGTAAAGGCCCCATAAGATCGATAGATAACATCTGGTACGGTCGAGAACACTGCTTTGGGCGTCCCATTTCTCCAAGAGTAGCATGATTTTGCATTTTGTACTCTAGACAAGTAGAACAAGAACCAACGTATTTCGAAACATCGCGGTACATACCTGGCCAGTAGTACCTAAGAGCAACGCGTCGATACGTTTTAAAAATTCCTAAGTGACCGGCAGTTGGCTCGTTGTGGTTTTCGGAAATAATGAGATCCCTAAATTCAGACGGAACCACTTCTTTCCATGAAAATTCATTTGTCAGTACACATTTATTTTTACTAAGCCGAAATAATGTATTGTTTTTGACTAGGTAATTTGGAAATTTCGAAGGTTTACTGAGGCAGTTATCATACAGAGTTTTATACCAGTCGTCACGGGTAGTAGTGAACGATTGGGCCGTTGTAACTGCAGCAATAGCGACAGACCTAGATAAAGGATCGGGGATTACATTGTCCACACCGCGACGGTGCTTGATTTCAAAGTTAAATGAGGACAAACGGAGTCCCCAACGCGCAAGTCTGCCCGTTGGGTTGCTCAAGGATAGAAACCATTTCAATGCGCTGTGGTCGGTATATACAGTAAAGGTTTTACCGTTTTCCACGTAGCATCGCCAATGTTCTAGGGCAACGAGAACAGCCAGAGTCTCACGTTCAGTTATGCTGTAGTTCTTTTCAGCGGGCGTTAGTGACCGACTCATATAGGCTATAGGATGTTCTTTGCCATCCACTGACTGAGTGAGCATGGCACCTATTCCATAATTACTCGCGTCCGTGTGCACTTCGAACGGTAAATCGTAATTTGGACACGCGAGAACTGGGGCTGATACCAGACACTCCTTCAGTTTTTTGAAGGCCGCGTCAGCTTCATCTGTCCATTTAAAAGGAGGTGCGTTTTTTTTATTTGAGGTCAGTTTGTTAAGGGGTCCTGCGATTGTGCTAAAGTTTGGAACGAAACGACGATACCAGGTCGCTGTTCCTAAAAATCGTTTCAATTCTTTCCGATTGGTAGGAGCAGCGTAATTAAGAATTGCTTCTACCTTATCGGGGTCGGTCCGCAATCCACACGCATCAACCACATACCCCAAATACTTGAGCTGACTCCTAAAGAACTCACATTTTTCTAAATTGATAGTCAGGTTGGCCTTGCGCAACTTGTCCAGAACGCGCAACAGCAGTGAGACATGTTCATCGAAATCGTTGCTAACGATTATAATGTCATCTAGGTAAGCAAAAATGCGATGGTCTACGTCCCCTAATATTGTGTCAACCAAACGTTGCTGAGTTGCTGGAGCGTTCGTGAGCCCAAAAGGAGTAGTTTTAAATCTAAAAGTTCCGCGCCCTGGGACGTAAAATGCCGTCTTATCCCTGTCCTCCTCTAAAATTGGGATCTGCCAGAAGGCCTTGGATAAATCGAGGCTAGTCAGAAAACGAGCATCACGTAAATTATCCAAGATCTCTGAAATGTATGGTAGGTTATAAGCATCTCGCTTTGTGACAGAATTAAGCTTTCTGCTATCAAGACAAAAACGAGGCTGGCCATTCTTTTTGTTGACGAGGAGGACAGGAGACTGCCAAGCACTTTCACATGGTTCGACCACATCAAGGGCTAACATTTCATCCACCTGTTCGACGAGAATCTTTTGCTTTTCAGGTGAGAGCCTATAATACCTCTGTCGAATTGGAGGAGAATCGCCGGTATCTATACGATGGGTTATTAAGTGCGTCCGTCCCAGGCCCTTATGTTCAAATGAAATGTCACCATATTGACGAACGACGTCATCGGCGATTGCTTTCTGGGAACTGTTTAAGTTGTCATACGAGTGTATCATCGTTGAACTGGTATTAAAATTTAAATCCATTAACGGAACTTTAGATAAGTGAGCAGTGCCTAGATATTTCGGACATAAATGGAAAGCACGCCAGAAATCTACTCCCAGGATCAATGAGGATTGAACTTCTGGAACAACAAATGCTTTAATTAAATGGGAATTACCCTCAAACTCAAAAGGCAAATTAATGTAGCCTATGCTGTGCAATGTTTGTCCACCAGCAGCGACAATAGATATTTTGTCGTCGGTACATAATATGTAACCGCGACTAAGCAAGATTTTATGAGCATCGTTGCCGACTATCGTTACCGCCGAACCAGAGTCCAGAAGCCCAGAGGCAGTTATATCATCAATTTTGATATTAATGTATGGTCGGATATCATCTAGTGGTTTATTTTGCAGAATCGTAGCCAGCTTGTAGCTGTTAAAAAACCTACGAATGGTTTCTAGCCATTCTTCAAATTCTTTTCTACTACCACGATCCGTTGGTGAGGGTTTACGATTCTGCAAAGCTAGTTTTTTGGATTACTATTACATTTAGGGCAATCAGGTTTTTTCACACCTTTTTGTCCACAGGTGAAGCACACGATATCATTACTTGCGCAAGTTTTAAAGGAATGTGTGTGATTGCGACACCTTGGGCAGTAGGGTAATTTGGTAGATGAATCTGTATTTATAGCGTGTAGATACTTTTGATTAATGTTATTATTATTATTATTATCAAACGTAGGTTTATTATTAATATTTGTTTTTAATGGTAAATTTTTGTTGAAATTTTGAGTTTGAGTATTAGAACTATTATGTTTATAGACGAATTCTGGTGCAACTAAGTCAGAAGATGATGAAGAAGGTTCACGAAAATGAGCCATCCGCGACTGAAAATTTTCAAAATTTTTACATAACGTACGTACTTGCTCAATGGTAGTGATTCTTGTCGCAGAAGCTAAGGTGCTTGCATAACAAGGTTTGATGTTATGTAAGATTATTTCAAGCTTGTCTGCCTCGGCTAGGGGCTTTGACAAGCGCGTAAACATTCCCGCTAATATAGATAAATATATAGTAATATTCTCAGTTGCGCCTTGACTTCTATTGCGAATCTCAGCGAGTAACCGGTAATCGTAATCCGCCTTATCGAAGTCTTGTTTTAGAAATACCACTAATTCCTCCCACGTGGATATTTGTTCCCGAATGCTGCGGAACCAATGTAATGCACCATCAGTAAAAATTTCTGTAGCATAGGAAAGCAATTTTTGGTCTGAGATATCACGTGCCTGTCGGAATTCTTCGACTCGTTGAATAAACGAGCGAACACAAGTCTTCCCATCGTACTTTAGCTTGCCTAATTCTGAAGGGAACCTACCATTGTTATCACAGGTAACTGAAACGTGTATTGGTGTGGACGTATGTTGAGGCTCCGTACTTGAGCCGGTCACGGATAAAGGATCAACGCTCTTATTCATCAACGACGCGAGTTTTTCATATAAATTTCTAAATCGCTCGCTGCATTCTAAGTGTTTTACTACGGACTTGTCATCGGTATCCATTCGATTAAGTCTATGGTAAAGATGGTTAAAAATGTTTTCAGTTCGAGCTAGAATATTTTTGTCTGATACGTCACTCGATAGTGTAAGATTGACCCTATCTAATATCTCACAGCAAGCTATTAAATCTTCAGATGTTTCAAGATGGGAACACAAGATGTCTTCAGAAGGAAATATTTGACATAATTTATTTATTTGTTTCCGTAGATCAGCTACGGTGCTTGCAGGAGTCTCGCCTCTAACGGCAACCTCATATTCCAACTCGGACTTTTGTAAGGAAAGGAACTTGATCGGAAATGACATCGTAAATATCGGAATATAAAATTAAAAAAAAAATATATATATATATATAAGTAAAGAAACTTATTTAGAAAAAAGTATTAAAAAATATATATATTATCTGCTTAACACAATCGCTTAGGGTGGTAGCTTAAAATGGCACACAAATAACATACAAATGAAAACACAAAACAACAAAAACAATGAAACAATAAAAAAATGAGGTTAGTTTGATCAATGATGTAAAAAAATACTCCGTTCTGTTACAATCAATGCTAACAGAACGCTTTGGTTTATATACACTACTGCCTCTAATGATCGTTGGATCCAAAACAAAAAACAAAAACTACGCAAAACAAAAAGAAATTAATAATAATGCAACTGGTGTGAAAGTAGCTTTATAATACGTCTTGTTACACCAATAATACAACTGGAGAGAGAAGGAAAAAAAAACAATAACAATCGAGAATTATAAAACAAAAAAAATTAAAATATTTAGCTACAATAAAAAAACTACTAAGCTACAAGCTAGTCTATAAACTAAGCAGTGGTAATCCAGTATGTGGGTAATTATAAAACAACAATTTAGATAGAAGAAAAATACTACTATCACATCAGTTACCGAAAACCAAACAAAAACAAAAAAAGCGTTTTACAAATAAACCAACACCGTACAAAACTAACTACTTACTACCAGAAGCGGAAACTGATTTAACCACGTTTAAGGGCGCCAATGTACCGCCGCTGGTCTATTTATTATAGGCGTAAAATAAAATCCCAGGGTAGGCAATACAGGTATATATTAATGTAACCCTACCAGTCGGCGAGCACATAAATTTATAAGGTCGTGGTAATCGGCCTAACCAGTTTCCCCCTCCGTAGCGCCGTACTCCCCTTGTGACGCGTAATCACGCGTAGTCCTGCCGAAGATGGATGACGGTCGAGGTGCGGAGACGTAGCCAGGTACGACACGGCGTAGCGACCTTCAAAACGCTAGCGCGCGCAGCGGCAACAGCTGGTAGGTAGCCGTGCAAGGTGCGTAGTCAGAGCAGTCGTGGTGAAGCGGTCAGGTACTAAAGCGGTACCGTGGCACCTGGAATTGATATAACCAAATGATTAACATTCGGTTAATCAACGTTCCGATCCGGTAGTCCCAACACGTCGCACAAAGGAAATAAGCATATAGCAGTTTTGACGTGGCGGAAAAACCAGAACGGAGTTTACAATTGTTACTAACAATCAGCTTTAATAGCGTTAGGCCAAAAAGAATATAAGAAAACAAAAGAAAGAACAATACGTTACACTAAATTCAAATTATTGCATCAAGAGTGAATTGAAAAAAATAATACGTTACACTAATATTTTTATTATTTAAGAAAAAGGTAGTCTGCTTGTGCAATTTAATATTCAATTGCGAAAGAACAAGATAAAGCGAGTAAGAAATATATAATTGCATTCAGCAGGTTCTAAAATGAAAAGACAAACTAACGGTAATTTAGCCGTTAGTTTGAATTGCGAACATAACTAGGAAAAAGCAGAGTCTACGGAAGAAAAAATAAAGTTTATGTGCCATTTGAAACTTACCCTAATACGGGAATACTTCACACACTTATTAAACAGTTGTAAGGAACTTAATTAACGAAACAATATTCAAAATAGTATTCGAGCTGGCTAACGCGCACAGCTAATTTAAATGCGAACGTGTGTCGTCAAGCTCACAACGAGTCTCCAGACGAATGCGAGGAGCGCGGGCGCAGTGCAACGCGCGGTCGGCCGCCCTCCCCGCACGTCTCTCAGCCCCCCGCTAGCAGATCGAACTTGCAAATCATCGTTGTAAATGTCGTTTCGTTACAAGGTTAAAAGTCAAGATCTAAAGTCAAGGTTAAAGTGAACATTCCACCTGCACAATATTTTGAATTTCAGTGACATCCAATTCACAACATAAGATAGGTACATGTTCGCATGGGATATATAGCGCCTGTAACATTCCTGGCCATCACAAGGGGTACCTTTGCAGACGCATTCAATACAGATTAGACTGCGTCATTTTTCATCAAAAGCGAATGTTACTGTCCCATCCAGTCCAACTAGCAAAAGCAAAAAAAGCAACAACCCATAATTGTCCCACTGCTGGGCTCGGGGTCTCTCACAATGTGAGGGGTACAGGCAATAGTCTACCACGCTGGCCAAGTGCGGATTGGTAGACTTCACACACCTTTGAGAACTTTATGGAGAACTCTCCGGTGTGTAGGTTTCCTCACGATGTTTTCCTTCACCGAAGCAATTGATAATTAACTTGTAATACGCACATAATATTTGAAAATTAGAGGTGCGTGCCAGGATTTGAACTCCTGCCCCTGCGCTCGGGAGACCAACGTTCTAACCACTATGCTATCACTGCTTCACAAATGAAAATACCTCATTTAATCCTATTAGGAACATGAAATTAGTCTAGGTAACCTGGACACATCAGTACAGTTCCACATATCCATACATTACCTGGTAACATTTTTCCCAACAACAGCCAAGTGTCATGTTCGAGGTAGACACAAAACTTCCTAGCGTCATGTACGCAGGCACAAAAGCGAACACTTCATGTCCCATCCAGCCACGCTACATGCGAAGCGACACAAACGGAAATAACGCGCTTTAATAGATGTGCCGCGCGCAAGCACTGACAACTGGCTAATCTATTTATGAGGAAACGCTTCGATGGAATACTTGAATTAATATCTCTATCTCTTTCTATCTCTATCTCTAATATAAATGTGAATGTTTGTGATAATGGAGGGGTTTGTTTCTCTGTCACGTAAAAACTATTGAACGGATTTCCATGGAAATCAGCACATACGAGTTGGTACACCATGATCTGTATATAATATATGGAACTTAATATCCCGAAAAACTTAGGAAAATCCACAAGCTGTGCTGGACTTAATTTCCTCTACAGTAACAATCCTTTACCCGAATTTAACTTTTGGCTCGATTTAAAATTCAAACAGACCTAATTCATTTCCGAGATGGATTTGATACGGAAAAGTATTTTTATCGATTAAACTCTTAAGCTCTCAAGATTCAGATCTTAAGCTCAGCACTTCAAAACGTCAAAGTGGCTAAATCATGTAGAAAAATAACAACTTTGTCTAATTCAGACCATAAAAGTCGAAAGTCATTCCTCTGAAACACATCATCACCACTCCCCTCTTACTCATTTCCATCTCATCCATTCCAGATTCCCGATAATGCGGAGGTGAGGATGGAATTGGATTCCGCATTCGTTTGGAAGGCAATAACGGATCAGGCCGTCATTACCCTGTTCTGGAAACGATTGGCTTTTTATAGGCCTCGAGAGGATATTATCCGCTTAATCTTGAAGTTAAACTACTTTTTCAAGCCTGAAATGGATCCCTCATTAGTTATACTTGACTGAACGGATGATTTAGTACGAGTAGATATACGAAGTGGTCATCGTTGAATCATATAAACTGGTCTTTGTAGACGTTGTGCAATATGTAGGTTTATAAAAAAGGTTAGTTTTTGAACATTTTGTAAGTCACTTGTAAGCGCCACCAAATAGTTAAAACTATCATGTAAATAAATAAATATATTTTGTGATTTTGAACTCAACCGGATATTCAAAAGTACATTCAGTCTGTCTGTTAAGTAGATAAATATTAGACAGAAGTGTCAAGTACATCTCAACATCAAATGTATGTCCGTCCATGAGTCCAGAAAATATTTAAAACCAAATTGAAATCCACTTGCTAATCTTGGTAGGTATCAGTCGATAGTTAATGAAATTACATTATAAGGAAGGTTTGTTGCAAAGTTTATAAGTACGACTCATACAATCACAATATTATATCACTAATCAGCAATAGTGCTGAATAGTTTAGTAAACTATTATAAGAATCTAAATCTTAAGCCTTCATTTCATGATACGGAATTCAGTTCATACCATCAACTAAAAAACCGTAAGCGCTATTTATAACCGGCGACTAAACATATTAAATCACAATTGAAGAGGATTAATCGTATCAATTCATAAATCAAGCTTTCTAAATTCAAATATCTTATCCCGGTCATAGCCGTCAATAGTAACCAAAATAGTTACCACTATAAACTGATACTAAATCATAATTCAGAACTATTACTAAATCAGATCGTATCTAAGTCACAAATCAGGCGTGTATAATAGATTTCGAGTAATAAATTTCGCGAAATACGATGTTACGACTAAATTTAATTTGACTGTGTAGTTTGCACGTCATCATTTGTTTTAGCTTAACAGTTATTCGTAGCGATGCTGTGCATGTATGGGCATGCTGTTTTACGACTAATGTTACAAAGGTTGGCCTTTTGACAATGACTGGGTAACTGAATAAATTTTAAATGATGTTAGTGTATGCGCGTGTTTAAAGCCGGGTTTAAAGCAACATGAATGTGATTTGACATATGATCTGGCTTCTAGCTGGTCACTACATTCAATGGGCTTGACAGCCAGTTCTTTCTCTTTTTTTCTTCTCTCTTTCTTGGCCGGCAACGCATCAGTGATGCTTTTGGTGTTCGATAGTTCATGGGCAGCAATAGGCACTTACCATCAGGTGGATCGTCAGCTCATTTCTGGCTATTTCCATAAAAAAAATTGAGTTAGCACCTATTCACGTGGCATGGTATGTGGCATGGCATGTGGCATGACATGACTTGATGTGCCATTCAGTATGCTACTAGTGACGTAAAAATCACGTTTCTGTCACGTTAGGGATGTTACGGTGAGCTTCAGGCCTGACGGTATTGGAGATAGTCACATGCTTTGGAATACTAAAATATTGCGAGTGTCAATGAATACATATAATAAAGTTATCGTTCTATATTATTTTATAACATAAATATTAAATTGTACGTGACTTGATCCACCTGCTGAAAGAACCAAGTTTTCTTTAACAATAATATACTTTTTCAAGCTCTTTCTACATTCACTTATTTGGTAAATAATAATATTATGTTCATTAATAGATAGTTAACGGTAATACATAATGTAATGAGGGTAATTAAAAAGGATTTTCTATGCTAAATCCTTCCTGCCACAATACCTGGCTCGAAGGACCAAACTTTCTAATAACTTAAGTCTAAGTAACCATTATTAACTTAAAGTATTATTTTAAATTTTTTTGTAAACTGCAGTTATAAAGCTAGTGCATGAGGTATGAGTTTATTAAAATATTCACCGTTACAAACGTTAAGCGTCACAGTTCAACAGTCCAACACACAATGTTCACTCACGAAGCATTATCTAAACTTTTGCGTTCACACAACGTGTTAGTGCTTGTTCACACTGAACTCGCAGGCGCGAGCGCGGGCGCGGTCGCGGTAAACGCTACATACACCGCGCACGCGTTTTGGTGTTAACACTTTCATAGTAGCTCATATGTTTGATATTTCGCGACCGCGCCCGCGCCCGCGAGTTCAGTGTGAACAAGCACTTACAGTGCAATGCCAGGCCAGTCATTGGCAGCGTGACAAACGACGTGGCGGTCGTGACGTGACGGATTACGTCACGCGCTCGCACCGGATTCGACGTCCGCTGACAAGCTCGGGTTAATTATTGGGTTGCGCTTTTTGTTTTTTATACTACTTGTCATTATGACTTAAGAGATTAGTGTAAGCGACGACTTATGTACCTACTAGTACTATTAGATTCTCTCCAAGTCGTTACAACATGGAATTTCTATGCTCTTTTAAATTTTGATTTGTTTTAAATATATAAATAAAATATAAGATGTTAAATAACTGCAATGAAATAAAATTTTGTGGTCTTTGCCAATGTAGTGAATATAGTCTTATTATTTAGATTTAATCTTCCATTCTTCTAATCTTCAAAGCGACATATTCAGACCGTGGGAAATTAGACAAAGTCTCTGACCGTAATCGTACATGTTTCATAGTCTCATTATCATGGGAGTGAACACGGCTTTAACTGATTTTGTCCATAAAAAAACTAAGTTAGTGCGCCAGCCATCTTATATCCCTAGAGTGGGCGCGCTATTTTTTGTAACGTCAGTGGGCGCGTGTAGAGCATTTAGCCGCTCATATTCAATATTAATTTTAAACAGGAAACCTATTATTTAATTAATTTCTATTTTCGGGATTTAATAAATGGCAATGTTAGTCACATGAAATCAATATATTTATTGAAAAAATGTTTAAGGACCCATTTATATGAGTAATATTTAGAAAGAGTACCATTAATTCTAATATTTTTAGTAGGTTTAACCTAGGGTAGGTTAAACCTACTAAAAATTTGGAAAAA
The DNA here is from genome assembly GCA_911387775.1 of Thymelicus sylvestris. Taxonomy (NCBI): domain Eukaryota; kingdom Metazoa; phylum Arthropoda; class Insecta; order Lepidoptera; family Hesperiidae; genus Thymelicus; species Thymelicus sylvestris. The sequence goes on from OU426893.1 coordinate 1,593,627, forward strand.
ATAACAAATTTTTGACTTTTCCTTATTTATAGGATATGCTTTAGCCTAACAATGTTCAAAAAAGTAGATGACACGCTCGTTGCACAGCAACTTTACGCATCTATAACACCATTGTTTGCTCGCTGCCTCAAAGCCAAATTCCTTTTCTAATCATGAAAAAATTTGAATTTTTTTTGTGAACCGTTTTTTTTTGTCTTTTTTAAAACTAAAAATAAAAATAAAAAACTGAATAATATTGGCATTTCAAATAACAGAGTCAAAAAGAACGAAATTACGTCATCATAATTATAATCTCTTTACGGCATAAAAAGAACGACCAACACATGTACACATTATGCAATCATAATAACGTACCTAACTCAAGCTCAAAACACCATAAAAATAAGCAAAAATATAATTATTTCAATTTTTTACTTCTGAGTATTACAAAATTGGTACATACGTGAGTAGGCGCGCGTAAAGCAAATTGCCGCCGGGCATCACCTGATGGTAAAAACCTTCTTCTCCTGAGGCATCCCGCGCACTGATTGGGTTAAACTTTTCGGCAAGAGTCTGCCACAAAAATAGGGGCAGCTACTAAAAAGAGCGAACTTCTGGTGCCACTATTTTTAAAAATATGAACGGTTTTTTAACAATGGCGGCAAAATGCTCCAAACGCGCCCACTCTAGGGATATTTGTTTGCCACGAAGCATCAACTTCTTTTGTGTAAAAAAACTTCCAAATGTTCTGTTAGTCGTGTAAAACATTGTTATTAAAGCGGGTTGTAATGTTCAAGTCTCATCATCTGATATAAACAACACTATGCTTACAACAGTAGTTATAACAACAGTTTGCTTAGCTTTATACGTTAATCCCTACATGCTGACTTCAAAAAGGTATACAGTAACGTGAGTCGTGAACCAGAGGATTGTTGTACCTAGCCCAGTTAAGACTATTCAACGTAAAAAGCCACTAAATAATTGCCTCTCTCGTCCATTACCGGGTATCCTTCCATTAAAACGGAGTCGAGTAAATGTTTCCATCTCGGGCCGCATTTAAATGGTCGTGTTTTCCGTTGTTTCTGTATACAATGGGCTTGTTTTGACGTACCTCGTTCGGGGTGATCTTTTTAGATTTTAGAAACCAGATATGGTACAAAAGTAGGGAGAATATGCTTTTTGTGTGATTTGTTGAATGTTGTGATCAAAAATATAAGACCAGGGCTGTTTTTGGCATACAGACAGACAATGTCCAGAATTAAAAAAATTGGATAGATTTTATGACTGTTATAGGTTTCCGTGGGATGATTCGGGAACGTAAACCACATTTTCGTGTACCACATTTTTATGGGTGAAACTGGGAGGAAACTAGTTATTTATAACGCTTCACGAAGACTTGATTTCAGTATTTCATTAATTTCATCACATTCATTAAAATACGGCGTTACCACAAAACACTTCAGAAACAATGTTTTGCATATTTCTTCCTTTATCAGCGTCGAGATTTCAAGTAAACTTCGCTAATAAGACGGCGCAGGCCTAGATGAAAGTTTGTGACAGCACGAAAACTGAAGCGGGGTGAAAGGGCGGAATCACGAACTCCAGTTAAAAGTCATTTCACATTGTACAGAGAGCTGAAAATTTCAATTGAAATTATACCAAAATTAGCTATTCATTTATTACTCTGATAGATGTTTGAGACAAAAACAAATATCGAGGGTGATCATTAAAGCAATAGTACAGAATAAACGAACCTATTGGTAAATAGAGTGATAAATATTTTTTAAATTTTGGTCTGAGGTTTTTGGTTCTCGTTATTTTTGATTTGATTGTTTTTTTTTTATTTCTAATTTATTGGATTTTTGGACATGATGTTGTAATTGATGGATCTTGGTTATCTGAAATAAATAATAATTATTATTATTTTCATAAATGGTTTAACAGGTTTTAAATGGTTTTCACTGAAGTATTTATGTTGTTTGTTAAAATTTAAATTTTGGTCTGAGGTTTTTGGTTCTCGTTATTTTTGATTTTTGGACATGATTTTGTAATTGATGGATCTTGGTTATCTGAAATAAATAATAATAATTATTATTTTCATAAATGGTTTAACAGGTTTTAAACGGTTTTCACTGAAGTATTTATGTTGTTTGTTAAAATTTAAGACGAATGGTGTAAGTAAGTTTAATTGTAATTATGAATAATGTAAACTATTAAATTACTAATCCATAAATTACCATTATAGCCCATTAAAACAAACGTATAGAATGGAACTGACTGAGTTAAAACTAACTTCACTAACAAGACAATGAAGGGCTACACACAGGAAGTACGTCACAGTTTAACAGGAAGACTCACCCGCGGTCGGAAGGGCGCGGAACTCGTATTATTTAGATTTCGTTCATTGTGAGTACCCACAGCGGTAGTTTTTCAATGTTGTTTTTCACTGTTGTACGTTACCTGAGCTTTGTTCTGAAATGTGGACGGTCGCAGCGGCTTAGTATAATTCACTTGAATGTTTTTATGTTCCGCTTTGAGCGCCCTCTAGTGCTCTGGCGGTTTTAAACAGGATTAATGTTATTAGTTTTTTGGTGAAATAATTATGTTTTCCACTGGATTTTGGACTTTGAAATGGTTAAAGTTGCGGCTACTGATTTTCATTAGTAATAACGCTTTGAGGATATTTTTGAGTGATTCATAAATATCATACTTAGTTTACACGCGACCAATTAATAAAAACAAATACTTGATCTTCATTGTTTCTACATTTAATCAATTTAGCTTTGGAATAGCCTACCGTGCTGTCGCCATTGTTTTCTGGCTGATATCTAAGGCTGATAAGTAGAAATTTACAATCACATTTTCTTCTTTTTGTAGGAATGAATGCACTGAACTATTACAGTAGGGCTTATGCCATACCTAAAGTAAAATAAATTAATAACCTATCTACTGGCCTATTTGTAAAAATGGAATATAACTTTTAACACTTTAAACATAATGTTTAATTTTGGTTGCGACGGTTCACGCAAGAACATCAACGGTCTACACAGCTTCCTTTGTGTTCTTGTCTATGGTTCCCGATGTGGTCTGGTATAACCGTTAAAAGAAAGTACCTGCTACTAAGCGTGTAAGGTACTTGTTTCATCTCTTTAAATAGAAGATAATATAATTATGTATGTATTTTCAATTCCAAATTCCATTTTGGATTGTGAATATTGTAATCCAATTATTCAGCAGCAAAGGAAGAGCTGTGCCTTGTTACTATGTAAGTCCTATAAGATCTTGCGAAGCGCTGATAATAAAATAACCCTATCTTGGAGGATAAAAAAAGTTTTGGAATCACTTTAGTGTCATTTTCAAAATTCGTCTTTCAAAATTTGTCTTAAAACTTTTTACATTTCGACACCAGTATTAAAAATTTTAGCTTCATTTTTTGAACGAGGGGCGTTGAAATATCGATAAATCAGAACTTCACCTACGTATGTACACGTTATATTATTATACATAAAAAATAAACAAACGGTGAAAGAATTTCGACACATGGCGAAAAACAAAAGCATTACACTTCCTTTTGTCAATGAGTGGGTAAAATAGTTTCTGCTAACTCAGTCACCTCAGCAAAGCATCTCACAGTCCCCGGTCAAACAAGAGCATATCACTGACCCATTAAGGATCACGAGCGTGGAGTTACTTTGCTTAACGTTCACTCTAAGGAGAGCTTCATATTTTTCTGGAGTCCTAATCGCGATATCATGCTCGTTACAAAACCACGGGAACTACGTATAGTACGTTTCTCCCGTAGGAAAAAAGCAATAATGATGCACTAATTAAACAGATTTTTTGCATTTTAAAATGAACATTGGAGTTTAAGAACCTTAATATTCAAAGTTAATATTATGGTTGTGATAATATTCGTAGCAGTTACGGAATTAAAGAATTTTATAATATAATTTTAACGTAATATTCTTTAAACTAGGTTACCTCTTTGTGCTATTTAGGCTGTAATTCTTGATGGGTGTCACGCCGCATGAAAGTCTATGGATCGCATTACAGTAATGATCTTCACGTAGAATTAACATACATGCTAAAAGTAGATAGTTCAAAAAATATGACTAGAAATAAAACTCTAGATGCTATATAAATGTTACATTACTGGGAAATAACTGTGACTATCTCGGTCACATTATTTGATTACAAATACCCTTCAGACCATAACGCAAATATGTTTTATGACACAAACATAGCTGGAAATGATAAACTACCTTCCAAGATAATCCATCTTATCCATTCTACAAGTATTTTTACCCATTCATTTATTCTCCGTTATTTTTTTGGCCAGAAGAGTACTGTAGTGAAGGTGGTTGGATATTATTTTATTGAGTAAAGAAAAACTTGGCGATATAGGATGTATCATTAAACGGAGACATCAGGCATTATTTAGAAATGAACACATTTATTAAATATTATTAATTTTATTAATTAGCATTACGAATAAGTGGGATCATCAAGAATAGTAAAACTTTTACTATGTTTAACGTACTACAATAATGAGGTACATTTATAACTTCGTCTATGAACTTTTTTCACAAGAATTTTACCAAGAAAAAAACCTACTTAAAAAAATTAAAAAAAACTACTCGTCAGATCTAGCTCAAATATAAGTGGGATTATATGACAAGCACCAGTTTTCGATTAAAAAAGAATAATCAAAATCGGTTCACCCAGTCAAAAGTTCTGAGGTAACAAACAAAAAAATACAGTCGAATTAAATACCTCCTCCTTTTTTGAAGTCGGTTAAAACAACTTGCCGACCAATAAATTCACAAACAAAAGCATTATTATTAAAAGTATCAAAACAAACCCACTTTTATGTAATCTGTGACATATTTCCAGAATGAAAAAGCATTTCACAAGCATTACGTAGCAAGTTACACAAGTATATACGAGCCACGGAACACCGGCTCCGAATGAAAGCCAACGTGTCCATGCGCTTCTCTGAGCGTACCTTGCTTTGCCACAGCGAACAGAAATTTAAATAAATGAACCACAGTTTCATGGTACAAACTATTACATACGTGATATATTTATATCTTTCTACGAGTATGTATGTTGCTGTATCTATCTACGCAGTTGGTCCACGGGTAACAAATCAATGAAGCTAGACTTATTGTCTCGAATAGTTTTGAAAATCGATTGCGGGTTCTCGTATATTGATGATATTGAGACGTTTAAAAGTTATCAAATATGAACGGATTTTCATGAAATTTAGCGATCTGGAATCGTATATAAGGGTACTTATTATCCCGAAAAACGCGGGAAAACCACAGCTAAAACGTTAGTGTATAATATTGCGACCTGATGTTTAATTTTCGAGAGCCGGTAATTGATAACAAATCGGTTTCAGTTACTTAAATGCGAGAGCTTTTAATTAGGACATAATTAATCTTCACAACGTTCGATTTTCCTCGGATCTTTGAGTCTATTCTCTTGGATACGCCTCTGTTATAATTATTAATTTGATGAACTTGTCTGTGAAATATTCTAAACGAATACTGTTAGTCAAAATCGAAATATATTTATTTATTATTGTTATTTACGTGTCTTAAGTGATGATATCTTATAGGTTCACTTTATACAGTTAACTTAATATTTAATTTAAGATAGATAAATATGAATGTAATACTTATCTTACAAATATATAACTACTCATATGTTTGACCACGGACCATTTAGTGTAGTTGTTTTTATAGGGAACTATAGTAAAAGAAATCTGATAAGCTCTGGAGTTTATCTACTTAGTTTATCTTCTTAAAATAGTATGACGATGTTAATTCGTTACTGATTTGATATTAAAAAAAAATTAATAAGTACTTAGATTTAAAGTGGTAGAGACTACAAAACCTTTACTTACGTTACGAGATAAACACGTATTGGTGCAGGTATGTTTATTGGGTGCATACTCTTATTTATTGTATATTAGTGTCCTTTGTGGGGGAGAGGGTCTTGTATTGGTTCCAAGTAGACTAATATTAGCTAAATAACGATAGATTTCTGCAAATCCCCCGATACTATTAACTAACTCTGAGCAGAACTTCAAATAAAATAGACAACCAGTTTATCAGCTATTACTATCTACCCAATCTCACACAAGTATCCATATTTATCAGTTACAAGTATCTATCTACTCGATTCTATCTACTGTTATTTCCGAGGTGATACAGTAGCTAGCCAGTGCTTCGGTCAATAATCTGAAGCGCGATCCTCTACGCGGGTACGTTTATTTCGGGATCATTAGTAAATAAAGAGCCGTTTTGTTAAGCTCGCCTCCGTAACAGCGTGTAATTATTTGGAGAGCATTTTGTTGTAAATCCTCTTAAGTACAGACTTCAGCAGGAGTTTCTAGGGTTCTTTAGCTGATAAGAAAAAGAAAGTTAGTGAGCCATGAACTTGCAGTAAAATGTAGCTGTGTTTGAAACTTTCTTTGCGTATACTAGTTTATAGACTTGCCTTTGAAGCGAGCGATGAACAGATTCAAAAACATTCTAATTAAAAAATTTGGCCCCAAACTTTTTCACATTCTTTTAAACAAAATTTTGAGAAAGATTACTCGATGGAGCAGTTGCTGGAAACTTTTCAAGCCTAAGCCTCAGGTTTGGTTTCCGGCTAAGGCATTATTATTTACTACGTTATGTATGTATTATAGATAGACATATAAGCAGACAAAAAGCGATCCTATAAGGGTTACGTTTTGTTCCTTTTTGCGGTACGGAATCCTAAAAATTATTGCGAGGTGGTGTGTATCGGTATCTACCTACATATTTGCAAAATGGTGGACTTCTTAGGTCATTTTCGACCCTTGACACCAACAGCTTATACCAGTGACATCAACAAACATTAAAGTAAAGCAACCTAAATAAGAGAACCTTCTCTTTTTTTGAAAAACGTATCACAGGCATGTATCACACATACTTACAAACACATTTAGTTACTTTAATCAACGCGCACGACATAAAAATTGCATCGAGACTTCAATTCACTTATGTATCTCACAATTCTGCAGCATGCATCGGCAATTTTTTAATGCATTCTCCGTCTCAACTGAAGAGCAATCTATATTCAAGGCGGGTATTCCATTAGCATTCAAATGCCGGCTCCTAGTCTAGAACTTAGTTATGTATTAGTCGCCAGTGACAGTTGGCAATTAGAACAGCCTGACTGAGGACTGATTGAAATTAAACTGTTCTGATTGAGGAATGGCTCGGGAGGACGTTGTTCTTCTTTAAACAAGTCTGATTATGAAGTCGTCTTAGTTGTGACGTGTGATTGGATTATAAATAATTTTGTAATTTGAAGTAAAAAAATCAATAAAAAGTTCGTGAAATTCAATGGATGGCTTCATGAGTTTACAAATTCATTTAATATTATGAATTTTTACAGATGATTTAAAAAAAACGTAATAAGAAACACATAGGATAAAATAAAGTTCCGATTCTATCCGAGAAGATATTTTGTAATCCATAATAATGCCACTGTAATTCTAAAACAATTTCTTAAAAAAATACTTTGATTTGATACCTTGATTTGATACTAGAGGGATCATTTTTTTACTACGACCACACACACTGCGCGTGGACTGACGGACTTGATCCGGTTTTTATTTTTATTGATCCTTTTTCAAAGATTTCTTTTTAATTTCAATCACTCTACCTCGTGGTTAAGATAGTTATAGAGCCATAACAAACCAATGCAATTTCCAATCTCATGTCCAGGCTGACTAAGCTCGGAGCACTTAGTACGGAGCGTTGTAATGTGTAATCTCAGTTGCCATTAGGGCGGAGTAATTTGACGGCATTAGTTGCCCGCTGGCTGTACGTTGAGGAAATCTCAAATGTAGCAACAGCTGGTTTTAATCCGATTGTTACGAAGGGACTTCTGTGATCTATGATTATCTTATTACGCAGTAGGCAGGGCCTTGTTTGATTTAATCAAATATCATTATAATTATTTAAACAGTAATATTTTTTTAATTAAAAAACTCACGACAATTGCATTCAACGAACATAGTTTAAACAATGTCAGCTTTTAGTAAGAATAACTGCATCAAAATGGGTTAATTCGTTTAGAAGCAACGATGCCTCAGACAGACACTGCACACACAGACTCGACAAACTTTCAACAGCCCTTTTTTTGTGTCGAAGGTTAAAAATATCCGCGTCCAAAACAAATCCAACTAATTTGTTCATATAGGTTACACTTGTTATTACAGTCAACGGACGAGCATGACGAACTATATAAAATGTAACAAAGTTAATAGTTTAAACAGTAAATTTTATATTTTACTAGCTGCCCGGACAGACTTCGTTCTGTCAAAAGTTTTTTTTATTTTGAGATGTAAGCTATCCTATCTTTCAAGTTGGATCAAACTGCACACGGTGTGCAAATTTGATAAAAATCGGTTCAGTAGTTTAGGAGTCCATGGCGGACAAACAACGTGACACGTAATTTATATATATTAAGATAGTGTTAATGTCAAACCTATCAAAGAAAAAAGAATTTGATTGAGCTACTAAATATTAAAGAGTTCCCTCTCTGGAGCCAAACCTGGGTGTAGTATCCGGTCATGTTTACCACAACAATGCATTGTCATCAGAACTACAGCAGCACGCATTATTACGATAAGAGGAAGTGGTTGTAATTAAACTAAATAAAACCGTTTAAAAATTAAATATAATACAAATATTTAATGATGAAAGTAAGGTAGAGAGCTTACATGCTTTACAATTGTAATTCCTCACATATCACTATTTTCCACAGAGTATTGACATTAGAATCAATGTCGTCAAGTAATGATATTAATATGACGATATATGTTTTCCTTTTTACTTCCTTTCTATTTCTTAACATCTTTTTTAAAATACCTTATAGTTCACTGTATAAACCAATAGCTCAAATAAAACAATTCGTATGCACCTGGCGAAAGCAAAGTTTGCGAAGCGTGGTAAGAAAGCAAAGTTAACGGAATATCGGAAACACGGCTTGGTTTACAAATTAAAGAATCTGTTTTTATAGAAGGTTGTTAGTATGCAACAGGTGAAAACATAGATCTATAGGATTTAGCTATTTTTATTTAATAAATAAACGAGCAGTGATATCTCAAAGCTGATAATTACTGGACTTAAAAACATTAGGATCAGAATGACGTAGTAGGCTAAGAATGAGAGGTTTTTGACGTAGACTCCATGGCGTCTGCCATGCTTACAAATGCAATATTTACAAAGTACTTACAGAGAAATCTGAGAGAACTTGGATTTATCTCATTCTTATTATTGTTCTAAGTTTTATTTATAAACCAAGTGGAAATTTTTCATAAAAAATCTGTTCTATTCTTAATTGTACAATTCGATTGTTTATGTTGTTCCTGTCTATTAAACTAAAATGTCTTACTTTTATTTCAGGTAAGTACCAACCCATATTGCTTATAACAATGCGGACAAGTCATCCATACAGTAATTTATTCTCCGTTCTTCTCCACGTCAAACAACTCATCGCAAACGCCACAAAGAAAGTAAGTATTAATGACATTATTTAATTACAAGTATAAAAGTTGTAAGTGTTGTACAAGTCTGTTTTGTTATGCGAAGAAGATTGGAACGTAACATTGTAAGCTTCTTCGAGCAACTTGCAGGTTGTTGATAATAATTAATTTAAGCAGAATATTTTCAACTACTTAACAATATGACAAAGTTTAAGCTTTTGAGTAACTCAACTCTGCTACTGTTTTTTCCGATAGGCCGTCATAAAATGGAACAAATTAGCCAAGTTGACAAATTGACAAGGAGATTCAACTTTCGTATGTTTTATTGCTTATGGGGATTTTAAATTTTTTACATGAAGAGTTTTTTTACTTTTATTTCAAATTTCTTCTGGATAGAAAATGTCAAGAGTTTGGTTGTGATGTTTAATTTGACATTGTTTACTATTTTATTGCTGTGGTAATAACTTGATAAATAACTGTTAATAACTCTACTTTTATCTTAGCACCATAATATATTTAAGTTTGAAAGTTACAGAGAAAAAAAAAGGTAAATCCCGTTCAGATATTCATCTGCTACTAAGAACAAGGACTCTCGTCCCAAGAGAGCATGTTGCCTCGGGGCAGTGGAAACTTGAATGCAAAGTAGGGATGGATTTCTCTGTCTAAATGTGTAAATAAACATCTTTATACTTCCTTTGTTTTATACATCGAAATATAAGTACTGTTTTTTAACGCTACACACTCATAACCCCACACTAGGATCCCCTGTATCGTGGGTGCCATGGACAACACGCAAAATTTAGCGCCCCAACTCAAAGTCACTAATGGTTACTTATATCGCTCCTTAGTACGGAATTTGTATAGTGATTCTTTACTAAGGAGCAATTAAAGTAACCGTTAGTGACTCTGAGTTGGGGTATAGGACACACACTCAGACGGAGAACTGAAATAAAAACTCATCATTTAAATATCCGTCTCGCTGGGAATCGACCCCAGGACACGGCGATACGGCATGGTAACAATTACGCCAGACGGGTCGCCAATCATCATTTATCAGTGAGGATTCTTTGATTATAGAATTATAATCTTTAACGTCAAATAATAATTTTGGACACGTCAACTATCACTTCAAGCAACAGTTCAACGACCCGCGTCCTTGGCGTCATCTGCGGACAGCACTGACATGACAAACGGCGCGTATGCGCTGGATGCACGATAATAATGTCACTTGCATCGTGAAATATTATATTTGGAGCACTTGATTGATGTTCTATTGTTGTTAAGAACACCATTTACGACAGTGGCGACAGACTTACACAGTTAGTGCAACTTACGTATATTTATTGACGACCCTGTAGCCTAGTTGGTAGCAAACCTGCCTGCGAAGCGAGGAGACCCGGGTTCAATTCTCGCCCGTGGCAGATATTTATGTGACGGATAAATATTTATAGTCGTGTCATGGGTGAAGTGTTATATGAGTCGTTAATGCCAACCGCGACACAGGTATAAACCTACTGCGGGGTACGAGTGTGTAAGTTTTTATTTATTTATTTAATTTTAATTTTATGATACCAGTAAGATACTCTGTGCAATACTACATCAATTAATTTATATTTTAGAACCTTTTACTGTTTGCCAGGGCAATACACAATGACGGCACTGCAAGTTCGCTTGCTATCTTTATTACCTACTTTAAAAAATCTTAAAAGAAGCTGAACTTTGATGTCACAGAGTGAGACCTAATAACCGTGTCCAGATTTGCCTAGACCTAGTATAATTCAAACAAAATAATGGCCCAAAATCAACCCTTAGGTGCTCCACCCACTGAAGACGCGTCCCGCCGCGGTGCGCGGAGCGACGGATAACGCAACTGCGCGCGGGGCGATTTCCCGCGCGGTGCCGCGTCGGCAGTGTGTTGTGCTAGGCGTGATTTCTATATAAATTGAGATACTTGCATACAATGGTAAAATCTGCCATCCCGCGCACCGCGACGGGGCGCGGTGCAGTGGGTGGAGCGCCTTAAGCCGTGTTGTATGACGTTTTAATTTTTCTTATTAATGTGTCAGTTATCACACAATCGACTGAGCAAATTCCAAGTCTAAGTACCTATAGATCTTACGCTTATTAACAGTATAGTAGACTTAGCTTATTCCAAGTTCTTGCTACGTCACGAGGTAGTTAGTTTCGTCTAGTTACGTCTCGTCAAGGCAAGTTGCCTGGCCTCAGACTCGGAGATTTATCGTCGTCTGCCCTGTGGCCGCACGTCTGTGATGTACACCGCTCGGTAGATTTATGCGACGTTTATAGAGGGAATTAAAACTGTATGGCCTGTTTCTTGGTTGGGAGATACCGTTTGTAAGATGTCTTGTTATTGCATGCTTGTTTGCTATTTGGCTAGTTTTCATTAGTTAGCTACCAATAAAACAAATTTTAGATAATCTAAATTTTACTAACAAAAAATAACCGACTTCAAAGTCTCAAAAACTACTTGTCAAATCTCGTTCAAATTTATGTGGAACCACATGACAAGCACCTGCTTTCGATTAAAAAAAGAATCATCGAAATCGGTTTGCGTGATGTTGAGTTATTCGTCAATTTGTCGCCCAAATCTTAACACAAATTTACGACTTATGTGGTTTTCTCATGGATGCCATTGTCAGATCTCAATAAAATTTATGTGGGACCACATGACAGCCACCAGCTTTCGATTAAAAATAGAATCATCAAAATCGGTTCGCCCAGTCCAAAGTTCTGAGATAACAAACATAAAAATAAAAAATACAGTCGAATTGAGAACCTCCTCCTTTTTTTGAAGTCGGTTAAAAAGTAACATAGGTATTATATCACCCTTACAGTATAATTACAGTACTGACAAACAGAAACAGGTAGATGCACTACCAACTTAGAGTCACTAACGGTTACTTAAATCGCTCCTTAGTAAAGAATCACCATACAAATTCTGTACTAAGGAGCGACTCCGTTAGTGACTCTCAGTTGCGGTGTAAGTTGCGTATGACATTAAGAAGATAAGTTGATTAGACAAATAAAATAGAGCCAATCACTTCTTAAACTAGATAAGTCAAATCTTAACCTTGAATTACATGTTCTTCTAACTATAAGATTTTCTACACAGAACTTGACATCCATATAGTTCTCAACTCTTTTGTGGGTGAAATTGACTTCTTAATATCAAAGTTGGCTCTCATTTCACATTTATGTTTTTGATGTGATTTAATCTACATACAGCAAAAGAATTTGATTCTACCGTGGTATCCCATGTGACTTTTTTTGGTCGTGAAATATCGCTTCCGTTTCTCTGTTTTGGGCAAACAAGTCCCCAAAGCACCTTAAGCGAGAGATAAAAATTCCCCTCATCTCGCACTCATCGCTCTCAACTTACAACCGATCGCGGGAAAACAAAGGGGCAAGAAAATTCAGGTGCTTTTTGCGCGTCTACGCTTTGGTTCCACAGGGCTGCTACGAGTATCGTAGCAGTTCGTAGCATATCGTAGATATTGTAGCATACGTAGCGTTTATGACATTTTTTACTTTACGTATATTTAAACGTAGTATGTATAATTTACAATTATTTATAGTTCCTATACTTTTGTAGAGTCATAAGGTGTAAGTAAAAACCGAGTTCAAAGTTATGTTTTAGGCAACAGAATTACTGAACCGATTTTGATGTTGATCCGTACTCGATAACTATAACGATAACGATACTCGTAACCTATGAATAATATAATAAAAAAATATCATTAATAATATACAAAACAATTTATCACTAGCAAATATAATATTTTTTGACATTTAAAGTTTTTTTATAACACCAAAAATTTTTGATTTTTTGGGTATAAAAAATTAATTTCATCATTATAAATATTTGACATTTATTTCAATGTACAACCCTAGTTGGCCCACGTGCGCGGGCGTGTTGTCATTCCCACGATTCTTCTTGAACATTTTCAGTGCTGGGCCTCTGCCAGCAACGCTATTAAGTGCAGTGGCACCCGACAAACATGATAATATTATTATTAATTTTTCAGGTTGTTTTCACATTTTCTTATTTAGCTCATTAAGCATAGTAGATATAAAATTATGATTAAATTATATTTCGCTAATAGTGGTTTTTATTAGAGTTTTGTTAATAGGAATGGGATAAATCTAAATTTTTTATCAATGAGAAATCTAGACCGATTTATTTTAATTTAATTCATAACTAGTTAAATAAATTTTTACTTAGTACATCATTCATTACTTATTATTTGTATGCTAAATCAAAATTTCAATAGCATTCAGCTACGTGTGTACAGTAACAATTTTGTTAGATAAATATAAGATGTTTAATGAATAATGCTGTATCTCAATATTGCAAAAAAATTACTGTGTAGTTAGGGTTAAGTAATAATCTAAATTTTACTAACAAAAAATAACCGACTTCAAAGTCTCAAAAACTACATAGTTGTCAGATCTCGCTTAAATTTATGTGAGACCACATGACAAGCGCCTGCTTTCGATTAAAAAAAGAATCATCGAAATCGGTTTACGTGATATTGAGTTATTCGTCAATTTGTCGCGCACATCTTAACACAAATTTACGACTTATGTAGTTTTCTCATGGATGCCATTGTCAGATCTCAATAAAATTTATGTGGGGCCACATGACAGCCACTAGCTTTCGATTAAAAAAAGAATCATCAAAATCGGTTCGCCCAGTCCAAAGTTCTGAGGTAACAAACATAAAAAAAAATACAGTCGAATTGAGAACCTCCTCCTTTTTTGAAGTCGGTTGAAAATAAACTTTGTGAGACTCTTGCCCTTTCATCACCATAACTCGTTATATGAAAGCTGTTTGTGAAACAAATTTTCTCTATGTTTCTCTCTCTCTGTCTCCAAACATTGCTTTTCCAGTTGTAAACGTATTCTGATCTTCGATGCAGCACTAAAATGGATTGCACGAGGGCATCTGTGTCTAGTTTTATTATTATCGACGTTGTTCCGCCCGTCACGAGCAGGCTCGCGAAATACATAATTCAGCGCGTGTCAGTGACATTCTAGTACGCGCCGACCGCCAACAACACATCGGTAGCTTTTATATCGGACGGCACGATGGCGACACGACAATGATACGAGTACACCTTTATGATTTAACTGCCAGAATGTAGTTATGAAATGATTTGAAACGTTACGTAACACATTGCCTCACTAATTGCCGTGCTAACATGCTGCCGTGTAACAATTGTCTTACGCTTCCCGCCCATGTCAGACTTTTTGTAGGACAGATAATGGGGCCGATTTTTCCTCCCATAATATTTCTGACCGACTTTTTGTAGGAGGTGTGCGTTGCACTATTGCGTTCTATTTTTCTCCTACAAAAAATCGGTCACCAATTATCGGTCGTAGGCGAATAGCCTTAAGCAGATGTGTTCTGGTCGGAAGGAGCGACAGGTTGTTACCTCAGTAGTAGCAACGCATGTATCTGACCAATTTTGAGTGGGACAAATACTAAAGATTGCTAACTTGATCTAATATTTACTAAGAGGACTAACCTACACTAGGAGTTGTAAGTTCATCTCTCTCTCTCTCTCTTGTCATAGTTTCCTTACTAAGGAATAGTAACTACTGATATTGTTATTAACACCGAATACTAACCGGACCTACATACCCTTCTACAGTATTATTTGAAGTTTCACAAAGATGTGGACATCATAATACTCCTCGCACGCACACACACAAAGTTAACGTATACACAACACATACATAAGTCGTTGTCGTATCGTACAATGAGGAACCGGTTAACTACACTCTCATCCGCAATACCCTCTGTTCATTCGCAATTATTATATACCACTCATCCATCCTTGCTAAGCGTTGGGAGTAGCTCACATACACACGTGTGAATGTGTAGCTGTGTATGTTCAGAGTAACATGATCTAATGCAGAGCAGCCACTTAAAAGGTTTTTATCCAAGTGTTAAGGAAGGGTTGTGTTGCGCGTATCTTGTATGCATGTAATATTCTTTATTACCTCATATATCTTGTAAACCGCTGGACCAATTTATAAAACACATTTTTTATGATATCGTATATGTATGTATGTATATATATATGTATGTACATATGTACACATTTTTATGATATTTATGATATCGTTATGATATCGTTAGATTCGACTTGATAACCTAAGTGTTTTTAGATAAGTGAAATTAATAAAAGGAAATATGGCGCCTGGAGATACCATTGTTTGAAGTATTTAAAAATAAAAATAAATTTAATAATGCAATATTGGTATTAAATTAAAGAACTCACCATAAGGATTTCAAAAAGATATATCATGGTAGCTTTTTTTAGAGCAGGCGGTTTGTTTTTAATTTTTAAATTTATACTTGTAGTTTGTCAACGTACAAGCCAATGCATTTAGGATTTAGTACCGAAAATGTGAGAATAAAAATAACTATGTATATTGTGTTATTAACGCTATTATTAGCGTGACATAGTTGATATTTAATCAAAATTAATTTTCCTAGAACGGAAAGTAAATATTTAAACTTACAGGCTTATTGCAAATACCTTATCCCAGCTGCTGACACTCAAAGAAAAGTGTTTTCTGCAGGGAATTTAATAAAGTTAATGCGCTCTTCACATTGCGCTGAAACAAGGCAGGTACGGGAAACAGTAAGCACGCGTAACTACATAGGTGACTACACGGCACCAAATTAAGTTAGAGTTTGCGTATGCCTTCGAAAACAGCGTTTTCTTATACATTAAGGAATTTTAAATGTCTAATTTGAAAGAGAGTATGAGTGCGTTAATTAAACGTAAGCGTTGCCAAGTTTCAGTTAAATCCCCCCTAAAATTTTAGGATTAGTTTAGTTTTAAACTTATTGCTTGATTTTGTATAGTTTTTACACCACCTAATGCAATTTTCGCAAGTTACAGGAAGGTAGTCCGGGAAGTACTGGCAAAAACTGGCGTAGTTTTTACGTATGTGTGTGCATAATGCGTATAAATACACGAAAGTGGCATAGTTTTTGTGGCTTCGCACAAATTGAAGGCGGTGAATTATCTACCTTTTTATTTATCTGAAGACTTAAGAAGGTGTTTTGTTATTCACGCTGGTTGTATGGCCTCATGCAAGTCTACAGTCAGAACACGTACTGTTCTCGTCTACAATGTCCACCTTACGAGACTTGCTTTCTTACCTGGATTAAGTCGAATTAAGATCTTTGTAACTTATATTATTTGTTCCATATTGTATAATATTTGAACCCGACAGGATTTTCGAAGTGTTTACCAAACCAATAAAGTCGTTTTGTATTAATGAGTGATGAAGATAAACGAAATTTATAATTAAGGCATAATTAGTATATACGTTAGAATGTTTTGGATAGTATAACTTTTGGATAGTATAATATGACTTGAATACTAATCGAGGGAAATATACACTGGGATATTTTTTAATTTTCATGACTACGAGTGTTTGAGTTTAAAGGCAATTAATAGTTAAACCAACCAACCAAAACAATATTTTTTTCTAATTATGGACTTGAGCAGCATTAAATTTTAGTTTTACTATTCTAGTCTATTTTAATGTCCAATCCAGTTTTATTAATATAGTAGTTTTTATTTGTATATTATATGTATATGGGTGTATACCTGCAAATAAAGTTATTATTATTATTATTATTACCTTTAAGAATAGATTGTCTTCAATTTATGAAACAGTAATAGAAGAACTTGTAGGTCATAAGGCTTTATCAGGTGTATAATACGTACATACCTACCAAGAATGACTCACATAATAAAGTGAAACTTGGTTAAGTGGGACCTGGATAAGTGAGAAACCTCCATAACTGGAACTCATGCTGAGGTCCCAACACTTTGGCACTGAATTACCTCTGTTAGTGGGACGAGGTAAGCCTCTATATCTGGGATTTGTTCTTTCGATTTATCATCATAGTTACCTCTATAACTGAGACAGCGAGTAAATTTTATATGCATAAACCTCTGTAACTGAGATAACATTGTTTGTTTACTCATTCTTATTCTACCCACAAGTACACATTCGCATCTGTATAACTGAAATAACCTGTATTCTCACCTCTATTAATGGAACCCTCTGTAAATGAGACAGATATTTATTTATACCTGTATATCTGAGACACTGGGTAAGTGGAATACCTCTATAAGTGAAACGACATTGCAGGTCCCTTGATGTCTCACTTAACCAGGTTTCACTGTATTATTAAAGCAATATAAAGGGAGATTAGAAGGCTGATTTAGGCTGTGCGGGCAGGTATCCCTTTGTAATAAATATAAGTACAGCTCATTTATTTTGCGGCAATGTAATCATAAATATTGTGCTGGCTTCCTAAGCCCCATTGCCAATTGCCACTATATTATCGCATATGGATTATGGCTCGCGCACGATTGAACGGGGATTAGCCATCATAGGAAACCAGCTATTGTGTGAATTATAACGTAATTGTACTATTGTGCGTAATATGTTTAAAGGTTTAGTATTATTTTTTAATTCTGCTATCGCTCATATCTGCTTAGACCAAAGGTTGACTGGTAGATAATGGTTTTAGCATTAAGTGCCGCCAAGCCGCCAAGTGTAACGCCCCAACTCAGAGTCACTAACGGTTACTTAAATCGCTCCTTAGTACAGAATTTGTATGGTGATTCTTTACTAAGGAGCTATTTAAGAAACTGTTAGTGACTTTGATTTGGGGCGTAAGTTTATACCTCATTGATTATGGAACAATAAAATTTAAATTAATAAAGATTATAGTTTTGATGCTTATAGTGCGTATCAATAGCAATAACTTTTATAAATTAAATTATTGTTTCCTACCTCAACATACACATTTTATAACATTAGTTACATATTATAGTAGGGATACTACTTATAGTTTCAAACTTTATTGTCTACGTTTAGATATTTATTTAAGAAAACAAGTAAAATATCCTCTAAATAATAACCGATCAAGGGTCGAAGACGTGTACAACGACGCGGTAATATATACCCTCGAGTCGAATAATGGCTACGCTCGAAGAATATTGAATAAAGCCCGTAATACGCCCCATCGAAAATTCAACTCAAATTATTCGTTATCGCTAATGTTTTATGGATGAATAAACAAGCATTAGAACCTCGTATTATCAAACATTTCGAATAAAAGTGACCTGTTGTGAATTATGGGAATATACTCGGTTCAGGTATAATGGTGATTAGATCGGCGTAGCTTATACGATGTTAGTCATAGCATAGTCAACTTTTGTCAACAGTAGTGGCAAATATTCTGAGCTTCTAAGAGTACCTACATTATGCCATCTTGAATGTTATCCCATCAAAAACATAAATGTAAAGTGAGAGTCAATTTCAAAAAAAAAAAAAGAATTGAGATCTAAATGGGTGCCAATTTCTGTGTAGAAAAGCCTAAAATTTTAGTCACAAGAACATGTAATTCAAGCTCCACATTTGACTTGGTTAGTTTTCACGTACCTACCTAGGCTATATTATATAGATGTAATTAGCTTCGTCAAATCTGTTAGGTTGATGGCTTATGACACTCTTCTCTAATTTGGTTTGTTGGTTGCTAACTAAAGAAAACTAGCCAAGTCAAATGTAAAGCTTGAATTACATGTTCTTGTGACTAAAATTTTAGGCTTTTCTACACAGAAATTGGCACCCATTTAGATCTCAATTCTTTTTTTTTTTTTGAAATTGACTCTCACTTTACATTTATGTTTTTGATGGGATATCATTACTTTTTGTATAGAAATTATTAGTAAGTACTTATTCATAACGTTACTGATTAATTTTAATACATGAACTGTTATAGTGCTCTTCAACTAAATCTGTAGTTAGTGCGCCGTGGTCCGAAATACGGTACCTATTATTTCATTATTTATAAGTAATGATCTTCCACTATTGATGTCCGCTAAATATTGAAATAATAATTAATACTAAATCCCAATTATACTATCGTAATAAATACGAAAGTCGACTATACTCTTATTAGTTACGAGTGACCGCCCTCGCTTTGCTTTGGTTTTCTTATTTTTTTTACACCTTGGGTTACGTTATTGGAGTTTTATTAAGGATCCCTAATTTATTGAAAATATAATATAGCCTATGTCACCCGGGGATAGTGTAGCTTTCCAACAGTGAAGGAATTTTTCAAATCGGTTTAGTAGTTTCGGAGCCTATTCAATGCAAACAAACAATCAAATCTTTCCTCTTTATACTATTAGTACAGATAAGTTGTTTATGTTCGATGACATCGTGCAACAATAAATTTTGAAACAATACTTCGAATTACTTTAAACTGGTATAATTACGGAAATAATACAAAATTTTGTGGTGTAATCTTGTAGATTAGAGAAAAATAATTTTCCACACATTAAAAATAAAACGACGTAATACACTGGAAATAACGTCTCCTGACGAACCACTGATCTTCACGTAAATGTATATGTGCTGTGCACTTCTCACAGGCACTTGGGACACTGAACATCTTCCTCCCGTTGAAAGCTTCAGAAAGTACTAAAACTGATATGTTTCGTTATATATTCACCTTGGAATCCACATAATGACCAGATGTCATCAATTTTAATCGCTACTCTTAAATTTCAGGCATTTTAAGTAAGTGTTCTTCCTAATAGAATCAAGTTTTTGAAAAATTATCATAAAATGATAAAAATTTACTACTTTCAGATTTATTCCTTAGTATTCACCCGACTACCTATCTGCATGCCAAATTTTAACTTTCTAGGTCACCTGGAAGTTGGATATAGTTTTGATCTATAGGTCAGTCAGTGTTAAATTTCTCGATTTTTGGACGTTAATATCTAAATAACCGTTTGAGATGTGTTTATGAAATTTGGAAGACGTATGTATTTCGCAAGTCTTAATAAATGAGCCAAATTTGACAGGTTTATGTTGAATAGTTTTTGAGTTATGAGGTGGTCAAAAGTGGCTCCAAATGGTTCGTGTAATATTACACACGGTGCTGCTCGTCAATTCTGTTAGCTAAGAAATTGACTTGACACGCTCCGCGTGTCTAGATTGTGACGCAGAAATCGTAAATCCATATCAAAGACATTCAGACTGCAAAAAAAATATGATAAAAGGTAAGGTAAAATTAAGGAATAAAATATTAAATACCAGAAATAAAATTGACAATCACGAGCAGCCGTTATGAAACCAAGAGGGAAGGGAAAGAAAGTCACGATACATAAAGACAGCTTGGAGAGCTGACGCTAAGTGAATAACTGAATAGTTAAACTCTCCTGTTATTAGCATAAACTGAACATTAACGGCATGTCTCAAAGTCGCGGTGAAAGCGGACTTTTCGTAACAATCCTTGACTTCACCTGGGATTGGGACTTGATCATCTAAGACTCTATTTTACTGACTTATCTCAACTCATTCATGGCCCACTGTGGAACACAGGTCCCTCATCTTAAGGAGGCCTAAAGCAAACTCCGCCACGCTGGTCCAGTGTAGATTAGTGAAGGGTTGAGTGGCCAAGTTGCCAGTGGTCTCAGAACTTTTTAGTATTGCGCGAAGGCTGTCACCCATCCACTACCAACCACGCCTGCTGTTGCTTAATTCGATTGATCACTTAAGAAAGACATAAGCCGCCGGCCTATGAGGGCTTCACACAAACCACTGGCCTATGAGATCTGACATAACACCTTACGTATTTTCAGTAAAGAACGCTTACATACGTGAATCAGATTAAAAGTTAATGCATTTTTAGCAACATATAGTTGTTGCATATTTGTTGCAACACAAACATAATTATAAAATACTCAGCTTTTCTTTTTTAATATGCATATTTATGATTTATATTATAATACTTGAGTATTCACATTACTTATGTACGTCGCTTATGCCTTACACCTGCATATTGTGGGAATGTACGACTTGTTGTAAATGAACCAAAAAAAATCCCACTGATTGAATGCACCCTTCACTATCCTATCATAAGTATGTGAATATTTATGCTGAAACTGGTAAGCCTCAAGCTCGGTAATAGCGATAAATAAACTTGTATAGGGTCCACACCCACTATTTACCAATGGATAGATAGTTTTTGCTAAAAGTGGTTTAGTTTTAAGGGTCACTAACTGGCATCAGTAGTCAACAAATGAGCAGATGACGATGTGCGATTTTGCATTTTGGAAAGGGCCTTTTGTGTTAAAAAAAAATTATCATGTCTGTTGTGATTTATCAATATATTATTTAATTTTCTATAGTATGCTGGATAAATAAATAAGGCAGAGGATTTTTCGTTTCATATTTTTAAGGAACTTTGCTTTAATTTCTGTGTAAGTGATTCCACTTTTTAAATTAACCACAACGTGTTTAGTCTGCCAAAATTATTTAAACATCCATTACGCCGTCAGCACATGTGTGAGCATTTCGGAATTTACGTCGGTTCATAAGACGAGTTCATTGCAAAGGAACGCTAAAAACCCAGAGTATTCCCCACGTCGTCTGTCGCTTACGCTGACGCGCTGAGATCGTACGGCTCGCAGTAAATGAACCAAAAAAATTCCCGCTGATCGAATACTCCCGCCACCCTCATTTCTGGCATGACTGTGTGAATATGAAATGCTATAACCGGATTGTTTAATAAACGCCATGTAATTGTGGCAGTTGTGATGTTATTTATTGTGCCTTATTCGTGTTTAAGATGGCATGAGTGTTTCCTTTTTACGAGTATTTGCCGTTTGTGGGTTATAGATGGTTTTTATTATTGCTTTCGTTTTACTTTTGTTAAGTTTCATATTTTGGGTAACTTTAAGAAGGACTTATTTGTATTATAAAAGGGATAATTACGTTAATTAATTAAAAAAGAATTTTTGAAGTGAATTTTTACGAGCATTTTTCGAAATTCAAATGATTTATTCCAGGACCAATCACCATCATGGACCAAATCCTCACTTACCATCTGATGGGCTTGTGGTCAAGCATTAACCTATTTTCAGTAAAAAAGAACTAAGGTTAGAGTTTCATGTTGGTTGAAAGGTGACAAAATAATTTAAAACTTTGAATAGATACTATTTTATTCTAGTAGAGAGCTCTACCTAATATATTATTTTAGTAGTGTAAGAAGTCTGCCAGTTAATCACAGTACAATTCCATAACTTTATACCAATACTATTATTATACCTAAAATTGCATCTAAATACTGACTAGTTTCTAAACTAAATTCCGATGCTGACATTGAAGACCACGTAAACGTCAAAACAGTAATAACCTCGCGTTACTTCGACTGTATTCAACACATTTCTAGGTAACCAAACGAAATAAACAATTTATTTTCATGTTACTTGACACGGAAGAATGATAAATTAAAGAATTATGGAAAGATATGAGTGGTAAAGTTATAAATTAGTGATGATGTCATAGATTAATGATAGAAAATAAATGAACACGTCGTGTCATGATTAGTGTCAAAAGTAGTATATCAAATGTTTTTCGGTTTGAACGAAATCATAAACGCTTATAAACGCTTTCACACTCATACCCCCGCAGTAAGTTTTCACCTGTGTCGCGGGTGGCATGGATGACACGTATACACATCACAGTAACACCCATGACCCGAGTACAAATAGTTCTCTGTCATATAAATATCTGCCCTAGCCGGGAATCGAACCCGGGACCCCTCGCTTCGCAGGCAAGGTCGCTACCAACTAGGCTACAGGGTCGTCAAATGACGAAGAAATTTCAAATCAACAACGAAAACATTTTCCTCTCTTATTACCCATTCTGCTGCTCGTTTTATTAATGCCATTAAAGCACTTTTGTTACGCAATAAATTTAATCTATGGGATTACTTTGCGAATGCTTCAATTAATATTAAAGATACCTGATAGTCCCACAGGAAATGCTCAAAGTTGCCAGTCATTATGGAGGGCACTCGCGAACAAATTATTTACAACCCGATGATTTCGTGATGAGTTTTAATTAACGCTTTCCTGTTGATTGTACTCTCGATATTTTACTTAGCGGAGATTAATAGGTCTTTAATAAAATAAGCGCTCATCTAGATGCGGTTATAAGCCTTTATCGGAGTTAAGTGTCGTTGATAAGCGGACGGACAACTAGTGGCAAAATTTCGTATTCCAGAGGGCAGGTCAAATCATTGGTTCCAACATTAGTATTAGATTGCCATCATTAGGTATGTCTTGTCGCAGAACTTCGTGTGACGAACTTCCAGCACTCTGACCACCACAAATTCGTAGTCGTACCCTTTTAGAAGAGTATGTTGTATTTATATATGCTGTAGATGTTGTCTTCAATGCCTTGATTGTTAGTGAGGCATATGATTGAAATATGAGGCAAGACCACGATCTCTATATACTCTATATACAGGTATTTGCTATTATCTTAGAATCTGGGGTTTCATCTTGTCATTCTTATGTATAATATTTTTAATTCTCCTTTACGAGTTTTTTATAACACCGTAGAATATCTGTTCCAGATGATTTAGCAGTTTCAAGTCGAGCATTTGTGTGATTTATCGTTCTTACCATTTCCTCTGACGGACGGGCCTGTGTTGTAAGTCTAGTGCTTTACGAGTTTAGCATCGCTTGCAGTTGTTTGTCGTTATATGTCATAACAATGTTACGATAACTAATAGCCGCATAGCTAGCCGAGTTAAGAATTTACGGAGCACTTTTACTATGAATATTTATTAATATGCATAATGTTACTAGCTTTTTTTCATTCTTTTTCAATCACTTCTACTTAAAAGTTTAACACTAACTTATTTATTCTTTAGATTTCATTCTTTTTTAAATCACTTCTACTTAAAAGTTTAACACCTTTTTTATTAACCAACTGCTAGATGAAATTGAATGTTTAAACAATAAATCAAATGTGAATCCAAAAGAGATTATTTCCTTTCCTATGTATCTTTATAAACTTCAGTTATTTTCTTTGTAATGTAATTCAATTACTGTAGTATCTTTTCTTATCTTTTTTGCAATATATTACAACACGTTATCTTCTACTCAAAAAGTAGAATTTATATTGATTACATAGGACGCTCCCGTTTAATTCCACACTGTTATAAATTCGCCAGACTCAAGACAAAATGAAAAATTGAATGCGCAGTTTATCATGGTTATTTATTTTCATTTGTACAGGTCTCTCTGTACTATTAATAAATTGGATGAGCAGGTGAATGTTCTGTTATTTTTTGTCTGCCATTTGTTTGACCATCTGTGTTTACTCTCTTCAATGGTTTTATTTCTGTACCAATATGCTTATGAAATAAATCTGGTACTCAATCATAATTGGCTTCTGCCTATTATATGTCCACTGCTGGCTTCGAGTCTCTTCTCGTTTAAATATAGGAGGCATAAACCCGTACCTATGCCATAATTCTTCTACTCGTACAGTGATGGAGGGGAGATCCTATCCAAGTGTTAGAAAATAATTATTATGCCACCTGAAATTTTACATGACATATTGAATATTATCTGAAGACGAAACTGACACGTGTCTTTTGAAGTACGAAAGCGCTCACGAAATTTTGCCAATAGCGAATATCCAATTACCTAGCAATCCCGAAGTCCTCAACTCGTAACTGACGATCAACACTAGCAGGAGATACTGAGTTTTTCATTATTATTAATTATCAAATTGCTATTTAGGTATTATCGACATTTGACGACCCGTGTGGCGCAATGGTTACCATGCCGGATCGCCGCACCGAGGGTCCTGGGTTCGATTCCCAGCGAGGCGGAAATTAGAATGATGAGTTTGAATTTCTGTTCTCGGTCTGGGTGTGAATATCCTTGTCTAGTGTGTTGTCCATGGCACCCACGACACAGGGAATCCTAGTGTGGGGCTGTGAGTGTGAAGTGTTATTTATTTATTATCGATGTGCCCTTAATTACCCGACTGCCAAGGACGGGTTATGTTTTTCGCGCGTATGCTACTAAACCGCTGGACCAATTTATAAAATTAAGATATCGTTAGATTCATCTTGATAAACCCAAGTGTTGTTAGATAAGTGAAATTAAAAAAAAACAAATATGGTGGCTGTGATATGCCATTGCTTGAAGTATCAAAAAAATAAAAATAAATCTAATAATTCAATATGGGTATTAAATTAAAGAGCTCACCATAAAAATTTCAAAAATGTAAATCAAATAAATGTAATATAATATCATGATAGCTTTAATTAGCAGGCGGGTTTTTGTTTAATTTTTAAAATTATTTTTGAAGTTAATTATTAGATACATGGTTTGATACCTAGTAATAGTTGTACTTTTACTGTAAAATATCTTCATATCACCTGAAATACTTAAAAAGTTAGTAAATCTTTACCAGTTTGAATAGTACTTATCGTATTAGTACTGAGTCAAATGCCTCTGTTCTCGTATCCTTGGCGATTGATAATCCTGTATTGTAAAGTTGAACGTATGGTAAATATTTATGTGTCGGAAAACTTTCCGCAGTCTGATCCTAATCGTAAGCCGCTTAGCTGTTCCGAAGAACAAGAAAAGAAGCATCCAACTATCGCCGGAACATCATGAATTTCTAATGACTTCGCCGTTATACGTTAAAAATACGATCCATTATTTATTTCGAAGGTAATGTATTGCCGTTACAAGCGGCTTTATCTATTATGCACACGGTCATGAAGAACTTTGTAAATAAATAACGGCACACAACTTGGCGGATTCAAAAAATGGAAATGACAGCGCAAGCTTCGTACGCTTGCTACCTACTGCTGGGGAAAATCCAGTGATATTTAATTTTGTAGACTGCAATAAAATTTTGGTTCATAAAAATTTTTTTAAACCGTTTTTTAGTCTTATTTAGTGCCCTATCTTGGCACAATTTTTTTTTATGGAAATTGATGAATTATGAACTGGCTGCGTTCATAATTCATCAAATTAAGAACACTTGGCTGTCAAACTGATATGAGAGAATATTTTTTCCATATTGTTTTTTACACAGCTATTCTGTATTTTGTACTCCATAAGCAATGTTTTCTATCACACACCGTTTTATTTATTTACCTCTTATTCCCGGGCAGTTATTAATTTCATTAAAAATGTTAGTTTAAAACACTCATAATTAATCCTTAAATTATTTTCTTTTTATGCTTGCATAATTTTTTATTGCAAGTTATGACAAGATGATTTATTATTAATTATCATATTAGTGGATAACATTGTACAATGGCCACAATTCACAATTTTTTTATTAGGGAAGAACATGTCCTATAACAATAAAGTTTATTCACAGTTTCATTCAAATCAGATTTTATGTAACTTGGAATACAGACTGTGAACATCTCGTAAAGTCACCGATACACAACCGCATGCATCGGCGAGCATAGTATGCACGAATTATTTATTTATAATACTACTTCTGCTCAAGAGGTTGGAAAATTCGCATTTCAAATTTCAACCTGTTAGACATAGCTATTTTGCCAAAGGCTACCTTTAAAAGATCCGAGGGTAGAAGTAGAAATGATTTGGTGATAAAAGTCGGTTGTAGTTATTTATGGGTAGTTTGTAGCAATCCTACGCAATTATTACCATCAAGGTACTGTTTTATTTTCTCTATAAAATCTTATTGTTATTAGGCTGTATTTTTTTGTGATCTTCAGTCAAAGTGTTAATCTTCTTAGTGATAACAACAAGGTTTTAAGTAGACCTAGCAATTAGTAGTTTTGCTTTTCTTTGAGCTAAACGAAATATTGCCCATATTTCGTTCAAATCGATCGCTGGATTTCAAGTAAAGGTTTGTGATGTTACGTGAATAATCTGAATTTTACCAAGAAAAAATAAACGACTTTAAAATAACTCAAAAACTACTCGTCAGATCTAGCTCAAAAAGTGGGATCACATGACAAGCACCAGCTTTCGATTAAAAAAAGGATCATCAAATTCGGTTTACCCAGTCGAAAGTTCTGTCGGTAACAAACATAAAACAACACAGTCGAATTGAATACCTCCTCCTTTTTTGAAGGCGATTAAAAAATTACTTTATTTCAGTCATCATTGTCCTTGTAAAACATTATTAGAGTGTCATTGTAATACAGGTATCTTGCTTAATTATCCAAACAACGACCGTAAGATTTCCTTCAAAAATTTTATAAAGTTAAGACAAGTTTGACAATAGAATTCTAAAACGACCCTGTAGTTGTTACCAACTAGGACTTAGGAGCAATCCTACCTGCGAAGCAAAGGGTCCCAGGTTCGATTCTGGGCAGGTCAATTCCCGGCTGGGGCAGATATTTATGTGGCCGATAAATATTTGTACTCGAGTTAAATGGGTGGCGGCCGGAGGTCGCAGAGAAACTCAAAATTGGTCTCAATATTTAATAAAAGAATCAAAAATTACAATTAAAATTATCTATATCTAAGTACGTTAGGCCGAGTCAATGCGAGAACACGGATTCCGTCGCATTCCCACGATATGTGGGACCGTCGTAGGCGCTGCGTCAGCTCCTCGGGTTGCTATGTTCCCGCTACGCGCTAGGGCTGTGCATCAGAGTTAGGGTTGCGTAACACCTCCCCCCGTAGAACAGCGACTATTGAAGACCTTGGTCAGAAATGGAGCTGGATGCTGATCGCTTTCGTCTTTGGAGCTACTTGGGATGGCCTGCACTTGCTTCAATTGAATATGCTCTGTATCAGTAACTTTAATTCGTTTCATCCGGTATCTACGATACACCAGTACGATGATGGTTAAAACAGTTCCACTTAGTATGATGAGGTATATCGGAATAGTCGTATGATATACGCTATAGTCTAACTTCGACTCTATGTTCACTGGTGACTGCATAGCGACCTTCGTGTTGACCGAGTGTAATTCATTGAGACTGATAGAGTTCAACTTGATGACTGATGGCGTATGTGGAATCGACGTAAAGTTCTCAGGCAAATTTATTATTTTAAGTACTCTTCCTTTAAGGCTGTCATGGACGTTTGAGATAGTGAAGTCAGGTGTTCCCAAAGAACACATGTGTGGGATGATCGCGAGATAGCTGCCCCGAAGTACTTTGTAAATATCTTGACCACAGGATAGATGCGCCTTGGTAGCATTGGGGAAGCAGATGATGTAGTGTCTATCATCGAGCTGTTCGAGAGCAGGTTTCATCAGTGAGACTTTAAATGGGTTGCAGATCTCTTTTCTTTCATGGGTAAGAATTAGTTGATGGATGCAATCTTCAGTTGAGTGGCTCTGCATGCTGTGGTCGTCATCGCAAAGATACCATTTACTGATCTTCGGGCATTCTGCCTCTATGTACTTGAAATCTTTTCCGTATATTGCTAGGAAAGGAGAGGGTGGTGTAAGGATTTCCAAATTGTTATTGGGGACAATAGATAATTTATACATATCATATATTTGGGCAAGGATAATAGGAAATTTAAATACTATAATAATTTTATTATCTAAGTAGTATGCTCCTACTCGAATTATATTATAATATTCTCTAATATCTAAATCTAGTATTTTATCGCTACCGTATAAGTCTCTTAACTTAACAATTAAACTCATAATGGAATTTAGACTTAAAACCGAATGATGCATAGTTGACGTCCTAATGAACGCTAGTATGTTTTCCAATGTCCCTAGCTCTACAGAAATGGAATCTACGTTATCACCTAAAATTAGAAGAATCTGTGAAAGGTGAATGTGTCTAGCAAAATCACTATAATACGTAATATTAACTAAATACTGCTCTATCCTATTTTGATTTTTAACTAAACTAGTAATTAATTCAGAGTAATGAGCCATCCATTCTTTGGTAATGCTGACATGACTATTGAATTCCGTTACCAATTTATTATTGCTGTTCTGTAAAACTTCAATGGCATGATTATATCGTATGGCGTCGGTGTAATCGAGATTACCGCTTATACTCTTTATAACAGATCCGAGACCATCTATGAGACCTCTTTTCACGCGTTTTAATTGAAACGTATCTAACTGATCAGACACACTTTGAAGCTTATTTTTAAGATAATTTATATGAGGCTCGAAAGAAAATGAGGTTTTATCGTTTAACTCTGGTGTTATACTATGTAATTGGTCAATGACCACATCTAACTTTGTTCGCAAATCTTGTAAGTCTATAGTCTGCACAAATGAATGATAGTGCGATATAATACGTGTATCGCCAAGTTTGAAGGGAAGTATGCCTGGGCCGTCTCCGAGATTTTCAAGTGTTATGTCTTGCGACAGAGCTGCGCCCAGAAGGAGATGAATCACGAGGTGGGTCCTGCAACAAATTTGCTGTTTTGGGTACTCTTTTTAATCTAGATTTAGCTGTAAGTCCACTCTTCTTTCGGGTGTATATGTGAATAGGAAGGTCTGTCAATACTTTATCCTGAACGTAACGGGGAGCCAGCTTGCGTCGGGAAGCTAACGGATTCTTTACAAAGATTTGCTGATCAGGTGAGTATTCAATAACTGCTTCACGGTTTTGATTACGGCTATCAGTTAGGTTAGTACGATGTGAAGCACTGGCATCTTGAATTGAATTATAAATTATACTCATGCGGTTTTTATGATCTATAATATATTGTTGTAATAATTGAGATGACAGATCAGCGTTAAATGGATCGCGGGGATCAAAATGTCCTGTAATTATTTCTATAGGTTTGCATCGGGTAAAGCTATGGATTGAATTGTTATAAGCTAAAAGAGCATATGACATTAAATTTATTGTAGACTCGTTTTTATGTCGTATCTTAAGTATGCGGAGATGTTCCAGTATCGTTGAATGGAAACGCTCGACGATTCCATTCTCGTTAGGGGTATGTGGCACAACCTTATGGTGTTGTATGTTATGTAGCTTTAAGAATTCTGTCACGAGCTGATTCGAAAATTCGGGTCCGTTATCAGAAACAACCGTAATTGGCATGCCATGATGAGTGGAGAATTTAAGTAAGGCTTGAACTACGCTAACTGCTGTGCTGTCTCGCAAATGATATGCTTGCGCATATTTTGAAAAACTATCAACTATGGTCAGAAACTTTTCATGTTCGATAGTTAATAGATCTATGTGAACTAATTCAAATGGTTTGCTGGCGGGTGGAACTATACAAAATCTTTGCTTTATTGGATTGCGGTCATACTTAGCTTGGCTGCAAATTGTGCAATTATTAATGAACTTTGTAATATGCTCACGCATTTTAGGCCAATAAAATTTACGTGACAGAGCTAAGTAGCACTCATTTATACCGCGATGGTTGGTTTTGCCATCGTGGTATTTACCTATAATGTCTTGCTGACGCAAATAGTCTGTTACGTTCTCTAATTCAATTTTAGTCAAAACGAGTTTCATCGCGGAATTCGTAAAAGTTCTCTGTATGATAGGTATTATAGAATACATAGCTTTGGAAGGACTAATTAATAAACCAGTTTTAATTTTGGGGTTGACATATGTCCTGATAACCTTAATGACGTCTTCTTGAAGGTTTGACTCTGATATCTGAATTGAAGTCCGCGTATGTGTATCGAATGGTTTGGTAACGACTGGCTTGCCTTTAATATCTCCTACTATGGTAAGTACTATTTGATGGGTGAATCTATTTAATGGATCATCAGTAATCGGCACTTCCAAGATGGGGCCTTCGGCATCTGAGTGAGCTGTTAAGGTTTCAGAGCCGGCGATGCTCTCAGTCGCGGTTAATGTCCTAGAACCATCTGATGAATCCTCTGACAAATTAACTACAATTGAAGCTGTTACTTCGTTATTAACTTGGGTACGTGATAACGCGTCTGCGTTGGTATTGTGCTTACCCGGCTTATAAACGACTGTGAAATCATATTCAGATAGTTTAAGGCGCCATCTTGTGAGTCTCGAATTGGGTTCCTTTAAATTCATAATCCATTGTAAGGGCTTATGATCGCTGAGAATTTTGAATTTTCGACCGAATAAATAAGGTCTAAAATATTTTGTGGCCCAAACCACAGCCAAAAGCTCTTTTTCTATTGTACTGTAATTTGATTCACTAGTATTTAGTGTCCTGGATGCATACGCAATTGGTTTGTCAGACCCTATGGGTCCTTGAGACAAAACGGCACCTATAGCGACGTTGGAGGCGTCAGTCGTTAGCAAAAATTCTTTATCAAAATCGGGGTATTGAAGAATGGGGTCATTTATTAACAAGGTTTTACAGTGTTCGAAACAATTGATATAAGTTTGATCTAAAGTGATTTTACTGCCCTTCTTCAGACATTGAGTCATGGGTTTCGTTATGCGAGCAAAATCAGGGATGAACTTCCTGTAATACCCAAGCAAACCGAGAAAACGTTTGATTTCGGTTGTGGTTTTTGGCAGTGGATATTTAGCTATGGCTTTTATTTTATTCGGGTTGGGTTTAACTCCTTCTGTACTAATAACGTGTCCAAGAAATTCTGTTTCTAACTTCAAAAATTCAGATTTATCTAACTGAATTTTGAAGTTAGATTCTCGCAATTTTTTGAAAACTTTTTCTAAATTAACCATATGTTCCTGTAAGCTAGTGCTAAAAACAATTATATCATCGAGATAAACTAAGCATACCTGATTTTGTAGGTCTTTGAGGACGTTGTCCATGACCCGCTGAAAAGTTGATGGTGAGTTTTTGAGACCCATGGGCATTCTCAAAAATTCATAATGCCCATGTTCAACGGTAAATGCTGTTTTGTGTATATCTTTGGGGTCCATTTCTACTTGATAAAAGCCGCTAGCTAAATCCAGGGTGCTAAAGTATTGACATTTACCTAGTTTGTCAAGGACGTCTGTGATATTCGGTATTGGGTACTTGTCGTCAACCGTTTTCTCATTTACTTTTCTAAAATCTATGACAAGACGCCATTTGGTTTTTCCAGAAGCATCGGCCTTTTTGGGCACAACCCAAATAGGGGAGCTCCATGCAGAATCAGATGGTCGTATGATATTCTGCTCTAACATTTTTGCAACTTGATCTTTAATTTCTTGTCTGTGGATGTATGGGTATCTGTAACTTTTAGTATATACAGGAGTCTCATCGGTGGTTTTTATGCAATGTTTTATCTTGTTAGTGAATGTAAGGGGTTCACCTTCAAGGTAAAATACATCAGCATACTGTTCGCATAATGATTTTAAATTGACAAGTTCTTCTTGATTTAAATGTTCAGTGCGAAGTCTAGGTAAAATATATTTAGCGCGTTCCGACATGTTACTATGCTGCGCACGCTCGCACTCCACATTGAACATTTCACCTACTACTGGCCGGTCCATAGAAAAGACGACGTCATTAAGGGTTTCATTACTGACTTGTACCCAGCCTCGATTATCCTTTACTTTAGTTAAACAGTCAGAAATTGTACAGTTACATAAAATTTGTTTGGGGACGAACACGTCTCCATCATCGGTATTGATAGGTAATCGGACTAATTTTGAAGACTGGGCTGGTATAATATTTTCGTAGAGATTGACATTACGTGAATTATACATTTTAATTGGTATTACTGCATTACGGGTGGATAAAGTTTTATCTTTTAAATTAATATTGGATTCCCACTTATTTAATAAATCCAGCCCTATTAGCCCATCAAAGTGATTGTGGAATTTGTAAATGAATAGCGTAATGTCAGACTCTTCGTTAAATTCTGAAAAGCATGGTAAAGTAATTGAGTAATCATTTCTAGTCGTCGCGTGAACATTCGTCACTTCGAACGGCTCATAATTTAATGGAATATGACGAAAGTATTTCTCAACGGCAGAGGGGCATATAAATGACTGATTGGCACCGGTATCAATAAGAAATTTTAACGGAGGACTGTTACCTATTATAACCTGAACATAGACCAGCTGTCGCTGCGTCTGTAAATTTACCTCTATCTTGGCTTTTCGGATTTCGAAATCTTTTGAAAATTTCCGGTATTCTCAGGTGCAGGCTCCTGATTAACCTCCTGCACCGAAACACTTTCGGTATCGATCGGTTGTTCATAATTTACAGAATAAAAATTGGGCTGAGGTTGATAATCATAGTAGTCAGTATAGTATTCGTCAACGTAGCCATAGTCAAAATCAGGGTTATCAAATTCGTAGCCGAAGTCATTAAGATTAACTTCGCGTGTCTTAAAATAATTATTAGGTGGTGGGTTCCCGAATTTTCGCCAATCGTGACCCGATGGTGGCATTGGCTTTGAGGTGTAGTGACTGACACCACTCATTGGTTGTGAAAAATTATTACGAATAGGTGGTAGAGCTTGCGGCCTTGGCGGTAGCTTAAAAACGTTGTTACGTGGGTTATAATTTGGCGGCGGTGTCCCGAATATTTGTTGCGTACGGCTAGGTCCGCGATACTGAGATATCATTTGATTTGGCCTCCAACCTTGAGGAGGTTGGGGGTACGTAAAATGTCGCGATGTATTAGGAACATTAAAACTTTGCTGCTGCATAGGTATATTAAAATTTTGACTTCCGGCTGGCCTGGACATTGCAAAATTATTTAGAGGCAAGTTAAAGGTACTTACAGGTATAGGAGGTTGCGGCTGCCAGGCTTTCTTTGGAAGTGCGCTGTCGTTGCGTTGCTGCAAATAAAGAGTATTGAGCTCCTCTTGTGCAAAACTTAATGCCTTTTCCATACTTTCGGGACGCATACAACGAATTCGTGAACCTAATGGCTCTTTAAGGCCTCGCAAATAGCATTGAAGAGTTAATTTTTGATACAGTGTCCGCTTAGCTTCAATTGTGGTCTGAACAGTTTCGTGCAAGGAAATATACGTCATTATCGTACTGAAAAGGCTTTGACACCGCTCGTAAAATTCTTGGGGGCTACTTGACCCCTGGGTTTGCAAGGACAAATCATTGTAAAGCGCGGTCTCATCACGATGGTCTGCGAAATTATTAATCAAGGCATTTCGAATACCTAGCCAGTTCTCTGGGATACCATTCGAATTAATTAATCTAGCGGCAGGTCCAGTCACTTTATTTAATATTCCGTTCAATAGCGACAAATTCACTAAATCATGTCCCGGCTCGGTTTTAAAATAGGTTATCACTAGTTGATCGCACAAATTAATGAACCTAGTTAATATGTGTGGGTTGCCATCGAATTCTGGCACTAATCGAAGGGCCTTTAAAATACAGTCAACAGAATCGCTAGCCATTATATCTATTAATTCCTTATCCGAACTTGTTAAATTCCTATGCTCGTCTATGTGCGCGTTCCTATCTATTTTAATTCGAGTTTTACTATCGGCACTCATATATTAAAATGAAAAAAAGAACGAATAAAATATAATATATATTTATATGGGAATATATTCTAAAAAATTAAATTAATAGACTTTAAGGAACACTTAAAGAACACTTTAAGGAACACTTAGGAATTAGGAATAGCAAATACTTGAAGATTCAAGGTACTTACTGCATTTTGGTATCTCTGCTGATCGATGTCTTGATCACCCTGGCCTCCTCCCGTCTTGTGTTCGATACTCGATTTCGGCTTGAAAACCGGCAGCCTCGCGGGGCTCGGACCGATTTTTGGTCGGAGATCTTGACGCGACGCGGCTGTCGAGTATCCTACCGACTGCGCCAGTTAAATGGGTGGCGGCCGGAGGTCGCAGAGAAACTCAAAATTGGTCTCAATATTTAATAAAAGAATCAAAAATTACAATTAAAATTATCTATATCTAAGTACGTTAGGCCGAGTCAATGCGAGAACACGGATTCCGTCGCATTCCCACGATATGTGGGACCGTCGTAGGCGCTGCGTCAGCTCCTCGGGTTGCTATGTTCCCGCTACGCGCTAGGGCTGTGCATCAGAGTTAGGGTTGCGTAACACTCGGGTCATGGATGTTATTGTACTCGTAATGTGTTATATGTGTGGTCCATGCTACCCATGATACGGGTAAAAACCTACTGCGGGGGTATGAGTGTGTAAGCGTTTAAGCCTTTATTAATTCAACTAATTTTAATCTCCAAGATCATGTCCAATCTCAAATTGTATGTTAATTTAGTGGAAGAGGTCTGCAAGTTATTCGAGGACAGTACTGGAACCGCCTGCGGCGACATCTCAACCTCGCAAACTTGATTATTAAAGACGGAGACACTGTTTTGAATTACTATCGTAGTTCTGAATTAAAGTTCCACGAATTTCCGCTCGCTGATGTAGTCTTGAGTGCATCGAAATTAAGTTTCAGTTTGTGAGGTTGCAGCTGAAATATTATTGAAGAAAAATATGTCTTTGTTTTTCAAAACCAGTAATAAAATTACAGTAACACACAGTAATAAATAAGTTATTGATATGTTATTTAATACTTACCTAGAAATTGTTATACGATGCAAAACTCACAAGAAACGTAGAAGAAAAGCTTGTATTAATTGCCTTAAATTTCCAACTAAGCTAAGGCCCGTGTTAAATCGATCTTAAGATATCTGGGATCTCAAGGTTCGGCTCGATCTCAAGATATCCTCTGTAAAAGTGACATAAGATGTAATATCTGAGATTGCGCTCTTAAACCAAGATCGATTTATTAATACTTGCCTAATGCATCGACTAAGAGTCACTAACGGTTATTTTAATCGCTCCTTAGTAAAGAATCTCCGCACAAATTCTGTACTAAAGAGCGATTTAAGTAATCGTTAGTAATTCTGAGTTGGGGAGTGTGTCTTCCCGTGCTTTGCAATATATAGTTCATTTGATCTTATTTTGTATAAATCAGTACGCAGGCATTAGCTGGGGACATTTGGGATGCATAAAGGGTCGCTAATAAGTTGAACTTAATAACAAGTACACCCTTAGCCAAGTTTTTCTCACGTTCTACTTTTTTTAAAGTAATATATTTCACTAAGCCCACTTAAAAATTCGATTCAAGGATTTCCCAGTGGTTCTATTACAACACAACTTGAACAAAGCATCGTTCATTATCACGATGGCTCTTAAAGACCCCGTTGACATTTCCCTCCCGACCGTCAACCACTCGCCTAATGAATGCAAATTTCATCAAGCCATAGACGGAACATACTGTACACGTCAGAATGTATGTTACATTTAAATAATACGCTAATAACAAATTATCACGCAAAATATCAAGCTGTTAAAACTGAAAGGTCTACCATTAAATTTTACTAGCTATTTGCCTAATGTGAGTTCAAAGGCGGCATGAACATTGAACATGGAAATTAAAATAAAGGTAACGATGTACTTCCAATTTTTCTTTTGTTTTGGGGCAAAGTTGCATACTATTACAAAAAGTTTCATAAATTGTAAAAATGAATTTTGATTATGGCTGTAACTATACGGGTACTTAAGCACACAATGCAATATGAGTTTTTTGAATATAACAGTAAAATATGCACAATGCTCCATGATTTTAAGTGCAAAATCGCTACATGTCACTTCATACACATATCACTTCTGCAACACCCGTGATAATTAATTATCTTGCAGGCATTGTAAAGATAGCAGTGTAGCTATTAACAAATCTAACATTCACACATAGCATCTCGTTACGTGTTGCTTCTCGTTAAGCTGGTACAACTTTGCTCGTTATGTTTCCGTGAACTCCACAATCATTTCGGTCCGAAATTGCATCCGAAATAAGTGTCGAAAAAGTTAGGTCGCTATTTTTTAGGAAAAGGGCATTTTCGCCAAAAAGTGTACATTTCTTAAATTGTTAAATTTTTATTTTTTGTTGAAATTTTTACGATTTTTTTAATTACACTGTATTGTTATGTTATTTTCTTGCCAGAAAATATAATAAGGTGATAAAATACTTACTGAAATTAAAATTACAGGACATTTTCTGTAAGGCGGGACAATAAATTGTTCCATTCGGTGACCTATACAAATGACAATATAAAGATATTTAAACACAGTTTTGGTAAAATTAGTCTTTAATTAGGTTCACTAGGCATACAGGAATATATTAATTAAAAAAAAACAGTAAAATCAACCTTAAACGTAGTGTTAGCGTGTCATTTACCTACGTCAGTTAATATTTGGTCATTTTACTTTATATTTTTGTCTTTTAAAAGCAAAAAAACCAAACAGTCTAAATCTTGGTATTTTTAAAGAGAAAACAAAACTATTCCTTAATTTTATAAAATAAAATAAATAACTTTTCTTGGAAAACTAATTAACAATAGGATATTTTATTTTTCCTTTTTTTGGGGACAGTCACGGAAAAGAAAGCTCGAAGTAATGGAATGGAAAGTAAGGTATCAGACACACACACTGTTAACATAAGTCCCCAAATAGGCGGCAGAAGTCTTTTAACCACTAGACTATCACAAAATTAACTTTACTATAAAACTATAGTGTACTTACTTATTAAATAAGTATATTTCATTCATATTCATGGTCACCTTGAAGAAAACATGATTTTTCGTTT
The DNA here is from genome assembly GCA_911387775.1 of Thymelicus sylvestris. Lineage (NCBI taxonomy): Eukaryota > Metazoa > Arthropoda > Insecta > Lepidoptera > Hesperiidae > Thymelicus > Thymelicus sylvestris. The sequence goes on from OU426893.1 coordinate 1,631,512, forward strand.
TTCACGTTTATTTGGCAAAGTACTGATTTTACAGAAAAATGTTTTTCTACAAAAGTTGAAGCCCATTAAAAGACTGATATTTTATGTACATTATATTTTTCTGGTAGAGCCAGTGGTTTGGGAGAAAAATGCAAAACTCGTTCCGCATAATTTCTAAAAATTACTCAGAGTGTTGAAATACGCAGGTATTCCATACCAAAATTTAGATCAATCGGAGGTATGGGCTAAAAAGAAGTTTATCCATATTATTTAATAATTAATACCTATTGATAAGATTATACTTATGTGCAGTTTTATAACAAAGCGGGCCGGCTTCTGTAGCCTTTTGTGACACCCTAGGATGCTAGCATGGGATTGGGATCCATATTTTTCACCCCAATTTAAGCGTCGTAAAAGCCACCCCAATACAGTTGAATATACTCAAAAACAATAGAAGACTAAAACAAAAATAAAGCTATTTTTAGGAATAAAGTTTCCAAAAACTTTTGCCGCAATAAATTATAGCGAATTATTATTATTATTAATTTTCATTACTTTATTCTACATAATATAACATTTCTTATCATTTTTGACATTTTCTATTGATAAGTCCATTGATGTTAATACTTTATAATTTAATTGCTTAATTGCTAATCTTTTAAAATTTAAAATTCTTTCGTTATTGTTTCTTGATGTATAATTATTTTATTATGGACCTAAACTATTATTATATGCCCGTATGTGGCAGGGATATAGCTGATAATTTTTACCTATATTATAACATACTTACCTGTGTACCTATATTCCACAATAAATTGATTTGATTTGATTTGAAAACAGTTCATATAATAATCTGACAGCAATTAGAAAAAACCATATTAAAACATAATAAAAAATATTTGAAGTCAACCAAAATACCACAGCGTAACATCAACTTTATCTGTTCCATTCCGCTACTTTTGCCTTCCACATAATACGTTACCACTAGCATAGTTTCGGAACCGAAGTAACGGATTCCCAAATAGAATATTGAAATTGAAATTTTGATTAAATCTAATTATATATACTAGGAAAATGTTAACATATAGGTTTTGTTAAAACATTAGCTTTTCGATATAATCATTTCCATAAAAATATATTTACATTTACCTTGAGAAATCAGCTGTTTCGGAAGGGAACTTCAAAATTGCTACGAAGTCGACTCAACTTTATTTACTTAATCCCTGGAAAACTACTGAAAAAACACTGACATAACCGTGCACAGATTGTCATGCGATTATCCAAAAATGATTTGCCATGCGTAATATTTATCAGTTCTCATGGTAGAATTTACAAAAAATACAAAACCGCGGTAACGGATGGTGGAATTCCACCCGAACCATTTTTTGAAATTTTTTTTAAACTCTTATTTCTGCTAATTAGCAGTCAAAAACTGAATAAAAAATGATTTTTTTATATTGTCGATATTCAGTTAATGTTATATAGCCCCAAATTTGAATGCTATCGAACATACAAAACATGTTTTATTGCATGTTTTGTAGTCGAAATCTGCAGGGGACATCGTAAAAACGATGGTCTTATTTTATTAAATTATTAATAAAAATTATATAAAGCAATAATTGCAACTTTTGTTGGTGTTCCCGTAAAGATTATTAAACAGAGAAACAGAAAAAAATTACGATTTTATCTTTTGGGCATTATAATTAAGAAAATTCGAAGTATGAAGTCAGGGGACACGGTAAAAACGAAATGTACACTTTTTGGCGAAAATGCCCAAATACGTAATGAATGCTCTCAAGCATTGAAAAGCAAGATTGTTTAAGAAGTTTAGTGGTTATTAAATGATGAGTTTGAATTTCTCGGTCTGGGTGTGTCTGTGTGTTCTGGTTTTTGTGTGTTAATGAAACTATATCTACATATAATGAGTGTGTTGTGTTATCTGTAGCGTTTTTAAGAAAACAACCTTTCATATACGAATCCCTGGTGTACGGGATATTTATTACATTATTATAATTATTATACACAATGAAAAATATTCATTACATTGTTAGACACACATACGCAGGTTAATTATTTTTCATAATAAAATGTTCCTGCTATGAAAGATCCTTACATATACTTTGAAATGTCATTTCTAAATTAAATTAACTAAAATTACCTAAAATTAACTAAAATTTATTCGTGTATATATTTAGATTTCTATAAAAAAATGAAGACTTAACGTAAACGCTCCCATTACCGCCAGTTTAAGCTGACTTTGGATGAACTTCAGAAAATTAGATATACGCCGTTATGCTAGGACAGGCGTTTTAATTTATTCTTTATCCTAATTAAATATTCTATGACATTCAGTACTTAAATGTAGTATTAAATCACACAATATTTAATAAATAATAATTTTATCTGAAATTGCGGCTGCTTCTATTACCGCCCGATGGGATGATGTTGTTTCTATTACCGTTTTTGATGTTTCTATTACCGACTACTGAAAAAGGAACACATTCTCCATACTATTAAATTAAAAAAAATAAAATAAATATTTATTAAGTTGGTATAAAACATTTGAGATCAATAATAATAATTATTAAAAACTGAGCTTTCTTCTTAATAATGTATTTAAAGTACATATTAGTAAAAACACTATCTACTGAAATTTTATAAGATGGAGGTTAATATCTTAAAACAAGGTTTAGTTATTCCAAGCCGTTGGAGTTACACATTTTCCCTTCAAATCACATCATCAGACCCTAAGATATTCTATGATGTAGGTACTAGTTTTGCAAAAATAAAGTTATTGGCAAAAAAATTCTTAAAAACGGTTCCGATTCTCCTATTCAAGAGTTACACATTTTGTCTCCAAGGAACATCATCAGACCATAGAATGGTCAATGATGTACTGATTTTGCTGTGTAAATATTTACCAACAACAAAATATACCTTTTAAAACGGTTCAATTATTCCAATCCGTTGAGGAGTTACATATTTCGTCTCCAGTTCACATCATTATACCCTGAGATGTCAACGAACCTCTGAGGTGTTCCACTCTATATGTCCAGAACCCATCATAAGATCCTCACCATGATGTTAAAGAGACCACTCTGAAGCAATCCCCTATTTAATACCGTTTAAACCATCCAAATTGGTCGAACATATAAAGAAAAAAAACATATACGACGAATTGATAACCTCCTCCTTTTTGAAGTCGGTTAAAAACTTACCTACCTATGTGTGGCCTATAGAACATTTATGAACACAGGAACTTATAGTAGGCTTATCAGCATTTTAACTAAAGTAAGCTACATACCTACAATAAGAGACTTTTATAAATAAGACCGTATGAGTCGGTAATAGAATTAAGTATGAAGATTCTATTACCGACCAAAAAAGAAACAACAACAGGCAAAAATCCGTAAGACAAAATGTATGGCGTTAATTGATCCAATTATGTAATATAGTCTTTAGAATCAAACAAGTTAAAAAAAACATCTAAAATTATGTATTCAAAGAAATAAAAGCTAAAATACTAACTATTGTAAAACATCTAACACCGCCATGGGTCGTTAATAGAAGCAACTTATAAAAATTATGTTTCTAATACCGCTCCAATGTAAAATTCGATTTAAACGACAAGACATGGCCAGAATGGTAGTATTAGATGTTAATCTAGAAAACCAATGTATTATTTATTATAGTTACATATTTGCATGCACGTATACACATTTTATTTATGTTAATTTCTCTTAAGTAATAACGAGGTGTTCTTATGTAGCTGGGAGCACAACACTATGACACGGAAGTCCGTTGCGGCCGCGTCTCAATTATTGGCTATTTACTCTGTTTGCTGATTATTTACGCACACAAACTTAATTTTTTTTGTTTCTAAATATATATACCTAAAATATTTTTAGGCTATAACTTTCATGGAATCTATAAAATACCTTAAAATAGTGATTAAAAAAACTGGCGGTAATAGGATACAAATTTTGGGAGGCGGTAATAGGCGCGTTTACGTTACCTATTATAAAGAATAAGTTTCAAACATAGTTTCCACCGACAAATCTATTTTCATGTTTCTCGATGTTCCCGAAACACATCCTGCAGCCGAACTACAAATTGCTGTATTCATATTTTATGGAGAAGAATTTCGCTTCACCCGTTGAATGGAAGCTTGGCTATCGAAACTTGCAAAAAGAGTGATGCAGTCATTCGTCTCGATCGAGAGTTTCATTTGTTGGACCGCGGAGAACCTCTGTCGCCCGAACGTGGAGAATATAAATACGACTATCGAAATTGACTTTGTTGTTTGCATTGATTAGTTTTGTGGAAAGACAGCCAAAAAAAAATTAAAGATTAAACGTTATGTAACGTGCATATAACAAATGAATTACTCTGAAATTAGCCACGTAAATGCAGTAGCTAGGCGTTATTTGAAAACGAACTGCATTTAACAAGAAATATTTGAATTCAAACTAAAAATAATGATGATAGAATTTGATTAATTACAATTTAAATGGTTAGCAAAAAAAACCGTATTTTGTTTATTTTAATGTATTCATTTAATGATCTTATATAATTGGCATATTTTAATTATCAGTATAATATTTGAATTAATTACACGCCGCTTGTACCTCATTAATCATAATCGTTCATTATATAATTTAGTTAGCAACTCGAACATCATTGTGATAGGACTTATGCAATTAGTGCATTGGTCTACACTAATCCGATCTGATAACAACTTTGATAATTAAAACCAGATTGTAAACTATAACAACGTTCCTAGATAATGAGTTAATCATCTAAACATATTAAAGCATCGAATAAATTTAATATAACATAATAGTTATAAATCAAGGCAAGTTAATAAATCATAATTTCATTTATCAGATAAATCCACAGTAAATCATTATCTTTTATAAAATACTGCAATTGCGAATTACGTTCTAAACCAGTGGTATTCAACCTTTTTTTTCCACAGTTAGTCATGGAGTCGCGGGCCGTAAAATAATAAAAAAGGTTGATAATTTAGAAAAAAAATATATTATACCTCAATATCATTTTTGAAGACCTATCCATAGATACCCCACAATCCACATGTATGGGTTTGATTTGGGTTTGTTGGTTTGGTTTGGTTGTTTTGATGGGTTGATGGACAGACAGACAGACATGACGAATCCATAAGGGTTTCGTTTTTTGCCATTTGTCTACGGAACCCTAATAAGGGAGATCAGTCTGATCGAACAAACTACAGACCAATCGCCTGAACGTCCCTGCTCTCCAAGTTAATGGAGCGTGACATCAACTCTCAACTGTTTCAGTACCGAGAAGATTACCAGCTAATAAAGGATAAACAATACGGTTCGACACGGAATCTAATTTCAAACATTTGCTAAAACTATGTAATTGGCTATTTGACAGTTGTCACGGTAAAATATGAAATGTGTTAAATATGGTTGCATAATGGTTAACAATAATTATACAATACGTTTCTTGCATGAAAATAAATTGTAAATATTTTTACTTTTGAAAAATAGATTTGAGTTTTTTTACCTGTGGATACGAGAACCGAAACGCGGGCGGCCATGATTGAGTATGTTATGACGTCACAATTCAAAAAATAAAGCGTCATGTACTACTAACTATATCGTGTGCACTGTGCAATTTACTGAGAAAATTAATAAGATATATTTTGATTTCTGCTTTTGAGAGGTTTTGTAAAATGGAGTCAGGCTATAGAAAAGCTGACAGTGCGAATTTGCCTCAAGTTGATTCATTTATGGTCGCAAATTTCTTTGCGTGTAACCCTGACTTTTGCTTTACCGAGTTTCGGAATGCAAAAACCTCCTTGTAAGTACTGAAATTAATAAAGTAAAATTGGTCAGTCTTGCTAAGTGGTCACAGGGGGATTTTTTTCTAAGTTTTTCCTCAACGTCCCCTAAACGACACCATATTACTAATGATTTTAAATTACTTATAGGTTATGTTTATGAACAATATTAGGTTAGGTTTAATTTGTTTTTATAGTAAATCAGAGTCTAAGTTGATTTCTTCTAAATACTTACATCAAAGTGGTCCTCACAAAAGAATATTGCTGATATAACAGATGTTAACTCTGGGTCTCGACGTGCTAATTGTAACCACTGCTTTCGACGTTGAGGGCATTTAGGAACGTGTAGGTATAAACAATTTGTCAGGTTTAATTGTAGTACTTCTACACATAGGCACTGCACACGTCTTGTAGCTTGTCATTTTCACAATTCCAGTGAAAAAGGTGTAATTTATTCACTTAAAATATCTTCAGAGTTAGAGCGTAAACTTTTGTTAATTGAAATATGACGTCACAGCCAGCAAGTGACAGATGGCGGACTATTTTCGCGCGAATTTAAAATTAATGGATTAAAAGTTATTTTTTTCCTACTAAATAACACTTTTATGAGATAAATAAATATTGTAAGAGGTATAAAATAAAACTACGAAAATTTTAAAATATTTTTCCAAAAATTGTCTAATAGCCAATTACCAAAAACAAGTCTGTAATTTAAATCATCAATAAAGCCATACACGGCATTTAATAACTTTATGTTACTATTAGGTACACGAATCAATTAATCGCGTCCTCAAGATAAACAAGTTAACAAAATTAATAGATTAAAATCAACAAACTGTGGCCATAACTCAACGGAAGCCAAACACAAAAGCCTTGGTTATGGTAATGTGAAAACTTTGCAGAACTAGCGGGTTGCCGCTGACGATCGTGCCGTTCGATCTATCGCTCTGTCTACTTCTAATACTTAGTGTGTAAGGGAGACAGTAAATTACTGAAGTATGAAATGGAAGGTGGTTGCAACTTAAATGCAATTATGATTACTTAGATAAAAGCGGGTTTATAACGTTATTTCGGAGTTAAATATTAAGTGAACAAATCGAAGTTAAGTGCAATGTTTTAAAAGTAAAAATAGGAGACCCTTTATTGAATCAATATGTTATGTTTAAATAGGACTGACTTTTAACGAAATTTTAATAATTTACAATGAAAATAATATAAAAAAGAGAAGTTAAAGAAATATTAAAATGATATTATTAAGTTTAATCAACCGTAAGGACTTTGCTCGAACGATCCGGTTCATTAAGACGTTTAATTTAAAAGACAGAGTGAGCACAATAAATTTACAGAACTTATTACGAACAAAGAAAAGAAAGTTACAAATGAAGATAATTTTAAAGGAGCGCAGAGGAAAAAATTGAAGTAGGAAACGTCATCAGCATAATATTTAGAAAATTGTGTTAATGATACACGTAATACTCTCCACCTACAAAGTAACTGATAGTTTGGCGGGATGTTTGTATTAGTTATAAGTATGCTATTTTGTGAATAAACGATTAAAAAAAAATACTGAATTAAACACGATCCCATCAAAAACATAAATGTAAAGTGAGAGTCAATTTCAAAAAAAAAAAGAATTGAGATCTAAATGGGTGCCAATTTCTGTGTAGAAAAGCCTAAAATTTTAGTCACAAGAACATGTAATTCAAGCTCCACATTTGACTTGGTTAGTTTTCACGTACCTACCTAGGCTATATTATATCTATGTAATTAGCTTCGTCAAATCTGTTACGTTGATGACTTATGACACTCTTCTCTAATTTGGTTTGTTGGTTGCTAACTAATGAAAACTAGCCAAGTCAAATGTAAAGCTTGAATTACATGTTCTTGTGACTAAAATTTTAGGCTTTTCTACACAGAAATTGGCACCCATTTAGATCTCAATTCTTTTTTTTTTTGAAATTGACTCTCACTTTACATTTATGTTTTTGATGGGATATCATTACTTTTTGTATAGAAATTAACTGCAATTAATTCAAGCTTTACATTTGACTTGGTTAGTAATCAAGAATACCATTAATTACATACATATACCAAATTTCACAAATATACAATGATAAATGCAGTTTTTATTCCAATTTGAATCTTTAAAATGCTCTACTGTAAAATTGCGATTTTGGGGATACAACAACTTACGTAGGAGGTATCGTGCTCATCAACTAAATCTGTAGTTAGTCGCCGTGGTCCGAAATACGGTACCTATTATTTCATTATTTATAAGTAATGATCTTCCACTATTGATGTCCGTTAAATATTGAAATAATAATTATACTAAATCCCAATTATAATATCGTAATAAATACGAAAGTCGACTATACTCTTATTAGTTACGAGTGACCGCCCTCGCTTTGCTTTGGTTTTCTTATTTTTTTACACCTTGGGTTACGTTATTGGAGTTTTATTAAGGATCCCTAATTTATTGAAAATATAATATAGCCTTTGTCACGCGGGGATAGTGTATCTTCCCAACAGTGACGGAATTTTTCAAATCGGTTTAGTAGTTTCGGAGCCTATTCAATGCAAACAAACAATCAAAACTATTAGTACAGATAAGTTGTTTGTGTTCGATGACATCGTGCAACAATAAATTTTGAAACAATAGGTACCTCGAATTACTTTAAACTGGTATAATTACGGAAATAATACAAAATTTTGTGGTGTAATCTTGTAGATTAGAGAAAAATAATTTTTCACACATTAAAAATAAAACTACATAATACACTGGAAATAACGTCTCCTGACGAACCACTAATCTTCACGTAAATGTATATGTGCTGTGCACTTCTCACAGGCACTTGGGACACTGAACATCTACCTCCCGTTGAAAGCTTCAGAAAGTACTAAAACTGATATGTTTCGTTATATATTCACCTTGGAATCCACATAATGACCAGATGTCATCAATTTTGATTGCTACTCTTAAATTTCAGGCATTTTAAGTAAGCGTTTCTAATAGAATCAATTTTTTGAAAAATTATAATAAAATGATAAAAAATTACTACTTTCAGATTTATTCCTTTGTATTCACTCGACTACCTATCTGCATGCCAAATTTTAACTTTCTAGGTCACCTGGAAGTTGGATATAGTTTTGATCTATAGGTCAGTCAGTGTTAAATTTCTCGATATTTGGACGTTAATATCTAAATAACCGTTTGAGATGTGTTTATGAAATTTGGAACACGTATGTATTTCACAAGTCTCAATAAATGAGCCAAATTTGACAGGTTTATGTTGAATAGTTTTTGAGTTATGAGGTGGTCAAAAGTGGCTCCAAATGGTTCGTGTAATATTACACACGGTGCTGCTCGTCAATTCTGTTAGCTAAGAAATTGACTTGACACGCTCCGCGTGTCTAGATAAACGAACGAATTACGAAAACGTAAGATTAGTTAATAACAACGCGTGATGTTAATTTTTATACTTGACAACACTACAATTACTAATAATATACCATATTTATTAGGAATAAGTATACCATACTTATTAGGAATTGTAGTGTTGTAATACTGTATATTGGTACTTGTATTTATTCAGTACTATTAGCTGTATAATCTATTCGTCTATTATTATAAACTGTTACAGTGTAACCTCTTAAGATAGGCGTTTTTTAATTGGATCTATTGACCATTTTAGGAGGCTTAACGACTCGTGTTCCGGCTGGGGGCTTGAGAGTCAGTGCTTTTTTTCTTCTTATTTCTCTTTTTTAGCCGGTAGTGTGTCAGTGATGCCTTTGGTGTTGATACCACTTACCATCAAACGAATCGTCAGGCCTTAGACCTGAGTTATAATATAAGGTTATCAACATCTCACCTGCATAGAAAACAGCGAATAAGAAATCCTTTTACTCAGCCATAATTTTTATGATTTTCTAATTTAGCATGTTAACTTCTTACGAAATGCTAGTGTAATTTATTTTAAAGTCATGCTATTAAATTTTGGATTCTAAAAATATTTTATAAATGGTTTCTTAAAATATTTTATCGCAAACTAAACTAAAGGTTAACTTTGATCAAATTTATTTCATCAGTGACAAAGGTCTACATATGCTCCATGTAGTAGTAAATTAATCCGTAGAGGTATACTGCTCAAACTCATTAGCCGAAACAAAGTAGGTAACTCAATTAGTTCCTAGCGCCGCGTCGGGCGACTCTCGGCTTGGATTCCGTTCATTTTACGGCGATTGTTACTGGATGCAGTTCGGACATGCTTTTATTTTAATTCTATTATCAAACGAGCGTACAGTCCATATGGTGCTAAGTAGGTAGTGGACCCTTTAAATTCTTTATCGTAGCAAAAAGGTACTTCTATGGTTAAGTCGCGTGATGGCAATTTATTAATTATATGATAGTAATTATGTTCCAGTGTTCTTTTACAGTACGTCATGCGTCAGAAGCAGTGAAATAACTGCAAGCCATTTCCTATGAAAAAAGACAGGTGCATTAGAAATAGACTGGCAAAAATATCAGATGATACAGCAACAGAAAGATCTTATAACTACCTATAGATAAAACAAACTTTATAAAACCAATCAGGATCTCAATCGGTTCAATTTTTACGAGAATGTTTTACGATAACTATGAGTATCAGAATGATACAATGTAAAACATTTAAAACAATACTGACAGTATCTGTTAGTAGGTAGCTACGAGTATAAACTAGTAGTAGGTACTAAAATTAAACAAACTTACTTTGTTACAGTCAAATGACAACTATAAATTGTTACATATTATAATAATATATCCTGTTTAGCCATTCAAACATTTTTGCTAAATGCTCCGGCATTAAATTTAATGAGGCGAAATGCAATTCCGCTAAATGCAGTTAGAGTCTAACTCGATTACCGCCCAATTGACAACTAGCATATTATAATGGAATGCTCATCACCAACGGTTAAACTAATTTGAAATTCAAATTAAAGCTCTGAATATAAATCGGTACAAAATGTTTCAAGTGTCGTGTTTAAATTTTCGTACGTAACGCTAATATATTTGATTAAGGTAACAAAGGATCCGTGCGGTGACAACCCGGAGCTTTGAATTTTTAATGTGGTTTTGAAGGACAGGAGAATGGGATCTAGTGTTTAAAATTTGAACTTGAATGCGTTGTACTACAAATAAAAATTATAACGCGGTGTCCTACTTATTTAGCTGAAAGAAATTAATACTAATACTATTATTTCATTTAGTTTAAAAACAGACAAATTTAGCTTACTCAAAAAAGAAGCTGTAAAAACCAAACTAGCAGCAATTCGCGTAACTGAAAGGAAGTGAGTTAATGCTACTCAAAAGACCTTAACCATTTGAATGATCGTACAAGCATCAAAGAGATTACTCTTCACAATGAAAACCGCAGCAACACGCAAGCATCGATTGAGCTAAACACGCCGCCACGTGGTGCTGGAGAGGGGCCAATCAATAGGCTGCTTTTATGTTAAAGTACATTAATGAAGAAAATTGGTAAACGGATATTGGAGAAATAACAGTTTGCAAAACGTTTTAGGGTCGACGGTTTTAGGCGTACTTTGAATTTCATGAATTTGAAGTTACGTAGTTGGATGGAAAAATGTAAAGCTTTTCAAGATGATTTTTCTATCGAAAGAATTTACACTATTCTACTATCTTCTATCTTCAAATATATGAGTCAGTTTTTATGCTTTTTTCATGCCTTTGTAGAAAAGTTTATTTTTTTATTTTTGGAGCATACTTTGATGGTGGCAGATAAATAAATATTTCTCATCCATTTTTTTCCAAAACTGACTTGTTTACAAACAACAACCTCTACGCTGTATTAGATATAAGATGTACAAGTGCAATAGGCACATTATACTCCACATATACTATCCGAAGTCTACAAGTACATTTGAATGCAAACCACAGCAACACAGTGAATGTGAGCGCCAGTGAGCGGCCGGCTAAACACTGTAGCCGCTCTAATGAGGAACCATACAAAGCTGGACGGGGTCCAATCAATAGCCTGTTTCGGATGTACTGACATGTAGTCAGTGATTCTTGGTGGCTAGTTAATTGACGGTAGTTTATAGTTTACTGACATTGCCCTGGCATCTCTAGCTTTACGTAAATGTTTTTTAAGGTTCCGAAGTAAAACCGGAACCCTTTTAATTTCGTCATGTCCGTCCGTCTGTCCGTTTGTCCGAAGCAAAGCAGCGGGACTCTTGGTGCTATAAAGCTGTTATTTGACATAGATAAACATATTTATTAAAACTCCAGAATTGTAGAATAAAATATTGAAAAATATTTTTTCAGTGTACCTCCCCTAAACTAGTAATTTACAAACCAAAACAACCAGAGACTGTAGGAGAAACAATTAAGGAACTTTACCACCATTTTCACAGGACACTATATTTGTTGAAACTTTGGCTTGACGTGTCTAGTCTAGCGTCATTAGAAGTGTACTTAATTAATTACCCTACATGTAGGTATCCTCGCCTAATACCCAGTGTCTGGCTCTAAGCTCCAACAAAAAGGGTCTTATGGCTTGTCAACAGCCTTTGCTTCATTAACCTCACAAAGCCATCTTCAGAACAATCAGAAGATGATACGCGTTTTGTCGGAGTTGAGGCAAAAAATCGAGGAAACACCGTGTTACTTCATTCAACTCATTAACAACCTAATGGTATTTTCTTATGATGGAGAACATCTAATTAAACTTCATTTGAGGATTGGTGAAGAATTCAGTAGCCAAGCCCAGCTTTAAGCATCTTCTTTCCTTGTAGCTCCTTTTCCTTATGGTTTGATTTTGAAAGAAAAAAATATAATGTTCAACATAGGAGTATCTCATAATGTTCTAAATCTCACATCAATATTGCGTCCTTCCTTGCCTTGATGATGATTTAAATAATAACTCCCAATAATATAATTGTTACCAACTTCTTCAAATATCATAAACAAAACAAAACCAATTGAAGTCAAATTTAAATCGAGCGTCAAATGTTTCGTCCAACATTAACATTCATAATGGCGTCTGGATCGAATAAGCTAGTCCAGAATGAAGAGAAATGGCATATTTCTCGTGCCATCTTGAGATTGTCCTGGCGAGATGACTCGGGGTCGGGGGCAACGACCTGCCGCCCGTTGACAGCCGCTAAGACCCTTTTTGTTTGCGGATTAACGCCATCGGACCTTAGCAGCACTGAACCGATTTATTATGTCTCGAATAGAGGTAGGTTCATCAGTGAGTCATCGTTTTACTAATTTTACTTTCCTACTTCCTTCCTACTAATACTATGAATGTGAATGTTTATGACGATGTATCGCAAAAGCACTGAATAGTTTTATGACATTTAGCACACAGGAAGACCATCTGGAAAAATTCTTGATAAGAAATAACTGACTTCAAAATTAGGGATAACTCAAAAACTACTCGTCAGATCTCGCTCAAATTTAAGTGAGACCACATGACATGAGCTTTCGACTAAAAAAAGAATCATCAAAATCGGTTCACCCAGTCGAAAGTTCTGAGGTAACAAACATAAAAAAAATACAGTTAATTGAATACCTCTTCGTTTTTTGAAGTCGGTTAAAAAGAAAGGTAAAGGGTACTTTATATACCAGAACACACGCACAAAGCACATTTTGCAAAGGCCAACTAAGGTGTAAAGTCTTACAAAAGATTTTGGGACACTCACACAGTTATAATGTACTTCAGAATATTATTGAGAACGTAATCAGTTCAGTAAATAGGCATGCTTACCTAAAAATGAGTTTCTAAATAATTCAGTTACAGGTTACAAAAATGCTTGTAACGATGACAAAGAAAACCAGGAGAGAAATCGGAATTGAACTCGCTTAATTTGCTTTGAGAATTGGAACAAACAATTCCCACAAATATACAAGCTTCATCCACTTAGAGAACCAGTCTCCTTTGTGCTTTATTGGGTTAAAATTGACGTTTGGTTATTCTACGTTGTTCATATAAAATACTTTGAAGATTTACTTTGGATTGAAGATTTTAAATTTTTGTATTCTGCTACATAGTCTCACAATAAATACTGTTATGGGTACGAAGGTTAAAAATAGTTGCTCGAATCGACAAATGATTAGTCTCGAATCTAAAAATGATTATATTATTTAAAAGTCAAGGATTAAAATGGATATGGAGTCAAATGGATACCGCTAAATTCCACTCTTGCATATGACTGTATTATATGATAGTTGGAGAATAGCCCGCACAAAAATATGTTAGTAACCTATGCTTCATCCAGGTGAAATACTTAGGTGTAGCATGGCCTCTTACCCTATTATAACGAGTAATATCTTTTAATTCCGTTAGTCGGCTGTTGACATAAACAGAGAAGAAAGAAAAAGGTAAAGAAAGATGCGCACAAATTGTGATTCATGAGCTGTGGCTGGCATGTTAATTCATCGTATCATATCATAAGTCAAACATAGTGAGGTGTGATACTCAATTAAAAATTAAACTACCCCAAATGCCTGTCGAGGAAAGTGGAGCGTAGATGCTTTGTTTGGTGGCCGCGCTTAGGCGTTTTGTAGGCTTTGCAGGAAAACAATTAAACGTTTTGCTCGACGAAAAGTTGTACAGCTGTGCATTTGTCCGCTTTGTGAGGTGAAGGGTATAGGGGTTAAAGGTGTTTGGGGTAAGAATTAAGTAGGCCGTAAAAATGTGTTACGGTAAAATTGCATTATTGTAGTTTTAAATTAATGTTGTTTAATGCTCATTAAACTGTTTTATAATTAATTTGAAACATTAATTCCTTTACAGAAACCACCGAGAAAATCAATGATTTTTGTGTAATTATGTAAAACAAAACTTCTATAAATTATCAAATATAGAATGAATGGTTATGTATTGAAGGTTGACTTTTAACAAAATAATATAATAGCGTTTGCAAGAGCCTACTATTTACTACTAGGGTAAAACAATGTCTACAATCAAATAATCTCATAAAACACGTGCAAATCGCCAGCGGGCCTGACGTCACACCGTGGCGTAACGACCACTCCGTTTTCAATTACATGTAATTGTGGTCTGGACTGTTATTACAGCTGCGGTAATTTAGTACGGCGAACGTAAATTGCATTTGTTTTTTCACCGCCTGCCAGACGGTCTGATAGGTCGCCTATGAAAGAGATACTGGTGTTAGTGAGCGTTTACACGTATATTATCTTGTTACAACGCTTGCACACTTTGGATTAGAGTAACTATGCTGTGTAGCGATGGGGATGTTAGTAGGATTATTACTCGAACCTACATTAATTTTATTGTATTTACTTCACAATATGCACGGATTTATATGACTCACGTAAAAGTAGATCGTTACTTCATAGGTATTATATTTTTTACTGTGCAAATCCTGAATGCTTCTTACTTTCTCGCAATAAGTCTCGAAGTAATGAGTCAAGCAACCTTGCGGAGCGTTTGTACCGGCCCCGTCAAAGAACTTTTCATTATTTCAAAGAGAGACTCTTTATTAGACACGTTTATTGTACTTCTTTATTCTAGAAAGTTGTCTAAACATTTCGTCGCATTGTTTTAATCAGCAAGCTGCTTTATATTACTTACAGACAGATTTAAATCTTATTAAAACCTTAATAAATATGGTTCGAAATCGCCATATAATCCGTTCCAAGGTGGTCTCAATTATCCTTACAATGAGATTAAATCCGTTCCGCTGGTGGTAGGATAATATTGATTTTAAATCGTTTTTAATTACTTTATTGATATCATTATTACTATTTTTTCCATGGCTAATAGCTACCACTCTCATGCTCGAGTCAGCCGCTAATCGAACCGTTATGTTCCAGCTGAAGGCTTGAGAGCCAGTTTAGTCTTGGTTTTTCTTCTCTCTTTCTTGATTCTTTCTTCTTTTTTCTCTCTCTTGATATCTTTGGTGTGCTGATGTCCATGAGCGTGTATCGTCAGCTCGTTTGTTGGCTATTTCCCTAAAAAAGTTGATCGAGTTCAATAATCGAAGTCGGTCCTTGCTTTGGAGAGCATTTTAAGCCTGTCTGTCCCATTTGCTAACATTAGATAGTCCTCGTTAAGCTGTCTGAGAACTTTTGACGGCTTAAAAAGTTCCAACACTGAGTTAACCCTTGAATCAACCTATACTGGATCAGTATGGTTGGTATGGTGAAGTATGATTTATTCCTACGGGACTTCGAGAAAAGGCCTTTGCAATGGACTGATGTGAGGTTATAATCCATCGAAGTATTATTATTTCTTTATAATTTCACATGAACCTTTACCTAAAAATCTGCTTTGACATTGAAATGCATGCACTCCTAACATTTAATCGGTTAAAAATTGATGACCTTTTTATCGAACACAACATGTAAAGGATCTTGCATTTAATAAAATCTAATAAGACAGCCGAGCCGCAAAGTCTGGCAAGTTTATTCAGCTGACGTCGAATCAGACCCTTGAAGAACCCATCGCTGATTTACGTTGCTAATCTCGAGAAAGTGCGAGAAAACTGTAGCCGAGGACCGATAAGGGAGCTCAATCGAGATTTTATCAAAAGAATCAAGTGGGCACTCAAGTGTGGGGAGTGAAACTTATTTCCCCCAAACTTTCCATCCCACCAGAGTGTATTTACCAAGAGTGGGCTACGAAATTATTTAAACTTAAATTCTAGCAAAGTTAAAGTGCTAATAACTCCACAGGCGCTGGACAAAACTTGGGCTTACTTTATCAAAGTTTAACGGGTAACATTTAATTTGCATATTTATTTACCCATGGCTCCTACCAACTTGATAAAAATCGTCTCGTGCATTGGTTGGGGACGCGAAAATATTTCACTCAAGCATTTTTTTTGTTTACATTTACATCTAAATACGATAGGAGTAGTGTAAAAGTTATACACTGAGTTTACTCTTTACTTGTTTGCTTTGCTGCCGTAATAACTTTTTGCCTGTTCAGTGGAATGTTCTGTATGTAAAATTAACTAGACACTTACAAAGGAAATTAATTTGATTGGCTTGTATAGTTCATAAAGGCTTACCTACGATCAAATATATACTTGCAAATTGTTCTACGGAACATGACCTCAGTGGACAATAAATTGTGAAGATTCATAATTATGAATCGATATATATGATATAATTATATCATTAATTAAAGACCCATATTGTTTAAAACCCAAATCATCCAATGTAAATCCTAATCTACAAGGTAATCACATAAGCTCACTGTATCCACAAATGGATCCATAGCAAACATGTTTGTTGGCGATACAAACTCATCGTGTATTCCGCTCATAATCAACCTGCTAGATACCGTTGTCCAAACTAAACCGATATGATTTCACATGTTATATGTAGACTATAGAGTAATGAATGATATATACACAATTCGCAGTGTATTTGGAAACATGGAGTTTGTAAACCGTTTCTGTTTGTAGTAGTTTCTCGATAAAATGTTCAATTAAGACTTCAAGACAACCTCTTTCCACTTAGTTCATGGTTCAATGAGACTATGACTTCAGTAAATCAGTATTGATGACCTAGACTTAAGATGAGACCTTGATGCTATAGCTTCAATTTCTGACTGTTGCTGCTCGCTGGATCTTTTGATTTGGACACATACATCGATGTGAATCTGCTTTATTAGATGCTATTTATGCTTTTACAGAAATGTTTATATATTCGAAGAATTGATTTAATAGGCAGACATTGTAGTTAGATATGAGCAAAGAACTTGATTTTAAATGGACTTATAAATTAGAATTTATAGTCAAAACCTCACTGGTTACACGTCTACAAACAAAATAATTAAGTATATGAAAAAAATATACCTTTCAATTATTTTTTTACAAGATGCTCTATAAACAGGAACCTTGTGCAAGGCACTGTGATAAACAAACTCCGGGCAGATTGAGGCGTGACACGGGTCGTCATTATGCAAATTCGGTTGGGAATTTTAAATCCGGCCCTTGCACCTTATTTGATTAGGCCACTCAAATTGCTTCATCCGGGTCGCTTGCTTGGAATCCTTGCAGGGTTGTCAATTTAAACCATAATTATGTAGTCAGACGTCTATTTAGAACAATGTATTTTATAAATTAGTTTGTTCAGGACGATAATAAAGTGATGGAATTTAATTTTCTAATTCAAAATCATTATTGTATTGTATTTGTATTGTATAGGTACAATATTGCAGTAGACATATTGCTTAATAATAAAAGCGGCATTAGAGGTGCGTGCAGGATTCAAACTCGGGATACCGCGTTCGGAAAATCAACTTTGAATGAACTTTTAAAATTTTGAAATACTTGTTATATTTGTTATCCAGGCAGTTGAAGTGCTATTCATGGTTCTCTGTGTTCTTGAGAAATGAATACCCGACAAAGAAGCTGATTTACAACCTAATAGAAATAGTCATAGTTGTCTATGAACTTCAGTAACACCACAGAAGATATTATAATAGTACTGTAACACTAAAAGCTTTACCAATACGTTAAAAGAAGAGAGTAATTCTAATTACTTCTGGCTCACTGACTGGAAACAAAACACGTAAAAGAAAGAAAGAAAGAAAGAAAGAAACATTTATTCTGACACTGGCATTGCAACAATGATTAAATTGATTAAAACGTAGAAGGTGTATTATTACGCACAGAGTGTCATTTTACACAATGTACTCAATTATTATCATTGTGTGGTTTCATAGTGTAGAATCGTTAGTTGAATTTAATATAGAACCGTCATCATACCAGATACTCAGAGATACAATACACATTCAAGTTGATACTACTATTAAGCCTTCGTAGCGCTGTCATTTCGATAAGTGAAATCAAATAGGCCGATGCATACATAGCGGTATAGCTAACTCGTTAGCTTAACTGCTTATCGGTACCTGACGAGATCATTAAGGCGATATCGATCGCTATTCGGACATTAGCCGGCGACAAATTGTCCAATCAATAGACAGGTAATTGATTCTAGGCATCCTGTGTCAGGCGAGGCTTTGTTAAGGGAGGGTCTCTTGAAATTTAAATACCCTTTGATATTATCGAGTCAGTGTCTCATGTGAAGCGAGGTTTAAGTGAACTTAAGTGAACTTTTTTCTTAATTTTGTTTTATTTTTTGTCGTACTTAGCTTGTCAAGTAGCTGATCTAGCCAGAGAAGATACTTAATTGCTAGCCAGAGAAGATACTCGTTTACTGTTGTTTTGTAGTGGGCAAACATTTAGACTTTAACAATTAGTTTTAATTAATTTATCGTAGTAAGCAAGAAGTCTGGAAACATAAAAAAAACCGGGTAAGTGCATGTCACCACGCGCAATGTAGGGTTCCGAAGTATTAAGTTTAACGACTATTACTCATTAACTACTTATTCTAATATAGCCGTGATAGTTTTCATTTTAAATTCATCATATTATAACCTATTTTTGAGAATTTTTTCACTGGTCCAACTCCAACCGTTTAGCCAGCAAGGAGGGACACTTTACTCTAACCAAAATTAGCACTTTAAAGCCTAATATTCCATAAATGGACCCCTTATTCCAAAAATGGTCTTAAAAACGCGGCAAATAAGAAATTCATCCTCAAGTTACATGTAGGGGAGGTGCCCTGAAAAAAATTTTTTTTCAATATTTTATTTTTTTAATGCTTTTAGCAGGCAAACGAGCACCTGATGGTAAGTAATCACCGCCGCCCATGGACATTAGCAACACTGGGGGCGTCACCAACGCGTTGCCGGCCAAATTTTATTCTACGATACTAAAAATAGTAATAAAATAAAAATAGTATTAACAATTTTAATTAGCTACAGGTAAATGTAATTTAAAACTATTCTAATTATGAATAACGGTTTTGATGTAAAATTATCTAGATTTATCAGATAAGCATTCCTTTTTCCAATTTAAGTACCCCAGTAAATTGGCCGGATAATACATAATATCCAGAATCCTAAAAAGATTTTGACTCAGATTTGTAACTCATCTAGGAAATAACTTACATACCCCAATTTTATTGCGGGACCCTTTCCTCAGAAATACGGTTTAAATGAATTCCGTCCACGAACTTAGTACTCAGCATACTTCTAAAGGGATTATGTACCTATTTACATCGTCGCCTGAACGCGTAACCTTGGATAGACATTGTTAAGACGCAATGCAGATTTTTACCTGGATTGTTTTCAAGAATTCTTTCTTTTGCTATAATTTTTAAAAATATTTTTTTGGGTAAAAGAATTTCTTCACCGTTTAGAGTTGCTTGTATGACTTCACCTAATATATTATGCTGATCAGCAGTGTAAAAATAAAAATAGAGGAGTCATAACATCCACTTCGAAAAAAATACCCTTGATATTATTTACTTATTTTAATAAATTATGTTTAATATTAAATTCTGTGGCTCGAGGCCTCTAAACGGAACTATCTATCTAGACGCCTCATCAGTAGGACCCGTGCCCTGTAGTGGACCATCAATGGATTATGGCCAAATATGGAAAGCACAAACATTAGCCAACAAAGCCCAAAGCATACTGTTTAGTCGTGCACTTCACAAGAGTAGCTAATAATGTTCACGACAGAATCACAAAGAACTGTGCCAACGTAACATTTCAGAAAATTTGCCTCCATTTCGTTGTGCTCGAAACGATATAGCGATACGATGTAACAAAAGTCATGAAGTTCTCTTTGACTCTTTTTTATTCTTTCGGAAATAGGGAAAAAGTGTTCCTAAAGCCGTTCTCTTCGATGTTCCGGCGTTGAGATATACTTTGACTCCATACTTCGTGCAAACGAGTGTTTGATACTGGCGCACGAGATGTATAGCAGCTGGAAGAGATGACTGCTAGGGAGATAGTTCATTTATATATTTTTTTTTTATTAAGGAAACTAACAGCAATTATACTAAAGATTCTATCATACAAATAAAAGAAACAAATAGCATAATAGTTCCCACTAAAACATTATTTGGAGCATTAGTATATATTTATAAACCAATAATATAAAATGTCTACAAAAAGTACAAAAAAATAATTAAAAAACAAAAACCCGACTGCGTAAAAAAGCTTAGTTTAGTCTCTACAACACCACAAAGGAACACACATACATACATAGACTGATAAACACATTACCTCCTTGGCGTCGCGCAGTCGGGTGAAAAAAGGACTAATCTAATTCAGCTAAGATTTGTCGTATACCCCTTCTATAAGTGATAAAATAAAATACATCTATATTCAAGTTATGTGTGCTGATAAATAAAATAACCTCAGTAGCTCTATTTGTTGACCCGTATGTCATAATAGTTATCATGCCAGACCACCGTTTCAAGGGACCTAGTTTCGATTCCCAACGAGGCGGAAATTTGAATGAAGAGTTTGAATTTTTCTGTTCTCAGTCTGGGTGTGTCCTTGTCTTTGTTGGTTATCCATGTCACTCACGATATAGGGGATCCTAGTGTAGGACTATGATTGTGTAACGTTATAATTTATTTATATTAACTGTAATTTATATGTTGCTTAATCTCATCGCGAGGAATATCTATAGATCAAATTCAACCCCAGCTTCATATAATGAAATGAAATGAAATTAGTTTGAAATGAAATTAGTTTTATTCGAAGTAGGTTTATTACAAACACTTTTCGAAGTTCACTCAACGCCATAGATTTTCGTTACTAATGATGAAACAAAAATAATAAAAGTTGAGCAAAGACATTCTAACGCTCTAGCAATGGAACGGAATCATCCTTTGAGATGCAGATAGTGTATTTTTTGTTGCTTTGTGCAGCGACAACGGCCATCTACATTGTTATGCTAAGCAGAGGAACCTTCTAAGTCAGAATTTCTTTTTTAATACAAAATTCAATTCTCTCCCAGATTCTCCACCCTTGTATTTCCAACCGTCTTTTGTGTATCAACAATTTGTGATTATTGGTTTTGTTAGAATTCTCACAATTCAGATTCTGAGAGTAGAAAACGTTATTGTTGCTATTTCTTTCAGTATATCAAAGTATTGTGCGGCACCGATGGCATATGTTGTGAAAATAACCTAGTTTTTGTGCTTGTATCATCTTACTCAGTTGGATAAAGATGGAAAACCACATTTTTTGTCCTCCAAATCAGTCTAGGATTGATTTCATCAGACCAAAATGTCACTACAAACGTTCTAATCGTTAGGCGTATTCATGATTTTCTTCTTCGATAGATGTTAAGGATTTTCAACACAAGTTAAGAAATATTGACGGTCGTGTGACATAGGTTTATCCAAACACAAATTATGATATGCTACTTGAAGAGCATCTACGCTTCTAATGTCATAATTTAGAAGTAAAATTTGAAAGCATGATAATGAAAATCGTGTATTGGCATCATCTCTGATAGTGAACAATTACCATATTAAAATAACAAATACTAATAAGTAAAGCAATTACATGGCATCTGGATACACATCAATCGCAAACGTGACTTTTTCTTATTGCCACCTTCGTACATTCACATAATAGTTTAATTACGGCCTTCATGATAAAACGGTATAATACATGACCCTGATAAGTATAGATGCGATTAATTAATCTTCCTACCCATTATTTCTCGTTTATCTGCTTCACGGAAAAAATGTTGCAGCAATGTAGCAAAGATCCGATAGCTGTTTCCTCGGACGTTAATAAATCATCTTCACTGACCGTTGGCTTTGCATATACGGACTAATGTGTAGGTATACTTTGCTCCTGTTACATTTAATGTTTTAGGTTATTGTATATTTTATACAAATATGCCCCTAGCCAGTACATAAAATACAGTTTGGCCAAAACTGTCATATTATGCACCAGACGTCGCTTACAAAACGTAAGTTTCCATATCAGTTTTTACTTAAGCGTTAAACAGAATCAATAAAAATGTAGAATTTTAAAAAGTTTCAATTCAACGACGCCTCACCGTCGGATGAAGGAAGAATGGAGCAGAGACGCAACGTCAATTTCACGGGAGATTTCGCATACAATTCTCTCCTACAGCTATATCCCTACTTTCACAGGGTGCCCTTAGATCATTTAACTTTTTGTTATATTTTTCTTTTTCTTCAGATTTTCTTGTAGTATCTATGAAGATTTGTTTGTTTAGTAAATTATTAAAAGTATTAGATAAATCGATAAAGTTGTGCATCTTTGAAATTGACGCTGACAACCTTATGAGGATCAATCATTGAGCAGGATTTGAGCAGGATTGAGCAGGACAACCCGTGTGGCGCATTGGTTACCATGCCGGATCGCCGCAACTAGGGTCCTGAGTTCGATTCCCAGCGAGGGGGAAATTTCAATGATGAGTTTGAATTTCTGTTCTCGGTCTGGGTGTGAATGTCCTTGTCTATGTTGTGCGTTGTCCATGGCACCCACGACACAGGGAATCCTAGTGTGGGGCTACGAGTGTGAAGCGTTATTATTTATTTATTTATTTCGTAAAAGCTGACGTGCTTACGAAACAGTTGATTCTTTGTGAGGTTGTGAGTTGTGTTTTGTGAGGTTCTGATCTTCGCTATTGGAAAGGGACACATACCTTCAAATCAGTTGGACATTATTACTGAAGGCTTGCGCGAGTTTTCACTTTTCCGGGATTCGGTAAGCACCGTCTTATTTCAGATCATGGTCTACCTATATGCAAGATTTCGTGAAAATCCGTTCAGCAGTCTTTGCGTGAAAGGGTAACAAACATTTATACATCCCTACAAACTTTCACATACCTATAGTATGAGGAGGATATCTCGTGTCTGTATTGTGAAAGTTATTTAAAAATATACTACCTGTTTCTAGGGCACCATGTATATGATATCCCCGCGGATTTCTAAAGGCGCCTCATTCTGAGGGAACCGTTTAACAGAACGGTAGGTATTTTTACATTGAGCTGAATAATATTCTGGTAGACGGGTAATTTCTTGCGGTCCGATTGAAGGCATTCGAGTCACTGGAGAAGAATTTTATTGCGATTCGTTGGTAAGTTTTTAGGCTGGAAGAATGGATGTTACTGATTGTAGCAAAGAATTTTTGTGCTTGAACAAAACATGATTATTATTTCTTTTTTTTTTAGAGATATTTAGATGGGTTTACAAAACTACAAAATATATCAAGTATCTCCATTCACATAATAGCAATAAACCATCCTTCTAATTCCACACTACCAGTTCATAGCCGACATATTATAAGTGCAATCAAAAACATGACGAAATCTACGTATAGAGCATTTAAAGTCTGGCAGTCTAGAATCCGTTAAAAGACTAAAGAAACACTACTCTAGTTGAATTCTATGCAAATATTATTTTAACTTATTTATACTACTCAGTTAATTTAACAAGTACCCGTATGCATGTAACAGCAGTTAGGTATTTACATTCGCAATAACTGCTTTACCGCCATATTCACGCGCAAAATCCATTATCTCGTCAAGAGTTAAGGCACTTAGGATTACTTCGCTTCCCGAAATAAACTACTCGTCGTGCACTTATTTAAAACAACTTTATAATTATGCATTATGCAAGATGGCGTCCATACGACGGAAGTGCATTATAACATGGCATTCTCAAAGCATTTTACTAATTTTGTTATTTTGTACTACTAGTTTGTTATGTTAGTTGTATTTCAACATAAACGAAATTACCACTAGTTTTAGGTGACTTGAGAAAACATTGAATAAGTGGTTAAAATAATTCAGATAATGAAGTTAAAACAAAAGGTTAAAAAGGCGTGAAAACATAAATAGAAGTGGTGAAAAATTTTAGACAATATAGTTAAAACAATTCTATTTTCTTAAAAGGCGTTCAAACTATAAAAGTATACTAGCTGCCAGGACAGACTTCGTTCTGTCAAAAGTTTTTTTTATATTTTGAGATGTAAGCTCTTTCAAGTTGGATCAAACTGCACACGGTGTGCAAATTTGATTAAAATCATTTAAGTAGTTTAGGAGTCCATCGCGGACAAACAACGTGACACGTAATTTATATTATATACTAGCTGTTGCCCGCAGCTTCGCACGCGGAAATTATGCTTCTCATATTATTTAGTATCCCTTACAAAAGAAAATTTAAAAAGAGGTTCATTTATATTGAAGTACCTACTTATATTTAGGAATTTACATACTGAAACTTACGATACAATCACAGATCATTCCTCCGGGAGCGGGTTTGGAATAGTAAACAACATTAACATTTTTTTTTCTTTTCCCTCTCCCTCTCCATCTCCCTCTCTCCCCTTGCCCTCTTCCTCTCCCGCTCCCTGTCTCACTTCCCCTCGCTCTCCTTCTTCCTGTCCCACTCCCTCTCCCTTTCCCGCTAGAGGTGCTTCTCCCACCACATATCCCACTCCCTCACCCTTTCCCGCTCGAGGTCCTTCTCCCACTTCATATCCCTCTCCCTCTTCCTCTATCGCTCCCAGTCCCTCTCCCGCCCGCACCCGCACCCTCTCCCGATTTCTGTCCCGCTCCCACTCCCTCTCCCGCTCCCTGTCCCTCTCTATCTCCCTCTTCCGCTCCTTCTCCCTCTCCTGCTCCCTGTCCATTTTTAACTTAAAAAATGACGAAGTTGCTTACTTAGTTCATTCCCCTAAATTAACTCTTTAAGGGATGATTTTTCGAAAAAAAAATCTAAGTTAACTTTTGTTTATTACTATAAACTTACATAAAAAAATCATATATTTTATAACTCTAAAACTGGCGAAGTTGATTTGTATGTAGTTGACTACCAACCCCTATTTTTAGGGGATGAATTTCGAGAAAATAGTGGTACAGTTATTTTTAGTGTCTAACTATAAGCTTATATACATTCACCCTTCTTAGTTCAAAACTGACGAAGTTGGCATACTAACTTGCACACTCTTATTTAACCCTTTAGGGGGTGACTTTCCAAAAAATCGTAATATGTACTTCCAAATTTTGTTTCTAATCTGGAGCTAATATATACATTTTCATGTTTTTAACTTTAAAAATGACGTGTTGCGTACTAAATGAAATCCTCTAAATTAAACCTTTAAGGGATGATTTTCCAAAAAACCGTATTAAAATTAACTTTTGTTCACAACTATAAACTTACATAAAAATTTTCGTATTTATAAGTCTAAAACTGACGAAGTTGATTTATACGTAAATGGCTTCCAACCCCTATTTTTAGGGGATGAATTTCGAGAAAACAGTGATACATTTATTTTTTGTGTCTAACTATAAGCTTGTATACAAAATTTCACCCTTCTTACTTTAAAAATGACGAAGTTGCATACTAAAATAAATCCACTAAATTAACCCTTTAGGGATGATTTTCCGAAAAAAAATGTTAAAGTTAACTTTTGTTTATTACTATAAACTTACATAAAAAAATTCATATTTATAACTCTAAAATTGGCGAAGTTGATTTGTATGTAGTTGACTACCAACCCCTATTTTTAGGGGATGAATTTCGAGAAAACAGTGATACAGTTATTTTTTGTGTCTAACTATAAGCTTATATACAAATTTTCGCCCTTCGTACTTCAAAACTGACGAAGTTGCCATACTAACTTTCGCACTGTTAATTAACCCTTTAGGGGATGATTTTCCAAAAAAACATAATACTTACAAATTTTGTTTCTAATCTGGAGCTATTATGTAAATTTTCATGTTTTTTACTTCAAAAATGACGAAGTTGCCTACTAAGTTCAATTCAGTAAATTAACCCTTTAAGGGATGATTTTCCAAAAAAATATATTAAAGTTAACTTTTGTTTATTACTATAAACCTACATAAAAATTTTCAAATTTATAAATCTAAAACTAACAAAGTTGGTTTGTATGAAAGTGTCTTCTAACCCTTATTTGTACCCCTTAGGGGATGAATTTCCAAAAATCCGTTCTTAGTGGATGTCTCCTTAGCATAAACTATCTCCCTGCCAAATTTCATCTTAATCGGTTCGGCAGTTTCTGAGATTTTTTGTTTAATCAGCGGTGTGTCGCTTTTCAATTTTATATATATAGATTAAGATTAAGATGTGCACGTATGTATTAGCATTCTGGTGGTGCTCACATCAATAACAAATTCTTCAGAAATTGCTTGCAACGTTCAATCATACTACCATTCTTCAATTCTTCTTCTGCTTCAATCTTTTTATTACTGGAAATTGAGGTGCGTGTTTGAATGAGTTCGCTACTGATGAGAGAAAAATAAAAAATAGTTACTGCGTCTTCGTCTTCATTAGCTGCTGGGTGGTTGGAAGAATAAAAAAAAAATATTTTGACCCATATTTCCGACTTGTTTTAAATTTAATTTTTCATTACATTTAACCAATCATTTGCAATTTCATTCTGTGATTAAATTATAGATGGAAATCGTAATAAACCTACATAAATTATTTGGAAATTATTGCGTAGTTTTAACTGCAATCATAAGAAAAAAACATGTCACACAGTAATTTAAAACATATTCTTCTTTTGGGTGCTTTAGTCAAAAGAAGTTTGCCAATATCAGTAGACTTTTGACAAAACTATTTCTGGATCAACCATGTCACAGAATACACTTCAATGGCTGCAAGTTCTAATAAATTGGTATTTTCTTATTGCAAATACGTGAGGCAATCTAATGTAATATATGGAATGAATATTCATTATAATATCTTATATTAAGCGTATTTCTTTAATATTAAATTCCAAAATAACAATGTTTTTGTATTGTACCAAATATTACTGTTTCTTTTGTCACGTCTATTATTTCAATTCATTAATGGACTCGTCTTCGTAATTTTAGCAAAATCGGTGTTTCGTTATGTGCATACATAGTTTACAAAATAAATTTAATTGTAAATAATTTGTTAAGTAGTGTTAGGTGTTACATTAAAACATTTCAAAACAATTGTTATTCTTAAACCTTGATTTAATTCCGAATTGCTTGTCATCACTTGCGAAAATGTATTCTTGTTCTGAGTATCAAAGTGAACGTTCGGGCTCAAGCAAATTACTCCGATCAATTTCGTTGCTCGAGGGATTTGCAACGATTCGATGCAATCTTCGACTTGTCATTGTCACGGTGTGGTCGAGATGGACGTCGAATGGACTCGGGAATTGTGGCTAGTCTGATTGCTGATTTGTGGCTCCGAGTGATTTGGAGATAAATCACAGGTCACTAAAGTACCCGTGATTTGATTCAGCAATGTTTATGTGGTGAATGAAATAATATAGGCTGAATGAAAACTAAACTAAATAAAGGTTATTATTGTTCAGTACATAAATAAATTAATAACGTAACACACTCATAGCCCCATAATTTAAAGAACTATCGTTCAATTTATAGGAATTAACGCAATACACCCATAGCTTCACACTGTGATTCCTTGTACCATGGACAATACACAAAGCCAAGACCTAGACCGAGAACAGAACTTCAAGCTCATTATTCAAAATGCCTCGCTAGGAATCAAATTCAGGACCCTTTAAACGGCGCTTTGGCAAGGTAACCATTTCGCCACGCGACTTGAATTCAGACTTTGTTTTATTTTTTGTGTAATTTCCGAACACACACCCACACGAACGCATAAAAGTAAGCATGCTTACACACACACACACACACACACACACACACACACACACACACACACACACACACAGTAAGAAAGGTACACACGCTATTACTCCTCACACTTTACTTTGCACTGATTTATTTTAATTGCGCCGAATATGTTATTGTATATAGCCAATGAACTAATATACTAACCGTTCACTGTATATAGCTATTAAGTTTCTCATTATAATTCACAATGTACTTATAATAATTAATAAGTATATCTCATGGGAAATAAAGAATCTTTAAACCGAATACGCTCAGTTACGAAGTCGTGGTATTATAAATAGCCCTAGAGCTATTGAACCATTTGACTATCCCACTTCCCACAAAGCTAGAAATTTATTAAATGATATTTTATTATCAGTCAATTAAGAAAGTACCGTTCTGGCAGGCATCTCGCGGTTGCGTCATCATCCCTTAAATTTTTGAAAATGCAAAAAATAATTTTTTTTTATCCCACTCCCACAAGGCTACAATTTTAATATGTTGTAATTTACATATGTTTAAGTGTAAAAAAAAATTGCCAGAACATTTTGAGGGTTGCAAGTGTGTGCCAGAACAGAGCAAAGTTGTCATCGGGAGAGGAATTCATAACCTACTCGCACAAGGCTGAAATTTTCAGGGAACATTCTTTCAATTGTTTAAAAAATATGTGTAAACAGCCAGAACATTCTAGCGGTTGCAAGTATCTGCCAGAAGAGTATACAGGGTGAATTTTTCAAGTGAGCGTGGATGGACAAATTCAAAACTATGAGGAATAGCGAAAAGTGGTCAAAGGAGTCTCAGGGCTGATTTTGACGAAAACCAAAACGGCATAATTAGATTTTTGAAAAATCAATATTATTAGCCAGGAATCGAACTCGCTGATTTTGCCTCATGAAAAAAAATTTTTTTGTAGGGTAACACTGTTTTTTTTCCACCAAAGTGTACAATCTGTGAGATCCAACGATAGTCCTGAACATTTAAATGACATCAAAAGCAGGCTAGAGCTTGAAATTATGCATAGAAGGATACATTTGTATGAAAATTATAATTTTTTGTATGGATATACTGAAATTTATTTCCACCAAAGTGTACTATCTGTATGATCCAACAATAGTCCTATACATTTAAATGACATCGAAAGCAGGCTAGGGCTTGAAATTATGCATAGAAGGATACATTTGTATGAAAATTATTATTTTTTGTATGGCAATACTGAAATTTATTTCCACCAAAATGTACGATGTGTAAGATCCAACAATAGTTATGTACATTTAAATGACATCAAAAGCAGGCTAGAGCTTGAAATTATGCATAGAAGGATACATTTGTATGAAAATTATTATATTTTGTATGGCAATACCGAAATTTCTTTCCACTAAAGTGTACTATCTGTATGATCCAACAATATTCCTATACATTTGAATGACATCGAAAGCAGGCTAGGGCTTGAAATTATGCATAGAAGGATACATTTGTATGAAAATTATTATATTTTGTATGGCAATACCGAATTTTTTTTCCACCAAAGTGTACGATCTGTAAGATCCAACGATAGTCCTATACATTTAAATGACATCAAAAGCAGGCTAGAGCTTAAAATTATGCATAGAAGGATACATTTGTATGAAAATTATTATTTTTTGTATGGCAATACCGAAATTTATTTCTACCAAAGTGTACTATCTGTAAGATCCAAGAATAGTGCCATACATTTAAATGACATCAAAAGCAGACTAGAGCTTGAAATTATGCATAGAAGGATACATTTGTATGAAAATTATTATTTTTTGTATGGCAATACCGAAATTTCTTTCCACTAAAGTGTACTATCTGTAAGATCCAAGAATAGTGCCATACATTTAAATGACATCAAAAACAGGCTAGAGCTTGAAATTATGCATAGAATGATACATTTGTATGAAAATTATTATTTTTTGTATGACAATACTGAAATTTATTTCCACCAAAGTGTACGATCTGTAAGATCCAACAATAGTTCTGTACATTTAAATGGCATCAAAAGCAGGCTAGAGCTTGAATTTATGAATAGAAGGATACATTTGTATGAAAATTATTATTTTTTCTATGGCAGTACTGAAATTTATTTCCATCAATATGTACTATCTGTGAGAACCAACAATCGCCTTATACATTTGAATGATATCAAATCAGACTAGAGCCTGAAATTATACATAGAAAGATAGAATTGTAATCCCGAAGACAACTTTGCTCTGTTCTGGCGCATACTTGCAACCCTCAAAATGTTCTGGCAATTTTTTTTTACACTTAAACATATGTAAATTACAACATATTAAAATTGTAGCCTTGTGGGAGTGGGATAAAAAAAATATATTTTTTGCATTTTCAAAATTTTAATGGGCCATGACGCACCCGCGAGATGCCTGCCAGAACGGTACTTTCTTAATTGGCTGATAATAAAATATCATTTAAAAAAATTCTAGCTTTGTGGGAAGTGGGATAGTCAAATGGTTCAATAGCTCTCCAGCCATGAGGGTGAAATCAATGTTGTTAAGCAAAGCGTACCTAAATAAATCCTAAATTTGTAGTCCAAATGAGTCAAAATGTAGTTTGCTTTTAGTGCTCAGGTGTTAGTCGTTGTAAGTGTACTTTAAAATAATGGTGTGTTAATCTTTGAGTGCGGTACATCAACGCTGTGTTATATAATGTTTTCTTTGAAGATTTATTTAGTAGAATAGGCATGAAAAGAAGCAAATATTACTAAAATTATGTTTTTATTATACGCTATGCTTTGGATGGACGATCGGACTAGACGATAAATATTCCGTTTTAACTACGGAACTCTAATAATCTAAATTTTACTAACAAAAAATAACCGACTTCAAAGTCTCAAAAACTACCTGTCAGATCTCGTTCAAATTTATGTGGGACCACATGACAAGCAACTGCTTTCGATTAAAAAAGAATCATCGAAATTGATTGACGTGATATTGAGTTATTCGTCAATTTGTCGCGCACATCTTAACACAAATTTACGACTTATGTGGTTTTCTCATGGATGCCATTGTCAGATCTCAATAAAATTTTTGTGGGACCACATGACAGCCACCACCTTTCGATTAAAAAAAGAATCATCAAAATCGGTTCGCCCAGTCCAAAGTTCTGAGGTATAAACATAAAAAAAATACAGTCGAATTGAGAACCTCCTCCTTTTTTTGAAGTCGGTTAAAAATATAGCTTTATCCTTTTCAGGAATAAGAATAACACCCCAATAGAAGGCAAGGTTTTCTCCTTAATTTAACATCTGAGCTATGAGCGTAAAGAATATTAATACACTGTTAACTTTTACTACGTTAAAATGTATTACACAAATACACTATCCAATAGGAATAATTATTTATTAGTAGTTACTACATTAAAAGTATAATCATATAACATCTTAATTAGGTCGAGGTCTCAAGAGAATTAAAGGGCTGAGTAAATTCAAAACTTCTGTACTTCACAATTCATATTTTTATTAAAGGCTTTTATAGAAAATGTGAACTAACTTCGTATGTTGAAGTAATATTTCTGTAGTGCGAGTAGCCCGGAGTTCAGTACCCGGTTGGAGCAGATATTTATTTGACAGACTAGCGCTTTACCCGCGGTTTTGTCTGAATTTCCCGGGATAAAAGTACCCTTTTTGTTATTTTAGATCTAGTAATTATTTTATTTTCTTAACCACTTTTTTATTCTATTCTGAATTTAGAAGTGCACCTTAATTTACTAGACACAAAAATATGTTATGTGCTAATAGAGTACCCTTAGATTTACGTAACTACAGTATTTAAATAATTAACCACCCTTATCTTAAGGTGCCTTCCAGTTATCTTACAAATCAATTTTTTACTTACTTTAACTTTTAATACTTCAGACTTGGATGAAGTTGTTTTGGCCTATGCCAACTCATGTTTGGAGTAACTATCTTCTAGTCCAGAATTCTTTCTGACATTAACAACGAATGTACGGTACTTTTATGATTAATGTTGGGTCATGACTGTACCAACTTTATACATTAAGCAATATTTATTACTATATCTTTGTATATTACACAAACGTGGTGCGAATGAAATGTTAGGTACGAAATTGGTGAAGCATTAATAACTGAACAAAGCCATTGCTATTTAGTTAATTTACCGTTGATATTTTGCTTTCAGAGTGAAGGGTCCATTTGATTGTAAACGATGAACAGTAAGAAGAAATATTTTTTTTAAGAATTTTGTTATTTGTGACTTCACACTTTGTCAATTATTCATTTCATTATTACAGTCATGTTATTTGTCACACAGAATTTGTTGATTTGAGCTTCTAATTTTTACTGATTGTTTTTATTTTCTGGATTTATCAGTTATAATAACCTGAACGATTCAATTTCATGGTCAATTATTATTAGTTGAAGAATGTTATATACATCGGTATATAACATTCTTGAATCGTCATTTTCACTCTTATCGACTACGTAATAATCTAAATTTTACTAACAAAAAATAACCGACTTCAAATTCTCAAAAACTACTGGTCAGATCTCGTTCAAATTTATGTGGGACAACATGACAAGCACCTGCTTTCGATTAAAAAAAGAATCATCGAAATCGGTTGGCGTGATATTGAGTTATTCGTCAATTTGTCGCGCACATCTTAACACAAATTTACGACTTATGTGGTTTTCTAATGGATGCCATTGTCAGATCTCAATAAAATTTATGTGGGACCACATGACAGCCACCAGCTTTCGATTAAAAAAAGAATCATCAAAATCGGTTCGCCCAGTCCAAAGTTCTGAGGTAACAAACATAAAAAAAAATACAGTCGAATTGAGAACCTCCTCCTTTTTTTGAAGTCGGTTAAAAATAACAAACTATCAGTCTTATGCTCAATTACAGCGTTTCCTATTGTTAGCATAAAATAAGCCCCAAATAAGTCGCAGACTTATAAATGTCTCAAGCACTTTCGAATGCAAGAGCTACAAGCAGCCATAACTTGCGAGTAGCACGTCGCGTGGATCGCGGTTCGAATAAAAATTTCACTCGCGTCTAATAAATTTCTAAATCGACGTAAAGTTGTTTGGTATTCAGCCTAGCGTTTGGATTTCAGGCACAATGAGATCATGCAAAAGAAGATAACGCATTTTGTTCATTATTATGAATTCAACATCGTTATAAACGACTCTAATTAATATAATACGGGTACTCACGATATATTTTATACGCCGATATTTCGACCCAGTTGCAGCGATCGTGGTCACGGTTAGGTAAGGTCTAGCCGTGACCACGATCGCTGCAACTGTGTCGAAATATCGGCGTATAAAATATGTATCGTGAGTACCCGTATTATACTAAAAATGTGTTCAGTTCACGATGAGTTAAGTTTAAAATCATGGACTCTAATTAATTTTATTAATAGAATAGTACATTGTAATCTTTGTTTTCCTTTTATTTTACGATTGCTAAATGAACGCTTTTGAATAGAAATGTTATTACATACAATTCAATCGACATTTTACCTGCCGATTTTGTTACTGGTGAATAGGATATGAGCATAAATTTTAACATAAAATATAGGTACATAAAAATAAAGTTTTCATTACTAGTATATGTATATGACGAAGAAAGGGGTAATCTACGGTGTTGGTTATTAAATGATATTCCTTTTACTTTGCTCCATGATGTTATATTTCCAGTTCTCCTAACGTTCACATCAATAACAATCTGTACTACTCTGTGATCACTATTCGAATCCTATAGAATGTCCCACACGTGTTCTAAATGGATTGACACATTCCTTATTCTAAATATTTAGTTTTCTTCATGACATGACAGCTTCTGCATCGGCCTATCATTGTAGAACCAAAGAGGCCGCTCGCCGTCATAAATTTTTATTTTCCTACTTAAAATTCAAAAAATTATCGATACAGCTTGGCCATCCTTTTCAGACACTTTAAAATACTAATAAGAAAAATTGTTGTGTTTGGTAGTAGAAATCTTTACACTTGAATACTCGTATGTAAATTTTTCGATTGGCCAGTTTGTTAACTCTGCAACCAAAGGTCGGTAGCACGGAATGTTAATTGTACAAGTTTGCATTTTTTCCAAACTGTTCCTTTCCGTGCGGTCGCTTTCAGAGCGACGCGTTTGTCTAAACGGATTTGTTCCAGTGATTGTCTGTATTCGATCCAGCGGTTTCGGGGTCTGTGAAAACTATTGGATCTATCCCTCGACAGAGGCTGACTTCGTTTGAATTACAAACTACATTGCAGAAAAATGTTTGTGGTTTTGTCGGCTGGCTACTTCGATTTTATTTTTATTTGATAAAAATAAATTCGATGTGCGAGTTTTGTTACCCTTTGAAAACTGAAAAATACTCGTAGCTAGCTAACGCTCTGCTCGTGGCTTATGCCCCTTTTTTCGGGATAATAAGTATCTTATGTATTATTTCAGATCATGGCCCAGATGTGTGTAAAATTTCTGCTAAAATCTTAATATATATAAATTACGTGTCACGTTGTTTGTCCGCGATGGACTCCTAAACTACTTAACCGATTTTAATCAAATTTGCACACCGTGTGCAGTTTGATCCAACTTGAAAGATAGGATAGCTTACATCTCAAAATAAAAAGCTTTTGACAGAATGAAGTCTGTCCGGGCAGCTAGTCTTCTTAATATATATAAATTACGTGTCACGTTGTTTGTCCGCAATGGACTCCTAAACTACTTAACCGATTTTAATCAAATTTGCACACCGTGTGCAGTTTGATCCAACTTGAAAGATAGGATAGCTTACAATGTTCTTTAAGGCACACGGAAGGTTTTAATAAAAAAAGCTTTTGACACAACGAAGTCTGTCCGGGTAGCTGGTACTATATAAATCTTTACCGTGACTGAGGCAAGCGACAGCGGGCGCGGTCGGGCATTGGATGGGTGACCGCTAGTGGCAAAATTATATTGAGCACTTTCGTCATTTAGAAGGCATGCAAAACCGTTCGTAACTGTTATATCATCTTGACAGAGGATATATAAGGAGATAGAAGGAGATATTATTGCCTCTGAGCAGCATGAAAACTTCTGACACGTGTGTGGCCACTAACCAATCCGCACTCTAGTTGGCCCCTAACTCCTCCACCGATCCGCACGGCAGCAGCACAATGCTGTAGATATGTTGTACGCACAAATAATTCTCAACAGGATTATTTCATGAAAGTAAATTAAGTAATTCAAAGATTCCTAGAGAAAGCATTATATCAAATTAGAATGAAATGAAATTCGCCACGCCCTCACGTTCTTTCAATACCAATTAAAACCGACAAAAGATATATTTTATGCATTGTCTAAGGCGGGAGGTGTTTCAACTTGTATTTCTCAATGCCGCTATAGCCAACCCACCCCTAGAACCCGTAAACCCTTACCACGACACTGTACGCCAAAGTTGTTCCATGAAAGCTCTCTTGCCTCTTCACCTTTCCTTTGGCATTTCATACGATATACGAGTATTTTCCCCGTTTCGCAATATTTCCATGCTAGCGGCGTTTTATGATTATTTCTTCTCGAAGTTTGGGTTGACTCGTAAAAATTTCGTTAAGCCGGTTTAAAGTGTAGTTTTTAAAGAAACACGAAATGTTAATGCATAGGCTGTAAAGATGATTTTTGTCTTTGATAACTTACGAACTAAGTTAACTAAGTTAGTTAGTTATTAGGCATTAAGATTTATTTAATATTTTATATTCAATTTTAAAATCATTTTTAAATAATTATTTTTAAGTCATTTTAAAAAGAGCCTTTGTGACATTTTTGCTTAAATACTTAAATTAATTATCTAATATTCTGTCTTGACAAAGTTGTAAAATATAATTTATGAGACCTTAGTCATAATTTCAAAATTATAGTGTAGTCATAGATTCATAACGTGTGCAAAATTTTAATGCATTCCGTTTGAATGCAAGGAAGTAGGTAATAATTAAGTATAAATGTTCCTTTACAATCGTACTCGTAAATACTAAACATACAAACATACATAAGGGTACAGTACATATAAGTTAATGTAATTTCTTTTACGCTCTCTTAGTACGCAGAGAATTACTATAATCAGGTTATAATAATATTATGTCCGAATACTACTCGCTTAAAATTACTCGCTTAATTTGAAAATTATTCAGAATGATTAGAAACCCCAAAAATAAAGTGACAATCGAATTAGGACTATTCCACAAGTAAGTATAAATTTTAAAGACTTGTCCTCTACAATAATGACCGAATCTCGGGCAAAGTCGGCGTAAATCGCTTGTAACTAATATATTCGGTGCTCAGAATTTAATACCGGATCGTGTGCCAAGGTCGATCCAATTCCCAAGCCCCGAGAGCCGTTCAGCCACTCGGGACAATGAGTGCGAATATTGCGGTCCTCTCGGAATTTATAATGCCACCTTTGGTAAAGGAGTATTAATTACCTATTAGGCGAATTTAATTAATAACGTTGCCTGATATTGTTGGGAAAATGGGAAATTGTGGAGCATTTATCATGGATTGTTTGGTTATATACTTAGATCTCTTATGACGCCCCAACTCAGAGTCACTATTGGTTACTTAAATCGCTTC
Source organism: Thymelicus sylvestris (assembly GCA_911387775.1). Classification (NCBI taxonomy): domain Eukaryota; kingdom Metazoa; phylum Arthropoda; class Insecta; order Lepidoptera; family Hesperiidae; genus Thymelicus; species Thymelicus sylvestris. Next base: position 1,668,457 of record OU426893.1, read on the forward strand.
TTAGTACAGAATTTGTATGGTGATTCTTTACTAAGGAGCGATGAAAGTAAAGCATTTACTTTTAAGTACTTTTAAGTTTAATGACTGTGAGTTGGGGCGTAAGTGTTATTTACGTATTAAAGAATGGATTTTTGTATTAAAAAATAATCATAATAATAATTACCTATTAGACAGGTAATGATTATCCAATATTTTAACAACTAATGTTACAATTTTATTCCTCTATGCTATATCTAAACACGCGGTAGCGTGTAAGCCAATTTTCTAGCTAACAGTATTGGCGAGCAGCACCGTGTGTAATATTACACGAACCATTTGGAGCCACTTTTGACCACCTCATAACTCAAAAACTATTCAACATAAACCTGTCAAATTTGGCTCATTTATTAAGACTTGCGAAATACATACGTCTTCCAAATTTCATAAACACATCTCAAATGGTTATTTAGATATTAACGTCCAAAAATCGAGAAATTTAACACTGACTGACCTATAGATCAAAACTATATCCAACTTCCAGGTGACCTAGAAAGTTAAAATTTGGCATGCAGATAGGTAGTCGGGTGAATACAAAGGAATAAATCTGAAAGTAATAAATTTTTATCATTTTATGATAATTTTTCAAAAAATTGATTCTATTAGGAACACTTATAACGCCTGAAATTTATGAACAGCAATCAAAATTGATGACAGGTGGTCATTATGTGGAATATATATAAGGAGTGGAATACCACCCTTAATTTTTTTTTATCGAAACATCAGTTTTAGTACTTTGTGAAGCTTCAAACGGGGGGAAGATGTTCAGTGTACGTACGTATTATTTACGTACAGATTAGTGAGACGTCAGTAGCCGTTATTTCCAGTGTATTGCATTGTTTCATTTTTAATGTGTGAAAAATTATTCTTCTCTTATCTTGTATGGCATGTACACCACTAAATTTTGTATTATTTCCGAAATTATACCAGTTTAAAGTGATTCGAAGAATTGTTTCCAAATATATTATGGCACGTTATCTCATCGAACACAAACTCCTTATAACTAATAAGAGTATATTCGACTATCGTATTTATTATTATTATTACTACTATCGTATCGTATCGTATTTATTATTATTATAACAGACTGGGATTTAGTATTAATTATTATTTCAATATTTAGCGGACATGAATAGTAGAAGATCATTACTTATAAATAATGAAGTAATAGGTATTTTGGACCACGGTGCACTAACTACGGATTTAGTTGAAGTGCACTATTACAGTTCATGTATAAGGTAACAAAATTAATCAGTAACGTTATGAATAAGTACCTACTAATAATTTCTGTACAAAAAGTAATGATATCCCATCAAAAACATGAATGTAAAGTAAAAGCCAATTAAAAAAAAAAGAATTGAGATCTAAATGGGTGCCAAGTTCTGTGTAGAAGAGCCTAAAATTTTAGTCACAAGAACATGTAATTCAAGCTTTACATTTGAATTGGCTAGTTTTCATTAGTTAGCAACCAACAAACCAAATAGAAAAGTAACATAGGTCATCAACCTAACAGACTTAACAAAGATAATTATACAAATATAATATTATAGCCTAGATAGGTACGTGAAAACTATCCAAGTCAAATGTGGAGCTTGAATTACATGTTCTTGTGACTAAAATTTTAGGCTTTTCTACACAGAACTTGGCACCCATTTAGATCTCAATTCTTTTTTTTTAAATTGGCTTTTACTTTACATTCATGTTTTTGATGGGTACAGTCCTTCAAGAAGCGAGTCCATCGCTTCCTTCTTGGCCGGCAACGCGTTGTTGACGTTGGTGTTGCTAAGTCCATGGGCGTCGGTAGTTGCGATGATTACCACCAGGTGACCCATCGTTTGTTTGCTCACAACATAAAAAACACTTTATGCCAACAAATTGAAATACCAAAGCCGAAACTTCGGAAAAAGCGCAGCCTGTTGGCAAAACGCTTCCCAATTCCGAAGCGCACTCTGATAGATTTCACCAGGAGTGTCGTACACGAGTTCCTTGTGTTTATTTCCCAACGCTATCGAGTTCGGGACGTGGCTGCAATGTAAATTTGTTCCCGGACAGTTTCCCAGGTGGGATGGTAATGATGTAGGAGGAAAACTCCAGGGTCGCTTTATTGACGGAGGAAGTTTGGTTCCGTTAGACGTATTCGATTTATCCAGGGACAGAGTTGACAGGGTTTTCCAGTAGCAATTTAATTAAGCAGTGTAAGTAAAGAGTGATTTGAAATTCATTGCTCCACGCAGGTTCGAAGTTGATTTTGAGGTTTTTTGAGGTATTTGAGGATTACACGGTAATTATTAGTAGAGCAAAGACGCAAATATTTATTTATTTATTTATTTATTCTGTAGGGAACCTTACACAAGTAATGGAACAAAAGGCGGACTTAATGCTAAAAGCATTCTCTGCCAGTCAACATATTGTGAGGCTTATTGTTTGATGTTTTAGGTGTTTATTATGATGATAAATTCGATTTCAAATACATCATATGATTATAAATATAAATAAGAATATGAAAAATTAGTGAAAGGGAAGTGCAATTTTATAGAAGTAGTTTAATATAATTTACATTTTAGTTTATAAACCTATCTTAAGCATAAATCTTATTCGCTCATAATACAAAACTTAATACAATAATTACAAATCTATTAACTCGAAAATAAATAATCAAAACAGTTATTAATTAAAGTCAACACAGACCTCATCTAACAACCTTATCACATACAAAAACGGTTATAAATGCACACTCCCGACTCCTAACTAACCACAGCAAAACCTAGCCTGAAATCGGACGAAATAATATTCCGTCACGAGACACATAAATAGCCCTAAAAAGGCTTCAGTAAATTTTGGCCGGCCGGTCCGTTTATCGCTCAGGCTTTTTCGCGAGCGTCCGGTCCGTCCAAATTCCTGCATGCACGCTCGCTATAAATCCAAGTCAAACCGAGGTTAGGCATCGGAGTTTGGTGTCGCTTGCCCGATTAGTTTTTTTGGCCATTTCAAATTTCGAATGTAGAAAGTTTTGGAATGAGCTAGTCATTGGCTTTGGATTCAATTCGGATAGGAATTTGGGTGTTATTCTGATAAAAATGCAGTTACTTTATGATTTGTTTTAAGTACTGTGAACGTGTTTAGTAAATTTTGCGAAAAACTTATTTATTGTATTCTTATAATTAATTGGAATTTTTACATAAATTAACTAGTTAATTAGTAATTATAAATTACTACTGACTACTACCAATAAGTAAGGTACTAATACGATTAAATACTAGCAGTAACGAGAAAACCTTATCTTAGTTGTCAATTGTCATAACGTAATATTGAATTAATTATAACATGATAAATCCCCGACCTCTTTATTTTTGAAGTGGTTTAAAAATAACCACAAACAAAACAAAAACTATTTTTATTACCATTTTCATTTAAAATTTTGTGTGCTAAATGATTGTTAATATGCGCACGTTAACAAAATCCAGTGTAAAACGACATAATACTCAAATTACAATGTAGGTTACACACGTTACGTTGTTGCAAGTCCATTTTAATGAGTCACTGTACAACGGTGCTGAGAGCGGTGTAATTTCATTACCGACTCAATTAGGAAGGAGAACTCGCTTTGCCTACGCAAGTACAAAGGCAGGTGTTGGAAAAAATATACATTTTTTACGCGTAGAGCTTGGTGAAATTGAGAATGTTCTTTTGAGGTATGAACACGGGTAAGTTAAAAACTGGTTCATAAGACGTAGATCCAAATTCTGTAATAACTTTAAACTTTTTAACCGATTTAAAAAAGAGGTTTTTCATTAAGTAGTATCAATACTCTTTTGTGTTAATTTTAGTTCGTGTATGGATAAAGATGGGATATAGCCATGGGTACAGTATTTCCCTTGTAAATTAATTGTACAGATTTCTCACTTTTAGAAGTTACCTACAGGTTTTTATGATATTATTCAGAAAACAAGCTAAAGTCTAGCCTGATGGTATCGTCGCCCATGGACATCAGCGACACCAAAGGTATCACTGATGCGTTGCCGGCCAAGATAAAGGGAAGAAAAGGAAGAAAGAAAGAAACTTACCTATGTATGTTAATCATTGCATAATAAAAGGCTTTAGTTCTCAGAGTCTACTATTTCTTCAACTTGTCAAAGGGTAAAGGGAATTTATATTGGTTGTTCGTAGATTTGTGAAAAAATAAATTCTTAAAATGTGCGTCTCGACTAAGAATTGAATTCGAGACAGACTGTAGTTTTATTACAAAGCTCTTAAGTAAGCCAAACAGTTGATTATTATTCTAAAAACTTAATGATTCGTAAAGTTATCTCGAGCAGAAAAATATCCAGCAGTAAATTAGATCCCATTTTTCAACTAAAGACTTTATAAAACATGTCCATTTACAAGTAAAAGCAGTATTTATAAAAGCGTGGAAAATCACTTTCCTCTCGCCATTTTCTTTAAAATTGCTTCTGCTTACAAAATCATATTCTGGCACAGTGTGCAAAAATTTCTGATATACGAAAATGCGACCGAATTTATTTTTAAGATGAAAAATTGTCTACGGCTACCTTCACGGCCTGGTTTCACTGTTGACGAGTGAACGATTGTTTTATAATAGGGTACAAACAATAAAATAAATAGAAAATACAACAACTATAGGGTACGGATTTCTAAGGATTATTTGTTCTTGTTGATCTTCATAACACCAGTTCCCTGTGTAATCTTTACGATAGTCTATATTTTATTACTGGTAACTTTCTTAGATCTAGTTAGTTACGTATACGACGAACGACGCCACTTTGATCACCCAGTCGCTCTGAATCGAACGACTTCCTACTCTTTTCTATCATCATATCTCAGTCCACCTTTCCTACTTAATATTTTATTCGTATCATAAACAGTATACAATAGGTAAAATGAAGCCGAGCAATCCTTAATCAGACTTAGTTAAACGTGATCAATATAATTTACATACTTAATATATTTTTTAAAAAATTGTTGAGGTTTTCATGTAAATTAGTAACATAAATATCCTGTATCAAAAATTTAGCTTCAGCAATTTCAAAACAGTAAGAATACTTATTCCCAACATCTGAATCCATCTCATCCGCCCAGATTATTATTTCCTGAGCCACGGAGTATTCAAAATAGTCTACGAATAATAACAATCGTTGTACTAAAAACTAGCAGTGTGAAGAAATACGAACGGGGTGCAAAGTGAAAACACGTATCTGGAACAGTAGCGGTTGCCAAATCTCTTCCAGCCTTACATAATACAGCTACATTCCTTTCACAGACTAATTACTACCACGATTGTAATGACTGTGTTAATAGCCAGACTTCATTCGACGTGCAACGAAAGGACCGGTTTAGATTATTCCAGAAGCATCCTGTATAAAAGAAGAAATAGTGGTAGTTTAAACGTTGGTCGGTGATTGAGTTCAAATCCTTTTTAGGGTTCTGTAGTTAAAATAAAACTGTATTTTTGTCATTTTCTTCCGTCCGTCCTTCCGTGGGGATACATATTTGTTTTCTCGTTTACCCCTTAATATGGAATATCGTTGAAAAGGTCTTTCAACAATATTATGAGTTTGCGAAATATAAAGGTTTAAGTATATGATATTTAAATTTATAGTTAAGCCTTTAATATATAGTCAGTGGAAGTTGAGTAAAGTGTACCCCTGAACATAATTCAATGTGCCAAAAGAGTGGACTTCTCATTGTAATTTTTTACTGTTCTATTTTCTTTAATAAATGTAATTTTAACACATGTCATATTATTCACAAAACTTAGGTTTCTGCACTTCTCCACATGAACATTTTCTATACCAAAAGTCTAACTTTACGTGCCTCCATAAGGCTATTCGCCCACGACCGGTAATTGGTGACCGATTTTTTGTAGGAGAAGAACAGAACGTACTGATAGCAATAGTGCAACGCACACGTCCTACAAAAAGTCGGTCAGAAATAATATGGGAGGAAAAATCGACCCGATTATCTGTCCTACAAAAAGTCTGACGTGGGCGGGAAGCGTTATTCTTAAAACGGGGTACAAAGGATTTCCCTTCACGTATTAATATACATACATATAGTCACTAATAATTTTAAATTCTATAACACCTTTAAAAAAACCTGTGAATAAAGGACATCGCGACATGAGTCAGACGGTCGAAAAGACTAGGCGACATTTCGTAAAAGGTCTCTAATGAATCCGCCCGCTTTACATGAAAGTGTCATTAAATATGAGTTAGGAATTTAGGAACTGTAAATTGAAGTTAATGACTGGAGTGAATTTACTTCCTAAGCACGGATGATTAATTACATTTTAGATATGCTCGAGTATCTTTGGTATGGATTATGTCTCGTTTGGTTATCTGTGGCTCAAACTAATTAGCAGTAAACTCCATCTATTCCACTCGATTATTTCCATAAAACAGAATATTACAGTAACTTATTTCATGGAGGCTATGGTTATCACACATTTTGTTTCAGTAGATATTAGAAAAGGTTTTTGTGTTTAACCCAAGTAAGTATAGAAGTTCATATATAATGCAAACGAAAAATGGCGTAAAATATCCGTATAAATTCAAACTATCTCGGTTATCTAACAGAATGAAGCATGAGCTACTGAAAAGCCGGTTAGTCAAAAAACAAGTTTTAAACAACGCTACGTCCATTAGTTTTCTTCTGTAATGTTCAACTAGCGCCATCTAGAATCCCATGCGAGCTTTACTTCATCCCTAGTTTGTTCCTGAAATTCGCCAGTGGCGACATCCCTTCAGTTTTCAGGAACTTGTTTCACGAGGTTTAGTTCTCACCCGCCACGTAGCCTCCGCTCTACGAGAAAAAGCTTCATCTGTTAGTTAGTAGATGGCGCTAGTAGTAATTTAATTAAATAAAATTTAATTTTAAGTTTTCAAATAATTACATATTTATTAAACCTATTTTGTTACCTTTGTCGTAGACAATGCTTATATTTAACATCAGGTAGGCTTAATTATGCCATAAAAAACATCGTGACTTTGATTTTATTATTTCTTATCTGAAGCAAATTGCACATTTAATCAATAATACGAAAGCCAAAATTGTGTAAACTTTAATTTATCTATAACAAAGACTAACAAAATCATGATGTTAACATATTATACAGAATGTCGAATAATTAATTTTAAAAAATTATTTAAAAAATAATTAAGGAACATCAATATAAGTACACGGAAGTAACAATAATAATTACGTAAAAAATCACAAAACCATTTTAAACATCATGACAAGCTTCACAGTAAAACGTTAAATATCGTAAGACACCATTTTAACGATTAGCGTAACCTGATCAGTGGATTCCACGGTCGCGCCATCTAACGGCCGGTCTCAATAATGTACTAACAGATGGAAGGCTGTGAATAGGGCTACCATTAGTATGTTATCTGTCATATTTGTCAATTTTTGCCTCTGAAAAATTGACAAATATGACAGATGACAGCCCTATCCACAGTCTTCCATCTGTTAGTACATTATTGAGACCGGCCGTAAGCCCATCCTCAGTGAACCTTACCCTCCTGGTTTTATTTACCATGAAATGTGTGACTAACACATTTCAGCAGCACATTTAGATACCTTAATAAACCTTGACAAAAAATAACCGACTTGAAAATAACTCAAAACACTACTGGTCAGATCATGACACACACCAGCTTTCGATTAAATAATCTAAATTTTACTAACAAAAAATAACCGACTTCAAAGTCTCAAAAACTACATAGTTGTCAGATCTCGTTTAAATTTATGTGAGACCACATGACAAGCGCCTGCTTTCGATTAAAAAAAGAATCATTGAAATCGGTTGGCGTGATATTGAGTTATTCGTCAATTTGTCGCGCACATCTTAACACAAATTTACGACTTATGTAGTTTACTCATGGATGCCGTTGTCAGATCTCAATAAAATTTATGTGGGACCACATGACAGCCACCAGCTTTCGATTAAAAAAAGAATCATCAAAATCGGTTCGCCCAGTCCAAAGATCTGAGGTAACAAACATAAAAAAAAATACAGTCGAATTGAGAACCTCCTCCTTTTTTGAAGTCGGTTAATGAGAACCTCCTCCTTTTTTGAAGTCGGTTAAAAAAGAATCATCAAAATCGGTTCACCCAATCGAAAGTTCTGAGGTAACAAACATAAAATAACACATTCGAATTGAATACCTCGTCCTTTTTTAAAGTCGGTTAATAATGACTCATATTGTAATAACTACGAACTTATCTTTGAACATTTTAATTGTTACTAGTGCAATTAATAATATTGTCCGGGATACTTACCCTACCCCATAACAAGTTTCATATCATGGCCTGTGTGCAAAAATATTAACAAACACCATACATTCTCACAAACTCACATTTATAACAATAATAGGATTTCATTATTCTCCATATTATTTTAGTAATCGTAATATTTTAGCTCAAGACGACGTTGAAGAAATTGTTCAAGAACAGTCTACACTTGATATGATTCAGTAAGAAAGGGAGCTCAGTAAATATTGTCCAATAAATGGAGTAGACGCCGATAGCCGTCTCTTGTTTATTTGTTGTTCAACTCGTAATGAGGACTTGGGAATCGATGAGCGTGGGACAAGGAACAGGCTTTGATAGAACTAAACTTTGTCATTTTTGTATCAATATTGTCTTTGTCTTTTATTGACAACTTTTGTAAAGGTCACATTATAAATTCTACAAATTATTGAAGTGAAAACTTCTTTAGCATCGTTGTCATTTGAAAGTCGATGAAACGAAAAAGGGATAGTAAAAAGAGACACACACATAAATTCATAAGATTTATTTTTTTCGTCCATCTATAAGTTTTTGTAACATAGACCACCAATAAGAGTACGTAATAACTATTTTTAAATAAGGGCAGTTATATCATTGAATAATGATTCATTATAAAGCTTTTTAATTGGATGCATTTATAAGAATTATCACGAATTATTATAAACTGTTACTTCACCTTCGGCATGCTATCCACACAAAACGTACCGACATAATTTCCCCACTTATCATAACTACTCCCTTTTTTAAAAGGTTTTATAAGCTTAGGGGCCATTCAGTAAATACGTAAGGGTCTCAAGAGGTGGGTTCACAAAATCTCTACATGTCCTAATGTCCTTATCTTAGAGGAGAGAGGGGGTAAAGCCAATCTTACGTAGTACTTTTACAAGTTAAAATAAAGACTAAACATTTTTTGATTTACTCCAAATTATGAGTTCTAGTGCAATTGATCCTTTTCTAAAATATTACTAGGTAACATAGAACTGAAACACAAAAATTATTTTTTCATCAAACTCATACGTGTGCCTATCTATGGATAGGTCTTCAAAAATGATATTGAGGTTTCTAATATCATTTTTTTCTAAACTGAATAGTTTGCGCGAGAGACACTTCCAAAGTGGTAAAATGTGTCCCCCCCCCCCTTGTAACTTCTAAAATAAGAGAATGATAAAACTAAAAAAAATATGATGTGCATTACCATACAAACTTCCAACGAAAATTGATTTGAACAAGATTTAGTAAGTAGTTTTTTTTAATACGTCATAAATCGTAAACCGCAAAAAACATCGATCAATAATAATCGAAGAACTTTTATATTATGTTACTTGCTGCTACGGAACCCTTCATGGGCGAGTCCGATTCGCACTTGGCCGCTTTTTTTGAAGTCGGTTAATAATAACTCATGTAATAACTACGAACTTATCTCTGAACATTTTAATTGTTACTAGTGCAATTAATAATATTGTCCGGGATACTTACCCTACCCCATAACAAGTTTCATATCATGGCCTGTCTGCTAAAATATTGACAAACACCATACATTCTCACAAACTCACATTTATAACATCAATAGGATATCATTATTCTCCATACCTTACTTTAGTAATCGAAATATTTTAGCTCAAGACGACGTTGAAGAAATTGTTCAAGAACAGTCTACACTTGATATGATTCAGTAAGAAAGGGAGCTCAGTAAATATTGTCCAATAAATGGAGTAGACGCCGATAGCCGTCTCTTGTTTATTTGTTGTTCAACTCGTAATGAGGACTTGGGAATCGATGAGCGTGGGACAAGGAACAGGCTTTGATAGAACTAAACTTTGTCATTTTTGTATCAATATTGTCTTTGTCTTTTATTGACAACTTTTGTAAAGGTCACATTATAAATTCTACAAATTATTGAAGTGAAAACTTCTTTAGCATCGTTGTCATTTGAAAGTCGATGAAACGAAAAAGGGATAGTAAAAAGAGACACACACATAAATTCATAAGATTTATTTTTTTCGTCCATCTATAAGTTTTTGTAACATAGACCACCAATAAGAGTACGTAATAACTATTTTTAAATAAGGGCAGTTATATCATTGAATAATGATTCATTATAAAGCTTTTTAATTGGATGCATTTATAAGAATTATCACGAATTATTATAAACTGTTACTTCACCTTCGGCATGCTATCCACACAAAACGTACCGACATAATTTCCCCACTTATCATAACTACTCCCTTTTTTAAAAGGTTTTATAAGCTTAGGGGCCATTCAGTAAATACGTAAGGGTCTCAAGAGGTGGGTTCACAAAATCTCTACATGTCCTAATGTCCTTATCTTAGAGGAGAGAGGGGGTAAAGCCAATCTTACGTAGTACTTTTACAAGTTAAAATAAAGACTAAACATTTTTTGATTTACTCCAAATTATGAGTTCTAGTGCAATTGATCCTTTTCTAAAATATTACTAGGTAAAATTTTTCGAGAAATCTTGAACATTTTCATTACATATTACTCTCATTTGAAGTGACGAGTAACGATGAATGTGTAAAAATAATTCGAAAGATGATGTTATTAAGAAGACTTTATCTGCAGCAAAAATAATTCAATGATTTCGACGACACTTGGGCCAAGCTACAGAGAAGCCCGTCGGATGCCGAGGCAATTGGAGTCACCTATAGCAACCCCCCCGTATCTATGGAAACTCCCCCCCCCCCCCCCCCCCCACTCAACATCTTTATGAGACGCACGGCCATATTTTATAATGAATACAAATTGAATATCTCTCACCAACTATTCGGTAAAGCTACAGAGACCTATTGAACTATGGAGATGTTTCATAAAATATAGGGTTGCTTAATTGAAAATTTTCGGGCTAGTTCTGCGGATTATAGACTACTTTAGTTTGTGGCCACTAAAATCGGAAGGGTCGACCTTGTACAGATTTTGTTTACTCTTCAATTATATAAGTTGGGTTTCAGTATATTATTATACTCGTAATTGCTATTAAGTGGCAGACTGCTATATTCTCTCTTTCTTTTTCTTCTCTCTTTCTTGGCCGGCAACGCATTAGTAATAGCTTTGGTATCGCTGATGTCCATGGGCGACAATAGCCACTTACCACCAGGTGGATCGTCAGCTCGTTTGCTGGCTATTTCCATAAAAAAAGTAAAATATCTTGTTCTTCTTGAGGTGCCATCTTCGAACAAAGGTCGGCGATCATTAAGGCATCTGTCTGACAAAGGACTGATCCTTGGACACTGCAGCTCTAAATAACGATAGGGTACAGTTCTTTTGATCGAGACCTTGAGTATACGGGCCTTAGCGACACTATGTTCAAAGAAATGACTTGAGGAGGCCTATTTTTATGTTAGAAAAGTATTTTTATCGGCTTGTTTTATTTTTGCCTGGAAAATAATTACTTACAAAGTAATAGAAAAACTGTTTGTAATTATTTCCAAAGAAAATTGAAATACGTTATAATTTCTGTCCATAGTTACCTACTAAGTAGTATACTAGTAATTTTATTTAAAAATATTATTGACACATTTTTAAATTCAAATTATTGACGAAATTATTATTTGTATTTGTTTTTTATTTAATCTGGCACTTGTTTTAGCACATTTCCTTTTTCATCCGAACTAACTTAAACATTTGTTGCGAAAGTAGTAATAGCATTTTTTTTGTAGTTTTGTTTCTATTACAGTAAATATCTCTATCATGCTTGTTTGAAGAAATAGAAAAAAATGTCTAAAATTGAGCAAAAATAAAAATGCTTAATCGAAATTCAAAACAAAAGTTTTGGGTAGGTACTAGTATTATATTTTGTTAAGTATTTTTTAAGCTATACGCTTTTATACCGTAAAATACGTTATACTATTTATACCATAATTATACATATAGTAAAGAGATATGAGACCCTTAAGAATCCTTCAATTTTTTTCTGACTACCCTCCGTTCAAAATTAAGAATCAAAGCTAAATCGTTACAATTTAAATGAAACATTTCAAAAGAAGCTAACAAGTATCTTAACGAATATCTGATTCTGGTCTCAGTACACAAGGAAGCAATTCTGAAGGATCTTCAGTTAAGGGAATTTGTGAACATCCATTAAAGATCCATTTACCTACTCGTAATCTCTTATTTGACTTGTCTCACAGAGAGGGGTGTACTGTAGGCTTTAAATAGTTTTACTTACTTGTATGAACAAACTAAATGATAAAATTGAATGATCTCATTACTTAAATATTACGCACATTTTAACTCATTTACAAAATTATATTGAGTTCAATCTGAGATGCAACAAATACATTCCTCTAGTTATAAAATATTATGTTGGTTAAAGACATATTATTTAATTTATTTATGCTACACAGGCTGGTCACAATTTTTTAATAATAAACATGTCACCAGTTAGGCCTGAATTATTTCTGCGCTGATGTTGGTTGCCTACCTACATATAAGCGTCATCAAATGAAGGAAGGAGCACATCTACGCCTCTAAAAAATAATAAATACCAATTTTCAAAGCCGGAATATTGGAAATTAAACTCAAATATCCAAAGGCAGGTAGCATGACTTTTAATGAGTACTTCATCGTCATTATCAATGTAATAAAAATAAAATATTACTAATAAATTTGCTCATAAAACTGCGTCCCCAGAAATAGATAAAACTGAAAGACATAATGCGAATCCGGTGTTCTAGTACCCACATTGGTTAAAATACACCAAAAAATTTGAAAGCATAAAATTCAAATAGAGCCAGTTTTACATGAATTACGTCCGGAAAGCATTCGCGTATGAAGTAAAGAATGATATTGTATGCATTTTGCATGAGAGCGGTATTATCGGATATGGCGAAGAATTTGAATATTCCCAACGATGCAGTACTACTGGTAATGCGGAACATTCTTAATTTAATATGCGTATTATTAACACTAATAAACTCTGCCACATATTTAAATAAAACATGAAACCAATATATTAAATTTTTAAAAATTAATATGCCAAGCCTTTTCTGGTACAATTATTTCTCTTTCTTTCTCTCTCTCTCTCTCTCTAACACTAACTCTAATACTACTAAACTAAACGGATTTCATGAAAAGCACACAGGTGGACCATAATTATTATCCCTAATAACGTTAGTAGATACAATTTTATTATAAATAACACAATTTATGTGACTTTTAGCAGTGATAGCCTAGCGGTTAGAACCTTGGTCTCCTGAACGGAGGGGCCAGAGTTCAAATCCTGGCATGGACCTATAATTTTCAAATATTATGTGCGTATTAGAAGTTAATTATCAATTTCTTCGGTGAAGGAAAAAATCGTGAGGAAACCTGTATGTCGGAGAGTTCTCCATAAAGTTCTCAAAGGTGTGTGAAGTCTACCAATCCGCATTTGGCCAGCGTGGTAGACTATGGCCTGTACCCCCTCACATTGTAAGACGAGATCCCGAGCCCAGCAGTGGGACAATTATGGGTTGTTGCTTTGCTTTTTTTACGTGACTTTTTGACAGATAATAGATTATTAGAAATAGCTGTTATTAGTAGATCTCGAATATCGAGTTATAAAACTCATTCTTGGAAAACAAATGGTAACCTGATCTAATATACGAGCAGGCACACGCAGTATGTACCAATATGTCATCCATGAGGCCGTTTCGGTACACAAAGCATTCTTGCTATTATTCGTTCAGTAATATTCAGTAAAATTATTCACTAAATTTTTGCTTTCATGTTCCGATACGTATGAAATCGGGTTGCTGTAGCGAACGTTTTTATTCTTCTGTGTACTTATTTCATTCGCGGCGAGTAAGCGAGTAATTCGAGCAGACAATATTTAGGTTGGTAAGTTTTAGGTTAAGTTATAGTATTTTTAAGGTTAATAATTACTTTGTTTTATTTATAAAGCAGACACTATCACTAAATGGTTTTAATTCAACCAACGTCGAAAATATAAAATCAACATTGTATTTTATGTAACCTTTACTTCATTAACTGTCGAAGTCTAAGCAGTAGTTTTTCAATGATCCTTGTATCAATGACTTTATTTAAGTATAGTATAGGTTCCATAGGGAAATACAAAATGAGTAGAACATTAACTTACAGTATTAAAGTCATTATTTTCCAGAATTTGATCATTGTTAGCAATATTAACGAATGGTGTAATAATATAGTTTTTTTTTTCAAAATCAACGGGCTCGACTCCTGGTCAGAAATATTAATTTTTCCAAAAATTTAATGATATAGTTTGAGTTTTCATCAAAATCGGCCCGAGTCTCCTTTGACCATTTTTCGCTATTCCTCATAGTTTCGAACTTGGTCATCCATGCACATTTGAAAAATTCATCCTTTATAACTATAAATGATAATGATCACTTATTATGGTTTTTCTTTGTAGAAATATAGATGATTTCTTCTTAAATGTTGTGGGATAGCTCTAACTATTCGCTAGTCATAGATTAATATTATTATCACTTGATTGAACTGTGAAATTGAATCATATTTCCTTCGATTCCTAGTTATAAAAAGTTGCAAATTATAAAAAAAAGTTGTAGTTTGAGATTTATTCGTGGGTGATGAAACAAGTTGCTAATAATATCGAATACTGTTAATACAAAATACGCCCATAGTTCTTGATATTGGAATATTGCAATAATAAATGAAATATTTTGCGGTCTTATTCACTGTTTTTGGAATAACAAAAAGAGGTATTATTTATTCAACAACAACGTAGCGGTAGAAGTATTTATTATTGAAAAAAGACAATATCATATTATATACACACCGGCATATTTAGCGGAACACAAAAAAAATGTCCATAATTAAAAAAATATGGTTTTATTTTAAAATCTACTTACTACACTTCTTTTGTTAACTAAAGTTCCATTTGTTTTACTTAAAATGAGATCACATTAAGAACAGATTTTGCGAGTAAAGGCTATTTGTGAAAAATGGTACATTTTTGAATTTTTCGTGTAAACGGGAAAAGTGAAAATTAATATTAAAATAACAACTAATTAAATTAGAAAAATGGTGATTAATATCGCGTATTTCCTCCACGTGCTCTTATTAAAGTTTCTACCCGTCTAGGCATACTGAGAATGATGTTATCGATGGTCTCCTGGGATAGTCTCCGCCATTCCTCAACTACGGCGATTCGCAGTTCACCCACGTTGGCAGGAGCTGGAATTCTGGACTTAACTTTTCTTTTCAGCAAGTCCCAAACGTGCTCTATTGGGTTCATATCCGGTGATCTCGCCGGCCACTTCATAACAGTGATATTAATATCATTAAGATAAGCTTGAGTTACCCGAGCGGTATGCGGCCGAGCATTATCCTGCATAAAAACAAAATCGTCACCGATATATGGGGAAAACGGTACGACATTTTCTTCTAAAACTTCTCTGATATAGCGGTCTGCAGTCAGACTCCCTCTGTCAATCACTACCAAGTCTGTGCGAGCTCCCAAACAAAGGCCCGCCCAAACCATTATTGATCCACCACCGTATGCAACTGTAGTTTCAAAATTTGTCTAAATGTATCGTTCTCCTTTGCGTCTGTATATTCTTTGCCTGCCGTCAATTTGATTTAAGAGAATTATGCATTCATCACTAAACAATACCTTACTCCATTGGTCCGCGTTCCAAAGTCGATGTTCCTGAGCAAAAGTTAACCTGTTTCTACGATGATTTACCTCGAGCCTTGGAGCCTTGGCGGGCACAAATGAACCCAAACCAGCTTCTTCAAACCTTCTTCGTACCGTACGCTCACTTACGGTTACACCCCGCACTGCTTCTAGCTCATGTTGGGCTTGGATGGCCATCAAACGGGGGTTCCTACGTACACGAAGCCGAATGAAACGATCATCCCTACTCGAAGTGCGTCTTTTTCTGCCTTGTCCTGCTCTTCTCACATAAGTACCGGTCTCCCTGAACCGTTGGATACTGCGATGGATCGTTGAAACTGGTCGACGAAGATCTCTGAGAGAAGAATGATGAAAGAAGAGGAATGGCGGAGACTATCCCAGGAGACCATCGATAACATCATTCTCAGTATGCCTAGACGGGTAGAAACTTTAATAAGAGCACGTGGAGGAAATACGCGATATTAATCACCATTTTTCTAATTTAATTAGTTGTTATTTTAATATTAATTTTCACTTTTTCCGTTTACACGAAAATTTCAAAAATGTACCATTTTTGACAAATAGCCTTTACTCGCAAAATCTGTTCTTAATGTGATCTCATTTTAAGTAAAACAAATGAAACTTTAATTAACAAAAGAAGTGTAGTAAGTAGATTTTAAAATAAAACCATATTTTTTTAAATTATGGACATTTTTTTTGTGTTCCGCTAAATATGCCGGTGTGTATATATTGAAAGTCTAGTAGGTATTACTTATCCTTCGATATTATTTCTCCAGCCGCAGGTATCCTGGAAGAAATTTCTAGTGAAATAAGCAACACCTTTGCACGTCATTACTTATTATGTAACTTGTCAAAAATTAATAGTTATAATATTATGTGTAGATACCCGCTGTTTACTCGGTCACAACACAACCAAACAAAATATTTAAAAAACCAAAATTAGCAATTTAAAGCTTAAATACTGATCGAAAAATGGTTTTCGCAGACCCATAATATTTTTCAAAAAACGTTTTAACGGTATCGGACATGAAGAAACCATAAAGGTTCATTTTTGACTGAGGAAGTCTAAAATGGCAGTAGAATTTATCAGAATATCTCATTATATAATAACCATAGGAGTGATAGGCAATTTCCTCCTCTTTGTACCCTGCTTCCTGTTCTTATACCGTTAGCCGAATATATTTTAATGGGGTGCACATTTTCATTCTCTTTTCATTTGTTTACCCTCACTTGTATACGTATATCGTACGTACCTTCTTCTCTATAGAATGTTTCTGAACTATATATATCTACGTTTGTCATATTTTACAGAAACGAATTTCAAAAAATTTATAAAAATGTTTAAAATTAATTTTTGGGTTCATTTTACGTCTTTTACAGATTGTATGGGTTTGGTTACTAGTATAGACATTAATACATATTTACCACTATGTCGATTATGCACGGTTAAACACGTATAGTTACAATATAAACTCAATTTCGCATGTTTTGCAGATGTGTCATTATATTACTAGGTGAGCGATATATTCGCAAGTGATCTTAGGAAATTAGGGTAGGTATAGGTAACTTCGAAGCTGGTGGATTGAAGTTATCTTGATCGAGTGTTTATTTATTTAGTTTTAACCCTATCACATTTTTTAAAGATTTCCCTCGGAATGGTTTATTTGAAAATTTCGACCACTAGATGACCTGTAAGACAATATTCCCATTACAATATTTTATCGTCAACATCACAATATGTGAGAAATATGGGAGGTCGTAATCGCAGCATGTTTCTAATAAAAAAATATTGTATATCCACCCACGTTTTTACTTTACTGAAGTCTTAAAAATGACTCTTCAAAGCTCTCCTGTACGCCATTCAAAACGACGTAGGTATATGAAAAACATCAACACATTTCATTCAGAGTTCATTGTAATACTATTGTGTTATTGTTAATTCACCATAATACATCATATTTCATGTTCAGGATCTACAAAGGTTTTGAAAGGTGGACACGACTGGGCATTCGGTATTGTTGCGAGACCCTAAAAAGGGTGTAATCTGACATAGTATATGCAAAAACAGTGTTCAGCGTTACCCGTCGACGGCTACAATCATTTGTTACGTCAAGATGACACTTTATTACCTCGCCCCCCGCACTCAGCTCTGACCAAGATACGTTTGCGGTGGTTTTTCTTACCTATTCGGATTTTAAAAGTAGTGGCAATTTGTTTTAAGTAAGTTGAGTAATGGGATGTGAGGACGAGCTATTTTCATTCTTATGATTTTTATTTGTATGCATGGAGTCTCGGTGACTATGTATGTATACAGTGTGGTCATGCAATCGTAGGAGATATTTCACCCCCCGCTTCACCTCGCGATTCTCTGCCCGAATACGTAAAAAAATCTGACCTTAATTTTTACCCAAATTATCCTTTAAAATACATTAATCATAGACACTGCGCTCGAGAAAGCGGTGACCTAGTAACCCACATATTGCAAAAGAACACCGCCGCTCTGTCGGCACACCACAAAGGCACGCCGCGCCGCAAACGCTCGCTTTTTTCCATTGAATCATGCCGCCTAAGGGTCCGTTCACACAGACCAGCTCGGAGAGGAGAGCAGATTTTTATCACGTTGGAAACAGAGTTTTGAATTTTAGTAAAGTTTATTTTTGCATGTGCACCTTTTTTGTCATCAAGAATGCTTGAACGTCCTTCGTGTAAAATAAAAATTGTGTGCTCTTTCTCGATCGTGCAGCTTGTCGGCTCCGATTGCGTGCTCTTTCTCGCTCGCGCAGCCTGTCGGCTTCGATTTCGTGCACATTAACACACCGAAAACAAAACTTGGACTGCGCGGAATACTGATACTACCTTTGTAGTGTATCCACCCGTCTCCGAGCGCATCTGACCGGCTCCGAGCACATCCGACCGCATCCGCTTTCAGATCTCTTCCAGCCGGTCTATGTGAAATAGTTGGCGGCTCCGTTCCGGCCAATTACAAGCGTATACGATCCGGTCTGTTGAAAAGAAAAAAGCAGGTCGATGCTCTCCGAGCCGGTCTGTGTGAACGGACCCTAAAAGTCGCACCGCCGCCGCACCGCTTTGTCGGCACGTCGCAAAGACACTCCGCAAACGTCAAATAATCGTAACAGGTCATTCACCTAGTGACCTGATAACGCGAGTTCAACGCGCTGCTAAGGTGTCCACACGTTTTGAGATTTTTCGTATTTAGTTTGATATTATTATCTTTGTGATTTATGTATGTTTTTATTATTTCTTTGTTTATTCGGGCAGAGAATCGCGAGGCGAACCACCCCCTGAAATATCTCCTACGATTGCATGACCACGCTGTATATCTCAGTAACTATGAGTTGGTTTTGAAAAGTGGATTCTGGACATAAAATTCACAAATGCAATAAAATATTTTTTATAATATTTTTATATAATAATAATATTTTTTATAACTTAAGTTAAACAATTTTATTTTTGAAGACCGCCAGTTTGACTTTGACTTTGTCATTTTGGTTCACTTATTAACTTCATATTATACTGTCGATCGCTTTCGGTTTCCAAAAATGCATTAAAAATTTCATAACTAACGCACTTTTAATAATGTACAAACTTAAATCAATCAAGTGATTGATATAAGTTTCTAATAAGTATTAGAAGCATTATTTGTAAAATAATTATAATTATTTATAACTCTTATTTTTCTTTCTTTTCAGGTAAGTTCTACACATCGATTTTTTCTAACAGCGGCGAATGTTTCAATGCAAGCAAATGGAGAACAAATAAGAAAACGATAAACGTGCATATATCGTGTTTCCATCGTTGACGTAAGTATGATGTAAAAATGCAGAAAACTTGTTTTGTAATTTAATCTAGAAATTTGATTAATCCTATATTTTTTTCAGTTTTATTAATTTAAATGTGCTATGCAAGTGATAGCGAAGTCTTACGAGGGTGTTTCCTGCACGGCTTTTCAGGGTTCAAACACATTAAATAAAATTTATTTACATAGATAATTATTTTTTAACATTTATTTATTTATTTATTTATTTATTTATTTGTTTATTTATTTATTTATTTATTTATTTATTTATTTATTTATTTATTTATTTATTTATTTATTTATTTACTCCAAATATACACTAACATTACAGGCAATCCTAATGCGTTAGCGTAATTATCAAACATACATCATAATGTTAACAAAAAAATATCATTTTTACATAATTACCAATACCTATTAATAAATTAAAAATCCTATGCCAAATATATTAATAAAATTATACAAATGTCAAAATGTCAAAATGTCAGATAATAATGAATTAATTTAATACCAAATTACAATCAATGTCAATAAATTATACAAAATTTAAATAATTAAAAATAAATAATAATAATAAATCAAATCAAATTACATTAGTCCAATTATATTCAATACGTACCAAATTCAATAACATTCGAAACCGTCTTTGTGAACTCGTTCAGTGTACAACTGAACATAAAATGTTTTATTCTATAAATATCACTAAAAAGTACATAATCTTACGGCATACCTACTGGCTATACGTACGAAGCCCCACAAACAAAGCAAGCTCTCATTAGCAGCGGATCGACGTCCTACGGGAATAATTAACGACGCCGAGATATGATTAAGCCGCCACAATACTGTCATCAATAGCGTGATGTCATCGCTGTAGCACATAATAATACCTATTATGTAAGATAATCAGATTATGTGCTCGAATTTCAAGGTATTACGTGAATGTTTCATGCATTGATGTGTAGTTACGTTGGTTTTATTGTTTGGAATATTATTGTGCATAAGGATGGTGTTGGTCTTCTATATCCAGTGAATGCTAGTGTGGGACGCTCAACTTTATACATACATACTTTGTATGATTTTGTTTCAAGGTTGTTTTGTTTTGATTGCAAAGTGGAATTTAAATTTAATTCAAGCAAACAATACATTTCAGTACTACAGTAAAAATCGTATCCAAATGGTTATGCTGTTTAGAAAATATCAGCAGAAACAAAGGCATTGACAAAATATATTGTAAAAATAAATGTTTTTTACTTTTTAAATCATTTTGTCGAATTATTTATCAGTTATCATCCTTGGTCCGTTTTGTCCTACAGTTTAATATAATTTACGTACCCACCTTCCAGACGGAAACAATAGGTATAATCCGAATTAGTGGGGGCAGGCCAGCGTGAAGCACAATATGAATGAACTTTGTCAATAGCCTTGACGCCTCGGTCGGAAGGGCCGAATATTTAACCCATTGTGGAGTTACAGCCTACGAGACAACGTGGAGTCGTTTACGATACTTCAGAAAATTAAGAACACAAGGTAATGAAAGAAGTTTCTTAGACGAAACTCTTATTTCTCTAACTTTCTTTCACTTATCAACCCTCATTGTTTTTGTTTCTATACTTAAATAAAATTCATCTCCACTCATGCATTAAATAAATTATTTTCTTGTGAATGACAAGTTGTAAAGATAAGTCAAGACGTGTCGTTACGTTTAGGTATATAAAAAAGTTTTTACTCCGATTTCAAATCAAATCACATAATGACAACATTTTTACCCGTCAATTAAAACAAGTAAGCCAAAATCGCCATTGCTACTGCTACAAGTACTTAATATAAACAGTTGAATGGATAAAAATCGTGTCGTAATCGGAGATTATGTAGTAACCAGACGCCATTTGAGGCGGATATCCGACTGTCTTTTGTGCGTATTCCGAGCCGATGTTAATTAAAACGATACTGTTCTATTTGTACGATTTCGCGACATTAGTTGCTTTTCGATAGTAACTATAGCCCTTTGATACAAGCACATTTGTTGCGCAATGTTTCTCAAATAAACGTGATACTGGAATGGATTTCTGCTTCACTCAAAGGACTTTTGGACGGCTTGATCTGAGATGGTTTAATCATGGATGAGTGTAAAATGAATACAGTTTCAAACGGAGAGGAGATATTGTGCAAAATTAATCAATGAATTCATTATTGTTAGTTATTTATTCAAAGTCCTTCCTTTTTATACAGTCACAAATAGTATCATTTTTATTAAACAATAATAAATTAGGTAGGTGTGTACTTAGACTCTAGTTAATACTCGTAGTTTTCATATACCTAGCAATAAAGAGTGTAGCCTGAAAAAAAACAATCCAACAAATAGAAGTGAATAGAAAACTGAACATACGAAGCGGACATCAAAAGCAAATTAACAGATGCCACAAAAACAAATTCAGTCAGAGACAAAGAAGTTCTTAAAAAGGATTTCAGCAGAAACAAAGACATACGATCTAGCAACCGACAGTTAGCGGCGAGGGCGAGTGAGGGAGGTGAATATAAAATGGTCGGGGTGTTCCGCGATATGCAAGCTTCATAATAAAAACTGCAACCCCATAGCTTTATCCAACAAATTGCTTGCATGTGATCCTAACGCCCGTCCATATTATAGACGACAGCGATTTAATGTTTTAATTTTTTACAGCCATGTCTTGTTTCCGCTCTAGAGAAGCGTGGTGGAGTATGCTCTAGGTCCCCTCAAGAGGAGAGACTTAAGCTCGGTAGTGGGCCATTAATATATTGAAGCCATTTTTTACACTACTAACTACAAAGTGACTCATTCACTACTACAGTAATCATCAGTAGCCACTACATTTATAGACATGGTACTAAACGGTTTTCCTTCTGATTGCCTAATAGATCCTGTCTGTCAGAATCAGTGTAGATTCCTTACTTTGTTTAATGGTATAAAAATTACGACACATCACATTTTTTCTTATTCTGTCTGATAATTAAGTAGGTATTATATGTGATGGTTTTATTCTTGTTCTGGTTGTACTAAACTATTGAGAAAAAGGATTATGCAGGGAGCTAAACACAGATTATAGGTATTAAACTTGCATAATATTACGCAGTCGGCTTTATGGCTTGGCTTTGTTTTAATTTCTTAGTGAAACGAAGTGGCTTTGCGAGTGTGCAGATCAATCGATAAATCTAATACTTACCTAATATTTTTTTAGTAACTGTATATTTTAACACATATTCCTTGTTTTAGTTTTATCTGTATACGCTGTCAATTTACTTTTATTTCTCCTTTTCTTTTGCTTTCTTTCCTTCTTTTTCTGTCCTTTTCTTCTGAGTTTTATTAACATTTTTATTACTATATGCTGACATACTATAACACTAATGTTATGTTAATATTATTATTATTATTTCTGTAAACGCACTACCGCACCTTTGTCGCTGTCCTTTGTATGTGTAAGATCAATAATTCCAGTCAATGGTTGCCTGGAAGAGATACGTTCATGTTCAAATGTACCTATATTTTCATTTGTATTTTTTTGTGTACAATAAAGATAATTTGTATTGTATTGAAAACAGATGGGTGTTATAAGTTTGACGTGTCTATGTATCTGTGTGTCTGTCTGTGGCATCGTAGCTCCCAAACGGATGCACTGATTTCGATCTTATTTTTTGTGTTTGAAAGGTGACTGACTTAATCGAGAGCGTTCTTAGCTATTTTAGTATGAGTAAAACTGTCAGGGTTAATTTTAATTTCAATTTAAGATTATTTTAAGCCATTGTACTTCACGGTCATGTTTTAAATTGCATAGTAAATATCTAATCTCATTCTCCTATGCCACAAGCCACGCAAAAACTGTTGATGTAAAAGAATGTCGGCGCGGTTCAGGCTTCTGCTATCTAGGCACGGAGCCAAACCGCCGCATTATGAGCATATCGTAGCTGTATGGATATAATGTGCTATGAGTATGGCTATCACCTTGCATACTAGATCTGACGTGACATCATTTACGTGCAGATATATATGCATATGTATCTAGATCTGCATTCTATCCGGTTGTAACATTAAATACCTATTATCTATTTATTTTTCCATGAGCTTTGCACTACGATACTTTAAAGGGGTGATTTGTAAGGGCTAGGTTACAACTTTCTCATTGATAAGTAATATAACTCTGTGACAAGATGTAGGCAGGTTTCAAAATTAAACCCGACTATGATTTAAATAGTAATGCTCATGAACTGCTTCAACATAATTTTCCCCAAATCGTATAACGTGTAATGCTCTTCTTTGAAGTTCATTATTCTAGACTGTATTTTGTCTGAATTTAATTTTTCATGTTACACCCAAGAACTGAAGTGTTTTAATTAAACTTGGAGCTAATTAAGTTCTTGCACTAATTTAAAACTTGTCTAAGTATTAAACTTCTACAATATATCTAATATTTGCAAGGTTTTCTTGGAATATTTTTCTCAAGATAATATCAAAACGCACATTATGTTTAAAAAAGTTGTGATAATCATTTTCATACTACATGCATCTTGGAAGATATTCCAACTTACCATACTTTGTTAATTAATACTATTATTACTATTATTATTTCTCCATAGGGCTCGTCTTTGGTGTCGCTGATGTCCATGGGCGACGATAGCTACTTACCATCAGGTGGATCGTCAGCTCGTTTGGCGGCTATTTCCATAAAAATACACAGAGACAGACACATTGACACACACACACACACATACACACACACACACATACACACACACGCGCACTGTATCGGCTATAACATTGTCCCTGAAACAAACATCCGTTATTAAAGCCTTAACATTAATAGACAAATTGGTCCATATTAAGGTCGCTCCCTCATTTTGTCCTAAGACTCCTTTAACGGAAATATAACAGTACTTGAAGCAACTAACTTCGTGGCAAAATCAGTAGGCAATGTAGGTATTAGGTAACCAGCTTTCCTGTAGATATTATACGGAACCAAAGGCATAATAAAACTAGGTACCTAGTTACCTACCAGTTTAGTTAGCGTTCAAGCAAATGTACTGCATACATCAACAACTTGCTAACATAATCAACAAGCCTGTGACATTGCAAAACATAGTTTACGCCTCAAATATAAAGTTTAAATTAGTTCGTAAGCACCGACCTACTTAACACCTTTTTTGTATCAGCGTAGCAACTTTAAAACCAGCCCACTGGCAAGTCGCTTGCGGCAGGCTGAAATTCTTACGAAATCAACAAGTGTTAGTAAAACTGCGTCACTTGGCAGTACGCCACGCCACGCCTAGGCTTTCCATTGGTTAATAAAGTTAACCAATTGACAGGCCGGAGTATGCTATTGGTTGAAATAACCGGTCACCTGAATGTGGGTCAGTGGAACGTAAATACGACACGCTGGTAATGCGCGAGCCATCCGAGCGCCAGTAATTCTGCGTTGAAGCGAGTTATTACGGCCGTCAGGTATGAAGGCGTCGTATTATTCCAAGGCCTGACATAACTGAATGCATTGGGTACTCAGGCTTCTCAGTCTATATACAAACAGTGAAACGAATACGGTTACACACATTCCTGATTAAGATTCTGTATCACGGGTAGCTTTGACACACAAAATGAATTTACACAACCAATTGAAAATAGGTATACGTTTAATAAACTATATGGTGCGCCCGGGAAACAGACTTTTTTCTGTTGCTTGGCAGGAAATTAGCTAATAAATATTTAGGCTACATGATTTCCAATAAATAAAGTACAAGACCTCATTCTCACTGCTTCTCATTATTCTCACAAGAACTATTTTATAATGAGAAAAGCTTACACGTGGTTGGCATGTTATTTTGTCGTAAGCTGTTCGTTTAACTTTATAATTACTCTGTAAAGATTGGTAGTAATTGTAGTTGCTTATTCGACTTTCTAGGAATTACTTTCGCCAGGAAAGTAATTGTCGTACACTATTAGATAATCACAATCTATAAAACACAATCACAATCTATAGAACTATAGGTCTCTAGGTCCTATTACCTTTCGAGCCTTTAACAGAATAAGATAAGCTAACTAATGCCATGCTAGCAATCCAATTTAAACATGATAATTACATCCTGAAATTTTAACTGCCTTTAAATCCTACTAATATTATTATATAAATGTAAAAGTTGGTATACATAAATATACTTAATATATATATATATCTTTCACACAAAAACTACTGAAAAGATTTTTATGAAAATCACACAGGCGATCTAATCTGGAATAACATATTTATCACTTAACGAGTAACCGCCCTCGCTTTGCTTCGGTTTTCCTATTTTTTTACATCTTGGGTTACATTATTGGAGTTTTATTAAGGATCCCTAATTTTTAAAAATAGTAATAATATAGCCTATGTTCACCGGGGATAGTGTAGCTTTCTAACAGTGAAAGAATTTTTCAAATCGGTTAAGTAGTTTCGGAGCCTATTCATTGCAAACAAAAAATCAAATCTTTCCTCTTTATATATTATATCAGTTAGTCATTATTCGTTCGTAATATCAACTCTTCATAATTTAAACAAACTTCGCCGACAGCAAACAAGTTAAAACATATTTTTCTTGAAATACAAAACATCTTCCGCTCCGCGCAGCCCCGTAAGTCGTAACAAGCATCGGGTGAGAGAACTTCATGAATGGGTTGCATCGTTATATCCGAGGAGATACCCGTGGAGTCACAATCAAAGATATCAAAGCCTTCACGTTACAGTCCCATGGTATCTGAAGGAGTTACTGGATCATTTGGACATATTATTTTTGATTCGTTTATAACTTAGATTATGCCGCTGGTAAAATATACAGGAATAGACACGTAAAGAAACAGGCAAATCTACTGAAAGACACAAATCCAAAAAATAATTCTTATGATATTTATCTATTTAATATACTACCCACTAAAAGGTTTTCTCAAATCTTTCATTGATAGGCATTGATCAGTAAATACAGTATTTTTATAATGTATAAGGTATAAGTGTGATAATTATACGACTTAACACATAGCAATTAGTTGACACTGAAAATCCTATCAAAAATACTAAGGTTCTATTCCCGGCCGTAGATAAATAACAAAACTCGAAATTCAAATAGTTTCCTCACTACGTATTACTGAATATGAATAAACGTCATTTCTTATATACCACCAGTTTGAAAAGGTGCTTCGTCATGGAGAAAAAGAGATGGCGAAAGATAATGAAGAAATAAATATATTCTTTTTCACGAATTTCATCACTACTCGTCTTTCGTGGACCATCGAGTAGTGAAGACTTATTTGTAAGAATTTACCTATTACGTGCTTAAAATAAGCATTATTTTTAACCGACTTCAAAAAAGGAGGAGGTGTTCAATTCGACTATCAAATTACCTCAGAACTTTCGACTGGGTGAACCGATTTTGATGACTCTTTTTTATTCGAAAGTTGGTGCTTGTCATGTGGTTCCACTTAAAGAGCGAGATCTGACAAGTAATTTTTAAGTTATCCCTAATTTAGAAGTCGGTTGTTTTTTGTCAAGAATTATACCCGTAGTATGTTAAATTCCCTCCCTAAGTGCTAATAAACATCCGTTTTCAATCCATCTGTAAGCAATATATATAGATAGTATATACCTACTTTGTTTTGATTATGTGTAATATTTTCTTTTTCCTGCCAAACGCGACAAGGTACACGAGTATCGTGAGAGACGCCACGTGTCGATTTCCAGTCGACGGGGCACGTCGCCTTTGATATTCGATGGAGTTCGCTGCTTTTTATGTCTTAGGCCACGTTATTTATAGAGAAATAGCCTGTACAACTCATTCAATTATTTATCATAGCCCATAACTGTTCGACTAAGTTCGGATCTTGTCTCAATGCAAGTTTACCCTTTTTCACCATTCTGGTCAAGAGCGAATTAGCAAACTTCACACACCTCTAAGAACATTAATTAATAACATTTAAAAATATAGATAGGTAGGTATGTTATGCCCTTACAAATCAACCAAAAAATCTGTTCCGAAAAGAGCTACACAAACACACATGTTTGTCTTTTGTTTCACTACACCAATCACATTGGTATAATACACGAAGACATTTTAACGCAATATGTCAAATGTCAAGCACTTCTGACTACTTTAGGGCATAAACCTATGACTGAGCACTCTTTAGTCTAAAATTTTAGACTCTAGTCATTAGTGGTCCTGCCTAAGAAGTGAGGGGTCTCAGGTTTAATTACCGGACGATGTTAGTTTTATTGCAAGTCAATCTCAATATTAAATGAGTAATAAAATTGATTATAAAAACTGTAGTGGATATTCCGCCAAGTCATCAGGAAACTTTATCGTTTCACACAGAGGCCTCAAGACAGCATTAAAACTTTTAATTCTAAAATATAGCAAAATACATTTCCAACGAGTAACCGTCCTCGCTTTGCTTCGGTTTTCTTATTTTTTTCTTGGGTTACATTATTGGAGTTTTATTAAGGATCCCTATTTTTTTTAAGTATAATGTAGCCTATGTCATCCGGGGATAGTGAAGGTTCTCAACAGTGAAATAATCAAATCTTTCCTCTTTATAATATAAGTATAGATTACGATAAGCTTGGATAGATCTCATGTCAAAATATTATATAATTTTAATTATCAAATAAAAACTAAGAATAAGTAGAAACTTTTGCCTTTACAGCACACACGATTTATTTATCTCCTAATGGTGCCCAATTAGAACCAACAACAAAACACAATCCTACTTTAATCTAAGCGCAATAAAATGCACATCTCTTCACACTGAGCCTTTAATTTATTTCGCCATTATCTAGCAAAAATTAAAGTCTAAACGTCCTCATGTAATCCACATAGTCACAGGACATACATCAGGCGAGTAACGAAAAGTAACGAAAGCGATAAATCGCTCGAGAATCGGGTGTTATAGTTTCGTCATGTTCGTCCGTCCGTCTGTCTGTCCACCTGTGCGTCTAGTGATCTGATCCATGTAGTGCTAGAAAGCTTTGATTTAATAGTATATCACAATGACACCCGTGACCCGAGAACAAATATTTATCTGTCACATAAATATCTGCCCAGGCCGAGAACCGAACCCGGGACCCCTCGCTTCCCAGGCAGGCAGGCAGGTTCGCTACCAACTAGGCCACAGGATCGTCATCAGCTTATCATAGTTTTCACGACAGATCACGACAAGTTTACTGGCAATGATGATAATACGATGATATACGATGAATACGATGATAAAACGAGGATAAATGATTATTACTGTCCAGAGACTTCCAATCCAATCTTTTACCGTTTAGTTGATCGACTTCTCTGGAAAAACATTTAGAATGTACAAATGTTTCATAAACTGCGTCGTTTTCGTGGAACAAAATATTATTTCCAGTAATTTTTACAATTTGCTGACAGTGAGACATGAGCATTAAGAACCGCGAGCTTTGTACCGTTTCGTTTTTCTTTCCTATCTAAGTGTAAAATTTGTCTAGGCAATGCTGTGAAATGGTCTAGTCTTTGTCCTAAGTTACACCGAAGTAGTAACAGCTTGTTTCAACATAGGCACGTCCGTTTTTGATGATTCGGTTTCATAACGATTGATCGAAATGAATCTAGATATTAACACATTGGAGATTCTTATTCATCACTATTTTTCCAAACGAATGCGTATAATTTATGCTGTGATCTCGGTTTGACGATCATTGGCGAATGAACGTTTGTTTTGAAGATGTTTAAAGATCAAAAACTCTATCAATTTAGAAAAACGGATAATTCAGTTAAATCATTTAATTAAGTCAATACACCGTTTTTAAAACAAGCCATTCAAATATGTGCTGAGTACGAGAAAAAAATAATTGAAGCTTTATGTGTAAGAATTAGAACTTGTTTTTTACTTTTACTGAATTAATAAATATATCCAATCTTACAGCACGGTGTAAGCTACGACCATTTTAAGTGGCAGATAGCGAGCGAAGCGCACGATTTATCTGAGCCGCTGCACTGGCGTTTATTGCGCTGTTTTTGTGCACTAATGAAATGAAAATTTCAACATTATTCTCTTCGGTGTAAGAAAGGTAAAATGTTTTGTAATTAAAGGTCTAATGTAACGATTAAAGGATTTATTTTAATTTTTTTAGAAACAATTCATTTTCTGTAGTGGTTACTTGTCCTATCTTATATTCTGAATAAATATATTCTGGTGGTTTATCTTTCTGACTCAGTAGGTATATCATATGTCTACCATAATGGATATGTTTTCATACACGCATAGGTAAAACATCAAAATATAATAACTATAATACTTACTGGTGACGTCAAAAACAACCATCATGAAAGAAAAATATTTGGCTATAATCCTAGAAACCTTGGTAAAGTGCATGATTCGTACATCCGCAATATTTAATATCCAGATATTGCAGTGCAGATCTACATAGACTTTAATTTATTAATGTACCTACTGCTCTTTGTTTTCTCAAGTAAACACAAAATTACATACTTATTTTCCTCCCTTTGTATAAGGTATTTTTATAACTCGACTCTTTTTCAAACAGAACTACGGAGAAAATAATAATCACCTTGAAGAAAAACACAATTTCCTTCGTTTAAAAGAAATCTATTTGACGGGATCTTCGGTAGTAAAATTGCATCATCGTTGCGTTCGCAAATGGCATTCAAGCTTGTTTTGTGAGTTCCGTATAATTTATTATTAAGTACTATTTTTCCGAAATGCTTTTTATTATCCTGTACAAAACATGAGTTCCTAATAATTATACTTATAAAGAAAGATGATAGATGGTATCAGAATTACGCAGCTATTAAGCGTAATTTTTATTGAACTTTAAAAATAATGTAAGTCTATTTTCAAATCATTCAAGAATAAATTTTAAAAGAGCAGTAAAATATTATGCCGATAAGATATTTAAATGTGATCTTCATATAAAAATAATGTCAAAAACTAAAGGTTTTTAAAATAAAATAATATTATGATTCGGAATCAGAATGACTTGTAGTAGAGTACTATTTTGTACTCAACAATACAAAAGACTACAGATAATATCAAAACTTATTATTTCTTATTTTGTTATTATTATTTCTTATCTTTCGTATTTTGTTTTTCATTCAAGTTAACATTAAGTTCATATACCATATTATATTTATACCATAGATATTACGAGTAAGTGATTATTATAATTATGTAAAATATTAAAACCATTCAATACTTATATTTTTAAAGACTCTTAAGCGGATGCCAGAAGAAAAGTCTTCTTGATATTTTTTTGGAAAATAACTGCATGATCATTGTCAAAATTTTTTATTGAGTCTAAAATATAATAAAATAATAAATAATAATGAACAAGGAACTCTAAAATAGTAATCAACAGCAAACATCAAAGTTAATATTTTTCTCAGAATGAATTTTCTCTCAATTTAATTTATTTCATTCGAACCCAAGACATTTCAATTACCATTGTGTTTATTGAGTTGGAGATTGTAACATGGACTTTGCGCCAAAAGTAATTATGTTCGCACAATAACAAAATTGTTTATATTTTCATAATGACCACGTCGTCAGTTGACAAGATTTAAAAAGATTAATGAGGAATGAAACAGAATAACTGTTTAATGACAAAGATTTTTATGGCAGTTCAGTAATTATAATCGAGATTAGATACATGAATTTCTATTAATGATAAACACTCCTAATATTGGATCACTTTATAATGAGATACAAATTAAAATGACAAAAAATGTTACCTTGTCAAATGTAAGGATCAGAAAATTAAAAAATATCTGGCTAAACAAAGCAGTTTGTTAGCAAATCGGTATATTTGTAATAGTTAAATCAATCAAGCTGAATGTCCAGAAGGAACTTCTGATTTTTTATGGAAATAGACACTAGCGACCCAAAGACATCACTGATGCGTTGCTGGACATGAAAGAGAGAAGAAAATGAAAGAAAAGAAGCTAAAGAAAAGTTTTTTGTGATTTAATAATGTGAGAAATATCTCCATTGAGCAAGATTATCGGAGATTGATTTTATTAAACCTAAAACTTTAACAGACTTCTTTATGGCATCCCAAACCTAAAGTCCCAATTGAAATTTATAGGGATTTGAACACGGAAGGCGATTTAAATAAAATCTACGATGATTCCTTCTTTTAACCAGAATCCGAGTTCTTGGCAGTGCCTTCTTTTTAATGAGCACATAATGATGAAAAATACGGTAGGTATTATAGCCGTCCAGACATTGATATTAATCGTAGCAATTTTTCTGCTAGCATTTATTGCACAGAACGTGAGATAGTGGATTCTTTAGTGCTTTTTAGTGTAACAGCAATCGCGACTTAAACATAATTTTGTTTTTGTGTTCTGACAGAAATATTATTTCTGTCTGTCATTTCTATTTTATTTTTAGCTGAGATATGAGTTAAGGATTTTGTTATGTCTGATTAGTTACTAGAATAATCAACACTTAAAAGTCTGGTCTTTTTTAATTTTATTGGTGTTAGTGGCTAATTAGCATGAATAATCTTAAATGGTGTAATAGTCATTTATAATTAATCTTTTAATTTACTTACCAGAATATACGTTATATTATTTAAGTGAACTCGTATTTACTTTTGTGGCTTTTATTAAAAGATATTGTACAGCTTAGATATTAATAGAAAACCCCTCATATATGTAGATACGTAAAAGGATAATATTATTATACATATTAATTCCTCTTGTAGCCAACCACAATGTTACAGAAAATATTATTGTTTAACTTCACTTCAATATCGTCCGGGGTGAGGTCCAGAGTATGAATATGAAAACCAAAATTATATTATAATACGTGAATTCTGTTTTACTTTTCTTTGTTTTCGACTTTTTGTGAAGAGTGCCTACGGGTGTACATGCAATGGGTCTTTTAAATATGAGGTTCTGCAGGCCAGAGTATTTTTATAGGCTTTAGCTGTAATTACTACTACTATTACTAATTACTAATATCATTGATATCATCATCATTCATATCACCAAAGATATTAATGTTTTCTGTAATAGCATGTCACACGTGTAAGTCGTGATAATGGGCCATACATTATTTCAAGATACTAAACGTAAAAGATTTGTTACAGATTCTACTCAATACCAATTACTTGCTTTAACTTTAATACAAAACATAATATAATAGCATGATTAAAGATAATCACATAAAATTGAAGACGTCATTATGGGTCATTCGTAAGGCTCGTACGGATAATTCAGACTATTTTCGAACTCCCTCCTCCCATGTAAGAGCACATAAGATTTTTCGGACTCCCCTCCACGTTCTTACGTAAGATTTTAACTGGTTTTAGAAAAGAATTCATTGCACTAAAACTCTAATTTTATGAATCTCAAAGAGTTTTAGTTTATGTTATGTTTATTTTGATATAAAATATTACGTAACTACGATTTACCCTCCAGAGCCCCCTCTGATAAGGATATATAATATATCGAGATTCAGAGGACCCCCCCTCCCCTTCAGGATTCTTACGTATTTAATGAATGGCCCCGGTGTTGTAACTCATCCACAAAGAATGTTAACTTAGCTATTACACGTCAAACTAGATTTATAATATTATTTCTCAAAGGCACAGACAAGGTTTTCAAAGAAAAAGAAAACATATAAAAATCGTTCCGCAACAACAGAAGCTAAGCCTTAGCATTAATATTTATATCACACGACTACGATTAAAATAAAGAACGGATTTTTATACACAAATAAGTTTATAGATTAGAAGTGAGAAATATGAAGCCCCTTACTTGAATTGCTTTTTAAGGTTGCATTGCATAGTCAAAAAAGAATTCTTATTGTTTCTTAATGTCCATTCATACGTCAGTAGCTTAGCGCCGAGACCATCAGTGCTAATTTCCTTTATTCTAGGTCCAAATATCATATTACTGTACGAGTATATTGATACCCCTGAAAACTTTTAAAAACTCTCTTAAAAACTCTGAAAACTTTTAAAGTGGACCTTGTTTAACAAAATTATTGACACTTATCTTATTATGATACGATATGATTTTGTCTTGTAATGCAAGTTAATTACCTTACTAACAGACGTACAAAGGTGGTTTAAAAGTATTCAAAAATCAATTGCAAGACAAAAGAGTCGTTAATTCCATAAAACAGCAAGTCGTGGTCGTAAGTTTTAAAATATTTACAGCTAAAATAGTTTTGCAGCGATCTTCATGAAAATTACCTTCTTGATTGCCCCTAAGATAAATTATTCAAGTCTGAAGACGCTGGCCATCGAGATAGGAGGCACTGGATGAGCTTGCATTTAAGAGCACGGCTGCATTGAATTGCGAATACTTAATTGTTTCTGGGGATTTAAATTTTAAATAAAAGAACAAGATGATTGTTTTCTTTTACAATTTTCGTATTTTTACCAAAAGGCGTTACTATACCGTATAATATTTCATGATAGTTTTCATCAATTAATGCTGCTTTCCTTACAAAAAGATAACACTAAACTAAACATTTAAATTAATTTAATACTGTGTTCACTACACTTCATATTTAGTAATTGGATGACCGAGCTTTGCTCTGTATTTTTTTTTTGGTAAATCATGTTTCTTGGAAATTGATCTAACCTCAAACTTAATTACTTAGTGTTGCTTAGCGACGCCATCTACTAAAGTAGCTTTAGTGTTGCTACTCGCCAATAGATGTCAGGAAGAGTCTATTATAGTAGTTTTTAATTGCATGAAAACACAAATAAAACGACATTTTCTAAAAATTTATCCTAGCTAGATCGATTTATGTCCCCTGAAACCCCCTGCATACTAAATTTCATGAAAATCGTTGGAGCCGTTTCCGTGACTCAAGATATACAAGAATTGCTCGTTTAAAGGTAAATATTAGATAGATTTGTTCGATAAATAATTATATTTATAATAATAATCAATCTGTACTTATACGAGAGTTAAAGATTTTGTTCCTTTTTTACTCTAGGTACAGTCACCTGCAGAGAAAAGTTACCCATCTGCTTACAACGCAACAAGCAATGGAAACGTTACTGTTCGTATATTTATAAACAGATGGGTTACTTTTCTCTGCAGGTGACTGTACAACGTAAATCCTGGTAATTGAACAATACGCCTACAGCATTTAGGCTTAGGAGAAAGTGATCTTACAATCAAAATAATTGAAGAACTGGGCAAATTTATTTAGGTTGAATCCTAAGAAATATATTTTACTTTACTTGAAAATAATATAATTTATGGAGAAAATCCCATTTGAACTTTATCCTCACCAGTAAGGATTATTTTGTGGGGAATTCAGAAATGAATCATATTAACTGCAAAAATTATCTTAACACAACTACATAAATAAAATATTCATCGTAATTGTTACTTTTTTTCTCATTTACATATATGATAATACTTTCTCATAAAATTAAAATAACTGAATTAACAGTAAACTGACAAACTTAAGAGACCATTATTTATATCAGAGATAATGTATGACTCTATTATAATTAAAAAAATACAATAGATCAGTAGATCTGTAGTAGCCCATTCCTATTTTATCACAAATACCATTGGAACAAAAACATATTTCATCGAAACCACACCTAATCTCTTGTCGATATCGCTTCACTCTCGACAGGGTGTCATGCTCGCCTCAGTCCGATACAATTTGATCGATGTCGTGTTCTGGCGCCCTAATATCCATGTAGATAGTCAATATTTGGATTTACAAGCTGGAGCAGAATTTACACCGCTCTCTATGCATGCATCCGCATGCAATTTGCATGTCAAGTTCCTTCAGTTTTGGCGCCGTAGCATATGCATATCGGGTTATTTGCGCCGCATGGTTACGATGCTTGCTTGTTTCTTTGACGCATGTTGAAAGTATTTTCGCGACTAACTGTGGCAATAACCTCTAAGCTTTGTCATTGCTCAACTACTCAGTTTAGGGGATAAACCTTGAAAGTACGTATTGGACATGTAGTTTGTGTACTAAGTCATTTATTCATGTACTAAGCACACAAATACCAAGTCTTTGTATCGTTACATTTTTTTTACACAAATAAGTTAATGCTTGACCACAATCCCACTTGATGGTAAGTGGAGATGTGGTCCCAGGTGGTGAGCAAAAAGTTAGAAGTGAGGTAAAAGCCTATTCACTCTTTTCTTGAAGACATCCACGTCATTGGTTGGCGGGAAAGCCGACGCAGGCAAGTTATTCCAGTCCTTCGCGGTGCGTATAACGAATGACGAGGCAAACCGCGTCGTCCGTACCGGCGGGATGTTCACGACAAAAAGATGGATATATGGATATATTATACAATATATAGTGATAGCTAAGTGAGTTAAGACTCTTTCTTATTCAAGGATCCAATCCAGGTTGAGATCATATAAATTTCGAAGTCATGTTTCAGTTTTAACACTTATCAGTAGTTTATACGTAATCTTGAGGATAGGTTTAAATTCGAAACATTCGACCATTTTATATTCTAACTTGACGGTTATGAACAAAGACATAATTTATTTCCTACAAAAAAGCTATGAAGAAGATCCATGTGAAGGGGTTTGTAAATTACATCTGGGATTGAAAAACTGGAAGACATTAGGTACCTTTAGCATATTAATTTTCTAAGTTATCCATTTTAACGTTCGTATCTAAAAAATACAGTCAACGAATCATAATTTTCGTTATGGTTAGTTACTTGTATACCAACACAAACTTTTATCTTTCTACCATCTCTTTACGGTCATAAATCTGTGGCACTAGGTACCTATAATGCTGCAATATTGAGGCGCAGACTGTATTGCGCCACTTGAACCGTTAAAGGCGCTTATAACTTACCTGAGATACGAAACAGACTTGCCATGTTGTTTATGAAAATCTTTCCTCCATTTTTCAATTGTTGAACAAAGTAATTAAAGTAATTTGTACGTGTATGTTACATTTAAACAAAGTATCTGTGTCTACTTTATTTAAGTTAAGGAGATAAAGAGAAAAATATGGTACCTACATGAAAAGCTAATTAATAATAGGTTTTATTTTTAACTGACTTCAAAAAAGGAGGAGGTATTCAATCTTAATATATATAAATTACGTGTCACGTTGTTTGTCCGCGATGGACTCCTAAACTACTTAACCGATTTTAATCTAATTTGCACACCGTGTGCAGTTTGATCCAACTTACATCTCAAAAAAAACTTTTGTCAGAACGAAGTCTGTCCGGGCAGCTATTTCGACTGTATTTTTTATGTTTGTTACCTCAGAACTTTCGACTGGGTAAACCAATTTTGATTATTCTTCTTTTAATCAAAAGCTGGTGCTTGTCATGTGATCCCACTTACATTTGAGCTAGATCCGACGAGTTTTGAGTTATTTTGAAGTCGGTTATTTTTGCCAAGAATTATTAATAGTCGTTAATATTGTAAACGTATGTTCGTGAGGATGTATTTGTTTCAAGAAATTTAGCACAAAGGCTTACCATGATCTGGAATAATATAAAGTGTACTTAGTATCCTCGAAAACGCGGACAAAGTCGCGTGCATTGTGCTAGGCAATCATAATCATCATCTAGTTTGTATCAGGCCTCATTGTATTTCCAGATAGATAATAGTGGACTTTGCGATTAAAATGAGAAGCAAGCCAATAAAATAACTATAAAACTCCTTCGGGGCCGATCGTTATCGGAGTTCTTCGCAAGACCTCTGGTATTGTTTATGTCCATAGCAGAGGATAACCACTAAAAATCAGGTAGACTATCTACAATCTACATATTAAACAATATTTGCAATTATAATTTCTGCAACTTTTATATGGATTGATCGAGGTACTTAAGGAAATTTAAGAATTAAGGAAAGTAACATGCAAAACTGGCAACTGAAACTCAAAAATTTATTCAAAACACAACAGTTAGAAAAACTCAATAATGTATAACAAACAAATATGTATTACAAAAATATCAAGAACAAATTATTTTGACACTAATAAAATTAATTAATTACAAAATAAGTTCATAACAATAATAATATCATGAGTCACACTTGGGGACTTTTTATCACAATTTAATAAATAGTTCAAATTTAATTTAGAATGTATAATAAAATACTAATTATTGCACCAAAATTCTTTGTTACATACATTAAATTTCATTTCCTCATCTAAGATTTTTCATATTGTACCTATGTTCCCTCTGGAAACTTCATTCAGTAAAGATTACAAACCATTGTAAACTTTTCAAACGCACATAATACTAAAAAGTACAATTATTCTCTGTCACAGAGTACATGCTTCTCCAATATTGCTTATCGTCGTACATTTATACAAATCGAGTTAATGTAATACGCGTCGTCCACGTTAGACGAGTGTTCAAGGGTAATTTAAAATTACTAATATTACTATTAAGTTACTTACATTATAATAAGATCTATATTTTCTTTTTAAACAAAGATTCCATGAAGAAATGTAAAATAATCGTTCTGGTATTTTAGCAGTCATTGATAGTGTGGTAGTTAGTGATACATTGTTAAAATCCAAATTTGCAGCATTTTTAAGACTAACTGGAAACATTTGTTGAGGTTATCATTACAAATAAAATGTTAGTCGAGCAAAAACCCGAATCAGAACTGCCCTATTTTTAAGTAAAGTTTTTTAGACGATTCTTAAATTAAATTAAATTAGTTTTTTTTAAGTAAACAGATTTTTTTTATAATTTTCGTGTTTAAATTATTTTAAATTTGTGCCAGCCTTATTATTAAATTACAAAATTACGATAAAACGACATCATAAGATTTTTTACCAAAAAATACTTGTCTAAAAAAATGGAATATACT
Source organism: Thymelicus sylvestris (assembly GCA_911387775.1). NCBI lineage: Eukaryota > Metazoa > Arthropoda > Insecta > Lepidoptera > Hesperiidae > Thymelicus > Thymelicus sylvestris. The sequence goes on from OU426893.1 coordinate 1,707,090, forward strand.
TTAACAAATGTATCGCTACCGTGGACAACGCGTTTAACTTGTTCACTCCTTTCTCGCCAGCGCACACATTTCATTAGGACGCCAGCACACGTCGGCAAATTCTAAGAATGCGATCCACCATTTGTTAACGCGAGGCTTTTTAATTTAACCGGTTTGTTTCGATCTATTTTAATACCACCGAGTCGTTACATCGGTTTTCAATTAAATGTTATATCTCACAGTGCGAAAAGGACTGATGAATGAATTCTTAAACTTAAATACACGTTTTTAAAAGTTTAATTATTTCGTTGCCGCCGTATTTAAGGATGCACTGATAATCAGTATTACGAATATGTGATCCTATGCAAAGTGCAGATCTATTTGTGAGGTTCTACAGTGAATAATAATTCATTCATAGCTATTAATTTCACAATCCAGTTTTGTACTCTTTATTAAAATAATTCGTTCATTCCTATCTAAAATAAATCTTATCAAATCACATTGCGAATGAATAAATCTTTTCAATAAATTAAATTATCAAATTTCATTAATTAGTATAATACAGTAACTGTGTACAATCTAAAGCTATCAAAAGCTACATACTCTATATGTGCGTGAAATCGTTTCTAAGCAAATACCTAAAATTTCGCAAAATCCACAGCTCAGATTGACACACATGAGTTACTACTACGTGTAATATTACAGACGAATTTTAAAAGGATTCCATCTCCAATCACTTCTAATCTAATAAACATCTAACTCTATTTAATTCAACACACAAGACTCATAAGTGGGTATCATGTATTTGATGTTGATGAAGGCGTCTGGTCCACCGTAGCGTTCGAGGATCTGAAGTGTATCTTCTATCAGATCTGCGACATTCTCACCTCGAGTTGTCGTGTGGTCTATCCCGGAGCCCATGTTACCTGCCAAGAGACGGTAAGATTTTATTGCCGGATTGAGAAGATGTGCTGAGAAGTTCTTTCGCCATTTTTTATCTATATGACAAAGTACCTTTCCAAAATGGTGGTTGATTGAAAAAATGAGGTTCATAAATGTATTGAAAAAATATCTTATGAGTAAATGAGTTTAAATTTTGTATTTTTATTGGCGAATAATAACTTTAACTCACCCTCACTTAAATTCAAAAACGCTATTAATTAGAAATAGTATAATATAAGGCGCTTAATAAAAATTTTGGCAAAGTTTGCTATACTTTTACCATAGAGCACAGCGTAAGAAATTCGTTTTAAGGATGGGGCAAATGTGAAAAATACATAAATTTTGTTGGATTTGGAATTCTTTGAGAAAACACTCTATACATTTCGTTACGAACATTCAAGTAGTCAAATCAAGCTCTTAGAAATTATAAAACCCTGTAACCATCAAAATTAAATACAGTTAACAAAACTCATTCACAGCACACGCAGTAAACAAGACTCATCAACAACAAGCGATAACAAGCTGAAACATGTGACACGCAGTTATCGATCACGCTCAACACTTCATAATTGACGTAACATAAAAGTGGTTGGATTTTGTTTCACTTTGATTTTAACTGATGCGATAACCATAATTTGCAGTAACAAACCCAACGGATCATTACTACGTGGGTGTTTAAGCTTTGGTAGTGGTTCGATAGAGATATTGGGTGTCGGGTTTGAGTCCCAGTCAGGACAAATCACAGATAAATAATGCAAGGATTTTTGCAATGCCTAAGTATCTATCCATGTCATTTGTGACACAGGAAATCCTAGTGCAGTTGTACCTATAAGTAATTATAGTATGTTGTGCAGAGTATGAACAAAGTATTTTCTTCCAAATGAGGTACCCATTTAATGAAACAATTTATGAAGTTTTTCATGTTTACAATTTTGCAACAATTCAATTAATAACTTCTAATATACTCGTACTAACAGCAAATGATTTAGATCATGAAATAAATTAGAAAAGTTGCCCTTATTACTATTTATTAAAGTAAATCTAGAGGAGCAAACTAATCATACCATTGTTTACAATACGTGACGTTATTATTGTATAAAACACTGACTCCGTAATATACTTGTTTACGCTCAGTATATTAATTTACGTGTCGAAAAAGCATGTCACGCGTTCCTCTTGTCACGCTGTCACCGCGGCGGCTCTCAACCACATTGTTACGAAATACCACGCGTGCCGACCGTCTTGTTTTCGCCTACAATTTTCACCCCATACCGTAAGGGTTACCTTAAAAAGCTTGAATATTGTTCACCTTTTTAACTAAGTGACTGGTATCAAAAAGTATAAAGTAACTTTGTTGAGTCCTTGTAACTTGTCCGCTGTATTCCAATTTTTCTACCCCTCTTCTTAATATTAATAATTAAACACTTAAAATTACAACGAATAATAACATACTCGTAAATTCAAGACTCATAAAAGAATCGAACTGTACCATAAAATAAAATCAGTGACAACTTTGTTAGTAATTTCCTTAAGCATTAATTACTGTATGGTTTTCTGACGACCTGTGTGGTTACCAGGCCAGATCGCTTGCCAAGGGTCCTGGGTTCGATTCCCAGCGAGGCGGAAAATTTTGTGTTCGAATTTTTGTTCTCGGTTTAGGTTTGTATTCTTGTCTTTGTGTTGTCCATAGTACTCGCGACACAGGGAATCCTAGTGTGGGGCTATGAGTGTGAAGCGTTATTAATTATAACTATAACACAGATATTACAGATAATATTATTACATCCTCTAAATACAACTTGTACCGCTATAATAGACTCGTTCACGCTCAATACATTAATTACACGTCGACAAAGCACGTCACGTCACGTCAAATGTTCCGCACGTTGTCACGGCGACGGCGACACCCGACCGCATTGTTACGGAAATTCTAAGCGCGCCGACCGCTTAGGTTACTGAAATACTTGGATTATTATGTAGCTAAATGATTAAATTATGAAATTATTACTTTGAATAATGTAGCTTTACTTGTTTCCGGAAGAGGGGTTATACAAAATTAAATCGCAAATATAAAAACAAACGTCTCAATCATTCCTGAAAATATTATATATTCTTGTCACAAATATTCTGGAACTAATGCAAAATTACTGTGTTGTTAGTGTAGATGGTAGATGTTGTAGTGTAGATTGTAGATATACTTTGGAGTTTATTTCATCATTTCCTCTTGTTCCTTAAACAAACTCACCCGATGATAAATGGTCATAAAATTCAAGATGGTAAGAAAAGCAAAAAAAAAACCTTCTAATAATCATTTACCAAAATGATCATCCAATGGCGATCAACTTCTAATGAGAAATGAAAATTGTATCAGCCATCACAAGTTGATATAAAAACAACTTACTAAAATAATAAATCTAAGGGCCGGCGGCCATCTAGGTAACTATTATATCTTGGTAATATTATACAAAGATCACGCCACGCCACGCGAACGGGTGCTACTCCATCCAGTTACATTGAACGTCGATACTTGTGGTAGGTACTTACGATTTCTATCCTTGAACAGATTGAGGATGGGAAGGATTTGCCTGTAGTAAGGCACTAAGGCCTCTCCGACCCTCTCGGAGCCAGTTACCAGCATGCCGATACATCGCAGCGCGTGACAAATTACCGTTGGACGTTTCGTTGCCATCGCATCTAATAACACATAAAAAACTTAATGTTAACTAAAATGTAACATTTGTAAAGTAAAGTAAGTCAAATAATCCTTGTAAAATCAAATCAAATCAAATGTTTTTATTCAAAATTGTTTTGGTTTAAAAACACTGTTTGAAAGTCATGCAAGCTACGCCAATGCTTCAACAGAGCCTTTCACAAAAAGTATATGAGTACCAAATTTCAATTCATTTGGTCCAATAGTTTCGGAGAAAATTGACTGTGAAGGGCGGACAGACACATGAGTGATCCTATAAGGGTTCCGTTTTTCGTTTTTTTGTACGAAACCCTAAAAAAACTTAAAATATTACGTTCATTGTACTATTTTGTCTTCTGTGGTTTACTGAAAAAACACAAAGACTTAATAAAAGAGCCACAATGAAAATTATAATGAAGTCCCGAGTTTGGTTCCCGGCCAGGACAGAATATTAATACAAGTTCGTGGTGTAATTTTTGTTTCCTTGCCACCTGTGCCATTGGGAATTCTAGTGCGGTGAGGTAAGTATTTTATTTATTGCATTTATTTCCACACCAGATTCATAGTATTCATTTCCTCGTGAAATCAATTAGTCCTTGTTCAATTCTTAACTGGTACCAAAACTTAATATCTGCATATTAAAATTTATTCTACAGTCTTGATTACTAATTTCCATGCTATCCTCAAGAGAAGATTGCATTATTACTAATAATATCTACTAAAAAAAATTATGGATATAGCTGGCAAACGAGCTAACGATCCTGTGGTAAGTGGCTATTGTCGCACACGGACATTACACCAACTGACGCCACAATATTGCACTGCCGGCCAAGACAGAGAGAAGAAAAAGAAAGTAAAAGAGAGAAGCAAAAGAAATAAAAAGAGAGAAGAAAAAGAAAGAAAACGAGAGAAGAAAAAGAAAGAACTGGTCCCCACCGGAAAACCGGTGGTTTGGCGGCTGAAGTAAGAGGAAAATTAATGTAACACTAACTTTTAATAGGAATGATAAGTTGCGGGACCACTGGAAGAATCTTGTGAGAGCCCTTCGTCACCAGGTCGTTGATCCCACGCTCCACGATAAAGCTGAAGGGGTAGCTGCCTTCAGAAAGACCATCAAAGAATATTGGCAGGTAGTGATGGAAGTCCAGCTTCTCTATCGGTACCTGGAAACATAATACTTCAGAACATACGGCAACACCATTCTTCTTCAGTCACTGTATGTAGAGTACTCTATCAGTCTAAACTTACAATTAGTAGGATAATATCTTAGTTTTTGGAGTCAAAAATTTTCAGATCCTGAAATTTTTAGGTGTAGTCTATACAGGCATAATTAACATTTCCACTTAGGTTGTATTATTTATATATATATATTTAGTGGGGGAGCGTTCATTTTTAACGATGATCTTTAACATCTGAATAATGAGTGATTCTGATTAGTCCAGAGTTGATCGTTATTCAGCAAAGTCACGCACAGAATTTGGCTTAAACTGAAGGATGTATGACCATGGAGCTTCTTAGATCCCAATGGCCAGGATTCGCCTAGAAAATATTCCGTGGAAAAATTCCATCAATTCACAACACGATTGCCTATTTATTATTGGTACCTCCCTACCTACCTAAAGAAAATACTTCTTTGCATACAACTGGCACTCATCCAATTATTTATATCGTTCCCAAATACGCATTGTATTATTATTATTCAATTACAAGATAATAAACACATTAATTGAAATTTGAAACAATTTAAATTATTCTGAATTCTATGAAAAAACAAAACGTGTAACATCACTCGTTGTAATTGATTCGATGCATGACGCATATGCATATGATATCAAAAATTCTATACATTCCACACGAGCTTCTGTGCTGCAACGCCTATTGTTTCGAGGTACAAAGAACATTCCTCGTCAGTTGAAAACTTTCATGCCCTCATTTCGTTTCCACACCGGACTACACATATCGTAAAATGTCACAAGGAAACTCAACCAATGTTACCTTCCAATTGAGGCGTTTTCCGCTACTCGTGAACTCAATCGTAATCGGAAACTCGCCCCTCTGATAGCATCTTCTGAACATTGTCGGCTTCGGAGGCAACGGATCGTAAACGCCGCATTTTGGGGGCGGCAGCACTTTGGTGTTCTTCTGCATCGCTTGAATCGTAAAAGCCGGGACGATCCTCGGTTTCCTCGTCTTCTGCCCGTACGGGTAGTTCGGGCTTGGCTTCTTCAGAGAGTGACGGAAATCTTTCCCACATTGCCCCGGCTCACAAGGCGGCAACAAAACCATTTTGGTGAAACGAATCAAAACATGATACAGCGGAGTAAATAATCGGATAATATCAGTCTAAAATGTTGACACAAGTAATAAAATAAGAAGACAAATTTGCTCACGGCCGGGCCCGCTCTGATTGTTTATTTTGCAACATGATCGTTGCTAGGCAACCAGCTATCGATTGATTGCCAGCAGCGCCGCCGAGCGGATCACAGCTAAAGCCGGGTGCAGGCGAAATCAGCTCTTCGAATTTAAACAGTGAAACTTTTTAAACATGATTAAAATCAAATAAAAATTATGAAAGAATTAGTATAAATTACGTCACAAACTTTCACACTTATTTTATAATCAAGAGTAGGAAGAAGGATATTTATTGTATACTAGCGAAATCTAAGCATATAAAAAATACGTAAGTATATAAAAGAATAAACTTTAGAAATGTTTTCCTTGTAATTTTTTCCCACGTACCTACACGTAACAATAATGTTTAGTAGAGGGGCGTCCATTTTTAAATTACACGATCTCTACAAAGGATTTATGGTGTGGACTAAAAAGAATTTTTGAAAATTCATCCTCTTAAAAATAGGGATATAATGGGGCAAAATAGGTATTGAAAACTTGTCACCTAATAAATTACCATACTTAAAACCGAATACCAAATCACCTCACGAATATTCAACAACAAAATCATGAATATTAAATAATCTGTACCACAAAATACAAAATCAATCGACAATATTCTGCCCTTGGCCTTAGGAACGAGCCGCGCAACGAAATTATATTAGCTACGGGGAGTTTTATTACATTTTAATATGAGGTATCTCACAATATCGTCGGAGTGAAACTGCTGTGAATTTGGATGGCTTCCACGGCTCTGAGCGCTTTTGATAAGTTTCTCCACAAATTATATGTACGGTTTCCGAATAAATTGGAGCTTGTCTTTGAATAGGCAAGTACCATCTGAAAAACAGTCTGGGAAGTTCTAGCAAAAATTCTTGAATAACAAACCTTTGTATCTATCTAATAATTTTAAACGAGCAATTCGAGCGTATATACATATATCTAATTATATGTATATTTTCTGAATCTCGGAAACGGCTCCTACGATTTTCATGAAATTTAGTATGCAGGGGGCTTCAAGGTCTATAAATCGATCTAGCTAGGACTCATTTTTAGAAAATGTTGTTTTATCCGTGTTTTCAGATAGACTCTTCCTGACATCTATTGGCAAGTAGCAACACTAACACTAAAGCTCAGTAGATGGCATTGCTAACCAATACTAAACTGAGCAAAGTACCCTATTTATCACCCGGTCATTTTATTAGGAGTATTTATTATATATTTTAATAATTGATTAATAGTTACCACATATCTGTAATCTCTGTCTCATTATACAAAATGTCTATTTGAGAGGGAAGACAACTAAATCATTCGTTTTATTTTATTAATTAACGTATCAATGCAGATCGCATATTTATCTGTAAATCCGTAACTCTATAGAGAGGCAAACCAATCCAAGTATCAAAAGTTCTTACGCAAAATGAAGCAATCTGGATTAATCATCTTTTAAATAAAAAAGGAACTATCCAAATCGGCTCATAAATGACTAAGTTTTGAGGGAACAAACATATTTTAAATAACAAACATAAAACCGGATTGAGAACCTGAAGAGAAAGAAGAAGAGTTTTTTTATTTATTTGAAAAGGAATTTGTCGCAGAGCGACCACATCCCGTTATGTTATGTCATTGCCTATCCTACAGGATACAACAAGAATAACAAGTATAAAACAATCAACATACAACTCCAAATTAACTAATAGGTTTTTAAAAGTCGGTTAAAAATAGCTATCGAGTTTCCTTATATGAATATTATAAATAAGAGATTATCTTACGTTTGTTATTCTGGAACATAGATCAGATTAAAATTTTGATAATAATACACAATTCAATTTTGTATGTTTTCGTTTACTAAAAATTAAGTACAAATTCAATTTTTTTTGTATGTTTACATCCTACTTCTTAATAAAAAAGTAACTTCACGTCAAAGTTATCATACAATACTTTATATTTATATATATAAGCAGACGAGTAGAATGAGTATCTACTTATACTCGTACTTTGCATACAAAATATATAATATTATTATTTCCTCTTTGCTCTGAGCACATACGTTTAATCAGATTAAGGCTGAATAGCAGATTGTGTTCGCTAATAGTATGATCCTCTTAAAGATAGATACTCTAAAGAGAAATAAGTTAGATAGATTTTCCTTAATTTTAAATCAAAATGTACGATGAAACACAACAAATATATTTTCGCATAATTCTCATATAATTTCGCATTTATCGAATATTCTTACGTGAATATTGTACTTGTACTTTCGCTCGTAGGTAAAAATAAAATAAAAAATAACGTTACACACTCATAGACCTATGTGATATGCCCCCACTAGGACTTTTAGTGAGATGAAATGACATAACATACAAGAAGAATAACATTTATAAAACACGACAAAATCAACATACAGCTCCAACTGAGACAAAATAATGCCATATGAGACAACTCAATAATACTAGTATGTATAGTGGAATAGACCCTACTTTATACATCCAATATTTTTCCGGAAATTTTTTACTCATAAAATTATAATGGAGGAGTGTTCGATGTTGAAATTTAATAAGACATCACCTGCGTTGTGTTATTAAAATTTTTATAACAACTCGGGAAACTTTCGATTGAACGGTCGGGTCTTCACGGTCTTTATTGAGAAGAAAACTGCTGTCAAAGTGATATAACATCAAAATGAGTGGTTTAACAACTTTCAGGTATTCATTATAGTCGCATGTTTTTTCATAGTTTTGAAAGTAGTATGATGACTGATAATTAACTTACAATAGTAAGAAATAATAGCTGTTGTATCAATTTTAAAATCTGGTATCTGTGTCAACCGTTATCCTATATTGCATGATTGTGGTATTTAACGAGCCTCATTAATTTGTTCACGCCGACCTTGCCTGCTCATGGAGAACCGCTCTGAGCAATCGAAGAGGCAGAATCCGATGTCCCTATTGCTAGGTTCTATAGAACGATGAGTATGCAACGCAAGTACAAGGTTTCTGTATTACATTCTTCTAAAAACAGCCGTAGATAATACTAAGAAAAGAAAGGCAAATTTTTAATATTATACTTTGTGGTAACATTAATTATTATACTACGGCAATCATAAAGTTTGCTATAGCCATACCAGCGTTTTCTAAATGAACAACATACTTAATGTTTATAATAATGAAGTGTTCATCATATAAACGTTTCTCCTTTGAACGTCGTCTCTTAGCTACCTGTTTCCATGCGGTTTCACAATCTTATTAACTGCCGTCGCATCCTACAGTCGATTGACTGTTCCTTCGTATACACATGTGTTGGATTAGTGTATTATGATGTGGCAATTAATGATGTCAAATAAACCATTATTGTTCCTTAGATGAGCTAAAACGTCAAAACCCATTCCATCACGGTAAACTGTTTCGTAAAAGGCGACAGAAAGTTTGAGGGCCCATTCTTTATTATTTCTTCTTGACATCACTATTCGCTATATAATTATATTGATATCTACTTGACTATAAAATATCGCTTGATGGTAAGTGGTGAAGTATTTTGTGCCTCATAATTATAATAAAAAGCATTATGTAAAAGTGTTTTACATTTTTGTATTCTGAGGTATGAAATTATGACCCGTATACTTACAATACACTTGTTTTACACTCTATTTATATCCGAACAATCAGTTTCAGCGAATGCAGAATATTATTTTTTTCCGAAAGCAACTCAATATCAGAGTCATCGAATTTCACCCAACAACGCGGCCGACGAACAAGCGCGGACGAAAAATGGCCAAAAAAACCGAATCCAGTGACGAAAAAAAGTATAAAAAATTTCGGGGAAGTTGTCGGCTTTCGGACGATACCTCGGTTTTTCGTTTTTTAATTCAACCACTCGGAGTCACTGCTTCATTGGAATGGTGTAATTTTGGTCTCCCTGCCTCACATTACATTCCGGTACAGACTTTTTGGACAACAATGTGATTAGGCGAGTCTTTCAATTCTTACATGCTCACACTTCAGAACTGAATATTACACATAAGTACGTTAAAGTAATGTAAAAGAGAACTGACTCAGATGGGGGAAAGTTGAAAAAGTGTCCAGCTATAAGCAGTAAATTGGCGCTAGCGTAGGCAAAGTGTTGATATGATATGGATGTAGCAGTTTTTGTAATATTATAATATAATATTAATATAATATAATATTATAGTTTCGTAATATTATACTTAAATATAATTATAAATATTGGAAAATGTGTAAATTGTGTAAGAAATATATTATGTACCTACCACTATGTTTAAGCCTTATGTCTGTACTGCAGCGTATTGTATTGTGAAATAAAGTGTTTCTTTCTTTCTTTCTTTCTTTCTTTTTGACAGCTTGAAGTATATTGAAGTAGATTGTAAGGAAGAAATAAAAAACGCAGATTCAAAACATAATTCTACAAATCGAAACCTTATATTAGTTCAAGATATAAACTCTGGCATTTAATTTTTACAGTAACGGGTTTTAAGAGGGTAGTTCGCTGTAACCGCCGTTGCTATAGGAATAACTCAGGCGTCTACAGTACGTACATAAAACTAGCAGAGGACAGATTTACGAGCAGCTAAGTATCTGGTACTGGTCGCACGTCCCCTCCATAAAATGATTCAAGCTCCACGGCTGGGAAATAAAAGAATAAAAGAGCTATATAATAAAATTTTAGAAGAACCATTTATACTTACATAGATCGGTACGAGTTAATCACCAACTTTAGTTGTGCTACTGAGTTCAGGTTTTCTCTCATTAGTAAAGTAACTAACGGGCTTACTTATACTTTTCATAAATGTTCTTATTACTGACTCACTGAGACTCGATTTATTTCTTATATTATATTTTTCTCACTTGCATGATGTGAATTGGAAACTCTCAAATTACATCCAACATTTTTTTCACTTGCATGATGTGTCTATTGCAATGAGATTATCGAGACATATTTTGCCTTTGAATCATTGCTTAAAGCCTGTTGTAGTTATGTAAGGCATAGTATAGTACATTTAGATGCTGTGTGTAAAGTGGTCAAACATCTAGATTTTTGCAACGTGTAAAAAAGGGCTACTGTGCACTGAAAAACATGACAAAATGATATTGTGTTGTATAAAATAAAATATTTCACTCCCGTATCAATTAAAGAAGTAGATAATTAATAAAGTCTAATTTTCCATTTTAATAAATATACCAGATCCCAGTATTGAGCTCACAATCAGAATATAATAATTTCCAACATCGTTAGAATAATATTTATGTTTGAATCGCATAATCAAACATTTCGTGAAATCCATAGTAAGTTCATACCTAAAGAGTTTCTTTGAATCGTGCAGAGTCAGCGGGATGCGAGGTTTCTAATGAACCTCTTTATTTATCGTTACCGTCATAAAATATACGAGTAACCTCGATTCAAAGTAACGAGTGATTGCGCGTGTTGAGACATACTGTTCTTAAGTTTGTTTAAATTTTTAACTTTTAAATGAGCAGCTGGTAGAAAAGCTGATAAATTATAATGCAATATTCAAAAAATATTACATGGGTACAGATAATAACATATACATTTTACTACCGTGACAGAACTTAAAAATTCCGTTGTACCACAGAAGAAATAATAGTACTTTTAATAAGTAACCATAAAAAGTGCACTGTGTGGAAAATACCGTGTGCACCTAGCACAGTTTTACATGTCCTCCGATAGTATGGAATAAAATTTTTGCCACTAGAGGTCGCCCATGCAACTACGGTCGCTGTTGCTTGACATAATTGTGATTTTTTATTAGAATATGCAGTGTGTATTGGAACTCCACATACATATTTCTGACACGAAAATGTACGGTACTGATACATACGCGTATATCATCAAAACGACTTTACAACAAATTGAATATTATCTCGGAATCTCTTACCCCATGATCTTGTTGGGTTTCACTACTTCTATCGCAAGCAGTGAGCGATATACGATTTTACTGCGTTTGAAACTTTTCAAGATTTGATTTCCGTAGCTTACTACTAGTTTACGTTATGTTTTTTTTAACACAAATAAGTTAATGCTTGACCACAATCCCACCTGATGGTAAGTGTAGATGTGGTCCAAGGTGGTGAGCACATTAACTTAATAAAAGCTTAGTAAAAGATTCACTCTTTTCTATCCAAGTCATAGGCAGGCGGGAACGCCGATGCAGGCAAGTTATGTCAATTTTCGGGCTCCGGCAATAAGCGACATTAAAATTGCGAATTTTGTGTATATTCAAAGACAAAGACAAAATAATTTATTCATACGAGTACAAGTATCACGATCCACTTATGCACATCATTATTTTTGAAGTGAAAAATTCTTTAGGCGCGTTGGGCTAATATATATATGAGGTGGGATAATACCAATTGCGTGAATACGCAACCGTCATCATTTTAATCGACAGGTACCTGTGGTGCTATCATTGAGAGAAGTACAGAAATATAGTTACTTAATTAACAGCTCGTAGATCAATTAATCGTTCAAGATTGTAGTTTACCTATACTTTACGAGGCGTTGGCAGCCATTCACTAAAACTGTAATGAATAAAAAACACTTCATTTAAAAGTATTTGTTACACAATAAAATATTTCCTGACGATTCAAAAAATACACACGTTATTGTTCAAGTTTTCACTTCGGTGTCCCCCGGAATGTTTTTTTTTTGTATTTTTTTAAACATGGTATGTTTATGTTAAAAGCAATTAATTATCTAATATCTCTTTGAGCATTTATTTTGATTTCTAAAACTAACTTTAAAAACACTAGCGTTCTGCCTGCCTCTTTTTCTGCGTTTTTACAAAGATTTTTAACAAAATTAATAATATTACGTAGATTTGTTACGACATTTCAAAAGCAACTCAATTGACTCTCTTATCGCTACTTGTTTGAACTTCGACAAGGGACAATCTACTGTAAATAATAAATATTATTCGGTGAGACGATATTCTGTATTGGTTCGGAAGCAATTCAGATAATAAATTCGATATGTTTAGGTATATTGCTTCAGGTAATAACTCAAGTTGGTGTAATGTTTCTCCTGACGAAAATCTGCTATTATTGAATTCAAAAAGTAATAAATCAAAGTATTCGGTGATTCAACCATGGACATATTAAAATTAAATAGGAACTGTTCCTTTTACTGTCCGCTGGACAGACATTAAAAAGAAACAATATAATTGATAACTCCACCGTTTTTGAAGTTGGTTAATTTTTTTATCATTCCACTTCCACTTCACAAGTTCCACTTCACAAAGCTAAGAATATCGCCGAATTCAAATTGTATAGGAATGAGATACGACTATATAACATGAAACGCATTCGCTTCATCTAAACATCGTAAGCACCAATTAGCATGAAATATTGCTGAATCCGTAGAGAAATTCGTAAAAGGTATCCTAGCTTTGATACGATACAAATACGAAATATAAGTTTGTAGTTCCATCCAAACTGACATTTCTGAATAGTGCATGCAGTGTTATATAGTAATTTGTTGGATAAATGTGAACATGACTGTAATTTTTTAATAGACTTTATGAAATTGGATACGGTAACACTGTTATCTGAAGTGGAGTAAGGCGGGACAAAGCGTGACTTATTTTGTAGGATAATTTTATTGCAGTAGTATTTTGTATTGTCTGTGATGTTTTGCTGTTTCACTTATTACAGATAATATGAGTATTGTCCCATCTGATTTTTTAAAGTTAATTAAAATATGACTTTTCATGTATCCGACGTACTTTAATTTACAATTTGTGCCATCTAATCTGTGCTTATTCTTATTGTTGCAATTTATCGAAATTAGGTTGCTGTATAGTTAGAGTTAAAAATGTGCCTACACAACAACTACTGAACGGATTTTCATGAAATTTAGGACATAGATAGACCACAGACTGGTCCCGGGCAGAGCACTAGTAATTAATAAAGTATGGACTTCATAATCACTTAATCAATGTACTATATGTAAACTATCACCTTATGAATATCTTGGACTTAACTAATGATAATAGTCCAGTGCCGATAGCTCTCAAAACGGTAAAAAGTGGAAGAAAATTATAGTAGAATGAAACCTATTGCAAAAGGAAGAGAATATAACGAAGATTATAGGAAAAATAAATTACGGGCCTTGCATTTTTTGAGAACATTTACCATAGTAGTGTATAGGTTTTTATATACCATTAGAAAGTAGAGATTCCAACGAACAAAAGGACTACCGATTTTTTAAAAAAGTCAGATATTTTGACGTGAGATTTTTCGACTGAAAATAAGGGTGTTTTTTTGATTTAAGGTCAAAATAAGGTGAAAAAAAATATTTTTTTGAATCAACAAAATTACAGTATGTTAAGGAAATACAAAGGTAAGTTTTCACCAAATTTCGAGAAAAAATATTTTTTTTTGTAAAAGATAAAAATAAAAAACCAAAAACGTGGTTTTTTGAATTTTTCACATAAATTTTGAGGTTATGTAAAAAAGTGTAAATACAAAAGTTGTAGATCTTTTTATTACCTACAACTTTGCCATTCAACTTTTTTCAATAGGACTTGTAGTTTTTCCGGAAATCGAGATAAACCATTTTTTTCCCTTAGACCCCCCCCTCCCCCCCCTTTCCCGACCTCAGATCGCCCGTAATTTATTTTTGCTATAATCTTCGTTATATTCTCTTCCTTTTGCAATAGGTTTCATTCTACTATAATTTTTTTTCGTTTCAAACATTATCGGCACTGGACTATAAGGCGAAGTAATCGACGCTGGCTCAAGCAGCCGTCCGAGGCAATTACACCAATATGCAAACTCCGCACAATCGTGCAAGAGTAATTTAAAATCTGGTTACCGGATACATATAAAGCGTGAAGGTACTAGATTAACCATCAAATATTTTAAAACATGCATACTTATACGTATAGTATTGATAGCTAACGAAAATATAAAAACGCGTGCCAAGTTAAGATTTCATATTTATAAATTATCCTACCTAACCGTGATACATATATTTTTTAATTCATCACATGTCACTGCCATGAATTTTTTCAAATTAGGTATATTCAATATCCATGCGATATTAAAACTCAAACTTTATCAAGTCTAAATAAATTAATATAAAAAAAACACGTAAAAACAAGCTTATTTTTTTTTGTTTTAATTTGCTCTTGAACCATCCCTGAGTGGCAGTTGCTTATGAATATGATTGAGCTATACGTCAAGGAGTTTACCCGGATGGAACCTCGTGGGAAAGTAAGGCTCCTTGAGCGTAATATCAGGTCACTGTTATCATAAAAATGTACTGCCACCGGAACCAAAACAATATGTGAAACAACTGCGTAGAATGAGATGAAGTTCTAATTCAACTTGCGAAAGACCCATACATAATGTGCGAACAAACTAACGAACAAAGCAAGGTAAATAAAAGTTTGTGAAATACGAGGGAGTTCATCTAGTCTACTCAAATCTGTATCATGGTTTCCCTCGACAACGTATCCTCCCTACGGAGTACGGACGGCAGTAATGAGTTCATAATAAATGACTTGCTCTGAAATCCAGTGCCTTATAACTAATAATTATACGTACCTTGGCAAATGAGAAATACTCATAATAATTACGTTATCTCCACGTGTATTTTATAAATAACTGGTTAGATTGGATGAGCGTGAATTACTTCACGTGGATTCTAGCTCAGATGGTATTGTGGCTTATTTCTGGTATTATCACTTTTCGTGAATCCCGGTTGGCCAATCTTTGCTTGAGTCAGACTGGACACTTGAGAGTCAGTTTTCTATTCTTCTTAATTTACTGGTATCACCTTCAATGTTATTAATGTCTTTGGGCAGTGGATACCATTTACCATAAGGCGGATCGTCGGCTCGTTTGTCGCCTATTTTTTAAATGAAAAATCATGAGTGTAATTACAATTTTTTTTAATTCATAGCATCAATTGCGTTAGTTAACTCTACAGATAGTTTTTCTCAAATACTATTCAAACTAGACTTTGATGACGCTGTCTTAAAATGTAACGCTGAAATTGTATGTGAATAGTTATTGGAAGCTTAAGCTTGCTAGCAAGATATGTTAACCTAGGATCAAACCACAACTGACGATTTAGTCGCGATTTGATTAAGCATGATTTCGATATGCAGTTCGATCGTTAGATTGGTTTCAACCCATTAATCTACTGAGTACGGTCTCTCCTCTTGAAGAAGCGTAGAGGATACTTCACCACGTTGCTCCAGTGCTCCAGATATAATGACGATGTGGCGTAATGGTTTTCATGTGGGGCTGCTGGTCAAAGGATCCTGAGTTAGATTCCCAGCTAGGCAGAACATTCGCTTAAACTTCTGTTCTAGGTCTGCGCCTAGTGTGTAGTGTAGCGTATTTTATTTATTATCTACTTTATTAAAAAAAACATTAGATAGCTGGTCTGTACCACACTCTCCACACGGTTCATAAGGTCAGAATGTTATCGATAAAGCACTTTAATACCCCATTAATAGCCAGGCACAGAAAATATATTATGACAGAAAAAAAGAGTAATATTAATTTAAAGGCATCATCCGGCCTTTTGAAGAATAAAATGGCAATCGGATTATCCTTATAAAGCACATGTCGCGTAAAGCCGATACGAGCTCGATAAAGTCACTTCACTTCAATAGAGTGCGCATAAAAAGCGTTCGGCAATAAATGGTTTTCGCTGCATCCATTAGAGAGATGGAAGTATGAACCCTGGGATTATCCACTTAATGCAGTTGAGTTTACACAAGGTTTGAAGTAAGAGATGAAGCGGACTTATGACAAACTGTGATTACCGAATTGTCTCTTTTAACCTGCGGCTCCATTACGGTGTTAGCACAGAAAACATAATACCTAGTACTTATGTGTTAGCCGCGGTTTTAACTGTGTGGCTGCACGCTTTTAGCCCTTTAAAATTCTAGCAGAAGTTTTAAACAATGCATAAACAATGTAGATAATTTCAAAGTAGTTTAAAATTATTTCAATTTAAGTTTTAAGTGCATAATAATTATAATTAATACGATAATATCCAATAACTTAATAACAGTGGGAATTTAATTCTAGTTCAATATTACACGATTGACACAATTTGCAGGAGCAGGGATCTTTGATTTGATCTCAAAGATAGGTGGAGCCACTAGTAGCATAAGCCGACATTGAAGACGACAATGTTTTTGACTTTGTGCGTCATCCATGGCACCCACGACACAAGAAATCTTAGTGTGAGGCTATGACTGTGTATTTTTATTTATTTATTTATTTTATTTGATAAACGAGTTCCGCTACTAACTGGTGACTTGTACTATATTGAAAAGTTTTGTCGTATGTTCTCATGAGCTGTAAAAGTGACTGGATAATTTATCGGTCATGTGGAACTTGGCCGTAGCGGGTCACTATCTTACCTGAGAGTATTCCTCGCGAGGAAACGGATTAGGTATCTGCAGGAACTTCCTCATTTTTACTCGCTGTTTTCTTGAAGAATTCGCTTTGTTCGGAAAGATATTTGATTCAAATGTAATAAATGTACGTGGTTTAAGTAAAGGAAGTTGGTTTAGAAAGTATGAACGACATGTAAGGTTCTCAAATTTTTTTATCAAAAATAATCGAGTTAAGTATACAATGGATAAATAAAAGATCAACATTTGAACAAGGAATACCGAGGTCCATAAAACTTACAAGTGGCCCCCGTTGCCTATGGACAAAAGCAACACCTAAGGCATAACCGATGCGTTCCCGACCAAAAAAGTGGAGATGGAGAGAAATAAATAACTGGCTTGCAAGCCCACAGCCAGAACACGACAAGTTGTTTGGCGGCTGACTGAAGCAATAAAGTACTTCGACTGCTCTGATACTAGATGCATGGAGTTAGTCAACTAATTGTACGTACTTTCATCGTGAACCATAAAGCGATGTAATGTACTAAGTTTTGATTGCAATCCGTCTTCTATAGCTTTGCAAATCGTATTTTCAAAGTTGTTATAGTTTAGAATTGAAGATACATGGAGCAGGTCATTAAATCTATTAGGAAAAGTATCATTTAAATTTCTTTGCTATCATGGAAAACCGAAATGTATTTTAAAGTCATACGCTTATGTGCTTTCGTTTCAAAAATTCATAAAATTATCTGGAAAATTGAGATTAAAGTCTTCTCATAGTGGTGGAGAATTGAGATTAAAGGCTTCTCATACCTGGTGGTAAGTGATCACCGCCATGACATTAGCAACACCAGTAGCGCTACCAATGCGTTTCCAGCCTAGAAAGAAACGATAGACCCGCTTCTTGAAGGACCCCATATCATAGCTTTATAGAGGAAAGACCGATCCCTCTTGTATCTTAATAAAGATTGTATAGCTCATCCACGCAGTATTTTCTGTTTAGTCACGCCAAAAATATTTCAGATCGTTAAAGATTTGTTACAAACGCAAAGGCTTAATCCGGATTTGAGACCAATTAACAATATTACGAGCGCTGCAATCAAACAGCGATCTCGTCCAAGGATATAATACTGTGGAGCGTTTATAAATTGAAATTTTTCATTTAGCTAAAACAATTTTAATCTGTGGAGCTATGGATTGCGTTTCATAACCTGATTTTCTGTTTTGTTCAAACAGGGTAGTGTCTGAGTGTTGGCGTGGAAATATGTTTAGTTTTGAAGCAATTCTCATCCTTATCTTATGATTTTACAGGTTTGAAGTGTGACAAAATGTGAAAATGATAACCTGACTAACCTGAATCGGTATTTGAGATGATTAATTTTATTTTATTCATCTCAAATGCAATGACGGATTTTGCTTATTATTTATTTGTCACTTTTGCTTTGATCTGTGTTGGTCATATTTGTTCTTAAACTCGTTGCGTAGCTATTACAGCTTGTTTAGGCAGATTGTTCCAATTCTTCACTACTCTGTTAGTGCGTGCGTGGAATATTATGTGCAAAGTTCTACAAATTTTGCTCTGGTGGCAACGTGATGCATTTTCACCGATTTTGTTTGGCATCATCGCTACTCGCATGGTCCAAGCGGGAGGACACTTGCCTTATTCAATTAAACTTGATACTAAATACTTTTTAGTTCTTATCTCTGTTTTGTTTGTCTGAACCACTGAATCGAATTGAAAAAAATATGACTTATGATTTTGTTCATAAATAAATTTATTCCTATCTTCCAATCTGTATTTCCTTTGAACGTAGTAATTCTGAGTATCATGGTAGGTTTAAAATATGCGTGGAAAAGCCTTTGTAAGAAATGTAATGAGTGCTTTATTTTTTAACTTGCTTTCAATGTAGTACTATCAGGATGATAAATAAAATCATTGGGCTGGCTTAAATTGTATCTTTCGCAATACTTGTTATATCTTTATCCACTCTATTAATATATTCGTTTTTAGCTCAACCTGTTTGTGTGGGTAAAATTTTGCAAGGTATTAAATCTATTTCTTTTTATCCTCAGGAGATATATATTTTTATATTGGTTTAGTTATGATGACAATGGATTATTGTGATTATCAGTTCAGTATACAGTGGTTTGGTACACACCTTATAAAGGCCATACACGATCAAGTGTACCTACTTGTCAAGTTTGCAGTTTGACTTGTCTTTGAAGTTTGATTTGACGCGACATCCAGTGTGCATGAGACAGCTTTACTGCTATGCAGCTATGGTCAGATAGCTAGCTATGCCGTGTCCATACACGATTAAGTTGGATACTGGATGCCGCGTCAAGTCCGCTGCAAATACAAGTACACTTGATCGTGTATGGCCTCCATTAATGGTTAACAGCACAGCCACATTATTATTTTTAACCGACTTCAAAAAAGGAGGAGGTTCTCAATTCGACTGTATTTTTTTAATGTTTGTTACCTCAGAACTTTGGATTGGGTGAACCGATTTTGATGATTCTTTTTTTAATCGAAAGCTGGTGGCTGTCATGTGGTCTCACATAAATTTGAACGAGATCTGACAACTATGTAGTTTTTGAGACTTTGAAGTCGGTTATTTTTTGTTAGTAAAATTTCGATTATTATCTTTAGTATAAAACCGCCATTGACACTATAAAACCGTGTATTTAGTTTTTAATCTAATATCTGTTATAGTAATAAAAAAATATTAACCTAGGTTAAAATATATGGTAAGGTATATTGTAAAATGAGATCCTAGCTATGAAAGAAAGAAAGAAAGAAAAACATTTATTTCCCTCACAGGACACTGCAAAAAATACAACAACAACATTAAGCTTAAACCTAAATATGTACTATGATTAAAATTAAATGCAGTGCCATGCCGATGGCGCGAGCGAGGTCCACCTTTTTTCAATGTGACCTAAAGGCGTTGTGCGGTCATGAGGTCGTCATACTGAAAAATTAATAAGTGGAAGTAATATTTTATGTGAGAGTAAATTTTTTTTATGAAGAAACATAGCCTAATAAATTGTGCTGAGATTTTCTTTCTTCTCCAACGATAAAACATTTTCCTAGAATCGAACATTTTACGTCCATAAGTGTATCGGTGATACCTATATGAACAAACGACTCTGAGTTAGAATTTAAATCAGGATTTCTTTTTCCATTTCAAATAAAAGTAGAACCTTTATTAATAGGTACGTCTTTCAGAAGCAAAAACTTTTATAGAATTTGGTTATTTAATATATCTTTCGAGAAGGAATAAAGTGAAGATAGGTTACTTCTTTCACGCGTGTTTCAGCTATCCATGGGGGAATACCTCGGGGCTCTGTTCGAAGTAAAACAAAAGTTTATAGCTAGAAGCTCTCAGCTTTGCGAAGTATAGATTCCGGATGATTTCTCCTTCTGCCAGGGGCTCTTTTATTATAATCAGAAGTTTGTAAAAGTTATTATGCATAAATATTAAGGGTTGTTTATAGTAACTAAAGGCTTCGTGGATGGCCTAATTTTCTAGGTCAGTAAAAGGTGTCTGTTAATATAATATCAGACGTTACTATGCAGAAATTTATAAAAATGCACAGAATACTATGCAATCCGCGATTGTGTGATGGTGTAAGTGTGTACCATTAGATAAATGTAGCACGTCGAATTTCATTTTAATAATATTTCAGCTTTTTCATGAATAAATACTGCCGTCCTAACAAAGAGTGCAATAAGTCGAGTTTTTGGGTAAATTGATTTAAGAACATATCCGTAACTACTGAAGGTATTAAGTCAATTAGCCTTTTGGCTAATTGACTTATTGCACTCTTCGTTAGGACGGCAGAATAGTTAACCGTATGTGTCGAAACCTAATGAAAATGAATCAATAACTTTCCATTCGTTATTAAGTTCCTTGTTACTTAACTGTTATGCACCTATTGCATAATCGTTACTTGTTTTCAACTTCCAAATTCCATAATAACTCTAAGAACTCAAAAACGGCACCTTCAAACGACACCCAAACACAATTATGGAGTTGGATGTCAATCACAAAAGTTTGCAACCTATAGCTGTGGCATCACAAACATTCCGAGGAGGCGTTGTCATAGCAACCAGGGTCCCTCTGCGCAGCCGCTCGCAAGCCCCGCCTCCAGCCTGTTGCTGTCGAATACATTTCACGCCAGTCAACTTCAGTACTCCACACTTTGAAAGCCATCAGTACTGATAACAGATGACGTGATTACGCTCACATTATAATGATCCAAGCTGAATTTTAATGGACCCAAGTGCACGAAGTAGTACCGTCTCGCTTGTTTACGAGTACGCGGCTTTTGACCTCTCGTTCGCGCCGAATGCAGGGCAGCGATTATTACGAGTTAATCAGGTATCGAATTGTTGTTTTCAGTCATGATATTTTCATCACCATCAAATCATCTAATTCATGCCATGATGTCATTAAGACGTTATTTGGGAATTTATAACATGAGGTCCATTAGTAGGTAGTGATGATGAATAAATCTGGTGCATAATGATTATAATGAAAATGTAATGATTAAAGATTAGGTCATCGGTTTTTACAGGAACACAATTGGCACAATAAACAAACTGCATAATATTGGTTAATCCCATATTTTTTACATACAAAACAGCAAGTGATGACAAAATTAAAAATAATAATGCTATGACCATAATCTGAATGAGAACAGGAATCTAATCCGACTGCTTTCCCGCATGCAAAACTATCTTCTTGCAACCAAAAACCAAAAATGTATCCCTATCTTTATTATTATTATATTTGAGTATTACGTTTACTAACTACAAGTAAAAACTTACCTTGGGAAATATTTACATTCACAAATAATAAGCTAACTGATATGTCTCGTACGTAAAACCTACAAACAGATGGTGGCCAGATGGTAAATTGATGTCTGCTGTCGATACAACATTGCAAGCGCATTATGGCACAACCAAAGATACATACAATATCACTGGGTACAATATGGCGAAGGCAAGTGACGACCAAGATGGAATCATAGCTCTAGTTGCTCAAAAATTTTAATAAGGCGTGAAGTTGATAATACATTTTTATGAGCACCAATGACAATAAATCCTCTCATATTTTTATTTATTATACAGATAGAAAAATATGTAAATTAAATGCTACTGTAAAATCTACTTTCAGCTTCTTTTATTGTAATACAAACTTTCAGTTTTGGAAACAATAATGAGGTGGCGTTAGATGTAGCGTTAAAAAGCAAATAAAGTTTATTATTATTATTTATTCGCAAATGAGACTTGATTTTGTTATATTCATTCAAAATTTGCAAAATGATTATCATAAGACTTTTTGAGACCTGTAGAATAGTATAAATGTTATTCATTAAACAGTTGTTCAAATAAATGAACTTCCTTCAAAGATTATAGTCTGTGACAATAAATATGAACATTATTAATCCAAATGAATTTAAAGCCTGGCTACAAAAAAATATTTCTCCAATCATTTTAAAACAATAATTTCAACGGACAATATTTCGAATTTGCAGTTGAAGCTGGCCGCTCGGAGACAGCAATTATTGTCGAGAGCAACTTCCTGTTACGTTTAATCCGCCAACTTTAATTCAAAAACAAGTAGACATAAAGGTCCCTACACATTTATTTACTTATGTACGTATCGTTGATGATAATTCAAGAGCCCAGGGCCACGCGGCCACCAAACCTTACTTATTTTCTGATGAACAAAATATATACAATGGAGTAGTATTAATGTGCAAAGTGAACGTATAAATATCAGCTAAGTTAAGCCGTAAAATTTATATTCATTTTCAACTCATATTTTAGCTTAACAACCGTCAGATTTGCATTGCCATAAGAAAAACGCTTTTTCTTATTTATCTTATTGTCATTTTGTGCCATGGGAAATCTGTGAAAATACCACCACTATTTGGCCCCATAATGAGATGGCGTATCTAATTGTTTAAATCTATTAACATAAATACATAGATTGTGAACATAAAGTAAGTGTGATCCAGCTTTAAGTTGGAGCGTACAATACAGAACGGCAAAAGTTGGGCTGTTTATTTCCACTGTGAAAGCGAGGCTCTCGGGTCGGTGTGTGAAATACCAACTGACTTATTGCTCGGAAACATCCACGATGCACTCGTAACGTTTTGTTTAAACTCTTTAGATAGTTTACGACCGAAACACTTGCGTTGAAAGTTATTATGCATTTAACAAATATTATTTTATTTAATATCTTAATATATATAAATTACGTGTCACGTTGTTTGTCCGCGATGGACTCCTAAACTACTTAACCGATTTTAATCAAATTTGCACACCGTGTGCAGTTTGATCCAACTTGAAAGATAGGATAGCTTACATCTTAATTTATAGTCAAAAAACTTTTGACAGTACGAAGTCTGTCCGGGCAGCTAGTTTAATATAAATAATATTTTATGAAATTAAAAGCAAGTGCGTTTAATAGTTAGTACCTTTGACTTTTTCACCTGACTTAATTCACCCAGTTGTCTTAAGTCTAATTTTTACCCGACTGCGCGACGCAAAGAAGTAATCGTAATAAAGAAGTCTATGAATCGTAACTAAAAAGAGTAAAATAAAAAAATAATATTAAAAACAAAACACCTGACTAAAAAAAACTAAAATGAAACAACAATACCTCTAGTTTAGTTGTAAAAGTAATAATGAAAAACTACATAAATACAAGCTTCCATCCATCCTCCTTTAATATTGAAATCACCTCCGCGCCGAGGGTAATAATAAACAGGGATAGTGATCATAGTTCAATCATGGGTGAATATGTTTGAGATTTGTAACTAAACTAGAGTAATCTACTGTAAGGCGCTCCACCCACTGCACCGCGCACCGCGACGGGGCGCGGGATGGCAGATTTTACCATTGTATGCAAATAGCTCAATTTATATAGAAATCACGCCTAGCACAACACACTGCCGACGCGGCACCGCGCGGGAAGGCGGCCCGCGCGCGTTTTCTGCCAATCTGCGCGGGAGCGCGGGGCGTGCCGCGGGGTATGGCACACCGGCTCCGCGGTACCGCGCGTGATTTGATACTGTGTAACAGACGTGATGTACCTAAAGCGGGGAATTCACTGGCGGTACGACCGGGCATGTCTGACCTTTACCGGAATTTTGAACTTATTGCTTAGGCTACAACGACAAAATGAGATCGCGCGGACTTGCAACAGGCAAGTCTGCCAGACTGACTGCAACGGTTCTACACTAGCAAACATTGCACAGACCTATAGTAGCGTGGCCCGGCGGACATGTCTGCAGACTTGCCCGTGGGTGTGGCCGTCTAATGAATTCCAATAAGTTTTTCTTCCGGCGTAATGCAAGGACGAAAATATGTATCTGTTCCAGTAATGGTCGCTCGAATTTTGCTTAATAAATAATCAAAAGATGCAGTTGACATAAGAATTTATCTTCATATTTTCTTAAGTCTTTGTAATTCAGTGCAAATGATCCATTTATAGATCTCGATCGTAAATAGGGATGTATCCAAAATCTTCTATGGACGCAGTGTTTTTTAATTCTTGTATACAAAAACCAAAATGACAATATAACTGCAACATCTTGAAATTGAATAAGTTCGTCCATTCTCCACGACGATCGACAACACAGTGAACACATGCGTTTATTTAGCGCGAGGCCGTCGTAATCTGCTACACCGCGCGGGGGAGCAGATTACACCGCTAAGTAAGGCAGATCTGCGCCTCCGTCGCCGCGCGCGTTATCCGTCGCTCCGCGCACCGCGGCGGGACGCGTCTTCAGTGGGTGGAGCGCCTATTTCACTAATGTAAATCTTACTGAGATTCCTTAATAGTTTTTACATAATATTATTATAATGACTTACATGTATAGGTATACACCAAGAATATAATTACTGCAGTATTTAAACAAAAACAAGATTAGGTACATATTCCAGCTACAAAATAGAAAAAATGCAACTTCCAAAAAAATTATATTCATTCTTATGAATTATTTTCAGATAAGCCTAAAAGTGTTTTGTCGTTTGCAGTCGTATCTAGTTTGTCGTCTCTCTTTAATGTTAGATTCTGAAAGGTTATTATGATTAAAACTTTATCTAATACTCGTGTATCAAGGGACATCCTGTCTGCGCAAAGTCTAGAATAACTAACTTTACACTTTAATTAATAACGTTAAATTTACCTTTCGTTACACCCATAACGATATTAGGGAGTCTGAATTCAAATCCTTGATGAAATTTTGTGCAAAACGGGAGTCATAAATATTACAACATAATGTAGGTATTACATTTCAGAGAAATGTAAGAACAGAATTTATAATTAGTTAAGACATTGAAGCATTGCTAGATAGTAGGTAATAATATACGGATATAATTTTTATTATATCCATAGGTACTTAAATTTACGTAGATTAAAATTTCTAACACCCTTAATTTTAGTGTCCATATTATATTCCATCATCTTTGTTCCAAATGTCACCTTTTTGCCGTGAATTCGATTACATGAATTGTGTCTTAACCGCGATACATTTTCTTTATTATACCTTCAAAACGCTATCTCATGTATAAATATTGCAACTGAAAATCTCCCAACTAGTTGTCTAATGAAAGGCCGTAGACTTAGCCCCGTTCCATTCGTAGTCTCGCTTCAAGCTTTAACTCCATTTCCTAGAAAGGGTATTAGGATTAAAAGTTTGTCCGGCCCTAATTCTGGGAGACAGCCGGTCTGCTAGGAATGGTATTATTTGGAATCAGATTTAAAGCTCATTGATGACCAGTGTTAGTAAAGTTGTGAATTTATGTATATGTCTCATGATCTTTCATTGTTTATGGTAGTAAATGTGGTAGTAAAGGTAATGTAAGTTTTAATAGAAGCACACGGAATTGAAAAATACGGAATACGGAATTAGAAACCTTGAATGTCAGGTGTCAGGTATGTCAGGAGGTAGATAAGATAGGAACGGACGAAATTAATTCTTTCAGACAATGGATATCAGGCACTAAGGAGAATCGAGAAGGATTTCATTAAAATCCTGTCCTGGACGATTTTGGGAATGTCAGTTATTTCGAATCAAGTAAGAAACTCTCATTGGCTTTAAGAAAAAATAGTTCTTAAGATTACTGACGATATACTCTTTGTATACATTTGTACGGGACAAGACTGAAATATTATAATGAAGTTTTATTATTGGCTTCGGGCGAGACACCCATTTTAGGAGTAGGACTTAAGGAGGAGTAGGTCTTAAAGGTGGTTAAATGTTTGCATTAGGAATCATAGTTAATTCTTACATTTGCAAATAATGCTAGTGTCCAGTCCCAATTTTTTTTTCTCGTTTCTTTTTCGTCTTAATTTCTAACAAAGTACAAAAGTTAAGTATTCAGCTCTTCGCTGATCATCATTTGAAGACAATTTTCTTGCAAATGCAAAAACGACGTACAGACAGATAGTTACGTGATTAATAATTCTCTAAAGCTTTCGTAACTGTTGACAGCCATTTCAGGTCATTAGTGTTTTTATTATCAAATATCTACCAGAATAATTCTGCATAGAATATAGGTACTCTGTAACTAATTAATTTCTTATAACATTTCAAACGTAGTCAAAAATTCCATTAGTAAACGAAATCTTTGTTAGAATTACAAGTTACTGCACAGCAGATGATTCTATAGATTTGATGAAAATTGGACCATTACCGTGCGAACACAATAGAGAAATTAAGTCAACGGAGCTGAAAAAATCGGGAGAAAGGTAGCCGATAAGGTAGCAACAAAGGAAAAAATATTCTATTTGATGATAAATTCAAGTTCCTCAGAAAGTGGTTTTTAAATTGTTAAAAATAATACTATACAGAAAATTTAATAAGGTAAAAGTAAAGGTAAATAGTTTAATAAGCCATCGTTAATATTGTTAAGTGCTCATAGCACTCATAGACCGGCGGCTAGTGTCGATACTAAGTGATCCATAAAGTTAAGCAACAGCATGCGCGTCGGTAGTTGAATGGGTAACAAAAAGTGGCAAAAATTTCTTGAGCGTTTTCGTGCTTCTGAGGGCACGTAAAGCAGTCGGTCACAGTTGTAAATAACAGCGTTAAGCCATGTTGGAGGCCTTCGGCGGTATGAAAACTTCCGACACTTGGGTTGGCCACTAACTCCTCCAGCAATTCGCATTGGAACAGCGAAGTGGAGTATGCTCTAGGCCTCCTCAAAAGGAGAGACCTGTGCTCAGAAGAGGGCAATTAAAACGGTAGAAACCAAATAGTATTCTAATGAATACCTATCTATCAACCGGCAATCACTTATGATTAACAAAAACGAGGGCTTCGACAGTGTAAAAAACACAATGAGGAAAACCAAACGTGTATTCATGATAGATACGAAGATACTGGGTTTAGGTTAGCAAACTCCACCAACATTCTAAGAATAATAAGAATTAACACTCCTATTAAGATTCATAATACTTGTGAAGTTTTATTTGAAGTGGAGGCAACTTCAGGAGCAATAAAGCATTTTGGCAGATTTTGAAGTGGTACGGGATATTAAATGTACATTAAGCGGTTCAGACGCAGATGTAACAAATTTCACGGGACCGGCTCCTTCACTTCGTTAGACACTTGCTACACCGAGAGCGTCTGAGACTTGAGTGCACGTTATCCGTTTATTGATAGTTTAATTCATATTTTATTGTTACGTCAGATAACACAGTAACATTAAGACTTAACAGTATAATCAATTATATGGAATTTTACTATCAAATGCTGTAACAAATCATTTAAATACATGCTAGGTTTAAAAACATTAATTTAACCCTATTTGGGATCAAGACTAAACATCTGAGAATACCAAAATTGTGACGTTATATGAGTGTTTCTGTGAAAGAGCGAGAATGTAATTTATTACATTGAATTATAAAGATTTTGGCCGGCTTTAATAATTTTTATTTTAATACTTATGTTATCTGTAAATACCTTTGTGACTGACTTAAATTATTTTTATTTGAAATATATTTTCTAAGATAATACAGATATTGATCCTCATTATATCATATTCAGTATCTTTATCGGTGAGACAAATAAGACCTTCGCGATAAATTGTATTTTTATCTGTGTTCTTCGTCGCATCTTACATTACAATCGTAATATCTGCTTCTCTGGTTGTGTTCATTGGCTTATACATTTATTCGTGTTTAGTAATTTGTAATGAGTAATTTGATTTTGGAATAGTCCGTTATGTAATTTTATTGTTGTTTTTTATTTTTTGTACAGTTGCCTTGCCTTTTCCAAAGTGATTTACTGAGTAGATTTAATGTTAAATTCATCGTAAATTTTAATGATAAGTATCGTCAACCTGAGATTAATAATATAATCTTTATTTTGGATTACTGATGTCCATAAAACGTCATTATTTACCTCAACTATAGTTTCCGTACGGTATTTATACTAAACGTTTTTTCGTTCAATTTCATATTCATACTTTCATACTAATATTATAAATGTTAAAGTTTGTAAGGATATACAATACTTGTCACTATTTTCGGATTTTCATGAAACTTTACACATAGGTAAACCATGATAACTACTCCATAATTATCCCGGAATACGTGACAAAATTGTGGGCAGAATACTAGTCTTAATATATATAAATTACGTGTCACGTTGTTTGTCCGCAATGGACTCCTAAACTACTTAACCGATTTTAATCAAATTTGCACACTGTGTGCAGTTTGATCCAACTTGAAAGATAGGATAGCTTAAATCTCAAAATAAAAGAAAACTTTTGACAGAAAGAAGTCTGTCCGGGCAGCTAGTTTTATATAAAACAAAGTAGCTCCAAACATAAACAACATTGATTTAGGAATTGGTATATTGATTACATTTAATAAGAGAATCAATCTTCAGCGTAAAGCCATCAACAGCTAACACACAATAAAGCACTGTAACAAAATCTCATTGGTAACTTTACACTTTTAATTAATTAACGCCATCGTATTATGTGCCCGGAATGCGAATAGCTTTTAATTATAAATTGAGCTCTCGCTTGATGGAAATGGCAGCTGACAGTTTTAAAACAATACGTGTCCAATTGGGATATGTAGGTACATTGAAATGGATTATGTAAACAAAAACGATTCATTGCACATTTCATAAAGAAAGACGTATCGAATTTTTATTCAATTATAAAAATTTAGGTGCTCGAATGTTAGATATTCACGCAACTAAGTATGTAGTCAAAGGATTAACTATATTATAGGGTGTGCAAAGTTTCTATTTTTAACTGACTTCATGTAATATGAATTTTACCAAGAAAAAAATAACCGACTTTAAAATAACTCAAAAACTACTTGTCAAATCTAGCTCATGTTCGTTACCTCAGAACTTTCGACTGGATGAACCGTTTTTGATGATTCTTTTTTTAATAAAAATCTGGTGCTTGTCAGGTAGTCATACTTAAATTTGAGCGAGATTTGACGAGTAGTTTTTGAGTTATCCCTAATTTTGAAGTCGGTTATTTTTTGTCAAGAATTACGCGATTTAAGATAGCGATACTAAAATGTAAACTTTAATCACGCTATCGCAGTTTCCTAATTTAGTTCTTAAAAACCAATTTACCATGATCATTTCTGGCTAGTTCAGGCATGATCCAAAAGTACCTAAATATTTAACTTCCAAACATGACTCGATTCCAGAACATTCAATTGGGATTTTAAGTCACTAGGCGTAACTGGCGTCTTTCACTCGCCCTAAATTCGTTCGAGACTATCCGAGTGAGTTTATTAATCTCAGCTCTATTTCGCGAGGTATCGTGGAAGTGAGAAAGGGTCGTTCGTGGTGCATTTGTCATGGCTCGGATGTTTCTCGCAGATTTATTGCGGATCGTGGCCGAAATATCGCTACTCTGTATAAGATTTCCGTGTTTGTAATTCGAGGTTATTCTTTTTGTGCGTTCAGGTTGAGAAGTGTTTGTTATTATTATTAAAGTTACTAACTTATCTGTGTAATCACTGAAATGCAAGACAAAATATTTTATCTAGCCTTTCCCTTAACCCGAAATCAAACTCGAGACCAATAATTGAGCAGTAGCAACTGTCTCACAGGGTTATTTGTGTATAATAATAATAACAATAAATTCATTTATTTCTCACCACAATATAGTTTGAACATTTTATACATATATGTATTGTGGGAAACTGGTGCCTAAGCTAAGCTTTTAGCCTGTATTTTAGCCTGTATTTCAGGACACTAGGCTTCCACCTATAGTTTAACATGTGCTTCATTTATACTATACAAAGTCATTTTTTTATATATATAAACTCATTATATAAATACGCTCATGCGCAGTAGGTTTTTACAGGTTTTACACAATAACACCCATGACCCGAATACAAATCTGTCACATAAATATCTGCCCCGGCCGGGAATCGAACCCGAAACCCGTCGCTTCGCAGGCAGGGTCGCTACCAAGTAGGCTACAGGGCCGTCAAATTAACTAATTAGTAATTAACATTAAACAACATAAATATGTAACTAGAGTAATATAGTTAGAATTCCTTCGAGCCAAAATTAATTTAAGGCTTTATACGTTCGAAAACGATACCCTAAAATAGACGTCACTATGGCCAAAGAGGTTTTATTATTAAGTTAGACCGGTAAGGTCGGTTTTCCAAACGGCATTCGATACATTGCGGAAGCACTTAGTTTTGCTACAGCGAAACCTGAAAAGGCGTTGTACTGCACTCATAGCAAAAAACCCTTGCAACAACGTTAGCTACTGAAGTTGAATTTAGTGTGGCGCAGTTGAAAAATGTAGAATTTCTTTTGTTACATTTCCGGTTCTTGAAATGCTTGGCTGATTTATTGTAAATCCTAAGGTGAGGTCAAAGTTGAATTTCTTATTCTCATTCAAATTATTTCCATCACAAGGGTTACCTAATCAATGATGAGTGGTTCCTTTTACTTATCTATTAAAAAGCGGATAAAAGCCCTCCCTATACATACAACATCATTGATATCATCATCAACAATAATAATTTATTACATCCTGATCAGTACGGTTTCACTAAAGGCCGTAGTACAACCGATGCAGGGGCTAGGCTTTTAAAGCATATATTTGAAGCATGGGAATCATCACAAAATGCCATAGGTGTATTTTGTGACTTATCTAAGGCATTTGATTGTGTTCAGCACGAAACATTGCTGTTTAAACTTGGCCACTATGGTATAAAAAAACAAGGCCCTTAGCTTGATCGCGTCTTATTTGAGTGATAGGATACAAAAAGTTAGTATAAAAGATATTAAGTCATCGGGGTCACCGGCTGTTTTGGGTGTACCGCAGGGCTCAATCTTGGGTCCATTTCTTTTTCTGGTATACATTAACGATTTACCACATTATGTAAAGAACCAAGCGGATATTGTACTATTTGCTGACGATACATCATTAATATTTAAGTGTGAAAGGAATAAAGTAAATTTTGACGACGTAAATAGTGCTCTTTCGCATGTGTCGCGTTGGTTCACTATCAATAATTTGCTTTTAAATGCAAAAAAAACTAAATGTATAGAGTTTGTACTAACTAATGTTAAAAAAGTTAACAAATCTCTCAGACTGAATAATGAAATATTGCACATGGAGGAATCCACGGTCTTTTTAGGGGTGACCTTAGATAGTAAACTTCAGTGGGGCCCACATATAACAAATCTCGCGACTAAACTCGGTAGGGCTGCTTATGCTGTTAGGAAAATAAGGCAGTTTACTGACGTCGAAACTGCTAGGATGGTTTATTTTGCATATTTTCACAGTATTATGTCATATGCCATCTTGCTGTGGGGCAAAGCAGCCAGT
Source organism: Thymelicus sylvestris (assembly GCA_911387775.1). Lineage (NCBI taxonomy): Eukaryota > Metazoa > Arthropoda > Insecta > Lepidoptera > Hesperiidae > Thymelicus > Thymelicus sylvestris. The sequence goes on from OU426893.1 coordinate 1,739,346, forward strand.
ATAGAACAAATTTTCATACTACAAAAAAGAGCTATTAGGGCTATTTATAAACTTAGATCTCGTGAAACTTTTTTTTTTTTTTTTTTTTTTTTATTTATTTATTTCATAAACAGTAAATAAGGTATGATACATTAATAGGGTGTAAACATAAACTCTTTAGAGTTTTACCGTACACCCTGCGCCGTCGATATACATTATTAAAATTCATGATTATAAATATTACTTGCTACACATTTCAATGAGTAGAAACAATTTTATAAAAACCATGAGGGTAGATCACAAAATCAAGTTGCGTAAAGACCTTTTATGGACGTTCCTGTGTAACTCTGACTTAATTTTTTGCTCACTTTATTTATGCTACATACAGGATGATTTTTAAAATAAAATTAAAGTTTGAACGGGTAAGGTGTAGTTTGTGTTTGCTTACGTATTTTATTATTGTATTATTATTATGTATTGTTTTAGTTTATATAATATTATGTGCTTGTATTTTATGTGTAGTACTATGTAATTATGTGTTATTATTTATTTTTAAATGTAGATAATTTTGTTTTCATATATTTTAATGTTTTAGATATATATTAATATTTTAGAGTTTATTTGTGTATATGCTTACGTGAATTTATTAATTGCTATTATGTAGATAGATATTAATGTTAAATGTATGTGTTTATGTATATGTAAATGATGTTTAAAATTTATGTTATGTGTATTTATTTATTGTTATTTGTAGAAAATATTGTTTCAAAATATTTTTTATGTTTTTATGTGTTATTTTTTGTCTAATAGTATTAGGTATATGGTTAATTAGGTAAGGTATTATGTAATTTAAGCGTCTTTTACCATATAGGTTATTATACGAAGGCAGTTGGAGTCTATGCTTGTCTTGTCTACGGATTGAATAATTTTTGTGTAGTTTTTGTAGATTTTCAGTAAAATAGTGTTGTGTTAAAAGAGTTAGTTCTAGTTTTTCATGAATTGGTATAATTTTACAAAATGCAAAGAGCTTTCGATAATCTTTAAAAGTAGTTTTAATTTTTGTAGGAACTATTCTTTTTAGTATGCGTAACTGAAGTGAAAAAATATTGTCTAGGTGTGTTTTAGAGGTTCTTCCATAACTGGACAATCCATAGGATATTATTGACTCAGCCAGGGATTTATAAAGTAGTAGGAGTGTTTTATAAGGTATTTTATGTTTAATGATTGAGAATTTAGCTAATATTGTCCTTAGTTTGTCACACACATGGTTAGTATGCTCCTTCCAGTTTAGCCGATCGTCGATTACGAGTCCAAGATATGTGTATTTATTTACTTGTTCTATGGCGTCACAGTTACATGGCAAGATATTGTTTGAGTGGTTTAGATGTAGGCATTGATGGTTGTGTGCTATAAGTTTTAATCTAAAAGTGCTTCTGTTTTGACTAGAGCTGATGTACATTAGTTTTGTTTTAGTGGAGTTAAGTACAAGTCCTACGTCGTGAGACCATTTCACTAATATGTCAAAATCGCTTTGTAGTCGAGTAAGGGCATCTTCGATGTTTCTTCCTGAGGCAACTAAGCAAGTGTCGTCCGCAAATTGGTAAAGCTCGCACTGTTTTATTGCGTTGGAGAGGTTATTTACGTAGGTGAGGTAGTGTAAGGGTCCTAAAACGGAGCCCTGTGCAGTACCTTCGGTTGCTAAAACTGGAAAACTATCTGCATTACTAACCCTAACTCGATAGCTTCTATCACGTAAATAGTTTTCGCACCAGGTTAATAGTTTACCTCTGACCCCACTGTCATTCAAGCTTTGTACAAGCCTTTCGTGTCTGAGAGTATCAAATGCCCTACTATAGTCTACGAAGACGACCAATATATGGTCTTTCTTGTCTAAGTGATTGTAAATACTGTCAGTGAAAGTGGACAGTAGTTGAGTCGTGCTTTTATTTGGTTGAAATCCATATTGATTGCAGGTTAATATGCTATTATTATCATAAAAGTGCTGTATTTGAGTACCTACATATTTTTCTACTACTTTATTGATCGTAGGCAATATCGTTATTGGTCTATAGTTGAGGTAGTCCACCTGGCTGCCTTTTTTATGAATTGGTTTCACAATGCCGGTTTTTAATAATTTTGGATATTTGCCAGTGAGGATGCTTGCGTTTATAAGTTTGGCGATGGCTGTTGAAATTTTGTCACATATCTTTTTTATGTCGATGGCTCTTATCCTATCCACTCCGGGAGCTTTGTTGCTATTGAGAAATTTTAGTATTTTTGTTACTGATTTGGGTTCTGCAGACTTAAATCTCATAGTTACATTTGCTGATACTTCATAGGTTTTTTTGTCAAGCAATGGTTCGGGACATTTTGATATTATTTGTTTGACACTGTTGTTAAATGTTATGGCAAATTTATTTGCAATGTCACTGGGGGAGTTGTTATTGCTGCCAAAAGAGCGTTCTAGGCCTTCATCTATAGACGATTTTATTCTACCTGTTAATCTGTTTAAGATATACCACAAATTTTTAGTGTTGTTTTTATTGGATATTATTTCTGACTTAGTGTTTTTATTTTTAGTTTTTTGAATCAATGCGTTGGCATGGTTCCTAGCTTTATTGTATTTTAGTTTCAAAATCATGTTATTAGTATTTTTTATCCATTGAAGAAATAGATTGTCCCTATACTCGCAGGCTTTGATGATTTTATTATTTATCCAGTCGTTATTAATTCGCGTAGGCTTATTATTAATTTTAATTGAATATTCTGATTTTTTATAGCATTCTGTGAATTTTGTGTAAATATAGTTGTAAATATTTAGAGGGCAGGTCATGTCGTAAGTGGGCGTCCAGACTATCTGTTCTAGCAATGAATTTAATTTTTTATTATCTAAACATGTTTTATATGTTGGGACACCCTGTGTTCGCGGTCCGACGCAAGCTATTATAACCGCCCGATGATCGGCCAGTGTCGTACCGATTGCCGCTGTGTATAGGTCTTGTGTACGGGATCGTGCGTAAATGTGATCTATGCAAGATTTACTTAGCTTTCCATTATTTAGTTCGATCCTAGTATGTGCTGTGATCCCGCACAAAAGGCCTTGGCTGTGTAGCATGTTGTTGTATTTATGTTTTACAGGATTGTCTAATTTCAGATTAATGTTTGTATCGCCTAGTAAGTATAAATCTGTGTCATAAGAGTAATTGTCGATTAGGTTTAGGAGTTCGTCAATAAAAAGGTTTTTACTGGAGCTGGGAGGGCGGTATACGGCACATATATTCGTAATGTAGTTTGAGTTAGTGGAGATCGTAAGTAAAATGTTTTCAAAGTGTTCTGTTTTTACAGTTTTTATGTTGCATTTGTGTTTGTTACTGACGTAAATTATTATACCGCCACCCCTTCTCGTTTTCCTTAACGCTGTAAACATTTGATAGCCATTGATGTGAAACAAACAGCTAGTATTATCCATGACATTAACTTCGGTTAGAATAACGACATCTATAGGTTTATTTGACGTTAGTATACACTGTTCGAGTGCTGTGAAATTTTTAATTAGGGATCTAATATTAAAATGAATGCACAATAAGTTAACATGTAAATTAGGAATATCATTTAGAAATTGGTTTATATTTAGACAGTCAGATATCTCACAAATTTCATGTAACATAATTCCAGTTTTATTAAAATGAGTTTGAGACCTTACGGCTAGGTGTATAGGTACTAAGTTAAGAAAGCTTAGTTAGAACATTTAGGTCATGCAGGGTTTTCAATGTGTAGATTTTTGAGCCGTCATCCTTACGTGCCTTTACATATCCCTTCTTAAACCATACATACTTATAATTCTGGTTATTTTTTAACTCCTGCTTCGCCTGCCACAATATAGTTTTATTATATTTTGTCATTGCTTCTCTGATGTACACGACGCTATTGTTTTCCATTTCTGTAGGGTAGATATCTGCTACGGTAGTCTTAGTGGATTTTGCTGCTGATATCCATTTCTCTTGTGAAGACTCGTCTTGAAGTTCCACCTTTATGTTCGCTGGTTGATCTTTTTTTCCAGGAAGTCTTCGAGCACTTTTTATTCCTTCGAGGGGTTGTTTGAGTTTCAGAGCGACGCTTTCCACCAGTATTTTGACATTTTCTGTGGGCTGGCAGGGAACATTTGATATTTCTATGCAGTTTGTAAGCTTTTCTTGCTCAATTTCTTGTAGTTGTTGTTCAAGGGCGCCTACCCGCGTTTCGAGGTTGTTGTTCTTATTAGTAAGCTCTAAATTTTTCCGTTCTAGAACTTTAATGGTTTGTTTAAATGCATCAACACACTCGATCACCTCTTCTAGCTTAGCACTATGAAACTGTAGAGATTCGTTCAATTCCCGCATTTCACTTTTTATTGCTTTTTCAACTTCCTTACTTATTTTACTCAGCAAGTTTTTGGAGTTTATTTGTACGCGAGTATCATCTTCTTCGTCGTCTTCTTCCGGGATTACAATAGATGAGTTTCGTCTCGGTGATTCCTGCTGGCAATCGAGGCAAGTCCACTCCAGGCTGGAGGCCGCTTTCAGCGCTGCGATTTGTTTGTTTGTCAGGCCACTGCATTTCGTGTTAAGGTGCACAATTTTTTCACACTTACTACACTCCAATCCGGGAAAAGATTTAGTAACTGATTTTTTGCAAATATCACATTTGGCCATTGTGGGTACTTTGAAATAATCCGTTTTACTCATTACGAAAGCGTGTAGCACTTACGACTAGTTGTCGACGACTGCGACGACTTTGCGTGACAAGTTCAAAGAAATAGGTATACTTACAGTAGCCTCACAATATATCTATAGTAACGTGGTTTTTATACGGAATAATATAAGCATACGGAATAATAAACAAAATTTTGATATCACTAATCGCCAAACAAGAAAAATGCACCAGTTAGTAACGCCATCTTACCGTCTTTCTAAAGTGAAGCGATCTTTTATGGGCCGTGGTGTACAGTTCTATAATAAAATCCCAAAGTTAATACGTAATTTGCCAGTGGAATTATTTAAGAAACATGTAAAATCTCAACTTTTAGGCAAAGGCTACTATACTGTAGATGAGTACATAAATGACAAAGACGCATGGAAATGACCAGATCTGCAACCAGTTCCGTACAGGCTAGTGATACTTCTTTGTAAGAAATATACCAATATATTTTATTTTTAAAAGATGTGCTGAGGAGTTTCTTTCGGCTTTTCTTCTCCTCCATGACAACCTTTCCGAAAAGCTGGTAAATTAAAAAAAATTACGTGCATAAGTGTATCAATGATACCTACATGAATAAATGATTTTGAATTTGAATTTGATAAAAGCGGATATTTTTAGGTTATTTTTTAATTTGACACTTTTCCGTGGTCAATAAGCAATAGATTATTTTCAGAGCTTTAATATTTTCTCTTATTGGCTGTAAAGCTAGAAAAAGGGTACTAAACTACTTTATATAATGTATAATGTTAATTGTACTCGTATCTAAGCTATCATTACTTGACTGCAGACTTCACAAGTATACTTCATCGTGTATGGCCTGGCCTATAATGCATAATTATTGTGTTTTAGGATTGTAATTTTAGGACTCTATATTTTACTTCTTTGAAAGTAGCATCCTAATTAAAGATCTCAAAAAAATATAAATCAAATTTCTTTTGTCGTTGGCCTTGTAGAAGACTTGGAGTAAAAATATTTTTTTTATTTTCCTCAATTAGAAGCTTTTGAGGTTTCAATGATTTTTATTTGTGAAAGGTAACTCAACTTTTAAGACTTCGTCTAAGGGCTGGAAAGCTTTGTCGATAGAATTACGATGTTCCTGTGATGCATAATCCTAATATACTCGTAATAAAGTAGAAGAGTTTTTTGTTTGTTTGTTTGTTTAAACGCGCTAATATCTGGAACTACCACTTAGATTTGAAAAAAATATTTTTGTGTATGATAGCCACATTCTTGGCGAAAGATAGGTAAGCTATAACATTATAATAATTCCAGAACTAGTATAAATTAATAAAATTAAAAAAAAAACCCGCCTGCTATGAAAAATACTACCATGATATACTTTTTTGAAATCTTTATGTTGAGCTTTTTTATTTAATACCCATATTGCATTATTCCACTTATTTTTATTTTTTGACACGTAAAACAATAGCATTTCACAGCCACTACATTTGTTTTTTTTTTATTCCACTTATCCAAGAACACTTGGGCTGTCAAGACGCATCTAAGGATATCTTAATTATATAAATTGGTCTCCTGGTTTGGAAGCTGTGAGGTAATAAAGAATATTACACACAAACAAACAAGATACGCGCGAAAAATATAACCCTTCCTTAGTAGTCGGGTAAAAAGAGGTGCTTCAGAGATACGGGTAGATTTAGATACCCGAAGCGAAGCGAAGTTAAGTTAGTACTCGTATTATTCTAATTTTATTGTTCAGTTGTTCTCTGATAATTGATGTACTTTAGAAGAGTGTATGATATAATTTTATCCTACAGTTTCCATTGCAATAGAAAACTTGGATTCGTTATAGTTTTACTTATACTTTTAAATGAAATAATGAGTTGTAAAATACGTGTATTACATGCAATTAGCAAATCAATGATCGGTAGCCAAAGATATTGTTGTACATACTTCAACCAATGCAAAACAACAATGCAACAAGGATGTTGTTAAACAAAAAAATGGTAAAAAGTTGGTCAATTCTGAATATTTTTTATCTGAAACATAGAAACTGCAAAAATATCCCACAATTGTTACATGCCAATAAACAATATGATAAAGTATTTTTCTTTTTTATTATAATCGACTAGACTTATCGACAGCAGCACATCACTAGCCATGCCTAGTTTAAAAGAACCGTCTGCACGTCTAACAGCGGTACTTTCAGACGTACGGGAAATCACTTAGCTGGAGGGTCACTTCAGACAATCTCATTCCAACTTTGTGAAAATTATGGACATATTCCTTTGCTAGTAAGAACTAGTTTTGTCTTGGTACGATTTTTATGTTCCAATATACTTATGGAAGCAGACGTTACGGTTTATGTAATCTGATTTATTTTGAAGTCAATCAGAAATCAGGTGCGATGAGAACGAAGGATGAGGAACGCCTTCAAAAATGTATTATTCCTTGAAATATTTTTTATCCACAGTGTGAAGATTTTTCCGTCAACACGGTTTCGTGTTTTTACGAAATATTGTCATCTACGATATGCATGGGTATGCGACGGATCCTTCAAGGTTCTATTAATGTCCATGGGCGACGTTGACCACTTACAGTCAGGCTCGTCTGCGTCAGATAGAACCAGCCAGGTATGAGTTGGATTCGCGAACCGACTTCACTGAATTGTGTAACAAACTAAATGCCCTTAGAAAACTATCTTCCCATACATTGACGTATTTCTTTGCGATCTGACTGCGAAACTGAATAGTTTGCGCGAGAGACACTTCCAAAGTGGTAAAATGTGTGTCCCCCCCCCCCCGTAACTTCTAAAATAAGTGAATGATAAAACTGAAAAAAATATATGATGTACATAACTATGCAAACTTCCAACGAAAATTGGTTTGAATGAGATCTAGTAAGTAGTTTTTTTTAATACGTCATAAATCGTAAACAGCAAAAAACATTGATCAAAGTTACAACGAACTACAAGAACTTTTATGTTATGTTACTTGCTGCTACGGAACCCTTCATGGGCGAGTCCGACTCGCACTTGGCCGCTTTTTGAAGTTGATTTCCTCCGAAACGGCTCGACCGATTTTCGTGAATTGGCTAGGGTGAAGAGTCGGACAACGTCTATTTTTCATCCCCCTAAATGTTAAGGGTGGTCCACCCCTAATTTTTTTTTAAACTTTTGACAGAACGAAGTCTGTTCGGGCAGCTAGTTACTTTATATTAGAGTAGATAGATACATATTGATTTAAACTGGATACCTCCACTTTTTCCTGAGAAAAAGGTGGTTGACAGAAAGGCAGACGAACAACGAAGTGAAGAGTTCCATTTTCCGTTCTGGGAAACGGAATCTCTTATAATAATCTTTATAATAAAGCTATGCACCTTCACGTTTTGACTATCATTAACCACGTTTTATTTTACAATGTAAATAAACATAAAATTTATTATAATGACATATATAAATATAGCAGTTGTCATGCAAGTAACAAGGTTTCCTGAAGGGAGGAATAGTAGGTACTTTTCGAAAGATGTTATCGTCAACTACGTTATAATGGCAGAGTTTGTGAATAAAAACTCAACTGTTAGAGCATGTTATTTATAAGTCAATTCGGAACATTACCGTTTCCTAACGGTAATGTTACAGGCTTAATACTCTTATTGAAGAAATATATTGTATTTCTTATAAAACGTTTTCTTCTTGATGATTGTAGACTAACACATCTTTGTCCCCTTTGTATTAGGAAAAGTATTTGTTACACCTTACGTTAAAAAGGTGGTCATGACTAAAAATAAGTTATTCATTGTCATTTATTCACATAAAATAACTCCCCGTTCTAAAATATTATAATTCTAGTATTACGAGATAGGTACTCAAACCAGAAATGAATCATACCAATCACAGTCGAATTACGAAACATTTACTTCATCTTCGCTGTGACGGGCTTGAAGATAAATACTTGCCGTGAAATATTACTCCAGTAATGATTAAAGTTGCAATAGCTAATGTACTTACACTAATATTAGTTAACAAGCGAGTGAAGACTTCTGCAGACTAGACACCTGCTACAGTTAGAAGCAATTATAGTAACATGCTAGTCTTAGTAACACACACTGTTGGAACGGACGGACAAGCTTTGATTTGACTTCATTTTAATAAATTATTCATTCATCGAACGTAATATACCTACTTATTTTTTACGTGATTCGATCTCAAGTTGATTTTCATACCAGGTCCGATAGTGTGAAGGATAATCATTTATTCCTTCATTTTACTCATGTGACCTCATACTATCAGCAACAAGAAACGAGTGTTAAAAGTAATAAGTTGACTGTTCAGGCAAGAGTAACTCGCATAAGTAGCTTTTGTGGTTTAATTGGGAAAAATAACTTCATAAGTGTTATGTAGCTACTCTGGAAAAATATAACATCAACTGACTATCAAGCGACTCATTTATTATTCGCAAGTTCTCGACCTATCCTGCTCAGACACTAAATAACAAGCATAGTTCTACGATAAAATGTGTGTAGATAAATGGACCCCTTATCTTGAAAAATAGTTTAACGTACTTGTAATTTAATAGAGAATTTTGGTAACTATGAATAATAATATGATATGGAGAGAATAATATTATGCATAAAAATTTCAACAACACTACGGCAAAGCCAAAAGAGATTTGAGATTGATTTCAATCCATAATAATGTACTTTTCAAAGCATTGGTCTATGTTTAGAGTAGAATATTTTATTTTGTTAGTCGATGAGTGAAAAATATATTTGGAAATCGATTCGAAATTGCATGTTTTATATGTGTTTAAAACTAAAACATAAAGATTTTCTTAAAAAAAAATTATATAGGTACGTAACTCAATTCCTAAACTAATCTTATGAGTTTGAATACAATAGATTTTATTTATTACGTATACTTAGATTTACACATTACAAGAGCTAAAGGATACATTCTTCTTGTGTTTTAGAACTACCTACCCATGGAACCTAACAAAATGAGTAGGTATGAAACTAATTCCAATAACGACATTGTCCACTCAATTCACCCGTGAGTCTCGCGCGTAATCCAGTGCGCGTAAATCATATCACAACTTAAAACACACAAATAACAAGTTTGATACAGCGCCCTCCCGCGGCAACTTGGAATAATTTGCATATATTATCATCTCAGGTGCTCCGCCTGTGATGTTTAGAGGGAAGTCGTACTCTAAAGCGATCTTAAATGGTTTTGGAACTGTAAACTTTTCAGCTTAAGATGCGAGTTTAGATAATTATTATTATTTATTGATTTCCTCCTTTGTATGAAATGTTCAGTTAATTTAACATCGAGAATTTAAATTTTCTTTTGTAGATAGATAACTTTTATTTTTGACGTGACAACGTCTATTAAAACGATGAACGCCGGGTGCACGCACGAAAAATCATGACTCACTGTCACGTTCCATGACGTCATGTCACGTTACGCGAGCGAGAGCGCGGAACAAGCGATAGAGAGGCACGATCGGCCGAAGCGCTCGGTTCGTGCCGCATGTATCTCTCTTCCTCTCGATCAGCCGATGCGTCCAAGTAGAAAAGAGGCAGCGGCAGCACACAACTTACTTCCTTACCCCTATACAAAATAATGGTAATTTAATTAAAATGATTCAATTTTATCTATAAAAGTATGCAATCATTTCATCAATGTTTTGTCATGACGTTGTCACGTTAAACTACCGTCCGTAAACCAACTTTACAGACAACCAAATTTTATTGGACTTTTATTTTTTGTGCTATGTATCTTCCCGCGGCTTTGTCCGTGTTTTCCGGGATAATAAGTACCTATAATAATAAGTGTAATATAGTAATAAGAGATCATGGTCTACTTGTGTGCTTAATTTCATGAAAATAAATTCATATAAAAGCAAAGCTACAACCCATAATTCTCCACTGCTGGGCTCGGGGTCTCCTCTCACAATGTGAGGGGTACAGGCTATAGTCTACCACGCTGGCCAAGTGCGGATTGGTAGACTTCACACACCTTTGAGAACTTTATGGAGAACTCTCCGGTGTGCAGGTTTCCTCACGATGTTTTCCTTCACCGACGCAAGTGATAATTAACTTCTAATACGCACATAATATTTGAAAATCAGAGGCGCGTGCCAGGATTTGAACTTGCGCCCCTCTGTTCGAGAGACCAACGTTCTAACCGCTAGCTCATTGCTTTTTCATTCAAATTCATGTATTTCATCATAAATGTACGGATTCATAAATTCTAGCTCACAGGCCTCTCAGAAAGATCTATGTTAACATTTTAACGCTTTATTCATCGCTCGTAAATCTTATGCTTTAACACTAGTTACTGAAGTTAAAAGATACAAAGTTTTTTGTTTAAAAATTTCCCGTTCAAATTAAGGAACGGCCTAATTAATTGATCCGAAGATTCACAAGAAACGCGCCACCCTCCTGAATCCGCCTCCATCACGGTGTATCTTTGGCTTTAATTTAGAATTGTTAACGAAAAGGGAATGCAATTTACGTAAAGTAATTGTTTGATTTCAAATATTTCGCCGTGGCAACGTTGGATGATCTACATATTATATCTGGCTGGTGGCCCACTACTGGGCACGAGTCTCTCCTCTTGAGGAGGCCTAGAGCATACTCCACCACACTGCTCCAGTGCGGATTGGTGGAGATTTGATACATTTATGTATATAAAACACAATAAATATTTGTCGACCATCCAACCACAATATAGGAATCTAATATATTGTGATCCAACTGATATGCCCCAGGATGGTTTCATTTGAAAGGCAATAATGCGAAAATGATTTGAGACCACTAAAACTATCCATTAGGCACATTTTCGATTTTTGACTTTTTCCATACAAATTTTTTTTACATGGCACGTGACATACCGGGTATCCACTAGTACTTAATAAAAACGACTAGTTACTAAAAAGCGATAGGTAATGTATTTTATTAATTACTTTATGTGTAGTTTCTATCTCATTAGTCATTACTTACCTCATAGCAGCATTATCTAATAAACACGTTTATCATATTTAAATAAATTACATAATTAGATTCTGTTATATTTAAATTAATTGATTTTAAAGCCTTGAAAGTGAAAACAACAATTTTTGTAATATAACCAATGTTTATACTGTCCCAGACTAACATTAGTCGCTAGAAAATTCAAATTTTGTTCTGTTTAAGTTCGGTAAATTTATATTGCATATCTCTGGTTTTACGCCCTAAAGTTAGCTCACCTCTCATCGACTCGCAAACACCGAAGCTGCGCCATTAGCCGGAGCGCTGTTGTATAATTGCGTTCCACAACAAATTACAAGTTGGGACGAGGTGGGAACACTGGGAACACGGGACTGCGGCCTCGCCGATACTTGGATACGGCTATCGCTCAGTTGTTATTTACTATAATTACTTATTACAACTTGTTCACCGCTATTGTCTTTGAAAAATGGAGCTTGCTCGAGATAATAAACATAGCCTCACAATATTTCCCTGTATCGTGGGTGCTATGGACGACACACAAGACAAGGACACACACAGACCAAGAACAGAAATTCAGACTCACTGGAAATCGATCCCAGGACCCATGGCACGCTGGTCCGAAATGGTAACCATTATTCCAGACGGGTTGTCGAAATTGAGGCTTGTTGTGAGTTCTTTCTTATGATTTTCTTGAATTATAATAAGAAAAAAAAACCATTTGAAAAAAATAAATTTTCAAGGCGATCGTCAACGTTCTCGTGATATATCCTAAAAATATGAAAAATACTAATATTCTCCTAAACTAGAGTTCGTTATTGCTCCCATCAAACCATAAATACAGTATCAAACTTTAACATACTTTAGTATCGTGATCTGTGCACTAAAATAAATAATCATAATACAATGTTGAAATTAGATTACTATGAACCCAGGAAAACACCTATTTAATGTTCCTAAGCTCTTCGTAAAACATTCCGTATCTTGCGTCATGTAATCCGATAGTCGAGGTAAAGCCTCGCACAAATCAGTCAAAAAATATCTTAACACCTTCACAATACCCATTGTTGGCAGCTCCAGGAGTAGTGTTACAGTTTGTATAGTTAAGCTTCTAGCAAGTTATATTAATCAGCTTTTATAATGGAAATATTATATCAAAGGAGCCGTAATTTAATATTGTTTACTTGTTTACTCCGACACGATGTTGCTTGAAGTTGATCACACTAACGATATAAATGTATATTCCGTGATTGTTTGGGAAAACAAGAGGTTACATGAATATTGTTATTAATACTTCAGTGTTATCATAGATAAGTTTTATAATGTGAATAATATTAAATTTAGTTGAATAGGGGCAAATTATTCAGGCTGTTTTCAGTTATCGTTAAACCTTTTCTTTTTCAAATATGATAATGAAAAATATACAAAATTTAAGTAGCTAATTAAGTATTCATATAATATACCTAATTTTGTATCTATGAACCACATACACTTAGGCAGGTGATATAGAAGACCGAAGAGAATAACCTACCGCTATGTGTAGCTTAGTGGACCATGAGAAAGCCTTCGATTCTATTGAGACCTGGACAGTGCTGGAGTCTCTTCATCGGTGCCAGATTGACTATCGGGATCGAGGTGTTGAAATGTGTAGGTATAAAAATCGGTCACCATGTCAGTTCGATTAAACGACAGAAGCACGAACCCCATCCAATTACAGAGGAGTGTCAGGCAAGGGGACATTATTTCCCCAAAACTGTTCACCGCTGCTTTAGAAGATGTGCCAATATAGTGGAAAGGGATCGTCATTAACATCAATGGTGAACACCTCACACATCTTCAATTTGCCGAAGATATAGTGATTTTGGCGGAATCGCTGGAGGACCTCAGTACTATGCTAGGGGACTTGAATAGTGCCCTACAACGGGTGGGTATTAAGATGGATATAAAAATCATGTCTAATATCAATATTATCAATTTCACACCCGTACTGGTAGTTGTTGACGGCACTGCTCTCGAAGTTGTTGACGAGTACATTTACCTGGGATAAATGATCCAGACGGGTAATTCCAACTTCAAGAAAGAGGTACCTAACTCAAAGTATCTTACTCGGCTGGGCATCTTTTCATCCAAAATTCCTCAGTGCCTGATGTCGAAAGTGTTCGAGCAATGTGTGTTGCCAGTGTTAACATATGGATCCGACACGTGGTCTTTTACTGTTGGCTTCATTCGAAGGCTCAAAGTCACACAGCACTCTATGGAACGAGCTATGTTAGGTAGGTATTTCACTACGAGATAAGATTCGTAACGATAAATGGGCAGGACACATCGTTCGAAGGACAGATAACCGATGGGGTCGCAAAGTCTTCGAAAGGCGGCCACGTATCGGTAAAAGGAGCACTGGTTGCCACCCGACCAGGTGGACTGATGATCATAAGAAGATAGCGGGAAGCCGCTGGATTCAGAAGGCCCAGAACCGGTTGAAGTGGCGCCAATTAGGGGAGGCCTATGTCCAGCAGTGGAGTTTAAAAGGCTGTTTAGATAGATAGATAGATACATGTATGTATGTATTATGTTCATCTTATAAGGAGGAGCTTTGTATGGTTGAAACAGATTACAAAGTAGTACTTACGCCCTCCTATTAGCAGTGATACAAGTAATATAATACTGTAATATCGACCAATTTTGGTAAACTCTATATGAGTTTGACTATGACGGAAAAACTTGAAAAGAAAATGTTGCTAAAAAGCTTGAAAGAAAACGTGACTTTTTTATACCGTACAAAATTTTCAACGTCGATATCTAAGTTCTAAGTTTCACTTGAAATATATTTTACACTTGATTCTAAAAGGAGGGTAGCTTGGTCGGCAAAAGTTCGTACCATCATAATTATATCGAAAGAGTACCGTCGGATATAAACTTGGTGCTGCAGAGCTCAGCGACCCCTAAAAATAAAGTTGAGACTCTGAATAAAAGGAATATCATACCATACCCCATGAATTTTCTTAACATTGTAACACTACATCGTTTTGTAATAGTATCGTACAGTATTCGCTTACCACCTGATTACCAACCATTTACATTACACACATGCCACCTAACGTGACAAAACAAAATCCGCTTTACATTCCCGGTCTCCTCCCCGACTCAAATGGAGGCATTGTATTAAAGAAACAATGCACTTCGTACACGTTAAATGGACCGTCTCGACGTAATGTCATGGCTCGTTGCTCCAGACCCTTAAGTACCTCTGCACGTGAGCTAATTGAAACAGAAAGGGACACTGTTAAACAATGTGTCCATTATCGGAACTGCAAACATGTTACATGAAAATAGTAACAACAACGAGCGAATACATGGGACAGACATTAGCTGCAGACATTTCTGAAGCATAAACACGACAAGTGTTTAAAAGTGGTCGAAATACAAGATACCGAATTTCATACAGTTAAAGTTCCACTCTTCAATAGTTAACAAACAAAAAGCAGCCAAGTGCGAGTCGGACTCGCCCATGAAGGGTTCCGTAGCAGCAAGTAACATAATATAAAAGTTCTTGAAGTTCGTTGTAACTTTGATCGAGGTAAATTGCGGTTTACGATTTATGACGTATTAAAAAAAACTACTTACTAGATCTCGTTCAAACCAATTTTCGGTGGAAGTTTGCATGGTAGTGTACATCATATATTTTCTTTAGTTTTATCATTCTCTTATTTTAGAAGTTACAGGGGGGGGGGGGCACACATTTTACCACTTTGGAAGTGTCTCTCGCGCAAACTATTCAGTTTAGAAAAAAATGATATTAGAAACCTCAACATCATTTTTGAAGACCTATTCATAGATACCCCACACGTATGGGTTTAATGAAAAAAAAATTTTTGAGTTTCAGTTCTAAGTATGAGGAACCCCCAAAATTTATTGTTTTTTTTTTTCTATTTTTGTGTGAAAATCTTAATGCGGTTCACAGAATACATCTACCTACCAAGTTTCAACAGTATAGTTCCTATAGTTTCGGAAAAAAGTGGCTGTGACATACGGACGGACAGACAGACAGACAGACAGACATGACCGATCTATAAGGGTTCCGTTTTTTGCCATTTGGCTACGGAACCCTAAAAAATAAGACTCGGCTGGCAAAAAGACAAGAAAAATGGGTGCACCTGGTATTTTAGTAAATTTTAGCAGTTTTGGTTGATGGTACAATCCTAATCCAAATATCACTATGTTTCCTTCATTATATACAATGGCAGTAGCAGATCTTATTTAGAGCTCCGTTAGTTTCAGGAAACTTGAAGCAACCTCAAATTATTTTGCAATCCTATTCTACATTAGCCTCTAGCCATATCATAAGGTACCGCAAGCAATCGTTTCTTGACCTCAAGCAATCGTTTCTTGACCACAAGCTATCGTTTCTTGGCCGCATATAATCGTTTCTTGACCTCGAACCGGCGGTCGACCGCAAGGCACCTCTGCGTTGATTTATCTGTAATTACCCGTGTTTGTGGTCAACTCGTAATATCCGCAGCCGTATTGCTTGGTCACTATCGTAACTCCCATAAGACCTTGGCTTAGAATAGCTTCGTGGGATTGTACCAACAAGTAACGACTGTTTATACGTTTGATAAATTTATTTGTTGACTTGTGGATACCCGGCGTGTTCCACTACGCTAAAAAATTTTGCATTGGAAAAGTCGAAAATCTAAATTGTGCTTAATGCATTGTTTTAGTAGTCTCAATCCATCTTCGCATTATTGCCTTTCAAATGAAACTAGTTTGGTTCACATCGGTTGGATGGTTTCAAAGTTTTTATGAGACATCCGTACAAACATTTTTGTATTTTTAACCGACTTCAAAAAAGGAGTAGATTCTCAATTCGACTGTATTTTTTTTTATGTTTGTTACCTCAGAACTTTGGACTGGGCGAACCGATTTTGATGATTCTTTTTTTAATCGAAAGCTGGTGGCTGTCATGTGGTCCCACATAAATGTTAACGAGATCTGACAACTATGTAGTTTTTGAGACTTTGAAGTCGGTTATTTTTTGTTAGTTAAATTTAGATTATATTTATACTAGATATACCACAACGTGTGTCGTAAGAGGTGACTAATATTAATTTTTTGTGATGGTTGATTGCACCTTTGTATAATACAAATGCATACTTACACTTCTGTGCCTTGAATATGAAAAATATTGTGTGCATAACTGAACAAAGTATTTAGACAATACTTTACCAATTCCATTTTTCTTTAATCAAATTCCCGTAGCAGTAAAGTTGATATTAAATAAATTGCTAGTTATCCCGTTGGCCCGTCATCTGATCAATATTGTAGCCACTCCCGAAGCGTCGTATTTTACAATTTGCTTTGCGGTCCGTAGCTTACAGAAGAATCTTCACTGGGTAACTTAATAAATTTACTATTAAATTTTCTATATAATACATAGTTTGGTACTAGATAAACATTGGAAATATGCGAGTATCTAATAATTTTCTTTGTTAACATATTCACTCATTAATAATATGATTAGACACTTTTCGTTGTTCGTCTATTTATTATTCTTCGTAATTATTTTCAAAATGAATATTTTCCAAAAGGTAAGAAGCAAAATCTACTTAGCATACCCTCCGAGAATGCATACACACAATGCTTCACATTACTCTTCGAGACACTTAACACGTCGTACTTTGCCTAACCACCTCCAATGATGTTAACCACCATTGACATCGATGGGTTAAAACATTTATTAATACATTTATTTTATTATATACCAAGAAAAATCCTTTATTATTTTAATGCCAAAGCATAATAGCTAACAAGTCAACCCTGTTTTGCCATAATAATAATTTTATTTTGCTTGGCGAAAGTTTTTTTGAATCTTAATCATCCAATTATCTATTGATGTGTCTTTAAAAGATAATGCGGATTATAGTGTTTACCAAAATTACAACTAAAGATAAACCTTCCGCTAGTAATGTTTACTGTCGCGAATTCGTGCCTCATATAAAGCACAGGACACGTCCTGACGCGATACATCAGCGCCAGCGGTGTCTCCCCTCCCTCTCCCCCTTCCACTACCGATTTGCATGTAAATTGAATAACGCCTCGATGCTTTGGCCGACTCCCTTAGAAGAAGCGTGACAGTCTCACCTGACTTGGTGTTTTATATCAAGGATAATGCTGATTTAGGACTTCGCATTTTCAGTCAAGTCCTGATCGTTGAAGGTATTTTGGAAAAGCTTGAGGTCACAAAGAACATTAGTTCAAAGAGTAAGCCTCTTATGCTCCAACTCAGATTCACTAACGGTTACTTTAATCGCTCCTTCGTGAAGAATCACCATACAAATTCTGTGCTATGGAGCGATTTAAGTAGCCGTTAGTGACTCTGAGTTGGGGCGTTAGTCAACTAGTTCCGACAGAATTCGATGTACTAAGTCATCAGTGGTTGCAAAAAAAAATATATAGTCAGGTCAATCTTGTATTCATTGAATACAGTATAACAGAAAATAAAAATCTCCAACCAAACACAAAAACAAACTAATCCTAAGAGAACTCTAAAATTGCCTGTGCACAGAAACAAAGTAAACAGCTAACAACGAAGCGCAAGCGAAAGCAATCGCGTATTTTTAACACCCAAACTTGAAGTAAAGTTAAACTCGAGTCTCACAACATAACTAAACTTTAACTCTCAGACTTCACTTGCTACTAAACAATGATACGGCAACAAAAGAAACTGAAGTTTTATCCTAAATACAGCGTATAGGCGATAAAGCGCTTGGTAATGTTAGCTACAAAGTTGACTTAAATCCACATCATCAGCCGCAAGTGTTTGTGTTTTGTTACTCGAATGGAATAAATAAATGAAGCTATTTACTCATAGTCCCACACAAGGATTCCCTGTGTCGTGGGTGCCATGGACAACACACAGAGACAAGAACACACATACCCAGACCTAAAACAGAAATTCAAACGGCTCGCTAACCATAAGATTCGAACCCAGGACCCTTGGCACGAGGCGGTCCGGCACGGTAACCATTACGCCACAAGGTTCACCGAATGTTATCAATATTAGAAACATTCTTGTTTATTGAGTCATTACAGTTAGCATTGACGCATGTACGATTTGCTTAGTTACGTTCACTTGGGGAATAACTCATCTTGATGCTTGCAGGCCTAAAATTCAGACAAAGATTATCAAATGATGTCTAATATTTGTAACAATTTGCACCATTTCTTTCGATTACTGCTACTATCGACTTATATCTTTCTTACACTTTATAGGGAAACACTTTAAATTTAATATGGAGCATAACACTGTCTTCTAGAAAATTAATTTTACACATAATAGAGAAGCTCGTTGTTCATCAATTCTTACTAATTCAATGAAATATCTGTTTTTAACCGACTTCAAAAAAGGAGGCGGTTCTCAATTCGACTGTATTTTTTTTTTATGTTTTTTACCTCAGAACTATGGACTGGGCGAACCGATTTTGATGATTCTTATGATGATAATACTTTTTTACGTAAACATTTTTTATTGATAAACCTTTGATATTTACTGAAAAGCTTGGTAAGAAGACGGTATAACAATATTTCCCATCTAAAACTTGTCTGGCTCGGATAATGTTATAATCTTCTTAGATTTTCAAAAGACTCCGGAACATAACACAAAAATAACCTCAAAGACGGTGAAACTCAGTTGCTTTTCACATATGGCTAAGCTTGTTTGACTGTAATATATTATTTACAGGAAGGTTACGAGTAATGTTCTTAACACTAGCAAGTGTTATGTTATAATGGTTTAATAGACTATTTTGGCGAGCGATGGGTAGGATTACGTTTGAAAATGTAACTAGGTCCGGAGAGAAATGTTTTTTATTTCTTAATTCAGTTAACATGGACTTTGTAACTAATATTTTTAATGAAAGTATGTAGTATGTATGTAGTTACGTATTTGAAATCGTCTAATGCTTTTTTTTTCTTTTTCAGGTAAGTCTTGATGCCCGTTGATGCATGTTGGTGAGAAGTTTATTGAAGAAAGAGATAGATAAGTTTCTTTGTAAGTGAGATTAGAGAAAAAGGCCTTGTTTTAAGGTTATTAAATTTTAAAATTAAATAAATACGTTCCCTTTGACTAGAATTTTTAGTATCACACATAAAACTAACGCTATCTATGCCCCTTACTTTTACCAATTTATAAGCCCTTTGTAAAAATGTTCTTAAGCCTTTTATTTATACCTGCGAATATTTAAAACGATATATGTACCTACATAACTTTCATCATCATCACAAACCACTGTTTATATAGGTAATTAATATACTCGTATTCCATAGAGACAGCCACTTGCGAATTGACAGAATCTTAAAGCAATAATGTAACATTCTTGTGTGCGTGCAAAGATGTACCTATAATATTGTAGTTATAATAGTTTGCTACTCATATTATTGTTATTTTGTGTTCCTATAATTACTGTTGTACTCTTTTTTTATGAAATAGCCAATACGAGCTGACGATCGACCTCATTATATGTGTCTATCATCGCCTATGTCTATGGGTCCATCAAAGGCATCACTGATGCGATTATCAGCTATTTAAACAACTAAAAAATCACACACACACGCGCGCAATTTGAACAAACTGTCATGTAATTTAGCTCTTAATACGACTTCAAAGAGACAACACCTTGATTCGTCTTTAAGACTGTTTCGTAGCTGCGTTCTCTTAGATATAAAGGCCTAATTTACTCCAGCGTAAGACTAAATCGTTGCTAATGAAGAGGTTGTAATTTTACGCGGGTGTCTTAAGATGAGGGTGACGAAACGTTGTCGTAATAACGTGTAAATAGAGGCAACTTGTTTGAGAGACAGTTTTCAGTTTAACGCGTTTCTGAAAGTTGTGCGAGTAGTTGAAATATGTGGCTTTCTTCAAGTCAATGATGAATAGGCTTTTACTAACAATAAGTTAGGCTCTGAGCCCACTGGCAGCGCGCAGACTTAGTAATTATAATGCGACAAAAAGAAATATACCTTAATTGTATGACGATTTCAATGAAGCTCATCGTACTTAGTTACAAGAATATAGTTGCCGATGTACCAAGTGTGCATTTCAACCTTATTTTTAACAGACTTCAAAAAAGGAGGAGGCATTCAATTCGACTGTATTTTTTATGTTTGTTAACCGACTGGGTGAGCCGATTTTGATGATTCTTTTTTCAATCGAAAGCTGGTGCTTGTCATGTGGTCCCACTTAAAGAGTGAGAACGGACGAGTAGTTTTTGAGTTATTTTGAAGTGGGTTATTTTTTGTCAAGATTTACCATACAATACAATTAAGGCAATTATGTTTGATGTCATCCCATAAAAATGCATAGACATGCCGTATCGCCAGTGGGAATTTTGGTGATTTTGTCTTGCAGAAACATAACATCTGATGTCCATGGGCGACGGTTCAGCATAATATAAGGTCGTTTGTAGGCTGACATAAACCAAAAACATCTGGAAATTGAAAAGGAGATTTTGTGATCTATGTTTCTATAGATGTATCAATCAAACCCGTACTTAGTTATCGCCTTAACGTATAATTTCAATAGCGAAACGAGCAAACGGTCCAAGTATTTCATTAAGTAAGACATTCAGTAAGACTAATTAGTTGTTTTGTACAGCACATAGTTGACAATGGAGACGTTAACAAATCCTACACAGCCTCGACGAATGTAAATCCGGCCTTAAATTTAATGAGCTATAAAACTCAGGCTCGTTCGAAGACAAAAGCACGCTAAGGGAAGGCTCGTCTTCATTAGGCGGTGTAACGGCCTTAATATATCTCTACGGCAAAAGGATGCCTGTTTAGGCATGCGTGATGTTGAATAGTTATATAATTTGTGGTTCACGAATTGCTCATTAATTTTGTATACGACGCTGAATGGAAACTGAAGATCCGAAAATTATATTTTATGTAATTTGATAGGTACTTGTATCACCTGTTTTTGATGAAGAGGACTTTGTGATGTAGCATTGAATTTTAGCTCAAATTAATACCGAAGAACATGCATGAAACATTTTTTATTTGATTATAAAGTTTTTTTTATAATAATCATTTATATATTGTTTTCGATAGACAGGTTCAATAACTACTTTTTCCCCCTATAAATTATTAGCATCGGAGTATATTTTCGCATAGTTTTTTTATAACTTATTGACTTCACATCCTGGCTTGTCTGCTTATTAAAAGGCTTACTTTAATAATTCTCGACAAAAAATAACTGACTTCAAAATAACTCAAAAACAACTCGTCAGATCTCCCTCAAAAAGGAGGAACACATGACAAGCTTTCGATTAAAAAAAGAATCATCAAAATCGGTTCACCCAGTCGAAAGTTCTGAGGTAACATAAAAAGATACAGTCGAGTTAAACATATCCTCCTTTTTTTGAAGTCGGTTAAAAATACACTGTCCCCACTATATGACCTAAATAATAATGCGATAACTAGTACTGACATTAACTTTTATTTGATTTTGAACATCCAGAACACGGCAATATACTTTGTAAATTACCGAAATTTGAAAGTAATTAGCTATGACCTTTTTCATAATGAACTCTGAGGTGTAATTTAGGGTAGATTGATATTAACTTCCTTAATAATATCAATGGACTTTTCAACTTCGATTTTTGACCTCTTACGGCAAACAAAACGGTCAATATCGCAGCTCATAGAAGAGCATATTACAGCGGTCAAGAAAGATGAAAGGAAGAAATCAGCCGTAGCAGAACATCTGCTTGAATCGGGGACTAATCACTGGATTGAGCTACATAGCCCGCAGGTAATCTCCACGGAACGCCATTACATCCCACGGCTAGTACGAGAGGCCATCGAGATTAAAAAACACCCCAAAAACTTTAATAGGGAGGATGGATTTAAATTAGCCCAAACATGGAATCCAGTGGTTGGTCTATGCAAATCCCAAAATCAAAAAGTGCAAGGTGTGGTGCGGCAAGATGTGGTGAGTGTAGTGTGTCGTAATAGTGTTAACAAAACGCAAAAACGAACTAGACGGAAAGTTGATAGACTTATGTACTAATGTCAAGTGTCACCTGTCATCCTGTCAAAAGTTTCTCCGCGCCACCGCAGTTCATCCGTGACCACGATCCATGCAACTGGGTCGAAATATCGGAATACAAAATAAATATCGTGAGTACTCGTATTATAGTAAAATGTGTTCAGTCCACGATGAGTTAAGTTTAAAATCTTGTATCATAAAGGACTGTAGAGGCTTCAGAATTAAAATATAACTTCTACGGGCCTTACTCTATCTAGATAAAATAAATTTAAAAGATTTTTGTCAATTATAGTACCTTTAAACAATTCAGGCAGTAGTGTTTTCCTTATTTCATCAGGTCTAAAACCACAATGACCTAAAACTCGTTCCGTGTACAAATTGGTCTGTAATAAAAGCACTGAAAAACAAACACTGAGCATTCAAAGAATTTCTGTCACTGATTAATCACTTTAAAACCTCTATTTAAAACTGCAATCGCAACGCGAACAAAATGAACGAACTGTCGATAAGAACGTTTGCGACGTGAAATCTGATTTGAAAAGTCCATTAGGGAAAACAAATTGACCACCATTTTGCATTAGCAGTAAATAAAAGGCGCACCTTCGTTAATTTATCGCACTGACCACACACGACACTTCAATTAAATTAACTATGATGAATGGAAAAATTGTCTGAGCCGGTCATCAATCATTAGAGTTAGTTGCTAAGTATTAAGCTTTATACCCACGATACGATGGCGACACGATATATTTAAAGATTTGTTTTATGCTCGGTAAAAATTGAAAAATGAATTCTGTGTGTAATAACGCTTGCAATAGTTTTTGTGGTAATTAGGTATGTTTCTGTGTCTTTGTATGAGACTGAAAATATAGTTTGGTTTACTCGCAGTATGTACTTTTAGGTACTTAGATACTTTTAGCTGTAGAACTAGGATTAAGGGAATTAGAACTCAGATTTCAATGATAATGTTTAACTTGGTATTGATAATTATAGCATAGCTATTAGCATTAAATTCGTCGTGTTCTAGGTAATTGTAGTTCATCTCAAAAGATTGGGGTAGCAGATAACTTTGATATGTTTGGGTAAAATAAATAAATGCACAACTTTAATGCAAACTGCGCATTATGGGAAGTACTAAGTAATGTGTAAATGTTAACTTCCTACATGCTTCTTTCACCGTAACAAATTTCTTTCATTTTAATGTCGTCAAGTAGAAATGACTTATCTCATAGTAGCTGAAAACGTTGACGGTGGCATTGTCAAAACATTTCTTTTTTAATCATTTTCGTTGACACGACCGAATTGGGCTTTCATTATAGAGGCAGCTGGATTGGACGCACCAATTTGAATATTCCTTGATGATCTTTCCCTTCATTTGATGGTATTATTATTAAAGCATTATTCCAATCATTACATTTGACGTCCTTGATTGATTAAATTTCTGATTTGCTGAGGTCTTCTAAAATATTTTTTACTTTTCTTGATTCTCAGGTCAGTTGTATTTTTTAAATATTTGTTACCTCAGAACTCTATAATATAAGAAACAATTCGGAGAATAGTATTTTTGTTTGCAAAAGTTGCTTTCAGATTGGTCACATATTTATTTCAATTCAGTTTTGATGATGAGATGAATCGAGAATTAAGGGAATTCCTTAATACCTACATAATTGTGAGGATTTTGAATTACTTTTTTGACGACTGTTTCTGTGAATATTTCACCTCTTTCATGTTACTTATCATTAGCTTTTGAAACTTCATTAACATAATTTGTATAAATAAGTTTTTGCAAATAACTTTCTCCTCTTACTTAATTTTATTATACTTTCCTGTTTCCCTTTCAAATCTGAGTTCGAAAAAACAGTAAAAAATTTCAAATTATATAACTTTTCTTTGACATCATAAAATTTAGAACAAAATAAAACTGTCAGTTGCAACCTTGCATCTAACAGAGCATTCATTTGCTTCAACGTCCAAAGTTAACCAAGTACAAATATCCATATAAGTGTATTTCAGTTCGCATAAATACCCAAGAACACAAATAAAAAGATGTAACAAGAGCGACATATGACATTCTTCATCACTTGCTTTACTGCCAGTAAATCAAAGATTATTAGCAATCTTTATCAAAAATATATTTATCTGTGTACGTATACAATTAACATATTATTATTAGGTGGGCTTTAAGTCTCGTTAAAATCAAAATTAAGATAATCTAAATTTTACTAACAAAAAATAACCGACTTAAAAGTCTCAAAAACTACTTGTCAAATGTCGTTCAAATTTATGTGGGACCACATGACAAGCACCTGCTTTCGATTAAAAAGAGAATCATCGAAATCGGTTGGCGTGATAATATTGAGTTATTCGTCAATTTGTCGCGCACATTTTAACACAAATTTACGACTTATGTTGTTTTCTCATGGATGCCATTGTTAGATCTCAATAAAATTTATGTGGGACCACATGACAGCCACCAGCTTTCGATTAAAAAAAGAATCATCGAAATCGGTTCGCCCAGTCCAAAGTTCTGAGGTAACAAACATAAAAAAATACAGTCGAATTGAGAACCTCCTCCTTTTTTGAAGTCGGTTAAAAATTCAAAGTTATCACGATTATTAAGACAACTTTCCAGGAATTAGTTTTATCAAGTTATGTTAATTACTGTAAAAAATAAAGTATAACTATATCTTATTACTTTGTAGTATAACGAGAGCCTTAGACGCACTCTAAGTAATCTCTTTTCCTTTTATCTATTCTCAGTAAAACCGCTCATAAAAATGCAAAATTAATTTTAAATTCTACAAAGTGGCAGCCATATTTGCAACTCCAATATAATTGTAGAGATGCATATGAGAAATATGTAAAGGCGGCACTGTTTTATTTCAATTCACTTTGTTTTGGACTTATTTGTATAGAACGTCCTCTGAGTGCTATGGAAAACGATGGGTTGAATATTTTCTGCATGCAACGTAATCCGATTATTTTGCTTTACTTTCAATATTAGTTTAATAAAGATTCTCCGTCACGCTTTTTATCAAAGCAGATAGATTAGAAAATAATAAAATTTCACTTAATTCGACAGCCTAATTTAGATGTGACTTATGTTTTAAAATCAAGTCTCAAATCAATTTAACTACATCTTTATAACATTGTTAGTGATCAACTTGGGGAAGAACTAAAGTGAATCAAAATAATTTTAGTATCAAAACATACAAGATGCATCTCAAACGAATTCATGATTTTGAATATATTTTATTTATTTATTTATTTATTTGTTTCTTAGGAAATCCTACAGCGTTTACAGAATTATTATTGTATACAAAACAATTACTTAAATGCTATGGCCAAAAACGGATTACACAAAAAATACTAAGTAGTAAATTATGAACAGTTATTCTTGAAACCGTGCTTAAAAGTAAGTGTGTGTGCATGTATGTGAGTATGTAAGTGTATAAGTATGTGAGTGTACTTGTGTGTGCGTGTATGTGTGTTTGTGTATGTGTGTTTGTGTATGTGTTTGTGTATGTGTGTGCGTGTCATATGCTACATAATGATATTTAATAATTTATTGGAGGTGCAATTTTTTTATTTCTTTTTTAAGTTGTCTAGATTTTAAATTAAAAATATCTAAGCTTGAGTAATGGTTACTGTAGTACACTCATCACACCTAGTTCACAATAATTTATTTAAGAAATCATTAAAACTTTTCTTAATCTTACATTTTCGACAAGATTAATTTTAATTCTACTATTATAATTACCTGTTGCATAAAAGATCTAGGTATTTCATTCACTATCCACACATCGTCATCGGAAATTATCTTCAGAATATAATATTATGTACTCGTATAACTTCAAGTAGATTGCTAGAGTATATTTTATCAGTTATAATTTTTTATGATCAAGATAACGTAAAAAATATTTAAACTTATCCTGCTTTTAGCCCTTGCGTGGGTTATGCCACTAAACTTAAACCTTCACAAGAGGAAATATTTATCCGCAACACATTTGAAGTTGAATCAGAATAAAAGTATTTGTATATTCATAAGTTTACCCCTCATTTACTCCAAGGGTTAAAACCCCTCAAGCTTTGTTTTGTCAGTCTGTTGGTGACAACTGCATTTTATCGAATTACCTGATAAATAAAGTAGATAGAAGCAATCATAAAATAGATGTCTAAACGCCCTTTAATATTAACCTACTATTCCATGAAACTTATTATCTTACTTAATCCTATTCTCCCAAAAACAACCGCAATGAATTCTTTTCAAGCCGCCGTCAGAGTCCAACAAAACACGGCCGTCATCTGAGCGCCTTTGCAACTGCTAATTATGCAGTGCGTTCGCCTCGATAATTTCCCATAGGAACGGTGTCCTATGCAGTGTTTTAATCATATACGGGAGAGAAGATTGCATCTGAACAAATAGCTGTAGCACTCGTGAAGCGGATCGTGGTGTAATTTACTGTTGGATTTGTTGTTCCTGTTTGAATTTCGCAGTTCGTTATTTGCAATGTTTAAATTCAACCTCCCAATTTTTGCGTCACTTGTTTTAACTTCACTTTAATTTTGTTTTTAATCTACGTACCATTTAAGTACTTAGTGGTAACTATAATACGTAGTGGTTGTGTTATGATTGGTTTTCATTGATTGATTGAATGTATATTTGTATTTTATGTGCTTGAAGTCATTTTAAATAACAAAATATGAAACCAAGTTAGTATGTATAGTGATTTTGAGAAATATTATATGATTATTATATCTTCCGTTCGATTTATAACTTACCTGTAACCTTTGGGTCGCATGAAACCCCCAAAATGTTTTATAATATTTCATCAAAACTTTCTCAAATAGACAAACTTAGACGGAGACTTCTTTTATATTTATCTCGACGACACAGTCATGAGTAACTTTATCAAGAAACTTTTAATGCCTTCATAGGTCTCTTCTTTTAATTCGATGTTAGGCAGCAAGATATTATTTGCAGCTTTCATAATTTTTTACTTCTTCTTAGTAATTAGTTTGTTGTCTAGTAGATTTTTTATATACTTCAGCGTTTAATTGGCCATATCTACTTGTTACATCATTTACAAAATCCTTGGAGTTACTTTTTTCTCTTCCTCTTGCTATTAAATAGTACAATTGACATTGCTTTGCTTCAGATTTTCAATATTCGTAACTAAGTAATTAATGTTAACCATTTTTCGCATTATTATTTTTTTCAGCATGTTTTGTTTTTAATGCGTATTTTTTTAATAAGAGTGTTTTTACCAAAATAAAACAATTTATCAGCCAGAAATAAGATCCATTATACTCACACTATCATCACATTTTAGTAGTATTGAACCCAAGGTTTATTTTAAGCCCCCAAATATACACTCTGGTGGCAAATTGTTTTCTTATACAACCGAAGGCAGGCTTTACCCGCTAGTAACGAAGATGGATGGACTTTTCTTCGAAACACTGCGACGAGGAATATCATGTAGCTTATATTTGAACATTAGGCTTTCAGAGTTTTGTCAAGCTTGACTTTTTCCTTGATATTGCCATTTATTTGAATGTTATTTTTTGCTTAAATTGATATGAATTACGCCATCAATTCATTTATGAACCTCTTTGTTATAGTAAAAGTTTCAAACGTGTAAGGACACTATGATTTAAACAAAACCGGACAAATGCATGTCAGGCCACGCGCAATGTAAGGTTCTGAAGTAGTAAGTTTATGAACTATTACTAATTAACTACTTAAATTCAAATTCAAAATCATTTATTCATGTAGGTATCATTGATACACTTATGCACGTCATTTTTTTAATTTACCAGCTTTTCGGAAAGGTGCTTTGTCATGGAGGAGAAGAAAAGCCGAAAGAAACTCCTCAGCACATCTTTTAAAAATAAAATACATTGGTATATTTTTTACAAAGAAGTATCACTAACCTGTACGGAACTGGTTGCAGATCTGGTCATTTCCATGCGTCTTTGTCATTTATGTATTCATCTACAGTATAGTAGCCTTTGCCTAAAAGTTGAGATTTTACATGTTTCTTAAATAATTCCACTGGCAAATCACGTCACTCACGTCACTTATGCTAACATAGCCGTGATAGTTTTCCTTGTAAATTCATCATATAACCTATTTTTGAGATTTTTTCACTTGTCCAACTCTCACCGTTTAGCCGGCAAGGGGGACACTTTAAAATTTAATATTTCGCAATCGGACCCTTAATTGCAAAAATGGTCTCGGAAGACTTATAATAATTTCCAAAGACCTTTTCAATGATACCCCACACTATAGGGCACGCGAAGAATAAAAATTCATCCTCACGTTTTCTTACGGGAGGTACCCTAACAAAATATTTTTTAATATTTTATTCTATAATTCTGGAGTTTTAATAAATATGTATATTCATGCCAAATTACAGCTTTGTAGCACTAAGGGTCTCGGCGCTTTGCTTCGGACAGACAGACGGACATGACAGAACTATTTTCCAATTTTACTTCCGAACCCTAAAAAGAGGTTGTTCTCCTTGTTCATTTTGATGATCGAAAACATTGTTTGATTAAGAAAATACATTAACTAAATATTTATACAATTTAATATTTATTACATAATACCACCACTATACATTTACTACAAACCAAAGGAATACAGAGAAGATGGGTAACAGAATTACACAATCTTAATCACTAATTAAAAAACACTAATGATCCTGCTATGAATTTGCTAACTTGATAAAATGGTTGGTAGTAAAACAAACCAACTCGTGAAGAACTTCATTCGCAAATTGACCCCGCATTCGCTAGGTGCAGTTTCTTTCATCCTGGCTCAACATTCCATTTGGTGCAAGTTATAAATTCTTGTAAGTTATTTGAAAAGCCAGTCTGTTTTATCTTTTCCTAGACTTTAATTGAGATCAACTTTGATAGAAATGTTGTTGGTGACTAATTATTGACATAAAAAAGGAAATATTACAGTAGGTAAAAAATGATACAAAATAATAAAAACTTAACAAAACTTATTTCTTTAAATGTTAAAGTGAACATTATAAATTGATCGTTTGCAACTATAACCAAATACACTATTCAATATTTTTTAAATATTTTCACTTTTCAAAGAGCGCCTCATTGTATAGTTTTTATATTATCGCTTCATTCTATACCACGCAGCTACACATTAGGTAGTATTAAGAAATGTGAAAACTAAGCAGAATAGTATTCTAAAGACTCCTGCTCTGGAACTTTGTTTTGCATGAGTTCGCAGCAGTTTGGTGATTTTAAAAGTTCCCTTCGTTGAGACCTGATAGGATTAAACGTTTATCTGTTTGTTTATTTGTCCAAAGTTCGACTCATGGAGTTAACAGGACAGATTTGGATTCGGATTTTCTTTGGTTTTGAGCCTTTAATAAACGAAATTGTAATTGTTACGGTGAGCTTAGGTAAACATATTTCAGTGTATCTAAATTTAAAATTATATTATTTTATCTGAATAGGACCTGTATTTTTGATTAATTTATTGTTATTATTAGCGTTTTATTTCATTATGGTATTGTCTTGTCTATATCTTGAATTTTTGTCATTCAATTTCATAACAAATTTTATCCAAGTCACCATTCTGTAACCATGTCAATCACTGGTACATTGTTGCTATAATTGCTGTACTTTATTTTCGTATCCTATTTATGATAGGGTAATAAATTTACAGTTTTATAATTTTAGGAGTAAAATCATAACAAACAACTGGGAATATGAGCGTTATAATAACTATTAAGTCAGGTGAGTGGGAGTTAATCATAAATTATTTTAAGAAAATTGGATTCGTGCGTCAAGTTAACGTCTAAAGAATCAAAACAATAATTAAATTGAACATTCGCCTTTCTGAAAATTTAATTTTCGGTTTAGGTTTTCAATATAATTTTCTTAAGAATACTTGGAGTAAAACATTGAATTTAACACAAATAATTTAAGTTCCGGATATGCTATGATTAATTTAACGATATTTTATTGAAGATATTCAAAGCTTTGACAGCGTAAAACTCCAAACATGAGTACTATTTCGTGAGTTTTAGATTTAGGTGAAAGCAAATGAAAATATTTTTGCACAGGTTTGCACATTGCATAGGTTTTAAAGAATGAATGAGTTAAGGCCTACTCAGTGTGGCAATGGCACCCCATTTTTTTCTTTCGTTTATTTAATTATTCGATATTGATCTATTTTTGCTTCGATTTTACACATTGCATTAAATTACAGTATACTGTAGTATATCTCGAATCAAATATTATCACAAGTCGTAACGTTAATAATTCGGCCACTGGAGACAGTTTGTTTCTCGCAGGAACGCCTCACGCTACGTTCACGCACGCACGCGACATAAATTTGTTACAACTGATTAGGAACTTTCCGCGGAGTTGTCATCACAACTCTTCCACCTTAGCGGGCGAATTTTTTCATTGTTAACGTTACATCCTCCAGTTAGAGATCAGAGTTCATGAACGGCCGTGCCTCGCTCCCTTGTACGTGCCACGAATATTGTTCCCCGTAATATTCATCGCTTTAAAACCAAGCGTAGGTAAGAAAGAGACGCCGTTCTACATCAGAAAGGGGCGTCAGCTTTCAGCAAGATTTCGTGACCTCTCAGCGGCTTCAGCCCGCAGAAATATGGACGGTAATAACATAAATCCCTTTGGCATATAAAACACTAAACGCTCTCAAAACCGTCCCAGCAGTCGCCAATGTTTTTGTGTTTTTATAGGACACGCTTGAATGTCTTTAAAGTTTAAGTGCGTTTCGGGTGAACTTTTTGTGTTGCAAATTTCATTTAGTAGTTTAGAATAAATACCGTAGTATTTAAGCAACACTGATGACATGCATCAATGACGAGTTTGACAATTTGTTGTTAAGTTTTTTAAGTTTATAACTAAAGGTTATGTAAAAGTTCAAGACAAATAGGGAGATTTGTAATAGTCTTCATGTACCTACCATAACTTTTATGGTATAAAAAATGTGCTGTAGAGCTTCTTTCGTTTGTTCGTCTCCATTTTAAATTAGTTAAATTTCAGTTTCAAATCTACATATAATTATGTAGTTTTCGATTATAAAGTTCTAACAGAACTCGACGAAGCATGAAACTGAGGTAAACATGCCAACTGAGGGGATGAAGGATCGTCGATTGCACAATTTGTAATGGAAGATGCAGAAACGTTTCCGATTTCCTGTCTCTTAGTTGTCAAACAATCTAGTGTTAGAGATGAGAAACCGATTTAAATTTAAGGAAGTAAATAATATTTAGTAGTGTTATGTAATAAATTTTAGTTCACTCTTTAAACAATTGTGAAACTATCTTCCGTATTACCCGCAGTTAAATGTTTTACGTCATTGACAAGCCTATAAAATTCCCTCGTACCACTTAAGAAAGTGGTGGATCGTTTAACGACATAATTTTAAATAAACACCTTCAGGTGTAAAAAAGTGGCCCCAGTACAGTGCCTTGACAAACTCCATCGTAAAAGTTGGTGCAAAATTTTCATTACCGCCGTGAAACTGGTATAATGATCGGACCGCCATTAAATGGCATTATCTGGCACTGTAAAAGCATAATCTGGCTCCTTGAATGCATAAAGAACTATAAACGTCAGATATCATCTAATTGAAGTTGGAGTAATGGCGCGGAGGCAGCGTCAGGGCATTAAAACGCCTAAGGTAACGATCGAAAAGGTTCCATTCAAGTGTAAAATATTTAAATTTTCCTCGCAACAAATGGGAGAGGAGACGTAAAACGGTATAGGAATAGCAGATACTGCGTTGAGTTTAATTAAAATGGATGGAAAGTTCCCCGACGGTGAGTGATGCTTAGATTCGATTTCCGGCCGGACAGAAACTTAGCTCGCTTCCTTAGGCTTGACAGTTACCGCCGTCAAGAGGAAACCTAATCCACATACCCCGCTTTGGATTTTAGGCATCGTGTTTTCAATATTTCTTAATATAAGTTCTGACAAAGAAAAAATTTGTCCAGACAAAATGAGACTGATGCTACTCGTAGTATTCGATTGCTTTGAATCTGGCAGGTCCATGAAACGATGGCTAATACTTTTGTAAATGAGCTAATTGTATGAAACTACTTTCGACGCATAACATACTATTTAGATTTGTGCCTCTCTTATTACTTTCTGGGAAAAATATAGGAAATAAATTTTAAATTTCTAAATACATTATAATAATATGTTAACCTATGCTTACCTATGTTTAAAAGTTTCTTTGAAAACAATTTCAGATTAATTTGATTAGCCTATTGGAGGTACAAAATTGTGACAACAAAAACTCTTAACTTCAGCATACCAAGAATCGTTTCAAAACACCGTCATAGGAATTTCATATCCCGAATAAATTTCTAAATAAATTCCAGCGGTTCGGATAATGTATATATTATTATTGTTCATAAAGAACTGGTTTTGTTAATAAATATCAATATTATATCCATCCAAATAGATAATTGTTATCTTTTTCTTGAAAGAAATGACATTTAAACTTAGAAGTCATTATTCAGTATCAATTATTAAATATGGAATGCAAGCTACTCAGCTATGGAGAAACTAAAAGTGCCAGTGATGCCTTCGATGGCGCTGATGTTCATGGGTGACCGTGGCCACTTGCCATTAGCTGGATCACCAGCTCGTTTGTTGGCTATTTTATTAAAAAAAAATATTTACAAAATTTCAAAGCTTAACTTTAACCCTTCAATAGTAATATGAACCTAGACATAATAATAAGTTCACAAAATAACAGTTTTACATAAAATAAATATTGCGCCAAAGTTTATTTCGATAACATCTGGTTTTGGCTTATCCTTTTATTATATTTGTCCTGATATTTCAGTATGTCCTTCCACATTTGATAGTCTAGAGTGACCAAAACTATATTAAAGTATATCGTATACGTATATTTGAAGTGATACTAGGGTAAGCAAATATTAAATAAGCGTTATTTACTACGGGACCCGAAGTACACAAATATCAAAGGGTGCCTGCCCTCGTAACGGAATCAATGAGTCCCCTTTGACCGGATAGCTATAGGGTAAATAGAGGGTTATTTCCTGTGACAAAATATTTTAGCTTTTTCGCAATACAGAATTTACTACCTCGCCCACTTACGCAGAACTGAAAACAAATACAACAATATTACTACGTAATTAACCACCAAATGTTCAGTGGATCATGACACCCAATGTTTATATTGACAGTAGGTACATAATTGAAATGAAATTTTTGGTCGACTTCACAGTTGAATGCGTTCCAAATTTTCATCGTTCGCATGTTGGGTTGAAATGTTTGAGTGTTACAAACGCAAATACACATTGGGATGATTAATAAAGTCGAGAGGAGCTATACGAGCACAACAATAGACCGAAACTATATTAACAGGAGCGTAAGAACATCTGAAACCAAGACTGACAACTACTTTTCATATAAAATGCAGGTCAGGAACAATGTTTCACCGACTCGTGTCAGCTTGCGAATGTATTTCATGAACTTCGCCAGTCTGAATTGACCTCTCCGACCCCTGCGAGTCATGTTCATAGTATGAAATATAATGTAAACGCATGTGTCTGGGGAGACCAAGCGTTATTGGACATTTTTGACATTTTCCTCTAGAGGCGAACATGTTGGTGAGTGACAGGTCGGCCCAACACTATTTTTGGTACGTCAGATATGTTAAATGACTACGGTCAGTGAAATATTATTGAGCTCTTATTATAATTACATTTTTTATGAAAATAGCTTTGCATGTTTGAACGACACTTCATTTGTTTATGAACAAAACAGTCTCCCACGCGATTCTTTGTTTCATTACAGTCACAAAGTTAATGCTAGAGCTAGACAATCGCTTGCAGAAACGCAACAAGCTCTATAAAATGCTTATGGAAGGCAAACACACTCTGTTTAATTAAAGCGACATCCCAGATCACATTAGGTTTATTTGCCAGGGATGTCTCCGCACGGGGCGCAAATAACCGGTTTTCTATGTAACGTTAAATATTTGCTCCCGTGTGTTTGTGCAAACAAATGTGCAAGGCTGGCTGAAGACTGCGCTTTGACTCCGTCTCGGTATCGCATTACTAATACTGTTATGTGGAGTGATTTTTCCGCTGAAAATGTTTTGCTAGTGTGCCCGAGTCTTTGAGTTCCGTTGCTATTTTTCTTGAAGTGGAACTTTTATTTTAATGATGTTTTATGATGCTTTGAGAAATAATAATGAACTTGACTTTCGCGGAATGTTCAATGCTAAAATGCTCTTTAAATAAGGATATTTTATCTTAAATTTAAAGGTTTGTTAGTAGTTCCATTCTGAATAAAATATTTGGGTTGTATTGACAGGCTTAGAATTTCCTAACGAGAGAATCAATTGAGTCATTCATTTGAGTCATTTTCCTGTAAAGATAAAAAAAAATTAAATCATTCATGACACAAATTCCCCTACAATTGTAACACCTGACAAAACGCTGAAGATTTATTTGCAGCAACCGAATGTTCGGATAAATTCACCGCAATTCAACGCCAGCAATCGCTAAAAACCATTTCCATGCTGTAACTTATATTTGAGTTGTATTCCCTTATTGTCAATAACGTTCATACAGTTAGATATACTCGTATTCTTCCATTTTAAATTAATCATAGATTTCGATCCATACTGATGTTGATTATCCATGGGTGATGGTGACTATTACCATCGGGAAGCTCATCTGTACGTTTAATCCTCGTGTATATAAATTTTATTTTTTTGGCGCTTAATATTTTCATTTTGAGCCTGTTATATAATATTTGTATTTGTTTTTGTAGCTTAAAATATATCAGGAAATTAAAAAAAAAATTGTTCTTTTTTCTTTCAAGTTTTTATTACTTTATCCGGTTAAAACTTCTAATAAATCAATATCAACGCGACCTCAACACCCAAAAAAATGTACGCTTCCTTTTGCTGAGAATGAAATATTAAAAGTGCTGAGGTGCTTTGCAGCCTTTTTTATTTATAGCCTGAACATTGCACAACTTTTACATTTTTTGACTCAACGAGATGATTTGTTGCCTTACAAAATATATTGTGAGGTAATTTGTTGGAAAAGGTTGAACGGACGAAGAGGGATTTGTGCCTGTCTCCTTACTTTTGTAACGAAATTTATGCTGTGTTTGCACCGAGTTGTTTTGATTATTCGTGCTCAGCAAGAAATCTGGTTAAACCCTCTTAGCCCAATTCAGGCGGCTCCGTTCGAAGTTATCTCCAGTATTGTTCGCAGTAAGATTGCTTAGAAATTTCTAAGTTGGTTCCGAGCGTATTAACAGTCTCTAGCGCTTTGAATGAAGTTAAATATGAATCCTTTCTCCTCAAATACATTTGAATTGAATTTTCTTTATCAAAGAATGCGATTTCAATAATTTTACCAGTGTATCCTTATCGTGTTTCACAGAGGTAACTTCAAACAATTACACAGATCAGAGCGTCATTGATTCGCGAATTCCCAAATGGAATCAGGATCAAAGCTCGACAAATTCAAACACACTGCTAAAATACATCGGAATCGAAACACGTTCGCGTTATATTATAATGTTAAATAACTCGACCCGCTCCCGAAACGCAAACAAAATTCCCCACTTGATTGTGTAATCCCGTATAATCAGAGCCTATCGTGACACGCGTCGACGAGCCGTTGACGGCACTGATCACGCAACAAAATGTAGTGTCGACGGTTTAGAGCTCGGTTCTCTCGCAAAATTTCTGCTTTTGACACTTCACTCTGCTTTTAGCAGCTTTTATTTTCACTTTGGTTGCTGATGCCTTTTTGAGTAGATTCTACTCTGGCTTTTCACTGTCGGTTAATTTAGTTACTGCATTGCTTAGCTGTGGAAGCATTTTTTAACACAAAAATACTACATTACAAAATGTGCTAGAATTACATCTTTGTGTAGTTACTAATTTTGTTATAGTATTTACTATGATTATTTGTATGTAATTTAAAATATGATACATAGATTTAGTTTTAATTTTAAAAATAGTCAAACAGTAGCACCGAACAGTCGCTAGCTCACATCCAAGCCTGTCAGGCTCGGAGAGAAATGTCGTCTCGCCTCGTGTTGTTATGAATTAATTTCAACTTTGACGCGAAATAAATCACGCGCCCTGCATCTTGATTAGTTTGGTATTACGATTTTAAATCAATTTTCTTTTTGACTTTCTAATCGATCTGAACCTTCAGTTTTTTACGTTGTTGCTGATACGTAGTGATTTATTTTGCGTTGATCAAAACGGTGAGATAGGTAATTAATGATTTGAAACTCGGGCTTTAGTCTATCAGAAATTATTTATCACATTCCTTCAGTAATAAAATATTTTATGTAAAGGCAAGAAATAAGCAGAGTAGCCCAACCCGATGGTAAGTTGTCTTCATCCCATGGACAGTGGACATAAGTTACAACAAAGGCATCATGATCGCTTGCCGTTAGATAGCTCATCAATTCATGCTAATGGCATTGATAAAAATCTGGATTTTAAATTATTTAGATGAATTATATCGCACGAGATAAGTGGCTAAATATATATAGCATCACTGATTTCGCTACGAACAACCTGTTTGGTCAAACTCTCAACTTATCAAACTCAAAACCTGGTCAGTGGACAAATACTACGGCTCTGTTCATACTCAACTATGAAATGGCTGAATCAGGAACCTGTTTTACTATCAGCGATGAAAGAGATAGAGAAATAGAACGCGAAATTATAAGAAAAATTGGGCACTAAAACAAGTGCTAGCATTAATTAAATTTTTATCATCGTAATTTATTATATTTTTTAGTTTTGTTATATTAAGTATATTGTTGTAATATTTTCGAAAACCATTGTACTAATGATCCCTTGCTTTTCACGTCACTGTGATCCTTACCATCATAAAAAATAATCGTGCTCAAAATAAGTCAGTTCTCGAAGGTGTGTGAAGTCTACCAATCCGCACTTGGCCAGCGTGGTAGACTATGGCCTAACCCTCACATTCTGAGAGGAGACCCCGAGCCCAGCAGTGGGACAATTATAGGTTATGGCTTTTGCTTGCTTGCTTGCTCAAAATAAACGTTAATAATAATTTTAACATTGAAAGCAGCTTTGAAAACAGATTGTCTTTTACATTTCCATCTATAGAAATACCGTGTATGAAATAGTGTTCATACCACTATGAATGCATGCTTGTTATATAACTTACCTTTTAAGCCTAGCCAATAAACATGGCGAGTTCCGATTTCGAATTTAATACGCAAAAAGCATTTTTTTAATCTTACAAACATTATATGTTATGACTTAATTAACTTCAATACTTATCTTTTACCAACTATATATCAAACAAGTCCACAACTATGAATAGTTGGGCAAATTAATTTCAACTTTCAACCCCGGACAACTCAGCGGTTATGAATTTTAATCAGATACACCTGACTTCTAATAGTGAAGCGGATTTCCGCTATTATGAGCGCTGATCTTCTACTTCAACTTGCGTGTAATATCTTTATTAATATTTAATTAAGTAGCTAGAACAGCCACCACAGTACTTTCTCGGCGCGTTATTATCTTCGAGTACGCTCGATAAGGATAGTTAATATTTTATTGACATCCCGGTTAATAGTTTACTCATGAGAATGAAAGTTGAAACAAAAATTATGAGGAGTTGTTGAAGGATTGATTTGTAAGCTTAACGTTTCTTGGAGTAAAGAGAAATTATTAATAATAAAACACAATTTTAATTGTAAGCCGAATCTATCTTAAGTGTTGAACAATA
Source organism: Thymelicus sylvestris (assembly GCA_911387775.1). Lineage (NCBI taxonomy): Eukaryota > Metazoa > Arthropoda > Insecta > Lepidoptera > Hesperiidae > Thymelicus > Thymelicus sylvestris. Next base: position 1,777,860 of record OU426893.1, read on the forward strand.
TTCAATAACCAAGGAAAATGCAAATCAAATCGGTTACGGAGCACCAAGAAAATATTGTCGGAAGCAACTTACTGCAACAAAGCAACTTCATGAAACCGCATGAAAATTTTGATATACTGATTCCAGATTTAATCTCAGCGTTCATGGGAAAAGAGGCATTATTTAATATCTACGTCAATGATACTTTTAACACTATATGATTTGTATTAAATAGTCACTGTCATCTGCTACAAGATCCTAGATTGTACGTAAGTACAATCTAGGACATAATACTAATATATACTAATATATCAATAGACATAAGTCTATTTAAGGACTTAAGTCTGCTTCAAACTCGGGCCTTTTTAATTTAGTTTTCAATGTATTGCAGTCATATTTTTTGTACAATAAATTAAATACGAATCAAATTAAAAAAGGTGACAAATAAGTAATAGCGTATGCGTTTAAATTAATCAGTAACATAGAACATGATAATTTATCATTGAGTGTTTTAAAAATAAAGTATGAGGGAAAAGTAAGCAAATTAACTTACAGTGAGGCTCAATATCGCGCTATGATTCTTATTAAATAAAAACGATCGTACAACATATAAATAGAAGAGGAAAAAGGAATTCCTTATTTATGAAAACTTTGGGTGTTCTGTTTTGTTTTAAGTCCAAAACTTTTTGTGTTAAATTTCTTAAAGAGGGGATTGTTTTTGCTTTGGTCATTTTTGGAGTCAAGTGGTGTTTTATTGAAAGGAGAATGCCCATAGCCAGTACTGTCAAAAAAAATAATTGTGTCACAATGACTTTTGTACTAAAAATTAAGTTAAAATATTTTAAATATTTTACCGTATTTCCTAAAAAATTCTTTTTGGGGTTAATTTTCTTAAATTAATAAGTAACTTTACTTCCGTTTTACAACACAAAAGCATTCGGCCATTTATATTGGAATTGGAGCCAATCAGGGATATTTTAAGATCCTTTGGGCCAATAGGTTGCGTTGATTCGATTATGACTATGATACAACAAACTAGATGGTGTTAGTGGGCTGTCAAATGAATTTGATAATTATTACATTAAAAGTTAGATGGCGTTTGGGGACTGTGAAATGAATTTTAAACTTAAACGTATACGACTTAATGCGCCTGCATAGAGTCCATATTACTGTGTCTACTATAACCTAAATACAAAATAATTTTGTTGAAAATCTCATAACTCCTACGATTAAAATTGACTAAATTTGGTTTGTGTAATGTATTAAGATAACTTATTCAAATAAAGGTATTTTTATCAGGACACAAAAATATTAATGTCAGTACATTTCTCCATACAAAATGGGCATTCTCCTTTCCATGACTTTTCTTTGAAGGTTTTGCGTCGAGCGTTTTCATTTTTCTTTTGGAAAACATTATAGTTCTCCAGTAATAATTGTTGCTTCTTTCTTGATCAGCAATGCATCGATGATGCCTCTAGTGATATCGATGTCCAAAGGTAACGATGGCTAAATACATAGCATTTTCAGAATTAAAATCTAAGGATAAAAAGTTTATTTATTCCGGGGTTAACTTATGTTGTTGCTTTGAATTCAAATCATCACGGTTTATCTCGTCAAAAATACGTTCTATATTACTTGATGATTCAATAATTAAATCCTACCTAAACTTCTGTTGATCTAGTTTTGCGTATCATTCATAATACGAGTATTACTGTTAGAGTATCTCCAAATTCGTGAGAATTTAGAACAATCCTTATTATTTCCTAACTGCATTCTTAAATAACAACCCTTAAGGCTCATCGGGCCCTCAAGTTATCTTAAAACCTCCAGACCGTTGCAAGAAGGCGACGAAATACCAATATTACGTATGAATTTTCAGCACCCGAGAAGGGGACACAATAAATACATATTTCATGAAGTGGTATTGAATAACAATTGCGTAGCGTCGGCCGTGGGTTCGCTCACTGACACATATTAAAATGGACTCGCCCAGCAAATGTATTGGATTTTTACAGCAGTAGAAGCCATATTTTTTGGCCATATTATTGAAGAATTTCCTGGATTGGGAATTATACGGTGCTCAGCAGTATAAGGTTGTTTGATAGATTTGAAGTAATATCATTTTGTGTTTAATCTTTTACTGAGGTTACATTTCGAGGTGCGATTTTGTCCGCTTTTCAAAATAACTAGAAATTTTTGATTTATTCCTATATTATAGTTATTTCTTATTGAGTTATCGAAACGGAGCTATTGATGATAACGCTTAAATGTTGTTACCCTACTTACTCCTCATCCTTGACCGTATAATGGAGGTAACATACAAGATAGATTAGGTATTTATAATAATATGCTAGCAATGAGCATCAAACTTCATTTGGATACTTGGGAATATAATTATATTGTATCGATCGTGGACAACTGCACTCTTTGTGGAAGAGTGGGATTCATATGGCTATAATATTATATACCTGTGGCTTACTGTCCAGGACGCCTTTTTGACATGAAACACAGGGAATAAACAAACGCAACAAAGCCGCTCCGTGGACAGATTTCATTATTTTACTACGCAAGATGCAAGCAAGCGACAATTAAGCTCGCCATTTGTACCTTAATCCTGTATTGTGGTCAATAAAGATTAAATAAATAAATATATAAATTAACTATAACGTGATGTGACGTGCGTCTTCATGGGAGGAAGGCCTAATATGTATAAAAAATATTTCTTTGTTATTTTCATTCGTGGAACTTTTTAATTGTATTATACTATTCGTTATAATCATTGCTGGTTACAAATTGGAATAATTCAAACAATTTTTCAATTTAAATTATTTCCGAATTTTCAAACAGTCATAACATCTCCTTAAACATATTTATTCAAGTTTCTTTTCAGGAAGCTGTTTGCCAATCCCATAACGAATTCTGTAACGGGAGTACTGAAGATCTGCTTCGTTGAGTGTTTGTGCGCTTTGAGTGTATTTGTGTACACTGAATTACATCTAGGTAAATATTTTCGGTTTGCAAGTTGCATTTCATAGTAGTCCTTGTAAAATAAACATACATACATTCGATATTTAGTATGAGCGTTTGAAATATGTGTCTCCGGTAATACATAGTTCTTCAGATTTGAAAGGCGTTATACATATGTATATCGTGATGTGACGTGCATCTTCTTGGGTAGAAGGCCTATTATAAAAAAATATTTTTTTGTTACTTTCCATTCCTGTAACTTTTTACTTTGATTATAATATTCGTTACAATCACTTCTGGTTACACAAATTGGAATAATTCAAACAATTTTTCAATTTAGATTTCTAATTTAAAGAATAGCGTAATGACGTGCTTTAGTTTATTCATTTATTGTGAAAATACCTATATGATTAAATGATTTAAACACGAATAGTTTACGTACTATGGTCTCTTCATACTATATAATGCTTTTCAGCTCTAATCCTCTGTGATCAAAACGCATTTAGATGATTGATGTGCAATGACAATCATAATTTATGCAATAATCCGATAGCTTATATTTTCATTGAGATTAAAATTAACTACTACACACTAAGCGTTAATATTTCTTTCATTGGAAACTTATTTTTTATACCTTTGGTATCGATAATGGATACCAGTGATCACCATAGCATAGTTTATTTTTGTTAACCTAAAAACTTAATCCAAATAACTTGCAAAATTGCCTAAAATCCTAAAACATTTATGCCAATAAGTGGTACGTACAAACACAGCTGGTGTTTGGGTCAAAACAATTGACTCGGCACGAACAATCACTTAACCTCAGGCGGTTAGAAATGGCATTGTTTAAATAATTGCTTATGATTTATCGCGCTCACCGGTCTCAATATATCACTGCTTGGGATCTTAATTCTTCGACGCTCCCCCAATGTCCCCTGATTTGGCACAAATTATAATGGAAAGCGATTTTGGGAACATAAAATAACAAAAATATTGAAATTATGTTCACTTCTGTGAATTAATATTTGAATTTTAACAATGAATGTATTTTGTTTAATTAATTAATTCAATGGACACCTTTCTATTGCTTGTATTAAAAATAAGTTTTCTTTTAGAAAATAATGTATGGAACTTTAATTCTACATTTGAATAAACTTCGTCAGTATAAATAATTCCTTATTTTTGCTCAGCGATCCAAAGAGTATTTTGGACTCCACCAAATAAATGAAATAAATTATTTTAAATTAATTCTAACGTTCTTTGAACTCCAATTACGAGTAGGTGTTTAAATGTTGATCGTCTCTTAAAGAGGCTATTTTAAGAGTCAGTGCTTAACTCTACTTTTTAAAAGTTATATCATTATCATCCTGCCCGTTCCCCAATTTTTGTGGTGGCGCAACATGTTTTTCTCTTCCATACTTCCCTATCAGGCGTCACTTTTACACTTACACTCTTATCTTACATATCACACACAAGACACAATCCATCCATCTTTTCTTGGTCGTCCTCGTCCTCTTCGTCCATACATATTCATATCCATCAGCTGTTTCAAAACTTATATTTTTTTAGTGAAGAAAAAATCATAAAGAATTCCAAAAATCATAAAGAATTCCAAACATACCCGCGACATCACTTGGCATAGACCGCGTCACGCGGTGGTGAGTAAATGCTTATTTATGTTCGCACCACAATGAACTTCTCTCGCGCTCAATTCGTTTGCCGGCATTAGTCGGTTCAGGCCATTGTCCCGACACTCACAACAATACTTGCTGCAGTTATTTCAGATTTAAATAGGCTGATCCAGGCTGTTTGGAGCTATACTGGTGTTTTTCAAGTCCAATATAAATATAAAATAAATATAAGCGCTTACACATTCATACCTCCGTAATGGGTTTCTTTTGGGTATGGAACCCTAATAAAACTACTATGAGTATTGTACTTGTAAATGAATTCTACCCTATATAAAAGCAAAGCAACAACCCATAATTGTCCCACTGCTGGGCTCGGGGTCTCCTCTCAGAATGTAACCCTCACATTCGGCCATAGTCTACCACGCTGGCCAAGTGCGGATTGGTAGACTTCACACACCTTCGAGAACTTTTATGGAGAACTCTCCGGTGTGCAGGTTTCCTCACGATGTTTTCCTTCACCGAAGCAAGTGATAATTAACATGTAATACGCACATAATATTTGAAAATTAGAGGTGCGTGCCAGGATTTGAACTCGGGCCCTTCGTTCGGGAGACCAACGTTCTACTGCTAGGCCATCACTGCTTATTTATGTTCGCGCCACTCTACCCTATATAATTGTTATTATTGTCAGGTAGATGATTCACTCATGGCCTATGAATTCTTCCGATCTACATATAATGGTCGATAGATCACTAATGAATTTCGGATACTACTATTTATACTCAAATAAAATGATTTTACTTACATTAATATGTATTACGAATATTACGAATAAAAACCTGTATATTAAAAATCTCCACTTAAAACATAACAGATTAACAAATCTGTATATGAAAAGTGAAACGAATTCACAAGCACGAGGCGAATCAAAACAACAGTTACGATACAAGTGGCCACTTGATTTGTAAGCGAAGGCTTACAATTTCATTTATACAAAGGTTTATGAGTACTTGAAACAAGCATTGATAAATATCGTTTCGATTCAATATTTGATTTGGAGTTAAATGGAACAACAAATCCGCAACAGTTTATAGAATTGATTTCAATTCTGAAGTCGATTTTATATGGAGATTTTCACAAGGGCGCTTTTGTTAGGTACTTAAGTAAGTACTGTTTAAATACCCGGTGTCTGTTGAAATCAAATCATATCATTTATTTGTGACGAGGTAACAAAAATGTTCCAATAAAATTTAAATTATGTGCGCTTGTTCCACTTAAATGAATATCGAGTGTAATTTGTGCTTATTAGGAAGTTATTATTTACGAGTAACCGCCCTCGCTTTGCTTCGGTTTTCTGATTTTTTTACACCTTGGGTTACATTATTGGAGTTTTAGTAAGGATCTCTAATTTTTTAAAATACAATATAGCCTATGTTCACCGTGTAGCTTCCTAACAGTGAAAGAATTTTTCAAATCGGTTCAGTAGTTTCGGAGCCTATTCAATGCAAACAAAAAATCAAATCGTTCCTCTTTATATAATAATATATTAGTATAGATTACAATTTATAAACAAGCTGATTACTTTGTTTCTGTCTCCTTTTTAAATCCTTAGACTAATTTTCAAAAATAATTTCTTAGTGTTCCCTTTTACACCATAGTTAAGTAACCTGGTTATTACAGCAATTTGGCCAACTTCAAAAAAAAGAAGTTCATACCTACGATAAATTGGTTGTATTTTCTTATTTCATTAATGAAGTTTGCATATCGTGCGTATTATTTTTGTCAAAGTCCATAATAAATGGATACCAAAGAGCAGACATCGATGTTATACAATGTGTACCTAAATTACGTGAAGGTGATCAGTGTAAAAGTCAAGTTTGAAAATAAATTACTTATGATGGAAAAAAATGCGCTTGGATTCTATCTGCAACCCTAAGATATCTCATTTAAGGCTGGTCACAGATGTACTGCTCCGACTACTAAGACGGATAGCCTTATTTATAAGTGTCTCAGCACCCCTCAAACTGTAACGAAAGGTTTCTTCAAGCGTGTGGGACGTAGGATGAGAATTCTGCCATGGTACCTAAACCAGAAGCTAAATATAAAATGAATTTAATTTTAATGCAGTTAACAAGGCAAAGACCAAAAAATATACATAACGAAATTACGTACCTAAAAAAAGTTCAGATCCTTTTATGCTTGTAAAAATGCGAATAACCAACTTCCTTCCTCTTAAAAGGTCATTGAGATTTTAAAGGAACACGTTTTTCGATGTAAAATTAAAAGGACATAATTTGCAACGAATAGCCTCAGGTGTTGCCAATTGTCGTTGATATAGTTTAATTAAACTATTCTCTTAGAACGAACGAAATTGGTTTTCATTCGTCTAGGTGGAGAGATTTACATCAGTCCATTAACAGTCCACAGAGAATCTTGTAACTGCGATAAGGCCTGAATCTTACTTTCAATGCTGAATCTAGAATTAACTTACCCACGTCCTCTCGAAATACATAAAGTTCTTACTGTTATTTTTAAATATTACGTTTAAAATTAAAATACCTACTATATTTTTTTACATAATTTATCAATCTAAGGCGTTTTATAAGTGACTTACCTACCCATAGTAAAATTATAAGAAAGATTCAGTGGTCCTTTCTTTAATCATTTAAACTTTATTTTACTATGACCCAGACTAACTATCCAGTTGTATAAAAAATCTACTTTGCTTTCTAACATAAAATATATGATTCGGAGGGCACATTGAGTCATGTTGGACGCTTTTGGGCGGCATAAAAACTTACAAAAATGTTGAATATGGCCTAGTCATCAAGTGGAGAAGCCCGTTCCCAGTAGCCATTAATTGAAGCAACTTGCTTACTTGAACTTGCACAAACGGTGCCGTGGTGGCTAGTTATTAAAATTTAAATCATACCCATTGAAAGGTCTTGTCTCTCTGAATGTTTCCAATTGAGCAACCATAACAGCTTGTCTCAGTCACTCTTTTATATTACGTCTATGTTTATTAGCAGAAGAGTCGTGCCGTTGCCATATAAATTTATGTTTGAGGAACCAGTGAACCGCATTCTTTTCGCAACATTTTAGCGTTCAACGTTCGTTGTAATTATTGAAGAGATGGATGGACAGAATGTTGTTTAATATAACTTTAACCGTAAAAATTGAACCGTATTGGGGTGGCGTAGAATACTAATCCCAATCCCGAATGTGTGTCGTAAGAAGCGACTTTTGGCCCCGCGGAAGGTATATTGGCAATATTGATTTTAATAGTTTGTGAATTCCATTTTTATTATTTCTTCGTGGCGTACACCTATCGTCAGCCTTGTCATTATTTTTACGACATTTTCTAAAAACGCCATAGCTCTCCAGAAAATCCTCAGACGGAAGCTCAACTTATGAACACTTATGAACTTCAAATATTTCAATTCTGTTAACTACACGTACTCGATGGATAAAATGAATGTAACGACCTGGATTTGAATTATGAGAGTTTCAATAAGTTAAAAACTGTTTTCTGTTGAATAATTAATTACTACTTATTTTATTTTATTTTTTATTTTTACAATTTTAGGAAAACTTACAGCTAAGCAAATACATAGTAGTTTCTCTGATATGGCCAATTATAAGTTTCCACTTATAGGTAAATAATTAATTATATTGACTGAAATTAGTGCGCTACGCCTACTAAATTTTACCAAAAATAGTTTGTTATTAAAGCAAGTCCCCGAATAACACAAACCTATTTCATGATATCTCATCACAGGACTATGTAGACATTGGCTTAAATGTCAATTAAATGGACCCAATGGCAAGCCATCAAACGCATTGGTTTCTATGTATTACACCTGAATATGTGGACGTTGAAATCGAATTTCAGAATACACGGATTCGGAGAATATTATGCTCGGCATATGTCAGTAGCAATCAGGGTTATGTTCTTCTAATGAATAGCTTATAATACTGTTGACATTAAAGCCATTTTCGAATATTCCTATTCATACAATAAATTATTTTCCTGGAGCTCAATACCCAGTTGAACACTTCATAGAAATTTTGAAGAATTTATTGATATTGCCAATTTACTCGTAATTTTCCCAAGTAGAAATTTAATAAAGATGCTAGTGATATTGAATTTAAAATTAATTCATGTTTCTCGAGGTATACTTAATCATTACGTCTAGTTTTTATTTACTACATTATCAACTACTAACGTTGCCTTCTATTACTGATTTTTTTTCTTTAATCAAAATTTAGAAATATTTATCTAGAAAATAATGTATAAATATAGGTAGATAATAACGTCCACAGCACTACCTGTCAGTACAATCATGAACACATTTCATTTCAGTCGAAATCAATAGGTACCTATTTCCAGTGACTGTCACGTTAAAAATTCAATTTATAGTGGCCACGTTATCAAGCACATTTCATTGGTGGACGGGATCGGGCTTGAATTATACGAAATCCATTATCCAAATTAAACGTGGAAGTGTTGAAAAATTGAATTTGAACAGAACCCATCGAGGCCTCTGGACTGGTAATTGGCTTATCCTTTGGTGTAATGGAAGCCAACCCACGTAATACTCAATCTGGATTACCCTCCGTGAAACGTGAAATGCGTAAGCTTTTTACTGGATCACCATTTATTGGTTTTGTCATTAAATACTGGACAGGCTTGAAAACCAGTTATTTCTTTCTGACAACCCTGTAGCCTAGTTCATAACGACCCTGCCTGTGAAGCGAGGAGTCCCGGGTTTGATTCCCGGCCGGGACAGATAGTTTCAGACAGACAGCGCCGGACAGACGGACAGACGGACGGACGGACGTGACGAAACTATAAGGGTTCCATTTCGACTTCGGAACCCTAAAAAAGAATAAATTTATGGCCTTCTCAATACTTTATCCATCCATAATCTCTAGATAACTTTTAATTTTGTGATAACAGCTATTGCATTAATTTTAAGTATATGTATACCTACCTGGAGAAATATTTTAGGAAACTAGATCAACTAAATCAACTCTTTACAATAGTTTTATGTACCACAATCTCAACTGAGCGAAACATAATAAACGAAAGGAGAAGAAGAAGGTTAAATCTTTACAACATAATTTCAAGTAATCAAGTCCTAATTTATTCACTTAAACCTTGATAGCCTTAAGTAACAACGAACCCCAGTGAAGGTTCTATCCTAACAAATTCGCTTACAAAATGTCTCTGTATTAGTGTCTTGGAGTTTTTCCAAGTACATTTAGTTGGAGGTAAATTATCGGCCACTGGAAATGCAATCGATGTTCTTCCAACTTCGAGTCATCTGTTTGTTGCAAAGTCACGTACTTACTGAGTAGTAAGTTGCCTCAAGTTTGGTAGTTTTTGAGACTCATTCTTTTTGGTACATTCTTGTGTTTTCTTTACTAAATTGTTAGGACAGTAGATTAACCATTTTATACATATTGTTGATGTCATATCATGTGTATATGTGTCGTATCATGTGTTTACGACTTTTGATAACAGCCATGGTTACAATAATTGTCGATGACTCATCACGTGTTAACTTAACGTAGGAATTGCAGAAGCTATTGATTTATATCAAATCTTGATTCTCAATATAAATAGCAAATCGCAAAATCGAACTCAAAGAACAATAAAAATGTTTATAAACTTGTAAACAGACATGAAAACAACAGCTGTATAAGCTTCTCAGATCACACAGAACAAATGAAAACGCGCAGTAATCCACAATTACAAGGAAACATTGGTGAGAGATTTCGAATAAAACACATAATCCTGCCCGCGCCCGGCGTCTTACCGAACGAAATACAACGGTTTTAGAAAAAGGTTGTTTTACCAACTTAACGAAATGTACGTATCTATACTAAAGTACCGTCTATTTTATGTATAGTCCAAACTATTATGATAAATTTCGCTGACGAATAAGCTCTGCGTAGTAACATATCATAGTCTATCAGGTTGATCCAGTGCGGATTGGTGGAGGAGTTAGTGGCGGCCAAGTGTTAGAAATTTTATGCAGCCCAAAAGCAAAAACGTCAACAACCTGGACCAAGACCGAAGCACGGAAAATGTTACGTAAAACGAGATTTATAATTCAATATCACGTACTTAATTTTGATTATAAAACAATGCTTTGCTATATTTTAATTATAAGCGTTAAGTGAAATACTGAGACAATATTAACAAAACCAACATAACGTCTATTATGAGAGCAAATTACATGTCCAGAACATGCCTCAATTTAGTTTCGAGTCGCGATTCTAAGCGAGAAAACTAGATTAAAACTACGCTTGAAACTGATCGTAGACACAAAGCGCAGGTACCGGTGATAATAATGGCTGGAACCCTGAGGTTATTTAGACTTTACCACAAAGTAAGTTTGTACGGAAATCAATTGGAAATTGTTGATCGAAGCAGGCTAAGCAATATCGTTCATCTGTTAAATTGATGTTTTTCACGAAAAGCCCAGAATGCTCCCTGAGGAACGCCAGAGTATAGCTTTTTATAGGAGGTATGTAAGAGTAAAAGAAAGAAAGAAGAGTGTAAATACCTTAAAATTAGCCGACGAATCACCTGATTAATAAGTGGTCGTCATCCCAGGACATCAGCAGCTAATACCTAAGGCATATCCAATACGTTACAGGTCAAGAAGTGTGGAACTTATTTATTTTCAAACATTTATTGATTTATAGACGATATTTTACAAGTTTCAACGTTGCATTGCCTGATATTTATTCGGCCTGTTTCCCAGAGGTCTTTAAAAATAGAACGAGATGGTAGTCAATACCAGAAGGCCGAGGAATAAAGCCTTCAAAAACTATTTAAAGAGGCTTTGTAGGCAATTGGCACAGAAGCCTCTCGTATAGCGGGATGCCCGATAGTTTTCTGTGGCATAGTTGATAGTTATTTTCGGTGAAGTTCTTTGTGATATTTTATAACCTTACCAGTAGTTTAACTTGTTTCTTCTACATGAGAACTGCAACGTTGATTAGCTTCAAAATGCATGGTCGTAAATCCGTTCCTCAGAAGTTACATCGTGTTAATGGAAACATCAATGATTGTACAATAAACAATAAAACTTATTTAACCTTTTGAGTGAACAAAACTAAATATTATACATTTGAGAGTTTTTTTGAGGATATACGGATATGTTACTGTTAGGTCTATCAGTCTATATCTGATCTATCATGAAATATACATACGTATACATATGTTATAAGATATTTATTATCTTGAAAAAATTGTTGTATTTGCCTGCAGAAAACCAGCGGGCAGAGCAATTGTTATAAATGATCAAGTTTGTCATTTTAACCACGCATTTCTAAAGTACCATTACCTGTGACATGAACACGAGCAAGCCAGTGCAAATTTTGATCCAAAGAGCAAATTTAGTTCATTTGAAAGTTTGTTACGTGAAAAAGTAGCCGTTTTAGTAGCAACCTTAAACTTTCCTCGACGCTAACTAGAACTTATCAAAGGCTAGTTTCTTGCTGGCTTCTTTGAGGAAAATACTAGCTCTCCGGTTACGAGTCAGCTGGCGTTTACTTGCCGGGCGTCAAGTATTGCAGTTTGAAGGCAGATGATGGTACATAATTACATTGCTAGGATCTAGTTCTCAATATTGGAGAAAGTTTTACCTTGAACTGTTATGCGATCTTACGGGATTATGGCTCTTTGGGACGGGTACTGACTATTGAGTTATCCAATATTAGGTATTTACACTACTACCGATGTAATATTAAAGAGTTATTATTAAATTATTAAATGAGGGAATTTTCATGTTGCCTATATTATAATAATAACTTCGACCGACGGCTTTGTGTACTCTTCGATGCACGGAATCGCCAAATATTTTTTGCCACTAGCGGTCAAAGAACGGACTAACTAACGACCGCGCCCGCTGTTGCTTAACTTGACTGATCTCTTAGGATTGTCATAAGCCACCGGGATATGAGCACTTCAATAAATCGTTTTATAATTATTTATCAAATAATGCTTGACAACAAACTCCGATGGTAAGTCACAATGAATTCGCCAAACAAGAAGAATACACCAATTAGTAACGTCATCTTATAGTCTTTGTAAAGTGCAGCGATCTTTTATGGGGTTTGGTGTACTATTCTATAATAAAATCCCGAATTTAATACGTAACTTGCCCGTGGAATTGTTTAAGAAACATGTAAAATTTCAACTTTTAGGCAAAAGTTAATATACTGTTAATGTACTTAAGTAATAAAGACGCATGACAATGACTAGCTCTGCAACCAGATAAATATACCAAAATATTTTTAATTTTAAAAGATGTGCTGAGGAGTTTCTTTACGGTTTTCCTTCTCCTCCATGACAAAGCACCTTTCCGAAAAGTTGGTAGATTAAAAACATGACGTGCATAAGTGTATCAGTGATACCTATATGAATAAATTAAGACCTCTATGTAACCACAATTTTTGCAAATAAAATATTCATTCATTCATTCATTCATTCATTCATTCATTCATTCATTCATTCATTCATTCATTCATTCATTCATTCATTCCTTCATTCAATTATTTTGAATTTTCAATTTTGAATGAAGTCCAAGATAGAAAACGCACTAACTTTTGCAAAAACCAATTCACCCTCTTGAAAACTCCCATATTGCAGTAACAGAGTATCATTCAATATTAACCCAACGGCATGATCGATACTGGGCTGTAATCAAAATTAACGACAGAAATTACGCAGGCATAGTTCCGAGGCTAAATATGGAGGACAAAGCAGGGAATTTCAAAGGCCCTTTGACCACTCGCACGTATCCTGTCGAATGAAAGGCAGAATAATCTGTCGTCTCAGTGCATTCACCAAAATAGTATACTGTGATAGTGTTGGCGATAAACTATAAAATTATATATGGCTAAAATAAAGTTGTTTTAAAAATAAACGTTAAAATTGTGTGCACTAGATTTCTTTACGTTTCAGGTGATTTAATATAAAGAAATGGCTTTATAAAACAGACTACTTGATAAATATTACTTAATGATGATTTGAAAACGTACTAACTTCAGAATTTATGTACTTAATTTTAAGATTAAGCAATCGAACCTTAAATTAAATAACATGTGGTATTAAAGTAATTGAATTTAAAAGTTTTAATATACGACATGACTTCAATTGAGTTGCAATTATAAATAAGTACATTGACTACGTTCATTTAACTATATTTTATGAAACGGAATAAGTTCTTAGAATAGCATGCGATACGACAAGCGCTCTACAGGCTTCGTATCAAAAAGTTCCTCTCGCCGTATTATTCGGACTTTGACCAATGTCGCGTGGGGACCCGTAACGGGTGGAAGGATCTGGAATTAATCAATTTCACTTATAACCCTAGTACATATTAACTTTTCCGTCCACTGTACGAGTAGGCGATATTAATCCGATATATTTAGTGCCATTTGAGTAGTGGTTTAATTAGGAATTACGTTAGTTGGCGAAGTATTAGTACGTTTCAGATTACTTATGACGAGGGAATATTATTATTATTCTTCTGAATAATAAAAGCTATTAATAAAATCAAAATGTATCAATGTGATTCTTTGTGGTAATAGTTGTGATTTAGTAAGTTTAAATTTATTTACAATTTTTTGAAATTCTACTTAAGTTTTTGTATCAATGTTAAAGAAATAATTTAAAAAATATAAAATAGTAGGGACTACTTCTAAGGATGGTTAAGGACTACTAAGGACGCTTCGCGGTGTTTCTTTTTACCCCGGAATAAAAACAGCCATCTAACGAACCTAAACCGAACTGCCTTTTGATTTCAGTTGCTTGTATTATTATGGCAAAATTCGCGTTGAGGACGTTTTACGGACGCCACAACACGTTGTGAACAATTTTTTTTGTCAATTCGTGTTTTCAAGACAAGTTTTGAGAGAGCTCGACTACTAGTCTGTGAGTATCTGATCCTGTGTATGAAAAAGTACCTTATTTACAAATCGATATCTAAGCTAACTTTCGTTTACTAAGATACGGGAACTCACGATATTATTACGAGTATCTTAGTAAAAATGTGTTCAGTCCACGACGAGTTAAGTTTAAAATGTAAACCGACATTATGTAATAGTAAAATTATATCAGACTAGCAGTGTTAGGTATCAAATAGTTGGTAAACGCTGTTAGGTTGAAACTAGCTACGGATCTAACAAGGTGTGTTATTTCCAAGTTGAAGTACTGTAGATATTTTCAGTTAGCTTATTCTTAGACGTTCAGCCGAAATCAAGTTGTTCCTCTGAGACAAACTTTATTTGACAAAATGTTGATGCAAATTAACATCAATTTTGTGGTGTAATGTGGCATTGCAGTTTCTTTGGGGCAAGAATTTTATTTAAATAATAAAAATCAAATTAGTATTATTAATTATTTAACATTACGTATTCTTCTTAGTAGTCTTATAAGGAAACAACATGTTTACGAAAAAAACTGGTGATGGGTGACTAAAATCCATTATAAAAATCCACCAGCCGACAGACAAATAAAATTGTTATACGAAGCCGGAAATACAATCATAAGCAAAAAAGTGCCACTTAGTTGACATGTTCATTCAACTTGATACATAAGAAATACAGTATATTCTTTGAAGTTCTTATAATTCTATTTACAGAAATACGGTGAAGTTACACATTATTACCATACTGACACGTAATATTTAAAGTAGCAGTTTATCAGTCAGTCTGTTAATAGGCAGGAGGTCAATAACCGTATCAGCAATAATAGCTCAATCAGCTGCAGCAATATGAAGTGTGGCGCAATCGGTACTTACTGCTTGTTCTGCAGTTGTCAAAAGCCGTTTTCAAAATTCACTGCTCCCAGTATCTCAAAAACCATTACAAAATCAAGATAGTTATTATAAAAAGGCGATCGTAAAACATTATTTTTTAAAGATCCATGAAATCTCACACTATCGTAGTTCATCGTTATCAATGTTATAAAAAAATACATAAAACCCTAATAAAACTTGCCAGTAACATTGAAAAAAACCGAAACGAAAAACTGAGCACAATAACCTACTTAATAACCGGTAATATTCACGTAACATTATCAATCAGTCTATTGATCAGCAGGAAGTCAATAACCGTATCAGCAATAATAACTCAATCAGCTGCAGCAATATGGAGTGCGGCGCAACCGGCGCTTCCTGTTTGTTGCGGAGTGCGGAAATCCAATTATGGAGCGATAAAAGTGCGGACGTGGCCGATACGTGCTCACAGTACACCGAGATTGTGTTACTATAGGATTTTAAATTTTGGCTCTGAAATTTTTGATTTAATGCAAAATATTTAATGAAAAGAGATGGTTGCAACGTTTAATATGTAATAGTTGCTTTTTCAGGTCTTTTTCATGTCTTTTTTCGTGGTACTATGAGCTTAAATTTTCATCGTTGTACTGTACTGTTACAATATTTAAATTGAACGAATATTTAACTAAATTATAAGTATGAAAATAAAACATTTTTCCAGTTATAGTTTCAGTGAAAATATTTTTGAAAGCTAATTTTAACCTACTCGTATTTTCATGAAGTTATTTACTTAATTTTAATAACCGGAGCAATGAAAATAGATTGTAAAAGAGTTTTACCTTCGACGAGAACGACGACCAGACGGGTCACCTGATTGTAAAGGATTAATTTCAGTAATGCCAAAGATATCATTAGCATTGACAGGCATGAAAAATATGTATCGATCTCCAAAACCAACACCATTGTAGGGTAACAATATTTTATGGCTTACATCATTTACACTAACGCTCTTGAATTAGATGAAGATGCTGAATGACGTTGGCGGAACCAGTACTCAGCACAATTACACCATACACCTATAGGGATATTATGTTTTGGGTCCAAATATGGATACATAGAACACTATTACATACACATTAGGTATAAGTAAAAATTACTAAAATTATTATGTATTTTAGTAATTTTTACTTATACCTTAATAAACCTTTTATTACCTTAATTACCTTAATTTAACTTATACCAGAGATTAACAATATTTTGATAAAATAAAACTAAAAAGTACGACAAGCCGCCATGATATTATCTTGAACGCCAATCAGTCTCTATCAGCGCGAATTACGTCACGCCTCATTAAACAAACGAATATTACAATTTATACTGACAATGACAACTTGTCTATTACTTTACTGAGGAGTGACGTCACAAGCGAAGCCATAACACTGAAGTATTTTGGTGCGAATTTTAAAGTTATAAATTGAAGTGTATTTATTTTATACTAAACCTTATTTTTTGCGGAAATATGATATACGTTGTAATTATGATTTTCCAACAATATAGAACAGTATTTCAAAATTTGTCATCATGCCTATTGCCGATAACTCAAAATTTACTGAATTCCTATGTATTATTACGATGTATTAATACTGACATCATGTTACAACGATGACAATAAAAGATGATATGAAAAGTTTCATAACTCAAAGCAATACCCGGTTACGGCGACGAATGAATGCCAGCGCCCCGACAGCAAACGGTAAATAAGTCGATAAAAATCCAATATAGAAATTTTCCTAACATTTCTCAGTTATTTTCAGTTAACTGAATAAAATTTTCTACGAATTATTTATTTTAAAGAAGGGCATTGTAACACTACTTTCTGAAATAATCGTTTGTATTTCAAAAACTGAGGTGGTTTGATAATATGTAAAGGTTTTATCTTTATCCATTTATAAAGCAACTGTACTGCTATAGAAAGCAAAATAGATACTCTAGTAAATACTAATTTCTGACAGTAAATGGACTGCCAGAGCCCAAAATCTTGCACGACAATAAACAAATTAAATAAGTCTATGCTATAAATTCATGTTAGGAGTCAAATAATTATATACCGGGTGACTCCAATTAAAATCTTAATAAAACGAGAGTTTCTTTGCCCCTGATAAACATATTTTTCATTCGTCGCTCAAAACAAAAATTATACTAAAGCAAGTAAAATGTACATGTCAAAAAATCCAACTAAAAGTTTCATCTCGAAACTCAAGGCGGGGAATGGAAAAATGTTTTAAATAAATAAATATAATAGCATTCGAGGCGCGGCGTCCACTCCATGCCACGCTGTACGGAATGGAGTTTGACACTTCACTGTGGCGTCTGTTTTTATTTTAGCATTTGTGAGAGCACGTACGCTCGATAAATTTTGTAGTACTTATCGCTGGACGTCATTGGCACTACCTCGGCTCCTCTCGAGTGCCCTCCCGCAAATTGGGCTGGCACGCCTGTAACTTGCTTACGATAACTTGTGACGAATATTTTTTCTTTAATGTTTTTGAATAAATGTTTTGGTTTTGATTTTATACTTTGGTTGTCGTTTCAATCGAATACATTTTGTAACGAATTTTGATATTTGTGTTGGTCGGTCGTCCTCGCGAGTTCTTTATTATTAGTATGAGTTAGTTATTGCTCTCTTTTTAATATTTTACAAGTTACATATGTGCATTCAAATTTACATTTTATTTGCTTTAGTACAGAAAATCATGCAAATTGAGTTCATTGTAATGTTTTCAAAAAAATATAAAATTACTCAATGCTTTCAGTTTCGGATTTTGATGTGTTTCTTTTACGTTGTGAGTATGATGATCATGAACGTTTAACGTATTCGGATACAGTATAAGTCTGAACCACGGTATAAATTTATCCATGTGAGGTGATTATCCTATAACTCATAACTCGCGCTACGTTAAGACACTTAAAGTTCGACAGTTGAGCATCGCCGCAACGAATCTCAACGAGTCGTACGCTCGGCGCTCGACAAGTCGAATACGCGACGGAGCGGAAGCTCTTAACGCAGTACAGACGACATTCCCAACAATTTCGTGTCTGTGCGTTTTATTGACTCGAATGGAAATGGCAGGGTATGGTGTCAAAGGACTGGAACTTGCATAGTTTAGTCTGTCGAACTTGTTCTACTTGTAAAATGTACGTCTTTTATTGAGAAGTTTGTCGAGACACGAGTATTTTGGTATTTTGTAGAGCAATTCTGTATTTCTTATTTGACTCTTGGCAGATAGAAAATTACAGAGAAAGTAAAGGTTAATAATTTTTTGGTCTTTGTATTGATTAATTAACAATATATTGATAACAATTTGAACCAGTCATTCTATTTGTATAGTGTTCAGAGCTTTAAATTCTACAAATCAATCAAAAGTTTGATGTTAACACAAAATTTTCAGTAACATTTTTCTCAATGGAAATAAAAATTTGAGACTACGAAGTTACAGACTCACATATAAATTCGTAACACTTAAACAAAACTTAACTCGGCAGCTCTGTTCAACAACAAGCGCTGTGAGTTTATTAAAAACATGTCGCCCGTAAAATACGCGCCACCTAATACATTCATAAAAAGTCTAAAACCGGGCTGTAACTCCCAGATGAGACCGGGAACAAAGAATAAAATTGTTTATCACTCATGCTGGGTATAATAAGTGTCGCCGAATTGTGCAATATCTTCGGCTATCGCGATAAAACCCGGTATTGTCTTCGTAGTGCGTCATTTGCATAAAGGTGCCTGCGCACTTGGCGTGAGACGTGACGATTGTTTGACTCCGGTTCGACGGACGCGACGCTAAGATACAAGTACAAAGAGCAGGTGGAAGTGATTTGAGTATGTGACGAGAATTCAGAGGGTGAAACTTGGTTAAAAAATTTCGTGGAGTTTAAGGAAAAGATAGCAAAATCTATATTATTGAACTATACAGGCGATAAACTATTTAACCTTTTTTTGTACAAAAATAACAATAAATTTGAAAGAAAGACTTATTCTATTAATACAACTGTTACTATAAACTTTATGTCCTCATCTTATTGAATTTTGTGAGTTACATAACATAAATGAAAATAAAGATGTTTCATAAGCCAAAACTAGGTGTCGGTCAATATGCTTCTAACGATAAACATTTGTCAAATTATAATGAGTAGATGAACATAGATATACAATTGTTCATATACCTACTGACTGAAATCCTAATCCATCTTTTGGTTTTGCTGTTGGGTAAAAAAGTAATAAACACATGCAAAGCCAGGCCTGATCTAGTTAAAATATTCTGTAACCACACTCGGTTTGGTTTTGAAGGTTTCAGTGGTTGTGAAGCGGACCGGTTTCTCGCCCATAACCGTTTATCGGCCGACGTTATGTTAGCACGTGACGCGATTCACTACGGAATAAAGGTTACGACTGAACTCAAAGAGCGAGAGTTAGGATCGTCAACTGCAAAGCGCAAAGTAATACCGTATAGTATATTTTTATTTAAATTATTAAAAGTTCAAATTGGCTTCGTCGATATCATTATTCATAAATAAATTATGTTTGTAGTAGGTTTGCATTTGAATCGATAATACATAATCTAAATTTTACTAACAAAAAATAACCGACTTCAAAGTTACTCAAAAACTACTTGTCAGATCTCGTTCTAATTTATGTGGGACTACATGACAAGCACCTGCTTTCGATTAAAAAAGAATTATCGAAATCGGTTGGCGTAATATTGAGTTATTCGTCAATTTGTCGCGCACATTTTAATACAAATTTACGACTTATGTGGTTTTGTCATGGATGCCATTGTCAGATCTCAATAAAATTTATGTGGGACTACATGACAGCTACCAGCTTTCGATTAAAAAAAGAATCATTAAAATCGGTTCACCCAGTCCAAAGTTCTGAGGTAACACATGAAAAAAAATACAGTCGAATTGAGAACCTCCTCCTTTTTTTGAAGTCGGTTAAAAACAAGTAAATTCATTGTTTACTAACTATAAAAGTACTAAAAACGATCTGTTTCCACCATACCATTGCTTGAAATGAATAATGTAGTTATTTAAAGGAAACCGGATACATGTACAAAATAGTGCAAAGAAGTAAACATAATAATATTCGTAAATGTTTAATTGTTTGGAAATAAGGAAAACGTGGATACTTACACATGGCTTCAAAATAAGGGATAACTCAAAAACTGTTTGTCGTATCTCGCTCAAATTTAAGAGGACATATTACATAACAATCAAAAACTTTCGATTAAAAAAAGAATCATCACAAACGGGTCACCCAGTCGAAAGTTCTGAGGTAACAAACACAAAAAAATACAGTCGAATTGAATACCTCCTTTTTTGAAGTCATTTAAAAAGTCACCTCGCATTACGTATATAATTTTATAACTTATCCAGAACATTCAAATCCCTAAATTAACGTTAGAATTTTCTCAGCAACTAAACGTGTGGATACCTTTCCAAACTAAATACCTATCGTTAACATCTGAACTTCGACGTAAGTGAGGCGTCACGACTCCGACGTGCGCACACGTATGTATGTACATACTAACGCGATTAGCATTCCCCTCTTTCCACCCTTCCGAACCCCCCGAGCGAACTGTTATTAGCGAATAACAAACTCACCATCCGCAATAACCCATGTGTCTCTATTTGCCCCGTGATCTATGAGTTATCTAATGCAGTTATTCGCATTCAGAGCGTGGAGCTTAGTGGATTCATTTCGAAGGTAACACACGGTTTCACAGGACACAATAACATAGAAATCACCGATACGTTGCCGGCCGAGAAAGAGGGGGAAGAAAGAGAGTAAAATGGGCTCTTTAACCAAATTGCTTGACGACTTTACCACATAGTATCCAAATGTTTAAGAGATGTGTGAAATCTCAGCTAGTAGGCAAAGGATAATATAGTATAAATGAATATATTAATGACAAAGACGCCTGGAAACTAATGCCGCATCCAGTTCCGCGTAGGTTAGAACATAATATTATGTAACCTTTCATGAGTTTAAAAGATGTGCTGAGGAGTTTCTTTCGGCTTTTCTTCTCCTCCTTGACAAAGCACCTTTCCAAAAAGCTGGTAGATTAAAAAATGACGTGCATAAGTGTATCAGTGATACCTATATGAATAAAAGATTTTGATTTGATTTGATTTAGTAAGATATAATGTAGTTCCGATAAGAGAAAATCTGTTCTTAACTTAGTTAAGAGATGACAATATTATAACTGTACGCTAAAGTAAACCTAGGCTTGGTCGTCACCAAAAAATACACGTTTTGTGTTGCTGTCTGTACAGTCTTCTTGTTTTCAACTTTTCCTTTCCACGGACATTTAGCAGAGACGCGCACGACAATAGCATTGTGATAACGCCAGGTCGAAGTTTCTTTATTTGCTCCAAATGGACAGCACTCGTTCCACTCGGATAAAACAGTTTCTCGTCATGCCCTCGCGTGTTTCGGTAATTTTATACGGGACTCTTTTAATCTCAATGCTTTGCAATTAGACAATTAGTTCGGTTTCTCATTTTACGGTTATAAGTGCACATCTTTTTAACAGGTAAATGAGATTAAACGATCTAATGTTCTGTTTTTGAAAAAATACTAAAAAAAATATTTAAAAACCCCTGACAGTTTAATTAACACTAAACATAGCTAACAGCCCTCTAGATCACGTCAACTTTCAAACAAAAGAAACCGCATCATAATTGGTCCATTTGCTTGGGAGCTACAATGCTACAGATGTGCACTTCAAACTTACATCACCCCACTTTTTGTGCCGGGGATAAAAATTACCTAAATAATCACTGTTTAAACCTAAGCTATTGTTAACACGTTAGGTGGATAAACTCCTTTTATACTCGTGTTAAGGTTTGGAACACCCTACTTCCTTCTACCTTCAGATTTGGATGCATTTGAACTAGTTAACAACCTTTTACGTTTTCACTGATTTCTTAGCTTTTAACCCGTCAATTACAAAAATGACTTCACTTTATAATTAAGATCGTGATTATACACAGAACATGTACAGCCGAAAAGTACTCATCCATACCAATAAACATGTAATCGAGTATTCATCCAATCAGATTATATAACATGCAAATTAGATGTTGCAAACCTATTAGACGATACTTAATTAAATGAAACGTACATTTGACAACCTGAGGGGTCGCCTGTCAGACATTGCATAATAGGTAATTTATAGGGTTTAATTCATGAGTGTATGTGTAATTCTGAACCTAGATACATGTATTCAGATGAATTCTACCACAACTATGCGGAACTATGCGAATGAGGGTCTCATTTCATATATTCCTATATTTCCAGTTTTGTGACAAAAAACACTTATAAACATGTCAGGGTTCAATTTCAGAAAGAAGGGCGATTGCATGCTAAATGGCCTAAACCCTAGATACCACAATCCACGGGTACCGTCAGTATCAAACTATATCAGGAGCCTTCAGGGAATATAAGAACTTCAACCAACTGTTTAGTCTACCAAGTCATCTGATGAGTGATTCTATTATGTCGAAAAGAAACGCCATCATTGTCGAAGCCAACTCATCACATCACTCACGAACTCAACAGTGTCTCTACGGAGCTAACATTCCAAAAATACGAACCGTAAACAGTTTTACAAATGAAAGTACATAGACGATGGCGAACGCAGTACGAAGGCCGGCAGTCATTGAATTACGGCTAATTTCATTCGGATGTGGCGCGCACGGACCCGCGTAACTCACTTACTGGTGTTTAAGCATAAATATTCGCGAGGACGGCTTGCTTACTCGCTACCAATAGTTCTTTTTGCTTTTCTTTGACTGCGGATCAGCTGACGCAACTAACGAGTTGTTTTAAGTTAGTTTAGTCGAAGTTTTCTTGTAAACTCTGGTTGGCGTGTTTGGTTTTCCAACGTACAATTTTATTTCTCCTTGTGCACTTTGATGCTTCTGGTCTGTGGACTTTACGTGACATATAATCCCAATATTCGAGTTTGACAGTCCCCAGTTGTGAACTTTTATTTTATCTGCCTAGTTATTTAGTAGTACCTGGATGACTGAGCTTTGCTCGGTATTTTTTTTTGGTAAATCGTGTTTTTTGGAAATTACATTTAGATACAAATCCACCCGATTTCCCACCTGTGCTATTATGACCTTGTAGACGGTGACGAAAACCTTCCTATTCTAATGATATTGTAGCAATTTTTCATTGTCTATAAACACGGATAAAACGACATTTTCTAAAAATGAATCCTAGCTAGATCGATTTATTGCCCCCGAAACCTCTTGACTACAAAATTTCATGAAAATCGTTGGAGCCGTTTCCGAGACTCAGATTATAACTATATATGCATGAATTGATATCGAATTGAATATTGATTAGGTATCGATTTCATTTTAGTAACCCTATCTGATCAAAATCAGACAGTTGTGCGACAGTGTCCACTTACATTTGGGTTACCAGCAATATAAACAGATCATTATTTTAAATAAAAATAGCAACATATACAACTTATGTTATTATATTGACACCCTGTAGCCTAGTTGGTAGCGACCCTGCCTACGAAGCGAGGGGTCCCACGTTCGATCCCGGCCGGGGCAGATATTAATGTGACAGATAAATATTTGTACTCGGGTCATGGGTGTTATTGTGATGTGTTATATGTGTCGTCCATGCCACCCGCGATAGGTATAAACCTACTGCGGGGATTATGAGTGTGTAAGCGTATAAGCGTTCATATATCCTGTTTTCGATAGAAGAATACCAGTGACACAACAATTACGAAAAACAGATAACAAAACATTTGTATAACATAAATCAATAACCTGCCCAGGCGGCGCGGCGGCGTCAAGGACCAGAAAATATAGAATTTCATCTGTTCAGAAATCGTGATCAGAAATGCTTTTAACGTTTGAGTATTTGAATTTCCTTCGAGCTTACGTTCTTGGATAAATTCTTTGGAGACGGAACGAAATCGTCTGTAAGCGAAGCCTAAGTATATTGACCCCGTTGATTTTTATGCGCATACATCATAACTCATAACATCATAATATCATAACATGTGTAACTCATAAAAATAAATAAATGTGATTTGGTATGGAGATCCATTTATCTTGAACACAAGTCACCTTTCCTTCGTGTTGCACCTGCTAGACTACATGAGTTTATGGTGCCAGATCTCTCCTATTGGAAGTCACTCGGCTCCTTATTATGCTGATCGCACATTTTTCCGCACCGTCCTTTGGCATTTGTATGGAATCATATGAGAGCCCAATGCGGATGACAGATGCGGACGCATAATGCGAGACGTCCGGTGCGGACGGTGCGGACAAATGTGCGTTCAGCATTACACACATTTTCACATTGTATTAATTTATTTAACATCAGAAAGTGATTTTATGATTTATTTATCATAATTAAATGTTATTTTTCTGTTTCAGGTAAGTCATTACATGATCACCGAGATCACAAAATCGATGCTGTAAGTCGATTCTCTAATTGTTTTACTGTAACTCGAATATTGTTTATGTTATTGAAAATTTTCAGTTTACCAGTCCCATAACCATAATTCATACGGAACTGATATATATTTGATACAAAATGAAACGACAATTTTGCAACGCGTGTTACCTATTTTATTTAATTCAATCGATTACATTGTAGTGAGGAAATTAAACACTTCGACGAGGCTGATGATAAAGAGGATTGCGAAAATATTGAATATTTTAATTAATATAATTTTTGGTAAAATTTATCATAATTATCACAATTATTTAAATGTGTATGTCACTGTATGTTACTCTTTGCCTATTTATAATCATTTATCATTATTTATTGAGATATAATTATTTCATAGTTTACTTCGTGACAGGTTAAATGGCATCTTACCATTAGTCAATCATTTTCCGATTTGACCCTTCCTTTAGGAAATTTCAAAATATTTTCTTAAATTTAAACCTCGGGAAATAAATATATTCCGCTCTATCTAAATCTATAACTTCTTTAAAGGTGACTCTTGATCGAAAATCCTCATTTTTCAAAACAGTTGATCCCAAATAACAATCTTTTCCTAAACATACAAATCCAATTTGAGTTTAATCAGTATAAAATTACGCTAACACGATATTATCAGGGCAACAAATTAACTTGGTATATCGTCTGTAATTTTATCCTTAATTACCTGCTAATTATAAGTTTTGATGTCTGCTGAGGTGTAAAATGAAGTAAGACACAGATGATTCCGTAGAAAATTGCGTGGGTTATCTCGCATGCCGCGGGGAATATGTCTGAGTAATAAACTGCTAATCGGAAATTTGTTTTATCTGTCTACTTTAATTCTGTAATTACTTGGTTGTGTTTGTTTTAATAAGTTTCGTTTGATGTCAAAAGGGTATAACTTTCTCTATGTCCTTTATATGACGATATTCAATTGAATGTTACGGTAGGTATCAGCAGAATTAAGATGCTTTTAACGATATCTCATTTTTCCAATAAACTAATTATAAGAAAAACAAGGTTGACTTTCAACGAACGACTGATTTATTAGAATCTTGATATACGAACGTTACAAAGAAAAAAACTACATAGAGCTAGACACTTACATATGTTATTAAAACCTTTTTTGATATCATTTCCAACACTAATAAATAAATAGTTTAGAAAATCAGAAGAACGGGCAAATACATACAAATGGACTCCTTTGGTCTTCGCCAAACCAGATTACTATCTGGTTAATTTTAACCATAACTAATTCATGCTATTACTGATGCTAGCAAAATTAAGTTACCACTCTTTCTAAAAATTACTTGTAAATAAATTCTCTATAAACTGTAGCTTATTACTTTAACACAACAAATAGCATTAACATTGACGAGAGAAATTCTCACGAAAGAACAAAGTAAACGACCAATTCAACGTGATCAAACAGAAGACATCAGTTCGAGATCTAACAAAAACACTAATGTCTCCTCCGAAACTAAGCAATACGAGTCCAAGTACATCTCGGATCGTGTAAAAAAGGTCCTCGCAATAAAAACAAAGATAGTTGGAACGAGTATTGCCGAACATCGGCTATCGTTGAAGCTTCGTTCTGCACGAGTTGCGAGGTAGCCGGCACCTGGCCCTCTTGCCAATGAACTATATAACATTATACCTATATTAACATTGACTAGCTTATCTCACCGTCACCATATATATTTTGATATCCTACTATTATAATATTCTAAACTAACTGAACCGGCGAACTCTGTAGCAACTAATAAAACAAAATCTCCCTCTCAGATAAAAAACTTATGAATCAAAAACGGCTAAACCGATTAAAAATAAAACTTATTATGAAAACAATTGACAATCGCCAGACGTCATTTGTTTTAACAGCCGTCATGTGTTTTCACAGCTGTCATTTGTTATCATAATAAGTTTTACGTTTATTTCTTGTGTTCTTTGTATTTTTTTCTATATTTTTTTAGTTATTCTGCTGTTCTGGGCCGATACAAATCCGATTCAAAGATAATTAAAATCGGTTGTTGAATTATAAGTGTTCTAACTAACACAACTTTTTTATATACCTATAGATGTGAAAATTTGTGAAGATGTTTGGATGAAAATTAACAGTAACTCCATGTCCAGGATAAGAAAATAACTTAATTTTTGTCTCGGTTATATGTTTTCCTGCGATGATTGGGACGTTTATATTTTTGTGACGGAAGAACCAACGGATAGACAGAAATACGGTCGGATAGCATAAAACGGATTTAAGTGCTTAATTATTTTCATTGACGTACAGAAACTTCTCCTTAATAATAAATAGTTATGTCTAATTGCATTCAAACCAAATTTAACAAAATGTATGTTATTTTACTTAAAATTAATAAATGTTATATTTTTACTAAATGTTTTAATGACTATAATAATAATTCGATTTATCATTTAATATTATTAAATTATTTAAACAGAGGAACGTTGAAATCACAGTGATTTATATTAGAAATAATTTATGAGCATCATACAACGTTAAGCAATACAGCAAAAGGCGATTATCGACTGAAGCATTCATCCGATATTCGTGTCAAATCCACGGCATGGGTCAATTAAAATTATAATTGAGTATTTGGGTATCAGAAGGGGGAGGCGAAATTGCTCGTTGTTCAGTGAAAATGAGACTCAATTTACTGAAATTAAAACTATCTACAGTTGACTAACCAGGCAAATATTATGCGAAAGTTTGTAATATTCTAGGAATGAAGCAGTTAAAAATTTTATAGACAAAATAAATTGGCATAAAATTTAACATAAAATGTCGGCTTTGTTATTTTTAAACAATTTCAACAGCAATTTAATATGGAGAACTGAACATTATAATGTACTAGCTGTTGCCCGCAGCTTCGCACGCGGAAATTATGCTTAACATATTATTTAGTATCCCTTACAAAAGAAAATTTAAAAACAGGTTCATTTATATTGAAGTACCTACTTATATTTAGGAATTTACATACTGAAACTTACGATACAATCACAGATCTTTCCTCAGGGAGCGGGTTTGGAATAGTAAACAACATTAACATTTTTTTTCTTTTCCCTCTCCCTCTCCATCTCCCTCTCTCCCCTTGCCCTCTTCCTCCCCCACTCCCTGTCCCTTTTTCTCTCCCGCTCCCTGTCTCACTTCCCCTCGCTCTCCCTCTTCCTGTCCCACTCCCTCTCCCTTTCCCGCTCGAGGTCCTTCTCCCACCACATATCCCTCTCCCTCTCCCTTTCCCGCTCGAGGTCCTTCTCCCACTTCATATCCCTCTCCTTCTTCCTCTATCGCTCCCAGTCCCTCTCCCGCCCGCACCCGCGCCCTCTCCCGATTTCTGTCCCGCTTCCACTCCCTCTCCTGCTCCCTGTCCATTTTTAACTTAAAAAATGACGAAGTTGCTTAGTAAGTTCATTCCCCTAAATTAACTCTTTAAGGGATGATTATCCGAAAAAAAAATCTAAGTTAACTTTTGTTTATTACTATAAACTTACATAAAAAAAATCATATATTTTATAACTCTAAAACTGGCGAAGTTGATTTGTATGTAGTTGACTACCAACCCCTATTTTTAGGGGATGAAATTTTAGAAAAAATTGGTTCAGTTATTTTGTGTCTAACTATAAGCTCATATACAAAATTTCACCCTTCTTACTTCAAAACTGACGAAGTTGGCATACTAACTTGCACACTCTTATTTAACCCTTTAGGGGATGACTTTTCCAAAAAAACGTAATATGTACTTCCAAATTTTGTTTCTAATCTGGAGCTAATATATGAATATTCATGTTTTTAACTTTAAAAATGACGAAGTTGCGTACTAAATGAAATCCTCTAAAATCCTTTAAGGGATGATTTTCCAAAAAACCGTGTTAAAATTAACTTTTGTTCACAACTATAAACTTACATAAAAATTTTCATATTTATAATTCTAAAACTGACGAAGTTGATTTATACGTAAATGGCTTCCTACCCCTACTTTTAGGGGATGAATTTCGAGAAAACAGTGATACAGTTATTTTTTGTGTCTAACTATAAGCTTATATACAAAATTTCACCCTTCTTACTTTAAAAATGACGAAGTTGCATACTAAATTAAATTCACTAAATTAACCCTTTAAGGGATGATTTTCCGAAAAAAATTGTTAAGTTAACTTTTGTTTATTACTATAAACTTACATAAAAAATTTCATATTTATAACTCTAAAATTGGCGAAGTTGATTTGTATGTACTTGACTACCAACCCCTATTTTTAGGGGATGAATTTCGAGAAAACAATGATACAGTTATTTTTTGTGTCTAACTATAAGCTTATATACAAATTTTCGCCCTTCGTACTTCAAAATTGACGAAGTGTCCATACTAACTTTCGCACTCTTAATTAACCCTTTAGGGGATGATTTTCCAAAAAAACATAATACTCACAAATTTTGTTTCTAGTCTGGAGCTAATATGTAAATTTTCATGTTTTTAACTTCAAAAATGACGAAGTTGCCTACTAAGTTCAATTCAGTAAATTAACCCTTTAAGGGATGATTTTCCAAAAAAATACATTAAAGTTAACTTTTGTTTATTACTATAAACCTACATAAAAATTTTCAAATTTATAAATCTAAAACTAAGAAAGTTGGCTTGTATGAAAGTGTCTTCTAACCCTTATTTGTACTCCTTAGGGGATGAATTTCCAAAAATCCGTTCTTAGTGGACGTCTCCTTAGCATAAACTATCTCCCTGCCAAATTTCATCTTAATCGGTTCGGCAGTTTCTGAGATTTTTTGTTTAATCAGCGGTGTGTCGCTTTTCAATTTTATATATATAGATACGAACTCTTTTATTATGATGACATTTTAGTACTTAATATTTTATTTTCAATTATTTTTCCGTTAATTTTAAAAATTTTGGTATTAAATACCGTATAAAGTATAATTCCTTAATTAGCTAAAGGAATTCAGTACCTTGAACAGGCCCATAAGATTTTAGAGGAAAATGTTGTTTGCGTCTACAATGTGTTTGCAACGATCCATTAAAATGAATGCATTTTTTGTTGCAAAATATTGAAGTTTTCATATATTCCCTCTAAAAATTTAATTAATACTGAATAGAAATAATAATTTATCGGTAAAGGGGCAGCAAGGAAAATAATCAAAAACATTCCTTTCATATCCTTATAATATTGGTAATGCAAATAATAAAGCGAATATTACTCCGTATAAAATAATAATGAGAACGTTTCTCAAATAAAATAGACTTCTATACCTCGCAGTAGTCGAACGATAAATTCACGAGCTGTTTTTCCCAACATAATATTATGAGGCTCACTTTGATATAAGGCAGAACTGTGTACCTTTATTAGCTAACTTTCAGAGTTTGCATTAGAGTTGCGTTAGTTGCGTAATATAACCTGTTCA
The DNA here is from genome assembly GCA_911387775.1 of Thymelicus sylvestris. NCBI lineage: Eukaryota > Metazoa > Arthropoda > Insecta > Lepidoptera > Hesperiidae > Thymelicus > Thymelicus sylvestris. The sequence continues at coordinate 1,808,196 of OU426893.1, forward strand.
AATAACCTACGCAATCAGTCTTCGTTTTTGCTTGCTCTCGCAAACTCCGTTCATGTCAGTATCTTCAGCATATACCTATGTATTAGCAGCATATCTTTATAATAATAATGCTCTCTAGCTTACGTTTGTCAAAAGTTTCTTGGCTACGTATCGCATAATCTTATATCTAAGGCTAGCGTTTGATTTTGTTTTGCGATCATGTCTGCAGTAACTATGTAGTTTTTTTAGTAAATTTTTAACCAATTTAATGCCATATTCAATAGCTATGAGTTTTTTTTCTGTGCATTAAGTCATATAAATTATGTTAACAAATATTAAAATTTTCAACACCAACTCATCACATAAGTTCTGATTTCTATAGTGCGTTAAATGAATTGTAAAATCCACTGACATATTTATCAGATCAGAAGCTGGGCAGCGACAAGTTATGCAAATTCCATTTGCTTGTAATTCACTTACAGTGATTGCTGAGGACTGATACGCTAATTAGGTAACTCTCGTGGACGGTGTGACATACATAATAATAAAAGAGTATCTGCACTACCCGCACTCGAGGGAGTCGCCTTCCGGCCGTCAAGTGCGCGGGTCGTGTAGTATCACTGAAAGCCATTTTGTGTTTTATTTCTAATACCTTATCAGGTAAACCTACGACAGCACATTTGGCGACGAGGATGAAGGAAAAAAAATAAAACAAAAGGAAAAAGTGTGAGTAATTTGTGGTTCTTTGAAGTTCACAAAATGTTAACCTTGAGTTATCATACGAAAATGTCGGTGCTATTTGAAATAATGGAGACTTGTACTATGTTTAGTTTTGGAAAGTTTTATATGAATCGTATATTTTTACTGAAAAAGAAAAGACAAGAAAACATTTGACAAAGTTCTAATAAGTACCTACCTACAAATGCATTTTTGTTCAATCTTTGATGATTCTTGATTAAAAATGTTGATTTTTGAATTAACGAAGGTATTTTGTTAACAAATGCATCTAGTACATTAAATTAAATTCCTTATATTGTAGCCTGATATTCGTATTGATAACACATAGGTTACAAAACACACATATTAATGGTACAAAATAAAAACAATGCGTGTCGGCGCAATAATAGGTAATTTATACCTAAGATATTGATTCATTGTTGTATGGTTGGTATCGACACGGTCAGTTTACTTGTAATGTACAAGCATTGGGATCATAAAATGCGATTAAAAGGATCTTGTTCGTGTGATAGGTTAAAAAACTAAATAAGTAATATTTAGTTTACAATGATAATTATTAATTATAGTAAGTTGAAAAATGTTTGATATTTCAACCTGCCAAAATGATAATAATAATTTAAAATGTCAATATAAATCCAAATTCAGTCTTCACATTAATATATCAAATATCGTAATAAGATAACCGTAAACAATATCATAGCGATATTGCTATACAGTATCTTCATAGTTTGTCTCAAAAATAGAGACACTTACTAACTTACTATGTTATTTAAAATAAGGCTTCACACTCATAGTCCCACACTAGGATTCTCTGTGTCGTGGGTGCCAAATTTAAATTTAAAAATAAGTATAGTACTTACGTAGCAAGTAAATGCAATGATATTATTTTACCGATGTTATTCTAAGCAATGATATTATAATGTATAAAATAAATTTTTGAATATCATTGATTCTAAGCAAATCTATATAATAAACCACAAACAATGTTTGTTGCGATGTCCTTCAGACTGAAACTATCCAACCGATGTGCCCCAAACTGGGTTCATTTGAAAGGCAGAAGATGGTTTGAGACCACCTAAACACACATTCATTTGCCGGTTATCTATTAGTAGAACATGGGGTGATAGATCCTGTTGTAAGTGAAGATCCTAACCATACATACAAGAAACTGTACCTGTTTACATTTTCGAAATTAAAAGAATAAAAACATACATACAAATATGTAATGACTAAATATTATTATGTAATCAAGTCAAATACACTGCAAAATTGTCAGATGAGTGAAAACTCGTCAAGAACATAATATATTTGGCATGTTTAAAACATTCGATTATACTCGTATAAATCAAGAAGTCGTTCCAATTTTAATTATGCTTTAATTCCATTAAAATGATCACGTAGAAGAAAAATATATATTACAGATTTGGTAAACAAATGATATTTAGTTTCTGAGATACAAAATATGATAATGATAACTAATAAGTATTTGCTTATTTATATCGTATCGAAACGTGTTTCAGATTCTATTGATGAGACATTTCACTAAATAAGCGAGCAATTTTGCATATCGCCTATCTCATTTTGAAAATATTTTGACAATTGTAATAATCTAAAATATCGAAGGGACTGAATTATTACTGTTTCCAAATCGTGACGGAAACGATCTTGCGTATTCTTTGCTAAAACAGTAATCAGTATCTCGAAAAATTCTCTAAAGATTTCGATGAAATTTTGCAGTCGAGAATAAGTGTAAAGCAATCGAATTATTTGTATTTTTGAAAAAATATATACACCACATACGTTGGTTACACCATTTGCATAAGTTGAAGTAAGTAGTTCAATTAGTAAGTAGTTCATTCCGGGTAATATTGTTCCTAACTAAAATCAAGATTGTAAATAAATTTATGTTTTAAATGGATTATACTCTTAAGGTCAAATACGGAAAAAGTAAAAATTATTTTAACAAAATAATTTAGAACATTCCTTCATTGGCCGGTGTAATACTGATTCTACCTGGTTTGTACTAGAATGCAACCTATAAGCTTAGTTTTGCATCTGTTGAATAATATCGTGATGAATTGAGAAACTGAACTAATAATGAACGAAGCAAACTCGAACAAACAGTTAAACCGTTAAGTAATGAAAGGCATTAAAAAAGGAAAACTAACTTTCACTTACCTATATAAAATTGGAACGATATCAAACGACGACTAAATGTAGTAGACATGGGAACCAATAATCATATTATCAGTAACCAAATATTTTGCTGCAAAATGTTCACTTAAATGTCGTACTAGAAATGCAAAGGTTGAAGCATAAAATACTTACTGAGTCAAATATAGACCATTAATAAATGGTATTTATGGTATCGATCAAGTCAAATCAGTGAAGTACTGACAAATAATAAAAGATATCTGTTATGGTATCTAAAATCAGTCAAGTACTGACAAAGAATAAAAGATATCTGTTATGGTATCGAAAATTTGTCAAGTACTGACAAATAATAAAAGATATCTGTTATGGTATCGAAAATCAGTCAAGTACTGCAAAATGGTATCGGAAATCAGTCAAGTACTGACAAATAAAAAAAAAATTATATCTGTTATGGTATCGGAAATCAGTCAAGTACTGACAAATAAAAAAAAATATATATATCTGTTATGGTATCGAAAATCAGTCGAGTACTGAAAAATAATAAAAGGTATCTGTTATGGTATCGAAAGTCAGATAAATACTGACCAATAATACAAGATATCTATTGTGGTATCGAACCGCTTTCGAAATCAATGTTACACTAAACCGTGGGAGGTAATGTTCACCGTAATATGTCAGTTGAGTACTTACACTATTGACCAATACTAAAGATATCAATAAGGATATCGAAAACAAAATATGGACATAGTCACGAAAACGTCAATTAAGTACTGACCAATAACAAAAGATTTATAATATTGAAAGAACGTTTTGATAAATATTGAAACTATCAACTTTTATTCCAATTACCCGTGCTGGTTAACAAATATGAGGATATGGCTATTAATGGGAGGATATGTAAACAAAATGCATAAATTAGTAGAATACCATTCAATGATTCCTATGGTTAAAAAACCTATATTCATGTTTTAATAATAACGAATCTATTCGTTTTAATGTATTTGTGTGCGAAGTTGTTATTAAAGGTATTCACTCGCGCACCTCTAACGACCGCTCCGAATGATCAATGACAAACCGATATCACTGTACGGCTGTCTAAGTAAATACCTATATATTTGCACATTATCGCTTTATTTTATTACATATCCTCGTAATATGCCTGAATTAACTTAGTATGAGCCTGAATTCCTGCTAAATGGAATCACAACATTTGTTGTTGTGGACTAGATCTGCTCACTGAATATAAAAAATTCAATAATAATTAAAAACAATCATGTTTGATTAAGTGATAAAACAGTTATCACCGAAATGTACAGGACCTACTATTTAATTGTTCCAACGAACAAAAAATATTAATTAATCAATTACAAGTACAAAGATACTTTGAGTAACTAATAAAATCCTTACTTGAAATGAAAATGAAATGAAATCAAAATGCAATGAAATGAAAATACATATATTCCAAGGTACCAATTGCAACACAAAAAAAAAAATAGTTATAAGAAAGAAAAAGAGATAACAAAAATAAATATTAATAAGTAGCACGAGATATATTGTATGAGTGTCAGTGCTGCAGCGTGTTGCGTGGCCACCGAACAGGCCCAGACTCAGCATAAGCCGTGCTGCACAACATAAGCCGTGTAAGCACAGCGCCAGTACTTGATATGTAATTGCATTGAAAGTAATAAAGTAATAATTTTAATGGAAAAAATGATATCAATCGTTCTAAGTTTCAAGAATCACAATAATGAATTTCAAGTGTGAAATACGAGTTTCAGAAAATTATAATCATATTAACATCCCCATGTGTAACACCGCAAAAAAGTAAGAAAAGGAAAAAGGGGAATTTGGATAATAACGAAGAAAATGAGGCCGTTGGGCTTCTACTTGACATAACACGACGCTCAGGAGCGTTGGTGTTTCAACACTCCACGTACGCATTGGTGGTAGACGCTCGAGCAAGAGACGAGATCGTAGCGCTTGATGATACTCGCACAAGCTCAAGGAAGTTTCTTTACGTGTATTACAAGCAAGGTAAAAGTATAAAAATGAGTTCAAAGTCATACTCTGCCTATAGAATGTGAATATTGCTTTGTCGATAGACTAAATTACTTACAATTAGTCAATGATATGGTTATAAATTAATTTTGTTATTCATTGACGCAATAATTTTAAATTAAATACGCCACAGTCAATCAAACGTTAGTCTGGATGAATTTATTTACTTCTTTGATATACCCTGTTTGACAGGTCTGTTTGAATTTCCTGACCAGAACTTGATAGCTAAACTACATTAAAGGCCAGGTCAACACCAAGTTTGGAGAAATGCTCTCGTTGTGTTTTGTTGCAGGTCACTTCCAGTGTGAAATATACCCTTTGGTCCAGCCGTGCTGCGACGATGTACTGGGTCAGGTGCTAAAAAGCATACAAAATAATCAAATATTTTGTACCTAATAAAAAGTGTTGTTATGGAGTTTCTTCGACTGGTTCTTCTCCACAACGATAACACATAGCGAACCAGTTACGTTAGGAAAAATAAAAAATAATAATAATAAAAAAAAGGAAAAACAAGGGAAAGCAGAGAGGACCGAATATTAAGAATAAAATAGACTAAATAGGAATAAATCATATAAGAAGATATAAGAAAATGTTATAAATCCTTATAGTAATAACTTATTCTTTTGTATTTTCTAAAAATAGTAATTCAACTGGACAAAAAAGGTAATCTTTGGAAATATAAAATGTTACAAATGTTAGAAATAAGTTGTGTACTTTGTTCGAACAAATTATATTCTAATCAAAGCTAAACTTATCAATTGTTTATCAGTGGACAAATTACAAAATTAAAATTTTGGTGAAAGGGAGAGATGTGACATACATAATAATAAAAGAGTATCTGCACTACCCGCACTCGAGGGAGTCGCCATCCGGCCGTCAAGTGCGCGGGTCGTGTAGTATCACTGAAAGCCATTTTGTGTTTTATTTCTAATACCTTATCAGGTAAACCTACGACAGCACAGACGGTGCGAGCAATAGATTTACTGATGTGATACAAGAAGGCAGTAATATTATTTTCGAAGTTCCATTTTTTAATTCTTCATTAATTGTTAGCATATTGGTAGGTACGTAGGTATTACTAGTATTACTATACCTTGGTTCATTTTTAATTACCTAATCTTTACAAATAATACCTGCAATTATCATCAAGATTGATGAACTAGAAATTGCGATGAAATGAGTGTTATTCATGTGATACATGATTTTAAACTTAATTTATCGTGAACTGAACACATTTTCAGTATAAGACGGATACTAATGAAACAAAATATATATCATGAGTACCCGTACTATAGTAATTTATTCATGTTATTTTAATTTAGTTGTATCAATCAGGTGAAAATCTATCGCCAGTCTTGTAATTAAGTCAGAAAACCAATTGGCACACAGATTACAAGTTTTCATGATACAATTGACAAAGAGAAAATCAACCTTGATCGCAAAGTAGTAGTTGAGCTCCAAACTCTAAAACCAGGAGCTCCATCATTTCACACGCTCACCGCTACAGGAGTCACAGAACAGTGACAGGCTATGCAAATTCCGTTTGCTGGTAATCCACTCAGCGAGATTGCCGCTGATTGATACACGCTAATTGGAAATAGGCAGCGCTTGCCCGCGGGCGTCGATGCGGCAATCGGGCGCGACAAAGCGAGCTTCGATGTGAGTGAAATGTCAGGCTCTTTTTATTGAGATTTATTTGATATGCATTTCACTTAGGTGCCAAAACTGTCCTATAAACATTCATGTATAGTGAACGTATCGCTCGATGATGATTGTGTCGGTCATGAACGACGGTGATCATTTACAATGAAGTCACTCATTTATCGGCTTTTTACATAAAAGGAGAATCTAATAATAATTTGGGATCAAAATATGAAAATTGTTAAGTGTATCAATAATGTGTATAACTTTAATTTATTGCTTTTGGAATGTCACGTAAAAAGAAGTTATTAGAATTGAATTTAAGTAGCTTACTGAAATAATTTAAAAATACATTCACGGACAAAGCCTACAGTACAAAAATGATTCATTAGTAATTTAAGATACTTGCTATAATTGAAACTGAAGTTATTAACGTAAAACATCTAATGTCAAAGATAAGGATCACAAACGCGAAGCATAAAAGCCTAAAGGAAATTATTAACAAATTGGTTTTAGTATTCTAAGGTACAGGCTACACTAACGTCTGTTAAATACGTATATGTAGATAACGATTTTAATGACAAAGAAAACTTTAGTCGCAAGGTCTAAAAAATCAGAAATATTGATATAAACAAATGAACAAACTTACAAATAACTCCAAATACCTAACAAATGAATGCCTTTAACTACAAAAGACATAATAATACTTATAATAATATTATACCTAATCTATGTAATATGTTTTGGAAAATCTGTTTTGCCTTTGTTAATTTTAATTTATGATCAATTTAGATACTAACTTCAATTTTGGCAAGACAAAGCATGAATCTATATAATTATTATGTACATATATAAAACACAAAAAATGTTTGTACGTATCTACTCTGAAATCATAAAAACGATGTGGTACAAACTGGTTTCATTTGAAAGGCAAAATGCAAAGATGGTTTGAAACCACTTAAACAATGGATTAGGCACATTTTAGCTTTTCGTCTTTTCCCATACAATTTTTTTAGCGTAGTAGCACACGCCGCACTTGCCGTAGTGGACTAGTTAGTTATTAATAAAGTATGATTCGTTTCTTACATATTCTCCATATTGACAATTTCTTTTATGATATTTAAATATATTTATATATCAATTCCTTTAATTTTTTTTTACATTTTTTTTATTCTTACAAGATTTCACGATTAACGTTTGAAAATAAATTTAATTTACTGACACAAAAATAATATGATTTTTGCCTTACCTTGATCTCTTATTGTTAAAAGTATATTTAAATATAAAGATTATTTTCTGACAGTCATTTAGTTAACAAGTTGTCGGTGAGACCAGCTAATGTCATGCTACCACACGCTTTCGTGACATCTAATATAAAGACTTGAAGGTACGTTATTATTAGTTTTACGAGCTTTTTTATAGTTCTAATTGAAGCTGACACCATTGTTCTGTTTATTACAGAGGTTTTATGTTTTAGACTTGAAATTAAAAAGGTACCAACGGAATGACAGTGTCGTAAACTGACATGATAGTATGGTAAACGCGACACTAAAAAGATCTGTGGAAATTTGTTGCATTCAAATGTGGGCAATAATTTTCTTTATGCGAGTAGCAATAATTTTATATTATAAAATTGTTTGACCATTTGCCAGAGATCATGTAAATTGTATACGCTGTCATATTCACGATTTACTTTGTTTCATCAAGGCATCGATTGTTTATAACCTTAATAATATTGAATAGCATATAGCAATGCCACTCATTATGTAGACAAGTTAGTAATAAGTTCTTAATCCTAATTAAAAATTATCTAAAAAAATCTTCTGAATTATAACTATCAACACAAAATTTGATTGACTAGAGTGAAAAACATATTATTAAAAAACATAAAAGCTCTAAACATAAATATGTCCCTCAAAAACTTCAAAGTAAATTAAGGTCTGATATTAATCAAACAATTAGCTCGGATTATGATGTCACGATATTTATTGATGAGACCAATTAAAGTATATTTTGCCTGGTTAATGAGCGTTATTATTTAACTTATCAATCCATATTTGCTACATGTAATATTATTAACAAGGAAAGGAACGTAAATAATATGAATGACGTTTGCTAATAAATATTATATCATTTATCATCTTGACTTAATTCTAATGCCTCAATTTGTTTGTGACTTAGAAACCACTATTTTAAAGTCAAATTCATCCACAATTGCACTCAGAGCTTCAATCCAATTACTAGCTACATATTAGTCAGACGTAAATTTCTTGACCTTATATCTTGCAGCAGTCGTAAGCAACAAGACGTAATGGACTTAGACAGCATTTCGGATTTTACTTTCTCATAAAATAAGACCGCGGTATTGGCTCCTATGCGACATTGTTGAACAAAATATATTCAGAGTTTTGGTATTTAAAATTATTTCATTTCTAAAGGCTACTCTTCACTACCTAAAATTATAACTATGACTTTATATAAAATTATACATGTGTGTTTTATATCATGTTATAAAATTTACTCTGTTTTAAATTAAAAAATAAGAGCAAAAATATTACGATGATTAGACTTATAATTAAATTTCTCTATTTTAAATTATGCAAGAAATTACATTTGACTAATACACATCCATTTTCTGACTAACCGCATGCTTGAAAATGATGTTATAAACCCAACAACAAACATTATTGAAATAAGGACGACAAAATCACATAGTTTATCGAACAGATGCATCAAAACGCTGAAGTATATAACTTGAGCTGAGTTCTGAGCAATAGTGTAAGTTTGTGCATCCAGGCTAACGCCGGGCAATGGGGCCAATGACTTCAGATCCGCGACAGAGCTTTCAGTCGCCATCTTTTGTTTTCGACAATGTCCTGCAGCGTTTCTATCTAAAAAGGAATCTTAGCAACTGCTGAGAAATTTTACTAAATCTTCTTGTAAGTGTCTTCCTTTCTTAGATAGGAAACTTACCAAAAAGGTTATTTTTTCCTCTTTTCTCTTTCTTTCATAGCAATCATAGCAACTTTGATCTCCCGAATGCGAGTTTCCGAGTTCAAATCTTAGTAAGCACCTCATATTGTCAAAAAATATTTGCGTGTTAGAAGTTAATTGTCACTTGTTTCGTTGAATGTTTGTTTTAGTAACAATGTTAAATGCTACCTGCTCATTTACCGACGTAAGATTTTTAAATTGATAAATGATACAATCATTTTTTATTACTTATCATAACGGAACGATTTTTTATCATGCTTTATTAGCATTTCTTACTTTGTTGCTGACTGTACCCAAGCATGGTGTACATTTAGACATTTCTCAATTTTTCTTAAAATCTCTCCCAGTACACATAGTCTTAATATAATATTTTGTTAATTTTGATTATGTTATTATGTGATCTTCGAAATTATTAAAATTAGTTTTATTACCAATGCAGTGAACTCTAAGGGTTTGTTCACTAAATAAGGCCAATGAGTTCGATGACTCAAGATCAGATACAAGACAGATAACAAACTTAAATGGAAGCTGTCCAAGAATAATAATAACTAAATGTTTTTTTTAGAGTTTAACTCCTTATCAGTCTATCAATTTCATATTTAAGACCGTGGTATGTAATTTTAGGGAAGTAAATGTTTGTAATTCGTAACATAGAATCTATGGCGTTGGATATCTGATCTTGGAATGAGGGGTTTGTTTACGAAATATTTGGTTTTAAAGTGCAAATTTTGGTTAGAGTCAAGTGTCCCCCTCCTGCTGGGTTGGACAGGTGAAAAAAATTCTCAAAAATAGGTTAATAAATGATGAATTTACAAGGAAAACTATCACAGGTGTGTTAACTTATGTAGCTAATGAGTAATAGTCGATAAACTTACTACTTTGGAACCCTACTGCGCGTGGCCTGACGCGCAATTTCCCGGTTTTTTATCCCTATTTTAAAATCAGAATTGAACACTGAACTATCAAATAAAAAATCTTAAACATTTTCCATTCCACTAGAGTACCATAACCTCAACTCTATAAAGAACGTTTAGATAATAATCTAAATTTTACTAACAAAAAATAACCGACTTCAAAGTCTCAAAAACGACTTGTCAGTCAGATCTCGTTCAAATTTATGTGGGACCACACGACAAGCACCTGCTTTCGATTAAAAAAAGAATCATCGAAATCGGTTGGCGTGATATTGAGTTATTCGTCAATTTGTCGCGCACATCTTAACACAAATTTACGACTTATGTGGTTTTATCATGGATGCCATTGTCAGATCTCAATAAAATTTATATGGGACCACATGACAGCCACCAGCTTTCGTTTAAAAAAAGAATCATCAAAATCGGTTCGCCCAGTCCAAAGTTCTGAGGTAACAAACATAAAAAAAAAAAAAAAAAAATACAGTCGAATTGAGAACCTCCTCCTTTTTTTGAAGTCGGTTAAAAAGCTTTCTCTCCGTCATCTATTCACTTGCAGTTAACGAATTGCACACAGAAAAACGTTTTCACCGACCAAACGACCTTTTTGTATCTATTAGGAACATCAATATCGATTAGCAGTTAATCTTAATTTGTGTCTAAAGGCACAACTAAACTGTTCGGATTGGCGAAATAAACGTCTAAGCAAGGATCATCAGTCTTAAAGGATAAAAATAAAAAGACTATTGTTTTGGTGAAGATTGCGTTTGCTGGATTAGGTTTATTTCCAAGTTAATCATGAGTTTATATCTCTTTATAGGTAATATAATTATATATTATATAAAATTATGGTCAATAAAACGAAATAAATTAATACGCAAAACATGGTAGAATTTTTTTGACCTTACATTAATAATATTAAATCAATGGGTTCAGACTAAACAGCTAGTGATTAAAATGCTGAATCAAATAGATTTTATTTGTACTAGTTGTTATAATAATTATAGTTTTTTACAACATTTCTTTCAACTTATGTTACTGATACTTTCATTAGAAACGCAAGATAATGAAATTCCTGTTACAGGAACACAAGATATTATTATTTTCATTGAATATTCTCCTGATTTAAGATAATTGAATAAAAATTGTCATTCATTCATTACATTCCGTTTATACTCAAGATATTCATATTAGAATAAGGGCTTGTTTCACAATCTTCAAGTAAGTCCGAAGTAAGCTATTCGTTGGTTAAGTTGACATTTCGTGTATGTAAAATGTCACTTTAACGTCACTTTAACCGTTGAATAGCTTATTCAGGACTCTACTTGAAGATTGTGAAACAAGCCCTAATTCTAATAATAAATAACTATTTTATATATTCATTACATAAATTTTCACAGTCTGTACAGAAAAAATAATTTATTTTCGATTCCAAGATACAGTGCAAAGCAAAAGACTCTAGTGTTCTAAATCACATACCTAATGGCAAGCTACTCACTTAGCTACACATGTACATAAAAGCTTATGTAATACGCTTGCCCGGGGTTTAATTCAACAGGGTGGAAAATTATACAAACTTTGACGCTAACATTAACGATATCGGACATTTTGTAACGTCCCCTACCACAGAGTCAATATTAATAGAGGATCCGTCAATTACCAATGTTTATTGATGCGTAAGTCGTGGTCTTTAGCATATAATCCTGTAGGTACAATTAGTTTTGTCAAGATTTACTCGAGCGTACATGTACATACATAAACCATGGATGTCTCCCATTAGTGTAAGCGGAAATTATTAATTGCCGAACGCTAAGGAGCACCCATTAATGTAAGATTCCTCTGGGATCAATATTATGATCTCAATTCTTAATAATACTGGTGTTAAATAAATAAATAATAAATATTGTTTTTATTAAATCACTGCTACAAATGCTGCTGCTTACAAAAAAGACTTTTAAAAATGGTAGGGGTATGGTACGGAGATGGTGGATGGCCTTATCCGTAAGAGGAGAGGCTTAATGGTGCGTGATCTCTTGTACGCGGCTCCCAAAGATATAATTCCCAATAAATATCGTTCTAGTTTAACCTATCTCGGTCCAATTTCAGAGCGAATCGCAAAAACGCTCCATCGTAACAATATCTTTGTTGCATTCAGAACCAACAATTCTTTGCAATCTATAACAAACTGTAAAGATAAAAGACATGAACAATCTGGTGTCTACAAAATTGTTTGTTCTGATTGTAATGGCGTGTGCGTGGGTCAAACTGGTAGAAACTTTGACAAACACTACTTGGAACATAATATGGCCGAGCACAGGAATGGTCATACAGATAAGTCTAACTTCGCGTATCACCTAATAAGGTTTTATAGCTATTCTTGATTGGATACAATTGTTAACCTTTCTGTAGGTACTGCAAACTAAATATTTACGTACTTAAAGTAAAGGGTAGAATCATCCACACATGGCCAAAACTTAATCCGAGTACACATAAATAGAAATAATACTCAGAATAAAAAAAATATCCTATCGCCAACAAAAAAAACGACGCACATTGCAATATTTCAAACTTGGAAGCTGTCACAAATGGTAACGTATAGGTATAAATAGAAAGGGATTAGGAAATATTGGGGTCCCAAATCCTCGCTTGTACGATATTGTTTGCGTTTACCTTGGAACGTTCTAATGCAAACATTTAATATCGGCTGCAGGCTAGATGATACCAATTGATGGTATACGTGTAGATACACATGTTGGAGCTTGTATGATGACATCGGCTTTAATGTGCAACATCGTTGTCGTCGAGTGGTTGATTATGAAGGACATCATGAAATATTAGCAGCAGCGTATTTATCGAATTTGGAACATGTAATTTTGATACCTCTTCAAGGAAACTATTATTACGATTACTGAGGATTAAGAAATTATTTGGTTAACTGGCTGACATTGCGCTGCGTATTACATACAATAATCTTAACACCTAGTGAGAGTTAGATTCAGAGCATTCATTTAAAATGGTGAAACCAAAATCATGGTTTCAACGAGTGTTCTTTTAGACACGGATTTTTAGAAAATATAAGTGGAAAAAGGTCGTCTTCCACGGCTTCCCATTTTTTTATGTGATTAAAAAATTGTTAGTGCGAAACAAATTATCGAGAAATCTAATTGTGATATCACTATAATAGTTATAGTGACTATTTAGGTAGAATAACATTACTTTTGGGCTTCACTTAATAACCACTTGTTGACTAATATACACATAGAGTTCAATAATGTTTTCAGAGGTGTGTAATATACATGTGTATAACCATGTCTGATGACAAGCCGTAAACCAAATATTTTGATACCGATTTCCCGTTCTCTACTCAATTTCGCAGCTAATTATTATCACTATTGTGAAATTGACGCCATAGTGGCAATTTTTATGACTTAATCCATTCTTTATAAAACCCTTTTTAGAGCACATACAGTGGTTTTGTTGGGACTAGAGAAAGACGATTTCACAGTTTTGGTAAAATACATTTTACTAATTTTCATTTGTGTTCAAATAAAACTTACATCTAATATAACTTGGTTGATGTGATCAATCTCTACTAACTACTCAATATAATTATGTAACACATGGAAGTTGTAATGTTATTACCTACACCTGGCACGCATTCACCTCGTTTGCACATAAAACATTCAAAAGACAAACAAAAGTCAGCAAATCCTCACACGAGCCCAATAAATAATACGTAAGCCCGAACGCTTCAAGTACGTAATTATATGAAACATCGCCATACAAAATACGGGCCTCCATCGGAAATAGAATTTACTTTTGTACATCAAAGCTGTGTATCACACGTAATATTCCCCATTCACTTGACTTGAGCCTGCTTTGCCGCAGATTTTCAAAATAAATGTAACATCATATGAGGGAAATCCGCTCGAATTTCACGAGTTCTAGATCCTTGTGAATAAACTTTAGAATTGTGATTCAAGAACGCTTTCAGTAAACGACGCAGAATCAAATGATACCAACGCAGTCAATATCTTTATTTTACATTGTTGCTTCTTCTATAATTCTGCGCTGAATCGCGTCTAGTTTTCTTGTATTTTCATTTTAATAGTTTTCGATATTTTTATAACTGGATGGTGCTTCTTTGTTTTATCTTGTTATTTTTCTTCAATATGCTCCTGCCTCATAGCATAGTGAGATTGAATCCGGCTCAAACAAATATGTGCGTATAAGAAATTACTTGCATTAGCGCACCGTAAAACGTGTGCACCTAATCGCAGAGAGACTTTCGCATATTATCCAGTATCATATAGCCAACGAGTGATTTTTTTTATTTTGTATCCCTCACATCGTGAGAAGAAAGCCAAGTTACGGGTTACGGCTCATATTATAGCGTTGCTATGTAGAACAAAGGATTTGTTCTTTACTCACTTGGTACCACAGTCAACATTACACAAAACTGCTAGTTGGTCTCATGAGTCAACGCATCCAGGAGTAAAATTATGATCAGCGGACACACTTGTGTACTTTAATATTAATATAATACGATCTTAAAATATCATATTTATAAAGACCAATAAATGATTATTTATTTTAAACTAGCTTTTCCCCGCAGCTTCACCCGCGGTAGAGATCGATTTTTTACAAATTCTACTTTTTTACTTAAAATACTTGCAAATAAATTTTACTAACGCCATCTATTAGCAACATCCGGAACTAAATATCTAGCAACTAACAAAATATCGATCTCCCTATGGGGATGTCTTACCGCGGTAAAAAGTAGCCTACGTTACTCTCCACCCTCCTCACTATCTCCACACACAAAAACCATACCATATAACAGCTTCGTTGCGACGTGAATGACGGACAAACAAACAAACAAACACACTTTCACGTTTATAATATTAGTATGGATTTTCTTCCATAAATGTAAACAATTTCTATGAAAATTTGAAGAAAGATAAAATAAATTTCCTCTATGTTATCTGTTAAAGACGTCACGTCCTTAGTATCTAGTGCTTGATTTTCTTCATATACGTTATTGAAAACGTTTTCCGAGTAGCTCCCGCTACAGATAACTCGTCTCGATTAATGTTTCCTGTTTATATTGACTTTCCTATAATCTATTTCAATTGCGCTGACTTGTTTCCTTGGTGGATAAAATATATCTCTTAGCGATTTGTAAGATGCATTCGATAAAAAACTATTCAACTTGAAGGGAAAATCCTTTGATAATGTAACAATAATAATAATTTATATGAGATACATATAATTAAATTTGGAGAAATATTATGTTTATTCCTTGAATGACTAATTCATGCTTCCCACAAATATGTCCTATTTAACTATCAAATTTCCAATATCTTGCAACATCTGCAACATAACTTCAAACTTATCAATGGTAGGTACAATAATAAAACGGGTATGAAAAGCAAATTTACAATGGAGCAGACAGAATAAATAGCCAAATATTTATCAACTCAGTGATTACCAAACCCTCCCATTGACCCTATCGTGGACGTGTTCACAAATATCAATATAGCGCATTCTTTCCAGTTGGCAAACGTTTGCACTGGGATTGGAACGTTTCAGACTCCGCTAAAGCCGGCCAGGGCATGCGAGGGCACGCGCTCTGCGTATCGGAGGTGCGGCCGAATGTTGTTTCATAGCCTACGCTTTAAGTTTGCTTGTTCTTCTTAAACATTTTCACTTACGTCTACTACATAGCTTATAGTATAAATCATAATTATGTTGTAAAGCCTTGAAAATCAATATGAAATACGAAAATGGAGTGTCCGTAATAATAAAATACAGTTTAATTTGTTAAATATAGTATGAATAATTTTAATTTGTTAGTTAAATCAATATCTGAGACTGATTTCAGTTGCACACAATGACTGTTATCCAAAGAAGAACGAAGTCTTAGCGTATCCTCTAATGTGTGTGTCTCGTGTTTCAAGACTACGCATGTATTAATATCTCCAAGCCTTACTTTTAGGCGCTCCACCCACTGAAGACGCATCCCGCCGCGGTGCGCGGAGCGACGGAAAACGCGCGTGGCGACGGAGGCGCAGATCTGCCTTACTTAGCGGTGTAATCTGCTCCCCCGCGCGGTGTAGCAGATTGCGACGGCCTCGCGCTAAATAAACTCATGTGTTCACTGTGTTGTCGATCGTCGTGGAGAATGGACGAACTTATTCAATTTCAAGATGTTGCAGTTATATTGTTATTTTGGTTTTTGTATAGGTACAAGAATTAAAAGACACTGCGTCCATAGAAGATTTTGGATACATCCTATTTACGATCGAGATCTATAAATGGATCATTTGCACTGAATTACAAAGACTTAAGAAAATATGAAGATAAATTCTTTAGCTACACACGTATGTCAACTGCATCTTTTGATTATTTATTAAGCAAAATTCGAGCGACCAAAATTCCGGTAAAGGTCAGACATGCCCGGTCGTACCGCCAGTGAATTCCCCGCTTTAGGTACATCACGTGTGTTACACAGTATCAAATCACGCCCCGTACCGCGGAGCCGGTGTGCCATACCCCGCGGCACGCGCCGCGCTCCCGCGCAGATTGGCAGAAAACGCGCGCGGAGCGCCTTCCCGCGCGTTTCCGCGTCGGCAGTGTGTTGTGCTAGGCGTGATTTCTATATAAATTGAGATATTTGCATACAATGGTAAAATCTGCCATCCCGCGCCCCGTCGCGGTGCGCGGTGCAGTGGGTGGAGCGCCTTAGTATACCTACATCATAAAAAATTTAATAAATCTTCGGTCCAGAGGTAGTTAGTTGTCATAAATCACCCATAAAACACGGTCCATTCTCTAAAAACGTTTCCATAAAGCAACTTTGATTACTCATATAGCTAAGTAAATAAGCACCCTATCTCGTTTTATGAGTTTCCCTTTTTCATGATTTTGTACATCGTCCTTTATGGTTATTTTTATTTTAGTGTTACGGCTGGAAATATTATCGGAAGCGTGACCAGTTGGGTGCCACGCCAAAGTGAAGCTTGTAACATTGTCGATTACAGTACCGTAAAATGGAATTTGACCCTTTTTTCAATATTTTTATCCTTACATGGTTTATCGTACTAAAGTTTCACGCATTTAAATATGAAATTTAAAATATTTTCAAGATTTTCGAGAATAATGCACAAAATTTTTCTAGGTCAGCTCTTTAACCCCAAGGAGGGACGAATATTCTCGAGGCTCGTAACTTTTAAAGGGCTTTTATGGAGATTTAGAAGGATAGCGTATTAATTGCTCACCTGGTGCTTAAGCCTAATGATTTGTTGCTGCCATAAGAATAATTTATTTAGAGATTCATTAAAATACCTCATGAATAAAATTTGTAAGGATTAAAAGAAAAATAAAAACTCGTGTCACGCAATAAAAATGCCGGTCGTTGTTGGTTCAAAACTGTATGTAGAAAAGAAATAGTTTATTTTGTTATTATGCAATGCAACAAGTTATAAATAGTTACTTAATAATTAAATTAAACAATTACATTACAATATAACCTGCTGCAGAACCGCTCAACAAAAAAGGGATGCACTCAGCATATGCCGCGGCGAACTACCGCTACTGGTTTTCAGTGCGCTTTGTCGTGGTTGTGTTTATTTTAACTTTTGAACGTGATTTATCACATATTGTGTTATGTTATTTTTTCTTTTATTGCCCCCGCTTTTTTATTACTGTAATACTTAGTATGTTAAAAGGTATATTTTGTTATGCTTTTTTGTACTCTTGTCTTATAAATGGAAACGGAGGCCCGTTAACTGACCGTCAATTTTTATTCCTTTAATACGAGTATAATCTTTGAGAGCCGTCTTTTAGAATAATTCGTTTACGTAATGATTACGGAGCTTCTAAAGACCTTTTAGTACCATTTTGTCTCGGCCTCTGTTCTCAGGTTTATCCATCGGGGAATCCTTATCAAGTCACGTTATTTGTTAAAATTTGCAAAGAGGGTACTCGGTGGCTGGTTCATGCATATTGTATTCTAAGTAATGCGCATCTTGTATCTTGGCCACTTCCTCCTAAGTATTCGCTTTGTAGTTTAAATATACATGCAAATTAAAAGGCAAATTGTTGCAGGGATTTTATTATTAATTTTGATAAGAATGTTTGTTTGTAGAAAAAAATTGTTTTTAAGAAACTGAGGAGTTTAAATATTAACGTCTTCGTTTGTTTATAAAAATATCATGTTTGTTTTGGATTAAAAATTTCATAGCACATTAACACTTCCATTTAAATTTCTCTATAGATTCTGTAAAATAAAATTGAAAAGTGTGAGATATGCTTACTTTGTTTTCTTGCGAAGTATGTAATATAATTCAAATTGATTCTGTTCGTGTTATTGGTGATTGTGTAATTTAAAAATTCTCTCAGTTATCGCAACCAAACGCGATCATCATACAAAGTGCAGCTTGCTCAGTTGTTTTGCAGTGCAAGTCATAAAAGGAGCTCTATTATTTTTCTACCTTACTTCTTAATAATATTATATAATTATTTATATTATTTTATAGGTATTTATGTTTTTGTATTATGTTAAGGCTTTGATGCAACCTTGTTTTGTGTTTGTGTTGTTTTCTTTCTTCTTGATTTAACACCCACAATGAGCTCTTGTTTTCTTTATTATTGACTCATGAAATAACATTATTTTCCACTCGAGGCCCGTAGCTTGCCAGACAGCTTACTAATTGAGTTATAGAGTCGTCAACTTACTTTGTCTAATTTTAAATTTGTATCTTGTCTAACTTTAATTTTACAACTTGTTTTGTGTACCAAGACAACAACACCATGGGGGGACAAATGATACTTGTTTTCTGAAGACGTTGAGTTTTTAAAATTCTTTCAAAATGTCTTAGTAATAGTATCGTAACCAATGTGTCCCATCATATAGCTTTTCGCTTATTCCCTGAGCTGTTTCCTAAGACGAAGCGTCGTCGCAGCACCGAACCGCCATCGCCATTTTTAAACTATTTGTATGCGGGTGAGTATGCTGCCCTCACTTTTCTTTCTTACCCGTGACGATCTAGCGTCGCCTATATTTTTTTTTTTTTTTTTTTTTTACTTACGATAAGTTAATGCTTGACCACAATCCCACCTGATGGTAAGTGGAGATGTGGTCCAGGATGTTGAGCGCACTAACTTAATAAAAGCCTATTCACTCTTTTCTTAAAGACATCCACGTCATAGGTGGGCGGGAACGCAGACGCAGGCAAGCTGTTCCATTCCTTCGCGGTGCGCACAATGAATGACGACGCAAACCGCCTCGTCCGTACCGGTGGGATGTTCACCACGAAAGGGTGGATACCCGCCGTGCGTCGTGACGTTCGATGGAGGAACGGGGAAGGGGGAATTAATTCAAATAATTCCTGCGCACACTCTCCAAAATGTGCCCTATAGAAAACCGAGAGGCTGGCTACTCTGCGCCTGTGCTCGAGGCTTTGCAGATTGGTCTTAACCAAATCTGAGTCACCAATGAGCCTCTTCGCACGCCTCTCCATCGAATCCAAAGCAGAAAGGTAACATTTGGCTGCACCTGCCCAAATATGAGAACAGTACTCCACACACGGCCGAACCTGAGCTTTGTATAGCGTTAACAGTTGCGTTAACATTTACTGTTATAATGTTATAGTGTGACGATTATTCTTAAACAAATAGCGGGTATCACACGGTTTATACAGTATACTTACTGACCTATGCCGGCATACTAGAGTGTCGGAAGTGTCGGTTACCTTGGTGGTAAGGCTTCAAATAACGTTTCAAATAACGATTACATTTATTACAATATTTATAATAAGTATTGAATCGATAATATTATTATGGGTATTATTATCTTCCATTGAAGCTAGACAGCTAGTTATCTACCACCATCTTGCTTATTTAGCCGCCAAACCTCTGCTCGTGTTTCAGCTCGAAACTTCCTTTTCTCTATTCTTGCTTGGTTGGTAACACTGATATGCCTTTAATGTTGCTGATTTCCATAGACATCTGTGGCCTTACCATCAAGTGTATCGTTAGTTTGTTTTGTGTGAGCACTGAAGAATTAAACTGAACAGTTACTTAATGAGAAGGTACCATTGTTTTATTACCTTTAGGGTATTTTCGAATATCAAGTTTCTTGTATTGAATTCTGCTAGATATCTCAGTTGATACGTTGATTGAAAGATACGAGTATTTCTGTACGTGATTCGCCTGCTGCAAACGCTCTATATGAAATTTCAAAACCTCATTAGTCTATTTCGATCAAATTCACAAAAGCCATTCCAATAACGAATGTTATTTCGGAGCTACCGATTGAAATGAAGCATTTTGTAATCCCCGACATTTTACCGATGTAAAATCAAAACTCATTGGTATTTTGGAATTACAACATTATGAAATTGCTCCTTCGTTTTATTTTAAGTGTTAAACATCAATAACATAATTATGTATGAATAATTATATTTCGCTGATTAGTGTGGTTTTCTATATTTTAATAAGTTATAATAATTGTTTCTAAGTATATTAAATTATTGTCTATTATAAGTATTTAATGGAGATTTAGTAACTGAGTAGAACTTCAGAAACAAAAATATATATTCAGGTTGGTGAAGTGTTTAGTGTAATGCTGTGATTTTTATTGATATACGTAGTATCCATACTATCCATACTAATATTATAAATGCGAAAGCATGTTTGTATGTTTGTCCCTCTTTCACGTCGTAACGGAGCGATGTTGTGGTATGTTTTTTTGTGTGGAGATAATTAAGAGGCTGGAGAGTGACATAAGCTACTTTTTACCGCGGTAAAACATCTCATTTCCATGGAAAGGTCCATTAAGATGCGTATTTGAATCACTCCATACTAAAAGTAACAATGTTTTGGTCCTTCTATAAGTTCGTAAAGGATCTATGGATTGATATCAATTTATAGTTAGAAAAAAAAATATAATTTAACATGTTCGAGTATATTATAAATATAACTTTATAGTTGGAAGGTTGAAAAGGTTCTTAGGTTTTACAGTTGGTTCCTCTTAGTATCTTTAAAATTTTGGAACTGTTACTTATTTATTCTTGCACCAGGAATGTGTTATGCATGTTAAACAAATCATTATTACTTCCCTTTGAACACGCGGGCGAAGCCGCGGGTAATAGCTTGTTGTATCCATAAAGTAATGAGCTCGGAATCTTTTCTTAAAATTAGATATTGTTTTCAAATAAATCATGATGATCATATAAAAAAATCTTTGATGTGAAGGTAGGTATTGTATAATTACATTCCACTCTTTACTTCAAAGGTTCTATAAATCAAAGCTTTAACCGTTCCTGATTCCATATTTTATTGCAAAATTAGAGTCAAATTTGCTCCAATTTAATCAAAATTAAATCTTTTAGATAAATTAGAAAAGGGACCTTCCTTTTACTTTATTATTACCTTTTCAGCTTTTCCCTCACTGATGATAATTTTTCATCACGGGAAAGAAAATTAATAACGAATATTTTATAAGGGGCCACATTATTACCACATTTTTTCATAATTTAATGAGATACCATCTTGATTGTTGCAATTACCCTTAGTTGAATAGTCTGCTACTTCAAAAAATGTTTTCTAATCTATCAAAGATCACTTTGATTTTTCTAAATTCTTGTAAATCTACATTCTTGTAGAATGTAGAAAACAAAAAAGAGTGATACAAAAATCTGTATCAAGAAATGAATGTTTCTTCCTTATTCATCTTCTAAAAACAATTTAAGTGTATTTATACACTTCAACTAGTTATACATTAATGAGTAAAAACAAAAACTTCAATATAATAATAACCATATCCCACATTGTAGAGCGAAGGAAGTGATATACCGTTTATGATCGACTTAAGAACATTATTGTAGTTTTCGTCTCACCCGTACCGCTGTTTATTGCTACAGTCATAAAAATGCATTGATCGTTGCAATGCTTTCGGTACGATACTAGTAATTTGGGGCATCCTCATAGTCTGCGATGATGCTAGACGGTTTTATGGGAATCTTGGAGACATGTTCTATCTCTTTCTCACGTTTAAACTAACAGCAGTAAAAGAAAGTGATGGAAGATGAAATCTGAATAAGCCGCTGTCTCTGTGAGCTTTTTGGGTTGCATGTGAATAGTTTGCGATGAGCTGTAAATTTTTTTGGGTTGTCGAAGTTGTTAGCTATGAAGCATAATCCTTCAAGCAAGTGGACTGAAATACAGCCAATGTAATAGAGATGAGCTCCCGAACAATTTGAGACAGTAACTTAAATATTGGGGATGGCTGACTCCCTGCAGAGTTGTGTAATAAAATCATATCAACGTTGTATTCAATCTACGTTGATCTATGATGTTGTTAAATTGTGTTATTGTAAGTCTGTGTTGTAAGTGACACGTTATCTGTAGATATTATTATTATACTTATATGAGTGTTAATGTAGAAGGCTTTTCACATAAATATAATGTTTCGTTCAGTAACAAAAAAAATACATTAAAGCTTACATTCAGCATACAGCTTAGTTGAATAGTTCCACTATTACTGTTACCAAGAAGTAACCTATACAAAAATACTTTTTAACAACATCTCAGTGAAGTTTTCAGTGAAGTAGAATTTTCCTCATTTTTTTTATTGATTGATTTTAACATTTATGAATGGCCGGCGAAAAAGTACCGGCTAAACGACTAATATAAATAAAAACGTCTATGGAGCTAAAAGACACCCAACACAAAAGCTGTAACGTCTAAGTGCAATTTTTTATAGTTGTAAATAAAATTTTACTGTCCTGTTTGTCGTATCCCCGGTGTTTGTTTTACGCGTTTTTACATAACTTAAGGGCTGCTAGAGATCTCTGAGAATAATGAGGAATTTTCTCGACGTAAATGTATTATGGCCATCAGATACGAAAGTTTTATGTATCGTGGTTTCTGATTTAGTTTTATAAATTTTACATTTTTTGGTGTCATTTATGCTAAGGTGATGAAGAAGAGTAAAATTATATTGTTTATGTGTCTGTCAAAACTAAATATAATAAAGGATTTCAGTAAACGTATTTATTTTATTGAGTAAGCTGAGTTAATATAACATTAAGTTTAGTATTGTTACCCATTTTATTCCGGTGGACGGTATACTATTTTATGATCATAGTTTAGAACACTTTTACAAAGCTTTCATTTAACTTCCCTTTTTAGTTAGTTGATTAGTATGTATAGATCAAAATTTGCAATTAGTACTTTTGTATGGCAATTATACATTTTTATGATTCGCATGGCTTGATGGCTCAGGATACGGTTCAAATGTCAGAAATTTCCAACAAAAAACATCCCAGACATTAAAATATTCACATTCAATTATGATAGATTTTCATTTTATACCAGCCTTAATTGACCGTGATGCGACATTCTAATTTGGTAATTACTGGTGGTATTTAAAACAATATTTAGTAAGAAACCTACAACCATCTTAAAATCTCCGTTGACTTAGCCGTGGTACGTGTTATGACATAAAATTATTTCAATTCACCCGAAGTCGCTTGGTAGATAGTTGCATTACTTATAATTGAATTCCGTCGGAATCCGGGACTAACCATCACATAATAGTGTGTAGCGAAGTTGATTCCGGAGACCAGAGAGTGCACTTGCACTAACTTGCACAAATGTTTGTGTTGGGATAGGGTGGCCAAGCTTCCAATACAAAGCAATACAAGCTTCAAAGCTTGCAATAATTACAAATCGATAGATTAAAAAAAGCGGCCAAGTGCGAGTCGGACTCGCTCATGAAGGGTTCCGTAGCAGCAAGTAACATAATATAAAAGTTCTTGAAGTTCGTTGTAACTTTGATCGAGGTAAATTGCGGTTTACGATTTATGACGTATTAAAAAAAAACTACTTACTAGATCTCGTTCAAACCAATTTTCGTTGGAAGTTTGCATGGTAATATACATCATATATTTTTTTTAGTTTTATCATTCTCTTATTTTAGAAGTTACGGGGGGGGGGGGGGGACACACATTTTTCCACTTTGGAAGTGTCTCTCGCGCAAACTATTCAGCTTAGAAAAAAATAATATTAGAAACCTCAATATCATTTTTGAAGACCTATTCATAGATACCCCACACGTATGGGTTTGATGAAAAAATTTTTTTTGAGTTTCAGTTCTAAGTATGGGGAACCCCCAAAATTTATTGTTTTTTTTTCTATTTTTGTGTGAAAATCTTAATGCGGTTCACAGAATACATCTACTAACCAAGTTTCAACAGTGTAGTTCTTATAGTTTCGGAGAAAAGTGGCTGTGACATACGGACGGACAGACAGACAGACAGACAGACAGACAGACAGACAGACAGACAGACAGACAGACATGACGAATCTATAAGGGTTCCGTTTTTTGCCATTTGGCTACGGAACCCTAAAAAAATACCTGCATAATTGTGTCAGTAGTTTCAGTACGTTTAATACGTTTTATTTGTATTATGTAAGAATTAGAAATATATAATTCATGTTTGTTATAATGAACTGAAATCATTTTCAAAAGTTTTTATTTTATTTTTTAAACGTATATCATTTTGCAATGTTGTCATTATTTTAAATATTTGTTTTCATTTATATTTAACGATACCATATACAAACATTATATTATTTTGTCATCTAGACACGCGGAGCGTGTCAAGTCAATTTCTTAGCTAACAGAATTGACGAGCTGCACCGTGTGTAATATTACACGAACTATTTGGAGCCACTTTTGACCACCTCGTAACTCAAAAACTATTCAACATAAACCTGTCAAATTTGGCTCATTTATTAAGACTTGCGAAATACATACGTCTTCCAAATTTCATAAACACATCTCAAACGGTTATTTAGATATTAACGTCCAAAAATCGAGAAATTTAACACTGACTGACCTATAGATCAAAACTATATCCAACTTCCAGGTGACCTAGAAAGTAAAAATTTGGCATGCAGATAGGTAGTCGGGTGAATACAAAGGAATAAATCTGAAAGTAGTAAATTTTTATAATTTTATGATAATTTTTCAAAAATATGATTCTATTAGAAACACTTACTTAAAATGCCTGAAATTTAAGAGTAGCAATCAAAATTGATGACATCTGGTCATTATGTGGATTCCAAGGTGAATATATAACGAAACATATCAGTTTTAATACTTTCTGAAGCTTTCAACGGGAGGAAGATGTTCAGTGTCCCAAGTGCCTGTGAGAAGTGCACAGCACATATACATTTACGTGAAGATTAGTGGTTCGTCAGGAGACGTTATTTCCAGTGTATTACGTCGTTTTATTTTTAATGTGTGAAAAATTATTTTTCTCTAATCTACAAGATTACACCACAAAATTTTGTATTATTTCCGTAATTATACCAGTTTAAAGTAATTCGAAGTATTGTTTCAAAATTTATTGTTGCACGATGTCATTGAACACAAACAAATAATTGAAATAATGCTTGAATTAATTGCAGTTAATTTCTATGCAAAAAGTAATGATATCCCATCAAAAACATAAATGTAAAGTGAGAGTCAATTTCTAAAAAAAAGAATTGAGATCTAAATGGGTGCCAATTTCTGTGTAGAAAAGCCTAAAATTTTAGTCACAAGAACATGTAATTCAAGCTTTACATTTGACTTGGCTAGTTTTCATTATTTAGCAACCAACAAACCAAATTAGAGAAGAGTGTCATAAGTCATCAACCTAACAGATTTGACGAAGCTAATTACATAGATATAATATAGCCTAGGTAGGTACGTGAAAACTAACCAAGTCAAATGTGGAGCTTGAATTACATGTTCTTGTGACTAAAATTTTAGGCTTTTCTACACAGAAATTGGCACCCATTTAGATCTCAATTCTTTTTTTTTGAAATTGACTCTCACTTTACATTTATGTTTTTGATGGGATTATTATCACACAATAGGTTATTTAAAATACCTATAACGTAAGCTATAATTTCTAATGTCTTTTACCCAAACATCTACAGGCACAACTGAAACGCTAGGTGTAGAATTAGTATGTAATTGTGAACCCAAATATAATTGGTAAAATAAATATTTTACTTAATCATTAGTCATGTTTATTTTTCAAATACAATTAAAATTCAAATCAATTTTAGTAAACATTTGAGTGTAATCAGTCTGAGTATATACTCAGAGTACTCGTGATTATTCAGGACATATCCAATCTTGATACTCATTTCATGGATAACAGAGCGTCAAATGCTTAGAAAGTTCAACGGAGCGCGCGGTGGTCTTACGGTAATCAAACTGAGAGACTGCATCCCTGTACGTATACTGATAGTGGATATGGATATACTATACGGTATACTAGTGTACAGTAGGTATACTAGTATATTGGACGTCTGCTAGGCTTAGTGAAGCGTTTCGATTGTGTGGCTTTGATAACATTGATATCAAAGAGAGACTTGTGATACTGGCAGGTGCGCCTTTTGAAGCTTTGAACAGCTTTGAACAGGTGTGAATTTAAAGAAACTACTCTTTGCGTTCACATACAATAGGTATACAAGGGAATCAGAAACAGAGAATAATAAACTCAAAAGGATGATACAATGTGCTGTTCAGGGGAAAATCAATGCAATTGATAGCCTGTAGCATAGTAGGTTGTGACTTTACCTGTGAAGTGTTCGATTCCCGGTTCAAGATATTTATGTGTTATCAACGAAATGAAAAAATAAGTATGTTTGTTGAAAATTCAGGATTAGTGAAAATAAACACATTAGAACTACTCGCATTCATTGCTAAACAATATTAATGCGCTTTATGTTTCAATAATTAATATAAAATTCAATAAGTCACAATTTTTTTTTAATTAATTCAAAATTTGCGTTATTTTTGGGACTACTTCATTTAACAAATGCTATATAATAAAACATGTTCTAAATTTATTTTTACGTACAATTTTACGTGCACTTGGAAGCAAAGAAATGCATTCGTGACTACTGATATGGTATGAGTAAAATCTGTAAGGTATTATGGCTTCTGCAACAACCTGCAAAAAATACTAATTTTGTGACTAGTGGTAGTACAATTAATACATATTATGACTTCAGCAACCTCAAACAAGTCCTCAATTAAGCGAACGCGATCCGCATTTCGCAATTGTTCACATTCCACATTTCGGTTGCACAAACTAAATTTCCCTGTTTTACATACAGAGAATATCGTAAATCATCCCGACGTCCGCTGGACGGAATCGAAGTGGCGATGAATCGGAGTAAATTAATAATCGTATTACTTTTTCAGTGGAATGCAAATATTTGATGATTGGGTTGCGGCGCGTGCTAGGTGCCGATACCGCGGCGACTGGATGTAGCGCTTCTAGATGTGACTTGGGAATCTATAGTATTATTTCTAAAATAATAATATTATAAAGAGGAAGCTTTTGATTTTATGTTTGTTTGTTTTTAATGGATAAAACTCTACTTCAACAACAACTAACTCAAAATCTTCTAGACGGATTCCAAAAATTCTTTCACTTCTATTGTTTCTGAGTTACAGGGCTATATTTTATTTAAAAAATTAGGGACTGTATGAAAACTGAAGCAAAGCAAGGGCGGTTACTAGTTTCATGCATTTTGCTTCAGGTAAGTAAGAAACTCTTCTTACGTAAGAAAGAAGAGATTGTTTTATATAATATATAAAAATCTCTTTCAAGTATTCGACACTACGTCAATTTTATCGAGGCTGCACAATGCCACACAAGTGATTTTAAGGAATCTTCTTATTCATTATGTTTTTCAGATTGAATTTTTTTTCCGGTCAATGGTTTTACAAATTAAGACTACTAGTCACTAGTCGGCTTTTTGTGAAAACAAAATTCAAAATGGCATCCAAATTATGTACGTATGTATGTATGTAAATTATGTATGTACTAGCTGCCCGGACAGAATTCGTTCTGTCAAAAGTTTTTTTTGAGATGTAAGCTATCCTATCTTTCAAGTTGGATCAAACTGCACACGGTGTGCAAATTTGATTAAAATCGGTTCAGTAGTTTAGGAGCCCATCGCGGACAAACAACGTGACACGTAATTTATATAAATATTAAGATTATGCGACATGAATATTTAAGTACCTAGCGCACTCGATGTATATGTATTATCTTTTATTTAATTTTACAAGCCGCTTCCAGAGTCTACATCTACGTAGAAAGCGGGCATCGGTCATTGTGTTCTGTACACATTTTATAATCGCTTTTCGTTTTCATACACCGTTTGCAAAATATTTTTATCAACCTGGACCTATAAGAGCATGAACCAAAATTGTATTGAAACTTACAATTAATAACACATATTGTAATATGTTTGACGTTTAACCGTAAATTTAATAATGTTCCATTCTATATGAATGATTGAACTGATATATTATGTCCACAAATACAATGTTGTTTGTCTTAACTGAATCTTTATCAAACCACATAAGTAGCCCACTATTGGGCTTAGCTTGACTCACACAAATGATAATAAATGTGATGTTGATTTCCTCACAATATTTCCTTTTAGGTACTTCATTTCACATATTTCTATATCCATTTTTTATTTTTTTTATCCTATTGTGGTAAAGTTGACGATTTTCTTTTAAAGTGGGTTAAATAATTGATGTTATAAAACTCAATGCAGTAGTATTTAGGTACGGTTTAATAGGTATTAAACCGTGTGTTAAAGCATTGCTAAAAAGCGTTAAACATTTTTCGCGTAATGTGTACACGTCTAACATAATCGCCGAGTCCTGAGGTGTCGGCTCCGTCGGCTCGTGTGAATCGCACTAAATTATTCCCGCGAGCTACGAGTGGACGGCGTAATGAATTTTTAATCGAATTACAGGAGCGGCCGGCGAGAAATTTTACAGATAAATCTTAACGACTTTATCGTGATGAATTCACGGATCATTGCGTTTAACGGATTATTAGATCATACAAAATGGTGTTTTCGATGTAGCAAACAAGTATTCAGTTTACCTGGTAGTCACAAAGTTTGTTTTTGTCGAAATCCTACAAATAAATATAACCAGGTGTGTAGGGGCACGTAAATCTATATGACACGATTGGTATCGTTAGATAAGATTAAGATTAACCGTATTGTAGCGGTTTCGAATACTATCCCCAATCCAGTGCTGACATTTTAGGGAGTCGTAAGACTCGACAAACACCCTTGTAGGTAAGGCTTCACATAACGAGTATATTTTTATTATTGAGTAATTAATTATACTGTTATTATTATATTTCTATGAAGTATGCCTCGCTAGCTATCACCCTCTCACTTGAGTCTGCTCGGGAGCAGGTTGTTTCCTTCTCTACCTCTTCTTTCTTAATAGGTTACGTATCAGTTATCACATATCATTGTCGCCTGCGACTCACCAAAAGGGCCCACTGAAAATCAGCGCCATGGCGAATGTTATGGAAAAACGCTGAGAAGGTACCATTCTCTGGCACTACAACACACGTAGGTACATGTAACATTTGTTGCATTTCTTAATTCATAATTATGTATTTTAGTATAAATATGTTGTGTGTATTAGCCAGAAATAAATCTTTTCTTTCTTCCTTTCTTTCGGTGGTTCTGGTGTTCAAGATGAGCATGAGCGACGCGTAAGCTCATTTGTCACCTAGTTACATGAAAAGATAACAGTCGCTAAGCCACTTTGGAAAACTTCGGGCTTCTAAGGCTTACTTACCAACAGATCTGCTGATTCTATTGAAAAACTAAATAGCGGATTCTAGAAGTTACCAAACACATAATTGGCAATTTAATTAATTCGTAATGTTCAATAATGTATACTGATAAAACAAGAATCTTGTAGGCGTATACAATATTAAAGATTGTTGCGTGTACTTCGTAAATATTCAACTTACGTTACTCAATAGATTGTACATTATAAACGGTGAGAAAGGGCAGCTGTGAGGAAAAGCCTTGAAACCGAAGGTGTTGTTTCAACCGCTACCAATATTCAAAGTTCTGCGAAGTTATATAGGATTGAATCTTAATCCTAGGTGAATACAAATCAGATTATTGCGTAGAAAATGTTTCAAAGCCCTCCGGAGAGTTGATTTTCTCTGAGACGCCGAACTATGATAATAAATACAGCCTTATCGCCCTTTCGCA
The DNA here is from genome assembly GCA_911387775.1 of Thymelicus sylvestris. Classification (NCBI taxonomy): domain Eukaryota; kingdom Metazoa; phylum Arthropoda; class Insecta; order Lepidoptera; family Hesperiidae; genus Thymelicus; species Thymelicus sylvestris. Next base: position 1,838,804 of record OU426893.1, read on the forward strand.
AGGTAAGATTTGAATGTATCATGATAACTGCTTCCGGATTCATTCATACTTCAATGGATTTAATCGTTGTTCTTCTTATTTCATCGCATTAATATTATCATTATTTAGATTTATGGAAATGATATTTACAATGTAACACAGGTATTATAATGGTTTCATTTTATTTATAGCACCAAATTCGTGAAAAATCACGAAGATCTTGAAGTTAACGAGTTCAAAAATAAATATGAAAGGGCTTTATATTATTTTCTTTAGACATTTATCGTTTCAAAAATTCAGATTTTCCTGGCAGTTTTACTGAACTTATGTACCTAATAGTTAAATATCATAAGTCTTCATTTCTTATCCTTTGTTTAACATTCGCATTTTACCCCAAAAGGCCTTATACAAACTGAAAAAATAAGCCTTATTTACTCAAGCAGACTCTTAATAAAGGGAGGGCAAAATGAGTTGCGCGCACCGTTCAATTCTTTTGATGATATCCATCAACCGTTTTCTATTTACCTTTGCTGTTCTAAGAAATAAACAGTACCGAATCGAGATAAAAGAAAGCTTCTTAACGGGTTAAACACTTCAGAGTCACGATAAACATCGTTTCTGACTTCAAAAGCCGAGACAGAAATTCCGAGGTGAATAGGAGCAAAGCAAGTAGTCAGTGGGAGAAAAAAAATGATTTTAAACTTGTTTAGTAAAGTCGACAAGGCGTCGGCGTCGGCGAAACCAGAAGTCAGGTGGCGCACTGGGAAAGAAAACTCATTACTTCTTATTCACCGACGGCGGTCTCATAGAGCCGGGCTGTTATCGCTGGTTTGTTTATCGATGTTTCCAATGCAGGTACCAGTGGGTAGTAGGTAGATATCCTGGATAAAAACGTCTTGAATGCTTTATATCTTTAATTAAACTTATTTAAAAATCGTTTGCTGTGAGTAGCTGTTTTAGACCACAGTATGTAGGTAACAAGTTGGTATTCAGTCATTTATTGTTCACATTTTAATAATGCAAAATGACCTTGAATTTATCATTGTCAGTGTCTCAGAAATCCATTCTATAAAACGTTCGTACGAGTAGATTACGCATTGAGCGTGATAAAAACGCATACTATGAATGGAATAACCGTGATATATGTATATGGTTGAGACTTGCATACTTTAGACTTTAGAGCTTCCCATAAAGTTTAATGGCGTGTGAATTGAGAAGTCTTATTGCCCTCGATATTTCTAGAATTTCTGATAGCAATCACTAGAGAAGTAGTAGTAATAAATTTCAAAAGTAACCCATCAGTATGCTACTGCCGTCGCGTAGTGAACAGGACAAAGCAAGATATATTACCCGTATGTCTAAGAGCAACAGTGGCTCTCGCTCAGTTTCGACTCAAAAATGAATGAGTGTCGACTTGGGAAACTTAGAAATTAGTTTTCTATGTTATAAAAGTAAGTGTCAAAGCACTAACCAATGTTGAAGTTGGCTGCAGTTTTAATTTTGACGATGCTACCGAAGAAGTCAGGGTTTGTGACAGATTTTGCGCACTTTATCTCATTCTTCTTCCTTTGTCTTTCTTTTTTCTTTTTGTTGTTGATGTCCATGGGCAACGGTATCCACGTACCATCAGGTGGATGATCAGCTCGTTTGCCGACTATTTCCGTAAAAAAAAACTTTAAAACACAGTTAGTAATAAGTAGTTGAATGCCATAGCCAAATCAGTGGTAATTTGATAAGGCAACGCATCGAAATTCTCTTCACCAATCCACACTGGAGCAGCGTGGTGAAGTATGCACTAGGCTATGTTAAAAGGAGAAACTGTAGTATAATGGGCTATTATAGGTTGAAGCCAAAGTTATATTTCGTTTATTGTTGATGAAAATGGTGAATTGTTATGAGGACTCTAATGATTTTATTTCCTATGTTAATGTGTAAAACTGAATTTCCTTGTTTCCTATAATCGTTTACGTCGTAAAACTTTATATTGGTTATTCAGGGCATACTAAAGAGAAATACTTGAACTGCATACAAAATTATGTTTACGCTTATTCTGGAGACTAGACTCGACTGAAAAAGCAGTCGCCTTTACTAAGTAGGTACGTCAATAATGATAAGGTTAAGCTGTTATTTTATGTACAACATGACAGACGCAAAGACTTTTTCAACCGACTTCAAATAAGTTGGAGTTATTCTACTCGACTGTATTTTTTTATGTTTGTTACCTCAGAACTTTCGACTGGGTGAACCAATTTTGATGATTCTTTTTTTAATCGAAAGCTAGTGCTTGACATGTAGTCCCTAGCTTTGAGCTAGATCTGACGAGTAGATTTTAAGTTATTTTGAAATAGGTTATTTTTTCTTGGTAATATTCAGATTATTATTAAAGTTTAACTGTCAGGTATTTTTTTCCAACTTCTTCGTTATTGCTAGTGCCAAATATTCGGCTTTAAAGTGTTAATATAAGTAAAAAATCTTTAAATTACTTTCCGTGTTCCACACGGCTGTATCACTTTTATGTTTTAATATCTACTTAGAAAAAGAGAAAACGTTACATCTGAAATGCTGGTAAATATACCCAAATGAGATTTACTCTGAACCTATAATACCTGCGTCGGAAAGTGTTCAGGAGATTTGGGAGTGCGGGCCAAAGATTCAATTTGCCTGTGGCCCTTGAGAGATGGATATGTTATAAGAAAAGACTTAAAGTATCTGGAATAGACCAATGCACTTAGATACTCATTTTTCCATATTATAAACGTACCATGTAGAACGAACCTTTTTTATAACTAGTGCTCTTCCCGCGACTTTACTTATGTTTCCGGGATCTATCTATATGCTAAATTTCATGAAAATCCATTCAGTTTTCCGTAAAAGAGTAAACATCCGTACGTCCCCAGAAACTCATTTATAATATTAGTTACCTACTAGCTGTTGCCCGCAGCTTCGCACGCGGAAATTATGCTTATCATATTTATCCCCTATTTCACCCCCTTGGGGGTTGAATTTTGAAAAATCCTTAGTTATCCAATAACGTCTACGTCTTAAGAGGAATACGTGGGCGAAATTTTAAGATTCTAGCCCTAAGGGTTTGGCTTGTGCGTATGATACATCAGTCAATCACTTTTGCCTTTTATATATGTATGTATATAGATTAAAGAGTGAGCAAGATTTGAAATGAGTTACGGAGAATTGACCGTAAGTTAGTGCGCAATATTTTCTACGGCACAGCCGATCTAGTAGAGTACATAGAAGTATTTCACAGGAAACTCAGTAACTATTGCGTTGTTCAACTCGCGAGAGGGTTATTTTGGATTCAGATGAATAGAGCCCCTATAACCCAAAACTAGTTCCCACTTTATCCATAACAGGTTATTTAAGCCCAAATGTCTTTTAATTATCGGTGCGTAGATAGATTGGCCGATTGACCTAATTTCATTAACTTACATGATTAACGCTCTCCCCGTAATGTTTTAGTAGATCGTATAACTTTCTTATCGTCATCTCTTTGCTCATAAAACCTTTTGCTGTAATCACTAATCATAAACTATATCGTATTGTTAATACGTTATTGTTAATTTTCTACGTATATTACAATTTTTTGGTGCCGATTTTGGCTGAGGCAACTGAAAATAATTGAGATATTGGGACCGAATTCTTCTTACCAGAGGGGTGATATTCTATCTGGAATTGTGCAATCTATGACAGGATAAAACCTAGTATAGAGACGTAAGTGTTCACAATTATTTGTTTTTATTTAGAACGAGTAACCACCCTCGCTTTGCTTCGGTTTATTTTTTATTTTTTACACCTTGGGTTACATTATTGGAGTTTTATTAAGGATCCCTATTTTTCTTGAAAATATAATATAGCCTGTGTCACCCAGGGATAGTGCAGCTTCCCGACAGTGAAAGAATTTTTCAAATCGGTTCAGTAGTTTCGGAGCCTATTCAATCCAAACAAACAATGAAATCAAAACAGTATAGAAGTAAATAAATAAATAATAAGTATAGAAATAATAATAAGTAAGAATAAGTAGAATAATAAGTATAGAAGTATAGATAAATAATGAAAAACAAGTGCTCGAAAAATAGACAACCAAACAGCGAGAAGTAGGGAGAAGAAAAGATAATATGGCATCACGGCAAGAAAGCCCATATTATAGATTGCATGTTACATAGGTTTGCCTTCGGCATTGAATATAGGACCGGTTCAGCATGTAGACAACTTAGCAATTAAAGTACCCGTTTAAAAGCCATATCAATCTCATATAAATTGCAACAAGCACTTTTATCATCTTCAAATACTTAGCAGGCTAAGTAACGATATAGCAATCTAATAAAGTCTAATAATGTCTCATCTAGCAACAATAACATTATCTGTATCGCCGGAACGTATTCTCCGCCCCTCGGGACGCTTTTCCCCCATTTACTCCTATACCATCACTTTATGATACTCAACTGTACATTTTTTTATTATTCATGAATATACTCCATGCATTAGTACTTATTCTGTTCGTATATTGTTTTCACGATCCGTGTCGCGATTTCCGTGAAGTATTAATGTCGTGACCTAATTTGTTTTTCTTTACATTAAAAGGTAATGTGTGTTTTACCTATAAGTCGCTTAGAATAGAAGCATGACAAAACGTTACTTTTTGATATTGATAGGAAGAAAGAAAATTTATTAAATTTTGACCTTGAAACAATTTTGAGTCAAGCATATTGTAAAACTGTGTACAAAAACGGGGACATAGTGAGAATAACATGTCCATGTGCAACAAAATCCGTATAAAACTGCAGGGTCAAGTGAGCGGAATGAATACGAATGGTTTCGTGCTAGGATTTGTAGACCGCTGTATGGGTCAGAAGGCGACAGCGAAACTAGAACAGGATTTAATGCTTTACAACTGAGTAACATGAATTTTAATTGCGGCTTCCTTTTTAGACCAAAGCGAGAGGCATTACAACGTAACTCAAACACACGTCATTTATTTAACACTCTTAAGTACGTCAGATAGGTACATATTTTGTTCTTACCACCGATTCGTAAAAGAGCCTATTAGAAGAGTAGAAACGGCAAAATAACTTCTTTCATCTTCTTCTAGACATCTTCCATCTTCCTCATTATCTTGAAGACATTATTAAATTTTAGTTATCTGATAATCACTACGTTTTGATTAACTATGCTACGGTCACATTAGTAACATTTATAAGATTGGTCTTCCGATGGAATAATCAAGCGAATTTTATATTGTATCTGACGTAATTGTTTAGGGTTTACATCGATTTCAGTACAAAGGTAATCCATGGACCCATATAAACGGTATCTATTGCAGACTAGGAAGGATTTACTTTCTGAAGTATTCTCAAAGCACCTGCTTTTCTCCAGCACTTTTAGTCATTAAAAATATTATTATTATCCAATAAAAATTGTATAAATGTTCAGAATGATATTACCTATCTAAAGTATTTAAATGTCTGTCCTAATAGTTATTAGTATGTTACTAGGAAAAAAGTATTTAAGTCGAATTACCGCCGCATTACTAATGCAAAAGAAATACAGCTAGATCTTGAAAGACTTTACAAACGACATTCCACTTACTTAAAAATACGTAAAAATGTAGCTCTAAAGCAGTTTGCGACAAACTTAAAGAAAACGAGAAGGTTCTAGCCAAACCAGAGGTGTATAATGGTATGAATTTATTCATGGAAACCCGGGCCATAGGTACTTGTGTATGAGAAATATTTTTATTTCATGTTTGTAGCTAGATTTCTAAAATCTCAAGTATGGTGAAATCTTGATGCTTTATAGTCTTATTATTATAGACGAGTTATCGTCCTCGCTTTGCTCCAGTTTTCTTATTTTTTTACACCTTGGGATTATTGGAGTTTTTTAAGGATCCCAAATTTTTTTGAAAATATAATATAGTATCTATGTCACCCGGGGATAATGTAGCTTCCCAACAGTGAAAGAATTTTTCAAATCGGTTCAGTAGTTTCGGAGCCTATTCAATACAAACAAGCAATCAAATCTTTCCTCTTTATAATATTAGTATATTTGAGTCTTCTAAAGTTTACTTATAGGGTACGTATTATCCCGATTAACGTGGACAAAGCCGCGGTCAAATCGCTAGTTAATCATAATTTGATTAAAGAATGGCGTATGAATAAAGAATGGATTTAATAAAATTATTACCATAATCTTAGCATGATGACCGTTTTTCCACGAAGGCATACATACAGATTTCGACCTAGGAATTTATGTATTTGACGAAGACATCTATACAGATAAGGTATTGAAAAAAACATCTACGAAGACATTAACAAAATCATCTACCAAGTCAATACGGATGTTGAAAACGATAAAGCTATACTATAAGCATCTTTACCCTATCAGAGTCACGTAACAGCGAGGTCACACGATGTTTACTTGATTACCGCGTAACACATAACCATGTACAACGAACTGCGTCGTAATTAATTGCCAATTAGACGCAGCCTCTGCGCTAGATTAAGACGTTTTATGAACGCGTATGTAAAAGGGAACCTTCGTTGTTCACGATCTAGAACTTTACGGGTTTTTACTTTTAATTTATTGAATTGTATTCTGAAGGTGTGTGGACCATTTTATGAACGTTTAATTAATTTAGTTCATTATGGTTTTGGGTCATATAATTAACTATTGGATTTCATCGTATGATCAAATTTTGTGTTTGGTAAATTTTTGCAAGTAAAAAAGAATGTAACAAAAACAGTAAAAAGTTATTTTTGCCTGTGAAATCCGGTTATTCAATTATGATCTTCGCATTTTCTACACCCACTTTTAAAATCCAAATAGGTATACAGCTTTACCAAAAACATCAAACTGAAGAATTTCCTATCTTTGTTAACCATTCGTCCTTTATCTTGTGACGAGTATACATAAACCCCATTGTACCTATCATAGATAATTATCATAAATGACACAATTGAGTATTTATGTAGTATCAAACGGTAATTATGGCTACAATACTTATGGCTGAGGATTTTCAATTCAAGCCTATGAAAAATAAACAAACTCATAAGTATTTCTTTTAAAATCATATTCTTTGGAGTATAATATCCATATTCAAGAGTGAAAGATATTTCCTTTGTCACGGGTCATTCAACAATGAAACAATAACATGTTAACTAATGTTTGTTGTAACGAAAACAAAAGTTTTATGTAGTAATGAAACGTTGGCCTTCGGACTACTAGTAGATAAGAGCTCTATCTTCTCGTTGGTTACATACGTCCAAGGTCACATCGTCGAATGGAACAGCTTGCCTGTGTCGGCATTCTTCACCTATGATGTAGTTCTACAAGAAAATAGTGAATACGTTTTTACTAAGTTAATGTGCTTACCATCATATACTTCATTGCCACTTAACAAGTGGGATTGCAGTCAAGTATTAACTTGAGCAGAATAAAATCTTCCAGTAAAGCGACTAGGTACATGATGACCATGACCGCTCTGCCAAAACTGAAACTATTGAGAAGATTAACTTATCAAATTATTGCAAAAAAACAATATATTTCGACGGTTCTATAGCCAAGGATTCAAGTATGTGTACATTGTACATTGTATTAACTTTCTGTCACCTCTCCAATCGCAGGTCTACTGGAAGAAATTTCGTTAGAGATAAGCAGAACCTTTGTACAATATTTCTGTAATTGTCGTCCTGTAATTTTTTATGTGTATGTGGAAGAAGGGTTATCTACGGTGTTGGTTATGAAATGATATTCCTTTTACTTTGCTCCATGATATTATATTTCTAGTTCTCCTAACGTTCACATCAATAACAATCTCTACTACTCCGTGATCACCATTCCAATCCCATCGAATGTCCCATCCGTATTGTTCTAAATGGATTGACACATTCCTTATTCTAAATATTTAGTTTTCTTCATGACATGACAGCTTCTGCATCGGCCGATCATTGTAGAACCAAAGAGGCCGCTCACCGTCATGTACATAAACAAGAAATAATGAAAAAAGTGTAATTAATTAGCATGAGTATGGATTTGTTACTAGATGGTAATCATAGTCACTCGATGGTACCAAGTCATGGATGACTACCAAGTCATAATCGGTTTGCAATACAAAATGATGTCAATTTAAGCAATCCTTTCTAATTTTGAGTGTGCATAGTAACGCCTGAAAGCAGTGATAGCCTAGCGGTTAGAACGTTGGTCTCCCGAACGAAGGGGCCCAGGCTCTGATTTTCAAATATTATGTGCGTATTATAAGTTAATTATTACTTGCTTCGGTGAAGGAAAACATCGTGAGGAAACCTGCACACCGGAGAGTTCTCCATAAAAGTTCTCAAAGGTGTGTGAAGTCTACCAATCCGCACTTGGCCACCGTGGTAGACTATGGCCTAATACCCCTCACATTGTGAGAGGAGACCCCGAGCCCAGCAGTGGGACAATTATGGGTTGTTGCTTTAGTAACGCCTATGTTTCCCGAGACGAAGTGAGCAGCTACTATAACTCAATATAGTCTTACACGTTTAGTACCAGCTCCATACATACAACTTGATACGAGAGACTACGTGCTCAGTCATCGGGATCGAGCGTGTAACATTACGTGCTAATTAATTGCTAATCCGTGTACAAAGCAAATCAATTAAGCTCCCATAATTACAAGGAAGGCACCGTCGATACGTCGCAGTTCTATTGATATTGAATTCATGACGATGTATAATTATAATTCGTTTTCCATTTCCATTCGTGTTGTAATATTAATAAAGTAATTATATCAACAGTTAGAATTATACCGAGTTGTAAAAAAAATGACGTGCATAAGTGTATCAATGATACCTACATAAATAAATGATTTTGAATTTGAATTTGTTTAACCGATATTAGACTAACTTTTAGATTACGTTAGTAACACTAACAATATTAAAATGTCAGAATCGAAGGACCTGTGTTTTTATATTGATGATATTTCTAGGTTCCCGATAAGTTATAGTAATTGCTGTCATTTAATTCTGTAAAGTTTAGTGCGTTATTTCTGAATCAATATGTGGCTCATTTTCCACAAAAACCGACTTACTGTGAATATCGATAGCACGGCAGGTCGTACATCCTATATGAACATGGATTCTCGCGTTTTCCAAAGAGGGATTGATCTATTAATTCTATAAAACGATTGTAAGTACAGTGCGTGTAACTAAAAATTATTGACGACCCTGTAGCCTACTTGTTAGCGACCCTGCCTGCGAAGCGATGGGTCACGGTTTCGATTCCCGGCTGAGGCAGATATTTATGTGATGAATAAATATTTGTACTCGGGTCATGGGTGATAATGTCATTCCACCATCACCATTCATGCCACCCGCGACACAGGTAAAAACCTACTAATAGGTATGACTATGAGTGTGTAATCGTTTATTTATTATTTATTTTATTTATTACGTACAACTTTGTTAAGCACCAATAATACTGAATAACAGCCGCGGCTCGAAATTTAATCTTCAATATAGCAGTGCAGAGGCTTCACTAAATACTCGCTGAGGAAATATAATATTTAAAATCTGATCAGAAAAATAAAATACCTACATTCCTGACTACTTTCAGTGAAGGTATTATATTTACTTTTATTTTTTCGATTGCGTAAAGATGATTTTGGTATTATTTATTAAAATACTAAAACTTGTTTAATTTACCGACTTGACAGACTGAAAGAATCGTTTCATCATAAGTATAAAAATACAAATAAAATCCTTTTATTAGACTGACTATAACTAACTATTATACAGAAAGTAATTTTAATTTATGGCAAATACTGAGAAGTTCTGAACCACAGTTTTACCCCACATTATGTCTCGTATACATTACGTATTAAAACAAATTACAACTGAATACAATTAATCATCTACCAAATGTGGTTTAATTATTTTTCATAGAAATCCCGTGTGGTAATCTGATTTGCGAGGTCCACCCTCACTCAATATGGACTGTAGGTATATTTTATATTAGCCGCTGCAGAAACAATAGATTGTTAGCGTCATATTGTTCTTGGTGCTGTGTTGTGCTATTCCATTGGTGCGTGTTTGTTCCTGTTTGGCGCTCGTCCTCAACCCTCGTAGTACGACACTGCACGTACCATACATTGTGTGGATTAATTGGACACCCGAGAGCGTGACAAAACACCCACCAGAACACAACAAAATGTATACGTGAAAATTTATATCAACAAAATTGAATCATAAACGAAAATGAATACGACACAAAGTTCGTCGCTTCCAACTGTTGAACTGGAAGCGAAATTTTGCGCGTATCACAAAGATTCGTAGGAACAAATACTGAACGCATGGGTGAGTTCCAGCAGGGTATTAAATAAGCTTGTGTCAGACAAACAGGACAGATGTACGTCGATGTATTACGAGACTAAGTGGACGCGGTCGGCGCGGTTCCCACGCAATGTTTTTGTAAGCCGCAAACAATCGAACCGGCTCTCGATTTCAAATAGGAGTGAAAACTGTGAAGGAAAGAAAAACTTTCGGCTCACTGAACCGACTATTTAGAATTATTTAATGACAGCAAACCAATGTTTTATTGATCTGTTATAAGTAAACGAGCCAGTCTGTTAAAGACGATCCATAAATTATTGACACATTGAAGACGGGGGATAGTTGCTATACCTTTTAAGCTGAATTGAATGAAAAACTGTGAATAGTACAATTTATGTTATCGAAAATAAAAAATTAAAACACACCAGTATTTTGGTGCAATTATTTCCATTATTTAATTTTGCTTCGCCAAAATCACATCCACGGGCATTTGTGTACAGTTCCTTGATTTGAATAGGTTTGTTTTGCTTTAGTTAAACTTTATGTGAGTTTAAACTTCGGGACACACAATTCCTGTTCTATTTTTTTAACGCTGAGGCGGAAACTTCTCGAATCGTTTCTTGTGAATGTATCATCTTTTGAGTGAAATTTCCACGCATCTTTTCCTTTCCAATTTGTGAGGGAAGTATGTACTCAGAACTAAGTTATGGAAATTATTGGAAAAGTATTTTCAAAACTTTGTATTATTTTTGGCATTGGCCAATTTTACCAATGTGGGGTAACATTCTAGGTTTTGTTGTTTATTAGAAATTTTAAATATTTTTTTATTTTTTTCAGATGCATGCGCATATGCGTCCCTTTTACTTTGAATAAACAACACGGAATTATTAAAAAAAAAACCTCTTTTTTTAGTTCATGACTTAATGTCCTCTAGCTAGGGTGCTATATTTAAATGAGTGTGACGTTACATAACCCATAAATCAGCGGACGATCAAGATGCCTCCCAACGATACGGTTTTTAAGAGATGCGGAGGAAACAGTTCAGCAAACTGGTCAACATAATATAATCCCTTTGGCTTGCCGTAGTTGGGTCATACAAAAAACTGTAGTCAAAATTTCTGTAGTAGATACGAATTATTCACACGAATAATTCACTTTTAGTATAGTTACCACGTAATTCATCGAAAAGATTTAAAACTTGGAAACGAAACCGAAATATGACTATGGGAAACGCACAAAAATCTCTGAATAAAAAATGAACATCCCAAAATACTCCGAAAATTTGAGTAGAGTTGGTGGGAGCGATTTTTCTGTCTCCTGCAGCGTAACATGATTAGATGGGTGTAATTTTATCGCAAATTCACGTTCGCCGCGAATACGTAACGCGTTGGAGTCGGGATTGACATGAATATTACATGAACTGAGACACGCCCCGTCATTCATTTCCAAAATAGATCTGGAAGTTCGTATCATGAGCTACATCTTACCTTCATTCTATCCATAACTATCGTTCAAACTAACAGCTATTATAATTATGTTCATAATATGAGATGATAAAAAATTGTACACGAGGAATTATGTGTCAGATTTTTGTTGTCCAAAATTGTTATGATTGAAATCAAATTAAAAAATTGTGTCATGTGAACAAAAATTGCTATAAAAGCTATAATTAAACGAGGAAACTTTAGAAGGAATATTTCTCTGCGATTAATTTATAATAAAATACAGTCTTCCTTCACAATACAGGACCGTCAAAACTTATTGGAATTTCCAAAACAGGATATTCGATGCGAAATTTCTAATAAACTAATTCGCAAACACGCTGCCCGGCATTCCGGCGAATATTAAAAATGCGGGCAAAAACCCCTCGACTCAACTCGTCTGTTAGAAAAGAAAGCAAATCAAAAAAGCGCGGAAATTCCTTAATTTTCTTGAGAAATTCCTTTTGGAATTATTCGTTAATAAAGTCACCTCAGGGGCGAGATTCCTTTGATGGCTGTGAAATATAGCTAGGCCTGGGCCGATTGGCGCGTGACAGCCGAATCGGCCTACGGTTGGCAAATAAAATGAAATCGCCCTGCGGCTAGCAGTAGAAAATTGGAAACGTCATTTTCGCCGTTTTTTAATGTTTGGCGCGGCGCGGTGGTCGGTTCAAACCCGATAGGACAGGATTACCGCATACCGCCGCGGGCGACTGCGGTTCACCTGCATTGCTCGCGTCCGTTTGCCGCGTACTACACAGACTACCCCACACTACCCCAAAGTTACCAATTGCCAATTTTAAATATTACGCTCATTTTGTTAACGGATGAATAGCTGCACCAAGATTTACTATGGTCTGCTTTTGTTCATTGGAGCCTTCGTTATTTTGTTACTTTCTAATTATTTATTAGATAGCCTTTAAATATTTTTAACCGACTTCAAAAAAAGGAGGAGGTTCTCAATTTGACTGTATTTTTTTTTATTTTTTTTTTGTTTGTTACCTCAGAACTTTGGATTTTGATGATTCTTTTTTTAATCGAAAGCTGGTGGCGGTCATGTGGTCCCACATAAATTTTATTGAGATCTGACAATGGCATCCATAAGAAAACCACATATGTCGTAAATTTGTATTAAGATGTGCGCGACAAATTGACGACTAACTCAATATCACGCCAACCGATTTCGACGATTCTTTTTTTAATCGAAAGCATGTGCTTGTCATGTGGTCCCACATTTTGAACGAGATCTGACAGGTAGTTTTTGAGTAACTTTGAAGTCGGTTATTTTTTGTTAGTAAAATTTAGATTATAGTAGTGACAAAATAGAATTTGATTGTAACCGAAAAATGAGTCGCATGCATTCAGTTTCATACTAAAGTAATATTTGCACCACACGGCGACGCAAAATGAGTTTGAACTTTAGTACGAAACTTACTCATTTCACGCGACATATAGCCCTAAAAATTGCTTACTCTTTTTACGCTGTCAGACTCCATTACTTTGGAACCCCAAAATCATACATTGAAAAAATGAATATTGGAATGCCGTGCGACATTTTTGTTAGGTAACCAGATTATCGTTACAATTTTTTGCATGTCACATTTTTATTCGATTGTAACAATATCCAAATACCAGTAAATCACTCATTTTTGAGGGTTCAGAAGTAAAATCGGAACATAATCACGTTAAAATACCTCTTGGGTGTTTATCTATACTAATACTAGCTGCCCGGACAGACTTCGTTCTGTCAAAAGTTCATTATTTTGAGATGTAAGCTATCCTATCTTTCAAGTTGGATCAAACTGCACACGGTGTGCAAATTTGATTTAAATCGGTTCAGTAGTTTAGGAGTTCATCGCGGACAAACAACGTGACACGTAATTTATATATATTAAGATAATATGTATAAAGAGGAAAGATTTGATTTTTTGTTTGCATTGAATAGGCTCCGAAACTACTGAACCGATTTGAAAAATTATTTCACTGTCGGGAAGCTACACTATCCCCGGTGAACATAGGCTATATTATATTTTAAAAAAATTAGGGATCCTTAATAAAACTCCAATAACTAATGTAACCCAAGGTGTAAAAAAATAGGAAAACCGAAGCACTCGATTACTCGTATTTTATACTTTAATGAACTTGAGTTTCCTTTCAAAATTGTGAGAATGTTTAGGCTTAATTATGAATTTGGTTTTCCGTCTTATTACTTTGATGTTTAATAATTGCAAGGTAGCAAACATTGTATTAAAATATTTTTTTTTTTTGTTTCAGGTACGTCGTGAATTATTCGCTAGTTATATGATCCATGGTAGTTTTTGTGAAGAAAAGGAAAATATTTAGGTTGTAATCATTACTAATAATTCAAACATAGTTTGTGATAGTACGAAAAACCGGTTAAGTGCGAGTCAGACTCACGCACCGAGGACTCCGTACAAACTTGTAGAACCGAACGCTACGTTTAAACTAAACTGCAGTGAAAAACTGTCGCCCCATACATCTACTTATACAAGATACTGATTCTTGCCAAACATCCCGATTCTAGGTTAACCATAGGTTCGATTGATATGATGCGATAAATACGGCACAAATGTCGTCTATTTCTTTGACTTAGGAGCTTGATTTTTTCACAGTTCCAAGGCAACGCAAACCTCAGTATTAGTTATTATTTTTCAACTTGATACCTACACGTGTTCGTGAGAAAAAGAGGGTTGACAGGTAGACAGATGGACAGATCGACGGACAGCAACGTGATCCTATAATAAGGATTTAGTTTTTATTCTTTTGAGGTATACTTAAAAGTAATATTAAAGAGAGATATTTCTCTTACATGCGTAACACATACATGCGTGGCATATACATGCGTGGCATATTTTTAAACATATTAACCAAAAACTTAACTCATCAAAATATATTAGTAGGTAATAGGTAAGTATAATAAGTTGAAAAAAAGTTAATAATTTTTCTAATAAATTTATTACGATTTAGACTCAATGTCACATAACGTAAGCCGAGTCAGAATAGTGGCTTGGACACGCGATGTTCATATAATAATAATAGAATGATATTTCCGTACTCGAAATGTTCATGTGAAATCTCATTCCAAATAGCGTTCTATAGTGCTGTGGCAATAAGTATTACATCGATATCCAAGCGTTATCTCACTTGATCGGCAACGCATCAGTGATGAAAAAAATAAAGTCTTTCTGCCTGTTTCTGTTCTTGCACATACCTACCTTCTAAAAGAAAGAGTCATTTCAAGGGCTAAATTTACTGATTACTTATTATTGAAACTTGTGTTGCTAGTCGTGAAAAGCACAATTAAATATTATATATGTCGGGGTGCGACCTCTTTGGTTCTACAACAATCGGCCGATGCAGATGATGTCATACAAGAAGTCATGAAGAAAAACTAATTATTTAGAATAAGGAATGACATGTGTCAATATAATTATTGAGAACAATACGTGTGTGACATTCTATGGGATTCGAATAGTGATCACGGAGTAGCAGAGATTGTTATTGATGTGAACATTGGGCGAACTGTAAATATATCATGGTGCAAAGTAAAAGGAATATTATTGAATAACCAACACCACAGAACACCCCTTCTGTTTCATAAATTACTTAATTGGAATTAAATTCTCAATAATTAACTTTACTCTGATTCGGACTTGACCGGTTTTTATTTTTAATTTTCATTATTTTGGTTGTCATTTTGTTGGTCAAAGGAAAATACGACTGTTTTCCTAGAATCCATAAATTCTATACTTTCACTTAATTATTTTTGATAAGTAAAAAAGTGTCGTCGTTTTCATCGTGTTAAGAAAAATTTGAAGAAAATTAATAATATTATTTTAAATTTATGAAAAACTTTTAATTTTCATCAAAGTCTTATAAATACAAAATCACAAATGAAGCATTATTTAGATACTGAGCATAGTAACAAACGATGGAGAAACCTTACCAATTCTACTGCTAAAAATCTTAATTGCTTATTACCGATAATTATGCATAACAAGTGCACGGCCGAGCGAAGCCTCATTAGTACAATCTGTAATATTCCCTTCCCTCGAGACAGTATGAAACAGAGCGTAGTGACAAATCAAGCAATAGGACTTAACGATTCAATTAAAAACCGAAAGGCCTAACATCGTGACTTGTATGCATTTTGCTATTAAAAGAGTACTAACAATATGTGTCTTATACGCTTATTGCATTAACCGTGGTTACGCCTGCGATGACGCGGAGAAACTCTTGACTAGAGACAGTTGACATTTTTGTGATAGGTGACATTTGATAATAGTTTATCTTTGTAGTTTAGTAGTCATATTTTGCGATTATGGTTGCTACATACACGGCAACATACACTACCTATAATGTATTCGCTACTATCGATATCGAGACTCAGCCACACGCAACTCTAGAGTGTACAGTTGAGTGATATATTGTGTGATAAAAATATCTCAATGTAAGAACCTGTTGCTTAGATGTGTATGAGTGTATCTTGTGTAGACGCTATGTCGATTGTATTTATCAATTTGCGATGTACCACTATGTAAACCATAGAAATTTATACTAAAAGTGTACTTTACTTTCGTATCTACCACAGACATGTGTACATGTTTACATCTCTGTGGTAGATACAAAAAAAAACATGGGCATCATAAACATTATTAAATTAAAAATGGAATATTTATATTATTCTTTGTAACATGAAAAGATAAAGTTATATTATTATGTTGTTAAGAACATAACATTCACCCGTCTAATCCCTTACCTGCGGTTATAAACCAGTAATGGCCATTTTCTCTTTTCTTCTTGAACAGGCCTGAAAACTCCACCACGCTTTTCCAATGACATTTGATGGAGGGGTTAGTGGTTAACTCAGGTATCGGAGGTTATTATCCCGCCTTAAGGCTTTCGACATGGCTTAAAGACCGGTCTAATGATAACTGTGACCAGCCTCTTTACTTGCTCTCCTAAGCAAAGATGAGCTCATGAAATTTTTGCTACTAGCGGTCACCCATCCAACTACTGAAGTTGGATGGGAAGTTGCGTATAGAATTATTTAGGAACGACTATGAGCGCTCAGTTTCGATGGAAGCAAGCTATTAAATATCAACTAATACAAGCTTCATAACAATAACGACTTCTTGCTAAATGAAACTTATTAAACCAGGTAGCTTTAATATCCAATCTTATATTTTTCAAAACCTAATCCCACTTCGTATTTTAATTTCATCTTATCCCGTTCAAATTAAACTCGGCATTCGAGCGTCGAATGACTTAATGGTGTTTCGGTGTTTACTCAACGTTTCGGCTTTCGCTTTCACTTGCTTGTTTGACCGGGATTTCATTAACGAGAAGCTACAGATATTTATGATAGCGAATGCGAATGTTTTCTTTGTTATAACCCTGATGAATTCTTGGAATAAATAGGTAAGTTTTCTCTATATTCTGTCTTTATGTAGGTAATACAGCTGTATTTTATAAGCCGTTTTAACTTTAGTAACACCATCACAATGCGTTGCTGACATTGAAGAAACCGAGGACTTGAGTTCTTGATAATGTTACTGAAAAAAAATATGTAAGGGAGACCATACACGATCAAGTGTACTTGATGAAGCGTCAAGCGGACTTGACGGGGCATTCAGTATACTTGATCGTGTATGGCCACGGTGTAGCTATCTGCCATATATTTGTTTCATGCACACTGGATAGCGCGTCAAGTCAAACTGCTGACAAGTCAAACTGCAGACTTGACAAGTATGCTTGATCGTGTATGGCCTCAAATGGTAAATGGTGGTAAACGCAAAAATGGAAGATTTAATAATAGCGATGTGCCCGCATCATTGCCCGTGTTGTCCAGGATATCTATTTTTTTACATGTTATAAGTTAATGCTTGACTACTATCCCACCTGATGGTAAGCTGTGATGTAGTCATGGGTGGTAAAACACATTAACTTAGTAAAAGCCTATTCACTCTTGCCTTGAAGACACTTACAATTACAAGACAATTACTCGTAGTACAGTCACCTGCAGAGAAAAGTAACCCATCTGTTTATAAATATATGAACAGCAACGTTTCCATTGCCTGTTGCGTACACAGATGGGTTTTGCAGGTGAATGTACCATGTATCTTTTTCAAATCATTGTTTACCTGTGTGTTGAATTTCATGAAATCCCTTCAGTAGCTTTTGCGTGACAGAGTAACAAACATCCATCCATGAGCGTAGCCAGGGGGGCGAACCCTTAAAAACATTTTTCTAGACGTCATTCCGAATCGAATGAGCTATCGCACATATTTTTAGGAGCTTTATTTGTATTAAACAGGTTTTTGAACTTTTTGACTAAACTAATAAATAGATGGCACTACATACGTCGTGAGAAAAAATAAAGTCTCAATTTTCTTTAGGGTTATTTTATGTACTTTTAGTTGTTGTATTTTCTTGAACAAAACTTGAACGGCTGTAAGATCCTATCTCTTGTGACCTAAATATTCACCAGCAGAACTGGGTACGAACACCCTACTGCATTTTGTTCGTTACTCCGATATATTGAAACTTCCGGAAGAGTCCCTAAAGGATATGGCGCTATTGGAGTTCAATTTCAGCTCCTGGTCTCGGAGAAAAATTTGTTTCAACTTGAAAAAGAACACGTGGATATTTTCAAGCAGTCTTTCAACTCAAAATGGGATAGTCAACTTACATTATTTAGTCTTATAAGGATGAAGTTTTTAACCTGTTATTGTTATTCACAACATAACTCAATAATGTTATAATATTTATCTGCAGTCCTGTGCAACATATTCATAAAAAAGCTACACAACCAGCAAGTACAACTAAAGATATTATGCATGTGGCAGCGTCTTACACTATCATAAAATTTTATTTAAAAAACGAAATTAAAATTGATAAAGCATCAGTGAAAACCGTACCTACTCGAAGTAAAAATATGGTCTCAATAGAAGCATGCTGGAAATAAGCAACAAAGCCTTAGACAATTTGTAAACGTAACGAGTATTTCACAGCGAAAGCGAGACGGCTTGCTACTCGTAGTCTGTTCTTAAATAAAACTTCAAACAAAAGCTTACTGATATTGAACAAAGTTTTCGTACTTAATTTAGGATAAGAAGAAATTTCTCACGACACCAACTGTCTGGTAAGGAGAAAAATTAAAAACAAGTTTTGGCGCCTAATTAAGTTACCATTAAAAGCTTAACTTGTGCCAGTCGACAATGGCGCAAGTTGGAAACTTGCCTTTCATTGTTTCCTTTGAGAAAAAATATTTAGCTCGCTGTCCAGGCATAATAATTGTGAGATTTTTCCGAGAAGTCTCAGTCGGTCTCTGCTGCTTCTATTCTGATATTCCTTTCAAATTTATTCATTGTCAGTAGTGGAAATAATACTTCTGTATTAATTCTGGAGGTGATAGAAATATAGACAAGTAAGTAATTACAGTTGAATTCATTCGAATTTTATTTACAGTACCTATATACCTAGATTCAGCATTATTGCAAGTGGTGGTGGTATTTATATTATTTTCATAAGAAATACGGCAAGTAATGTTAATGTAAGATGAAGCAATTTGAAGTTCAGATAACAATAAACCTACGAAAAAAAGCTTTAAATAGGTATGTGCGAAATATAAACACCGATTTATATGGTTGTTAATTCTTCTATTTCGGTCAAAAATGTATTAACTTACAAGTTTCATCACATTCCTCCCAGCCCACTTTTACATTTCAGGCTCAGCCAAGCATATCATTAGAAAAGGTCTTTTCTATGACACTGGCGTGTTAACAACAGTCACAGTGCGACACGAGACTGTCGAAACTCGATAAATCAGTTGACTGACTCTGCAGAATTGATTCCGAACGGCCGAAGTGCGATTTAGGGACGTATTGTGTGAAATCCTTTTGGATTTCTGTTGATAACATCATCTTTAAAATTGAATATTCTATTTGATCTGTTATTATTTGGATTCCCTTAACAGTAAATACAAGATAAAGAACGAGAAGTAAGATTCATTTTCGTCTTATTGAAAAATATCCCTGAGGTTTTTCCCAAAAGGAAATCGTATTAAAATAAATACACTTTTTTTTATAAAAACGAATCAGGAGGGTTGCTGATGCATTGCCGATCAAAAATATTTTAATCCGCTTGCTAATTATTGCCTAGTTAACTTACCATTTCTTCCGTAATTACATATATTAAACATGTTATAGCGATTGCTTAGTGTGAATTCAACAGATACAAATAAACAAGTAAAAATAATAAATGTTATTAATAATGAAGAGGCCTAAACAGCTTGATTTATTTATTTTGAACGAGCACTTTTAAAAAAGTTTTTGGTTTTTGCGAGAAAGAGAACCAAACATCCGTTCAAACTTTCATATTTATAATATGAGTAGGACAAATTCGCAGAGAACATTTTCATAGAACATGATTGCGATATCACGCGAAACATTGAATCTTCGCGTGAACCGTCAAAACCCACTGCAATTTGCTGTGCACTCGCTCGTAAAGTTAGTAAACACGAGAACACACTGTTTGCATGAGCTCCAGTCGAGTGATCGATGGCGGTATTGTAGCTCATCGCTCATATATTTTGTGAGTGAATTTTATTTTATGCTAATCTTTAACGACTGAATGAATTTTTGTTTACCTTTACCGTAACGTAGAGTGAAGAGACTTTTGCGTATCATAAAATACTGTTTTTTATGAAGGCTGACAATCTACCTGATGGTAGGTAAACATCAAAGGCATCTTGGATGCGTTGCTGGCCAAGAAAGAGAAAAGAAAAGGAAAGAAAGATTTGTATGATAGAGTCGGTTCGTTGGGTGATTTTCCGGTGCATATAAGCTGATTAACTTCGTTAACGTGGTATATATACACATTTATACGCACTTATTTTGAATCCAAATCTTACTCAGTGCGTATCAAAACATCTCCACTGGCCATGTGTCTGAGAACTTGGTAAATAGCGAGGCCTGTGTTTGCGTCTGGCCTAACAAGGTATACGGTATCCGTACGGTACGCTTACGATGTATCAGCATCAGTCAGCCAAAACAATTGGATCTTGGCAGTCTCTCCAAGCAGCGTTGAAGTGACACTGGCATTTGCTGAGCACTCGGGTAGCTCTGAAACACGATGTCTCGATGTGGTCGAAACAAAGACGCCTTGTCGTGTTTTGGTTGCTCGTGAATTTTGTATTTAAGTAACAACTTAAACTTATAAAGGTAAACTACTCAAAAATAAACTTGTAGAAGACTCTCCTCTAAAAAATTTCTTAGGAAAGGGTCACTTACTGCATAAAAATCTGGACACTGAAAAAACTGTTTGAAACAATTAAAGCTAATAAAGAAAAAACCGCGCCTACGGTTGCTTAGCACGATTGATCACTCAGAATTCGAACCCCGACACCCAAACCGACAGACCTTGAACGCAGAACTACTAGATTATTTATTCCTTACTAACATTAATAAATGCAGAAGCATTAAAAAGTTGTGGAAAGAATTTTCATGGAGTTTAAAGTACGTTGAACGTGTTGCAGCATGAGCACTTTGCTTGTTATTTATGAACGCCTCTCGCAGCTCCAGATGTTGTGTTGAGCCCACTTTTGTTTTTCACAAGTACTCGCATGTTTATAGAAATAAAATGTAACGTTTAATATTATCTCATATTTTACTGAAATGCTTTGGGGTTAGTCATTTATCTCCGTAGTGTGTTTGGGTCATCAAAATGTACGATAGGTATAATTCTTCTTAATGCTCTCCTTAGTAAAGAATCACCATACAAATTATGTACTAAGGAGTGATTTAAGTACCCATTAGTGACTCTGAGTTGGGACGTTAGAGTAAGATCTATATTCCATGCGTAGGCTTTGCTCAGATCCAAAATTATCCGAACAAAAATAATGATACTGTGGCGACAGCGCACACGCGTCACACGGTGACGTCACGTCGCCCTGAATCACGCTATCGAAGTTTCCAAAGATCGCTAGTATATATAGAAATGCTCCGACAACATCAGTCGGGGCTCGGCCGCCTCCCAGGCAACACACCTCGCCTGGCGGGAGATCTCCCTTTGCCAAACTGGTGACCCTCGACAAGAACACGTCGCTTCTGATCACCGATAGTAAGTAATAGTGATGAACAAAGTATGCATTCAAGTCTCTTCTTCCCTCTCTACTTTCTTGGCCATGGCATCCTTTCTACTTTCTTGGCCAGGCCATCTCTACTTTCTTGGCATTCATCGGCGATAGCTTTAGCGTTATCAATGTCCACTTAATGTCACCACCTATTAGATATCTAGTAAAAACGTAGTGGGACCAGTTATAGTAACATGTGATATAACAGCTTGTGATAATGACTTGCCAACACAAATCGTCTTGTCGACTGTTATAAAAAGAAATAACTAGCCCAATGACGTCAAACACGTTTAATTGTCCGATATCTATTTAATTGTTCAAGGTACTTCAAGGTGAAGTATTTCTGGACCCTAAATAATTATATACAAGTAGTTTTCTTAACGATACAGTAATTAAAATGAACGCTCTGTTCGGAACGTTTTCGGGAGCTTAATAAAAGCTTGTTACAAAGCCTATCGCTTTGTACGGCGCTGAAGTAATTAAGAGCTTAGTTGATTACAGGACTTTTGATTAAAATT
Source organism: Thymelicus sylvestris (assembly GCA_911387775.1). Classification (NCBI taxonomy): domain Eukaryota; kingdom Metazoa; phylum Arthropoda; class Insecta; order Lepidoptera; family Hesperiidae; genus Thymelicus; species Thymelicus sylvestris. The sequence continues at coordinate 1,861,257 of OU426893.1, forward strand.
TATGAAACATGAAACTATATGAATCGGGAATTTATGTTCCTAATATTTGTTATAACTTTTCATACTATGAATATATTATGTTTTTTTTAATGATGTATAATAATACTTTATAAATTGATAAAACTTAATAATACTTTATAATTTGACGACCTTGTGGCGCAATGGTTACCATGCCGGATCGCCGCACCAAGGGTCCTGGGTTCGATTCCCAGCGAGGCGGAAATTTGAATGATGAGTTTGAATTTCTGATCTCTGTATCGGTGTGTGTTCTTGTCTTTGTGTGTTGTCCATGGCACTTACGATACGGGGAATCCTTATATGGGCCTAGGGTGTATAGCATAAAAAAATATTAATTTTAATAAATAAAATGTTACGTACGTTAATGGCTCAAGAGTTATGACATGTATTCTCTTTAAACCTGTGATAGACGATTACGCAACGTATAGTATTTCCTATAGTTCTTACCTACATAAAAGTTGTGTTCCTAAACTGAACCTTACACTTTAATTCTACATGAATACCCACGGAAGCAACATTACACAACAAATACGAAACGGCCATTTTGCTGTATATTTATATGAGCCGGCGTGAACTTACGCCACCCGATTACATTAACAAGTACCCGGTGAAGAACATTTCCGGAGCGAACCACTCTTAACCGGTTTAGACTGGACGTAGCCGGTTCACGCCGGTGTAGGGTTGCCATATTTGTTAGGAAAGTTTGAGATACTGTTGAAACGTCAGTGACGTAATTGTGTTACGTATCGTATTACATTATGTCCTATTATGTTATCAATATTAACGCTGGAATACGAATATTAGTCGAATCGACTAACACAGCGTAAACATTCTGTTGTCTCTAAATAATGCACCGATTGTCTTGACGATTTTTGTCAACTCAATCGGCAATTGGATGATAGTGACGGCGAATGATTAGTATTAACGTCACTTTAATGTATCTGTTGTAAATATTGTTTATTACCTTTTCAAGCTTTATTTTCTGTTCTTCAGGTTAGAAATGACTTCCTCTCGACCAAGTAATGTTGTATTGACAGATGAAGAAGTTAGCTTGTTGTTTTTTTAATTTTTAAAACACTAGAATTTTTGATCTCTTAGACATAGTACAAAGATTAGACTGTTTTTTTTAAAATACATTATAATAAATATTCAATAGGTCTTTTATTACTTTGCCTAATTATATAATTAAATTTTAATAATGAACAAAACCTCTGAAATTTTGTAGCAATAAAAGGAATTATAAGTGATTTTTACATTGGTAGTCGAAGCGAATAATGCTTAGTATAATGCGTTGATAAAATATGATTCGTATTCTAGGGTTAAGGATGCTATTGACACTAATGTAATTATAAATGTGAATGTTTGTATGGATGTAAGTTACCCTTTCACGCAGAAACAACTCAAAAGATTTTCTTGAAATTTAGCACGTGTATGGACCATGACTTTTTTGGATATAGTCTTGGAGAATCAATAGTAAACGGGATCATTGCTTCCATCATACCGTTAAAACATTAGTGATGCCTTCAGTCTCACTCAACTAACTCGTCTGTTTCTTAGTCCACTGATATGGACAAAAAGTAAGAAAATGACTAAACTGAAACAGTTCTGCACGCAATCGTGGTATACCTACACGGTCCTGTACGTTGTAGGGGTGTCGGCCTTAATTCTGTTCCGTGGTCTCAGAATATTGCGGACGTAGAATCGTGCGGTGTAAAATTAGTTAAAGCACGACCGGAGCTTTCGGCTATTGGTATTTGCACAATATTAGTTTAATCTCGAAGACAACGTTGGAGCAGATTTATTGCGTGCAGTTGTGATATTTTGGTATTTCTTGCTTCTTGTGTGGAGATTCATCGTTCTTTGCGCGAAATGAAAGATTGTTTTATCATCATAGTATATCACTGTCCTATAACTTTGATCGGGTATCCTTTTACGATAACAGACGATAATTATCGGATCTTAATCTATCAAGATTCCTCGCATCTTTGAGAACAATGTCGATTTATTAGTCTGAACATTTCCCGACTTAAGGTTAAAGATTTTTTTGTCACAACGTACATAGAATCCTGTAAGCAGCCCTTAAACAATTTACCAGAAGTGGTTAATTAAAAGCCATATTTAAATAACAAAAAATATCTTGATTTTAACTCACACTGCTTTAGTTCTAAAAATTGTCTTTAAAACATATTTTTAAATTACCTTTGCATTAACACTTCATAACAAAATCTGTCGTGGTCCGTAAAGCACGCTCACCGAAATAAAGTTTATTTTCAACACAGGATGGTGATACTTTTATAATATTGGAAATCTAGAAGTAAAAACAAGTTTAGTAAATTTAACCATGAATGGAAACTCTAGAAATTCATATTTAGGTTCATTCTACCATGGCTTCAAGAACTCTATAGGTTTCAAGCAACGTAAGTAAGTTAAATGGTTGATTTTACTGTGGCCAGATTACCATAATTGATATTAATGTACTGGGAGAGGTTTAATTACAACGGACGAAGCAAGACGTACCCGTAAATTTACAGGTACACTATTTAGGGCCGTTTCCACTCCCCAAATGGCTTTTATTGTGTTTTTCCGAGCCTTTATACTTTGTTTTGCAAAACCGACGGCTAAGCAATGGGCAATGTTCAGTCGTTTTCTCGGATTTGCGGAACACTCTCCGTTGCCTTTTTAGACGTTTCTAATTTGAATTTGTGTTCGGCAATTTTTTTCAGTTTATTTTAAACTCTGAGTCTCCCATCGTAACCACTCCTTCACGCATGTTTTTTGTACTTTTTAACCGACTTCAAAAAAAGGAGGATGTTCTCAACTCGACTGTATTTTTTTATGTTTGTTACCTCAGAACTTTCGACTGGGTGAACCGATTTTGATGTTTTTTTTTTTAATCGCTTGTCATGTGGTCCCACATAAATTTGAACGAGATCTGACAAGTAGTTTTTGAGTAACTTTGAAGTCGGTTATTTTTTGTTAGTAAAATTTAGATTATTACTGTCAGTATTATTAACTTAATACTGTCTGAGATTTATTTCTTAGGTTAATCTTTTAAAACTTATTTTAATTAAAGTTCAGTAAAATCAAACTTAGTTTATGAACCCTGAACTTTTCCGAGATAAAAAGTAGTGTATTAATCCAGGGTATAGACTATCTCTATTTCAAATTTCAGCCAAATCGGTTAAGTAGTTGTGGCGTGATTATATTATATAGAGAGAGAGGCACAAAGTCGGATGGACAAAATACTGAAAATGGTGAGTAATGAATATACCTATAACAATTATAATTAAACCATGTTAAAACCATGAGTAAACTAATAAATGTATTAGTGCTAAGTGTTATCCATCATTCAATCAAGAGCATAAGACAGGTACGTAACTGAATTTGATCAATATTATGTACTAACTGTATTAACATGTTCCCGTATTACTTACGCAAGGTAAAGTAATTACAACCATCAGTGTATTTAATCATAGATTCAATTACGCAAACTATAAAGAAAGAAAACTTACGCGCACATAAAATATTAATCTAGCCCATGCTATAGCTCCGAAGCCTTCCAACTAAGCTTAGGTTGTACGATATTGCTAACAAGTTCACAGGAGAAGCCTAAAAATTCACAAGCTAGGTACCAAGTTACTGCGCTTCTTAGCATACGTAATCCACGAAGTTGTTTTACGAACTTTAGTCCTTAGCCTTTAGTTATATTAGTTAGCTTTGCGTTTTGGGTAGCCTCTTTAATATGCAAATATAGGTCAGGAATTGCGCCACTTAATCATGGAGGATCATATTAACTTGCCATACTAAAGTGTGATAGTTCTATATTAGGAGCGTTTGTGGGATTCAGTTGAATTTGCCGGTTGGAACTTGGAATATTTGATTAAATATTCTAATAATCTTCGAACGGTATGGCTAGATATACATTGATTGTATTTATTTAATTACCGAACTAGTAGCTCCTACTTTTCCGAAAGGTTATACTTAAGGCTTGAAGTGAATATTGTGAATTGCATTTTGTAATTATATAAATTCTCGTCATATCCTAAACACCTCACAACAATTTTACCCTGACTAATTTAAATCTGAAGCTGAACTTGAAAATTTACCTGGCAAATAAATAGATAACATGCTGTACTATATAGTAGCATAAGTAGAAACGTAATAGTAAAAGAATAATGATAACAAAATACGTCCAAATCTATCACATCGTGATAGAACTCCCCACAATTATTATTTAAGATTATTTCATAAAAGCCCAATCATTTTACACCGTTTTGAATGTAAAGTAATTATTGAATTGACGGTTGTCTATACTGCGCTTTGTATCTCTAATTGCTTGCTTTTATTACCTATTTCTAAGGATACTATTTCTTTCCCTGTCACCATTATTGTCTCCTCAATCTTTATAATACCATACACTACTGAGTATTGAAATAAAATGTTTTATGTCTGTACTTCTACATAAACACAATGCCTTCAGCGACGCCTTTGAAGCATTTATCTGAAAACATTTTTATATCTCAAAAATACTCAACTTTGTTATCAGATGCTTGCAGTGCGAACTCTCTCCTACACACTCCTTTAATCTTTCCAGCGCTTTCACACGGAACGCGGTTCGAAAATAAAACGTTAAAACAACTTAAAGCCGCTTTCAAAGTTCATATTTCTTTCAAGAACCCATTGTAGCTGTCCACGAAACGTCACCCCTAAAATGTTAACAGCGGGAAAATATTGTACGTACGTAGTACGGCGTATTTAAAAAATAACAGCGAAAGGCGAGGCCGGGCCGGATAAGCGGAAATAAAAAAGTCGTCAGAGCAAAGCCCGGGATGTCTGCTAATAAAGGAAGCGAATCTGGCTTCACGTCACCAACCAGTTTTATTATTATGACACTAATGTCGACCATATTGCTGAAGGGGATACACTTTTTGTTCCTCGGTAATGGATCGCTCTTTATTACGTGTCATATTCGCATTTTGTTTGTTGCATTATGTGTTTGCGCTTTGATTGTATAATTTTACTGTCCAAAAATAAACATGCCAAAATGGTTGCTGTCTAAATTTCCTGGAATTCAGTTTTATTTACAATATTTGCATTGGAATGTCAATAATACAGGCACATGATTTGGCAATTTTCACACTGAAATCTACTATCCCATAACATAAACTGAGTGTGATAAAATAAATAATCCCTAATATTGTAAACTAAACATATCTGTCACTACAATAAATTATGATGTAATGTACCTACATTTGTGTCAGCAGTATTTTCTTTCTTTCCCTGATTTATAACCTTTTACCAGTATAAAAATATTTTGTTTAATGCAAAATGAATGCCCCGAAACAGCAACATTTGGAATGCAACGTAGTTACAATCCAACGTCTGGACCTGGTCTCTCTCAACGTCTGCTCCCACGCGACTGAAATGCTTATTGGAAGACAATACCGTTCAATATTGCTTGTCGCGGTCTTGCCAAATGTTGTTAGCGTGAAGGAACGTCTGTCGGTCTCACTCAAATTCGATTCGTGAAGTTTTCGGCAGCTTCGTCGTACGTGTGGTGTTTAGCGTAATCCAAGATCTTGTAATCATGTTACTCTTGTATACTTCGGTCCTTCATTTGAGACTGAATAAGTTATATCATTGAAATTTTTATAAACAACAGTTATGTGTTTATAAAAATTTCAATGTACGAGTAACGTACCTGTTGTCCTAAATTTTGTTTTTATATCTAACCTACAAACGCACTACCATAACGCTTTTATCATGGCTTTAGTCAAGTGGTTGTAAACATCTCACGAAATGATAGATTCTAATATACTTTACATGCTAAATATCTAGGTACCTAATGTTGAAAACTCAAAGCTAGCTAATTGTGACAGTAATTTATGAGAATATTATTCAAATACATATTATGTAATCATCGCAATATTTTGTGCAAATGCAAGAAAGCTAAGTTTAACGTTTGATAATCTAAATTTTACTAACAAAAAATAACCGACTTCAAAGTTACTCAAAAACGATTTGTCAGATCTCGTTCTTTATGTGGGATTACATGACAAGCACCTGCTTTCGATTAAAAAAGAATCATCGAAATCGGTTGGCGTGATATTGAGTTATTCGTCCATTTGTCGCGCTTACTTAATACAAATTTAAGACTTATATGATTTTATCATGTATGCCATTGTCAGATCTCAATAAAATTTGTATAGAACCACATGACAGCCACCAGCTTTCGATTAAAAAAAGAATCATCAAAATCGGTTCGCCCAGTCCAAAGTTCTGAGGTAACGAACATAAAAAAAATACAGTCGAATTGAAAACCTCCTCCTTTTTTTGAAGTCTGTTAAAAAGTGACAGAAAGAAATTTTGTTTATTGAAAACTTCCATTGCATTTAATGTGGTGCGTGAATGAACCAGTTTTTGCATACATACATAATGTGTATTATTACGGTTTTACTTATAGTTTCCGGACTGTACCAAAATAAATAGCAAAATGACAAAGGATATAGATAAAATTGAATATTTCCAGCAAAAACCTACTTAATTTCAAAAGCCCGGGCGAAACGACAAATGAAATGATGAAATGAATGTAAATAAAATTGAATATTTTCCCTGAAAATGTCCGTTAACAGTCACCAAAGCCAAATGAAAAGCCATTTACAAACAACTCATATACGAATTCAAATAATACATTATCGTAATGAGTTCGCTCTTACTGAGTATCATTGTCAAATTATTGAAAATACATATATCCCGAAGCGGTTCGCTATACAATATAACAATCGGAGAGCAATATCATGATTGATTACTAATAAAACAACCGAATTGCCCTTTGTAGTGACTAGGGCGAGCCAGCGTTTTCATTAGTGGATTGACATTCCCAAATTGTATGTTTCATGTCGTCAAATTGAAAAATACCGATGCATTCCCCGGTATCGCATGCAATATTTGGCTTTATATAATCATAATTATCATATCCAACGATAGTCCTGTAACGAAAGGTTTTCCGGTATTTTTTTACTTTTTAATTATTTTTGTGATTTTCTTTTACATACCGACCTGATGTTAAGTGAAGATACAGTCTCATTTCTATGTCCATTGCAACAAGTTATTACGAAGCGAAACGAGATAAAGTTAAACGTTTAAAAACAAACAAAATTCGAGAATAAATTACAATATTTCACTTTGGCAAAATTCTGAAAATCCCGGGAATTCCAAAATTTTGGCGAAATAGCGGATTATTTCAGAAGAATAGAGGGAAATGAAATCAATTTTTCACTTGAATTTCCGAATGAAATTTCTAGTATTCCATAATAGGTACCTTGCTTAGATGGAATCGGGCTCACGTAGCATCAATCTTGAAGCCACACACGGAATGCGACGCGCATTATAAATCTCATTGAAGATACGCGCCATCCATCAGCGAAAGGAAATGAAGTCCCGTGAACGCCAGTCGCAGTCACGCCGCTTTATACTCGTCCGCATAGTCGCTGTGTCGCAGAGTCGCTGGGCCCGTGAATAGTTGTTTTTTTTATTTTTTTTGTAACCAGTGAGTTTTAACACAACATAAAGCGTCAGATGTTTCTCTAACAAACATAAAAAATACAGCCAAATTGAACACCTCCTCCCTTTTTGAAGTCGGTTAAAAATAAGGTTGCCACAAAATGAAAAGAATTAAACGCTAAAACAAATTTATGACAAACACTTAATTTTTTTTACTAATTTAAAATAATACACCAATATAAGTGCCAAGACTAAATAATACTCGTCTAAAAAACATACTACAGATTATAATCTATCATATAAGATATTCTCTGCAAGATATTCCGTCAACAATCTACTTTCATCTGACTTGATAGCTAAAGTCCATCTACTCTTTTATCCGCTATTCATCTTATCCACAAAATAAAAAGGTATACAATCCCAAAATACATATACATCCCGTTCCATTCCGCTCATGACCTGGTGAGTCTGTGGAGAATTTTCTTAAAAGGCAGTCCATAAGGAGGTTTGGGGCATGCTATCGTTACTTATGCATTAACCTGGCTTGCCGTAATCGGGCCCCAGAGAACGGTGCCGTCCTGCCGCATGATTTTATTCCACCACTACCTTGGAAAACGAATTTTGACAGCGAATCTGTTATCGTCTTTATAGCGCGTCTTTGGGCTCTTTAACTTAACCTAATCAGGTCCTCGGGTTGATGTCAATAGGTTTATGGTACGCGTACTCATGATTATGTAGGTATTTTAGAGCTGATTATTTTGACCGTGTTTAACATCTTATAAATAACTTTTCTTTAAGAATAATCACATAAAATTTATATTTAATATTGTTGTATATTTAAGGAAAGTAACAACAACCAATAACCGGTTTGTTAATGCGTGTTATAGTGTGTGATTAGGTATATAACTAACAAAAATATCGATAATGATATCCCAAAATGTACTCGAAGTAATGTGGATGTGGTGACTATAGGGCCCCAACGCGACGCTATGACCGAAATATACAAAAAAGTGTAAAAATAATAATAATAACTTTTTTCTGTAATAGTTTTAATTTTAAGAATTCAGTATCTAAGTTCAGGTAGAAAAGAAGTTATAAAACCTTACCTTACAGAACTTATTACAAGCTTTAAGGGTGACCAGGACTCAAGCGTCCTTAAAACCCTTTCACCCCAACTAATATCGAAAAGGATGTGTCAACTTGTTTACAAATAACCAGTTAGCCAAAATTTATCACGGTTAACTTTCGTAACTTTCTTGGATATTGAGTCCTTCACAAAATCTACTAATACTAGGATATAAAGGTACAACTCATACTTCTACCTCCATTAGGCATTAGCATACTCAATCAAAAGAATATTTTCTGTTAACTAAATTTGGAAAGAGTCTTGTGCGAACAAAATCCCAAACACATTAGTCAGAATTGAAGATCAAAATTCGATAAAATGTAAAAGGTAAAATAAATAAAAATATCAATAAGTACGTATTACTTGACAGATTGGAGGAACGACTTACAAATTGAGGTGCAAACGAAATTGTGTATAAATCTATATAGTAAAGGAACTTTAATTTTTAATCGACTTCAAAAATAGGAAGAGGATCTCAGTTCAATTGTATTTTTTTAATACTGTTACCTCAGGCTATTATTTCTTCTGTGCCTCAGGACTACGTCATTTGTCAAGCGATATACAATATAATTTTTGTATCATATGAAAGGTATGCTTCCATGTAGGTTCTACATTTTTGTATTTTTTATCTATTAGGAATTGAGGGAACTCCTTAATTATTATAGATATGATACATGTGAGGATTTTGATATTAGTTCTTCGAAAACCGTTTCTTGGTTTCAAAAGTATTTTTAATTATATTTTTAATTTCATCGTCTTTCTTAACAAGACTGTGTACTACTCTTTACCTTATATTTAAAACAAGTCTACTTCATTCACTACTTACCTTATCACCAAGTCTATCTTAGACGGTTTCTTTAAGTCAGAAATAAATCCATAAGCACCCGCGCTCTTTGAAAGATACTATGAATAAAGAAAATAAAAATACGCTTTCAACAGCCGACAGCTAAATGTTTTCTTTTGGCGGAACAAATTGGAAAGCTTCTGTTTTTGTATAGGACTCGGTACGCCAAACGTTCAGCGGTTAGGAGAGAAATGGCCGATTTAATGAATTGTACTAGACTTAGTAGACGTACTGAGTTCTTCTGCAATTTTAATGCGGGTTAATCTCAAGAGCAATGAATTGAAAAAGTGTTTTGCAATTGAACACCTTTGGAAATTACGCGTTATATCTAGTTATACTTAATACGTAACATAATAGTTATACTTTTAATGTAATTAGCCGTCACCGATGCTCATTGTAGTAGTTGTTGTACTTACGTGCTCCGTAATATTTGGATATAGTGATATGGTTGACTTGCATTAGCTCGTTACGTCACCAGTGGTAGGGGAACACGTCTGCCTGCGTCTACGGCTGTCTCGTGACTGACTCAGTGTTGCCCCACTACCCGTGCTCTCGAGATAACATGATTACTGCTATAACCATAATAGCAGTACAAACACTACATCCCTTCCTTATTAAAATCTTTATTTAATATGGAGCCCGATCCACAGTCGACTCTGCAGTTGATCGCAACTCAAGCCTTCAAAGGCCACTCCACGTCTATACCATTCAATATTCCAGTTACTTAGACAAACACATTTGTAACACGCACTATATGTATGAAGCAGGCTACGGTTTGTAAACTTGAGCCTTCTGGGTGCCTTCACTAGCCTCAACAAACTCAAACTGTCATATGCATGCTTCGTATAGAATTACTTATGTAGATTATACTTTCACTGCAATTATTTTAAACATTGAAACAACACCTGAGACTTTTTCGTCTTACACCTTTCCCATTCGCACCCGTTCTCCTTCTATCTTTATTAAATAATAATTATTTACATCACCTCTTAGCTTTTCATACTTCCCTCTTTCTTCTCTCTTTGATCAAGATCGCCAAGTTATTAGGTTTCATACCAACATTCAAACAAACCTCGTCATTTCTGTCTTTAAATAGACAACTTACTGGTAAAACAAACACAGGAAATATGAGAAACTCGATGAAAATTTATATTATTACTAAAAGTGGTTTACTGTCAACAACAGATTACGTACAGCTTACAACCTGCTTTCGTTTTTTAAAGACTAAAGTTTTACTTGCGAGACAATCCTCTTATATACGTAATATAAACTAGGTCCCACCGACGACCATAACACGCCAACCATGGCTAGACTCGCAACAGGAATTTCCTTTATTTAGGCGTCCTTCCTGAATGGACGGATCCAACGGATCCCAACGGACCCAACGGTGTCACATATGAATCAGACACTGCCGATACCAATCATTCACACACCAGTCATTCATTGAAATACCTCGTCTATTCATTATCTTTATTCTACATCTCAACTCCATCACGCCAAATAACTAATATGTTCACAAAATAACTACATTTTGTATGGTTTTCAAAGTTATGAGGGCCCATACTGCTGTCTAGTCAGTAATGATTTCAATTTCAAGAGGTCCATACACACTTTAGTTACTATGATTTCAAATCATGGGACCTATACTGCCGTCTAGTCAAGTAATGTATGTATGATTCTAAATTTCATGAGGTTACTACTTCCATCAAGTCAATGTATCAATCTCAATTTCATGAGGGCTCATACTGCCGACAACTGAGTTGCGTATGATTTTCAATTTCATGAGGGCTCATACTGCCCACAACACAGTAACGTATGATTTTCAATTTCATGAGGGCTCATACTGCCCACAACACAGTAACGTATGATTTTCAATTTCATGAGGGCTCATACTGCCCACAACACAGTAACGTATGTTTATGTTAAGCAAAACTAAACTTCATTATTATTGGTTGATTTTACTCTGATTTCTATGACTCTTCGAGATAGAGTGCCTTTTAAATTTTACTTTCATTGTAACTTTAGCTTGAATACAATTTTTTCTTTAACTCTGAATTTAACTAAAAACACAGAATAAATAATAGTATTTATAAATAATTATAGAAGGTGCACTAAGAAAAATTCCGAAAAATCATTTAAATAAATAGTGACTCTGGCTCCAACGCAATAAAGTGTAATTCTGATCGCACAGTGCTAATCAAAACGCGTAATGAGTTGCCTTCCTTTCTAACACTGTCGCTTATCCTCTCTGGCAATGTCAGGGTTGCCTTTTTTGAAAGAATAAAATTAATCTGAAAGTTTATTTTTATGTGTTACACATGTATTATTATATATGTGTAAACGATAATTAAATATATATCAGTTCGGACTTGATTATTTAACATCTTACCGAAAAACACGCATCAATAATAATACACACACATGTAGTACTCCGTGTCACAATAGGTATGTACGTTAATTGGTATCGTAAGGCATTTGCTGCCTAATACACAATCATTTACGATTTACGATTTCATGTAGGTTCGTACTACCTGACACACACAATTATGCACGATTTACAATTTCATGTAGGTTCGTACTACCTGACACACACAATTATGCACGATTTACAATTTCATGTAGGTTCGTACTACCTGACACACACAATTATGCACGATTTACAATTTCATGTAGGTTCGTACTACCTGACACACACAATTATGCACGATTTACAATTTCATGTAGGTTCGTACTACCTGACACACACAATTATGCACGATTTACAATTTCATGTAGGTTCGTACTACCTGACACACACAATTATGCACGATTTACAATTTCATGTAGGTTCGTACTACCTGACACACACAATTATGCACGATTTACAATTTCATGTAGGTTCGTACTACCTGACACACACAATTATGCACGATTTACAATTTCATGTAGGTTCGTACTACCTGACACACACACTCACGCACGATTTACAATTTCATGTAGGTTCGTACTACCTAACACACACATTATAGTTATTGCAATAAGTACATTATGCACCAAAATTTATGACCTATCAAGTCCATCAAATTACTTACGTCAACAATCCTTCAGGCAGGTAAGTACTTAATTATGAGTTTATGACCCCCGAAATCAACCTAAGTAGATCAATAATTGGTAGCGCCATTATAGCTAATTAGATTAGATTACCAAACCTTAATTGTAATCTATTAAAATTATTAATTACTAAGGTCATAGCATTGGTATAATCTGCAAATCTGTTTAAAGAGGACTTCTCGATTTATAACTAAATACATCCAGCTTAATAAATATTTTTTGGACGTCAGGAGAGTTTCTCCTTCACGATTTTTGTGGAATTCTGTCAAAACCAAGGCTCGGCTTCTCCAGGGCTATGAATTTACTACAGCATATCAAATCGTGCGTCTTCAAAAGGGCGCTTTCCTCAGGCTACAATAATAAATAGCAACATTTTAAACATTGCTGCACCCATTCGAACAAATACAATTATTGTTCTCAATTTAAAAATATAAACTTACTCCTTTTGTGCACGAATAACTCAATAATAAATATATAATATGATTTCCGTGACAAAACTTAGTTTAATCACAGTAACAACACAAGAACGCGTCTAGCTCGCAAGCGCTTTTGACCCTCACTGCCTCAATAGATTCTATAAAATTCAACACAAAAACTAAATTAGAAAAATAAAATTGTCTCATCGCGAAGATTTGAATTTCGGTATCGTGGCTTGTATAATGGTTCCTAATAGGAACGATGATAGGAACTTCCTATCATCTCCCAATACGCAATGATATTCAAAATATAGATACGTTATGCCCTTATAAACCAACCAAGAACTCCGTTCTGAAAAGAGCCACAACACACACACACGCCCATCCTTTGCTCCACTACACCAATCACATTGGTACAATACACGAGGGCATTCTAACGCTGTATGTCAAATGTCAAGCACTTCTGACCACAACAAAAGCGTCATGTGTTAACAGAGCGACCACGACCATAACGGTCAATTACCCGCTCCCGCGCTCCTCATCGTCGGCGCGCCAGTGACACATCCACCATAGAACCCTAACGATGTTGCTATTCTTATGACGGAACAAATGCTTCTTTCCTTCTTACGCTACCGCCCATCAAACCGACTTTATTTATGATTACCCACATTATGTTATTATATTTTCAGCCGTGTAGTGCAGCCGTGATAGTCAAATACCAAAAGGAAAGACTGCTAAAGAATCACAAAGAACTTACAAGCTGAAATAGGGACCCGGCGCCGCAACGTTAAATTACGTTAACCGTATTACAACAGCTTGTGATAGTTTATGTATATTATTTTCAAAAGAAATACAAGTGCATGGCTGCATGTATACCAAGGCGGCTAGGCATGTATGTATGTTTGATACTGCCAATGCAATACTTTCATAACAGAACATAATTTTTATCAAACAACTTCAGTTCCGTTTTTTATCAGAATTCATATCAAAACGACTGCAATTATTTCAGTTTATCATACCTACACATGTACTTTGTAACTAAAGCAAAACTACGTTTGAATGAAACCCAGGACCTGCGTAGAATATAACTAATAGTCATAAAAACAGCTAATTTTATTGACAATTACCCTTACTGTTATAGTTTAATGGCCGTGAAGAAGCAAACTCACTCTCAACAATTAAACTTAACTTGCATGTGCGGCCATCTATAATGGTAGCAAAATCTATACTTTATAAAGCCGAAGAGTGCTAAATAAACAGCTAGTCCTAAATAAATTTCACTAATTTAGGGAACCCTTTTATTCTTGAATATTTTAAAGTCCCTACTCCTTTATTTAAGTTCATAATTTGTATAATGTTATCTCCTTTTTAGTACTAAGTGTTGTTGTGCAACACACACACGCGAGAATGGATGCCGGACACCATTCGCACATTTAAAACAAAAAATGGCGCTTTACAAAATAGTAGTTTTTCAGTATAGCCATTCAAAGTTTTCAACTCAACATTGCGATCACTATCTATGAAGAAAACTGAAATATATCGTTGCAATTAGCCTCTCTCGTCAGTTCGCCCAACCTACTTTTAGTTAGGCACTAAAAACATGCTAGTAAATAAGTAGTTATTCAAAAAAAATATATTCAGAAAAAGTCCCGCATGATGCCACTTTTTCTCATTGGCACACATACGCAACCTTAACCAAACACGCGGCACCACACGCAATACTCCATTTATGTAGCAATCCCTCCAACAGATCGATACTGTGCATTGAGGTATAAGTATACATAGAGAAGACATCTCGAACAAAATGTGTGTCCCCGCCGGGAGGTTCTATTTTCAAAATTGAGCCCCTGTTCTCCTTCCAAAATCGAACGAATCCATTGGACATTGAAGCCGCGCGGCGTCAATTCATTGGAACACACATTGTGCTCGCGGTGTCCGTTCTATACGCTAGTAATAATACTTCAATGATACTGTGTATTATATTTAAAACGACACAGCTAAACACTAAATATCACTTCTTATTTAAAAACAAAACCTGTCTCGCTATCACTTTCAGCTAAATAAGTGACACTATATCCAAAATGTCATTTATGTTATTATTACTTCAGTAGCGTGAATTACGCTTATAACACAAAATGCCACTTTTTACTCACCGCACAGTTGTTTTTACAATGTCAATCAATGCCATTTTTCAGAAAACAAAGGGAATTGTGTAGGTAGCGGTAATGGCGGCAATTTTTATACCTAATTAGAGAGAGAACTTCGATAATTATAATGATTTTGCTCAATACGTTATTTAAAGTTACAGCACACCTAAACAAATTCTCGAGTTAACTATTCGGCACTAATATTAACATTCGTCTGTTGATTATTTCTTGCATCGACGTGTTATTTTCCCTTCAACTCTTCCTTTATCAACACAAAATAAAATATTAATTGCACTGACCTTTTGACCTCGTCGCCATTATGTAGTAGTTGTTGTACTTACGTGCTCCGTAATATTTGGATATAGTGATATGGTTGACTTGCATTAGCTCGTTACGTCACCAGTGGTAGGGGAACACGTCTGCCTGCGTCTACGGCTGTCTCGTGACTGACTCAGTGTTGCCCCACTACCCGTGCTCTCGAGATAACATGATTACTGCTATAACCATAATAGCAGTACAAACACTACACTCATCAACATCAGCGACTACAAAGACACTAATGTGTAGCCAAGGGAGGACCCTGTCTAATGTACCAACTCTCCAAAGTTAATATCTTAAATTTAATTATTATAGCAAATTAATATTTTTTCTTTTCAGACGGAAGTATGATGGATATAATTACACGATTGTTTAATCACTACAATCCTATTAATTTTTCTTCATGATATTTTTTGAAATAATTCCAGCTTATTGCCAGTAACTACTGGACAGGTAAATAACCTTTGGCTATTTAGCTAAACATATTATAATGTTGCATTGGAACAAAGTTTCCACGCTATTCCGTGACAAACGGACGGCGCTCGTTCCCGGGGGAAACATTCCAGCTATTTAGTTCTATTGCATTTCACTGCCGTCCACGCCCGTATTACTTTGATCACCCGTGGCTGCTCAGGGCCGGTTCGAAATAAATAACGCTTAGAACGGTAACTTTGTTAAAACGTGTTGTTGAACACGATAAGAAATCGTAAGATTGATAACTCAGGTTTTGTGAGGTTGGCCACCGAGTTCTTGCAGTTTTTACTTTTGCTGCATGATAATGCACGTTATTTTGCCAATATGACCACACAAGCCACTCAAACGTTATACGTTTTGGGAACGTTAAGGCAAGAATGGAAAATTTTGGTACGGAAGGGAACTTTTGTCTACTATGTACCCTCACAATTTAATAGCGACGGATTTTAAGTACTCTTTCATCTGCTAATTCTGCGACCAAGTGAGTTTTTTAGTATCTTTATTTCTTTGTTTGTAAATTAAGGGGTCAGTTAATTATGTCAATATGATTCAAAAATAGGTATCCTTTCTTACGGAGTGAAAACGTTACAAAAGTAAGTAACATCAAAATGAAGTGATATATATATATATATATGATGGATATATATATATATATATATATGATGGATATAATTATATATATATATACATATATATATTTATTTATATGATACGTCAGCTCAAATTCATACCCAATACTGTTACTAAAACATTAAAAAATAATATGTCATTTCCATAATAACCAAACCATAAGAAACCCAAAAATGTATCAACCATTTTATTACCACAGCTGACTTCAGTTTCACTCCGCATTTCTCTCCGAACCTTTCTTTGAAGTCCTAACGCCTAATTCACATGACATTACCTCAAAGAGCTTAAAAAGAAATTAAGCTCGGTTCCGCTCCCACCAAAGCCTTATTCCGTAAACGTAAATCAAAAGAGGCAATCGCAAGCACGCGGCGGGTTGAATAGTCGGTTCGCATTTTAATTAATTAAGAGGGAGAAGGGGATAGATAGAAGGCGACGGGCTGTGTTTACGCACGGAGACACCTTGCGAGTTGCGAATGTACGTTCGTTCTGCGCAGCTTAGCTGGAAGCCTTACTCCATTAGGAAAATTAATGTTTTGAATTACTCGTGGGCAGCCGAGGTGCGACACTGAGCGCAGAATAAGGATATCGTGCCCCCGTTCCTCAGAATTGTTTGTTGTGGATCGTCTCAGCAGAGATAAATCTTCGTGGAGTAATTTAAAGCTATACATTTTGTTGTTTAAATTGATTGTTCTGTGTAACTGTTTGGACGTTGCATTATTTGTAGCGTGGGTAGCTGTTTGAACGTCGATCTTTACGCACGATGATCTGAGTTTGATCAAAATTATGTTGATATTAGAAAAGCAATTCCTAAAAATAAGCAAAATTTACTAACAGAACATGTGCACCTGAAAGTTCCTAATTGGCCAGTGATGAGCTACGATCTTAAATTGCCCTCAAGTGTCAAAAGACTTAATCGGACTGTTGAAACGCCTACAAGTCTATCATTTGTTTCATGCATATAGAGAGAGAAACTATAACATAAAACTGACACTGAATACCATATTTGTTACAGTAAAGCTTCTCCCACATCAGATATTGCAGTTCTCGGTAGCATTCCTGTAGAAGTAGCAACATTAGAAGCAAGAAAGGAAAATATTGCCAGTCTGCGCTACGATCGTCGCCGACATTTGTAAGAGCGTTCAGTTTGTTAGAAAAAGCGCGCGGAATTGCAGCCGCGTCTTAGCTCTCGACGCGTTTGTCAAGATCCAACGCCTCTTGTGGCCTCTGGATGTAAAGGAACTGGATACATCCAAGAACAATAATAATAATATCCTTATCCTATTAAATACTAGATTGCGCCCGCGGAAGAGTGATTTCACAAACATATGTATATACGTCCAAATCATCCGACGAGAACGTACCGGTACCCTATTTTTAAAGTCTGAACGTACTATGTGTGTCAAGTTTCATGTTAATCCGTAAACGGTTAGTGCACTATGGTTACCCCAATAAACAATCAAACATCCAAACATCTTCCCAAACTTCGGCATATATATATTAGTAAGATTTCTTTTACCAAACGGCATTGAAATATAATTGTCAACGGTACTAAAATATAATTTAATTGATATTATGTAACAAGTCAAAAAATGAACAGACGATCCACCTGAAAATAAGTGGCTATCGTTGCCCGAACAGTCGTTTGGCGGCTGATTCAAGCAAAAAGTTGGCAAGTAGGCTTCACGGAAAGATAAAAATACCGGTAATAATTGACTTAATAATAATATAGATAACATAATCCTTCCTTATCCCTTCCAGTAATCTAAATCTCTACTCACCGGGTGTTGCTCGAACGCCTACGCTGTAATAGGGAAACACCAACCATTTCTTCACTTTTGATATGAGATTTACATGAGTGCAATTATTTTCTCACTGTGACTGAACCCCGTGAACTAAATGTGGACGCAGCCCCTGTATTGTACAAGTACTCATTACCGCATTAGTGTGAGGTACTAATAACTCATGATGTTCTTATCCTAAGAGTGGTGAGGGTTTCTAATTAAGTACTACTAGCTTTTACTGTGATTTAATTTAGATATAGCATAAACATACAATTGAAAATACTCATAAATTAGATAATTTATTTATCAATTTTGCCCTGCACTAGGATTCCCTGTGTCGTGGGCGCTATGAATAACACACAAAAACAACAACACACACAGGTCAAGAAACTTACGATTCAAATTTCTGCCTCGCTCTGAAACAAGCCCAGGAACCTTCGAACGGCGCCGCGGCGCGGCGGTCCGACATGATTACCATTACGCCACCATTAGCTTTAAAATATTGATTTCAAATAAATTACTTGCTAAGTTCATCGTGTTAATTATTTAAGCATTTTAGTGTTATTATAATCCAGCAAGCAAGCATAAACGAGTCAGTAGGAATCGCACCTTACGAACCTACACACAATAAGAGCCATTTGTAACAGAAAATGCGTTTAATGGACAAAAAAAGCTCTTTATATTCTCCGTTTATATATTATTCAAACCGCCTTGAGCACTTAACGTACTAATAATTTTATTCTTGTGAGAAGTCGTGAAAAGGTGATATTTTGATTCTTAGGTAGATTGACGGTAGGATGATAACATTTACTCACATTATGATCCCAAAAATATTTTTTTCTGAATGATTCCCGGTACACGATTAGGGATGCCTTAAAAGAGTCTAAAAAGTTGCCTTTAGGGAAGTAGTCGTGGTTGACGATCCTTCGTGTGTTATTACTTTAGTGTTAGTATATGACTTTTATTAAATTAAATAAAAAATATTTTTATCCCATGTAATTACCGATACCAAAGTATAGAAGATATCCAAACGATATCATACTATCCTCATAACCTCTTTAATACAACAAAGGCAAAAGTAGGCAAGATAAAATAGTAAATAAAAAATACCCTCCCACTGAATCATAAGCTTCACTTTAAGGAGTTAATGGTAATGATATCACGTGCTAAGGATTCCGCCAACTTGGAACTAAGCCGAGCGATGCCGGGGCTTTCTTTGTGCGTTAAGTCGGTACAATCTGTTTGTTCTATAGCGCTTGTTTGACTGAGACAATAGCTATAAACTTATATAATACTAGTCAATCGATCGTATACAAAATAATTCAATATTTCAAAATCATTATTTACCTATAGGACTTGCTCTTACACTTCTGTTCATATAAAAACTATTACATTACTGTCGAATTTTAAAAACTTTGATTACATTTATTAACATTACAGTGCAAAGAGATAATATGATGAGTAACTGCAAATGGGGAATTTTTAAATCTAGTAAGGTTCGTGTTCTATTGAAAATATTGAAATATGCAATCAAACACGGTATCAATGGCTCGGTAGGTAAGCCACCGAATAAGCTACTAAATCATTACCTAGGATGTTTACAGATCTACTGATGGCTGTAGAGGCCCACGGGGTGACCTTCTAAAAATCCACCTAAAATTTGAAAACGTTAAAAATGACAAGCGAAATTCGGTTGATAACAACAGTACGGGTGTTTTGTAGGCGTGAGTTATTAAGTTTTAATTGTTCCCCATTTTGTTTTACTTGCGAGAAAATTTCATTTAGAGTCTCGGCTGATTTGTTTTCTCGGAACTCTCTATTAATGTCTTAGCATTTGACTTTAACTTTTGCTTTCGCCTCGCTTCCACCTCCGCTGGTATTTTTCACTGTAATGTATACAAATTTTGAACTTTCGTGTAGATAAATATTTGAGTGTAAAATACATGCGATACCAGTGTTTTTGGATGAATATTAGCAATGGAGAAGGCGATAATAATTGATCCCGGCCCTTAAATAAAAGAGAATAATAACGTTTTACACTCATAGCCCCACTCTAGGATTCCCTGTGTCGTGGGTGCCATGGACAACACACTAGACAAGGACATTCGCACCCAGACCGAGAACAGAAATTCATACATACTCATTATTCAAATTTCCGCCTTATTGGGAATCGAACCCAGGACCCTTGGCGCGGCGATCCAGCATGGTAACCATCGCGCCACACAGGCCGTCATAAACAAAGAAGAAACTTCCGTTAAGCCACTAGCCGGAACAAGTCGAGTCGTTTGCTGACTAACTCAACCAAGAAGGTGATAAGTGCAGCTTTGTGGAAAAATTATATTAATGAGTTATTTTTAATCCTCAAGCAAAACAATATCACCTAGCAGAAGTCTGCCGGCACAGGATTGGGGTCAATAATATATGCCACTGGAATACTTAGCGTTGTAAACTAATACGTGATTCCTTGACTCCAAGTCAAGTAGACTTGTCGCATTAAAAAATCTGTAGAGAAGGGAATCATTAAGATAGTTTCAGAGTGGAACCAAATTAAAGAAAGATTAATTAGTTTTACAGGTAAGAATTATGGAATTTGCCCCATTTCCTTATGATATATGGAGGAAATATACCTTCTGTCTTTGAATTGCGGTAATAATTAAGCAAGTTGTCTCCTATCGTAATGATTTTCCTGTGCTTCATCCGTCGCCTCCACCTTTGTCATTTTTAAGCGAGTCCTTTGTCGTCATCTCTTTGTTTTTGATTTCAGGTTAATTTACGTTTGACATTAATTTTGTGCTACGAAAGATACTAAGTAAGAATAACATGTTAACCACATTATCTTTGTCTTCCTATTTTGATTAACTACACTAATCTACCTTAATTATCAAACTTACGCCTGTGTTTGTTGATATAGTAGTAGTTTTGTAATCTTAATTATTTTTTTGATTTTTGATGAAATCGATTTAAAGGGTTTTTTTATATTGCATGTTATGACGGTACCTAACGTACGCTTACACCTAAAACTAATGGAAGCATACCAAAAATGTTTTCTATATGATATATTCAACAGTTCTATATTTTTAACAAAATAATATTTGTATATTTTTTTAATTTAAATTGACTATCAAGAAGAGCTCTTAAAATAAATCGAATGACAAACTCAGGTTTTCCATACAGGATATTCCTCTAGACATAAAACTCGCAAAGACAAAATGTTAATTTATCTAAGTATCGAATAAATATTCCACCATTTTCCCCGGAGTATCATGTCACGTCACTAGCGCGATATATCCCCGTGTCACACACACGGCCTGAAGGTAACTGCAATGGAAATACCGGAAATTAGGTATGTTATTTGCTTTTATATGGGGAGATACTTTGACAAGTCTGAGGGAGATACAGTACAGTACAGGGGCTACGTTTTGCTGTCGTCATTTTATATAAAAAATATGAAATGAATTGGGTAATATTTCTGCAAACGATAACATATTCCATGAAAGTTGTTTAAATTTTACCTTGACTTGTGGATCTGAATTACCTAGATTCATTTAGTAATTTTTCATTATTATAATACTAATTATTATCTCAATTAATTAACAACGAAGCGCTCATAGCCCGGCGGCTTGTGTCGATCCTATGTGATCGACAAAGTTAAGCAACAGCGGGCGCGGTCGGTAGTCGGATGGGTGACCGTTAGTGGCAAAAAATTCTTGAGCGTTTCCGTGCTTCGGAGGGCACGTAAAGCCGTCGGTCCCGGTTGTTATCATAAGATAACAGTCGTTAAGCCATGTCGGAGGCCCTCGGGCGGTTTGAAAAACTTCCGACACTTGGGTTGGCCACTAACCCCTCCACCAATCCGCACTGGAGCAGCGTGGTGGAGTATGCTCTAGGCCTCCTCAAGAGGAGAGACCCGTGCCCAGTAGTGGGCCATTAATGGGTTGAAGCTAGCTAGCATCTCAATTAATTTACTTATTGCTCTGTCTGGTACAAAAATATCTAAAAATCTTCTCTCATTCATGAACAATTTTGCATACAGATAGATCATGGTCTGGAATAATAAATATGTGATACTTATCCCGGGAAACAGGCAAAGCCACTAGATAATGTTATACAGTTAAGCCTCTTTCATTGACTTTTAGTTCACTTGAAGCATCCAGTCATCAATGCGATGTCCTCATGTCCAAACGAACCTATCGATAGACTCGATCAAAAAGGGTGTCAAATCGCACTTTTCGCGTCGTTTAATTGCCACAAGGTCGGTGAAAGTCGAAACAACTTAATTGGATTTATGTGTCCATAGCAAGGGCCTTTGAACCGGTCTCAACGTCACAATTTCACATTAGCAGACTTCCGCTCCATGCCTAACTTGATTACGAACCAATTTCATAGGCCTGATCCAACCTAGGCTGGGAACGTGAATATTTTTTAACTTTTTTATGCTTTTTCCTTAGCGACAATGTGAGTTATGTTACACCTATTTTAGTATTTATGTGCAATAAATAAATTTGGTCTTTTAAATTGATTTAAAATTACAATTAATAAAAAAAAAACTTCAAACCATAGAAAGTTACTATTACGCATATTCGATTATTACAATAGATATTGTCTTGACGTTTAGATGAAAAATTAAATCACAACTCTTCTCCGAATATAAAATGAATAACAACTAACATAACATACAATATAACGCACAACATAAGATCTAATATGCACTCAAACATAAAGTATGGTTGTGTGCTCAATTTATTAATAGTTTATCTGTACAAAACTAGTGCGTATTAATATGGTATGAGCTCCTCTCGGATTCATATTTGACTGATGTAGCGGTGATTGAATTACCTTCGTCAGCAGACCCAAATTCAATATTCACTGAAACCTGATAGATTGAACAGATTGAAATTCAAAAAATTGGGGCATGACTCTGTTGAGCTTTTTCCAGTTAGAGAACTTGTGTATCGGTCGGAAGAAATTACAGGTTTATTAAGCAAAACCATATTCTTTATCTGATTATAATAATTTAAATATTTGGTACTATACTTACTGTAATACTGACCGTAGTGATAATTATTAAAGGTAAAAAAATATTTTACTTTCATCTCGCAAACTATTTACAATAATAAGTTATTTTAAAACGTATACCTTTAGAAATTGCCGCATATCTGTATTTACTAAAATTAAGTTAATTATCCGACGTTTGTAGGTCCTGGGTTCGATTCCCAGTGAGGCGGTAATTTTAATGATGAGTTTGAATTTCTGTTCTCGGTCTGGGTGTGCGCTTGTCTTTGTGTGTTGTCCATGGCACCCATGATACAGGGAATCCTAGTGTGGCTATGAGTATGCAACGTTTATAAAAAAATATATTTCTTAATATGTACGTTTATGGAAAGTCAACCCTAATAATTTTCGATCTATCTCATGCATAATATTAAAAGATGCATAATATTAAAAGATAGTAGTATAAATCATAGACAGTCATATTTCACTATAAAACGTTACTAGATTGCCAGGTAGGTACTTAAGTTGCGTAAATTGTGAAATGAATAGCTCCCCTTAATTCATGGGTACTGAGCCCCTAACACGTTGAATAATACAGTGCGCTTAGCAAAAAAGTCACTTAAACGGGCCGCACCCTCGAGGCATCTTACCCACTTAGAGCAATGAAGTTTCATTCTCTATTAATGACATCCATTGTTCCAGGGAATTTCGTCACCAAATCTTCGGATTTTCGTAAATAATGAAGTTATTCAATGTACACTTAGTTTGGAGAATAGTCGATTTTGATACGTACATTCAATTTATCCTTGTTTATTGTTTCTAAATTTTGAAATCGGTTGCAAATGTGTACCTACTTAACTAGTTAGAGTGGTTACCGATATATTTATGTAATCATTTTACTTATACCACAGAAGACATAATAGTACTTATAGTACTTATATTAGTACCTACCATGTACCTACACATTTATTAACGATCCCTACGGCACAATGGTCACCATGCGGAATCTCCGTGCCAGGATCCTGGTTTCGGTTAAAACTTATGTGTCGTACTACCAAACACTTAAAAATAAAAATATGCAAAACAACGTAACACATCTTCAAAAACTCTATGTTGAACTACATAACAGCAACTCAGAAACCACAAAATAGACACAATAAAACATGAATACCCAGTAAAGATATTGCAATAAAATGATATTAAAACCAGAGTCGGAGCGTGTACCGTGAGATCATTACCATGCCGACCGGGCCCTTACAGTGAAACAATTATTGCTTGTTAAAGAAACTCCGCCTTGGGAAATAATAAAAAATCATCCGGCTATTACTAGATGTTTGCGACACGATTGTTTTATTCTCTGACACCACCACGCCGGCCGGGCGGCCCTTTGTTGTGCGGAATAATTATGGTCAGAAGAATGAAAAATCTTAGTTACCTGGGGATACTGGAAACATTTTATACTTTACGATATGAATGGCGAATTTGTTGCCTGATTATTGAAAAATTCTTGCTTTGAGCTTTATTGTGGACGGTATTAATATGAACACATATTTCATTTCATTTTATTTGAGTATTCAAACGTTAATCCCACTGAATTCATTCCATTAAATTATTGAATGTCTATGGAAGCATCATTGTGAAAGTATAAAATTATCGAATGGATTTTTTACCCAAAACCCCATTTTTTACATGAAAGATAATATTTCTTCTAAAATGTTAAATAGTAATTGGACTTTCGGTGACTTCATGTCACCAACAAACAGGAGATCTAAATATTCAATCGGCTTTTAATTATCATAAAAACAAACATGCCGGAAAAAATGCCGCAAGAAGTCATAAAGTTAATTCTACAAGGCCCTCAAATGTAAATAAATATCTTCGGGAGCTAAAAGGCGCACATAATTTGGGCTCAAATCCGGACCTGGCCCTGACACGGTTGACAACGTCATTACAGACCGACGGACGTTTTATGCGTGAGACGTTTATGATTAAAAATAAGTTTTGTCATCTGCTAGTTTTACGCTGCTAGATGTTGCAAAGGGCGCGCGCGGCCTAATAATTTCCTTTTTGGGTACTGGTCCAATTAGGACGAGGAAGCGAGGCGATGCTAGCGCCACTTAAAAATCGTTTATTCTAGAAATCTGACAGATAGATACAAAAAGTGACCTAAAGCGAGTTGCTGCTCGAAGTAAACTATGTTCTAAATATTCATTTCTTGGATTAATATTATTTTCTTTATAGTAAATATAGTAATATAATATAGGTACCTGCTGATAGTTACTGAAGGTGGCCATACATTACAGTGTCATCACCATTTTCATTACTTTTCTGTGGTAGTTCTGTTGGAACTGTATACGCTAATGTGTTCAACTTCGTTATAATGTTAAAAGAGGCTTATAAAGTGTTTTGTTTCATTCACTCTTATGATTTTTCATAAAATAGACAAAGATAAAACATTATTACAGCGCAATAGCTAAAATACTATTATTAAGCGTCTATGAATAAAACTTTAAAGTTTATTAAAGCATAGTATTTTGATATGCTAAAATCTTGTTACTTAGACCGAGTGCGGGCTAGGCCGGCGTTTTGACAGCGACCCTAATCCGGGCCGCTCCGCGGGGCGTCACTCTGCGCTTGACATTTTCCAATTATAGCCATTCACTATGTAACACTTTTGCAAAACTACAAATGCGTCATTTTCTTGATTAAATTGTCGTCTACCTCAAAACAAAGTAAATAGGAACCATGCGCCATTTGGTTAAGTATAAATTGATACCGTGAGTGATTGTAACACAATGGAAGTTTGTACATATTTTTTACATCACACCTTTAAAAGTAGATCGTATTTAATTAACTGGCGGAATGTTCACAAAATTTGAAACACTGATTTTACTTCACTAATGTTACTTATAATGTAGATAATCTAAATTTTACTAACAAAAAATAACCGACTTCAAAGTCTCAAAAACTACATAGTTGTCAGATCTCGTTCAAATTTATGTGAGACCACATGACAAGCGCCTGCTTTCGATTAAAAAAAGAATCATCGAAATCGGTTTACGTGATATTGAGTTATTCGTCAATTTGTCGCGCACAACTTAACACAAAAATTACGACTTATGTAGTTTTCTCATGGATGCCATTGTCAGATCTCAATAAAATTTATGTGGGACCACATGACAGCTACTAGCTTTCGATTTAAAAAAGAATCATCCAAATCGGTTCGCCCAGTCCAAAGTTCTGAGGTAACAAACATAAAAAAAAAAAAAAAAAAAAAAACAGTCGAATTGAGAACCTCCTCCTTTTTTGAAGTCGGTTAAAAATCAGGAAGAACACTGACGTCAAGAAAACTTATGTTGCGAGTGATGTAAAATTTTAACATCTTTCCGCGTTAGTGGGTTAATTAGCTGTTTATTTAAACAAGCTATTAGCACAGCAGATTAGAAAAATTGTCAAGAAACGAAAAGCGTATGTCATTGACCTGTAATAATGCTATAATAACATTTTATATAAAAAGCCTATAAAGGAGTAGGCGAGCAACCAACGGATGAGTAAGCTTCGCCCACGGACATCTGTTCATCAAATGTTGCCAGACAGAGTAGCAACGGGAAGAAAATAAGTTGTACAAAACCCAGGGACCTCCAAACGAGAGGGCCTACCAACTATGGATGAAGTCTTTTATATCCTGAATTCAAAGTAGGTAATATTAGATTGTAACAGCATTTAAAAATCGCAAATCCCTTATACTCATTAAAATAAAATTTCATTTATAACCGCTTAAGAAAAAAGATACTCAATCGCTTTTTACATTTTTATTTCAGTAATTAAAAATCCCGAACCTGCGCAATAAAGTAGTAAAACTTTGAACAAAAGAGTTATTTAAGACTTTATAGGCTTTGCGTTAGGGTCGGATTTTGATCACGATCTGTACAAGGGAAATGGTTACCGTGTTTGAGCAAGGCCCGACTCAGGCACACTCCAGATCAATTTCCAAAGTTTTACTTCGATCTTCGCTTGCTTAAGCTTAGTGCTCACTTCCACTACCCCTTTCTATTTTAATTTTAGCAAGAGGATCCGTCTTGTAATGTCGTCTACAAAGAAACGATTGAAAGCAATGGGACTTTATTTTAATGTACGTTCACATAGGACGCGATTCTCTTAAACAGTGTGGTTCAAATATATTTTCATTTATTGATTTAATATTCAATGAGTTTCACTTTAGTTTTAATCATTAATCTTGCTTGACTTTTTTTGCTTTAATAGAATTAACTCATCGCTACGTTCATCATAACACTATCAGTAACTGATACGTTACGTGAGCCTGTTAGAAATCAGTCATGTCATAAATCATCAAATACAGCAATTATTCCTCCCATAAAAGTTTCAAAATTCCCCTCCATGTGCACACGTCACTATACGCAAGAGACGGGTAGCGAACTCAACCATTCACTTTATTAGCAAACTTCGCGATGGCAGTCTTTCAGTAATTAGGGCGGATTATACCCGAACGGCTGCGTCTCTTTGAGCCCGCCCGATGGAACACCGTTTACAATTTTAACTTGAGCTGATAAATTGTTACTAATAACTTGTTCAGTAAAACATTATTGTTTTATTGATCTATAAAATCCTTTAACAAGGTAAAGTATCCAAGTCGGTAATAGGAGTTTGAATCGTTTCGGGAAGGACCGCCATGAACACTGATAATATCTTCTTGTAGTTAATTCTTCATCGCTGAAATATATTTAGCATAAAGACATTAACATTTAATTACTAGTTATGAAAAACCGGGTAAGTGCGTGTCAGGCCACGCACGATGTAGGGTTCCCAAGTAGTAAGTTGATCGACTACTACTCACTACTTTTGAGAACATAGCCGTAATAGTTTTCCTTGTAAATCCATCATATAACGACATATTTGAGAATTTTTTCCCTTGTTCAACTCCAATCGTTTAGCCAACAGCTGCAGGGGAGGGGATACTTGACTCTATCCAAAATTAGCACTTTAAAGCCAAAATGTCGCAAACAGGCCCCTTATTCCAAAAATGGTCTTAAAAGACCGTTACTATTTTTTAAAGACCTTTTCAACGATATCCCACACTATAGGGTACGCGACGAATAAAAAATCATCCTCACGTTACCTGTAAGGTTTTCAGGTTACCTCACCCTGGAAAAAAATATCTTTCAATATTGTATTCTACTATTCTGGAGTTTTATAAATAAATATGTATATCCAAGCCAAATTACAGCTTTCTAGTACTAAGGGTTTCGGCGGTTTGCTTCTGACAGACGGACGGATGGACGGACGGACGGACGGACGGACGGACGGACAGACGGACAGACGGACAGACGGACAGACGGACAGACGGACAGACGGACAGACGGACAGACGGACAGACGGACAGACGGACAGGCGGACGGATGGACATGAAGAAACTAGAAGGGCTCCAATTTTACTTCGGAACCCTAAAAAGCGAAAACATTTTCATTAAGCATCGCTTGGATGCTGCAAGTAAAGGCAACAGAAGAACTTTATTTCTAAAACAGTAATAATAATTTAATGATGGTTACTTTAAAATATTACAACAATAATCGAAGGGCAATTTATTTCGGTCGCCGATGAAAAGTAAAACATAAACAGAAAATTCCCCGGAATCACCAGGAACAAATTTTTACATGAGAAATTTTGAAAATTTGGAGCGAACGAGCGGACCTTGTGTACGTAGGTATCGAATTTGTTGAATATTTCGGCCAACTTCGCTGCCTCTTCAACTCCTGTGCAAGTTTTATTGGGATACTTGTAAAATTTCCGCCTATTTCACTTCAAGTGTTCGCGCTTGATTAAATAAGATGAATTGACTTAAACGCGGCTGAAATTAACGAACCAAGGATACCAACTTGTATTATTGAGGGTAGGTATATAAAGAACAAACAATTACGTCATAGACAATGGTGCCTACCGAATAAATAACTTAAGTTTGATTGAAATTTAAATGAATAAACTTAACTGTTTCGTTTTGAATAGGATTTCACCGTATTCGCGGTATTATTAATGAGGGTATTAAAATTATAACAGTAGGCGCAGCTGGTTATAATTTTTTCATAACGTTAATTACTGATTTCTCGATACCTAAACCACGGCTAAAATTAACGGAAAATTTAGTTAGATTTTTCAATTAGGCATCGCTCCTTCAGACTCCGGGAATCGATTTCTTGTTTTGCCACCGACAAATTGAGTCTTCGGCAAGCAATCGAGAAATAATTAAAACGATCCGTGCCTCTGAAGCCGAAACAGTTTGGTAATTGTTATATAAATATTTGGGTTGGGTTGAAGTTTCCTTGAAACTTACTTATATTTTATTTTTTAAGTACCTAATATTAAATGTCTGACATAAATTCATTATATTGGTGGTATACCGTAAATTACGAATACCTTAGCATTTAAATACAAATGAAATAGCAATCCAATTTTATGAGGAAATAGGCCTCAAAATGGCTGAATAATCAGTACACCTATGAACCATTTTCCAAAGTTTCACGAAATTTGGATACTAAATGGATAAAAACATAAATACGCTACACACCTATAACTCCACCGTAGCATTCCCTGCGTCGTGGGTATCATGGACAACACACGAAGACAAGATCACACGCATCTAAACCGAGAATATATACAAGCTTATTATTCTTTCCGCTTCGTTGGGATTTGAACCCAGCAACGCCACACGAGTCAAGTTGCTTCGGTAATCATCCTCGGATATACAGAAATATGGGTAATTTTATTCGAAGTTCTTCATTATTGTATAAGAACAATAGTAGGAAGAGTGCAACAAGTGATCTGAAGATGTTCGAACAGATGGCAGTACTGAACTCGTTGCCAAAAAAACGACGAAGAAACGGATGTTCCATCCGGCATTATTGGAAGTTTAAACGGAGATTGGGTTTGAAATTCGAAGATTCATGTACGATTTATAGGTACACTTGGCTTGTTCTCGAAGCTGATTTGAAACGAGATTGTCTCTGTGTTCCGGAAGTATGGTTGTTAGATTGAAGAAGAAATAAAGACACAAATGATGCCCTCCCCCCTCAAAAAAAACTTATTCAAAATCGCCAAAATCACTGCAAAATCAATATTGACAGCTTATACTGGTAAGTAGTGAAATGAATAGATGTAATGCTAAGGCATTATTTATTACGATAAATACTCGTACAATACGAGTAGCAGTCTTGTAAAAATAACTGCTTTAAGATATTATTTATTTATTTATTTAATCGTTATAAAATGAAATATATCTTGTCCCTTCTAAATCCATTGGAGACCAACAATCTTCTGTCTTCTTTGGGTCATCAGGAAAAATACTTTTTCCTTTACTCAATTAAAACTTGCTATCTACAAACTCGTTACAGAAGGAATCAAAAAATCACAAAAACGACAATCTGCGAAGCAAAGATAAGTTAATCCGTACAATTCAAATTCACCTCGGAGACCACCCTTTTATAATTACTAACCTAAATGCAAATCAGCTGCTTAGGAACTTGAAAAAAAAAATGTACTCGTCCAAATTATAAATACACAATTTGTTACCTTTCATCAAAGGAAGAAAGAGGGCGCGAAGTTGGAAGCGACGTTTGTTATCTCCAAGTTGGATGATTAAGATTTTTTACCGACGCGTTCGGAGAATGAAGCAGTGAGAAAATTTACAGAAGTCCCTTCTAATTGCCCGAATAATTAGTAGCTCACTTGAACAATTATCTCTCACATTTTTGAATCCGCCTGTCTAAATCGTTTGAAGTTATTGCGTCTCCCAGTCACATAACTAGAGTTGGGAAACTTTGGAAGTAACATTTATTTGAAGCTTAGACGTCTACTGTTATTCGTTCTAGACTTTTTTACCTGTTATTTACTTAAATGTAATAATTTAAAACTATATTGTAGTAAAGTAGGTATATGTAGATATTCTTTCAAATCCCGTATACTGATACAGTTGCACACAAGCATATTTTTAGTTCTATTGCCGTTACGAAAACTTACTGTATCCCAGATGAAAAGAAACAGAGAAAAAGTTTATTAATTGTCACAGTACTGTATATTACGTCCATAATAAGATTTACTTTGACTTTTAAAATGCGTTACAAACTTAAGACCGCTGCCATCCATGAATATTAATAACCTTGAATAAAAACAAAGTTGGGAATTGATAAGTATGATAAAATGTCGTCTGAGACTAGTCCTATAAAGCTCTTCACTTTACTAAGTAATTACTGTGAAGTAGGTTTCAAAAAAAATGTTTCTGTCTTACAAACGATATTCTTATTGCCACTTGTAAAAAACCTCAATTCTTTTACCCTCAGTATTTTTACGCGACAACACTGAAGCTGCGTCCGCGAAACGGCAAAGGGTAATTTCGCTATAACTCCAAGGAAATGAACTGAAAATAAGTTCTTCTGAAATAGCGAATGAAGCGGCAGGAAAAGCCGTGGCCGTAAAGGACGGGTCCTAATATATTACTATATAAGATAAGATATCTTTAAAATGAAAACAAAATTTTAAAAATATTAAAAAATATTATCATAAACATTATTTTAGTATCATAATTAACTACGTATTTTAAAGGTACTTTGCAAAAAAAATATATTTCTTTTCAATTTCTTACTAAAATTATCGTCAACATTCGTTACAACGTACTTTAAATAAAAAAAATTGTGTATAAATATTTTTATATTGAATTAATTTAATTTGATTACGTATTCAATCCTTAAAAAACTTAAAAAAAATACGACAAAAAGTAAAACGCGAAATTTTCGCTTACGTTCGCGATGAGACATGCTCCAAACCGTAGTATGTAATTATTGTACTCATTGAACTTTAAGTTGACGCCAAAGTTTAAATTAGTTTGTTTTATACAAGAACAATCGATTGAAGAAGTTTTGGCGAAGGTTAATTATGATTGCGTTTATTATAAGAAAGTGGGTAAAAAGATTTTATTTTTGTTTGTCTCAAATCCTTGGAGTAAGTTTATTGGTAATGGATTCCAGGTAACATATTTTATGTTATTAGTAGACGAACTGAAGATAACTTAATAGTGAGTGGTCGCCGTCGACCATGGACATAAATACTACCGATGCATTACCGACCAAGAAAAGAGTGAGAAAAAGAAAGAAATCTTATCTTTCTACTTACAGTCAGTCTGTTCTTGACAGATCCTGATGATGTTATGACAAAGATGTTATATAGCATTCACGTGAGTCGTGAACTTTTGCATGGAGAGGCATGGAAGAGTCTATTTAAAAAAAATCGACTTGTGTAACTTTCTCGGCCAACAGTTCCATAATATTTTCAACAATCTCATATGATATCAGTGTTCTCATAATGCCTACCTTTCCTGGCACCAACAAGCTGTGGGACTATTTATTATGACGAACGATGAATAACGCTTAAAATTAAAGCATAAACGATAAGGTTAAAGTAGTTACCTGTAAAAATATTCCGAGAAAACGTTCCCGTTAAGACACTTTAATTTGCATTTATTTTAATAAACCAGCCGTCGCTCTGCTCATTCAACATATGTGCACATCGCGACTGAGACGAAATTGCGTTGCTTGTAAAATATTTGACATCACACCTACGCGAGCCCTTGTCACACCAGACGATGGAAACTAGTAAACGATGAAGTGTAATTTTTCGCTTCGAGATGACACACATTTGACACACATTGACATATTTTAGCATATTTTTCTTAGTTAATTAGAGTAAAACAACTATCAAAGTTATCGCTATATACTTACCCATTTTATTTTAATATATACAACAATCCGAGAAAGACAAACTGTCATTAACTAAATAACTATGATAACAAAGGAATGATTGCTAAATTGAAGAACTGCTCCGAAATTACTGCTAATCTTTAAGATTTGGAAAAACAAGTCATGCTTCACATAACTGTTATGAGATAGTGAGTTTATGACAGAATGAGAAAAATACCACAAGTATTAAGTTTCTCTCTCAAAAGGGAAGAGGAGAAAAAGAAGTTTCTTGGTCGGAAATGCGTCGGTGATGGATTCACTGCCGGATGAATGGACTGTTACTGATGTCCATGGGTGACGGTAGCTAATCATCAGGTGGATTGACAGCTCGATTATCAGCTAGATATAAGATACAAAAAATTCCAAGTGTCAATTCTCTCTGCTCGCTTTTGGTGTAAACAACATAGGGTGTTGTAAAGACGCAAAATATGAGGCGGCTCGCGTGGTAAAGGTGTTTTGCATCTGTTGATGAGTAATTCTCTTTAAAATCCCAAAACGTTGTGCTTTGCGTCTTAAATACTGCCTTCCCGCGTTTACTAAGCTAATAAATATCAAATTTAATATGATTTATTTAAAAAAAATCTCCTAAAAAATTCTGTTGGCTCCTATTTTTGGATCTATTAAAATATTAATCGATGAAAATATCGTAATTACACCAATTTAATTAGTGATATACAAAATTAAAAGCAATTAAATTCTTCAAAGCAAAAATAGTAACTACGATGGGGACAATTTAAGAAAAGTTTTCGGAGGGAAAATATTAAAATTATGTTCAGCTGTATGCCTACAGCTCAATTATCAAGTTCAAAGGTTTGGAGTGAACAACATGGTTTCGTACATTTTTTGTAATTATTGGGAAAGTTGTTGATACTCATGCCACAATTAATGTTGTTGATTTTTTTATGAATAATAGGCTGGATATTATTGGTCTTGTGCGCAAAAACTCTCAATACAAGTAAGTACTCATTAAAAGTCATGTGAATATCTCCACTGTTTCGAGAATTGAATCTGGGGCCACAGGATGGTAAGATTCACTGAACTATATCGTCTTCAAAAAAACAAAATCAAGCTTACATTTATTTTTATACATCGGATGCATTAATATAATTTAGGCTCTCGGAATATTACTATACCTACATTCTTTCTGCATTTGCATCTAACCTTTGTGTGTCTGTGTTCACGTGAAAATGGCGCCGGCGAGACTCGGCTAGGTGTCTGATGCTCTTGAAGGATCGTGCAACTTATTACTAGGACGTATACGAATGTTTTTGTACTCGCCTCGGGAATTTTTGCGGGCGCTCGTTAAATTCCTAGTAATATCTAACTGTCTCAGTGCTCAGGACTTCGCTCGAAAGAAATTTACGTAATTACCGCAATGTCTACGCTAAATATTTAATTTTGTTGGAAGCAGTTTCAAGGCTCTCAGTTTGCTGGATTCGCATTTTGTTTAAGTTTTAGCCACGTCAGGAAATAATGATACTGACGGTATCAAATATACTAAAGTAAAAATCTTTATACCTGCTGTTATGAATAGTTGAAATTATTTGTATGGAAAAACTTGGAACATATCTGTAGTTATGATACGATTGAAATATTAAGATTTATTTTGGTTTATGGTATAACGTTTATGGTATATAGGTTGCGTAGGAGTATATGAGGTATAACGGTGGGAATTTTGTCAACCTTGTTACCTTATTTAATGTAAAAGAAAGATACCTTGGGAGTTTTTCCCGTCGAACCGAGTCCGTAGGGTATTGAACAATCGAGGCGTCCACTCACTCAAAACCCTCTTACCTATATAGCCGCGGAAAGGATTTTATTGTATTAAAACTCCAAATAGATTGGTTAAGGTTCTGAAAACGCCATGCATTTTTTGGGAAATCTTAGATGGCATAATAACAATAATGTTAAGTACTTAGCTTGGCCTGAAACGCTCATAGTATATTGTGTGTGTTGTGTGTGATAATTAGGCAGTAACGGGCGCGGTCAGTCATTAGATGGGTGACCGCTAGTGGTACATTTTTGAGCTGCGATGCCTCGGTTGGATAACTCGTTATGGCATGTCTGAGGCCTTTATGCGGCGAAAAAGCTTCCGTCACTTGTGTTGATCACTAACCCCTCCACTTATCCGCACTAGGGCAGCGTGGTGGAATCTATTATAGGCCTTCTTAGGTTTGAGAAGAGCCCTGTAGTGAAACATTAATGGGTTTACCCCAAATGCCTCAAACACAGGTGATTCATAGCAAAAATCATAAAATTGCTGGACTTGCACAAAATATCACTGTCCAATATACGTATTAGAAAGTTCTGATCGAAAAATAATTTTCTGCGATATGTCGCATGAAACCACTTCATTCTCCGAAAAGTGTCATTACCAGAGCAGTGCTACGATGAACCTTATTACCAGTGATTAGAGTTTGAAATAGTGTTACTTTGGTTCTAACAGAAAACGGAAGTCCTGCATATCACTGGACTGAACCTGCTCACTTGAAAATGAAACCAATTAGGGATTCGGCTCGAGTTAATAACAGAAGCGAGTTGGAATAATGCCAGTTTTTACTCGGGGATTCGATTTGATATCCTAACAACCGACTTGACGACCTTATAGCCTGGAAGTACTGCCTGTATCTGCCTGCTGAGCAAGGCTTGCTGGGTTCGATTCCTGGTCGGGGAAGACATGGATGTTTATGATGTAATTTGTGTATGTTTGCATGTTAGTGTGAGGTACTCGAGTGTTAAGTAATGAGGGGAGTGTAAGTTTGAAATCTATTAACTGTTCTCAGGTTTTGTTTAGCGCCTGTAGAAAGTGAATAGTAGACAGTGTGCATTATTTAAGTATTTACGTGTAAACCAAGTGATCGTCATTAAGCGCTTTCTCACATGCTCTAAACAAATTCGTCAGTCTTTTGCGTTTAAAGCGTCTTACAATCCCTCTGGCCGATGAAAAGTCCCTGACGCTTTATGATACTAGTTTAGAATAATGTTCTACAAAATATATATGTATAAAAATCAGCCATGTGAATTTAAGTAAAGTAACTCTAATTTTTAGTTACCTTTCTCACCTGGTACCTGCCTAGGCGCGACAGGGCAAGCTTCACAAACACGCAAGGTATTCAAAGTACACTAGACGCTACTGAGTATTTAAGGTTTCATCCATGTGAAAGTAAGTTATGTCTGATCGCTCTGGGCTCTGGTACTATTAGAAACGTTGAACACAATAACTATCATCAAAGTTCAACTGATTTATGGACTGTCTCTTTTTTAAAAGGACAAATAATTATGTACATACCCGCAGAATTTATAAACTTCTGAATATAATTATTTTAACAAATGAGATATAGTAAGAAGCACCTTGATTGCCGCCGAGCCTAATTCAATGCGGCGCCCTCCTGAGAACATAAATTCATACTAAAAATATATAAAGGTATCAATTAAAGGGTTAAAGTACATTTCGCATGTTATAGTAAAAATATCTGGTATATGAGGGTTAATTTTTTATCTCATAATGAAATGATTGATAGTATGCAGGATCCCGATGTACTCTTAAATCCAGAAAAAGTCTGACATTGAAATCTGCAGGCAACCATTGTCCATAATTTATCTATTCCTATAATATTTCTTCAAGTGTCAGGTAAAAAATTAAGATACGGATAAATGTGTATATGATAAGCAAGGTGCTGGAACACCATTAACGTGATGGGACTATAACACTTCACCCTCTTTTACAACAGTCGGTCGAACTGTCCCACCAAGGCGTGGCCAAGCAATCAATTAGCGGCGCGCCTAACCGTCACACAATATGTTTGCTCACCGGTTTCCCTCATTACTTACTGCCCATGCCGTCTTGCGTTTTATTTACGTACTCTATTGACACGGGTGAAAAATATAGGTTTGCGGGCCACGACGCCCTAACTTAGGGTCTGGAGTCCTAACTGTAGAAGTTTATTTTCTATCCGGCTCGAAGGACCAATTGCAATAAATTTGCCACTTGTTTTCTGCTGCCTTAAATTTCTTTATATCCCACTGATTTAGTATGTTGGAGCAAAAATTGGTTGACTTACATAAATTATTACAATAATATTTAACTTACGATTTTAAATACTTGTAATACAATAATTCAAGGGACACTCTCTTCAATACACGATTATTATGAGGATAGGAATTCATTGTAATTTTCTTTCAACATGCCAATTTAATGAAACCTGAAATAAATTCAATCTACTGATTGTTTTAATATCATTTCCATGTGTACAAAACCACTCTTGTCCATGTTTGCCCACTTAAAACGTCCTATGTGTCAGAGTGCATGTAAGCTTAAATAAACTCATAATTTAGCATGTCCAAATAAATTCATCGTAAATCCGTCCGGCAGAACAATTTTCATTTATTTACTCGGTTGAGCCTAACAGTCTGAATCGGCAGGTGTTCAACAATCACTGTAGAGCCCCAAAGAACTCAATGTTCCCGCTACGTGACTGCGAACAGCGTGTGGGGATTAGGAACAAGCTTCCATCATGGATCTGCTACCCTGGTACAGCCTACTGGTATATATTCGTTTGTGATGCTATCTGTCCGTAAATATTGAAGGAGAAATGGTCTTAAATGTTCATAATTTTTTTATTCAGTTTAATATCATCTATTTAGTTCAATTTTAGATTTTAAAATTATAGTCTCCTGTGTTACTAACATAGATATAACTTTACTATGGATCCAAGAACTTGAAAATTAAATTAGGGTAATATTATTATTACAATTGTTAGCATACAAACAGTTTAGCAATAATATAATACAATGAAATTAAAATAAAACTGTGTTTAAATTGTTGTTGGTTCGAAAACTAAATAAATTTTTGTGACAAAATAGATAAATATTTTTATGGGAGATAGTTCCAGCTTCGTAGTTTTGCAATAAAATTTGCTTACCAAACCTAATAAAATATAAAGTACTGTAAAATTTGATACAGTTTCGTAAAAACTTATCTTACAAATATCTTACAATATTCGCAGTGGATTATAATAGTTCAAAGCAAAATTTTTCTTTCTTATCTTATAATGTTCAAACTGTTTTAATAACAGTATTGAAGACGTGTCCTTTGGTGTTTGTTTACAATTCCGTTTTAAATTCTTTTTTCTTTTTCTTTTAAAACTTTTCTTATATTTTTAACTAAACATTTCTTTGTTAATTTTACTCTTTACTGTAGTCTGAATACGCTGAAAAGGGTTGGTAATGAAGTTACCATATGCTGCATAGTCACCTTAATCGTACAAGAGCACAACAATGAAGGCCCAAGTAAATTGAATGATGCAGTGCATACGTTATGTTAGAGACAAAAACGGGATTGAATTACATTTAAGTATATCAGCGCGGTTCTGCAAACAATCGCTTGCAAGGAAACAATGGAGTCTGCTCCAGCTACGTTTATAGTCCAGAGACAAATGCTCCATCCAGTCTTTCTCGCTCTAATTTTAATAGGATCTCGCAAAAAGAGATACGTGACGAGTATTGTTAGTTATGGCTGTTAGTTCTAGAATAGTTTCAATAGAATTGTCTGACGTATTACGGGCTTATAAGAAATGTATCAATGTGGGAATGAGGTTTTTATGTATGTATGGAAAAACAGATGTGGAGATGAAAATTCATGTTTTAATAAAATTATAATTATTTACTTTTGTCTGTAATGAGCTGTTATCAGTATGCGAATCGCTAGTGGCAATTTTCATTGTTAAAACCTGTCAAAACTACTCATAATATATGATACTTATAATCTTTGCTAACTAAATAATTGTAAATAGGTTTTTTAACCGACTTCAAAAAAAGAAGGAGGTTCTCAATTCGACTGCATTTTTTTATGTTCGTTACCTCAGAACTTTGGACTGGGCGAACCGATTTTGATGATTCTTTTTTTAATCGAAAGCTGATGGCTGTCATCTGTCAAGTAGTTTTTGAGTAATTGAAGTCGGTTATTTTTTGTTAGTAAAATTTAGATTATTGTTTTCATGATTAAAACCAGATTGTTCAACTAAGTGAAAAGATATTACTTTCACCCTCAAACTTCTATGACTTGCCTTACTAGTTGACACAAAAAACTACATACATGTTTCATTCAAAAAGTATTTTTTATCAAATACGTCAGAAGAGTGACCTGCGAACTCGTTAGAGCTGAGCTCAGCAGATGGAATCCGTCAGGCGCGAGGTGCTTGTTAAAAGTTGGGCAGACAGAAAAAGTTATAATGGCCAAATAGTTCACTTGGAGTCGTGGGGCCGTGGACTCACTACATCAAACGCTCATAAATAGATCACCACCGCACTTGGCTCAAGTTCGGAGGGCTTTGATGATAGGGATTTATATATACGACTTTGAGATATATATTTTTTGTCTCTTTTTTTGCAAAATAACCATCGTGTATGAACGTATATCTATTGGCATTGAGTTATCAGTAGATATGCCTATTTTATATATATTTATTTATTGTAATCCTTTTTCATTTCATTCCAGTCCTTTACATTAATATATTTATCAACACTATCAAACCCTTTCTCTATTACCTGTGATTCACACGATTCTTAAATATTCCTACGGGATTATTCAGTGCATGGTGAAAGTATAATCACAAAATGTTGTCCTTACCCTTCAAATCACTGCTGAAATCTCAGCTTAACAGTCTTCACGAGTACATCAGGCAACATCCCCTAACAGTCGCGACACATTAATAATTCTCTAATTTCGCACCCCCATCGCAATAAACCCCAAGCTCGTCGGACAGTTTAAACCTTAAAATAATTGGCTATGAAACCCCTAGTCGGGTACTGGGTCAATCAAATTGTAAAACCTGGTTGACCCCCTCAAATTAGAGGGACCTCTAGAATTACGCTCTCTTTCTTGAAACGATATTAAAGCCGCTTGCCTGTGCTGAGGACTTTTCTTACTGTAGGCGTATAGCGAGCATCGATATAAGTGGATATTTTACTATACTTTGTAGTTGCAGTACTGGAGCGTAAAGGATATTAGGTCGTTACTATAATTATGGCATATATACTCGTGCGGAGAATATTTTTAAATGTTTATCTATACGACAAACTGCTAACCGTTTTAAATCATCCAATAAATCTTTTGAAGTAATTTGCCTGCAAAGTGAGAACCGGTAAACAACGGTCCTTAGTGTAGCTTCTTAGATACTTAGAAATGTAAGGAATTTACGAGAATACATGATAAGAAATAAAAGCTTATACGTAAATTTTATAAATATTTTACCAATAGAAAACAACATGAAACATGTTTTGCTTGAATTTTTTATACTCGTAATTGACAAGAATATCATTTTTAATGCTTTTAAATATTATAATGTACTAGAATTTCTTGACATGTGTAGTTTAACTATAAAAAATTATATAAATCTATACATCTATAAAATCTATAAATCTTTACAATACATTTTTACGTATGTGTCAAGCATGCTAATTTTTGATGCATCGCAGTCTCGTTTATCAAGTAAGTAACATCGCTAACCCTCACTCGGTGTAGCCATTACCTGTACAGTAAAGTCCCTTGCTTGTATTAAGCCAGTGCTCTGTGAGTAATGCGTATCATTTTTTGTCGGTTCCTACCTTTTTATGGTCGTTCGAGGCGCTCTGAGCTTTATTAAAATTTATAAACACGTAATATGCTATCAATAACTAAAATGGAGAGCTGGGAGCGGCTGTACGCTTCAATAAATTTTTGGATTTGTTTTTGTATCGCGGAATTAAAATTATACTTTTAGGCAATTGTATTTGCTTATTGATATGCCAGTTTTTAATGCATTTTTTGGCTATAAAGCCTGTGTCACTGTATAATAAACATTGATATAAATTAATATTTGAAGTAAATGAGCATTATGTGGTCTGCGTCACCCAGAAATTTTACAACGTAGTCATGGTTGATCTATTTTATGTAAATTAGTGTTCTCCCAGCGGTTGAAATATATATACCTAGCAAATATAATTTTATTAACGTTGAAAATATGAAAAAAAATATGATTAATTTGCACGTTACAATTTTTTTTCTACTCGTATATATTGGTTTATTGTTTGTCAAAGATCATACGGATTCCTATGTAGACTGCAATACAAAAATGGTAAATTCTATTGTAATTAAATCAAAACCGATTTTTTTTATACATAATTCTCAAGATTAAATTATATATTATGTTAAAAGGTATAAATATCAAATCACCTTTTATTCTACTCAATATAATCAAACTGCCAAAGTGATAGGATATTAAGAACCGACCCACAAACGACTCACAAACTTTTAGATTCAAAGGGCTAATTATACACCTTTATACAGGTTCATTTTGAGTTTCAGTTTCTAATGACCGGCTCACTATACTGATATAATTTTCCTTAAGACGATCGTAATTAATTACACTGAAACTGGTCATTAATGACATTTTGAACGGCGCAAAAAAAAGGGTGTAATAATTTTGTATCTGTGTTATCGTAGCCCCTAAACGAAAGGACCGATTTAGA
Source organism: Thymelicus sylvestris (assembly GCA_911387775.1). Classification (NCBI taxonomy): domain Eukaryota; kingdom Metazoa; phylum Arthropoda; class Insecta; order Lepidoptera; family Hesperiidae; genus Thymelicus; species Thymelicus sylvestris. The sequence continues at coordinate 1,902,904 of OU426893.1, forward strand.
TGAAGTTTTTTTAAAGCTGACGTTAGATGGACAGACACAATTAATATTAATAAATATACATAAGTTTATGTAAAATAAAAAATACCTTTTTAAGAGACAAAAATAATAATTTATAATTCAAAACTGTTGATACTTTAATAGAAAAAAATGTAAAATTCAGTTTTTCTTGCATCTTTTTTAATGTATAAAAGAAAATTTTTATCAGACGGTCAGCACAAAAAATACGTTATATTAATAATGTTAAGATCGAAAAAAAATATTATAGAACAAGAAAAAATAAAAGTGGCGATCATAAAATAGACAACCATTAGTGTATCAGTGATATGAACAAATTATTTTGAATATAATTTTAATTTCATTTGGAAATCTTGTAATTATAAAATGATAATTTTGCTTTCTTTCCACTAGGTTCTCTCCTAAATCTTATAATTACGATAAAAGTAATGGAAAAAGAAAAAAAGTAATTTATTATTTATTATCTATTGTACATAAATAAAATTGTCTTCAACATTTCGATTCGCTACAATCTGCTACTAAACGCTACGATATTCACCTACGAAGCTACGAACAGCTACGAACAGCTACGCAGAGCTTATGCAGACCTATGAACGATTTACAAATATGCGGAGAAATCGTATTGTGAGATTGTGGCCAGTGACCATGGCTGGGTCTGAAATCCCCTTGTGTTCTGACATTGTTGCTGACGCTGTGGGTAATGGATCAGGCCTACCGTTATGCACGCATTGCTGAAAGCCGATACGCTGACGTAGGCTCTATGTGTATTACTAGGAAACTGTTACATACGACAGTTTTTAAACGATATTATTGATCAAACAAAGTTAAAGTTTACTGAAATTATTAAGATTATTTTTTAAATATATTAATAAAATTATATAAACCATATTCTGATTAATAGGTATGTAAGTTTCACACTATTAATTTAATTTCATTCTTTTTCTTCACTGGCAACGCAGTGGTGCTGCCTGTGACGTTACTGATAACCATGGGCGACGATAGCTACTTATGGGTATTTTCTTAAAATAATAATAATTAAATTTGAATACACGCACTTCATACTTTTCAAAATTATGTCCCTATTAGAAACAGACTACTTAAATTCACGATAAACAACTGGTTAGTAACTAAAATAACAATCTCGAAGGTAACATAAAATAAACCCCCCCCCCCACCGGTAGGCTGCACCTGCAGTCGTCATCCCCTTGGCCTGCATCCAACTCCCGCCCCTCTCCTCTCCCCACCGATTATCAAAATGATACTGATTCTTCAGCAATATTTATAAAGAATTATATTTTTAATCTATGTTTTTAGTGGGAAAATTTAATTTTTTTTTATCTTTTGGAAATAAATTATAAACTATTTAAGTAACCCAAATAAAGTTATGAGAAAATACCAATTACAGTACACATACTTGTATTGATAAGATAAAGAGTGAAATAGAGTATTATGGTGGCCACTCACGGTCAGTCCATCGCGTCAAATGGCGTGATATACAGCCAAAATTTGATCGTGAATGTGAAAAACTGATGGCGTGATTTAAAAAATTTGTATGTCCAATCGCGCCATTTTGACATATGTCGTTTGGCGTGGCTCCAAAAATGACGCGATGGAATGACCGTGAGTGACCACCATTAATGAATATAGAGTATCAGTTTAAGCTTTAGTCTCAAAAATGAAAAGAAATATACAAAACAAAACAAAAAAGTGATATTCGAACTAATACACAAATCAGTAGTCACAAAAAATCACCAAATTTTATTAAAACATACTATAATAAATACTTTTATTTTTATTTCGTCACACTTAATACTCATAACTACCTCGTATAACTTCTTAAGTATACACTTACAATAACAACACGGTTATAACGAAATATAACATACTTAATAACATCACAGTGTATGTATGTATGTGTCAATTGCACTTGTCGTTTATTTAGGCATTCAGGGCTCTCGGGGCAAACGTCTGGTCTTGCATCACCTGTGACCATTATTTCGTGTTCAGAATGATATTAGTATTGCGACAACGTTTCATGCACTGCAGAACCTCCGAGATATTAGTTTGCAAAGGTCTATGATACCTAGTTTTATTATGAATATGTAAATTGGAACAAGGGCTTTTCGCTTTGGGAAATGATAGCTGTGTTATTTTTATGTTTGTGATATCAAAAGATAAAATTTTCATTTCATAAATTTCTAAAATTGTAAAATTTTCATACCTACACAGTAGGGTTCACCTGTATTGCGGGTGGGTACCTAAAACAAATATTTATCTGCTATATTTTCTGCCCTAGCCGGTAATCGAACCCGGGACCCGTCACTTTGCAGGCACGGTCACTAACTAGGTTACGGGGTCAAGGCCAAAGTTAAAATCATTTTTTCATATAGATGTCACTTATACACATAAGCACGGTATTTTTATTTGTCACTCAATTAGCAAAATCTAAAGAAATCCGTTTGAAGACAATCTTGTAAGATACGTAAGTAGGTACGTGTTTCTAATACCTACTTAGGCATTCAAGCTGAAGTGCTTGCCGCATGTTGAGAAGCACCGGTGACCATCTCGTATTGCGCGTTGAATCACAATTCACTGGCACAATAAATTCCGACATGTCATAATATTCCTCGTCATGACGTTATGTTTCTGTTATAACATAATTATTATACATAATACTAGCTGCCCGGACAGACTTCGTTCTGTCAAAAGTTTATTTTTATTTTGAGACGTAAGCTATCCTATCTTTCAAGTTGGATCAAACTGCATACGGTGTGCAAATTTGATTAAAATTGGTTCAGTAGTTTAGGAGTCCATCGCGGATAAACAACGTGACACGTAATTTATATACATATACTAGCTGCCCGGACAGACTTCGTTCTGTCAAAAGTTTTTTTTTGAGATGTAACCTATCCTATCTTTCAAGTTGGATCAAACTGCACACGGTGTGCAAATTTTATTAAACACGGTTAAGTAGTTTAGGAGTCCATCGCGGACAAACAACGTGACACGTAATTTATATATATTAAGATTAAGATTATCTTTTTATGAAGAAAAGTTGTGTGTATCTTTTTGTAACTTAGTAAATAAATCTATATCATTTTGTTATTATTGAACGACCCTGTAGCCTAGTTGGTAGCGACCCTGCCTGCGTAGCGAGGGGTCCAGGGTTCGATTCTCGGCTGGGCAGATATTTATGTGACAGATAAATATTTGTACTGGGTCATGGGTGTTATTGTGATGTGTTATATGTGTCGTCCATGTCACCCGCGACACAGGTAAAAAGCTACTGCGGGGGTGTGAGTGTGTAAGCGTTTATTTATTTAACTACCTACTCTACATTATTAAACTACTCGTTAACATTTAAATCATGTATATTAGAATCGTTATCGATTTGTAAAACTTAACAGTGTGTTACTAGGTACAGAAGATCATCCTTAGTCTACTATTAAATATAATTTTGAGCATGGCTCGTGTCATATTCACGCATATTATCCCAAACAAAAAGTACTAGGTATTACAAACTACTTAGCAACTTACAAAACTAAACTCAAATAAACTTTGTCATCTTACACTCAATTACTATAAAAACCATGAAGTTTTGCAATTTTCAGGTAAGACGCTGAAAGTATCTTGTTAAGTGCGCCATATAAATTTACGCTCCGAACATGTTCTAACTATCATTTCACAGTTAACAACCACATTTGTGACAATACCACCTTTCAGCGGTTTAGTTATTGGCTCAAAGCCAGTTCCAATTCTGCAGCACATAATATTGTGGCATGTTGTAGTTTTATGAGCACCGCGTGCATTATTTTCTAAAACGTTACTAGAATCAAAGTTTATGACCCCACATAAGTAATATAGACGTCTTAATATCTGTACGAGATAAGGAAACTTAAACAGTTCACCCGAAAACATGTTTACAGTAAACAAAAGGATAGTAAATAAAAAAACAATCACGGCGTTCGCAACGCAACGTGACAGCGTGAATAATGCGTTATCAGGAGCACGCGATCTGGCGCGTCACAACAACGCTCGGTCGCGCGAAAAAACTACAAAAGTGAAACCAATGATTTATTTAAAGTCGTAGATCCCTTATCTGCCACCTTGCGTTATCTCATTGCGTGTTTTCTAAATAATTAATGCAATATAGGGCATCGATTGTGAGGTGACGGAGGGTGCGGGGCGGGGCCTGAGGTGCGGGGGTGCGCGCGGCGCACGCACGCGATTGGCTGTCAAGTCTGCGTGAGTGCGTACCCCCTCTCCCGCGTGCGTGTGCCTTCGCGCGCCGTTCAGTCATCGTCCGATCGTCGCGAGGGACCCACGTATCGCTCCGCGTCGCGAGACTCCCGAGTGCGCCTTCTTACCGTCTTTAAGGCTCAATCTTACAGTTTCGTTTAAATTGGGACTAATTTATCTGTCCATATGGTTCATCTCGTAGATATATTACGTTCGGCGAAAGTTGAATACCCGCCGCCGATTATTGTAAGTAATGTTTATTTACTTTTGAACTTTTGTTTTTATTTTTGAACAGTGAACTTTAAAAGTTTTTCGTTTGTTTGTTTGATTTAAAAATTTGTTTTATTTTATTTTTCAGAAGTTGCAGTGGTTATTGTAGTATTTATGCAATTTCAGTACATAAACGAAGTTACTAAAACAAGTGACGAAAATCATGGTCCGTGACAAATTATCGCATGAACGTCGTTTGTATGCGTGACGCAGCTTGTTTACGATGTCGAAGTTTTTTCTCGAGTCTCTCAGTAAACTTTGCTACTAGTTTACAAACTTTTAAATGTAATGTTTTGTTTTTAAATATTTTCTTATTCTTTATATTATTAACTGTTATCATTGATATAATTATTAAGAAAAAAATATTTGCATTTTTTTATACTTTCTTAATTTAAAAGTACAAAATATGATTAGTTTTTGTTTTTGGAAATCTATGAATTTGGAAATCTATGAATTTTTAAATGTTTTTGTTTATCAATACAATAATTGTTTATTTGCCATTTGTTTGTTTGTTTTAACATTAAAGTGACGCCCTACCTTCGTGAATACAACTAAGTGTACCGTATGAAATCTTAACAGAACTATTTTACTCAAAGGTAAAACCGTTTTACCAAATATTGAAACCGAAGAAAAATCCAGAGAAACGACTATCTCACAAAATAAATTCCAATAAAGTCCATCAGGCAAATAGTAACAAAATTCCAACCGTCCATTCCACCCTTAACAATATAAGTTACCCTAATTCCGACCCCATATGACGTCACCGCGGTGACATACCTCTGAGAAGCAATGACAGGCCACTGTCCTACTTTGTCTTGTTCGATAAAACAATTATTTGAGCATTTAGTGGAGTTTCTAAACTACAAAAGAATTATATGAGTCTCACAAACAATTATATCTGAAGTTTTAATTAATTTGTTTTTTTTTAATATCTATTAAAGACTTTTATATAGAATGGACAATGCATTAATTTAAATCAGGCGATTTCAAAAGTAGTTTCTACGCACCGATACGCTACATTTTAATATGTACCAGTATATTTGTAATACAAATAATAATAAATATGAAGTGTTCCCTGTTTTCACTTCAAGAATAGCGAAAAACGTCGGATATTATTTGTGCGTCACAATAAAATAACTTTTTATACCTTTTTAGACAAACTTTATGGTATTATGTTATTTTAGCACATTTAAATTAGGACAAAAACAATGTGAAAGAATGTATAATTATATAAAAATACAACAACCAGTTTTATTTCTACACAGCGATCTCTTAGATACATCCTTAAGAAAATGTTATAGGGAGAACAAAGTAAGATGGTATGTTACTCAGACTCTGTTGTAAGTAAAATATTTAATTTACCAATAATATAATAATAATTTAAGAATAAAGGGAGGAGTGCCGAGTGTGAGGAGCGAAGAAGAATACGAAGGATACTGGTTACATCTGGACGTAACTTTGACTTATTTGTTTATTAAATTCGAGTACATTTGGGATAGACGTGCCAGAGATAAACATCGATTAATCGAGTTAGGATAAAAATGACCACATAATATGAAAAGACACACATTTTTCGTAATGAAAAACAAAAGCATGACGGTCATTAATTATGTAATACATAGTACTATAATGAGTTAACAATGTTGAACTTGACATTATTATTATGCAGAATATTAGTTTTAGTAGCATTAGGAAGTAAATATGCTTCTTGTCTTTGGTATGTGAATTATTGCGTCTAATAAAAAGTAAAAAAAAAGTTCGTTATCCTGAAATTAGTTGAATTAAATTATAGATAAAAATTATATTATATTCTATGCTATGCTTTGGCTACTTGTTAGATACCTACAAAATAACAATTTAAACGAGGAATTATCAATTATAATATAGTTAACCCTTAGTACACACTAGCCCGTACATTCTCATTACAAAAAATCTTAAAATACAGATTTTTATTAAAGCATTATTCTTTTTAAACATCGTTGACGATATTTTCATTTGTATTTTCGTTTGTATACACAGTTCCGCTGTACCAAAGAGGAAGTATCAATAAAGAAATTATGGAACTTAAGCTGAACGTCGATGAAACTTGGACGTTGACGTCTCTAATATTTAAGAAGCAAAGTTGGCGATGCCTGAACGAGAAATTTAAATATATACTCTTTTATATGGAAGATGTTTCAGTGAGTGAAGTGTTAGTAATGAGATTTATTTTAATAATCATAATATTTTAAGTGAGCTTAGATTTGAATGGAGATTATATTTTTGGATTTATAAAGTCAAACTGATTAGGTGCCGGAAAGATGAAGACAATATCAAAATATTTATATTGACTTTTATTGGTCAAATTATTTACCTATATTTTATAAACTGTTTTTTTTCGCGAATCTACGACACGAATTTGAAGTTCTAAGATACAAAATACACTTTTTGACATTCGAAAACATTTCCTAATAGAACATAAATACATTTGTAGTCTCAAACTTATTGCTATCATCTAGATTGTATTTAGGTAATGTCACGATAGCCCGTACTTAACTTTAATATATTACACGCATGGACTTCTGTTCTTGTCTGTTCAATTAGGACAAAGTGCTATTCTATTTCAAAACAAAATGTGCTAGTACAAGTATTCAAGCTCATCGCTTTTGTAAACTAAGCTGTGACTGATTCGTTTAAAATGTTACGCTAATATATTAATGGTTAATCATTTCCATCAAAGATCAATCTATGATAGGTCTGACTTTGTATAATACGAGTAACCGCCCTCGCTTTGCTTCGGTTTTCTTATTTTTTTACACCTTGGGTTACATTATTGGAGTTTTATTAAAGATCCCTATTTTTTTTTGAAAATGCAATATAGCCTTTGTCACCCGGGAATAGTGTAGCTTCCCGACAGTGAAACAATTTTTCAAATCGGTTCAATAGTTTCGGAGCCTATTCAATGCAAACAAACAATCAAATCTTTCCTCTTTGGTGCAGCGCAGACGGCACACAGTCCGTGACGCTCTTTTAAGACTGTGAAAATAGAACCTTTGCAATTATATGCAGTAACGCATACGACGCGCAATAAGAGCGGCGCACACAAATTACGTGTAATTCGGGCAAACCGCGCCGCCCCGCGTCGCGCAGCTCCGCACAAGTGGTGTGCGAAAGAAATACATCGTTTGCTTCAACACGCGCTAACGCAGACGTCGCACACTTCAGTCTGCAATCTGCATTCGTTAGTGGTGGGCGTAACGTATGCGATATTAGCATGGCGGCAGAGATCGATTGAAATACAAAACAGACCAGCACTTTCTCATTGTTTCCGAATGAGTCAAAGCTGGTCTTAAAATAGATAACAGTTCATTAAATGTTGTAACAGATATTTTATAGAATTTGAAAAATTTATCCGGATATTGTTTCAGAATTGAATGTTTAATATGGAACTGTCCTTTCAGTAATCTCTCCGAAAGTATAGAATGTACCCAAAATTCTCTATTTCTTCTTTTTTTCTGTACTTCAAGTACAAAATAATGCATCGCGATCTCTGCGTGATTTCCATAGCGTGTACGTCACTACAGTTCTGCCGACAGAGTGATCGAAGGTGTGCGTCGTGTGCTTTGAGTCTGCGAAAAATCCGAGATAGACTGTTTGCGCGCCATGTAGACATTTGTGCGCCCGCAGTCTCGATCGCTCAAGAAGAGTGTCGTCTGCGCTGCACCTTTATAATATTAATATAAATGACACAACACTACATCATTATTATAAATCTACCCGAGAAACAACGATGAATATATTTTATGCACGATACGTTAGTGAAGAAAGTTGAAAAGGCGGTCATATAAAATTCTTCTAAGTCATAGAAAATATAAACCCAAAATTAATGACTCGGGCATCGAAAATAACAACTATAATGTATGAGAATGAATAAGATATTAGTAGGTAGTTGGTTTGGAACTTTATATACAAAGAAGGGCGTCCAATAACGTTATGTTATCTGTGTCAGTAGAACAGGTGAATTATTAATAAATTCTGGGGTTGTTATAAAGTTACCAATCATTTACTTTGTTCTTTGGAACTATTTCATATAATTCAATACCTGGATATCTTTATTATAGCTTTCACACGCAAGACACCGTACAATTTTTAATTGTTTAGAAATTTCTTTTAAATTCGGCTATTACAATAATTGAAACACTTAATTTCGGTCAATATTCTATTCGACTGTTTCACTAAATTATTGACAAATAGACATCGTTAAGTTCCATCGGATACCTTATGGGTCATAATAATTTATGGTAAGAAAAGAAGGTAAACTGTATCTTTGAATAAAAGTTATACTGGTTACCTTTTTGCTTGCAACACATCGATGTACTGCTCTTCGCAGATATCCTTACTAATTATCACTATGTGACCTGTTATTTGACGTCAATTTTACTTCAAAAATTGAAAAGGAAAGTTAATAATGCCTTCGAAATGATATAAGTGTATTAATAAATTCAAGATACCTTTCATTTAATGTTTGTACTTTCCTTTCGTTAGTACCCACTAGGTTATTATGGCAAATGCAATTTGTTTTCTTTATTCTTTCTTTCCTTCCATTACTAAATAGGTTGTGTGAAGAGCCATGTTTCCCGATAAATCTCTACAAGCTCCTCACTTGTAGCTCCTCGAAGCCAGGTAATACTTTTAGCCAGTAATGTTAATAAGACTTTGATTAATGCGACGTTGATCGATCGCTCTAAGTTGCAGCTTTGTTGCATGGGTAGGACTTTTCAATAGCGAACAATGGTTTAGTAAATACGTAAAATATTTTGAGTTACTGACGATCGGGTGAATAGTGTTTATTTATCTATTCCTATTTGGAGAACGTCTTGATGTGATTCTGCATGCATATTGAAAATAAATCATTACAATATATTATTTTAAAGACTATTTTTTGAGTGCAATGAATCCTATCATATTCAATCAAAGAACACAGTTTTCTAACTGTTTACCTACAACATAGTGAGAAGAAAACTTTGACAGAATGTGACATTTATAATTATTTCTCCTCCGAAAATCCTCAACAGGACTCATGTAGAACCCGTCATTTGTTAGGGGCACCTGATTCCTTGATTCTATTTTTTCACATTTTGACACATTTCAACTTATGTATGATTTTTACTCACTAAAATCCTCCATGCAACCATCCAACACATATGGTGAGATAGGAGACTCTGTAATACCACATGCCCAAAAGCCTTCAAAACTAAATACAATGATGCTTGAATCCTAGAGCTTCTAAAACCAAAAACCTTTGTATGTAACTGATTCTATAGCTTCCATAGACACATTTTAAAATGAATTAATATACCTACATCAATAAAATTCAAATATGTTCCAATCCAGTAAATTGCCAATAAAGATCAATTAATATACTCAGAGGTCGAGTGGTGATTTCAACAAAATATTGATGTAAATGTAAATTTTAATATCAACAAAGTGGGGATTTCATAGCGATGCAATGAATATTGATACCGAATAAAGAATTCTCGATAACACTCCATTCAATTATGAACTTGTTTCATCAAGCAAAATTATTGTTAAAATCGAATAATTTTTAACGGCCAATTAACTATTTTATGAGAGTGAAAACCGATGTTATACGAGATACAAATGTGGCAATTACAGAAATAACAACGCAGTTTAAATTGGTGGGGAATTTTATACTGATTGTTATTATTAATAGTACATGTTAATAGCAATATTTAAATTGATTTTTGCAGCAGCGAGTATAAAGCATAACCTACGTTTGCGTATTAAAGATCTTTTCACAATTTCCGATGAATATGACGAAGGGTTTCGTATTCAATTCCTGACTGGGGCAGATGTTTATGTAAAAATATTTAATAATAACAGTTTGATGTACCTACCCTATGTAGGGCATGTCTTTCGGCCGATGAAACGGCCCTTCACGTAATCCTGCAATGCGTGGGCGTAGCTACCCAACGGGCGAAAATCCTCGGCACCCCGAGCTCGTTCCGCGAAGCCTGTGGAGACACCAGGAGGATCCTGCGCTTCTGGACGGAGCTAAGCTGGCTGGATATCTAGCCGGCACACATTTTCACGCACAATGGCCCGACTTAGAGGCTAGGCGCGAAAATCGGAGCCCATCACCAATACCAATACCAACAGTTTGAGCAACACAAGGAATCCTAATGCGCCTAAATGTTTACTTCATAGTACTAATTTATTACTATCAGTTCATAGAACGATATTGTGCACTGAAACCAGCAAAAAACAATGCAACGAAACGTATAAGTGATAACAATGACTGTAATGTAAAGAACGAAATTAATGATCTTTTGTAGAATTGAACACATTACAAAGAAATTACTGTTTGCGAACAAAAATAAAGTTACTTTGAATTGTTCGAAATAAAGACATCGAATAGGCCTTTATACTTTCACTCTCAGAAGACACATTGAAAGCAAAACACATCTCGGCGGCTATTAACAGAACGCTCGTTCCATACTCTGTATAGGGTATCATAATGCGTTATGGATTCCACAACGTCGGGTCAGTCGTAAGCACGACATAAAAAGTTTTATCATGCCCTAACCAGCACCAGTTGGCAGAAACTTGTAAAAGAATATCCCTTCTACGCCCCATTACTCCGTTGGCAAGTTCATTTTTTATAAGTTTTGGGGTAAGAGTTACTGAGTGCTGATGATAGCGACCAACTTCTGGGACGCGCTTCAGTGACTTTGGAAGACAGTTTTGTTTTTGTATTTTGAAAATATTATACCTACTTATTGCTAATTATACTGTGCAGAATATTATTGAGATATTTGCGTCATAATCAATAAATGTTGACATCATAACATTCATATCACCTTACATAAATATACCAACAATATATCCCGGCCTGCAATCAAACCCGAGACCACTCGCTTTGCAGACAGCGCACCCAGACTAAAAAAGAGTATTGTAGTTTTGGGATGACGAAATAACAAATCAATTCCGCGATTTTGTTTTCAGGACATTAAATTGCCTTCTGACAATCATAGTATCAATAATTGAAAGCATTTCATAAAGTTACTTAAAACAATACTTGTTTCTCGGTAGCTTACGATACCTTATATCCGATTTCATTACCAATAAATTAGTCTGAGAATGTAAGAGATTTAAAAGGAGTGTGTGGGCGTTTATCACTTTGCCGGTATACGACACTTATTTCATCAAATTACTTACTTAATAAATTCGGTTTTGGTTCAAGATTGGCCACGAATTGGTAATTTATGATCGGTTTTACTTTCTAACAAAAGCTAATAAATTTGTTTCTAAAATTCCTCCGCGGGAACCGCATCGGCTTTTTCAACTTTATTAATTTATTGTTATGTGCTAAATTTGCGTGTTCGAGTTTTGTACACGGCCCTGTACAGTGGCCGGCAATTTGTGAAGGTTGCTTATAATGAAGTTGAGAGGGAGTATTTGGATATCTGGCTTAAGTAAAGGATGTAAAAGGGTACTGTTTGAATTTTAAATAATTTTATAGAGAATTTATATTCATTTTCAGTATGCGTTATATTGACGAATCTATAGAAAGCCTAAGTATGAAAAATCAAGCGAAAATAACTATTTACGTATCAATTGATACGTGCATATTGATCGAAGCAAGTAATAATAACATTTATTACTATTTAAGGTGAAAACAGGATTCGTATAAAAACCAGGACATCGACGTTGAAACTAAACTATTACGAGTTTTTGGTTATTGAAGTGAAATGTTTATATTTGTGATAGAGTAAACACAAACCAAACATATCAACAAGAAACTGTCACATGACCCCTCACCCTCGATAATGACAAGGTGACAGCTCACATGTTGGTTTACACCGTTCCGATCGACTCTGTTTTCCGATTATTATGTGTAAATGACGTGGTGAACTTATGTTTATTTATTTTTCTTTCGGTTCTGCTTCTATATTTTTATTTTGTTATATTAGTTTGCGTTTAACCATTATGTTGCCTCTCAAGCGGCCTTTTTGAATCTGGATAGTAAGCTAGAATAGTCATGCAGTATCGATAAAGATTATTACTTCGTGAGCTATAAGTAGGTACTTCTAGACGCTTAATATCTTTATTCTTTAGTAGTTTCCCTATTATATTATTCCCTAAATACGATATTGGGAATATGTGTAATTACTTGAATAATAACAAACATATCAATAGGTTTCAAATACAGTGGATTAAGCAGCGCAATAATTACAGAAGCTGTTCTAACGTATCTATTTACGTAGAAGCCCCGCCCCGCATATTAGCTGAACTTAGGTACCACTTGGCGTATTATATGATGACGTAATAACCATAAATACCGGATATCTTCAAACACGTACGTACGTATAATAATGGTTATTAGAACACTTTGTCTATATTTTTTGTCTATATTTTACTTGTTCCAACTACCGATGGTTTTGTGATAGTAACTAGCTGTTCCGTAAAAAGTATAACGATATAATTTTGATGGTTAAAATAAAAAACCTGGCAAGTGCGTGTCAGGCCACACGCAATGTAGGGTTCCGAAGCAGTAAGTTTATCGACTATTTCTCATCAACTACTTATGCTAACGTAGCCGTGATAGTTTTCCTTGTAAATTCATCATATAACCTATTTTTGAGAATTTTTTCACTTGTCCAGCTCCAGTAGTTTAGCGGGCAGGGGCGATAACACTTGACTCTTACTAAAATGAACACTTTAAAGCCAAATATTTCGCAAACGGACCCCTAATTCCAAAAATGGTCTTAGAAGACCTATAATATTTTTAACATATCTTATCAACGAAACACCACACTGTAGGGTACGCGACGAATAAAAAAATCATCCTCACGTTACCTGTAGGGGCGGTACCCAAAAAAAAAAATTTTTTCATTATTTTATTCTACGATTTTGGAGTTTTAATAAAATATGTATATCCATGACAAATCACAACTTTCTAGAACTTAGGGTCTCGGCGCTATCCTTCGGACAGACGGACATGACGGTACCCTAAAAATTGGTTTAAATTTAAGAAACTGCCACTCCACTGAATTTTTTTGCTATAAAACATCAATAATTAAAATATATTGACATTCTACTGTTTACGAATTCACACATATTGAGAACAAATAAATAATTTGAATTTGTACTAGGATTTTAGTGATGTAGATGTGATGTGTATTATCTGTGTATTGTGTATCTCTTCTCTCATCCTCTTTTACTCTCTGTCTGTATACGTGTGTATATATTTATGCAAAATTATAAGTAAATAATTACTTTTTAACAAAAAATAAAACCAACGAAAAAAAAAAACTGAAAAGCAAAAAATAAAATAAACCATTTAGTATTATAAATTAAGATCCGAAATTAACAGTAAATAAATAATTTTGAGACCGTGCCAAACAAACAACCAAAATTAATTACATAAAATTAATTACACATCTTTTCGCCGTTTGTTTTTTCATTGGTTTGGCACCGCCTCAAAATTATTTATTTACTGTTAATTTCGGATCTTAATTTATAATACTAAATGGTTTATTTTATTTTTTGCTTTTCAGTTTTTTTTTCGTTGGTTTTATTTTTTGTTAAAAAGTAATTATTTTTTAATTTTTAGTTGCTATAATACTTATAATTAATAATAAATTATTGATTTTATGAATTATAGATTCAGTTACCAGGTAAAAATGTAGTAGATGAAATATCAATCATCCCCTATTTTCGTACCTATAGGGGTAAAATTTTGTTTCGAAATTTAAACAAGAGTAACCTCAAGGTATACACTATTCAATAAAAAAAGAATCATCGAAATCGGATCATCCACTACAAAGTTATTAGGGTTAACATGTAAAAATTCCGGGTAAAAAACGGGTGAATAATCAATCATTCCCTATTTTCGTACCTTTAGGGTGGGAATAAAATTTTAAAAAAACATGGGACCAACTTCAGGACATACCCTATCCAATAAAAAAAGAATCATCCAAATCGGACCACCCTGTGCCGATTTCTGCGTGATCATACAAAAAAAAAATAAAAAAAAATATACGTGTCGAATTGAGAACCTCCTCCTTTTTTTTCGTCGGTTAAAAAGAATACCATTATCTTTCCCATAATGAATTCATTATAGACTGTACCGGCAGGTACTCTTACTTTTTATGCAAAGTAGTTAAAAAGGTATTTTTTTCTCGTAATCTATCTTTTCAAACGAAAAGCTTATTCCAAGTGAATAAAACTGTAGAGCCACTAATCCACTACACTTTAATGACTTTTACTAGCGACGAAGCTACTAACTTACTTATTCAAACCACTTTGGTGCTTATTTCAAGGGAATTACATTCAAAATCCCCTGTGCTTTTTAGCGTGCTTTACCGCGATGAATTATAGACATGTTATAATTAAGGTGGCTTTTTAACCACCGCCGAGGATTGGGGAGTGATAAATTTTAAAAATACAGTTTACTTTTATCATTAACCTGTAGCCTACTATCAAGTATCAATCCTTAAGTCATAAATATACCGGAACGTACGACGCGGTTCACTTCGTCTTTCGTTATATGTGTGAAGTACAGGTATAGCATACCCGCATCGGTGTTCCCGACCAGTTATATCGTGGGTGTCTTCAAGGGGAGAGTGAATAGGGTTTTTTATGTCAGTTCGCTTATCATCTTGGTCTTCATCGCCACTTGCCATCGTGGGATTACTGTCAAGCATTAACTTATTTTATGTTAAAACTCGGTACCTTGTACATTGACGTGTATGAATGTTTCTTCTCAAGTCGTGGGCGTTTGCTATGTCTTATGTCAATGCCTCCCGCGATGCCGGAAATCTTGAGGGGATATTAATGTGTGAGCATTTATTTCCATTTGAACAAAATGGCCACCTTAATTATACAAATTTAGTTGAATGACGACCTATAAAATGATTCACAGCTGAATGTCAAGGCGGTGCGTTTTTGTTATACACGATGAATTCAAGTAGACTTTATGTATTTTGTATATTTTAAAAAAAGAGGCATATGTACTGCCAAGTTACCGTTGAATTATTAACTGCGTAGCTGATATTATAATCTTCGTTAATGGAACAAGTATGACAATGCGTAGATAACGATCTACATAGTGTAAATGCATTAACTATCAGTTTGACATGAAAGAAATATTAATGACTCGATGTCGCTTATGGTGTTTGGAATAACGACCACTATCAACGATGGGTTATCGTGAACGAATCTTTAGGGTGATGTTTATGTCGAAAATGGTTAGGCTCAAACCAAACTTGTGTTGACTTGGGTTGGTTTGTTAATTCATCTAACATCCATCCATTCATTGTTTTACTTATACTTAAGTGTTAAGGAAAGAAGAGAAGAATTGAGATTGTTTGCATTTACGGACCTGTTACTGGATGTTTTTATGAACTATGACTATTAATGACTATGGCCGACATACTGGTCTTAAAATTAAATAATTATGTACCTATATAATTTTATCTATACCTATATTATTTTATGTTGAATGAACGTTGTGTCAAAATATTTAGCGTTATATCACAAAAGACATAATAGTACTTAAGTTATATTTTGAAATTTCAAGATTTCCCCATAGAGTTGAACCACAGTTTTTAAATAAATTGTAATCTTGATACACAAAAACTGAATTAATCCCTTTAGTACCCAGCCTGAATAAAGATTACAGATTATTTTCCGTTGTAAGCACACAAAGATAAAAGATATAGAAATAATTATTTAATACGATACGAAAGGTAAGTTAATGTATTCTATTCGCGTAACGGTAATCCCAAAAGGAAGGACGGAAGAGAGGGAGGGGATTTAATTCCTTCTCAACCTTTCGCGTAAAAAAACAAATACATCGCGGAGATATTACTTAATACGAGTAGATACCTATTTGCTTTAATTTCATAACCGGTTTCAATATTTATTTATTAAAATGAGTCGCATGAGTTTATATTTTTACCAAGTCCTTAGCTCGAGCGGTAACTCACTGTACAAGGGGGATCGCTGGGCCCCACAACACAAACCCTAAGATACAGGCTTAACTGAGCGCTCGAGGAATCACTAGTCAGTCTTTTAGTCTAGAGATTTGGGATTCTCCAGGGGTGGAAATCAAATAGTCTACGATTACTAAAGGAGTAAGAAATTATGGGAACTAAAAGGATACAAGTGTGTTCCGTCCCGTGAACTCCCACGCACACAGATAGGCAGTACCTACCAGGATAGTCGCTGCAGCCAAGACTACCACTTATACTCCGATTTATTACGAACTTTCCAGTACTATTATTATTATTACTTTTTATGAACTGTATATTTCGGGACCGAAACTATTCAATTTTGAATCTTTTTCTCCCTTGACAACTTTTTCTCGACTCTGTTTTTCTCGATTCAAAATTCGAAAACCGTCGCGAGTTTGCTGCCAGCCTTACATATCGTATAATTGGCCTATTGCACCTACCTTTTCCGAACACACCTGAACGGTTTGCTGACTTAATTGTTCCAGTTTGTAGAATAAAATTATATTTTACAAAATTGTATTGTATTTTTAATCCATACTATCTAATTCTAAAGAAATTGCTTTTTCCGAATGGACAGTTGCTATTGAGTATTGGCCCTAGCATTTTTATATGTTGCGAAAACACCAAAGCTTTCTGGTTTCAATCTAATCTCTCTTTAAAATTATACTTTGGTGCAAACAGAGTCATGTGCGTTTACTTTGCTCCTAAGTTCTCCTACTTCAAATAAAGGTTGTTAGAAGCAATCAGCTTCAATTCAGTTACGCAGGTGTGTAACGCCTCAAACAAACTGTTTAAAGTTTTAAACACCTATCACATAACCTAATATTAATACCTAATGTTTAAGCCACGCCTTCTTCCTTCTATCTCTTTCTGACCGTACAGATGCAACTAATGTTACTATTCTGGGTTTGTAGGTTAAGAGTCAGTTCCTTGCCAAATAATGTTTTATACGAAGACTTCCTGGAAGGGTATTGGCTAAGTAATATCTACCTTGTTCGTGCAATGGACTTGTCTGTTACACTCACCGAATCAGCTAAAAGATATTACGAAGGAACTCATAGCTCACGGTTGATTTCAATTAAACGAATTTTAATGTGGTCATGAATTCTACAGATAGCCGGTGGCTAGTAGAAAAAATCATGACTGCTTCAGTGTTTTGAAAAGGGTTAAGTTTTAACACTCGAATAAGGACACCTATAAAGAAAATATTCCTTCATTTACGTAAATATAAACTTTTATTGTTTTTAAATATCGTATCGTAGTTACGTTATCATCGTAAACAGTCATAGAATAATCTAGTGGATTGTACGTCGTGTCACAGCGAATATTACACGCACATCTAATTAGCAAAGCTGCAAAATAAAACATAAATGCAACTACTACTTGTATGTACTACGCAAGCTGCAATTAAGCGACAATGATTGTCTATAGCATGCGTCTAGTGGACATAAAGCCTTATTATCACATGTCTCATGTTGTTACCATGTGTGAAAGAAAATATAGCGCATATTTGAAAGTTTTCCATAATGTCCACACAGTTGTGAAACCTGTCAATCCGTACTTCGCCAGCGTGGTGAACGACGGGCACAAGACTATACTTATTAGTTATGTGAGTATAACTCACATAGGGCGCATTCCACTAGACGCTCAAAACGCTCACAACGATCAAATGAGTATGATATTTTGATCGTTGTGAGCGTTGTGAGCGTCTAGTGGAACGCGGCCATAGTGAGTGAACACTCTAGCTTTGCAATGGTTAAGACTGCAATGCGTGATGTCGTAATCATTAATGGACGACTACGTATACCAATAATACCCATCATATCATAATTTCCCTCGAAAGTCAACAAAATTATTTTATTTTCAGCTTTACACGTATTAATTTTACGAATAAAGACACCTAATTTGGCAACGGCGTGAAATTTCCAATTAGCCACCATTGTAAAGTGTCGCCTCTAAACCGTTTGCACAATATTCGTTGAATTATGCAAACTCGTCAACAATGTTCCATAGAGTACCTCAGTAAATAGACACGCCAGTCTAAAATTTTGTTCAGTTTTTGATATGGATATTATGCATTTTTTTCGAATAGACACTTGCTGTTGGTTTTATCGACTTTTACACCTTCAAGATGAGTTATTTTGGGGTATGCCAGTTGCCAAGCTGGTCTAATTTGGCTTTTATTTAATCATCAAGTTGTCATGTCCTAATTAATATTAGACATATCAACGCGCAGGCAATATATTAAGTAGCATTAACCTGTCACAAGTGATATTGACCTTTGCGTCATCGATATAACTTATTTATTCTGATACTCTGGTACACAACAGAAACTGAAAGTAGTTATTTGCCTAACGCCAACTATATTTAGGATTTTAGGATAACGTAAACATCCATGCAATTATTTATTAGGTACATTAACATCCGCGTTGCTTGCCATTTCTATTTCATTAAATTCTGTCGTGGTTACGGTGGTTTAGAATATATTATTCTGCAGAACAATTAAGAGGTATTGAAGTTTAATAGTTGATATTATTAAACGCGTGGTTATTTAATTGTGAGATAAAATAAGCTTCTTCAGTTCGTTATTAACCCATTTAGACCTGAAACTATTTTTTTCAAAATCAAATGTTTTTTCCTAGATTAATCTTATTAAAGCCTATATTAGAACACAAGAAAAATACAAAAAAAATTGCTTTCAGGGGGAAGGTGCTGAAAAGAGGCGTATCATATGTGATGCAGTAGGCTTATAGACACACAAAACTCACCAAAACCGAAATAAAGTTATAATTGTTTTTGTTGAAAAAAAAAATGAAATAAAATAAGAATATATAATAATATTTTGTGTGATAATCAATAAGATGCTCAACGTGCAGACAAATATCGCACATAACACATCTTGCACGGCACAACTGATGATAGGTATAGATAGACCATATCTCGTTCTTTTATTTTGAGGTTGTTTCATGTCATACAGTCCTTCCTCATCGAATCTTGTATCCCTAGTCAGTGACGACGGTCGACTTAAACTTGGTTTGCTCCACATCCTATTCGATTCGATAAGTGCAATAGCTACACGGCGTCTGAATGTTAGCATATCCATACACTGCCACCATTATATCTAAATAGTAACAAGGCGTTCTATAGAGCCATATCAATACAATATAAAATAAGGGGCATGTATCCTTTTTTGCCGCGAATCAAAGATTACTGCGAATGCTTGGTCCGAGCGTCGATATGTTTTGTCTGAAAGACGACGAAAAAAGAAGTCTGACGACCCGTGTGGCGCAGTGATTATCATGCCGGATTGGCTCCAGGGGTCCTGGGTTCGATTACCAGCGAGGCAGAAATTTGAATGATGCGTTTGAATTGCTGTTATTGGTCTAGGTATGAGTGTTTGTGTCTTTGTGTGTTGTCCATGGCACCCACAACATAGGGAATCCTATTGTGGGGCTATAAGTTTGTTTAAAAAAGATCAATTACTCATCCCATATTATGATTATGCTGGTGCATCAAATATGGTTGAGAAACAGTTATTTTATGTAGGGGCTCTCATAGTTCTGGATCTTCTGCAGCTGAAAAACCTTCTGAAGGACTCCTAAATCGTTTGCTGCGACTTGTGAACTTTATTGATAAAGCTCTGTTCTTAGTAAGCTCGGTGGTTATCGATTTGGATGCTGTCTTCATCTCCAGAATCTTCATCTATCAAATCCTCATTTGCATTTGAAGGTGGATGTAATAAAATGTATTTTCTCCATATAAATTTCCGAATTCTTCGCCTTCTGAAAGTGTCACGATGTCATTGATTATAAACACCCGAAATAAAAATGTGATGTGTATGAGCCTACTCTACCAAATACGATACACTACATTTCAGGACAAAAAATATGTAATAATAAATAAAAAAATAATATACTAATTTGTTATATTGGTGGTTTGGGGTCTATTTTTATTGTAAATTAAAATAAAACACAAGATTTTTCGTAAAAAATAAATAAATCTTACCGTTTTTATGACATCTTGAAATAGTAACGAGTAATGTACCACAAAAAAATTATGTAGAAACCTTTCGAAGCCAACTACAACGACAAAGCTATTTTTGTAGTATTGTTTATTACTTCCACTTGACATGTACCATAGACGTAAACAAATTGTTATCGAGGGTACTCCACAATATTTTTTTATTTCTGGTGTACCGTATGTGATACGGTAGGTCTAAATGGGTTAACAACGTAAGGGTATAATGTTTATAAGCGTAAAACGAAATCAATTCGAATCAGTCTCGTGTGTTTTTTAAGTTAATTTAAAATCTGTGAACTGTAAGGCAAATCATTAACGTTGATTTTTAATGTTATTATTTTATACTCAGAAATATCGCTAATTGAGAGGAATATTACTACTGAAGACTTTTTTAATTTTTATTTTACTTATGAATCAATTTACAGTTATTCTATTATTGTATTATAGTTATCATTAAATGGGTCTCTCTTAAAATGTTTCAAACGTTTTTAGGTAATATTTTTTTATACTAAATTTTTTTTTTTCTTTCCAGATGAACCGAGCTATACAAGTGAAACCAGCAGACAGCGAGAACAGAGGAGGTAATTTATTTATATATTTTAATATTTTATGCACATCTCATTATTTTTTGTTCTATTTTCATAGTGACTCACATCATTTCATCTTATTTAAACTAGCACAGTGAAAGCGTGGCTAGAATATTTGTCTCATGTTTTAATAGTTATTTTTTACAGGATGGTTTAAAAATAACTTCTCCAATTAACACATTTGCAAGAACAAACTATTTTTTATTTCAATGAGTAGGTAATGTGTAAATAATGAATCATTGAAAAACTGAAACAATAATATAGCGCCTTCAATTGTTAAATATATAAAATCTCTTAAATTACCTTAGAATATTATTTAGTTGATTTGGTTTTAAATTAATGGTTTAAACAACTTACTCGTAAATATCTCTCTGTAATAGTGAGTTATAAAGTGTAGTACGAAATATCGGCATAAAAATGAAATCCCTTTACATTTAACAAAATATAATCTTAAAATGACGAATTTTATTTGAATTAAAAAACTTCCTAACTTTTATTATACCAGTTTACTCTCTTTTTAAAAAAACACCCAAAACATATAGTTAAAATAGAGTAAGCAGAGTTTCTCGCCGAAAAACGAAAAAGTAAAACATGTTATTTTTGCACAAAGTAATAACAAACTTGCCCAAAGTCACGTGACAACATTAGGTCCAAGTAATAATGGGGCGACCAAATGATGGGGCACGTTCCTCCTCTCCAATTGAGGATGAGTGCACGCACTTAACTCTCCAAGGATGGAGAGGATGAAATAATAAAAATGGTTGATCAACGTGCCACTATTATGTACTATCTATTTATGACTGAGAATAATATAAGCGTTTTTGAACGATAAATAATTTAAAAAAATCTGTTTTGCTAAAGTTTTTTACCATAATGTATCACTAACAATAAGCTATTACTATTAAATATGGGTAAATTATGTAACTGTCGTATTGTTTACTTTTTATTTTAATTTCTAAACAATAATTTTTATTTGTTAGTCATATTTGTAATGTTATTCGATGACTTGACGCACATCAGCGTTTATTTTGTAAACCACTGAAAACGAAAAGATTACAGATTTATTATTTTAACTGAAGAGAAAAAATCCAGCTCCGTATAGTAAAATATTTTATAAAAAGAATATTCGAGCAAAGTAGCTGTATCTTAAATAAGACCTTTATTCAATAGACACAAGAAATAAATTACATATTTTCTACACAAAACTTTGCCTTTTATGCATAGACCTATATGTACATATATACATACTATCCCATATCCAATTAAGTTCTGAAAATAGATATAAAATTAAATCTTGTCTTGTCAAGAACCTTTACTGGATTCATACATTTACTTTTCGTGATATTAAAATAAAAAGGTTTTTTAACCTTATATTGGAATATTCATACTCCAATATTTTCGTTACAAACGATAAACAATCTTCTATTCCATGAAAGCAGATGGTATTAATAAATAATGTATGCTCACTACATTAGTGAGCATACATTATTTATCGACGACCCGTGTGGTGCAATGGTTACCGTGCCGGATCGCCGCACCAAGGGTCCTGGGTTCGATTCCCAGCGAGGCGGAAATTTGAATGATGAGTTTGAATTTCTGTTCTCGGTCTGGGTGTGAATGTCCTTGTCTATGTTGTGTGTTGTCCATGGCACCCACGACACAGGGAATCCTAGTGTGGGGCTATGAGTGTGAAGCGTTATTTTATTAATACCATCTGCACATTTACGTAAATTAAGATTATGAAGAAAAACAATCACTTTGTGAATATCCTGTGATGTCTAAGTTGATGCTATGAAAACCAAAGCAAAGATTAGGCATAATATATGATGCGGGAGAAGGAGCTGACGTGCCAAATAAATTATTCGTGGCGTATTAAACAAGGATGCATTTAAAATGCTTTTAATAATTAACTTTTAAATTAACAAGTAATCATTACAAAATAAATGTGATAAATAGACGATTTATTTATTCATAAACAATTAAATTCCAAAAAAGTTGTTTATTGTATTTTTTTCCTGAAATAGGCGTTTTCAATTACTATTTATTTCAATGTTAAAATTATTTTATTCTCACCGTTGCTACAGTTATATTTTAGATTTTTTCACCTATTAAACATAGACAAAAATAAAACGAAAAAACTTACTATACAAAAAGGTAAATTGTATTACTTTAAACGATATGTAGTAATGATGCCTTAATGATGTCCGTAACAGTTATAAATACTTGCTTCTATCGGGTCAAAGTGACCCCGTATTGCGTCGGGTTAATAATTCAGGCGGTGGCTATCGTCAAACAGATCCCGGACTTAACCCCAAAGGAAATTATAGAAACTTAAATAGGAATAACTTAGAAACGGGCCGTGGTGATTAAAACTCACGTCGGCATCAATTTTATCCCTAACTATATTTGCCTAACTTCGCCTGTGATTTAGTCACGTCGAATCTCCTTTAAGTCTCTTTTTCGATTAATACATAGTTTGAAAACTTTATGTTGCTATGATGTACTATGTGTTTTTATGTGTGTAAACCTGTTTCGCTATTTTTGATTTGACAAGTTAACAGAAGAGGTCTTGATAAATGTACCATGTAGCATAACTGATAATATTATAATCTAACGCCCGATGCGATGATTTGTATGATAGAGAATTTTTATTTTTACGGCATAATTTTCAATTAATAATATTCGAAATTATCTGCGCAAGTTGAAACAACAAACAACTGTAAATTAAAGACTAAATTACACGTACAACAGCTCTCAAAATGTTATCTTAAACAAAATAACAAACTTAAACAGATTGTGCAACGAGCCTCAAAATTTGGTGAAACTCTTAAAGCAAAGCGAGATTGGATTCCACGAATTCGACGGGAGTTTTCACAAAAGCAAGTGGATAAACAGTGCAGAATCTGTTGCGGGAACAAATCTGTGAAACGACACGAAAAATCAACAGAAAAAGTGGTCGAAGTTGTAACTACATTCGCGTAGAAGAGAAACCGACAATTAGAAAAAGTTATTCCATGTTTTACACGTCAGCAAGTTGAATGCCATTAGCATAAATTTTGAGAGCCCTGGCTTATAATAATAGCTTTTAATTTACTTTCCTAACCGGGTGTGGATAGCTAATTAAAAATGAATAGGCAGGTTAATATATTTTTTAAACGCTTTTATTTAGCTTACCCTACTTGCGTGGGTCAATTCTTGTAATTCAATGATATTATAATGTATAAAAAGATGTAGATATGTCACTAGCACGGCTACGATGAAGAGCGTAAGAACAGGCAATTGACCGTTCTGCTCGTAGTCGCTCTGTCAGTACAAGACGATACGCACGCTTTTGTTGTTGTCAGAAGTACCTGACATTTGACATACAGCGTTAAAATGCCTTCGTGTATTGTAGGTACCAATGTGATTTGTGTAGTGAAACAAAAGATAAACATGTGTGTGTTATAGCTCTTTTCGGAACAGATTTTTTGGTTGATTTGTAAGGGCATAACGTACCTATTTATTGGAACGAAGTTCCTTTACTCACGTTGCGAAAGGGGACTAGGCGGAAAATTTGGTAACGAAAAGTGGTAACGACACTTTTTGCCGGTAACGAATAGTTGTAACGACACTTTTTGCCGTCGTAGTTTTTTTTACATAGAAAGCAAGCCAGAGTACTAGGATAGCTAAAACACTCACGAAATTCTCACGAAATTTAATAGCTTAGATTTGTTTTGGCACACTTGCACCATGTTTTTGCTATCCTAGTACTGACTGCAAGGAACTTCGTTCCATCCGGGTGTCCCTTGACACCTCTCAAGTTTTTTTTTAAATATCATTGTTGTAAGTTTAATAAGCAACCATCTCTTATTCTAAGGTGGTGAAATTTTACATTTTACTTTAATTTTGGTTTCAAAGCAATAACAAAGGAACTCTAATGGTGGTCACTCACGGTCATTCCAACGCGTCATTTTTGGGGCCACGCCAAATGACATATGTCAAAATGGCGCGATTGGACATACAAATTTTTTATATCACGCCATCAGTTTTTCACATTCACGATCAAATTTTGGCTGTATATCACGCCATTTGACGCGATGGACTGACCGTGAGTGGCCACCATAACGGTTTACAGCTTAATCACATTTTTTTTATTTCATTACAATGACACTATTAACGCGTGTAAAATAATAATAGTTAAACAAACGGCTTTGAATAACCCTACCAACAAATGTCTATCAAGAAGAGCAAAATTTATACAATCCAATTCGCAAGACTTGTTTATTTAGTGATAATTGAAATCTGGATCATAAATTAACGTAAAAGTAATTTGATTTTCAATAAATTACCCAAACAACATACACAATAGATTTCTAAACCATTATTATGTACAATCATAGAACATCTTGTCATATGAGACATATGAATACATTACATCGAGCACACGTGATGACTAGTACAAACAACCATGCATATTATGTCTTCTGTGCAATGACGAAACTCATGAAACAACAATTTACTAATGGTTTTTATACGAGTAGTAACTAGCTATTTTCACGCCTCCCAAGTGTTTTACTCGAAAATGTTTAATATCATTGCGAATTGCGTGACTGAAACGTTTATATTAAGTTCATTCAGCAGAATTAGTGCCGTGCCGAATACTCGGGTGTATTATGAATGAATATCGTGGAATATTTTATATGTGAAGATATTATTATCACTGTTACGACTATAACTTTGCGTTAACGTCTTTGATGATGTTATCTTTATTCATAGAAAACATATCAACTAAGTAACTAATAGTACAGTTATTGTGGGCTGTGGGTGTACGTATTTTTTAGCCGACAACGCTCATTTCTTTTTGGACACAATAACTTCCGAGAATATATAAATTAATAATTTAATAATCTAATTCAATTTATCTAATTCGCCGTGTAAATATATACCTATATGTAAATATATATGTTAATATTTATATGTAAATTAAGGAGATCAATTCCTGAGTTTCTGAGGTTCTCAATTAACGGCAATCAAAAGGATTAATTCGTGTAGAATACCTTGTCATTTATTACAACTTAAATTCAGATGTAGGTAACCGTAAGTTATAATAGGTAATAAACCTATGCAAAATATTTTAAGGATAAGATATGACGTCGCCGAATATACACCTGCAAAATGCTCTCCGCAAATCTAAAACAAGAACTTCTTAGATGACCCTATCGATGGCCTATCAATATTGATGGTCAATTTACGTGGCACAGAAAGAAATCAGCCCTCAGACCTGACATGACAAATCGCTTCTCGACATGTAATGGCTTACACCCGATCCAATCATCGACTCCCTCCCAGTCGTCGTAGCTCGCTGCTGTATTATTCATAAAGTATCGACAAGTCGCTCGTACATCACTAATACTTATGATAGGTCTTTATGTTGACTTGAAGTTTTTAAGTTGTGTTGTTTCTTTCTTCGTATTAAATCTTAATAGATTTTGTGTGTTGGGAAACTTAAAAGTTTTGAAAATAAAAATAGTTTGTCATTATTTAACTATACTTGAAACTTTTGATTTAGAAAGCTTTTACAAGGTTAAAACTCAAAGTTTTAAAAGTATTTGAAGCAATTAATATTTGTTTTGTAAAATTGACCTGTGAATGAATAATAAAAGCTGAACTAAAAAGAAATAATTATTTCATTGACATTTAGTTCTTTTAACTGAAAGTAATTATGACCGTGACATAAAAATAAAACGGTATGGGACGGACGGTAGGGGATAGAATATAATGGTTTTGCTAACCAACTATCTAGACTCCCTAATGTTACAACGGCATGAATAATTTTTAAAAGGTAACTGTTTTAAAGTTACCGTCATTGTTTTAAAATCTCACTTCTGATAATAGTTACTGATGACAGACTACGCTACGTATAAACCAGTACGAGTACTACTAGTATTAATACTACTTTGGCGCACATCACTTTTGGTATGATGTTACTAGCACGTGCCGCGTTTGACGTGTCGGGCCAGTTTTAAAAGGGCGTCGGCCATGTCATACATTCGTAATCTATCACACATGTCATCACAAAAAAAGACAACCCTGACGTTATCAGCGAGGATAAGAGTTATGATTAGAAAGAGAGGCAACGTCTAGATGTCAACGTCTGTTGACGATTAGCGCTGTGCGGCCTGAATTACACTTTATTGTATCGGAGCAAGAGTCGCTATTTATTTAAATTTTGTGAAGTGACTCTTCTGTACCAATATGTACTTTTATGTATTCTGTTCATGAAACTTTGTATAGTGGTTTATGTACATTGTGGGAGAGCATTAAGATTTGAAAATTCATCATATGAAAATTTAAAATATGAAGTTTATGACCCTTTCTACTAATACCATAATGTGAAAGTCTTCTACGAAAAAAATTGTGAGCGGATATTCATGAAATTTTGCACACAAGTAAACCACGATCTATAATAAGGTTTTAGAGTTATTAATATCTCGTTAAACGCGGACAAAGCCACGGGCAGATCAATAGTTATAAAATAAATTTCAGCCGACTTACATCAAACTTGGAATTTACCATTAGATAATTGAATTGGTAAAGTTCTCAAAGGTGTGTGAAGTCTATCAATCTGCACTTGGCCAGCGTGGTAGACTATGGCCTGTACCCCTCACATTGTGAGAGGAGACCCCGAGCCCAGCAGTGGGACAATTATGGGTTGTTGCTTTGCTTTTTGCTTTGCTTTTTGCTTTGCTTGCTTTGAATTGGTAAGCCCATTAATTCAAGCGGTGAACCCCAGTATGTATCGTACAATGCTAGGATCTTTCAATTGTGTAACTACAGTAATGTAACGCAATATTTCGGCACAAACAGAGTGATACAAACAGAGCGTTGCGGTAACACAGGTGACAAGCAATCGAATCTCGAATATAATATTGATTTACATCTCACCGCGAACTGAAGCCCCGAGGGTCGGCCCAATATTCTCGAACACGGTGAATTGAGAAACATGGTACTGCTACGTGGATATAATAAGGATGACTTAAAATTATGTTTATGCTCTACAGGAAAGTTCTCGTGAACAACTGGTTTTTCTCTTCTCAGGTTGAAAGAGACGGAGCTTGTAAGGTTTGACTACGTGGTTCGTGTAAAGTCGATTTTCTTGTTTACATTTAACCATCATACTAATATTATAAATGTGAATGTAAGTTTGTTTGTTACGCTTTCACGCTAAAACTATTTAAGCGATTTGGCTGAAATTTGGAATGGAGATAGCCTATACCCTGGATTAAAACATAGGCTACTTTTTATCCTGGAAAAATTCGGGTTCCCGCGGGATTTGTAAAAATCAATCTCTATCGCGGGCGTAGCCGCGGGCAACAGTATAACTATATAGTATATATAACTATATAGTAATATTTTAAACTTAATAGAGATAACAAAGACAATATTTTAAATTATTAATTCCTTAATTTCTGTATTTTTTCTTTATACTTCATTAAAGTGCATATTTTACCTGTTCAATTCGAATATCTATATTTCTCATTCAGACAGATCATTAGAGACTAATAATATGTTGTGTGTTCACATTAATGTTTTAAATTTGTTGAACCACATTTAACCGTAACTTACCTGACTGAAACAAAGAAG
This sequence comes from Thymelicus sylvestris, assembly GCA_911387775.1. NCBI lineage: Eukaryota > Metazoa > Arthropoda > Insecta > Lepidoptera > Hesperiidae > Thymelicus > Thymelicus sylvestris. The sequence goes on from OU426893.1 coordinate 1,931,678, forward strand.
CTATTGTCAATACGGAAAAAACTTATACTTGTATTTTGTGTCCTAGTTACTTTTAAGCACTCTGACTACAACCATTTATAATTCGTAAAATGTATCTTGTAGAGCATCACCAAATGAATCTCACCGTATTTACCATAGAGTAACTTTGTATATACGGGAATAGAGGTCTATCTTCGAGCGAATTAAGAGAAACAAGAAGAGTCGCCCTCTGGAAACATGTTTCGTAAACTTTCGGAGTAAGTACTCAAAGCTATGACAAGTAGGTGACGTATGATTAAGTACTCTCTGGCTATAAAATACTCATAAAGTTAGATAAATTAACGATATCATTAAACTTGGTCTATTTCTTTTCCTAAAAACCTTAACATTTTGTAAATTACATACTAGTTATATAAGGAAACTACAACAAACATTCTTTAGCGTGATTCACAAAGCAGGTCAGCGCCATCTCTTGAAGTTTTCGTCAACCATCTATTGACGTTATTGCCACATCAGTAACAACGCCATCTAGATTTATACTTGGTAGTTTGTTATAATAACAACAAATTCAGATGTCTCGTAAACGTATGGAGTGGATGAAGTGGTTAACCATTTTAATTTTGTTACATTATACATGAACTGTTACTCGGTTTGTAATCAGTGTTGCCAATGCTACGGCAATTACCGTGTTCTACGGCTTTCAGGCGGCTTCCGGCCCAAAAAAATCACAAAATCTACGGCCTACGGCTGCCCTGCGCCCTATTTCATTAGCCGATTCTACGGCTTTTCGCAAATTGGCAGCTATGGACACGGCCCACAGTTGATCTTTTTCCATATAAACACGGCTTTTTTATCTAATATACACGGCCGCCTAAAAATTTTCATTGGCAACACTGTTTGTAATGCTAAGATTGTCAAGCCTGGTATTTACACAAGTGCGTTACGTTATCGTGCTCGCGTCACGTTAAACCTCTACAATTTTTACAACGTCAACAATCCCTGATGCATATCGTCACGGCTCGTATAATTTAATTTCTCAACACCTCGACATCAGGTTAACATGGCAAATATGACTAATTGACGCGGCCACTCATTAGAATTGTGCGTTGTAAATATAATGTTACACGTTGTAAATGTTATTCCGCGTTGTAACACGCGATGTCGAAATTCTTTCCTAAATAACCGGCGCTTTTTTGTTTTTTTAATGTAGCATGTTACTTTATTAATTCTCGTGTTTTACTTTTATTGTAGTTGAATTTCATGTCATGAACGTGTTGCTGTTAAACATATTAATGTTGACAAGTTTGTGTTACGGTTTAAGAGGCTAGTAAAAATAATTGACTAGTCGTACTTTTGGAGCTATGTAATAATTAGGCTTTTACTCAATAATACTTTTACTTCAACTTCGTAATATATAATTAACTTGCTGCCCAGACTGACTTCGTTCTGTCAAAAGTAAAAAAAAATATTTAGGGATGGACCACCCTTAACATTAAGAGGGATGAAAAATAGATGTTGTCCGATTCTCCAACCCTAGCCGATATGCACGTAAAGATTCACGAAAATCGGTCGAGCCGTTTCGGAGGAGTTCAACTTCAAAAAAGCGTGACACGAGAATTTTATATTTTGTATATTATATTTTATATATTTGATTAATATATATCTCTTGGCAACGGAAAAATTGCGAGACATTAAATTCTTGATGCACGATCTGCCAATCCACAATGGGCGGGCGTGGTGAAGTAATCTTTACCCTTTTCATTGCTAGAAAAGCCTAACCAAGCCCAACAGTGGTACAGTTTTTAGATGATCCAGCTAATATTTTAAAATTGTAAATATACAGTAGGCAATAATACAATACAAATATACAATAGGCAATAGCCTGTCTCCTTCGTCTCGATTCTTTATTAATAATAAAAATATTATTTACGCGTGGGATCGGCACAAAAATAACCGTATTTACGAATAGGAAATACAAGAAAGTATAGACCTTCTGTAAAGAAGTTGTAAAGTTTTGGCTGCCTTAAACAGCTGCCTTATACAATGTTTGTTACTCGTGAAACTATGCAAACCGATCCCATAAACGACAAAATGGGGTAATTTATGTAACGTCTGTTTAAAATGAGTTTAAAATGCACGAACTACATATTTGCTAACGTAAATTTTAGTGTTTCCACACGAAAGAGGGCACACTGGTCATAAAATAAAATTTCGTATCCAAAACATTAGAACAAGTTTCATGGCCAAATTACAACACATTTTATCACATTGTGGTTAAATATTTGCACGTGGAATTCTTGCAAGCACTAATTTGCATTGCTGTACCTATCTGTGCAAAACATTGTACCCACTGTTCAGGAGGATTACACCGCACAGGAATTTAACGTACGATATTATTGCACAGACGGGGCCCGTTCCATGCGGATGCACTCAAGAGTTAGATGAAAAACGGACGCTTCGGATTCAAACGTTTATTCAATTTGGAGTCCTTGGAAGCGGGTTCTTGAAATAATGGAATGAGTTTTCCACGGGATTATTACTGAAACGTTCTTAATGCACCTTTGGAAAATAAAACGATGAAGGGATTTTAAATTGTAACTTTCAGTGTTTTTGTCGTAATTCCGATTTGCTAGTTTGCACTATGCACCTTTGTTGTATTAGTCTATAAACTGTAATTACGATTTCAGGAATATTCAATCATAATTTATCTCGCTTACCACCTAGGTTCGAATTCTGGTAGCATTTTTTAATTTAAATTCAATGAGTATTCATATTCTTGCATAATCTATGCATATCTCAGGGTTACCCATGTAAAAGGTGTTTGAATTGTTAGAAAATCAAAAGTGTCTTTGTTACCCGTCATTAGAATGAATTACTTAATCCGACATAAATCCTAATAGTGAATTATGATTGAAATTACTACGAATTTATGGTTTAATGAGTTGCTTTCTATTTAATATATTAACCCATAAAAAGTTAACGTATGCGTATAAAATTATCTATTACATTCTAATCCAAACTTTACGTTCAAACCTATATCTTAAGAGACTAAGTTTAAAGCCATGGTTTAACCCCGCATGCAATGTTGCCTAAGTAACATAGTTTTCTATGCCACTATGAGTTCCGTAGCTTACTAGTACTTGCTTCACGAGTATTTCCTCGCCTTAACCGACATTGTTATTTGCCCATTCTTACATAGTAAATCTTTAGTAATCCCTCGTTACGACGCGTTTATCCTTCAGGACGATAAATTCAGATATTACAACACTCATGTTACATATTGTATAATACAGATTTAAAATATTGGTTGTTTGGTAATTACCTAATTATTTTTATTGATTAGAGGAGGATAAATCGCTCTGCAAAAATTGCGAAATTGAGTTTATATGTTATACGTGTTTAAAAGTGCATAATATACATATTGGTATATATGTATTAATATTTAAACTAGTAACCAAACCCATACAATCCGTAAAAAACCTAAAAAGAACCAATAAATTAATTTTAAACATTTTTATAAATTTTTTGAAATTCGTTTCTGTAAAATATGACAAACGTAGATATGCCGTTGTATTACTAGGTGAGCGAAATAATGAGGACGATTTATTTGTCACAGCGTACGTTTATAATTGGATTGTCTGTTAAGAATCTTCTAACACCAATTTTCTGTGATTTGGAAACTTTTGCTAGGAATCAATCAAGTACCTCTATCACAGAATCTAAGACAAAACAGTGGAAGCTATTCAGAATATTTCAATTATAACCAAAATCTGAAACAGCTTCGATATTTGCATCGTTGGCGTCAAACAAAAGTCGTATGGTGATATTGGAGCGAGCGATTGAAACAGGAGGCAAATGGAATATCTGTGGTGCCAGGACGTTCCTTCATTGGATGGATTGATCGGATACGACATTTACAGCTTTGTAACTCAAGTGGTGCTGTCACACTGCAGTTATAAAATGTTTTAAAACATTCCTTAATGACGACCCGTGTGGCGCAATGGTTACCATGCCGGATCGCCGCACCAAGGGTCCTGGGTTCGATTCCCAGTGAGGCGGAAATTTGAATGATGAATTTCAATTTCTGTTCTTGGTCTGGGTGTGAATGTCCTTGTCGATGTTGTGTGTTGTCCATGGCACCCACGACACAGAGAATCCTAGTGTGGGTCCATGAGTGTGAAGCGTTATTTTTTTTTTTTTAACACTATATCATCAACTGTTAAAGTAGCACCTTTAAGCTGAACGCAGCTCACACGCGCACATAGAAATTTGCGTGTGTACACAATGGCCGTTTCTTCATTGGACGACACGATAACGACGTCTTAAGGTCGATGCATACGTAACGTGGACGGGACGGGGACGGGACATGGACGGGGCATAAATATAGGTGCGTGCCCCGTTACCGTCCCGTCCCTGCCTCTGTGGTGTAAGCGCTATCGTTTATATTTTCTACGAAACGATGTTTCCGTAACTTCAAGTCCCGTCCCGTCCCGTCCCCGTCTTGTATACGTTCGACCTTTTTTTATATTTTTTTTTTTTTAAACATGCACATATTGGAGCTTTCGTATGTATACAATATATGTAGATACATCTAATATATAAAATTCTCATGTCAAAAAAGCGTAAAAAAAGTTTTAAAAAAGTCGTAAAAAAAGAATAAGAATAAGAATAAGAATAAGAAAATATTTATTTCCACATCACAATAGCAACACACGGTACACAAATATTAATGAGAAAAAGAGACTTATTTTAATACATAAATACGATTGATTACACAAACAAAAAGAAGAAAGAAAGAAAAAAAATATCAAAAATACAATAAAATGAAGACATTTTGATCACCAGAAAAGTCTGTGTGTGCTGCAGTGCAATATGAAAAAAGGCTCATTCTCAGCTAATGCAGCAGTCTACGACCACGGCGCTGATTTTCAGAATGAGCCCCATGAGTAGTGAGGTCAGTAGGTAACAGCTACAGTAAATACATAGTAATTATATAAATTGTGCACAGTATAATAAAATTACGATTAATAGTATTACTTAATATATATTTCAAAAATATCAAAATTATACGTATAATAAAATATGAGAGCATAGAAAAATGTGAGGACGTAAAATGAAACAATATGTGGACTTATGTATTGAAATATTACCTATAATAAATATAATATAATTGAATTATTGAATTTTAATATAATATGTAATAAAATGTATGTAAGGTGGTACAAAGTGTTGGAATTTAAGAATTTTTTTTCTGTTCTGCTAATAAATATATTTTATATCTAATTCTAAATCCATTAACGGATTGGAGAGACCGAATTGGGGGAGGCAGATTATTCCAACACTTTGTAGCGCAGTATTTAAAACTTCCCGTCATGGCTCCACCGCATACTGGCGGGTAACATAATTTATGCATACCCCCCCTTGTTCTGCAAGAGATTAACTTATCTTTGGCCCAAGTTAATTTATCATACAAATATGATGGTTGCTGTTTTTTTATGACTCCGAACAATAAGGTGGCGAAATGAAGTTGTCTGCGGTTATGCATTTTGAGCATGTTAGCACTGTTAATGAATGGCGTAACATGAGCTCGGGGAGGAACGTTGAAGCAGTACCGAATGCAAGCGTTTTGCACTCGCTGTATCACGTTTTTTGAGCGACCCAGTAAGCGTGATCCTACGAGAGTATCTGCGTAATTTAACTTAGACAGGACCAGTGACTCACAAAGGGTTATCCGTAGTTCTACACTTAAGTATTCTCTTATCCGATAAAGTACCTTGAGCCTATAGAAGCAGTTGCGTGCAATATTAATTATATGCTTCTCGAATCGCAAGTTTTCATCGAATAGCACGCCAAGATTTCTGGCTTCTGTTACTCGTTCTATTGCTTCGCCGCTAATGTTTATAAGGGGGGAACTATTGCAAATTTTTTGAACTTGTTTTGGTGTGCCTAGGACTATATATTTGGTTTTTCTTGGATTTAAAACTAATGAGTTTTGTATAGACCAACTTGAGACGCGTTCCAAATCAGAGTTAAGCCTAACTATGGCTTCTGATGCATTGTTTGGATCTACGGCAATGTATATCTGAATATCGTCGGCATAACTGTGGTACATACAGTATTTAATATGAGATATAATATCTGCACTGTACAATATGAAAAGTAATGGACCCAGTATTGAGCCCTGTGGGACTCCCCGGTTGAGTGGTTTACACGCAGACGTTTTCTTGATGCCATTAGAATCATCTTGCAGTTCTACCATTTGAGATCGATGTTTGAAATAACTATCGAACCATGCAACAGTATTGAGACTAATACCATAATATGACATTTTGGACAGTAGCAATGATATATTTATAGTATCGAATGCACGGGAATAGTCCAAAAGGGTCAGAATGGTTGCCTTACCTTGAGCCTGGGAGGTAAGTACATTGTCTACGACATCAATTAAAGCTGTAGTCGTACTGCGTTGTTTTCTGAAACCTGACTGGTTCGGTGGTAATATTTTATTGTGCTCTAGATATTCTGTAAGCTGATTGCATGCTAACTTTTCAATTATCTTAGACATACATGGTAGTATACTGATAGGCCTAAGATCGGATATATTATTAGGGGAATTGATTTTAGCAATGGGTTTTATTAATGCACGTTGCCACATGTCGGGGAAGGTATTTGTGTCGAATGACCTGTTAATAATTGCCGTTATTACTCTGAGACAGTCAGGGGGAAGCAATTTCAACATGTCAAGTGAAACTCCATCACATCCCATAGCATTGGAGTGCAGTGCGTTAATTACCTTACTAACATCTCTTTCTGTAATCGGTTTAAATTGGAAACTCGTGTCAACGTGTCTATGGAACTCATAATAAGTTAATTGCGAGAGAGATACTGTGGTGTTTCCTGGAACGTTCAAAAAATAATCATTTATTTGATTTGAATCATTAAATCGCGACGGCAGAGAAGTACTAGTCTTGCATTTAATACTAGTATGCTTTTTAATATGTTTCCACATAACCTGAGGATTTTTTAAATTAGAATTTACATAGTAATTGAAATAGGCCTTCTTTTCTGACGTAAGCGCTGTGTTAACAAGTTTCTTAAAATCTTTATAGTACTCCTTATGGCTATCTAGTTTACTTTTTATTGCTCTTCTATGTGCCTGATCGCGTTTCGTCATCATACATCTAATGGTGTATGTGACCCAGGGATATGCATTATCTTTTACTAATATTATTTTTAAAGGTGCATGTATATCAAAAGCCTGTATTATTTTATTGGTGAAATTATTAACCATATCATTAACATTATCCAGGGATAAAACACTATTAACATTTAACATATGTAAGTCCTTGTTAAGTTGTTCCACGTCTATGTCTCTCAGAGGTCTGAATGAGATCCACCTAGGTGTAATCTTTTCCTGTATTATCTCTAAAGCACACACAACAACTGCGTGATTGCTGAGGTCCTTAATATGGTCCACGTGAATATTTGAAACTGGAGCGTCAGCACAGACAACATCGAGAAGGGTTTCACTGTGCGCAGTAAAGTGAGTAGGTACACTAACATGTTGGACAAGATTATTAATGTCTAAAAATTGCGAAAACAGCTTAGTACTTGCATTGTTTTTGTTTAATAAGTCAATATTGAAGTCACCAAGCAGTATTATATAATCATATATTGAGAATGAAGCTATTGACTCACTAACTGCATCGAAAAATAGCTGAGCGCTAAGCCAGGGTGGGCGATACGCTGTACCAATAACTAAAATTTTATTTTTTAATTTCACCTTGATCCACATTTGTTCCACCGATGCATTATACGGACATAGCAAGACTTCAGTGTCTAGCCCGCGCTTGATGTAATAACCCACCCCCCCGCCACGCCCGCGGATGTCCACAGGGCGCGGGACATGGCTGAGTTTGTAACCAGGTACGCTGGGCGCACGACCCTCCTCTCCTGCACGTAGCCAAGTTTCATTAATAGCCATGACATCTGGCCGGTGACGCATCATAGCCACCACAAACTCGTCATGTTTTTTGCCAAGAGATCCGGGATTGAGCAAACTAACTGTAAACCTATGTGTAGCCATTATAAAATGATAATTAATTTATAATAAAACAAATAAGTATATTTATAGTTTAAAATATCTCTCGGCAGGAATGAATCTTGTGTTTTCTTAAGATAAAAAGGGGCTTTGATTTTTACTATATTAGAAAGAAACTTGGCCAGAATATAAAAATTTAATAATCGGAATGGATACATAAAATGGTATAAATATTTCATATATATACATACAATTAGGGCTTTAAACAAAAAATATTTAAGATAACATATTTTAACCTCAATCAAACAATATAATTTATAAAATTTAAAATATACTAACAATAAATAAACACTAAATTGCAACAATTTAGACATACAGCACACACAGACTTTGTCGAACAGAGAGCATTTCATACATCGCACACTATAGTATATACAATGTATTTCAGTTTTATTCGCATACCAGTATATACATGTAATATTTAAACAATAAAAAGTCTTAGAGGAAAAGTATTTAAATTTTAAAACTAATTTTATACAGAGACTTATTTTCGCGGAAATATAGTAAGATGACAAATAAACTGGTTTTAAAAATATATAATACAAACTTAATCTTCCCCAAAAACCTTAATAATATCTTCTTCACTACGGATCCAGTGTCGTGTGGCATTCGTATCACGCCGAGCGAAGACTCTTCCGCCCCGAGTCCAAATGAAACGAAAGCCCCTTTTGTGACCCATTTCTCTGGTTTTGAAAAATAATTGCTTGTTAGTTTTGGTCAGGCGTTCGTTTATATAGAATCGGCGGGGCTTGGCTTCTCCGAGATCCAGACCCGACGTGTCCGCCCCCCGACGCACCCTCGCCGCCTTTATTAGTTCTTCTCGCACCACTTGTCTAGCGAGACGGACAGCAATAGGCCGCGGCCGCGGACTTGCACCGTCAGATGCAACTTCCCGTTTCATTCCTGTGCGCTGCAAGCTAACTACATCTTTCTCATCCAGTGACACGCCTATTTTACTAGAAAGCATACAGATAATGTTCATCAAGTTTTCACCCGCTTGTTCTGCTATGCCAGACACTTCAATATCATTCATAAACGTTTTTTGATCTCTTTCATTTATTTGGCTCTTAAGTTCCTCTATTGTAGCCATTAGCGTCGTATCAGTCGGACATACAGTAGTGCGCTCTTCGAGCGTGGATACCCTTTTTTCAACGCTGTCTAGTCTGTTGTTAAATTCATTCATAGTTGTGTTCAATTTTGTCATTTCTATGCGAAAGGACGCCATCTCCTGGCCCACGGTGGAAAGTTCTTGACGCAACATCCTCATCTCATTCACCAGGCTCATTTCAGAAGTGCTTCTGGTTGCCGTATCCGTGGTTACTTCCCCTATATCCGTATCCGTTGTGCACTCGGAGCTACTTGAGTTTGGTGTGATGACAACGTCGCTCGCTACAGGCTGAGGAGCGCGAACTGTGGCCTTGCCCTTACACTCCTTACAGCTCCACTTAGTTGATCGCACCTCATCGCCTACATTAGCGCACTGGCGATGATATAGTGATGTGCATCGTGAACATTTTATGCATTTCACCAAATCCATCGCAGGGGCAAATTTTTTGCAGTGTGTACACTTGCTTGTCATTATAAGGTTCTTATGACGACTAAGAGATGTCGCTAGATGCCTCAAAACTAGTAGTCTTCTGTTTGTTATTAACAATTAATAAAATTTGTTTTAGTTTCGTCGCAAACACGGATAAAGACAACTGTACGTTATTGCACTAAAACTCACTACTAACAAATACAGCAATAAAACAGCTGTTTCGCATTAACGTTAAAATAATTATGACCAGCTGTTTCGTATTCACTTGTTTGAACAAGATTTGAGTTTGTTCATGCACTCACAGCACTTGTTATATAATTAGGATCACAACACCACTATACTGTCCATTAATAAACAAGAATTGGTTGAGTAAAACTTGAATAAAAGTTTATTAATTAAAGATAAACACAATACACGACTCGCTGTCACGACTGACCGTACTACCAAAAGCGTTTTTGAAGTTGAACTCCTCCAAAACGGCTCGACCAATTTTCGTGAATCTTTGCGTGCATATCGGCTAGGGTAGAGAATTGGACAACATCTATTTTTCATCCTCCTACTCCTAAAATTTTTTGGCAGAACAACGTTTGCATGATCAGCTAGTAATGTATGTAAGTGTCGTCACTACACCAGTAGAAGCCTTGCTGCCGACGATAACGATATTATCGTGTCGTCGTTGTCCAATGATAGCGTGCAGTACAATTTCAAGCCTCTACTGCTGTCGTTGCCGGTTTGAAAACATTTAATGGCCGCATTTTTTGACGACATCTTTTGTTCATATTGTTACACGCGCTTAAGGAATCTTTCGTATGCATAATTGAACTGTCGCCTTGACACTGTGTCCAACGAAGAAACAGCCAATAAGTGCAGAGTGTCACCACTGGAATTATAAAATTAAGTCGTAGTCGTATCGTCCAGTAAAACAAGAGGAATGGAATATCTGTGGTCTCCATTCGGAAGTTGCTTCGTGCGGTCGGAGAGGCTTGCTGAGGGCTGGGACGGGCTCGTTCCGACCGGCCACGTCCGTTGAAACGGTCAGGATTAATACGGATGACTGGATTTGTTTAAGCTCAGTTCAAATTTTTTGAAGCGAATGACTTCTTCCATTCGGATAATTTGTTTTTAATTTAACGTTCTCGCTTACAATCTTGATGTTACAATTCTTGTTTAGCATGAAAATATACAAGTGGGACTTCGTTGAAAGGCCACACTGGACTCAGAGTACCATCAGTGACTGATAACTAGAATATAATAGAATAGTATTTATTTCTTCAAGTTAACACTGCAGTACAAATAGGCAAACAATATCTTACACTATACTTATAAAAAGAAGAATGTTGAATATGTAGCAGTAAGAACTTGACGAAATGGGGCCACACTCAGCGCTGGCCGCAGCAAGCTACGACCGCTGATTTTCAGGGCGACCCTTATTCGTGTAGTAACTACCACCCATAGTAACACAGCATTTATTACTTACCGATGAAGTATATCCGCATTATTTTTATCACGATATATAAATAATACTTTTACCCACGTTTTCCGGGATAATCACTACCCTATGTTTTATACCAGTTCATAGTCTACCTGTGTGCTAAGTTTCATGAAAATCTGTTTAGTAATTTTTGCGTGAAAGAGTGACAAATATCCATACAAACTTTCACATTTACAATGTTAGAATGTTAGTAAGATTAGAAGGATCAAACGAGTATTTTGTCATTACACTCTTCGACATGGCGTACCCACATTTTACAACGTTACTTTAAAATCATGCCTAGGTGCTATTATCCCGCGGTAGGTAATAAAAGAGTCGGGTCATAAAGCAGAGAACCGAGTAGAAAAGCGTGTTAGAAGCGCATGTTGTTCGGAGTGACGGGTATTGAATAAGAAAATTCATGGTCGGAGCAGATCGGAGTCTGGGCATGAGACGCTTGGTGTGAGATGTGAGTTTAATATTTAATTACAGTAAACCATTTTTATGAACTTTACTTGATGGTTATTCATTTGGTGAAATTTTTAAGCGATATACGAGAAATCGTATGAAATCTGCTGAAAAATTATCGAAAATAATTTAAACCTACCTAGGAAGGTATTTAAAAATACACTTATAAACTTCACTATATTGATTCTGCTACTGATGCATGATAATGGATATGAAGAACAAGCGAAAAAAACATGAATATTTCAATAATAACGGTTCATGCTTTACCAGTAAAGAAGCAATATTTGTATATAACGTTATTGATGGCTTTAACAATTTCGATTAAATTTTCGATATAGGGGTTCGCGGGGGCGAAAATCGAAATAGCTAGACATGAGACATATCTGGGATAATTCGTTTTCTCTATGTTCAGCCGAGCAGAGCATACGCTCAGTTACTGAAATAATAAGATTTGGGCAACTTTGCTAATACGAGTAAAAAATACGTACTCCACAAAGAAAAAACCCATTCTTCTATAATTTGAATAGTAATTAAGATTGAGATTGGTGAACTAATCAGACCAAATACAATTCACAAAACTTATCCGAACTAAACGGAGAATATCAGTTGAATTACGTCACTGTGATCGTGACCTAAAGTTTGACGCCAGCGTGCGGCAGCCAACGGGTTATTAAATAGTTGCAAGCAATTAACAACTGCAGCACGTACCGGAACCATTATTGTCGCTAAATAGTTATTTAAATTCAGTCGGGGGTTAACGATGTGACTTACCTTGAAGGCTGTAAGACTAACGGGCTGTCTGTAATGCCGTTAAAATCCATATTTTTTGTAGTTTAGCAGCTAGAGATTCTTAATTAAACGATTTCTGATATCGGAAGGATCAAACCTAGTGTCCCTACGTACAGTATCGAATATTAATTATTACGATGAAATGTATTAAGTGCCGTGAAAGGTATTTGCTCTCATATTTATCTATGTATAAAAATAAAATTTTGAATAACTAAAATTTTTATATTTCTGGTGACATGAATAAATAAATACAAGAAGTTTTAGTAATTGTAAATATCTTTAATTTAGCTAGTGCACTAAAAAATTTAAAATCATGTCTTAAATCTATGCTACTATCTATGTTACGACATAAAACGTACGAGTATAATCCCTGCTAAAACCTGGTGCATAAGTGTGAGTGTTTAATCTATACTCTATACTAATATATAAAGAGGAAAGATTTGATTTTTTGTTTGCATTGAATAGGCTCCGAAACTACTGCACCGATTTGAAAAATTCTTTCACTGTTAGAAAGCTACACTATCCCCGGTGAACATAGGCTATATTTTTTTTTAAATTAGGGATCCTTAATAAAACTCCAATACTGTACCCCAAGGTGTAAAAAATAGGAAAACCGAAGCAAAGCGAGGGCGGTTACTCGTAAATAATAAAATTAAAAATAATGACAACTACTTGGAGTCAGCTTGCGTGTCGTAAGTCGTTCTATACCACTTAACATTCCACCTTCTCATTAACACTAACTCATAATTATACTCTTACCACAGAAGAAATGCTAATACTTATATTAAGAACTGAAATATTTTATCTATATAATTATATTAAGAACTGAAATATTTTTTCTATATAATTATATAAAACACAAAAAATGTTTGCACGGATGTCCTTTATAGACTTTAAAACCATCCAACCGATATGCCCCAAAATGGGTTCATTTGAAAAGCATTAATGCGAAGATGATTTGAGACCACTAAAACAATGCATTAGACAATTTTTTTGCATTGTAGCACACGCAGGGTATCCACTAATATTAAAAAATACTATAGGTGATAGTCACTAGTTTGGATTTAAGACTACATACATTAGTGTTTTCACTACATTTTGACTACATTTTTGTTACAGGCAACAAAACACAAGACAATTTCTCAGTTAAAGTACACATAATTACAAATTTTTTAGTTCAATTTAATGGTATGGAATGATAAATAAATGGGGGTCAAATGAGTGTTTTCAATTTAGTAAGAAAAAAAATGTTTTCTTATCAGTCCAACATAATAATATTATTATTATAAACCAATCAATTCAAATTAAACTTTGACCTTCACAAGCTATGGTCTATGGTAAAGTAGTAGTCGGTATTTATTCGACACTAATGCCATTTCAAAATTTCAAAACCGGAGTTTAGCAAGCGCTATTTTACTGTCATTGACATAGTTCCAAACTAAGTTTGAGCTGCTAAAGGTTTCGTGATTAAAAGGACCGTAAATTTAAGTCTTACGTTCCGTTCTCAAATGGTACATATTAGATTAAAATTTTGGATTTATTACCATTAAGAAATTCATTAAGATGATTGAAAGTGAATAACATTGCACTTTAAATATAATGTGAATACACACGTTATCTTTACAGAACTAAGACCCTGTTGTCTATTGAATCAATAGTCATTGCTGAACAACAATTCTGCTGAGGCCTAATATAATTTATTGAACTGAAAAACACATATCTATTTGGAAAATGTGCCTACCCATATTTAACAATGATTTGACCAAATTCACAATTACGTTAATTAAGATCAATACATATATCTTCAATAACAATCAACAGCCAGTCTAAAAGTATTCTTTCGTACCGAATACTTAGCAGCAATTTCAGTTTTAAAACTAAATTCCACATCCGCATAAAACTTCAGACAGAACTAAAAGCGCGGTTGACCAGTCCCCACTTGTTACCATCAACGGGACAAAGTCGATTTATCAGTGTCCGGCTCGCGGCGATACAGACACACGACGCGGTTTGCCAGATAATAAAACAAAAGTACATCAATAATAGCTGTAGGTAAGTTTACCCACGCCATTAACTAAGCGTTTTGTAAATTGCGTCGAAATTCAACATTACATTTCTGATTGTTTACTGAAAGGGGAAAAGGAACCAAACATAAACTCGTTTGGCTGTCATAAAAATGTTATAATAAATGGTTACTAATTAAAAGGCACTTGAGAATTTTATGGTGAACATTTATTTTTTGATATGGTCATAAAATTTGTAATTGTGATTATTATTATTTACTGGAAGGGTGACAGTACCCAAGCAGACACTGCAAAATACAGCGTTCTTAAAATTGTGAACCAATGATTATCAAGTTTTTTTAGTGTGCTAAAAGCAGTTAATAAAATATGTTCCCTTCTATACACATACAAAAACAGGCGAAAAATTCCATGAACTCCGAATTAAATGTTGTAGAAAAAAACTTTTGAAAAACGACAAACAAAACGATAAAGATGTTACAACAAATCCTTAAGTTTATCAAAGTTGCCCAATTCGGAACAAAGCCAGTAGTGCAAACGATAAAACTTACCCAAACACATACTTAAGCGTTTCAAATTCACTTGAAACATAAAGAAACAGAAATAAATCTCCAATAGCAAACGCAGAAGATAACGTATCTATCGCTGAACTTCCGTTCTATCTGGAAACTATAAATTTGCCACAGGATCCTATGAATTTTTCTTATACCGGTAAACTTTTTATCGTAAATATTTTAAAGTAACTTCCTGGGGAAAACTGACATCGACTGTTGATGCTTCTACAAAACTTCGCGATGGACATGCCGACAAAATAACCCTGTCGAAACTGTATAGAAGTTGAAATATAAAAGTTTCGACGCGAAGTATCCACCTCCCACGACGGTGGGACTATTTCGTTTGTTTCCTGATGCATTTCTCGAGAGCTATCCCAAGGGCATGGCCAACCCTTTGTCATAGTTTTGGATTCAGAAACAGTCGCCGGACAAAGTTGATATCGGTTACATAGCCTCTCTGTTGTCCCGTTGAGGATCGACTTCCGCAGCCCATTAATTTCGTTCGATTTCTGTTATCGTGCTTTACTAAAAGATTAACTTTGGCAATAAATTTTCAATTTATCTTAGAGTTTAATTTGAAGGTAATGAGAGCAAAACGACAGAATAAATGTTTGTATTTAAATAGTCTGTTAGATGTTTTGTGAAACAAGAAAGATTTACATTAAAAAATTCAAAGTACACTGCTAATTAAATCTTTTCCTTTTACGACACAATTATCAGAAGATTATAAAACAAATAAGAACAGGTAATAAAGTGCAGAACATATAGCGGGAAAAGGTAAAAGGTATATTTACTTCAAATCAAAAAGCTTTCGAGAGGATTAACATCTGGTAATATAATAAACAGTATAAAAGAGACCTTTTAAAAGTACAGATAACATTTTGTTTCATATTTTATGAAGCACCAATTAAGAAATATAATCAGATTAAATGGAGCCTAAACCGATCAAATCTTTAAAATTTGTTGCTATAAGAGAATTGTTTTTTTTAAATGCTAAGAGATTATGTATGTTTTATATATTTTTAACATAATACAATTTCATCGAGGATCAGTGGATCAGCTTAATAAGCCCGTCATACTAAGTAGGACAATATTTTTATCACTATTTGTCCACTTCAATACTAAAAATAAGATTTGAGCCTGTTTACAACAATATCTACAGCAATATCGGTTGTGATGATAATTGGTCATCAAAACCCATTTTGTCCTACTATTGGTTTTGTCACAGTATAATGTAAAATTATTCATTCACTTAAAAGTTTGTAAAGGAAATATCATCAAATCAAATCAAATCAAAAGTAGTTTATTGTGGACTAGGTAAAATAGGGTGGTACAGTTTTAGAGATCTTATCACTACGTCCTGCCCATTATGGGCGTACAATGTTAATTAATTTAAATATAAGTTTTAACAAAAGTAAACATAAGAGAAGTCGGACCAGTCTCCTTATTATTAATATTCCGTCTTAAAAGTAAATGGCAATTCAATTAAAATGAAGATAAAATCCGTAAATACACTCGAATGTCGCATAATATTCAAAATTTCAAATTACCATAAAATGAATGTCAAAATATTAAAATAGTACAATAAATTATTAAATTAATACATAAATGTCAAAGGATAATAATTATTGATCAAAATACAATTTAGGATTTACTATAATTTGTCATTTAGAAAGTCACCTAGTGTAAGCGTTAAAATAAATTTTTAAATGTAAAAGGGAATGCGCCGGACCTGCGAGGGTAGCGGGGAGCAAGGGGGAGGGGTTACGTGGAAGCGCGCGATGACCGCTAGCCAGGCGGACACCGAGTTAGTGGCAAATTATCAATGCGAGCCCCCACACGCCCGCCGCACGCCCTATTAACCTTCGATATTTTCTTTGTAAATCGCTATTCCTTGTGGATTACACCATTCAAGCATCTTCCTTCTTTCATTTGCTCGCCGTCTACATCTTCATACCTTACAAATTGGTCACTTCGAGCCTGGATCAACTAGAACAACGTGATGTTTCATCGTTCACCGTCCGCGGCGGACAAGATGGCGACCATGGCGAGCAGCGCACGTTCCGAACGGTTAGAAAGAAGAACAATGAAGGCATCGAGTGGAATTAAGTCGCTGCAAGAAACAAAAAGTAAAGCGCAAGTGTGTGAAAACGATGAAAATGTGAAGAGTGAAGTGCAAAGAAAATCCGTGGACCGTAATTCGGTAAAAGCATCGTCCACGTCTTCGGTCACAGCACGAAAGAAGAGGTTGGAATTGGAGGCGGCCCAAGAAAAGGCTCGTATTGAGATGGAATTGATCGACAAACGGCTAGCGGCTGATATAGCTGCACTAGATGATCAACAGTACAGTCCAGCCCCGTCAAGGAGTGACAAGAATAGCAGAGAGGACGTCAAGAAGTGGCTGGAGCAGAGCCAGCAGCATCTGGAGACACAAAGAGACACCAATGGAATAACTAAAGGCTCTTCGTGTCAACCGCCGCCGGACCCCGACGGCACTGATGGCCCAGTGCAGCAGCTGGTGAGCGCTATGAAGGCACTAGTCAGCGCTTCTACGTCCGCAAACAACAATGGTCACCTGCTTAGCCGTATGAGCACACCTAGAGATCTCCCCATGTTCTACGGGGACCCGATGGAATGGTTGGCGTTTAAACAGGCATACGAGGAGTCTACCACGCTGTGTCACTTCACGGAGAAGGAGAACATTTGGCGGCTAAGAAGATGCTTACGTGGACCCGCGAAGGAGGCTGTTTCAGCACTGATTATCACCGCCACATCCCCGGCAGTGGTAATGGCCACGTTAGAATTACAGTTTGGAAACCCAGAATCAATTATATCGAAAATAATAACCGATTTGAAGAAGGTGACACCGTTACCCCACGATTACTACAAAGAAATAGTAACATTCTCCATAAGAGTCCAGAATTGTGTTGCAGCAGTACGTGCACTGAACCGCGAGGAATACCTGCAGGGAGTGAGTGTGGCGAATATAATACTCGCGAAGTTACCTACAGTACTACTGTCCAAGTGGACAGACTACAGTTACGCACACATCATCGCCGGCAGTAAGACGAGGATGGAGATTTTATCGGAGTTCCTCAGCGACGAAGCCCTAAAAATATCTACATGTAATGCACAACTACTTCAGATTAAAACGGACAGAAGGAAATACAGTGACAGTAATCATCCGCAAACACAGACCGTTCTACTACAAACACATGAGAAGACAACAGGTGATAAGTGTCGGTTCTGTCGCGTATCTAAGCATAATTTACCTGAGTGTAAGAAATTCAAAAAGTCATTAAGAAAAGATCGCTGGAACTACGTGAAGCGCACCGGTATTTGTTACAAGTGCCTATCGTCCCGGCACGATCGTCAGACGTGCCCGGCCGCCGCCTGTGACGTCGACTCGTGCGGCGAGTCACATCACCGCCTGTTACATTATGTGC
The DNA here is from genome assembly GCA_911387775.1 of Thymelicus sylvestris. Lineage (NCBI taxonomy): Eukaryota > Metazoa > Arthropoda > Insecta > Lepidoptera > Hesperiidae > Thymelicus > Thymelicus sylvestris. The sequence continues at coordinate 1,950,044 of OU426893.1, forward strand.
CTAGCTCGCGTCGCGACGGATCAGCTGTGCAAGTGATAGACTGTGTACGCAATAACAATTCGTGTTCCGATTCTCAAACTAACGGGGACAATGAAATAATTACGCATATAACATGTAACGAATCGTCTGTATTATTACAAGTAGTAAAAGTAAACATTCACGGACCGAACGGTTTAATTAGTGCGATCGCGCTCCTAGATACCGGTTCTACAGTGACGTTGATAAGCGCTGCGCTCGCCGCGCGGGCGCAGCTGCACGGGCGCAAACGATCATTGCACGTCCGCGGGGCGTGGGACAATACGGGACTAACGTGTGAAACCGAACAAGTGGACGTTACCTTATCTAATAAATACGGGACAATATATACTATTTGTGCGCGAAGTATTGACGAACTAAACTTACCTGTGCAAAACTTACCTAACGTTAATTATAATAATTATACTTACCTTACCGATCTGCGTCATGAACTCTGTACCGGGCGACTAAAACCTGAAATATTGATAGGACAAGATAATTATCATTTAATGTTACCGTTAGAGACGGTGGCCGGCAACTCTAACGAGCCGGTCGCGACCCGCACGCCACTGGGGTGGTGCCTTCATGGGCGAATGATGACATCGTCGATCACCCATCACTCCACGCTGGTCATCACTGATGATGATGTCGCTGCTGAAAAATTAAATGACCTTCACGAAGAAGTACGCCGCTGGTTCTCGTTTGACTCAATGGGTATCTCCGCTTCCAAGCCACGCCAGAACACTGAAGACCAACGGGCCTGGGAACACCTGGAAAAAACCTCCACGCTCGTTGACGGCAAGTGGCACGTCGGCTTACCCTGGAAGGATGAAAATTGTGTAATGCCGGATACTTACGCCCACGCGCTGGCCAGGCTAAAGGGAGTAGAAATGAAGATGAAAAGAAATGAATCCTACGCGCTGAAATATAAAGAACGAGTACAGCACCTGTTAAAAAACGATTACGCAGAAGAATTAAAAAACTATCGAGTTACTCCAAAAACTTGGTACCTACCACATTTTGGTTTGGAAAATCCTAATAAAAAGAACTTGAGACTGATTTTCGATGCTGCATCTAAGGTTGAAGGATTATCTCTCAACGATTATTAATTAAAAGGACCAGACCTACTGATGTCACTATTTGGAATAATGTTACGGTTCCGTGAGAACAGAATAGCAGTGGCGGCAGACATAAAGGATATGTTTTTAAGAGTTAAAATCCGTCCAGAAGATCGAGATTCGTTGAGATTTATTTTTAGAGGCAACCCTAATAATATGACCTATGACACAAAGGACAACACCGAATTAAAAACCTATGTTATGACCTCATTAATTTTTGGAGCGAATTGTTCACCATTTATAGCGCAATTTATAAAAAATAAAAACGCGCGACGTTTTGAATCGACCATGCCAGCCGCGGCCGAGGCCATATATACTCAACACTACATGGACGATTATATAGAAAGCCTGCCGGACGAAGAAACCGCTATTAAACTCATACGAGAAATTATGTACATTCATTCACAAGGAAACTTTGAATTACGAAACTGGAATAGTAACAGCTTAGCGGTACTTGACAGTGTGCCAAAAGCGACTCTCGGTGATTCGGCCGTAAAGTTCAAAGTTGGACAGCAATATGAAGGCGAACGCACACTGGGCCTGCTTTGGTACCCGAACGATGATACATTAGGCTTTGAGACTTCATTCAAAAAGATTCCTGAAAATATAATAAACGGGGAACAAAGGCCCACAAAGAGGGAAATTTTACGAGTTGTAATGTCAATTTTTGATGTTTATGGATTTTTGGCACCATTTACTATCATTGGAAAGATCATATTGCAAGATACATGGCGGTTAAAAATTACTTGGGACGAATGTATTCCTGATGAAATCTATGAAAAATGGCAAAAGTGGATTAATTTATTAAAATCGGTGAGAGATGTACGACTGCCGAGATATTATAATACGTCCGCATCGGCTACGAAAAGAACGAGCGAGATGGAAAGCCAACCGACCGGTTCGCACTTACGCGCGGACTATACTCAACCTACGCAGAGCGCTACGAAACTGCTACGAGTCGTAGCAACACCGCATGATATTTCATCTGCTACGCCGCGTTCTATACAAACTGGTTCGGTGCCTGCGCATAGTAACAACAGCTACCAGACGAATACTCGCGACCGCTATACACACCTACAGCTACATATATTCTGCGATGCATCGACGAAGGCGATTTGCGCGGTGGCTTATTGGCGATGGATAAATAACGACGGCCGCGTGTACGTAGCATTCATAGCAAGCAGGACTCGCGTCGCCGGTAATAAAATAACAACGGTTCCGCGATTAGAACTGCAGGCTGCATTGCTGGCCGCTCGACTGGCCGATACAATTATCAAAGAGCACAAGATGACCGCGGAGCGAAGAATGTTTTGGAGCGACTCGACCACAGTGTTGCACTGGATCAGAAATAACGCTCGGAATTATAAAACTTATGTAGCGAATCGACTGGGAGAAATTGATGAACTTACTAGGCCTAGTGAATGGCTATATGTACCAACAGATAAAAACGTAGCGGACATAGGCACGCGTGAAAGTTACGATTGTTCCGTTTTATACCAGGAATGGTTACATGGACCTACCTTTTTGAGAAGCACAGAACATGAGTGGCCGCGTGACGTCATAACCCCAAGTGAAGAATTAAAATTGGAATGCATTAATACTATACAATGTACTAAAGAAAATCACTTACCTGTGCCGGAACCCACGCGTTTTTCTTCATGGTTACGCCTGCTGAAAGCAACAAACAGAGTTATTACATTTATAGACAGAGGAATGAAAGCGTTAAGCAGGAAATTCAAAGAAAGAAAATATACTTACAACTATGAGGATGCTGGATTGGAAAGAGCAGAATTTCTTTTATTACGGTACTCACAAAATCAGTCGTTCGGGCCGGAAATAACGCTTCTGAAAATTAACAAACAAATACCTACCTCAAGTAAACTACTTACCTTGTCGCCGTACCTCGATGAACACGGTGTCCTGCGCGCTGCTGGAAGGATCGACGCTGCCGCTGATGTTGAACCTGAAAAAAAGAGACCTGCAATTTTAGATGGACGAGATTATATCACACGTTTGATTGTGAGGCATTACCACATCCAAGCAGCACACGGAAGCCAGGAAATGGTAGTCAATAACCTGAAACAAAAATTTTGGATTATTAGATTGAGGCCGACGGTTAAAAGTGTTGTCTCAAAGTGCATGATGTGCAGAATAAGAAAATGCAAACCAGAGATCCCGCGACTGGGGGACTTGCCTGAAGCCAGGATGGCTCACCACCAGAGGCCGTTCACCTATTGTGGGGCAGATCTATTTGGGCCCATGGATGTGACAATAGGGAGGCGTCACGAAAAGAGGTATGGAGTGCTATTCACGTGCCTTACCGTGAGAGCGGTGCACATAGAATTAGTGAACACACTAACCACCGACTCCTTCATCATGGCACTGAGGCGTATGGCAGCGAGACGAGGCTGGCCTAAACAAATGTTTTCAGATAATGGCACCAATTTGAGGGGAGCGGACGCTGAGCTCAAACGTTCAATTTTAGACCTGAACCAACAAGCGGTGACGGAAGAGGCTTTAAACCGAGGCACCAGATGGACATTCATACCGGCTGCGAGCCCACATTGGGGTGGGGCCTGGGAACGTTTGGTACGATCTGTGAAGACCTCCTTGAGGGTTGTATTGAAGGAGAGAGCACCCAAGGAAGAGACCTTATTAACTTTGTTGGCGGAGGTTGAGAATATAATTAACAGCCGCCCTCTAACACACGTATCTGTGGAAGTAGGGAGTACTGAATCGCTGACCCCAAACCACTTCCTGCTTGGCTCCTCGTCAAGCTTACCATCAATCGGCGTATTCGACGACTCGGACTTGTACCTGAGGAAGCAGTGGAGAACATCACAAAGGTTGGCGGACATGTACTGGAGGAGATGGGTGAGAGAGGTGTTGCCCGAGCTGATCCCACGCCAGAAGTGGAACAAAGACCACAGGCCCATGCAAGTTGGAGACTTAGTGTTCGTTGTAGACCCGGCCAGCCCACGAAATGTATGGCCAAAGGGCAAGATTGTAGAGGTATGCCCAGGAAGGGATGGCCGAGTGCGAATGGTAAAAGTCGCGACCGGTAGAGGAGTTCTAACCAGATCGGTAGCACGCGTAGCACGTATACCAATAGTTAGTGAGTGCTGCTAGGCAGCACTGGGGTGGGGCATGTAAGCGTTAAAATAAATTTTTAAATGTAAAAGGGAATGCGCCGGACCTGCGAGGGTAGCGGGGAGCAAGGGGGAGGGGTTACGTGGAAGCGCGCGATGACCGCTAGCCAGGCGGACACCGAGTTAGTGGCAAATTATCAATGCGAGCCCCCACACGCCCGCCGCACGCCCTATTAACCTTCGATATTTTCTTTGTAAATCGCTATTCCTTGTGGATTACACCATTCAAGCATCTTCCTTCTTTCATTTGCTCGCCGTCTACATCTTCATACCTTACACCTAGGTTATAATAACATTTTTCCAGTAAGAGCTTTTGCAAGGCTTCTTTGAATTTTTCTACTTTAGTTACAGAACGAATGTTATGTGGTATTTTGTTATATATTGTAGCTGCTTTGCCGAAAAAACTTTGTCGAAATAAAAATGTCCTAGCTGGTACTATGTCTAATTTACTTGCATGTCGTGCTCTAGATTTTAATTCAAAACAATTTATATTTGATTTAACAAATAAGCAGCATTCTAAAATATATATACTTGGCAGTGTAAGTAGCTTTAGTTGCATAAAGTGCGGTTTACAAGAATCAGTTTTCTTAATGTTACAGATAGCCCGGACGCACTTTCATGAAATGTGTCTTTTCTGATCCCTTCATTCCATTATACTAGAGATGGTGTTAAATCTGACAATGACTGATAAATCTTCTGAAGTAATAAATAATACTTTTTTCAGAAATGACATGAATTATGTACCTAAATATAGAAGTTTTGTTGACCCGTTCCTTGTGATGCCACTATGTGGGACCGTTATCCCATGCTCCACATATTATGTCCCAATTATAATTTTATTTGGCAAGGGCAGTAGGACGCTTGTTATCCCAGTAAATAGCTTAGCAAGGGTAGGTTTGTTACGTAATTCAATTTGGTTGGGTTGCCACTGCTTTTTAGTTGCGACCATTTTGTTATAAGCCTAAAAGTTTTATTTATTACGTGGGTGTACAATCTTTTATGTGATTGAGGTTTTGCTGTCTGTACGTCTCTTTTATGATAACAAAGGTGAATTAATATAGGTTTTTTTTTATTTGTATGGCTTAGTTTTTCTGTCTGTTATTTTTTAGGGTTCCGAAGTAAAATCGGAACCCTTATAGTTTCGTCATGTCATTCTGTCTGTCCATCTGTCCGAAGCAAAGCGCTGAGACCCTTAGTGCTATAAAGCTATGATTTAGCATGGATATACATATTATTATTTATTAAAACTGCATTCATAAACATATATTTATTGACTTATTATTATGACATATTATTTTACAATTACTTTCCTGGTTGCATTTCTGATTCTATGTATAACATAAGTACTTTTAAAGAGAAAATTAAATCAAAACTACAAACGCATTTAACGTTACAACAAAGAGATCCAATTAAACTATATAACACATTGTCAAATAACATAAATAATGAATTTAATCAAATTTTCAAGTTTAGGTATATAGATATAGCTAAAAATAGTAAATTTAGTGATTGGGCTACTGTAGGTATTTATAAAAGCAGGAACAAGATGTACGATCTCTATGCCGAGAAACAATACAATTTTTCTTCATCTTTTCAGGAGCATGTAAGAAATTATTCAAAAATCTTTAAAATAGTTTGCATTCAGGCGAAATCAATGTACATAAAGGACAAGATTATTAACTCGGATAACAAAATAAAAACGGCTTGGAATATAATTAGTAGTGAGAATGGTAACGCAAAGTCCTGTGATTTCAGTTACGAACTGTTGATTAATGATAACACAATCACTGCTGATAAAGACGTGGCAAGTGAGTTTGAAAATCACTTCCGTAATATTCCTATAACGTTAACTAGTTCATTAGCTTCTTCGCCGACGGAAGCACTTTCTATATTAAAAAATCATGTTAATGAATGTAATATTTTATTTGAATTTAAACATATAACCACTAGAGACTTAATTAACGCATTTCAGTCTCTGAAGGTAAAGAATACCGGTGACTTATGGGGCATTTCGGTAAAAATAATACAGCATATTATAGATATTATAGCACCATATTTGGTCATAGTTTTTAATAAATGCATAGATCTAGGTATCTTTCCAGATCTTATGAAATGCAGCAAAATTATACCACTTTTTAAAACAGGCGAAAAAACCGATATTAATAACTATAGACCAGTTTCTATTTTACCAACTCTTAGTAAGATTTTTGAAAAAATAATATTGAATCAAATGCTGTCCCATTTCAACAATAATAATTTATTACATCCTGATCAATACGGTTTCACTAAAGGCCGTAGTACAACCGATGCAGGGGCTAGGCTTTTAAAGCATATATTTGAAGCATGGGAATCATCACAAAATGCCATAGGTGTATTTTGTGACTTATCTAAGGCATTTGATTGTGTTCAGCACGAAACATTGCTGTTTAAACTTGGCCACTATGGTATAAAAAACAAGGCCCTTAGCTTGATCGCGTCTTATTTGAGTGATAGGATACAAAAAGTTAGTATAAAAGATATTAAGTCATCGGGGTCACCGGCTGTGTTGGGTGTACCGCAGGGCTCGATCTTGGGTCCGTTTCTTTTTCTGGTATACATTAACGATTTACCACATTATGTAAAGAACCAAGCGGATATTGTACTATTTGCTGACGATACATCATTAATATTTAAGTGTGAAAGGAATAAAGTAAATTTTGACGACGTAAATAGTGCTCTTTCGCATGTGTCGCGTTGGTTCACTATCAATAATTTGCTTTTAAATGCAAAAAAAACTAAATGTATAGAGTTTGTACTACCTAATGTTAAAAAAGTTAACAAATCTCTCAGACTGAATAATGAAATATTGCACATGGAGGAATCCACGGTCTTTTTAGGGGTGACCTTAGATAGTAAACTTCAGTGGGGCCCACATATAACAAATCTCGCGACTAAACTCGGTAGGGCTGCTTATGCTGTTAGGAAAATAAGGCAGTTTACTGACGTCGAAACTGCTAGGATGGTTTATTTTGCATATTTTCACAGTATTATGTCATATGCCATCTTGCTGTGGGGCAAAGCAGCCAGTATAGAACAAATTTTCATACTACAAAAAAGAGCTATTAGGGCTATTTATAAACTTAGATCTCGTGAAACTTTGCGTGACAAGTTCAAAGAAATAGGTATACTTACAGTAGCCTCACAATATATCTATAGTAACGTGGTTTTTATACGGAATAATATAAGCGCGTATAAACAAAATTTTGATATCACTAATCGCCAAACAAGAAAAATGCACCAGTTAGTAACGCCATCTTACCGTCTTTCTAAAGTGAAGCGATCTTTTATGGGCCGTGGTGTACAGTTCTATAATAAAATCCCAAAGTTAATACGTGATTTGCCAGTGGAATTATTTAAGAAACATGTAAAATCTCAACTTTTAGGCAAAGGCTACTATACTGTAGATGAGTACATAAATGACAAAGACGCATGGAAATGACCAGATCTGCAACCAGTTCCGTACAGGCTAGTGATACTTCTTTGTAAGAAATATACCAATGTATTTTATTTTTAAAAGATGTGCTGAGGAGTTTCTTTCGGCTTTTCTTCTCCTCCATGACAAAGCACCTTTCCGAAAAGCTGGTAAATTAAAAAAATGACGTGCATAAGTGTATCAATGATACCTACATGAATAAATGATTTTGAATTTGAATTTGAATTTGAATTTACTATTATGTCTTCTGTGGTATAACATAATTATTTATAGTTTTTTTTATTAACGCTATTTTTATGTTTAAAGACGTAAACATTTTACTTTAATATAAAACATGAGGACCTATATTTTAAATCTCAAAAACTTATTTGAATTGCATGTGATACACCTAAAATTCACTTACAAGGAATTTGAATAAACTTACTTATCATTTCAAAAGGAAAATCTAAAATCTGTAAATTTTTAAGAAGCTTTAAATTTTTATAAGCTGAATAACCTGATTATAGCAATTTAGTCCATTTTACAATCATCTCGCGAGGACATCCAAACGATATCTCCAGTCCTTTACACAATTATCTCAAAGGGACCTCAGTGTAATCTCCAAATCTTTTTATTGAAAAGAGATGGGGAGAGATTTCACATCATATCACTGAACGATTTTGATACATTTTTTAAATATTGTGTTACCTTGTGATTTTTTCGTGTTTATAATTTTCTGTATGTCAGATTACGTCAGTCATGATTATTTTTACTGACTGCAAAAATGGAGGAGGAATTCAATTTGACTGTATTTTTTATGTTTGTTACCTCAGAACTTTCGACTGGGTGAACCGATTTTAATGATTCTTTTTTTAATCGAAAGCTGGTGTTTGTCATGTGGTCCCACATAAATTTAAGCGAGACCTAACAAGTAGTTTTTGCGTTATTTTGAAGTCGGTTATTTATTGTTAGTAAAATTTAGATTATTTATTTGTTCAGCCATTCGTACAATTTTCAGAAATAAAAAGTTTTATTTTAAAATTTGGAAAAACAAAATTACAACAGAAAAAAATATAAGAACGCATGACATGGTGTATTAAAAACTATCATCTTTACCTAATATAAATTCATGTAACGTTTATAATTAAATGTTTTGTGAAAAAGATGTCGCAAATTTATGCTATACATAATTATTGCCATAAAGCCTAATTATTTCAAGACAAGCTATTTAATAAACTTCGGTAAAACTGGTAACTTGTCTACTATGAGTCAACATTCATTTTCATACAACCCTAACCCAGATAAGCTGAACATTTTTATGCAACAAAATAAACCTTCACTCTTCCATGATATGTACAACTACGTAGTTTATCTGAAGAACATTTTATCTGGCATTACTCAGTGCACATTCCAAATTCACCCTCCCAACAAATTTTACGAGTGCCACCGCAGCGGATATTATTTTAAGTTACAGACATACGAGGAACAATTCCCTATCCGCCATTATTATTAACTTTATTTCTCGAGTAAAAGACGTGCAATCGAATGCTCTCGGGACTTGCTTACACCCTGATACACTGAATTATTTATATCCCAAACCACCAGCAACACCACTGGACTTATGAATGTACATAGTACACACTTTAGCACTTATGAAGAGTTAATAAATTATAAGTGGTATACCATCGTGCCTGATGGCATCCTCTCACGAAACGCTACCACAATTCTCCGCGTTAATGCTTGAGTAATTTGTGCAACTCACGGAAAGATGCTTAGCGCTTAGTTTTTACAAGTTTTCATTATTGTGCTTCAACCGTTTTTGTTTGTTATTTCTGAAAGGCTTTTTGTATTGCGTTAAGGTCGTTTAGGAAGCTACTCATTATTATCGTTACATGATAAACTTTTGCTTTAAAGTACTTGGTTATATTTAAGAAGCAGGGATCTGTTTCGTTACCAACAACGAATGTAGCTCTTACAGCTACAGCCGTGTGTTGCTTACATCATCAACCTGCGCATTTCCCAATTTTATTTGAGGTCGGCTTAATATGTTTTCATCTTCCACACTTCCCTATCAGCCATGATCATCTTTACACTAACTTTTTATCTTTCATATTATAATCTGTAACTCAATCCATCCATCTTTTCTTTGGTCGTCCGCTTGTTGTCTACAACAATAATAATAAAAGATGTCACAGACAATATCTATATTCCGAAAACAAACATTTTGTATGCCACTTAAATATACCCTGATGAAATACGGCAACTGGACTACATGATCATCAATTTTATTAGTTAGTTTTTACTGTAATTCTCGAATAATGTGGAATTATTGATCTGTAAACATTATTAGGTATACAGGATCCTGAACCAATCGTTCCAGGCAATTTCACCTTCCAAACTAAGTAGACCTTCAGAATCAGATACGAAACATTACGTAGTAGGTATTTGGAGTAAACTAATGAATCATCTTTACCCGTACGGTCCATTCGCTGTCTTTGCTCTTATTAAATGGGTCAAGGTCATTGTCCGCCATGTATTCTATGTTAATTAGTTACGCCAGGATTGAAGTATCATAAAGAAATTATATTATTATGAATACATTTCTAGTTCTTACTTCAAAATCAGATATGTTTTATTACAAGAAAACCTTAAATAGAGGTGTTTATTTAGTTTATTTTAGATTAGTTACAGTTCACAGCTGACATAAAAATAGAAATAGTGGAAAACAAAATAAGATACATAAATATAACTTTTAAAATATTTAATAAATTACCTAGGTGGTTTAAAATCACTTAATGTTGAGATACCTACGTACAATGACATGCTTGCCTGAGTTAATAATGGTCAAAGCTATATTAACACTGATTAGTTACTTATTATCTATGGTAATTTCCTTCGTTAATGCAGATTTGATTAGACCTATATTTAGCTAATAATTATTACAATTAATACATAAGCAAATACGCAACATTCTATTACAATGTTTACCAGAAGACGAAAAGCAGAGTCCCATAATAACGCACAAATTCCGGTCAAAATTGAATTATTTATCAAACGCCGAGATATAATAACGATTTTATAGACGATAAAGTATGAAATTATTATTTCCATGTTAATGGCGTCAATAAATCCGAGATGTTATACGATTGTGACGTCACAGTTGTATAGTACTGGTGGTTTAACAGCCAATTTACGGTTGCTCGCTCTCAGACTTATAATTTGGAGTTAAGAATGTTCATACGCATATTGCGTAAGAATTTGGGTACTTCGACGTTAACATCGTTCAGAGAATAGGAATAGTTAGTCATTACCGACCTACTAGAGATCCTTTAACTATTAATAGGGTACAGTTTACTATCATACGGATTACGGGTACTCTCGATTTATGTTTTGTACGCCGATATTTCGACCTGTTGCATGAGTCGTGGTCACGGCTAAAATGTACCCGTAGCACTTGCCTATGCTCATTTGTCGGTTATTCACACAAAAAGTACTATTTATTGTAGACCATTCAAGTTATAATTCAATTGTCGACCCTGTAGCCTAGTTGGTAGCGACCCTGCCTGCGAAGCGAGGGGCCCCGGGTTCGATTCCCGACCGGGGCAGATATTTATGTGACAGATAAATATTTGTACTTGGGTCATGGGTGTTATTGTGATGTATTATATGTGTTGTCCATGCCGCCCGCGACCTACTGCGGAGGTATGAGTGTGTTAGCGTTTATTATTATTTATATACTATTATTATTTACTATTATTAACTCGTATAAATTAAAAAAAACCCTCCTGCTATCAAAAAACCTATCATCTTAAACCTTTTTGAAATCCTTATGGTGAGTTCTAATAATTATTATAATTATATTCTAATAAATATTATAATTTATTACCCATATTGCATTATTCGATTTACATTTATTTTTTGATACTTCAAACAATGGTATCTCACAGTCACCATATTTGTTTTCTTGTCAAGTTATATGAATCCGTTCAGCGGTTAATAAAGAATATTACATGCATACACATACATACATATGTAGATACATACATACAAGATGCCCGCGAAAAACATAACCCTTCCTAGCAGTCGGGTAAAAAACAATGAAAAACATACATAACTTCAAAACATTATTACATGTAGTAACGCCCTGGCTGTTGATTTGATTAGACGTGCTGTTTAATTATAGTGTATGTGTGTGCAGTCTTGTGAATCTCGAGCAAATTACAGGGGCGTCACCATGTATGTAGGCCGGTAGACTGAGAAGATTGTCTTGCAAATGGCTCAAGGAGTAATAGGTGCTCTAATGAAAGGAGATCGGCTTAAAATGGCAGATTACTGACGACGGTACACTACCGAGGTTAATGATATGCGTCTTTGTTATTTCAAGAGTTATGTTTATATGCGTCCGTTTGTAGTTGCTTTGATAGTTTAAGATAGAGATAATATGTTCGTTAGTTCAAGGCTCAAAGTAGTGTACAAAATAAGAAAATGCTTGCTTATAATAAGTTAATGTGTAGCATACGCATCCACCGAAATCAGGATGGCTTGACCACGATCCCACCTAATGGTAAGTGGAGATGTGGTCCAGGATGGTGAGCGTTTGTTGGTCCTAATTATCGTAAATGAATATAAAACTGAGCTAAAATATTATGAAATTATGAAATGTTGAAAGTAATCCAAATTATTTATAAACAATACGAAGTAACCATAAAATACGAGTATATAATATTGTCAGAGATCTTTGAGTTATTCGCATTCTTATTATAAATAATATCACACTTACAGACGGTGATAGAATAAAAAAAATTACATTTTAAAATTAAATAAAAAAAATGCGTAGATACTAGATGCATACCTATATACACATATTATGTATAAATAAATAATTTTAAAATTAATTAAAAACATTTAATAAGTATGTTGAATACCTATTCCATTTGTTTATAACGACATTATACAATGTATATTTAATTCTGACCTATTGTCGTAACCGCCATGACCGCATCGCATGAGTACCTTCTACTTACAACCCTTCTATTTTAAGTCTCATATTGTGACCTTTATGGACAATTGAGTGGCAGTAAGGACACTTTACCACGCCATCGATGGGGCCGACAGCCACAACTGACAATCCGACTGATGATGCCATTAAGTTGTAACCGCCTTGCGGAAGCGCGATAAGTTGTTTCAGTGTAACCGACTAGCGAGTAGCGAATATTTTCCGTTGGAATTATTTATTCGTAGTATTATAAATAGGATGGATATTGTCATGGATTAAAATATTAAATGTCTATTTATACGATGGGGAACTCTAAATATATTTTTTTAACCGACTTCAAAAAAAGGAGGAGGTTCTCAATTCGACTGTTTTTTTTATGTTCGTTACCTCAGAACTTTGGACTGGGCTAACCGATTTTGATTATTCTTTTTTTAATCGACAGCTGTTGGCTGTCATGTGGTCCCATATAAATTTTATTGAGATCTGACAATGGCATCCATGAGAAAACCACATAAGTCGTAAAGTATTAAGAATGTGCGCGACAAATTGACGAATAACTCAATATCACGCCAAAAGATTTCAAAGATTCTTTTTTTAATCAAAAGCAGGTGCTTGTCATGTGGTCCCATATAAATTTGAACGAGATCTGACAATTAGTTTTTGAGTAACTTTGAAGTCGGTTATTTTTTGTCAGTAAAATTTAAATTATTCAAAATCAAACCTTGTCAACAATTTATTATCCATATCAAAACTCATCTAAAAGAAGTCGTATTAGTGAGCTAATAATTCGTATTTTAAATCATATTTTTATATCATGAAAAGTTATATGGTAATGATGAATTGTTCTGAACTTTTATCGAAAATGATATTCCCATGTCGTTGAAACTTTGACAATGGAACAACAACACCAAGGTTTTACTTATTCATTCTTCGATCGATAAGGAATTCATGGGCCCCATACCGCACCTCGTCTAATAAATAATGATCGGGGGTGACCTTTATCAAAGCATTCGACATTTTCCTGGCATGTGTTATGACCTTTATACGGCGGATTTCAAATCTTGCGATGACTCTATAAATGCCTCTTTCTGGCGCTTAACTTCTTGAGGACGCCCTTTAAAGAAGTTTTAGTGATACTCCTTTAGTATGGTTTATTTTTTTATTGTTCTTTAGTTAAAGCAACATTTTGAAGTTTTATTTCAATAAGAGATTTATATAATAACCCGTAAAAATGGAAAATTACAGGATGTCATAATGAATAGATAAATAATGATATAATGAATATGGTAACACAATGGAGATTTTTCAAATGAAAAATTTAAGAAAAATACTTGTAAGATATGACGCTAGAATATACTTTAGAACACGCCAGAAGTTCTATTTTCAAACTATCAATGCCTATTCAACAGATGAATTAAGTGCCAAAGTAAACAAAGAGTATTTTGAGGTACAATCAACCTCAAAATCCCAAAAACACTTTACCCTAATAACACAGGGTGCGGATATAAGTAATTAAATCGAACCAAGCACAGATCCCAATCTCAGCATCACAGTCATTATACAATGGACGAGCCGATTATCCAGTTGAAACGTTGTGATTGAACCAATGGGAAATGTGTAACTTGACTTCGACCCATTAATGGCCTCATACTTAAAAACCTCATAACCGATTCGAGTATTTTTCGAGGCACATGTCTCCACGCTGCTCCACTTTACATTGGTTGAGGGATTAGTAGGTAATAAGCTCGGTAACTTACCCAAGTGACGGTGGTTTTTAGGGTTCCATAGTCACAACAGAACCCTTATAATTCATCAATATAAACCGCTATCTACCGAAATATACAGCTTTATGTGCTCTCCAAATCACGGACGCATTTTTTTGTTACTTAATTAAAGACACAAGATGGCGACGATTTACTACCCTTTATAATCCTGTTAATTACATAAAAGAAAAAAAATTAACATATTTACTATACCTACTTATAAATTCAATCCCATTACACTTAAATAATAATATTTACCAAACCCCGTAATATTACTTCCAAACGTTACCAGTGTTACCACCTCACAACAACATAGTATAAAAATTGATGCTTACAACACATACAAATACATACCAGAATATGTGCATCATTAAGCAATCGATGGGCTGATTACGGTCCGAGCTTCGATCCCGAGGCCATAATAGTTGCTTGCGGCAACGAGTATTAACTTTGTCATTATTCTCCCCCGTGGATTCATTATTGAATTTAATAGATGCGATTAAGACCTCTATATCGACTATAAAGTTAATGGCGCGATAGAAACTTCATTGAATAAAGGGAGGATTCGTATTAATGATATCAGCTGCTTTAATCGTTAATGAGTTTGTATATATAAAACACAAAATGTTTTTGTACGGATGTCCTATAATGTCTTATAAGGTATGTATTTGACGACCTGTTTGGCGCAATAGTTACCATGCCGGATCGCCGCACCAAGGGTCCTGAGTTCGAAGCGGGCGGAAATTTGAATGATGAGTTTGAATTTCTGTTCTCGGTCTGGGTGTGAATGGTCTAGTGTGTTGTCCATGGCTCCCACGTCTCAGTGAATCCTAGTGTGGGGCTATGAGTGTGAAGCGTTATTTATTTATTTATAAAGACTGAAAATATTCAACCGACGTGCCCCAATATGGTTTAATGGTGCTTTGAGACAAGGTTTAACTCGCAAGGTTAAAACAAATTGATTGACGTAAGAATCATCAAAATCGGTCAACATGTTTGTTCTCTCAACCCCACATAAGAACACACATACATACATACATAGACTGATAAACACATTACCTTCCTTTGCATCGCGCAGTCAGGTAAAAAGCTTGACTCCACGAGTTGAAAATAAATTGTTGACGGAAGTTCTTGACAAACTGCTAACCACTCAAAACAGAAGACAATCCATCTAGATACAAATTAGTACACAAACAAAGATAAACATTGAATAATGGTTGCTCGTTGAAGGTGTCTGAGTAAGTTTACTTACCTTGTTACGTAGCTATAAGATCCGGAACAAACTGGAAGGGTCAACGAATTGGGTATTAATATTCATAACCTCTAGCAGCAGTGATAGCCTAGCGGTTAGAACGTTGGTCTCTCGAACGGAGGGGCCCGAGTTCAAATCCTGGCACGCACCTCTAATTTTCAAATATTATGTGCGTATTAGAAGTTAATTATCACTAGCTTCGGTGAAGGAAAACATCGTGAGGAAACCTGCACACCGGAGAGTTCTCCATAAAGTTCTCAAAGGTGTGTGAAGTCTACCAATCCGCACTTGACCAGCGTGGTAGACTAAGGCCTATCCCTCACATTGTGAGAGGAGACCCCGAGCCCAGCAGTGGGACAATTATGAGTTGTTGCTTTGCTTTTATTCATAACTTCGACGTTACATACACACCTAATTAATTATATGGCAGTATCTTAAAATATACAAAAAAATATCACAGTGGCATAATGTCACCTAAACCCTAGCGGTGCAAAAACACGTAACATTAAGTTTCTCTATTAATGTCCATAGTCAAATCAGTCAACTTAAATCCTTCACGCATAACGAATGACGAGGTGAACTGCGTCATTCGTGGCAGCGGGATGTTTATAAAAAAATTGACACCTGCCGTGCGTGGTGTTGTATTCAACTTAAATAAAGTATTCACATATAATGACAATATATAATTAAAATAAAGTAACAATAGCTAATCAAGGGATTATCCAGAAATAAGCCGGGTTTTAGCGATGCCTCTTTCAGTATCGCTAATCCGTGTCGGCAAGGTGAGCGCATCCGGGCAAGCCGTAAATTAGTCGCCCGGGACAGGCACATCCGGCCCGGTTGTCGCACCGTGTCTTACCCGGGACGGTATTACTGCACAACGATGACAGTTGTACAACAGCTATACGACACTTGACTAGGAAATCTAGGATGCACTAATCCAACTTAAGCCAATTAAACTTGACGCAGGTGGTCGAAATCATCAAAGGGAGTTTTGAAATTCAATTATACTCTCAGAAGAATATGGTCAGATGTAGATTGGTGACTCGTAGTATTTTTTTGTCTACTTTCTGTTATATATTTCAACAACCCGTGTGGCGCAATGGTTACCATGCCGGATCGCAGGGCCAAAAGTCCTGGGTTTGATTCGTCCAAGGCAAAAATTTGAATGAGTGTGAATTTCTGTTCTTGATTTGGGTGTATGTGGTGTGCATAGCACCCATGACACAGGGAATCATAGTGTGGGGCTGTGATTGTTTACTAAAAAAAATATTTATACATATTACGTAGCCAGAGTGTGTGGCGTTTAGTTACATGATTTTTAAATTGATACGAGCATCAGTAAACGCCAGTTTTTGGGTTACATTTGTTTGTGATGAATTGAATATAAAAAATATAAAGTTAGACTTACCAATCTCATGAACCAATCGGACGCTTACACGTCAATTACGATTATTAAATGACGTCAATCTCTCCGCGAGTGACGTGACATGTGGTATTAATACATTGGTAGGAAACTGAACTATTTCACCAGTTAACCGACCGTAGCTGCGGTTTCGTTTGACAGCATTGAACTGAATCATTCATTTCGCTGTGAATGACGTATGGAATATGCGAGGATATGCAGCACAAAATTGCAAAATTAATAAAGTAGGCTTAAACCGTTGGTTGGTAGGAATATTTGGGGTAATAGGAGAAGGAATTGTATTAATGGCAGGTCGTTGTAAAATTTCCTCCTTAATTAATGCCCAGGCATAAAAGTAATTAAGTTTGTTGTATAAGCAAGTGTCTTGACATTGAAGTACCTACTGATAATTTTAATGAGTTGTACATTTGAGAAAACCCACTACAACACTGCAATTTTAACATTAACAATTTTAGTAACACAACTTTACAATTTTAACATTGCAATAAGTTACATCAAATAAGTTTAAGACTCAATGATTTAAAATTGATTAGAGTAATCCATACACTGTCGTAGGTACCCAAGTCTAAACGTCAAACAGAACAGGAAGGCTATTCAGATTTGTAACTTGACAGCGGAGTTTCAAAATTGACGTTCGAGTTCTAGGATCACTTCACTTCGCAAGTGCGTACCTACTAGATGATTAGATAATGACATATCAATACGATGCAAGTTCGCTTTTGTTTTGTAACTTGACAGCGGAATACACGATGAGTTTCTAAATTGAAGTAAGAGTTCGAGACTCCCTTCACCTCGCAAGTGCATGCCAGATGATTAGAGAATCACATATCAAGATCTCGGACTCGAACTTCAATTTTGAAACTCATCGCGGATTCCGCTGTCAAGTTACAAAAGTGAATAGTCTTGCTGATGCTCTACGCTCGTTTCCTATTCAAAAAGGCTTCCCTTTCGAGCCGCGTCTTCTAGATACAAAACAATTTTCGAATAAAATTACTTTTAGGTAGCTTGTAGTCTGGAGCGAAAATTTCAATGTTCGGTTGATTCTATTAATTAACGACGAGCTCGCTCCATCGCACAACTTTGAATAGCCAATTACATTGATAATTGGAGGTCGTAGGTACCTCGAGACAAAGACGAATGGTCGCGCCTCGAGAGAAGCACGTGTCAACTGCAGAATGCAGTTTGTGGAACGATGGAATTGATTAATTCAATTATTCATCAAGATAGATGAGATTCTTCGTAAACGTTGTTGTACTTTGATACGCGTATTGGAACGTCAAAGTTCGTTGTTCTGTCGTATTCGTCTTGGAATTACTCTTTTTTAATAGTTCCATGTTTCCAATTATATAACGTTATACTTTCAGACATCTACAGCTACATTGAGCTATTTTAGTTTTTGTTTAAAAACTTCACTGATTTATTAACTAAGACTCGCTCAAAAATTCCTTACATGGGAAAAAAACTTAAACAGTATTAACACCTTAAAGGCATTGTTGATAATAAAATGTGTGCAATTCACACGTTGTAGAAGTGAAACCTTCAAAAATTTTGTTTTCAAGATAATAAGACGAATGTAAAATTTCGGGAAGATAATAAATGTAGTTTTAACTACTCCACTCCACTCCATTCTACTCCACTCAACTCCCCTACCCCTGTACAATACTTCCTATCTCACTTTAGAATTAATGTGTCTGTCTCTTTTTACTGGACAGTTTCGTTTCATCGAATTTCAAGTCACCCCCGTACTAAAGAAGTTTTCACTTCAATAATAATTGTAAAATGTACTACTACCTAAGTTCATGTGTGAAATTTAATCATCATAATATTTCACGTTGATATATTAGCCCCTTTCAGCCTCACCTCGCAGCTCGAATGACATTATAAATTGGCATCGACAAAGTATTAACAGGGATTGTCGAGCATTGCATTTAATTAATGCGCGTTTAATCCCATCGAATCGCAGCGTATCATGACTGCATGATGAGGCTATGGATCTATGCATTGCTGATTAAAACCCCAAAAATAGGATCACTAGTGTACAATTTTGTTATTTATTGTACTTTTTATTGTACTGTATAAATCCTGTTAAATTCGAATTAGTGTCATGTTAGTTCTATTCTTGTTAATACGAACAATATAAATACTTTTTTTGATTCCTTGGGAATTTTTAGGATGTTATGATTCAGGACTCCTTATTGTACTATACTTTCCTTAAATTTTATATTATTTACAATATCTTCGTATCTTTGTTTAAAATACAAAATGTGCTACGAGGTGGCAATTTTAACAGGCATTTTTAAACTTATTGCGGACAATTCAAAGCATAATTGCTTTTTAACAAAAAATAAAACCAACGAAAAAAAAACTGAAAAGCAAAAAATAAAATAAACCATTTAGTATTATAAATTAAGATCCGAAATTAACAGTAAATAAATAATTTTGAGACCGTGCCAAACAAACAACCAAACTTAATTACATAAAATTCATAATATTATGAGGGCAGCGGCATGCGATGCAAACGGCAGCAGCAGCGCGGCGCACATCTTTTCGCCGTTTGTTTTTTCATTGGTTTGGCACCGCCTCAAAATTATTTATTTACTGTTAATTTCGGATCTTAATTTATAATACTAAATGGTTTATTTTATTTTTTGCTTTTCAGTTTTTTTTTCGTTGGTTTTATTTTTTGTTAAAAAGCAATTATTTTTTAATTTTTAGTTGCTATAATACTTATAATTAATAATAAATTATTGATTTTATGAATTATAGATTCAGTTACCAGGTAAAAATTTAGTAGATGAAATATCAATCATCCCCTATTTTCGTACCTAAAGGGGTAAAATTTTGTTTCGAAATTTAAACAAGAGTAACCTCAAGGTACATACTATTCAATAAAAAAAGAATCATCGAAATCGGATCATCCAGTACAAAGTTATTGGGGTTAACATGTAAAAATTCCGGGTAAAAAACGGGTGAATAATCAATCATTCCCTATTTTCGTACCTTTAGGGTGGGAATAAAATTTTCAAAAAAATATGGGACCAACTTCAGGATATACCCTATCCAATAAAAAAAGAATCATCCAAATCGGACCACCCTGTGGCGATTTCTGCGTGATCATACATAAAAAAAAAAAATATACGTGTCGAATTGAGAACCTCCTCCTTTTTTTTTCGTCGGTTAAAAATTATAACCAATCGCACAAAAATTCGGACTTTCATACAGACGCATTATGTGTACCCCAAACAATCAGTTTATTTTGTCCTCTCTTGTAATAGTCTCTCTTGTAATGTAATAGTAACATTAGTATCATAGAAAATATTACTCAAATGTGTCCGGCAAAGTTGGCGCCATTAAGGCAAACATACCTCCGTCTGGGAGCAAGATAGCTTCAAAGTTAATGAAATTGGCGCTGCACCTCACCTCACTCACGTGACCTCAAATTGAGTCCCGACTAACTGACCGAAACCACTCTCTCGAAATTTACTGCATCTACCGGGGAGACACTGGTCCCTGAGCATGTCAATTAGAACACAAGTTACGTAGTCATGTTGAAGTATCTACAGTCAATATGAGTTCCGTTGGTATCTAGTACTGAAAAGTCATCTCAACGTGTGATCTATGTGAGCAATAGTGACATTTTTGGCTGTAAGTATTTTTTCCGATAATATTTTACATGCTTACACATTTAAACTGGGCATTTTGAAGTATTTGCAAAAATAAACCGTATTTTTGTAAATTTATTTTCAAAATTGACAATAATTTATTGCGATTTTATTATTACAAGCACTTATTCCACAGAGCTACCAGCAAACAGATTGTTAAATCCCGTCAGTACAGATTTTGCTTCGTTTATTATGCGTACTCAAAGGATATGACGTATTGCTTACCAAGGTCATATTTCCCATCAAACCATAAGATTATAGATGTCTGAATGAAGTTTAATACTTTACTGTCCAGAACCTATACCTACTGAAATCACAGGGGATTTTATTGAAGGATTATTTATTATTATTAATAAGCAACTTATGTGATGGTAGAATTGCTAAAAAGTGTGATGAGTAATTACATTAAAAGCGATCACTACAAGTTGATTCTGGTACGGTCGGCCGCAGAAGTAGCTTAACATTATAGTACTTTGTAATAGTAACTGTTTCGACGGTTTCCTAGCAACATCTATGACAAATTCAAGAAATGCAATGTGACAAGGTACTAAAATGTTAAGCTACTTCTGCGGCCGACTGTACATTGTTCAAAGGCCTAATGCTGCACGAAGTTCATCAATAATATCACGACCCTCATAAATTTATGTTAGCACTGATACGTTACCTATAAACAATATGTTGGTGTGATTGATCGAAGGCGGGCGGAAGCTCGGAGATGGAATGGACTTTATCGAATCAGGTGGTTTGAGCTGATCCATCAACGGAAAACTCGGATTATTGATATGGGGTCTGAGAGCACTGTGAGTTGTGAGCGTCGTTGAAAAATTCGCATTACAGTATGTTTTGTAATTTTATTACCGGGATAATAAGTATCCTATAACTTGCTGATTTTGGTCTACCTGATTTCAAATATCATGAAAATCTTCAGTAGTTTTTGAGTGAAAGAGTAACAAACATCCATACATCCTCACAAACACATTTATAATATTATTGGGACAATATAAAATCTTTATTTTATAAGAGAAGTAACAATTATGCTGAACGCACATTTGTCCGCACCGTCCGCGCCGGACGCATCGCGTTTGTATGAAATCATATGAGAACCCGATGCGGATGATGGATGCGGACGCATGTCGCGGTGCGGATAAATGTGCGTTCAGCGTTACAGACTTTAATTTCGAATCAATCAAATTGGTTTCAAATCGATTTTAACTCTTCAGATCATTAGATATCTTTAAATTTGACTTCATGTAATTGTTTGTCAATAGTGTACAAATTGATTTCCTGCACCAATCCCTGCGACCTATGTTACAATTATTACGAATTACTATTACTACATCTATAGTAGTTTTAGGGCTTCGTAGGTACGTTCAAGACGTGTTCCGTCTATGACCCGGCCGTAACCGAGTTCCACACACATAACGCATTCATCCCGCACTAAACTAGAAGCTAATCATAATTCTCCGAAGCCGACCGGCAGCACACTGCATCGTCCAGTCGTCCACCATTATTACCAACTTCGCAGTGAAATTATCTCAATTTAGCCGGTCATTAGTGGAGTCGCGCGGGAGAGATATCCGGCTGGCCGGGTATAAATCTGAATTTAATGACCGTCCGCCAACGGTTCTAATATTTCCGTACAATGTTTCGGAACACGTACGAACGTGTGTTGTCCCTCGGGCGGAACGTTTGGTCTCTTCGCACTTTTGTCCGCTACGTTTTTGGTTCGTGATATTCGATGCAGTGTTTCCAATTCGTTTTGTATTATTATCTAGGAAGTCTTTTATGGGGTTAATAACATTTAATGCTCAGGTAGCAGGCAAAGTATTTGTAGTTTACTTTTCTCTGCAGGTAACTGTACAATCCTTATCAAAGCTTTGCCTGTGGCTTTGGCTTCGTTTAGCGGGATAATTAGTAACCCATGATTTACTCCAGATCATGGTTTGCCTATGTGATACATTTATAGGCTATTCTATATTGTACTTTATTATGTACTTACCTCAAATCTGAACCCCTGACAGCCTTGATACAATGTATCTTAGAAGCAAAGTCTCCTTGTGAGAGCACTGATATGACATGATACCCAACACAAGTTGAATCTTATCATGGGTATCAGAGTTCAACAAAACTCCTCTATGACTGTATAAGTTACATTATTATTATATTATAAGTAAATAAGAACATATAAGGCACCTCTATAATTTAGAAAAAAGCCTTTCAAATATTACAATATCCAAATTAGATATTCAACAAAGATCAAGTCCAATTGGTATAAAATAACAAGCCTCCCCATTTGGGACGTGTAATTGTTTCCTTGCTACAATCAGTGTAATTCGTCGTAACGTAAAATTGAGCTCAGGACCTCAAAAGTTACAAACGACATAATTGCTTACATGCAATTCCTTTCTCCTTGCTCGACACACTTGCCCTAGTTAAAACTTAACCATTGCGTTCAGACGTGTACAAATGTATAAGAGAATAATTAGATAATTGAATACAAATTAATTGTCGAATAAAGGAATCCGGGATAGGTATTTGAATAGTTTTGGAGACCGATTTTATTACTTTTACTTTTTATAAATATAACAGTGACTGAGTGTACCTACTAGAAACTCAATGGTTTCAGTGAAGGAAAACATCTTGAGTAAACTTGTATACCTAAGGTTTCCGTAACAACCAAGCTTAAACATAAACTACGATCTACGTGAAGACAGCCTTATTAATGAGTAATTCGAATTACCGTGTGCGGGAACAGTTACATGAACGCCACTTGACACGCATTTATCATTCACGGGCCACGCGCGCTCGTCAGCCAAATATAAATCTCATCAGGTGTTCCGAAACCAACTTCGCGTCAAATCAACTGCTTCGGTGGTTCCCTGAATCATTAAGTCAGCTTGAAACGGTCGTAGAACATTGATGCATTCCCGTACATTACGTGGTTGAACGCTTACATGTAATTTTAACTATAAGTTTGGTATATTTTTGTGTTAATAAACTCACACTATTATCAAGATTGCATGACACAAATGAGACGATTAATACCTACTATCCGATGTTAAATCCGGGAATACATTTATCTTTCACATATCTGCTCTAGTTCGGAAAAGAATCCAGAACGTTTAGCTTGGCAGGTAGAATAAGAACAGAGCACCAAATCTCCATTTACAGATGTCCAGTATTCACACAAAAAAAATATTAATATAGGTAGAACATGTATCAGTGATACACATCATCTAACAGGATTTCGGAAAGGTGATTTGTCATGGAGGAGAAAAATGCCTAAAAGAAACTCCACAGTATATATTTTTTTTAAATCAAATGCTTAAAATATATTATATTGATTACAGAAAATTAATACATCCTAACCTGAGCGGAACCGGTTGCAGAATAGTATACGAGTATATCTATCTAACAGACTTTTAAAGTCTACTGCTGGACATAGGCCTCCCCTAATTGGCGCCACTCTGACAGAATATAATATTATATCAGAATACATTGTATACTAGCTTTTGCCCGCAGCTTCGCTGCTTCACCCGCGGAATTTTACTAACGCCATCTATTAACAAAATCCGGAACTAAATATCTAGTGACTAACAAAATATCGATCTCCCCATGGGAATGTTTTACCGCGGTAAAAAGTAGCCTACGTTACTCTCCACCCTCCTCACTAACTCCACACGTAAAAACCATACCATATAACAGCTTCTTTGCGACGTGAAAGGCGGACAAACAAACAAACAAACAAACACACTTTCACATTTATAATATTAGTAGGGATTAGTAGGGATTTGGCATTAATCGCGATACCACAAACGAACATTAATAATTTGACTGGCGGTACTAACTGAACAAGATTTAATGTATTCATCATTCATGGACAGCGTTCTGAGAGCCACAAACTATAACCCTTATCAGATTAAGTAAACTTTGCTCAAATCAAGCGACTTCAACTGCTTTCGATATACGGATCGAGCTACGACGGATTTCGTAAGGATGTTATAATTTGTACTACATACGAGTATACATATAATCCATTTCATAAAACGTATAAGTATAGTATAAGTAGTTAAGTAGATAACTAAATTTTAACTAAAATTTAAGTTAATAATTTTAGTGCGTGTCCACACGTAATAATTTAGTAAAGCCCTTTAGTTCATACAATTCTACTTAATTACATAAATAGCTTTTTACAAATTTTTAACTAAAAATTTCCTGTCCAAACGTGTTAAGTGATAAGCCCCGCCCACGTACTTAACATAAAATAGAAAAATTTATAAATTACTTGTCTACTTGATTACTAAATTTTAACTACTAAATTGTCCGTTTACACGTATTAATTTACTTAAAATTTTGTTAACTACTTAACTACTTGATACGTGTAAACCGAACATACATAATTATTATATTATTAAACTAGCGCTCTGCTCGTGGATTTGTCCGCTATTTCCGGGATAATAAGATCGTAGTCTGTGTGCTAGGTTTCATGAAAATCCATTCGTTCGTTCTTTTTGAGTGAATGAATACCAAGCAGAATCGCAAACTTTCACATTTTTTTATGGAAATTGCCGGCAAACAAGCTGGCGATCCACCTGATGGTAAGTGGCTATCGTCGCCCGTGGACATCAGCAACACCAAAGGCATCGCTGATGAGTTGCCGGCAAGAAAGAGAGAGGATAAAGAAAGAAAGCACATTTATAACATTAGTAGGATTTAAATATTCCAAAAGAAAACTCTGTTAAATCATAAAGCTTGCCGCACGTCTCATTGATCCGTCACTTATCTAATCTTATCTGCTAGTATTAATCGGTCCACAATTCTATCAACGAACATTTAAAAAAATGTACTGAGGAGTTTCTTTCGGCTTTTTTCTCCTCCATGACAAAGCACATTTCCGAAATGCTGGTAGATTAATAAAATGACGTGCATAAGTGTGTGCAGAAATCACTCAGCATATGCCGCGGCGAACCACGGCTACTGGTTTTCAGCACGAATTTTATTATATCGCTGTTCGGACGAGTGATGTCAGTTCGCTGCAAAAATAAATTCTACTAAATTACTATAGCTATAAGTGATACCTAAATGAATTAATGATTTTGTCTTTTTCTTTGTCAACTGATTGTAGTGTCTTAGCTACACACATGATACATTCAATCAACACTGGAGCAACGTGATACGCATCAGGTTTTCATAGTACTGACGCCATGTAACGCCGGATGCTAACGTCTATACCTACATAGTAGTTCTCCAACAAAACTCTTTAGAACAATCAAAATTTCATTAAACCCATCGCGTAATAAATTACCTCGAGAATTCCAGAATTTTCAAATGAGTTCCCGACATCGCAGAGAACTTTTATCTCGCGTTTATTATTCGACTCCGCGTAAATTCATATTTTTCATTTCATCCTTTTTGTTTCGGTATATTTGTAACGATCATCCCGGTTATACGAGTTTTATCCGGACAAATCCGGATAACTGGATCAACATCTTTTTAATAAACATAAAAATTCATCGAAACGTCCGTACCTCTCGCTCGATGTCGTTTGCGTAAATCGAATATTATTAAAACTTATTTTTACGCGCAGTGAGCAGCGAACGGTTAGTGCAGTAAAATCGATGTGACTTGCGATTTAACCCTATGTCATACTACAATGTTTTTGAACTTTCATACTTTGTATTTTTTGAATATGTATATAGCAGCATATTTGTTAGTAACCATTTAAATTCAAATAGTTTTGTGGACAATTTTTTGTAATAATTCGACACAGAGTTTTAAATTTTGCAGTCACTAACGTAGCGTCATCGTCAGCGCTATCACAAAACACGAGTTTCTAGTGTCATATTGTTAGTTGTTTCATATTCTGATGCATAAATCCAACTTTTTTAACTCTTTTATCTGTCCGACTCCCTGCTGGTGTCACAAACCAATCCAATGAATGTTTTATTAAGAGCGAGAAATCCAATAATAGGTTTTCATAGCCACTATGAATGGAAATATTTATTTTGTATGTATCAGTAAATTACATTATATTTTCTATCTATCTTTTACCTATCTATATTATTATAAGGCTGTGACGAAGCTGTGCCTATACAATAAAAATAATAAACTTGGTATATATTTTAGGATCATTTTCCATCACAAATGATTTATCTTCTTTTGCTTATTCTGGCGTGGTGTTGGCACAAACCTACTTAACTATCTTAGTTTGATCACCAATTTATAATAATAATAATTTATAATAATTGAGGATTTTTTCTGAGCTCAAACCTCATGTACTACATCGTACAAAATATAGGTAAGACTAATTACGTTTGCCATAATACTGATGAAATATTATTAACTAATATAATTTTATACGCAATTCAATAAACATTATTCATTTGATTTGGCACTAATTGATTCATGTCAATTAATATCAAACCCAATTATATAGACCGCGTCCAATAATATTAAAGCCAACAACCGAAACATACCTACATTATTAATATAATAATACTATCATGAAAATTCTGTTACAGATAATTATAACTATATTTATATTTTCTTTAATATAGTTTGACTGGGTGTTATCGATGGCTGCGTATACCTACTCAAAATAACTACTTCAGTAAAACGCTACATTTTAAAATCATTTTCGTATAAAATTATATTACCCATACAAACTTTCTACCCCTAATTTCTACCCCTAATTTTACCCCTTAAAATAAAACTTTTTCATAGTTTCTCTTATAATGAAAAATGTAAGACCTTTAACAAAAAAGAAGTACTTTATCCCAATATTATTTAGCAACATTGTTTTCAATGTAGGTAATCTAGACTGATTTATTATAATTAATACTGATTAACATGTACGTTATGATCAACCATAATTATTATACTTAAAACTAAATCCCTAATCATCGCCAACAACCGAATTCTCATTTCACATTTTAATTTAAATAGGAGCTATTTTCATAGCATGTGTAAAACGCATTGTTTTTTTCATACATTCATATTTTTGTTAATAATTTACTATACGAGGAAACGAATAAAGTAGGTAAACTTTGACTTTTAGCTTTTAAGTACCCATATTTTATATTAAGTTTATATCATCGGTAAATGTTAATACGTACCTTAAATACCACACAACCATTCAGTATCTCTTATGTGGTGATATTGTTGACCTATTTAAGTGTTTCGTAACTATCATTCACTTTAATTTAAAATTACTTTGGTTGCGACGTTTTTACGACCCATTTATAATCTAAAATCAATGTAAAAATGCGCACAGCTTTTCGTTTTTTTAGGAATGGTTAATGAGAAACGTGAATACATTTTTTATTAAACGGTCATTGACGATTACCCGTTCAATACAAAATGTTTGCGGAAAGTTTCAATTGAGAATTGAATGTGATCAAACGACTGTTTGACTCATTCATTCGCGCGACAATGAGTTATAAGTGGAGTAAGCGTGTGTAGCTTATTTTTGTGTTACAGGGGGCGCGGCCCGGCGGCGCGCGTAGCCGAACCAGGTAGCGTTTGTTGTGCGTGCCCTAGGCTGATCACTGTGTCAATAGCGCGGGTGAGAACGTTCCACGTCGAATCTACCGAAGCTCGTTTTGTGTTCACTCTGTTTTATCACTACTCCATGGTTTTTGTTGTTGTATACTTCTTTTGTTTTTGTTTTTTTTTTGTTGGCGTAACATGAAATTAAAAGTGTATTTCATTTGTTTATGGCCTTTAGAAACAAGCTTGTATTTTTGATTATTTTTAATTAGTTACAAAAGTAAAGTCTTGGAAAATTTATATCCAATTTATTCAGATTACAAAAAGTTTTACTTAATTGTTGAGACGTTATTAAATAATTTGATTCTACAGAGAATTATCTTGGCGCCTACGTTTTATCATTATGGCGGCAAGCAAATTCAATTTTAAGAACATTAATATACTAAATTAGTCGCGTCACAGCGTCCGGCTTCTTGAATAAAGTTTGTGGACAATTTCACGATTTTCTCTTTTTATACGTATTTTGTTTTGTTTGGTCCCCCTTCATGTATACCTAAATGTATTTCGGTTCTCGGTACGTGAAATAAGCGTTGATTCAGTTTTAAAATTTTAACTACTAGTCATCTACTTATTGGGACCAAAGCGTTTTGTATAATTTATTGCTAATCACCGTATCGAAAGACAATTACTACAACGTAGAAAACGGCTGTAGACATTATTAATTCGTAACATTTTTTATAAAAAAGTATGGAAACTGAATAAATATTAACGGCGTAAAATTATATACACTCAAAATGTAATCTTACCTATTGTATAAAAAATCAACGCTTAAATCACAAACCCAGAACTAAACTAACTTGTTTTTACCAACTTTATTTTCCAAGTGCATAGTTTAAAAACGGCAACAAAGTATCATTATTGCGAACGCTGCAGTTAAAAAACTGTAGCAAAATGTAGTCGAGCTGTTTTTGAACGATCCACTGAGAGTTGTCAGTGTACAAATCGTTTTCCCGTTTTTATTTTATCATACTGTATCATTTTATTTTTATTTCCGTAACTAAGTCTGAATCCTTTCCAAGGCGCACTCGCCCCGAACTTACGTAGATTCGACATCGAACATACATACGCTCACTTTGCACTTAGTAATCGTCGTGCTGTAAAAAGTATTTTATTTTTCATTCATTTTGAGACGTAATTAGTGTGAATTTGTGTTATTTTGTGGTTAATTTATTGAGAACGTTGATTTCTGTAAAGAGCCTGTGCAAACACGCCCAAAATTGTCCGTTCGTTCCGAATAGAGAAACGTATTGGGAACCGCGTTTAGTGAACCGCGCTCAAACAGAAGTCGTCTTAATGTATACTTAACAGTCGCAGCTAATATGTAAACGAGGATTCCGTAGTCGAGTAGACATCCCTATCACTGGCTTGTGTGTTGATCCGTTGTGAGACCCCATCTACGGAACCCTCAGCGTTCAAATGAATCACCATTAGTGTACTGTGCTAATTATGTGTTGGTCTGGGTTTGGATTTTGTTCGTTGTTTCATTTTGACTAAACTGTGTGTTATGTGTTTTCATAGAGAGCTGTTGTTTTTGTGTCAACATACGTATGATGACGCGGGGTCGCGTGGCGGCGGTGGCATCGCACGCGCAGGGCGCTGTTACCCGATGCGTTCAGATATTGACACTGTCGTATTCCAAATTTAGTCAGAACGAATACTTAAAATTTCAAACGATTGGCTCGAGAACGGACGATTCAGTGACCGAGTTGCTAATGACTGAACGCATCCGCTGCCGATAGAATGAGAGTAGTCGATGTGAGCATTATATCAACGCCCTGTGAGTACCGTGTCCGCGTTGTTGCTCATTGAAGCTTCAATGTAAAGCAAAGTGTCAATAAGTCAATGCACCGGTCACGTAGCACAGGTTGAGGGGTTTGAATTGGCACGAGTTGGTACGAGTAGGTCCGCCGCTCCACGCCCCACCGCTAAGCTTCTGTGGTGTGGCTCGTTGTGTTGCTCTGTGGTTCTGGTGGTAATGGGAGATGTTTTCTGCAGATCGGAAGCTGTTCGTGGGCATGCTCAGCAAACAGCAGACGGAGGAGGATGTGCGCGGCCTGTTCACTCCGTTCGGGACGATAGAAGAGTGCTCGATACTGCGGGGACCTGACGGTGCTAGTAAAGGTAAGTTTTAGTACTAGTTCAACAATCATTACATTTCTCATGGGTAAAAATTTAACTATGTATGTTCCAATAACAAGTTATCTTTGTTACGGGAGAATATTTGATTAAGTATGATTTAATCCTACTGTTTTTTTTTTCTGAGTACTGATTTTAACTTTCAAGCGTGGTTTTAAATACTGCTAATTTATTAAAGGATTACTATTATTGTTCAGGAATAAAATATTAAATACATTATTTTAATACTCTCGTATCCTGGCTCACAAAATTCTAACTATGCAAACATTTTAGTCCGGTGTTTTTATAAAATTTACGTAAGTTGAACTTTAAAACAGCTTATTAATAAATCCAAAGTATAAACACAAATGGAACTTTTTATATTCCAAAGTGAAAAACCAAATTATTTGACACAAATAGAAACAAGTAAAATAAAGATGTTGGGGTCAAAATGCGATAGCATCTTATAGTAAGACCAGAAGCACAAAATAGGTTTTTGGAACACTGAGTATTTGAATACATATAAGTTTGTCTTCTGTACATTGGATCAAAAATCTCTAAGGCTGTGGCTGTATATGTATAAGTAAACATAACTAAGCAATCTTGCAATCTAAATTCGATTTATTGATCGATCGATAGTAAATAATAGCGATAATTAAGAACGTCCTTACTTACGGTAATTATCACCAACCAGTAGATAATAACCTATTTGATTGAAGTGAAGTATTTAAAAATCGATTCCTTCGTAGATATTTGTGACAAACTAATAGCTATACGTTACTATAAAGAAAATTATAGTAACTTTTTGAGCCATTATCGTGTGAGTTCTGTACAACTGTTCTGCATTTCCATATTACGAATCTTTTAGTAGGTTTCAGCTCTGTTATTTTTCTAATGAAACCAGAGCATTTTCCAAAATAAGTTTTAAAAATTTTAGCGAGATATTTTACTAAAATATCTAAATTCGGTTTCGGAAACAGCAACTAAGTATAGAAATCCGTAGCACATCATTGCTACGCTCGTAGCCAAGCCCCAAGTGCTACGTCAAGTTGTTTTGAAATCGTAGGTTATGCTCGTAGCGACGCTACGAATGATGCTACGAATGTGCTAGTTTGTGAACTGAATAGAAACGGAGTATTGTTGGGATCTACAATGAGTTGATGAAACAGACCGTGTAGTTTTTACTATATTCGTATAATGTATAATTTCAACGAACAAGTTAAATTTTTGTGTTTTGTTCAAAAAATAGTGTTAGCGTTTCGAGATTAATTAGTAGTGGTACTTTTAAACTATTTGATAAGAGTATATTTTTTATGTTCAAAATGTACGTTAATGTATTTTGAATGTATTATTTTATTATATTTATTGTATAGAAAATGTCAAACATTAATATTATTACATCAGTTCAATAATAACATCTTTTTTCACGTATTGTCGGGCAAGTATAATTTTTTTTATATGGTAACTATATTATACAATAAAAATACAAGATATAATCCTGGAATTGTTTTGAAATATCGTGTCACAAAGCACAGCTCAGATTTGTTCAAGTCACAGGTCTTATTTAACAGTATCTTGGGTCGCGTAACCATTATGACTAGATAAATGGCTGGAATGCGACCTCTAGACGGTCCACTGTACCCTTGTATGTTACCTCGCTCGACTTCTGCGACAACGCATTAATATAGAAACTTGATCGGGATGTTATTTTAATAAACGAAGAATTAAAAGCTATTTTTTTGTAAAAAAATATTCGGTATTTCTATCAGTAATATTGTTGGTACTTAAAATTTCTTAGCAAATTTTCTAAAATAATCTAAACTTAAAATAAACATTTTTTATAGTCACAAAAATATTCTAAACTATTCCATTACTACAAAATTATACATATCATACAAAAATGAAATAAACAAATATCTTTCGCTAATAAGATCTTTTTAATATTAATAACACATAAACTCACAGATAACAATAAAACTTATAATTCAGAATATTTTTATAACTTAATGTTACAAAAAGTGACAGTACGCTCCTGGCCTATTCTCCGCCTACGCCGTAGCAGGATCGTAGCTCACCGCTAATACCAATTCAGAGCGCCGTAGCACTCCGCTACAAGTGCTACGTCATAGCGCGACAGCTCGTCTCGGCGTTACGCAACTTTAATTTCATTTTGTTCGCGCTCGAATTTCGCCGGATTTTAATTGAGTTTGTGCTCATAAACTCTGATAACGCCGCGCGGTTTGTTAGTTGCCTAAGCGGTGCTCTCTTTATGTACACATTAAGCGGTGCCGCCTGCCTACTCTGCTCTTTATGTACACATTAAGCGGTGCTGCCTGTCTCAGTGCCTACTCTGTCATTATTGGACAATAAAGTTATTAACAACGCTACAGATGTAGGGTATGGCTTGCCAAATTGTCAACTCTTTAATTACGTGCGGCGCCGCGGTGCGATAAACTTATTTTTACGAGGGTCCCTTTAACATTATCGCTGCCGTCGTTTTAATTATAAATTAAGTGGGATTTAAGCTTCGCTCATTCTTTCGTGCTTCGAATAGAAAGTTTGGAACGGTCTACTCCGCTGTTACAACCGTTTTCTTTGACAACGGCTCACTTGGCCAACGACTTTAACGACTTGGTGGGAATTAACACTTTTTATAATATTATTGAAGGTAATGCTTTATTAAAGTTATCCGTTTAAAATTTTACGTCAGAATTAACTTTTTATTTGCTCCATTTGTCCTTCATCCATCCATCCATTATTAAACATTTTTTAACAACCTTTAAAAACAAGTTCGTCATCTGTTAACGAAAAACCGTGAAAAAATGGCCTTTATTTTTTAAGATACCGTCATACATCTTTAAAACTACTGTAACACCACAGACGCGTCTGTTTACTCTGTGGCCTATGCCATTTAGTTAGTCTGCGGTCACTACCGTTTCCGCTCTCGTTATCTCTCTCGCACACAGAGATGTTCGCCATGTTGATGTTGAGTCGAGGTCGCTTGCGCGTGTAACTTATTGTATTATAATAATTTGGGTCTTGTGTAGTAAATGTACGTAAATCTCATAACATTGTGTTTCAATCCACGGCCAAACTCCAGAACATCAAATAGCCGGACAAACCCCATTACACTACATATTATTTAGTAAAGTGATCTTCCTTCACCTGAAATTTATAGTCTTTATTTTAAAGTTTTATAAAGCACTAAGCTATAAAATGGAACTCCAACAAATGCCTGCGTATAATTATGGAAATAAGCGGCACAGTTACAAAAGAA
This sequence comes from Thymelicus sylvestris, assembly GCA_911387775.1. NCBI lineage: Eukaryota > Metazoa > Arthropoda > Insecta > Lepidoptera > Hesperiidae > Thymelicus > Thymelicus sylvestris. The sequence continues at coordinate 1,983,816 of OU426893.1, forward strand.
CATTCGGAGAAATTCTCCAACCAATTCCAAGAAGTTATGTATGTATTCCTAAGATATGGATTAAGAGAGATTGTTATTCATTCAAATTATTATTATTGTTATTTACGTTTGAACCGAAAGATCCAATTCTTTGTTATAAAAAAATTAATAACGTGATACAGTTATAAAAACTTATGATGAATCAATTCATTTCTAGCCACGCATTTTTTTTATTGAAATTCAATCAAATACTATTTATAGGTTTTAAATTGCTTTATTTTGACAATCATTGTGTTAAGATTAAGTTTTGCTAATGAGGCATATAAATTCAACATTTTTATTAGATTAACGCGCCATAACAATAAAAAGTACAGAAGACCTAGCTAAGTACTATAAATAGCAAGCAGTGTTGACTAATAAAGCTCACTGAGTAAAAAGCCTATCCCTTCTGACTTAACGGGTTATATACTTAAAGGGTTAAAGGGTTACTATAGCGCAGATGAATATATAAATGACAAGGACGCATTGTATTGATATGTACCTACTGCGATTGCTCAGTTTAGGACATAATTATAATTTTTCTGTAATCAATTTATTCTATTGTAAACATTATGATTTTTTTTACAGATGTGCTGAAGAGTTACTTTTTTTACACAAATTACTTCTCCTTCATGACAAAGCATCTTCCCGAAAGGATTAACAAAATAACGCGCATAAGTTTATCTGTGAAACATACTGGAATAAAGAATTTTGAATTTGAATTTGAATTTGAACGACACAGTACACATACCACATACATCACTATTCACTATCAAACGGGAACATCGACGCGATTAGATTCTCATCGATTTAGTCATCGAAAACCGTGACTCACGGCTGTTATCATCGAACCGTTCAGGTCAGCCTTGTTAATATCGACTACCGCGGCCATTACACGATCAGGTCACGAACGACCACCGTAAACCCACACCGTTTACGGTCGCGGGGACGGACGGACGGACGAGCGCGCACGTCGTAAAATATCGCCAATTTACTCCACATTTAGCGAGTTATCACGAGTCATATTGTCTTCTGTAGGACTTGCGACATCCTAAAGTGTATGCATTGATTTTTATCTTACACACTTTGATTGTTTCAAGCAATCGTGGATGTTTTAAGTAGAAACTAACATAATAATTACCTCTGAAAAAGCGTTTTTTTCTTGTTGTAAATTAAACTCGTTCTTTCATTCTTTTTCTTCTCTCTTTCTTGGCCGGCAACGCATCGGTGATGCCTTTGGTGTTGCTGATCAGATGAGATCAGATGCCGGTGGATCGTCAGCTTGTTTGCTGGCTATTTCCAGAAAAATAAACTGAATACATTTTTATTTGATTCTATTGATTTATTATGATATAGTAGAGAGAACGTCGCATAAAAATATTAAAGTTATTATAAAAATCACAAAGTAATATAAAACCCATCAAAAACATAAATGTAAAGTGAGAGTCAATTTCAAAAAAAAAAGAATTGAGATCTAAATGGGTGCCAATTTCTGTGTAGAAAAGCCTAAAATTTTAGTCACAAGAACATGTAATTCAAGCTCCACTTTTGACTTGGTTAGTTTTCACGTACCTACTTAGTAATTAGTGTTCTTGTTGAGAACAATACTTTGGAGTTTTTTAAATTAAATGACTTGAGTTGAGACTTTACATTGGTTTAATTACAGATTACAATTTGGCTTTACATATGTGCGTTATAGAAATGCTTAGGCGCGTTACATAGGACGGTCAATCGGCGAATGTAGCGGTCGGTGGTCCGCGGCCGTTCTCTGTTAGTGGGAGCGTGAACACGTCGCAGGTGATTGGCCAGCCGTGGTACACGTTGTGCCTTTATTGGTGGACCGGCGTGACCATATTAGGTATCGTTCTTCGGCAAGGGGCAATCCTTCGCTCTGGCCATATATGGTAATGACGAAGTGCATGAGTCATTGCGGCGCGCGGCGCCAACATCTTCCCGGCCCTTGAAAGCTCTGAAGCTTTTAAGAATTTTCGCTAGGCAGTAGACATAGGCGATTAAGTGCTCGTCGTAGGGTTCCATGCGCTGTAGAGACGTCGGCCACTCTAGGAACTCCGTCTGCACCCGGAAACAATTTGGTAACTCTCCCCAGTCGCCAGTATAGAGGGGGAGCTTCATCTTTGATGAGAACGAGATCGCCCAGCTGTAGGTCCTTGCTCTTAACCCGCCATTTGACACGTTGTTGTAGTTCTGCGATGTATTCTTGAGACCACCGCTTCCAGAAGTGTTGACGAATTTGTTCCAAGCGTTGATATCTGTTGAGGCGCGGAGAGTCGGCGTCTTCGAAGCTTGGAGACGGCAACGATGTCAGCGGCCTGCCAATAATAAAGTGACCCGGTGTGAGGGCTTGGAAATCGTTTGGAGATGGGCTGAGAGGACAGAGAGGTCGGCTACTTAGGATAGCTTCGATCTGTGCAAACAGTGAAGCCAGCTCCTCGAATGTTAAGTGGGACTGCCCTAATATTCGACGGATGTGAAATTTGGCTGATTTGACACCGGCCTCAGCTAAACCATTGAAGTGAGGAGCGTATGCGGGTGAGAATCTAAACTCTATACCTCTCTGAGCCGCAAAGTCACAAATAGAATCGGCATGTTTATTAAATAAATCTTTTATATCCTTGGCTGCAGCTACAAAATTTCGGCCATTGTCACAATAAATAAGTTTAGGTATTCCTCTACGGGCAATAAATCGTTTTAAAGTTAAAATAAATGCGTCCTTGCTTAGCTCGCTAACTGGCTCTAAATGAATGCATCGATATTTAAGGCAAACAAATATACACAAATAACACTTAGTTATTTTACACCCCCGACCCTTGCGATCAGTGATTAAAAATGGACCGGCGAAGTCAGTGGCAACAGTACTAAATGGAAACCCTGGTTCTACTCGTTCCGAGGGCAAGTTACTCATGATGGTAACCATACCCTGGCCCCTGAATCGTCGACAAGTAAAACAATTATGTGATACGTTCCGAGCTAAATTTCGGCCTCCTATGGGCCAGTACTGGTCACGAATGCATGCTAGTAACTGTTGGGGGCCTACGTGTAAAAGGGTTTTATGCTCATGTTCAAATAATAGTTTTGTAAAATAGTGTTTACCATTTAATAAAATAGGATGTCTTTTATCGTAAGAATAGTTTGAGCCATCAATCCTACCACCGACGCGTAATAAACCCTGTTCATCAATAAAAGGATTTAGTGGAATTAAATTTGATTTAGACGGTAATGATTTTTTATTTATAAGTAAATCGATTTCTGTAGGGAAGGATTGTCGTTGGGCGAGTTTAATAAGAAAATTTAAGGAATTTTTGAGCTCATTGACGTTTGGTGTGCCTGTAAATTTATTTAGAGGGTTTCGGGAATTATGTATAAATCTAAGAACTCTAGCTAGTACTCTTTGTAGTTTAGATAATTTGGAAAAATTCTTAAAATCTATAAACTGTGTGGGTTCTACCACTAAGGTTGAGAATGCTTTCATTTCAGGGAGGTCTTTAATCTCCTGACATGAAGTCGGCCATGTACACTCGGGCTGTGTTAAGAAAGTAGGTCCGGACCACCAAAGATTAGCGTCACTGACGTGTTGAGGATCTAAACCACGAGAACATAGATCAGCAGGGTTCTCTTTAGTTGGTACATATCGCCAGTCTATAGGGTCAGAGAGCTCACTAATGGCGGCCACTCTATTAGCAACGAATGTTTTTGCTTTGCCTCCAGACTTGAGCCAACCCAAAACCACTTTAGAGTCTGTCCAATACACATGACGGGTGACTTGAAAGCGAAGAGCTTTAGTGACAGCGGAGCTTAGTTGGGCGGCTAACAGTGCACCACACAGCTCGAGCCTTGGGATGGACGTGGGTTTAATAGGCGAAACGCGGGTTTTAGCGCACAATAAAGTAGATTGTATATTTTCCTGTGCGTCAATGGACCTTAAATAAATGCAAGCGCCGTATGCTTGCTGCGAGGCATCGCAAAAACAATGCATTTCTATATTAATAGGATTGTCTAATAAAACTTGTCTTGATATTTTTAAAGAAGATAGTGTATGCAAATGTTGTGAAAATTTTAACCAACTGTTTTGAACATTTTTTGGTACTGGTTGGTCCCAGTCTAATTTCAATGACCACAATGTTTGTAACATTATTTTAAGTTTAATAGTGCATAAAGAAAGCAGACCTAATGGGTCAAAAATTTTAAAAGTAGATGAAAGGATAGATCTTTTAGTTAGAGTCATATTAGGTGTGTACTCTATTTGAAATTCTAGGTTATCTGTAACAGGAGACCATCCTATGCCTAAGGTGCTAGAAGCGTTGCTAAAAATGAGATTTCCTTGGTCTGGCGTTGAACTGTGAGGCAACAAGTTTGGGAGATTTGACCTGTATTTCCTAAGGTGGAAACACCCTTTCGAAAGCTCATCTGACACTTGACGTTGAATGTATCGCAATTCCTCTTCAGTGTTAGCCCCAGTTAACAAGTCGTCACAATAGAAATCATTTTGAATGATAGTTTTAATAGTGGGGTCGTTACATTCCTCGCCCAGTTGCCAAATGCACCTGGCAGTAAGGAAGCTAGCGCTGGAAAAGCCATAGGTAACGGTGTTCAATCTTAACGCGTGAAGGGGTTCATCTTCGTTATCACGCCACAGAATGAGCTGGAGGTTTCGGTCTGATTCTCTAACGAGAACTTGGCGAAACATTTTTTCAATGTCTCCTGAAACGATATACTTGTATTGGCGAAAACGTAGGAGAATATTAAAAAGTGAATCTTGTATTACGGGACCTACCATCTGTAAATCATTGACGGAAAAACCTGATGTAGTGCGAGCCGAGGCGTCGAATACAACGCGGAGTTTAGTCGACTCGCTTTTAGCCTTTATTACAGGATGGTGGGGGAGAAAGTAAGCGTCAGCTGGCTTTGGATTAGGTGATAGGCTGAGATGACCCAGATCGGCGTATTCTTTTATAAAATTGGAATAAAGACTCTTTAGTTCAGGTTGTTTTCTGAAACGAGCTTCTAGGCTTAGGAATCTCTTCTTGGCTAACGAGTAGGAATCGCCTAAGCATTCCTTCTCGTCACGAAGAGGAAGACCTACACAAAAGCGACCATTTTCTAGTCGGTAAGTATTAGATAAATAGTGTTGTTCACATAGTTTTTCTTCTTTGGTATACAATTGAGATAGTTGGGGAATATTTTCTAGTTCCCAAAATTTCTGAAGTTCATCATTAATTGTAGGTAAATTAGGCTCATTAAATAAAAAATTGCAATGTATTGCTTTGTGATAATTATGTAGTTTTGTTTTATTGGATAATATAGGCAGTGGACCTGCGACGAGCCATCCTAATTTAGAGCTTCGAAGAATAGGGCTATTCTCACCTAGTGAGTGCTGAGTGGAACCTATCAGATCCCAAAATAGATCAGCACCGATAAGCATATCGATAGAGGATGGTTCATAAAAGCTGGGGTCCGCTAATTTAAATTGAGATAAATTATATTGGCTGATATCCAGTGTACATTTAGGCAATTTTGAAGTAATTGTTGGTACAACTAGGCAAAACATTTGAGTATTGAAAGTACTATCGTTAAGTGATTGTAGGTGTATAGCACAACGCTTAGGAGTACTAGTGAGAGAGGTATCTGATAGGCCTACAACACATACATTTGAGGTTTGTAAAGGAAGATTTAAATATGATTGAACTCTTTCGGTAATAAAGGACGACTGACTGCCGCTATCTAGTAAAGCTCTGACCGTTAGACTTTGTTCAGAATTGGGGTTTTTTAATTGAACTTTAGCGGTACACAGGAGGACGTCAGAGTTAGTTAAAGTAGTTAAGTTGTGAGTTGGAGTTAAGTTGGTACTAGGTACGTTAGAATCATCCACAGTATGTAACAAAGTGTTATGTTTTCGTCTACATGAACGACAAGAGCCCGGAAGCCTACAAGCCTGGACCTTATGACCCACTCTCAAACAATTCTCACATAGGTTTAATTTAGATACTAAAGCTATCCTATCTTCAGGCGTACTGGATTTGAATGAAGGGCATTCATAAATACGATGAGAACCCTTGCAAACTAGGCATTCGGAAAACGTCTTAAAGGAAGAAGTAGTAGGTTTAGTAGTGATAGCAAAAGACTTACTTTGAGGTTTGGGGGGAGATGAATGATGTAGACTTTTAGCCCTGTCGTGTCTTTGTCTGTTTACAGTCTCAAGTACATCAGCGCGATTCTTAAGAAAATCGAAAAAATTATCTAACGTAGGAATTTCGGGTAATGTATTACGGTATTCCTCCCATTTAAAACAAGTACCGTTGTCTAACTTCGCCGTGACCATGTAAATAATAATAACATCCCATTTCTCAGTAGGTAACCCTAAGGTATGAAGAGCTCGTAAATTTTTAGTTAGATGATCTACAATAAACCGAAGTGATTTATCGGATTCACGTACAGATTCAATATTAAATAAAGCCTTTAAATGATTATTAATTAATTGGCGTTTATTGTCATAACGCTGACAAAGTAGTTGCCAAGCCTCGGAGTAGTTAAGATCAGTGACTTCTAAATTACAAATAACACGCGCGGCCTCACCTTCTAAATAAGACTGTAAATAGTGAAACTTATGAATATTCTTTATTTTGTCATTGTTGTGAATTAAGGATGTATATGTTTCTTTAAACTCCAGCCACTTAAAATATGTGCCATCAAAATTATTTATTTTAATAACCGGCAATCGAAAACCGAGAACATCATGTTGACAATGGCTAGAAGCATCACAAGAATTGTTCATATTCTCTTTAGAAGGCGAGTTCGATTGTATAAAATATTGAGCAGTGGAAATACACGTATCAAATTCATGTTCAATTACGTCGCGAATATTTAATTCTTCAGCTTGATTATAATCATTTAAAGTTTCTATTTGGCTTTGCAACTCATCGAATTCCACAAATAACGCTTGTAATCTCGATAATTTTAACTCAAGTTTGTTTAAATCAACGGCAGAAATTTTATCTAATGAAGTTACAGTTTCTAAATAATTTTTAAATTTAGTTAAGCGTCCCTTAATTGAACTACGCTTAATATTAAGCACCTTTAGATTGTCTTCTTGTTTTAAAGTTTCTACAGACATAGCGGTAAATTATCGAGATAAACTAAGCGCAGCGAACTAAATAATGAATAATATTGGCATACGATACGCTCCTCGCTTCGTAGTCAGTGCAGCAGCGGCTCGGTGTGACGTCAGGAACCGGTTTGCTATCGCGGTGAAGCGGGCCGATGCACGGAGCGAACGGCCGAACGGCAGCGATTGTAGCCACGCTGGAATTGATAATTATTGTCTGCGTAAGCGGCGCGTAAATAAATTCGTTAAGATTATGGCTTTTTTGCGTAGCAAGCTTAGTGCTTTGAAGAATAGCTTGAAGTTTAGAAGAGAAGGGGCAATGCTAATTGAATAGCTTAATAATTAATATTGATAAAATAGGAAAACATAGGCAAATTGAATCACTCGAAAAAGTAGATTTTGGAAGAATAGGGCAAATTGAACTTAATTTTTTTACTTGAGCAAATAGATTTGGAACTATAGGGCAGATTAGAAGTTTTGAGTAGCTAACGTTACACTGATTATTACACAGATCAAAGAGGAACACTAGGATGGATATTGGAATGGGCTCACTCGGGTAGGCAGACAGGCGATCTTAGATGCTCAGGCTAGGTGATGCTGGCTGCGGCGTAGGCGTGAGACCGTTGTAGGCGCGTCACCCCGACGCTTTGGAGAATTTCTTCTTGTAGCACGAAGCACGATGTAGGCGCGCAGCTGATTGCAGGAACCTTTGATCCGCAAACTAGTCGCTGCGCGTGACGTACGACGTAGATTTTTCCTCTTCAACTCGATGATCTACTTCAAATCTTCAGAATCCGCGTTAAATTGCAGGTCTTGTCACGACGGTCGCCACTTTGTTCTTGATGAGAACAATACTTTGGAGTTTTTTAAATTAAATGACTTGAGTTGAGACTTTACATTGGTTTAATTACAGATTACAATTTGGCTTTACATATGTGCGTTATAGAAATGCTTAGGCGCGTTACATAGGACGGTCAATCGGCGAATGTAGCGGTCGGTGGTCCGCGGCCGTTCTCTGTTAGTGGGAGCGTGAACACGTCGCAGGTGATTGGCCAGCCGTGGTACACGTTGTGCCTTTATTGGTGGACCGGCGTGACCATATTAGGTATCGTTCTTCGGCAAGGGGCAATCCTTCGCTCTGGCCATATATGGTAATGACGAAGTGCATGAGTCATTGCGGCGCGCGGCGCCAACAATTAGCTTCGTCAAATCTGTTAGGTTGATGACTTATGATGGTTTGTTGGTTGCTAACTAATGAAAACTAGCCAAGTCAAATGTAAAGCTCGAATTACATGTTCTTGTGACTAAAATTTTAGGCTTTTCTACACAGAAATTGGCACCCATTTAGATCTCAATTCTTTTTTTTTTTTGAAATTGACTCTCACTTTACATTTATGTTTTTGATGGGATATCATTACTTTTTGTATAGAAATTATTAGTAACTACTTATTCATAACGTTACTGATTAATTTTGTTACCTAATACATGAACTGTCATAGTGCTCTTCAACTAAATCTGTAGTTAGTGCACCATGGTCCGAAATACGGTACCTATTATTTCATTATTTATAAGTAATGATCTTCCACTATTGATTTCCGCTAAATATTGAAATAATAATTAATACTAAATCCCAATTATAATATCGTAATAAATACGAAAGTCGACTATACTCTTATTAGTTACGTTACGAGTGACCGCCCTCGCTTTGCTTTGGTTTTCTTATTTTTTTACACCTTGGTCCCTAATTTATTGAAAATATAATATAGCCTATGTCACCCGGGAATAGTGTAGCTTCCCAACAGTGACAGAATTTTTCAAATCGGTTCAGTAGTTTCGGAGCCTATTCAATGCAAACAAACAATCAAATCTTTCCTCTTTATACTATTAGTACAGATAATTATAAGTAGTTTGTGTTCGATGACATAACGTGCAACAATAAATTTTGAAACAATACTTCGAATTACTTTAAACTGGTATAGTTACGGAAATAATACAAAATTTTGTGGTGTACACGCCATACAAGATTAGAGAAAAATAATTTTTCACACATTAAAAATAAAACGACGTAATACACTGGAAATAACGTCCCCTGACGAACAACTAATCTTCACGTAAATGTATATGTGCTGTGCACTTCTCACAGGCACTTGGGACACTGAACATCTTCCTCCCGTTGAAAGCTTCAGAAAGTACTAAAACTGATATGTTTCGTTATATATTCACCTTGGAATCCACATAATGACCAGATGTCATCAATTTTGATTGCTACTCTTAAATTTCAGGGATTTTAAGTAAGTTTTTCTAATAGAATCAATTTTTTGAAAAATTATAATAAAATGATAAAAAATTACTACTTTCAGATTTATTCCTTTGTATTCACCCGACTACCTATCTGCATGCTAAATTTTAACTTTCTAGGTCACCTGGAAGTGGGATATAGTTTTGATCTATAGGTCAGTCAGTGTTAAATTTCTCGATTTTTGGACGTTAATATCTAAATAACCGTTTGAGATGTGTTTATGAAATTTGGAAGACGTATGTATTTTGCAAGTCTTAATAAATGAGCCAAATTTGACAGGTTTATGTTGAATAGTTTTTGAGTTATGAGGTGGTCAAAAGTGGCTCCAAATGGTTCGTGTAATATTACACACGGTGCTGCTCGTCAATTCTGTTAGCTAAGAAATTGACTTGACACGCTCCGCGTGTCTAGATATAACTATAATGGGTTTTGGTAGGTAGGATTAATTATTCGTATTAAACCGAGGGATAAACATTCAATATTTCATTCAATTCAGATTTATTTCATCTCTTACATAACCAATACCCAAAAAAACCGTGTTTTCAAAAACGGAAGCATGTTTCATTTAACTATCATTGGGGCCAAAAATCCACTGCATTTCCATTCAAAGCTGCTATCAGCGGATTTCGTGAACGAGAACAAAACAAAATGATTTTCGAATTCCGTAATTCAGTACGAATAGACCCATATGCGGATGTAGGGTTATGAGGTTGTAAGGATGTGAATTCGCGATCCGTAACTTTGATACGCGACGCAACATAATCGCTGGCAGGCAAAGCGAGTGCCCACATTTATTATTGTCCTTTGTGAAGGAAAACGAATGTGGAACGGGGTTACAGGGAAATGTGTGTTACCTACGCATGGGACACACGGATTTTAAGAACCGATTGCTATTTAGAAGTAAACACATGTGACATGTAATAAAGTGAGAGTTCCAACACCCGCTTAAACTACAGTTCTGTTGTATGTAATGATAAAATAACACAATGTACAATGTAACAAATAATACAAACAAAACTACAATTTAATGTGCAATTGAAGGTAAATGTAATAAAAACTCTTAGCAGGAAACACCTTTACTTCGCAGCCATTTAATTGCAAGTTGAAAAGTCTTCAGTCTTCATTCAGTATAAAACTGGAAAGCGTTAAATTGTACAGTGCAAATAGAGAGATGAACTCGAATTTAACTGGTTGGAGCGCGACTTTCGCGCCATTAAATTAATACATCTTAAAGGATTTGGTATTTAGTATCAACGATTTCAAAAGATTAAAAAAATGAGTGAACTGTTGTATAGGTATATTGAGTGTACAAAGATCTCTTCGTCTTATAGCTAAGGATATACACAATTTAGGTTTCAGTTGATGCTTCATCCACACAATGTTCCAAGTAGGCCACTGTTGCTCATATTATGTCTGCAAATTTATTTTTATTACTTGGGTGAATAGGCTTTTACTAAGCTAGTGCGCTCACTATTATGGACCACATCGTCCACATCTTGAACAGATTGAATTGTGGTCAAATATTATCTTATTTTAAAGTAAAATTCATCACTGACATAGGTTTCCATCTTGGGCTGTTATCGAGCTCGAATCCTTTGCCTATTAGGTAAGAATATTTTTACTGCGTTCATGTTATTAATTAAAGCTAATGCAAGGTTATTTTTCACTCCATGATCATTAAAATTTGTAAACTTTAATTGCATTAAAAAGTGCGTAATAAGTTGGCAATCCTGACAGAGTTTATGTATCAAACGCGCAAAGTCGAGAAGTTGAATATGTGGAGTGGCAAAATTGAAATCTCATTGGGCGGGACAAGGGCCCGCGATTGGGACGTGATTCGCGGTATTTTATTGCCACCGTACCTTATCTTCGGTCCATATTTCGAAGCCTCCAACGTGACACGGGGCTTTTTGGAATCACTCTTTGTCTTTTTGAGTATACTCTGTGATATTGTTATCTTCTGGCTTTGTAGATATGTAGTTCTTTTCAGTTATTATCGTCACAAATGCTGCTAGAAATATGTTTTGGTGAATTTTCAGTTGATTACAATGCACAACAATAACTTTTTTGTTATTTTTTTTTAATTTCATATTTGTTATTAAATACAAATTAGCGTATTTCAAATTTCGATGTTGGTAAACCATACTTTATATAAATAAACCAATCACTAGACTCGATGAGAATGCTATCGAAAGTATTATCTTAATAAGATTTTCAAGATGTGTGATTTATATTGCCTGCAATACTAGTGACTTTCCTTTTTTAGTCCTTTCCTGACTCTGTGTTTTTCTAGACGAATTATAATCTTTTTATTATTTTTTTTAATTTCATGTACACGAAGAAACTTAAAATAAAACGATATTTAAATCAATAGTACATAGGCACTGAATATTTCTTAATTACCATAGCAAACACAATCAAAACGTTATTTGAGGTGAGTGTCAAGGACCCTCCTTCACAACCTTTTGTGCCTTTTTCCAAGAGTTTCAAGAATAAAATACATTACAGAATTAAATTGCAAAGGAATGCACGAAAATCTGGAGACACATTTACGAATGAAACGGTAAACGGAGCGTATTTAGTTAAGACCAGGTTTCACTAATGTAGTTTTTAATCTTTTAGGTACAGCTTCCAAATTCTAGAGTTATTACTCTTGAGGAAAGGGAGACTGGGGATAGTTGCTTTATGTGTTTTCTTTATGGTATATCGCGAAATGGAAATAAAGGGATTTTTATTGCACCACACTATTACAATAATGCAATTTCTTACATAAACAAAAAATATGATATTTTGATAAGCGTGATATTACTCATTCAATAATTTGGATGTGTTTGGGTCGACTTACGTTTAAAATCCTTTCGTAAAAGATTATACTTACTAATTTTATTTACAAATACATTGAATGTCAACCATTTCTCACATTTCTAATAACAATTTGCCAACAAACAAAGAGCACAATATTCCATCGTGTTAAGGACGTGAAGTTTTGGAAACATCGTTTCATAGAAAATGTAAACGATAGCGCATACGATATGCCACGGAGGCACGCACGGGACGGTAACGGGGCACGCACGTATATTTAAGCCCCGTCCACGTCCCGTCCCCGTTCCGTCCACGTTACATATGCATCGACCTTTAATAATCAGCAGTCGTAATTTAATTCACTAATTACAACAGTGCAATACCACCGCAGCGCGCTCAGTGGTTGATTTGTGGGGCACTCTACACGTGACGTCACTGACAGCTGCGGATTGCTCGCTTTGACACACGCAATTTACTATTCGGTGTCAAGAAGCCCTGCGGTTGAAAGGATTTCGTATAGTGTAGCGAGTGTAGTACTTACCTAATAAGTTCGCACTTCACTGAAAAAGTTACTTTACTTGTAAATGACTAAAGAATGTTTTTCTAAGCTATTATTTGGCATTTAAATGCGATAGGGTTAAGTGATAGTGAATCTGCAGATTGAAGGATTCTGGGATTGATTCCTGAGGCAGATATTCTAATAGTCATTTAGCAGCTGGCTCAAACCAGAGGTTGGTAGACAACCAGGATTCACGGAAAAATACCAGTAATAATATGAGGCCTCAAACCATTAATGGCCCACTACTGGGCACGGGTCTCTCCTCTAAAGGAGGCCTAGAGAATACTCCACCACGCTGCTCCAGTGCGGATTGGTGGAGGGGTTAGTGGCCAACCCGAGTGTCGGAAGTTTTCATGCCACCCGAGGGCCTCCGACATGGCTTAACGACTATTATCTTACGATAACAACTGGGACCGACGGTTTTACGTGCCCTCTGAAGCACGGAAGTGCTCAAAAAATTTTGCCACTAGCGGTCACCCATCCAACTACCAACCGCGCCCGCTGTTGCTTAACTTTATCAATCACTTAGGATCGACGCATGCCGCCGGGCTTTGAGCGCGTAATAATATTAGTGACTCAATAATAATTTTGATACTAAAAACTCATAAAACATCATTTGAAACATTTTTATAATTATAAATAAGAAACCGTTATAAATAAATAAAACAATAGCAAACGTTACTCCAATCCCTTTCCAAAAATATTCATAATCACATGCGACAGTATAAACGGACAGAGTAATTGAAATGGGTACTCTTCTAATTACAAGAAGGATCCCATTTAGAATATCTTCCATATGGTATCGGCTAAGGGCACGCGGGTATGGCCTGCTAGCATATTTTCCCGTGCGATCCCATTTGGCCCTTGTTACATTAAACTCAGCCCGGGGCAAGCGAAGTGTTCAACTATGTGGAAAAAAGAATTCTCCTGCTTTGTACTCGTACGAACACAACGCTCCTGAGATATGAAAAACGAATTTAATTAAGTCCCGCATCGCCCAATTCAACGACGAAATTAGTAAAGCTCAGATCCCTTTCGCATTGCGATCGTTTACTGTTTACGAAAATTTAAATGGGCATCAGTTCAATCATGTGGATTTTTTAGTCGATAAAACGAATTAATATTGTCTTCTTTTTTTATTAAACTTCAGTTTATTTTGTTGTACACTTCTTTCAAGATACTCTGTATCAATCCTCCGATTATTTAGGCTCATTTGCATTTAATTTGTTTAGTCGTGTGGCTTACAATGGCAATTACGGAACTGATTTATTTGTTAGTTATTATTACCAATAGAATGTGTATGTGTATCTGCGCCCTAAAATCTGACAATAACTCTCATTCATACTTCTTTCCAAAATATCATCACAATAATGAAGCAAAAAGTATCAGTTAAATAAAAACAGTTTAATGATTATGACCAATATTAAAAATCCATTTACTGAAATTACGCATGTTGCGTATGTGTTGTTTGTGTGTTCAGCGTTAACGACAAGACACACCACACAGCACAAATATAAAATATTTTAAAACATTACTCAATACCATGGATATATTACTCTAACTGGATACGTAACTTCGCAGTGGAACCTGATGATCGATGACGTCATAACGGAATGACCATTTTTGTATTGCATCCATGTTATCTATAGTCCCAGAATTTATCATTCGATTGTAACTTTTATAATCGTAGGAAAACATCTAAGATGATTAATATACATTTTTATAATATAGATTTACAGTAATTGTGTACCTTAATATTTTAATTGACTCTTTATGCAATTGTTTAAATTCGGTAATTTTGAAGAAATTTTAATAAAATCGATTATTTCAATATTACATTTTTTACCTCTAGAAAAATTACCTACAGAAAATTTTGAAGAAGCATATTATTATCAAAATAGGACATATTTTTTCTAATTAAGTGTGGACACCCTACAATTATGAAGGACAACCTCAATCCAGCCTGTGATTGGTCGAATGGTGATTCCGATATGACGTCATCAAACTTCAGGCACCTCTGAACTCTACAAAGTCTATGATCCAGATAGAGTAATATACATGCTCAACACTAACATTTACTGGTGTGGCTCCGCGCCACTAGCACGCACACATGATTGTTTTGTTGTGTACAGAGTTCATAAATTACATGTTTTGTTTCTTTCACTCTTATGAAAAGTGATAAAGATAAAACATATTATAAAAGTGCAAAAGTTAAAATTATGTTTATTACGCGTTTATGAATAAGGCCTGGGGGCTTACCATGAACTCTTAAAACAGGTCAATATTAGCCGATAATTGGCCTGTCCTGCTATATCCTACCATGATCTGGCTAAAACACAGGGCAGCCAGCGACCACGTCACCGTAACAGGACAGCGGTCACGTGACTTCAAAAATGATCTTCTGTCCTGCAATTCGTGTACCATGATGCGATTGTTGACGTATTGACATCAGAAAGTGGCATATGTTAACGTCAAAATATTACAGCTCACCGAAAGTAACATTTATTGACCTGTTTCGGCTATTTCGTTGATGACGATGAAACACGACGGGATGCAGCCATGGCGAATTTCAATACACCATCATCACAAAATAAATACATTTCATTTGTTTGGAAAATTTTAAAAACATTCATTGTACTTATGCTTTTTAAATTATCGCTCCTAACCCCGGTCACTCACATGCGCGCAAATGTTTGACATTTTTACGAATGTTTGCACATACATATTATTATGTGAAGGGTGGTCAGGCAAATGGGTTCGCATATGAGTATACAATACAAGCCCATTTCCGCTTCCTCCTACACTTTGTTCACGAATGTTCAATCTTGCTGTTGTTATTATGTTGTTGTCATTAAAATCCATTTTCAATACAGAAAATAAATGGTAGTACGATTAGATGCCACGAACCACGAAAAATTAAGAGATACATCATCTTTTTAGTCGTGTGCGCAACTGGTCGCACGAATGTGTGGGAGACTACACGAAGGTTCGAGGTTCGCGCGCTTTGATGTGCGACAAAAAACCGACACAGCTTGGAAAACCCCGAATGCCTCGAAAACTTCGCATAATCATTCGCGAATGTCGTCCCACACTTGTGGGTTCGCGTATTCGCGCGAATGTGAGTGACCGGCATTATAAATCACACATTATATTAGACATTTAGACATGTCACTGTGTCAAGTGTCAAGTGGTGTAAGATTACGTTCAAAAATGTAAGCATCACTTAGCGATATTTTTTTTGTTAATTTTAGAGAACGAAAGGTTAATAAATCACAACACTTAAGTATTTATAACAAATCTCAAAATCTTCAAATGAGATTGTTATTTTAAACTTTTAAAAACATCAATATTACGCATTCATTTGAAAACCGGTAAACCGATAAAACGCTCTATTTCAGAACATAATTAGTACAAATCAAGTACCTTGCATGTCATAGACTAAGATGCAGGACAGAAGTAGAGGCATTGCAGGTCATCGGTAAACGTTCATGGTACATAATCTAAATTTTACTAACAAAAAATAACCGACTTCAAAGTCTCAAAAACTACATAGTTGTCAGATCTCGTTCAAATTTATGTGAGACCACATGACAAGCGCCTGCTTTCGATTAAAAAAAGAATCATCGAAATCAGTTGGCGTGATATTGAGTTATTCGTCAATTTGTCGCGCATATCTTAACACAAATTTACGACTTATGTGATTTTCTCATGGATGCCATTGTCAGATCACAATAAAATTTATGTGGGACCACATGACAGCCACCAGCTTTCGATTACAAAAAGAATCATCAAAATCGGTTATCCCAGTCCAAAGTTCTGAGGTAACAAACATAAAAAAAAAAAAAAAAAAAAAAAATACAGTCGAATTGAGAACCTCCTCCTTTTTTGAAGTCGGTTAAAAATACACTTCTGTCAGGTTTTAGCTACAAGCTGACCTGTCCTGAACATGACACATTTTATTAGAGTTCATGGTCAGGCACCTGTAGTTTATAACGACACGTCCAATACCTTAGTAAGCCGTGTAAAAGATAGTCCCACTTACAAAGATAATAACACACTTACGGCTAATGAAGCCGAAGATTGCGAGTCAAGACATTCTTCAAAGTAATTGCAACTCATCTTCATAACGGATCTGCTCAGGCTTTCCATAATGGGCACCTTAATTGGGCGATTAATAGAAAAACCCTCTGAAGCAGAATAGGCTGTGAATTAGCAAAAGAGTTATTTACCACTACTATTCATTCATATTGTCATCAGAAGATGACGATGAAGATCTTATGATAAAGCCAGTGTTTTGCAGACATTTTTATTATTGAATGAATATGTAAAACATATATCCATGAGTGGAAAGGGATGGTGGAACTGAAAGGTAATTTTCTATCCTTATCACATCAAAAACATAATAGTATTACAAAAACTCTACATTCGCACAAAATTCTATTATATAATCTTTCCAACTACGCTTTTTATAGTATTCGCTGAAAAATTGATCCAACTAGAAATAAATTGTAAACAATAATCACAGTACATCAATTTTACTATCACTAAAACATCACTTTAAATCCCCAGACAGAATCAGTTATCTAACAATAGCAAGGTCGTATTTCAAACAAAGATAACGACTCCGTTTCATTTCTCCTAAGTTGAGAAACTAACCGATTCCCGACTAAATAATTTCTGTCCCGTCTCGACGCGGGGACGATTTATTAGCTGTCATTACCGTGACTATATAGCGGTAATGACGCGATCATCGTGGAAACAGGGAATTATTCAAACACCTCCCATGTAATAAGCAGTGCCTTAGGGACTTCGGACCTGATAAGCTAGGAACAACAAACAAATGCCTTGTCACATAATAATGTAATGTGATATTTCGTGACGTGCTTATAATAAGTGACGATTTACATAACCAAGAGGCCTTTATGAGATCATGTGCGAGAGTTTATTGTTATTACGATACTTATTTAGGAACTAAGATGGTTGTTAAGAAACAATCTCGAAGCATGATACATTTAAATATGAAAATATTTATTATTATTACTTAAAGCATTTTGAAGACTTGTAATAAACTAACAAGTTAGTTTAACTGACCATTAGTAATCGAGAAATAACTAAATGGTATGCAACAATAAAACCGATTATATTCGATTTATTATAAGTTTTGCAAGAGATAGAGTTCCGTATAGCACAATTGAAGATTTTTAGCAGTGCAGTGATCTCAAATAATTTGTAACAGACAGATAGCCATGCGACCAATGCAATAATTTTTTTTCTTCACATGTCTTACCATTTACCAATACTGTTTTGATATTTTTTTTTTACTTACAATAAGTTAATGCTTGACCACAATCCCACCTGATGGTAAGGAGAAATGTGGTCCAGGATGGTGAGCGCACTAACTTAATAAAACTTAATAACTTAACTAAATAAATAATTTATTAATTTAAAGGGTCAATTTAAGGCACTCCTAAGGATTCATTTCCACGTGGATGAATAATTATTTTTCCGAACGAAAATTTAAAAGTATTTATTTTTATAATTTCTGAGGCACACAAATAATTCACATATTCACAAAAGCTAAAATATAATGATGAGGCCATTAAAATGCGAATACCGAATTGTGAATTGTCACACCGTAACTATTACAGTACAATTTGGTTCAAACATGACTTTAAACATATTTTATTCGTCTTACGCTTCCCGCCCACGTCCGATAATAATCGGTGACCGATTTTTTGTTGGAGAAAAATAGAACGTACTGATAGCAATAGTGCAACGCACACGTCCTACAAAAAGTCGGTTAGAAATAATATGGAAGAAAAAATCGTTAAACTAATTGTCATTAATACCGAAATAACGTACGTTACGTATAAAGAGTGTACAAGTGCCACATTTCCATTTCTGCCAAACCAAAAGCTATTTTGTCGCCATGCGTGACCTCAGCAATATGTTATTTACAACGCATCCTTTGATAAACTCGTTATAGTCATAATGTTGGCTAAACTAACACTATGACCAACATAAAGATAGACTTATTTTCCCAACACATCCCAGTTTCAATTACACGGCCATGTCACATGATAACGGTTAATAAGAAGCAATTTAAGCGATCGCTTCCTCAAACAAATAACGCGATGCCTTCGCGAGCCCCTCGAGTGATTCGCACCAAGTGGTGATTAATTCACGCGTCGAAACCTTCCCGTCATAGTGACGCAGCAATGAAACGCAAGTTTATAAGCTAAGTCACCCTATTCAAGTCGTTTCGCGATGTATTAATACGGATTATCCACGATTGGGTACGGCTGTTGCCCACGGTATTGCCATGATCCGTTTATATCAATGATGTGTAGAAAAACTAACTTTGTTTATTAAAATTAAAAGTTCCGGAAGTTAAGAATCTTAGTTTTGTAGTTTTTATCCTTCATGAATCCAAGAATAAGATTTAATTCAATTTTTTATGTTGATTTCCTAGTTCTGATGAATATTGACAGCTTAAATACCCAAGCTAACCAATAGGCAGGGTCTGGGTACAAATTCATATTCACTTTAGAATCAAATGGCAACCGTAAACGTGATCTTAAATCGTTTCATCGGCTGAGTACCAATCAATTGAATTTATTATTCAATGGAAGGCAAAAATATGTGTTTTTTCATTACCTTTCTTTAGAGAATAAAATGCTCTCTTGGGTTGGCCATTAAACCGGGCCATTAAGCGTGGTGAAGGATGGTCAAAGCCTCCTCAATTACTGAGGAGAGACCCGTGCCCTGTAGGCCACTTGTCAGTTGAAGCCATGTGTGAAAGCCGTGCAACATTAATGTCATATTACAAGAGAGCAGTAAACTTCAAAATCTAAAGAGAGTTACAATTTGAAACGGTAAAGTGACAGAAAATTCGTAAAGTGGAAGAAAATTCTCGGAACCTGAAAAATAAAGTTGGAAATACGTCACTTCTAACTGAAATTATTTGAACATAAATTTTTAGTAATATTTAATTTATTTCCTACTTTTTCTTCTCTCTTTCTTGGACAGCAACGCATCTGCAAGGCTATTCACTTTTGTAACTTGACAGCGGAATCCGCGATGAGTTTCAAAATTGAATTTCGAGTCCGAGATCTTGATATGTGATTCTCTAATCATGTGGTACGCACTTGCGAGGTGAAGGGAGTCTCGAACTCTTACTTCAATTTAGAAACCCATCGTGTATTCCGCTGTCAAGTTACAAAACAAAAGCGAACTTGCATCGTATTGACATGTCATTATCTAATCATCTAGTACGCACTTGCGAAGTGAAGTGATCCTAGAACTCGAACGTCAATTTTGAAACTCCGCTGTCAAGTTACAAAACTGAATAGCGTTTATTGGCGACGATAGTCGCTTACAGAAAATAATAGTTATGATAGAATCGTTTGAACGGTTTCTCATAGGTTGGGTTTAGGTCAAAATCCGTGCATTATACCCAGATTTTAAAATTTTAGCCTTATGCCTTAAACCTGATAAGAAGAGCAGATGGATTTTGTTATTATATTCAGGGCTGTTGGTAACTATTTACCATGAAGTGACTTGTCTGCTTGCAAATTATAATAATTATATGTTGACATTAAACATGTTATAACATTTTCATTTCAATACTGTTGACATGGGATGTATCCCATATTAGAACAATTGTAAACTATTAACATTTGACCAATGCACCGAATAAAAGGAACTGTGCTTCACCGTTGATTCTAGAAAAGTCCGAAGTAAACAAAGTTCAGACTTCCAACAGGGAACAGACGTAGTGGGTCTATACTAAGGTATATAACAAGCAAATTCTCGAACAAATTTTCTTCAGAGGTATTCCCGGAGCGCTATGACTTGGGGTTACTTGAAAAGGTGTAAAAGGAGAATTGTTCTCCTTCAGTGTCGCCTTTGCATTATTATTACGCCAATGCAAAAGCTCTGGTTTTGCTTGTATCCAACGATGTTGACAATTTACCATCAAGTGGCCCTTATTTCGTTAAACCGTCAGGCGAAAAATACTTCGCAACATTTACATACATAGGTACGTACAATGTAAATGTACCCATAAACTTATTGTATGTAATCCATAAACATTTTGACCAACTTGTTACTAAAGTCCGGTTTACACGTATTAAGTAGTTAAGTAGATTACTAAATTTTAACTTTTTAAGTAAATTAATATGTGTAAACAGACAATTCAGTAACTTTATACTTAAAATTTAGTTATCTATTTAACTACTTAATACGTGTAAACCGAATATTATATCCGAAAAGTTTTAAACATACCGGCCATACGCGCTAATGAAATTATAATTTCTGCTTTAGTAGTACTCTGCGCCAAAATTATACTGGATACGTTTTAATTCGTGATGAATATTCCACCAGAATGTTCTAGATATATGGATCCTTTATTTGATTTCTGGTGTCAGTGGCACCTTAATGTGGACATCTTTATTATGCACGAAGGTGACAGCTCGAGTTTAATATAAGGACAATGTCTCGGGTAAATTATAACTTTCGACAGAAGAGCTCAGTTTACCAAAGACTTATTATAAATCAGTTTGAAACTTTGTTCTTCGTGAAATTCGATCATACATTGTTTCTTTTCTTTTTAAAACGGTAATAAAATGTTGCTAAATTATATCTTTTTTATAATAATTATTGACGTGTACGTACACGCGTGTGAGTTCTTCAAACACACACACACACATATACACACACACTTTTACTCTCTCACAAACACACAAAATACACAAACGCATCATTAGTGTGCGAGTCATTTTCCTTTATTGACATTATAAACGCAGATTACTATAAACGGATCTCAACTCATTTTGTTATCATTCCTCAAATTGGCTGTCACCAATCCAAACTAGTATTACCCATACAATATCAAACATGTTATAATATTAAACGTGTTTAATGACGTTTCATCAATGAACATTGAACACTAACAAGCGGCGTACATTTCTAACATTTCAACGCTAAACGTGTAATGAATCAAGACAGAACGCTGTACTTGATTACAAGTCAGTTTAACGCCTTGTAACGAGAGTAGGTGGGGTCACGGGGTGTTCATGCAAAATGCTATTCCTGTTCATTAACTCGACGACAATGTGACGGCGACGTGACGACGGCGTGACGATGAGGTGAAATGACGCGACCCGACCCGAGTGACGGGTACGCGCGTTTTACACTTTTTTAGCTTGTTTATTTTGATTGATGGTCTAATTAATAGTAGCGTCTAGACAAACGTCTTTTCTGACTAGATAATAATCTCTGAATCCACCGGTTTCCCACTGTCTTTTTTATTTCATCAGTTCTCCTGGCCAGGGGGCGACTAGTGCTCCTTTTTCCGAGATTTGGCCGCCATTCGAGGTCTTTTTGAGCAAATTGGCATGCGAAACGCTGGCCTCAAAATGGGGGACGGCTTACAACCAAAGATAATACCAATCAAAGATTTTTTTTAATATTCCCAGGGATGTTTGATAATAATTCTTGACCCGACTGGTGAACGCAACCACTGTTACATTGAGTTTCGGAAAATTAGTCGAAAACAATTAATCGAATACAATTCGTCGAATCGCAATTCGTCGAATCGAATGATATAATTTTCATATGTTATGAAAATTAATAAAAAAAAATATTATTTCAAACGTTACACACCCTTAAATGGATAGGAGCATGCAGCAAGCACAGTTTCTGTCACAGCTCCGGCGCTGCGGGGCTCCGGCGGTCCTTCACAAGCAGATGCTTTTAATTCTCACCACTGCAGCTTCGGCTTACTGGCCTCAGCCGCTACCTCGAGCTTTAAAACCACTGCACCTGCTCCACAACTCGTGGTCCACCCCTCCACGCCTATGTGGGATTATAATACACTCTAAGGGTAGGGCAAATAAGACTACGTGGAGTCGGTTTTGCAGCGATTCGTTTCTGTCACTAACGTAAACGTTTCGACGAATTCGTGTTTGCGATTGTAGTTGTCCTTGCATTTGCGTTGTTGATTCGACGAATTGTCATTCGATAAATTGTTGTCTGACGAATTGCTATTCAAAGAATTGTTTTTTTTGACGATTTGTTTTCGGCGAATTGTAATTCGATTAATTGCTTTCGATGAATTTTCTGTAGACGGTTACATCACTCCTTAAAGCACGATTGACACAAACAAAACAAAATTTCTTCAGCTTTTTTCTGCTAGTATAAATAAATTATAAAGAATGATGTCCCTTTATTTGATACATCACGTGACACCTGACAAAAGTTTATTATACACGTTTATTATATACTCCAAAAATTACATTTTACGTTAATTGTTGACATACATTTACGCAGTCGCTGGATATAATAATAGTAATATGCATTAGCGCTTCTCGACATAATTTTAGCAGTGAGGTATTTAAATAATTATGTGCATTTACGGGATCCGTTGTTATAGGCTCACGGAACTCTAAACAGAGCTATACCTAGATGTTTTGCTTGTTTTTATCCGCTACATGCAGTTACTTGTGTGACATTTCACACTAACATCACTCGTTCTACGGACCGCCCACTGCGGCCTACTTCCGTTCAGCCAAAACAACCTATCTCCATACCTTTCTGTTACTCGAATTTATGTCTTCTTTTTACACGCTTAAATTACATATTTCATTAACGCTACACATTCACGCCCAGATTATTGAACATGAAATTCTACTTCAACCTGGCCGTCCCACTTCTAGTACCTAAACAGAATTACCTACAATTCCTGTATTACGAACACGCCGGTTTGACGTTCGCTCCAACGATGTGGAGGTTATAAGGTTACTAAGTCGGTGATGGTGGACTGAAGATATGAAAACAGTGGGAAGTCACCATAGGCACAGGACGAATCAAAGTAAGAGGAGGCCTTTGTCCATTAGTGGACTTTAAAATGTTGATGAATAGAGAAATCAAAGCTGAACGTGGCTGTAGGGACAAAATAAAGGATTTGATTGTGATTTTATATGTGTGTGTAAAACAACTGCATTTCCGTTCGTTTCTTCGTGATACCTCAGTTTTGTTTATCTATGTTATTTCTATTATTATATTTTGCACCTTATGAACCTTTTAAACAGGATAAAATATTTCCTATTTAAAGTCAAATGCCTTACGTCGTAATCACATATAATTTTTTTTAGTTTTGAAGCTTTAAGCTTTAAAGCGTTTCCAATCACTATTTACTTATTTACTTTAAATCACTACTTAACTAGTAGTTATATTGCTGCTTTACTATTAATGTCTTGTTAAGAATTTTTGAATTTCATTGTATATCATAATGATTAGGGAAATTAAGTTTATAACTTAACTCTCTAGTAATGACGCAGCGATTAAGTGGGCATTGCGTAATAAGTTAATTTCACTCCGGGGACACGGATCTCTAAGCTTCATTTCTTTTTAATCGTTCCATAAACTCGGAACGCAACTCCCAAGATTTTAAGGATACTAAATACTATTTATTCCGCTCACGTTTTAAACGGCTGCGTTTTTTAACGATATATTTTTCTACGCCTGTGTCTTAGATGCTGTCGCGTCACAGACTCAAATACAAAATGCTTTTCAGTAACGGAGCATTTATATAAACTCTCCGAATGCAGAATCTGGAAAACTATAATCCAAATCACATTGCAGTTTATAGACAATTACATATTGTCAGACTTACAGTTTATTCAGAACTACTAAGATAAAATAGTACTCGGAAAGTTTTATAATAATACGCGATTTTAAATAATTTCATAACAAAAGAAAGATACAAGAAAAGTCGGTATAATGAATAACAATAATTTAAAAGATTTGTCACATCGTAACTTGTAAAACAAAAAAGAAACAAACACAAAATACAAATACATACTTCCTCATTGGCTGACCCATGGTCTTTGACCCACATTGAAGCATTTTGTCCTATATAGCTGAGTCATGGTCGCGATGAGATTGTAATGGCAGAAGAGATACAATTGGAAGCTTGAACTTGACAAACACTGTCATAGAACAAACTACTGTTTGCGATACAATACCATGATACACGATACCAACAGCTTTATGCATTGAACATGTACTTTCAATTCGTTATTTCTGATAGTAATTATTATAAAAATATTTTTGTAAAGCATCCCATGTCAAACCATGGCTAAATAAAAGGATTGAAAGTATAATTTGATTCGAAATTTAAAAAAACCAAAACTAAACAATTTCAATAGGCACTTTGCAAAATTAATAAGAATTCCATACTCCTTGGATTGTTAAAAGCAAACGCTGACATCGTCATAAAGTTGAAATACTTTTAATAGATTAAAATGTATTCGGGCCTGTATAAAGTGAGCGCCCCCTTGTGAGCGTAGAGGAAATTAATTAAGTTTACCATAGAGCGCCGTCAAATAAGGAGGAAAAATAAGATTGGACGAAAGTAGGAATTTTAATAAAGCGAGGTCACGTAAACATCGATGGGCAGGACAAACCGGGCAACCAGCGTCCGACGCCGAAGAAAAATAAAAGAGAATGCGAATCGGACCTATTTATTTGTTTCTGTGTCCAAGTTGTCGGCCGCCATCTTAAGTTTATGGACTTACCTCGAGGATACATAGTTTATTGAAAACAGGGAGCACATGTTTTATGCAATGGGTCGGAGCACGTTCCACCAGTATTCTATTAGATTGATACGGTATGGTCCAGTGACGGTTTCCGAGTACAAATAATAAGTATAAAGGTGTTTTAAAAGACTATCTTCTTTAAGTTTATGCTTACCTACTCAACAAGGGATATGGCTTGAGTACGGTGTTCAGGGGTCCAATATGTATTTGAGTCAAAGCTTACGTTCCCACTATATAAGTTAGACAAGGCTGTAGCGCCATATCTTTAATGGACTCCTCTTGGACCTCCTGTTGAAGGTTGATCCGTACCCAGTTCAATCCTGACCTTACTTTTTCATGATAGTATCTTTGCGCTTCTTTAAGAGTTTCCAGAAGCACTAGCTTCTTTTTCGTCTGGTCTGTGCAAAGAATTATAGTGCTTTTGTTTTCACTGACCTTCAAAACAATCGGTACATTGATAGCAGATTGATATGAACAAAATTCAGTGTGAACCGAAATCGACACTAGACAACAGGAATTATTAAAATACGAGTAGTTGTTTCACCGAACATGTTACTCCGTTTAACATACTACAACATGAGGGAGCGTTACAAATGAGTCACCCGATCATATATAAGCACCTTGCAAACGCGTCATTAGGGTTGTGCACACTAACAAATATACAGTTGTGTCTCAAATGTATATTCTTCCTACCATATTTTTTTTTTTTCATGAAGGGTTTTCATGAAATTTTTCATACACTTACGCCCCAAGCTCAGAGTCACTAACGGCTACTTAAAACGCTCCTTAGTAAAGAATTTCCATACAGATTCTTTACGACCCGTGCGGCCGTGTGGCGCAATGGTTACCATGCCGGATCACCGCACCAAGGGTCCTGGGTTCGATTCCCAGCGAGGCGGAAATTTGACTGATGAGTTTGAATTTCTGTTCTCGGTCTGGGTGTGAATGTCCTTGTCTAGTGTGTTGTGGATGGCACCCACGACACAGGGAATTCTAGTGGGGCTATGAGTGTGAAGCGTTATAAAAAATTCATTAGTAATGAGCGATTTAAGTAACCGTTAGTGACTCTGAGTTGGGGCGTTAGACCATGATCTGATAAAACATATTATGGTACTTATCCCGCAAAACGCATCCAAAGCGAGCGGGAAGAGCGCTATTATAAATATAAAAATGTTTAACTATTATTGTATGGATTACTATAGATATTTTTTGCAGATACTATTTAAAGGTTATATACAGGTACGTTTAAAGAGATGACGAGTTACCTAGTTACATGCAGCCAGAGTGATGTGTGATTTACTGATGTGTGCAGGCCCCTAATGATCTTTGACCGATGTCTCCAATGACCGTCACGCTTCACTCGACACGTTATACATCAGTTGACCGGCTCTGGGGAGATACATATCAATGAGGTATTACGTGTACGTGGATATATAATAAAACGTAAACTGATGTCTTAACATGGAAGATATTTATGAAAAATTTGCCAAAAATTCCAACTTCAAGGAAACAGTCTTGGACAAACATACTTAAATCAAAATTGCCGTAAGAGCTGATTCATACGGGACCCGTCATTGACGATTCGTCAAAAAAACGTTACGTATCGTAAGAAATGATGGCAAAACACACGAATCGTCCTCGTAAATAAGCTGTAAGTATGCCTATAAGGCTTCATTCCATCTACATGATATTACCTATGTTAATTCGTCACAAATATTCTATTCTTTACTTCAAACATTAGTGATACTTACAGAATTTGAACCCCGTCCCCTATACCAAGTCATACATATAGGAAGGTACATACAATCAAATACAACGTTACGCATAATATCAAGCAAACCCATCTCCCCAATCAAACGGAAAGTTTGACATCGACGTGAAGTGTATCATTAGTATAGTTTTAATGACGTATTTCACACCCAATGAGCGCTATAATGATAACGAGATGAACATCGCTCAAGGATCATTTAGTGATCCGTACAGCGTAATAATTACCGTTCAACACGACGCGACGGAGACTTGCTTGTCATGATCGTTAATAGGAGTTATTGAAGGAGAAATACTGTATACTGTATATACCTGTTATGTTATGTAATTCGAGATGCAAATCGAATAGCTTTTTGATTGATGATTCGAATAATGTTGAATGTTTTAGCTTAACATTTATGTGCTATTATGACTTCTGTGGCTATAGATTTATTTGCGTTTGAAATATATTTGAGGTAACTAGAAACTTCAAATTATTGTTCTTTTATTTCAGTTTCTATGCTAATTAAGTTTTTTAGTCGACTTATAAAGAATCAACAAAAAGATTTAACGAGAAAAATTAACAAAAAAATGTAAGTTTTAATTTTTTTTAACAGATTTAAAGCCCAATAAACTTAGCATTCAGACAAATGTAATTTCACTGAATAAAAAATTACCGAATTCAGCAATTACTTTTCTGCTTTTATTACAGCGAACCACCAATTGGTTGGACCACTTGGAGTCCACGCGTCGGCGAATATTTTAAGGACAAAAAATTTTCAGTTTGGTCACGTAGCCCACTAATTCGCTCTCGGGGGCTGCGTTGAAATCATGCCGAGAATTCACTATATTCGGTCAGATAGCGACTTTTATATGGATATTAAAAGATGGATTGTGTCTGTATAATGGGTATTGGAAATGCTTTCTTTATGCATTCATACAATGAGTGCTGATAGTTCAACGAATTTTAAAGATTTTAAGTAAACATGTGCACTTGCAATCGGGATTGTGGTAGATGACAAGTTGTGCTTATCCATAAATACTATAATATTTTCCTTTAAGTTTAAGGTTAGAGCATCACCATACCAAAATTATAATATAGCTTATAATACACCGAAAACCCACTAAGGATTTTTCATGTTTTCTTCAATGAAACAAGTACCTGGTTTCGAAATATAATATGCTGAATATAATTCCACCCCTCCCTTAAACAAGAAAGCGACTAGGTCATTAAGAAACTTGGCTTGGTTTTTGTTCAAGATATACTCAAAAATATATTCATGGCGACAAATAAACACCAAATTCACTGGAATATAAACAGTAACAAAGATTGACAGCTATTTAGAGCACAAACGATGACATGAAAGATGTAACGCGAATGTGACTCGATAATTGCAATGTTCTGTTTTCAGTCAACAGTCATTTTCCTCTCAAATTATCATTAAAACCAACTCGTGAAACAACAACAATTGTACATTACAGTTCACCTCATTATTTTAAATGGCGTTCTCGGATTCAGCGCGACACACAGAACAACGGGACGCGCTAACGGACGGCTCTTGGACATGCATGATGTTTCCTAAACAAAACTCAGTTTTAAAATATGGTCGGATGAGTCTCACGCACGGCGGGGCGGCGGGGTGGGCTGGCACGCGGAACATTTTAATGTTCCCAGCTCAGCATTCACGCACCAATTGCTCTGTATGGACGACGCCTAACTCCTTTCAAACGGCACACGACTGCCCGGTTTTATTCCAAGTCATCCTGACGAGCTTCCGTGTCCTTTGTCCCGGCACATTTCGTTTTTTGTCTTTTAATTTGTATACGTTATTCAAACGCGCTCCTGAACCTCTAATAAGGAGTGACGAGTGTCTTCTATCGCTTTAATTTTTAACACCCAGAATTTCGGCCTTCGGCGTTGACACGAAATAAAAAAGGAATTTGGACCCGTGCGACACGACAGGGGGGTATCATGAGGGGTAACTCCCTCGGATGTTTTAATATAATATGGCGTGGCGCTTCGTATCAGACTTGATAATCGCTCACGAGCCTCTTTGAGTACCTTAATGAAGCGCAACGTAAAAGCGGGGATTATTATATTTTTTCATTAAGCTCCGGCCTATGTGGAGATAGAAGACGTTCTCCGCGGAAGCGAAAAAGAAAAACAATCAAGGCTCGTAACGAAAACAACAAAGGGAATAACACCAATAAAAACGGTTCACGGCTCAATCCCACCGGATCGTTACAAAAGTTACATGATCAGTGCCAATATCCGAACGGCGTTTCAAATTTAAACACGAGTCATTATCATAAAAAGGAAACAATAACCGTTTAAAATTGGAATGGCTGTCGTCTTTTTTACTGGTCAAAAATTGCAATTTGTGAGCCGTGAGCGTACCGCGAGGTGGGCCAGCTGGCGCGTGTCACGTGATTTCCGATCTTGGAATCGCTGGCATACATGATATATTTGAACGATCGCCGTGAATGGCACTCGACGTGTCGCGCGTACTTCGGTGGACGAGGAGGTAATGATTGCCATCTGTCACCGCCAGTACGCGATTCTGGGTCTTCAATTTGACGTAACACAAAATATATTGGCGTGAACAGTTTAGACGGACGTTATACATTTCGGCGGCGATATGAAATTTAAATTTAAATTTCCGGTGGTCAGGACGGCTCGGGAGCGTAATTAGAGGCTAATGAGCGCGAGTGTACAATACATGTCCGCTTGGGAGGAATTTTTAGGGCACATTTTGTTCACGAATTTATTGTATGACCGTTGTCGTAACATTGTGACCCTTCGTAGCTATAAAGCCTTGTTAATTAACTTTTTAGATCGCGATAGAATTCTGATGGAATTCTGCCAATTATTTGATGAGTTTGACAAGAGTGTTTCGTGTGGCTCAGTACCTATCTATTCTAGATGTTTTGAATTTTATTTGTAATTTATTGGCGTGAAAATTATCTTGGAAATACAGGAGATGCTTGGGGTTGGTACTACTGCTTTGAAATTTTTATCTATATCATTAGGTTTAAACCTATAGGTACGGCCGCTATTTTTGGCAAAAAATTTCCAAATGTCATTTGTTTATTTTTTCACGACACGGACGTCTAAACGTCCATTAAAATTTCAGCAGCCGAATACTGAGCAACGCATTAATGTCTCATCGAGCCGTCACCTACTTTCCCTCTCGCAGGTAAATCTCTTTTTGTGATCGGTCGGCCACCCGTTCTTTCCTTCCCAGCCCACTGTAACTTTTGCCAATTAAGAAGCCCCCGATAACAACGTTAAAACTTCCCCGGGCCCTTTGTCGGCCAACTAATCGTGACACATCTGAAATTTCTCTGATTCCCTTGTTATTTTATAACAATTCATCTTATTATTCTTCTCTCTTGTTTTCTGCAACCATAACTTGATGACTGAAATTTGTTATTACTTTTACTGGACAATATCTAAATTTGCATTCTTTGACTCCAAAATTTACATGCGAATTAAATTTTATTTGAACACTCCTCCGCCACATTTTGAAGAACTCTCAGCTATGGATTCCTTAGTAACCGGTCTCCGAGATTCTTTGAAGTAAGTACAATGTACAATTCCAAAAGGAAGATAAAAATGTTTAAGAGACTTATGCATGATCTAAAACCAGGTGATCCGAGATCAAAACCTACATTCATATCAGTTACCTACATCATAAACCAAATTCAGTTCCACGTGAAATTTGTTCACAAACTTTAAAAGGTCACAGAACGAATTTTAAATATAATTAAAATCACGTTTAAAATATAAAAGCGATACAATAAAGGTTTATTAAACGAGTAAAAGGAACTGTAGCAGATAATTATTAAACATGCCGAAACAAAATGGCTTCAGAAACAAAAGGCACGTCATAAAGTGACAGCGGCATTAAATTTAATAATATACCGGCATAAACACTGTCGATGAAATCCCCTATCAATAGGCTATGGTTTGGGCGCATTTAAAAGGCTTTTTCAAAAGGTTCGGGAAAGTGCTCATTAAAGAGCTGAAATGTAAGGGGTGCCATTAAACCGCGCCAATCGAACCACACCACAATTTTCAGGCTTGTCGCTAATGATGTGTTCATACACTATGTATAGACGACATGTGTGGTGTAATGATAAGTGATTGTCAGACCGCCATACCAAGGGTTCTAGGTTCAATTCCCAGCGAGGCGGAAATTTCTTTTGTGTTGACCATGGCACCAATGACACAGGGAATCCTCTAGTGTATTTATTTATTTACTATGTTGAGTAGGATGTTGTTTGAGAACATCATTGAGAACTTTTAGGTCCGCAGATTTTGCAATAATTTCTTATTACAAGACGCATACTTATACCTAAAAATTCGTGGTACGTGCAATATTCTAACCCAGATCCTTCTAAGCGAAATAACAAACATGGAACCACTAGGATTTATAACCCATAGGTTTATAGCTCAATCCGTAGCAAGCAAATGTTTCAGGTTTCTATTTTTAGAACAGACGATGACAGATATTATTTCGAAACGATAATTCTATTTTTATTCGTTGATGCCAAAAATGTATTATGGCTTAAGGTCAAAAAGGACTTTTCTTAAACTGTTCTAAAACGGGACTGTAATTTGAATAATTTATTTACGAATGTTGACTATCAATGTCGTGAAACTGTCGGTGTCTTGGTGTGGTATCCCACACAAGAAAAGTGTTAATAAGTTTAACTAAGTTGGTGTGCTCACTATTTTAAATTCTACACTAGTTGCAATATTTAAACAATAAAAAACTGATAGCGTTAAAAACAACGAACAGCCTCAAAAAGAAATAACATTGACTTTTCTTATTTATACACTCAAATTTTCAACCATATTTTATTGTACAGAAATACAAGTTAAAAGTTACAAAGGTACGCTAAATAATTACAAGCTTTGTATTTGTATTTTTGTGATGTACAATTACAACACACACTTATGTACAAGTACAATGCAATTAGTTACAACAGTACGAAGACAAAGAACATATTAACTCAACGCCATAAAAAAGTGAATTAAAAATATGTTGTAGATTTCTAGTCAACAAAACAGTCTTATAAAAAGAAAACAGAAAAACGAATCGCGTAAGCTGCAGATAATTGGCATTGTACTATGCACATGCACAAATGAACCATTGAGAAAACGAACGGAGGCAGACAGGATTACCAATGGAAATATATGGAAAAATGATATGAGAGAATTTTTTAAATCTCCATCGATTCTGGTACCTTTATATTTGTTTACTGTCTTGTGATATTTTATTGTTTAGACTGTTGGAAGCTGTACCTATTTGTTTTATGCCTTGGAGAGGGTCAAATTCGATAGGATTTGTATAATTATTTTTGGAATTATTTGCTTGTATACTTAAATCCCTCACTTTTATGTAGAAATATAAATAATCAAACAATATGCTTATACCAGCATAATAATTATATTATGAAAACAGACAACAGTGGATTCTGTTTTAACAGACGAAACATAGTCCAGTTATGAGTCGTCTATAATATCCGGAACGTCACATACTGGCCAGTGAATTAATTTGGTCCAAATTCTACAGTAGCGTCATCTCGCCGCACCATTGTGGCATCATTCACCGCTAATCCATTTGTGATGCGACTTATGCACAATGGCCGATGCCAGACCAGGCTTTGTACGGCTTCATCATTTGGGAAATCACTTAACATTTCGTTAAACCACGCCGCGCTGTCGTGCAGTTCTGATAAGCTTCGCTGTGAAACATCCATTATTGTGAAATCTCTGTAAAGCTTATTAGCTTTACCCTAGGCATGTGTTTGTACTATTAGCACTTGGTTTAGAGACTTACACTCCATAATGAATTTAAACTACGATAGTGTAGTAGCATTACTTTTATTTTAACGTTGTGTCTATTAAAGTAGATATTCATATGAATTTACAAAACGACTGATGGTACAAATACCGTCAACATTAAAACATATTCTTATAATATGATAGTAAGTAGGTAATATAGTTTGTAAGTACCTAATATAAATATCTGAATTGCATTAAACATTCTCTAAATATTATATTTGGGTTGATCTTAGATGTTATTTTGGGGTGTAGAACTTGGAAGGTGCTCCATCTTCTTTGAACTCCAAGCCAAGTTAAATACCAACGTCAGACGTTGAGCTGTGCACAACCCATATTTTTAACCGACTTCAAAGGAGAAGGTATTCAATTCGAATATTTTTTATGTTTGTTACCTCGGAACTTTCGACTGAGTGAACCGATTTTGATGATTCTTTTTTAATCGAAAGCTGGTGCTTGTCGGGTTCCACTTAAATTTGAGCTAGATCTGACGAGAAGTTTTTAAGTTATTTTGAAATCGGTTATTTTTTCTTGGTAAAATTCAGATTATAATCCTTATGCTACATATGCTTATATTTTTAATCTTGCGGCTTTGTACCTTGCTACGCGAATCAACCGTGAAATATTTTAAAGGAGTTTTATTGGTAGTCTCGAAGGGCTTCTATAAGAAAATTGTTTATTTTTGGTCGGCAAAGGGTCAATAGTATCAGGACGGTTAATTTTAAAGCGAAGAGCAGTAAAGTCATGTTTATAATTTCTATTAACTCTGCTAAACTTGTACAAGAAGAGACACAGCAAAGTCTTCAATCTACCGTAATATATCAAAGTTCTTCCCCATCTAAGCCTAAGCGGGTTTCTGATTCGTACTTATCCTCTACATCTGTATCAGATGTAGTTATAAGTTTATATAGTTTCTGTTTCAAGTACCTAATCAATCCCAGCAAATCAACAAAACGTAAACTTGTATCCGAGGCGGAAACTTCTCCATCCGACAGATTAATTTCTAATAGTTTGTCATTAGTAATTGAATCCCCGGTCCCATCTGCGGCTCTGCTACTACTTACAGTTAATTGTTTGCTTCTAAAGTAATTATTCAAATCGTGTCCCTAAAGGATTATTTTCTTCGAGCTTTTATTCCTAACTAGGGCACGTGTACATTCAAACCGTACTTCCCGTAATTATTATGTAATCTCAGTGTTTAAGATGTGCGTGACGCGTTTAAAAATTAAAATAAAAAAACAATGATTTAAACCGTAATACTTACGACGCCATTACTATCACGTTTTATAAAATAATAAAAATGGTAGAGACTGGTTAGAAAGTAGTATAAGAAAATGTATATACAATCCACCGTCATAACAGCACTTTAAAGAAACAACGTTCCATTCTGAGCATTCGCGACGACGATACATTTTCTACGCCTTCACTGCCTTTTACTTGGTAGTAAGGTGTCCTAAGGTAAAAAGTACGAGGTGTTCCTCGTGGCCGACTATTCTGTATTTTCCCTAATATCACTCGAATCATCGCCTACACTCAGTATTTATTCAATTGTAATGCTCAGAATTCCTTCCAATTTATTATTTTCTTCTTTCGTTTCTTTAGCTCAAGAGTAAAAGAGAAACAAAAAGGGTAAACGTATTAACTAAAAAGTGCTTGCTCTGTTCATCTATGTACATGAAAATATACAAACTACACCTACAACATACCTACATACCCCGAATAATTACGACTTATATATTGTACCAAAATGGCAAGATAAGAAAAGATTAACCCATCACGTAAAAGTGCTCACTTGCTTTCAAATCCACTTTCAACAAATTGGTGGAAAATTTCAATTGGAACCACCCACAAGAGTGTTTTCCCTAGAATTCATTAGCGCTAAGGACCGTGTGTACTCGTATACGAGTACACAGACAAACATTGTTAAAGGAATCGTTTCAACGACGTAAACAAACCCCTTTTATATAAACAACTAGTGGAACGTATGACTCGTGTTTCATCGTCGACGATTAAATGATAATTATATTTGTGAGTTTCATAAATTATTAAATTATTACCTAAAGTATCTAAATAAATAAATAAATAACGCTTCACACTCATAGCCACACAATAGGATTCTCTATGTCGTGGGTGCCATGGACAATACACTAGACAAGGACATTCACACCCAGACCGAGAACAGAAATTCAAACTCATCATTCAAATTTCCGCCTCGCCGGGAATCGAACCCAGGACCCTTGGTGCAGCGATCCGGCATGGTAACCATTGCGCCACAGTCCAATCAAAACAAAACAAAACAACAACGCATGACGTTTTTCGTAATTAAATTATTCTTATTTTTTATATGTATATGTAGTTTATTAGTAGTACGCATTATGTATATGTAGTTTATTATATATCTCACACTTACACACACTTACATAATGCGAATGTGGGACTAGGTGCCCACATTTTAATTTGATTTTCGATCAAACTAACTTATAATAATGCACTCAACAGCACCGCTTATTTATCTTTATTTATTTATTTAACAATTTAAATTAATTAACAGTTTTTGTACACAAATACAGTATATTATGAGAAATAGTCAATGTTTTTCTCTGAAGGACCTGTGTAAGAAGATTTTTTTCTGAGATGTAATTCAACATTTATCCAAGAAACAAAAACAAATCCAGAGATCTTTAAACGTTGGACTTACACTGCTACTTACACGTTATAACCTTTACTACAATGATTTTAGTTTTAGTTTTTTTTAAATATTTTCTATTTTCCCTTTGATTAAGTATTCTATACCTCTGTTTCTTTCATATAAAGCTTCCAAATTATCATTCGTTTCTCACTATTAATGCAACACGTCCTGAGCTTCAGTTGAATTCCATTTTGGCGTCGTTCCTCTTCTTATCACTCCATTTTACTGTACTCTGTTGTCTTTAGGTCTAGAATTCATCATTTAGCAGCTAAATTCTAATTATTTCCACGTCACTAAGTTTATATACTTCAGATATTTAATTACTTATTATACCTATTTCATCCTATGATTCTACTGTTTTCTCTATTACGTGAATTAAATCAATGCTTCGGCATTGTATTCGCATAAGAAAAACAATTTTTATCAGCCTGTTTTGTCGAACCAGTTTCGTCGTAAAGATAAAAGTACAATACAAAAGTATTTTCTAAATTTCCAAACTCCGTTCGAACCGGACGTAAACCAATAAATGCAGCTCTAATATCCGAACGAGAATGTTCGAAGCGGAATGGTACCCATTTCCAAGACACAGTAATCAGCCAAAATATAGTCGGTCGCACGTACGAATCAGCGCGAGCGAAAATAAAGTTTTGATGTAAAAAGTTCCGCTTTTTATTCGGCGTGTTTGGAGAAAGTTCGCGAGTATAGTACATACGTATAGACGGGAAGGAATCTGTGAATGACGTTTGGAAGAGTTTCACCAACTGACGGGATTTTCTTTAAAAATTCAGGCTTTCATGTATGTTTCTGTACGTGTGTTTTAGGGTTATGTGTGGAGTGTTTTGAATATATTTCATGATTCTGTTGACAAGTCGGTAAGCCTCACAGTCACCCTGAATGGTGGATGCAGGGATACGGGGTTTGGTTCCCGGCAGAGTTAAACATTTAAAAAAATAAAAAAATAAAAAACGCTAACACACTCATAATATATGTAGTTAATAATAGTTCATTAATATATGTAGGTATGTGAGTATTTTTGATGCACGAAGGAAACTCTAGTCGGGATCTGAATGTGAGTGAATATCAAGATCATTAGTTCATTCAGAATATAGCAAAAGACTTAAAGCAATAAACTCGCAGTCAAACCAACAAAACAATGCCCGTATTTCTTTTCTTCCTCCAACATCCTATAAATATTAACCCAACGGTTCATGAAACGTTTGTAACTTACCCTCATTACTTTACCCTTGAACATTCTTATAAAAACTTGTTTCCACTTTGTTTGTTCAAATTATTATGAAGTTTATACGAAGCCACGGGAAATTAAACAGCGTGAGAAAAACATGAAACAAAGTAACATTGATCTCGCTCAAAGTGGAGATTGTTATTGCGAATGAGATTTTGTGGATACGAAAATTAGTACAGTAAATTAGTAAGAACATTACTGTATTATTATAATGATTTACATAAAGCGTAAAGTAGTTGGATATAAGGTATTTTTTGTTGTTTTTTTCTATCTGTCTCTTACTCAGGGAGAGTTTGGTACTTCTGATTTTATTATTTTTATTTTACCCTCACCTTATTTTAAAATGTATGTTTGTGAAGTCATACAGAACCTTTATTTATCAAGATATTCGAGTTTCATGAAAAAAATATTTTAAAATATATTTTCTAAATGTCCAATAACATTAAATACTCCTGCAATACTCCTGCTATCATGCTAATTAATCGTTCGATCTTAAATGTAGCTATTAAAGTTCCCGAAGTGAAAATACGAGCCGCCGCGAAATTAGACGCCGTCAATGAAAACCGTCCACAGCTCACATTTCACAACCAATTACAGAACAAATTAAAGAGATTCGTAACATCGTAACATTGAAGGAGGAAGCTAATAGAATCTCCTGGTATTTAAGACCCGCTGAAGCTGAAAACCTTTACCGATCGAGCGGGCGTCGGGTTACCTCGCGTTGTACCGCACGGTCTGAATACAAATGAGCAAATCTTAACCCTCAATCTGCTACTGAATGCATGCGAGAAGAACGATAAAAACTCCCACCTGAACATTGATTTTTTAAAGAACATTTTTCCATTTCTCCCCTTTCTTATTACGTGCTGAACTTCGTTGAGCGGCTCATGTTCTTTGACAGTACATGTGACTTAAATTCGTATATTGAATTGAACAAAATAAAACATTAATTTCGCATTGTGTTTCATCTGAATTTCTGTTGCGCAAATTCATATTGAATACTTCTGAGAACTCAATGTAATACTCGTACTTTCTTGTCATTACTCTCCATTTATTGTTTCAATGTAATTAAATATAACTTTTTAAATATTTTCTTGTTATTATATTTTAAGCACAATATTAATATAACCAAGGCATGTAACATTTCGTGTTCCAGCTGGAGGCTTGAGAGTCAGTTCTTTCTTTCTTTCTTTTTCTTCTCTCTTCCTTGGCCGGCACGCATCAGTGATGCCTTTGGTGTTGCTGATGTCGATGGACGACGATAACCACTTACCATCAGGTGGATCGTTCTTTTGCTGGCTATTTCCATAAAAAAAGTAAGACTAGGTATGTTCCTGAAGTATAGTAGTTTTTCAGGACAGTAAACGGAAAATAGATGACCAAGTATACTTACTTTTCTAAGGTATCTGTATTCATAAGGCTTTTAAAATTTAAAGTGCTGCAAAACAACGTCTGATGATTCAGTTAGTGATGAATAAAATTCTTAAATTGTAATTTATGCAAATCTATTTTTTAAAAAAAAGGTCCAATGATACCATCGCTCAATTAAAATGTTAAGAATCAAACAAGTAATGAAATAAAAGGTTTCTGGGTCTATTAAGTCGACTATTAACGCTTTAAGAATTATGCGTTAATATTAGATTTAATAGACCCAGAATACATGGTTTCGGTCATAAGCTTTGAAACTAATTCTATAGCAGTACTGGAAACAAGCGATAAAAACGTAGGGGTGCTTTATAGCCGTCGCGAGAAATAATTTAACGATTGTTAAACAGTTTCAGTAACTTCCGGGTATTCGTGTAGCGACAAATAGTTGAGTTTTGTTCATACGATTCTTTATGGTTCACAACATTCTGCAGTCAGTTTCGTAGTTACCTGGAATTATTCTAGAAATGTTGCCGCTCATGTTGAAGAGTATGATATTGTTGTTTTGTTACTACGAAACAACAAAACAAAGCAACTTTAGAATGCTACTAAATGTAATGGTTGCTTTACTGTGTCAAAAAGTGTGAAAAAAGGAGGGATTCTGTAAGATTGAAGAGAGACTATGCAAGAAAAGGAGCAGGAGGGCTATTCAGTTTTGTAACTTGACAGCGGATCGCGGAGTTTCAAAATTGACTTTCGAGTTCTAGGATCACTTCACTTCGCAAGTGCGTACTAGATGATTAGATAATGACATTTCAATACGATGCAAGTTCGCTTTTGTTTTGTAACTTGACAGCGGAATACACGATGAGTTTCTAAATTGAAGTTAGAGTTCGAGACTCCCTTCACCTCGCAAGTGCGTACCAGATGATTAGAGAATCACATATCAAGATCTCGGACTCGAACTTCAATTTTGAAACTCATCGCGGATTCCGCTGTCAAGTTACAAAAGTGAATAGCCTTGCAGAATAGCCTTCCTGATCCTGGTAAAATAATAGCTATTGTTAAAACAATAAATGTAATACCATCCTCAAATGGATAAGTTAGATAAATCGCAATGTTATTAACAGGAGTATGGGACAATCAAAAAGCATTTTAGAAACCATTAGGGCAACTCAAACAAAACCGGATGTACCGCGTCATATTAGAACTTTGGAACAAGTTGGGACATGTTTATTACATCATCATTATAGTTGCGGACAGTTAAATCCCAACTAGTAAAATAACCCGCTTTTAGAGCGAAGTACATAGTTTTATATGTAAATCTGTAATTAACTTTAACACATAATTGACAGACTCTCATCTTTCAACTAGATTTATATGTTAGTAGCATGGAGTTTCTTTCAACATTTCTTCTCCTCCATGACGAAAACCTTTCCTAAATGGTGAAAGAATAACAAAAAAATACGTGCATAGGTGTATTGGTGATACCTAAATAAATGAATGATTTAGATTTTTTTTGACATAAGTCAAAAACTAATTATCACAAATGCTACTGATCAGTAATAACGCCATCTAGAATCTGTGTCACGAATTACAAATATAACGCATAACACACATAACGCATAACGTAACAAAAACGCATAACATAACGTAAAAATCGATTTTAAAGGAGTTAAACTCCAAAAATCTTAAAGTCTTGTTATCGAATGCTCAAAAACACATGCAAAGTCATGATCGAAAATAATGATCTCTAAATATTCAAATGCAAAACGAGTATTAAATTGCATTCATCGTGAACAGATTCAACCAGCTTTAAAATGAAACGGTGACGGATACAGAATGGACAATCGCGGGGTGTAATGCGCGAAAAATGAGCTGATGGTATCTATCTCGACGTCTTTTCAGTTTGCTGCTACATTCGTTTTGTTGTAGCTGTTATATTGTTATTATACTTTTAGAGTGAATAAACACCACTAAGGACCTCCTTCCACCTGTAAGTAGAATAATATGACGAATTAATATTACGAGAAGAAATAGTTGTCGAATAACTGCGTTGTTGTTTTTAAATAAATTATAAACGCTACTCACTAGACCTACACTAGCATTTCCTGTGTCGTGAGTGCCATGGACAACACACAAGACAAAAACACAGACACCCAAAGCGAGAACAAAATTCAAACTCATCATTCAAATTTCTGCCTCGCTGAGAATCGATCAAAGGACTCCTTGACCTGTGGTCCAGCATGGTAATCGTTAAGGCACGCGGGTCGCCGTAGTAGCTATATTAATAGGTTACATAATCTAAATTTTAGTAACAAAAAATAACCGACTTCAAAGTCTCAAAAACTACTTGTCAGATCTTGTTCAAATTTATGTGGGACCACATGACATCCACCTGCTTTCGATTAAAAAAAAATCATCAAAATCGGTTCACCCAATCCAAAGTTCTGAGGTAACAAACATAAAAAAAAACAGTCGAATTGAGAACCTCCTCCTTTTTTTGAAGTCGGTTAAACTTTTCAGAATGTGCCCTTGGATTATACCGACTGCCTTCAGTTGTTAGGAGTTGAGATATCCTCCAAGCTCAACTTTGGGCGGTTCATCGAATCCAAAGTTAAAGTTGGTGCAAGGAAACTTGGCGTCCTTGCGAAGGTCCGGCGGTACTTCACACCAAAGCAACTGTTAACGCTATACAAAGCTCAGGTTCGGCCGTGTGTGGAGTACTGTTCTCATATTTGGGCAGGTGCAGCCAAATGTTACCTTTCTGCTTTGGATTCGATGGAGAGGCGTGCGAAGAGGCTCATTGGTGACTCAGATTTGGTTAAGACCAATCTGCAAAGCCTCGAGCACAGGCGCAGAGTAGCCAGCCTCTCGGTTTTCTATAGGGCACATTTTGGAGAGTGTGCGCAGGAATTATTTGAATTAATTCCCCCTTCCCCGTTCCTCCATCGAACGTCACGACGCACGGCGGGTATCCACCCTTTCGTGGTGAACATCCCACCGGTACGGACGAGGCGGTTTGCGTCGTCATTCATTGTGCGCACCGCTAAGGAATGGAACAGCTTGCCTGCGTCTGCGTTCCCGCCCACCTATGACGTGGATGTCTTTAAGAAAAGAGTGAATAGGCTTTTATTAAGTTAGTGCGCTCAACATCCTGGACCACATCTCCACTTACCATCAGGTGGGATTGTGGTCAAGCATTAACTTATCGTAAGTAAAAAAAAAAAAAAAAAAAAAAAAAAAAACTGTTAAACTGTTTTCATGCAATTATAATCTTAGAGAATAATAAAATTGATCTCAAGATACGGTTCAAACTCAGATATGTGACGATTGAAAGTGAAATAAAGATGTTACACCGACAATAACATATCCCAAAGTATGGAGTATTTCTGTACCGAGAATGGACGACTTTTTTTTTTTGAGAGATCTGAAATGTTAACATGATGTTCACACATTATGCTAAGAGGATTGTGTAAATATTATAATGGCTGCTGGAACAAAATCAAACAATTTCTGATCCACAGACCTCTGTAAACTGACCCTTGGAACATAAAATATCCATATGCATTAAATTCAAAATTTATTAAACCACAAAAAAAATTTACAAACAACTAAATTCTAAATTCATACTCAAAGCTTTGTGTTTCTTAAAATAATAAGACGTTGGATAATAAGACAATAATGCTTGTTGTATTTTATACATACATAAAACCATCGAGCTTCGCGGTACAATCTTATTCACTCCACGCAGACACCCCGACGAAATATTTTACATACTAATACGCTCCATCGAGACTACATCGCCCTGTCTACTATACTTTGTTCCAGAATGGATTTTTAAAGAATACTGAAGGTAAAGTAAAACAAATGATGTGGCTACGAGAACGCTTTGTTCGCTTTGTACTTTGTTTGATGGTTTGCAATTATTAAATAACTGCTGACTGACTATATCATAACGAGCGCGAGGTGTCCTCGTTGGATATCCCTGGTAGTATTTTTCCTTATAATTAAAAAAAAAAATCTCATGAAAAATGCATCTGTCAGCTGAATATTTCATCAATTTCTTATATTCGTTCTTAAAATAAAAACTATGACTATACTTCGGTTAGCTTCACAGATTTATTTCCATTAAGTGACCACACTATTTGATTACTTTACAAACTGGAGCTATAAATGATTTTACGCTTACTAACGGCTACTATTTATTACATTCTAATACCAATTACTTAGACAGAAACGTCCACCCTAATGCAGACTGACAAAATGAGGTAAACACTAATTTCATTGAATTGAATTTGTGATTCAAAAATAAATAAATACTCACACACTCACACCCCCCATAGAGTTTCTTTATATCACTTCTGGCATAGACATACAAAGAAACTAACAAGCAAATATAAAAACCCTGGCTAAACGATAAATAGCATGTATCTGTCATATAGGTACTCGTACAAATAAATGTGAGCACCAGTTGAGAATCGAAAGAAAGACAATTTCAAGCTATTTTTACGAGGCACATAATTTATATTATTACTTGTCTCGGTATTCAAAAGAGCCTTACAGCATTACAAATGCTAATATTCCAATAGAAGACGATGTAGCCGAGACGCAAGTGGATTGTATTCTATCTGCGTCTAACAGAAATAAAGCGAAAATGTAAGAATCCACTCCAATACATTTGTTTCTTGACGTACAATCACTGGAAAGAAATTTCCCACTTACCTGGCAAAGGATGTAATGTAATCCACAGATGTTTTTCACTTAGACATACTTTACTTACTTAAATCGATAAAAATAGGGAGTAATAAGAACGATTGGATTACACAAATTATTTACTGACTTTATAGGATTTATCTGTTAATAGTTATAAATTAAAATTTAAAACACCCCCGACAGTTTTATTAATACAAAACTTAGCTAAGAACACTCTCGATTAAGTCACCTTTCAAACAAAAAAAAACTACGATAGATCAAAATTTGTTCATCCGTTTGGGAGGTACGATGCACAGACACAGATTCACAGACACGTCAAACTTATAACATCCCTCTTTTTTCGTCTGGGGTTAAAAATATTGTTTTAATTAAAAATAAATTATTAGTGCTGATAAGTTTTTTGGGTGTTTGGGATGAATGGATTATTGACTCCCAGCCTAATTTTACTGTTAACCTTGATTGAACCTTGCATAGAACAAAACAAGACAACATTAAATATTGTAGAATAACATTTGGACCGATGAATTTAAATTTAGCTCTTCGGTGTGCAATATTTATTTTGTACGGCGATATACCTATAGACACAGCTCCATACATGACCACTGTCCTTGAATCTGGATTGATATATTTTAATAATAGCCTAATGAGTATCTTTCTCTGGAAAGCCCCTAATCACTTCACCATCCAGGCCTGACAGTACTAACCAACCGTTTTTGACCAGAATTAAAATTCCAACCTAGATGCAGTGGGTGCACGGGTAATTCGTATTTACACGTGCACCCACCGGTGGGTGAAGCCAGTGGGTGCACGGGCAAATGCCCAAAAAATACGTTAAAAATACAATGGGTTTTTAAAATACACAGTCATTAGTCACCCTTTTATTAACCGACTTCAAAAAAAGGAGGAGGTTCTCAATTCGACTGTATTTTTTTTTTTTTTTTTTTTTTTTATGTTTGTTACCTCAGAACTTTGGACTGGGCGAACCGATTTTGATGATTCTTTTTTTAATCGAAAGCTGGTGGCTGTCATGTGGTCCCACATAAATTTTATTGAGATCTGACAATGGCATCCATTAGAAAACCACATAAGTCGTAAATTTGGGTTAAGATGTGCGCGACAAATTGACGAATAACTCAATATCACGCCAACCGATTTCGATGATTCTTTTTTTAATCGAAAGCAGGTGCTTGTCATGTAGTCTCACATAAATTTGAACGAGATCTGACAAGTAGTTTTTGAGATTTGAAGTCGGTTATTTTTTGTTAGTAAAATTTAGATTATTTACAGTACATTCAGTGTAAAACGTACGATATGTATTTAAATTAAAATTCCGGAAAGACTCTCAACTATTAGCAAGTAAAATTATGCGAAGTGAAGTTAAAATTAACTAGCATAAGCTAAGCTAAGCTTAACAAAGTTAATCAGTGAAATAGCTTAAGGCACAGACAGTGTTCTGTTTTACAAAAGAAATTCCGTCTTCAATCCACGCGGAAAACTTTATTTTATTACACTTTAAAATTCAACTAATGTGCAGAAAATTTCGGTTCAAATCTTGAATTACAAATCAAACAGAAAGTAAGACTGTAGCGAGTGTGGGTTGATGTGTGACTTTGAAGTTGACTTCACACACAAAGTTTTAAATCTACTTGAGCGTCTGTTATTAATCAAATCTACATAAAGATTCTTC
Organism: Thymelicus sylvestris; assembly: GCA_911387775.1. NCBI lineage: Eukaryota > Metazoa > Arthropoda > Insecta > Lepidoptera > Hesperiidae > Thymelicus > Thymelicus sylvestris. The sequence goes on from OU426893.1 coordinate 2,028,513, forward strand.
GCTCAACTGTCTGCATTTATAAGGTGTTTGTTAATTTAACTAATGCATTTCATACGAGACTTTATCTTGCTATGATTATTTTAAGTTTATTATAATAAACTTGTTCTTATTGATTTTAAAGTTATATAAGTCTAATTCATCATCTTTTGAAATGCAGAGTACTTTATGAGTACGTAAATACTGGTTCAATTGTGTCCAAGCCAACCTTACCGGCTCAAGGTGCTCTCTGCTGAACACAGTCACTAGACACTGTACTACTCAGTTTAATCCCAATTGTACTAATAATGCATGGTAGGATTTTTAACCGACTTCAAAAAAAGGAGGAGTTCCTCAATTTGACTGTATTTTTTTTGTGTTTGTTACCTCAGAACTTTGGACTGGGCGAACCGATTTTGATGATTCTTTATTTAATCGAAAGCTGATGGCTGTCATGTGGTCCCACATAAATTTGAACGAGATTTGACAAGTAGTTTTTGAGACTTTGAAGTCGGTTATTTTTTGTTAGTAAAATTTAGATTATTATTCGGATAGATACCACCATCATTCCTAAGATGGACCTTGGTATTTTTTTACAGGTTCGATTGCAATGTGGCAACCCGTGTGATATGTGGGTCACTTACCGGCAGGTAGCCCTCTATCGATTGTCAAAGTAATGGAAAAAAATATTAAGCAAGAAATTTTACATATCCAGTCATAATTATATTCGTTTATTTTAAAATTAAATGTCACAATGTTTTGAGTTTATAATTACAATCTGCCTCCCGAAATTGTAGTTTGTTTTTAAACCACGATAAATGAACGCATTTATTTTTCTCACCATTAAACTAACATTAAAATAATTTCTAGCAGCAGAGAAAACTCACAATTGATGCAAAAACAACTCGTACATACTTCACAAGCATCTAAAATGAAACAAGATATTATTTATCAAAACAAACGACGCAACGTACGTAGTTTAATACAGTGAAAACATGAACTTTGAGCGAGTGATGGCCGCCCGTGTATTTTATTTGTATCAAATTAGTTTTCAAGCTCCGGCTGTTGGAAAACTATGTTTAAAAACTTTAAGGAAAAAGCTAAAACTCTTAAATCAAGTTTAGACTGGTTTTAAACATACACAATAAATAAGGCTCTATAGATATATAAATATTCAGCAAAGGTTGCAGGCCTGAAACGGGTAAATCAATACAACTAATATGTATATTGTATCAACAGTATGAAAGATAATATAGTCCTCCTTTCTACTTACTAATACTTAATACAAATTTATTTACAATTTATTCATTACAAAAAATTGTTAATGTTGCCTTAATGGTCTGCATTTGGATGTGAATTAACACTTAGCTTTTCTTGCCCATAGACACAATGTTTTGTGTATACCTAATTGATTCATGCTCACCGTTGTCTTAATTTTACGTAACTTAATAAATAAATTATTGCAGGTGGTATTATTTAATAACCCTCAATTCTATTGAAAACATCCTGTAAAGTAATCTAAAATGTGCGTAATACATCACATCGACACCGCAGAGAGCTTCACTATGCCGCGTAATCTAATAACTTACGTATTGACAGGAGATTTGTTGCAGGCTTTTGTTACGTACAAATTGATATCTATGAATACGATACTCTATTTATTTTGCGGACCAACAAACACTTTTGCTTGTACGTAATAAGAATCATATTGAATTGGCAGCTACTTGTATGTCAGTCGTACTTATTTTGATGAAGTAGTTGTTGTAGGAGATATAAGTAGTAAGTGTTATAAAATTCATTAATTTACTCGTAGCCGCAATGACGCAAAAGGTTCCAATCTTATCTATTCTTGAATTGAAACTTTGACCAATCTGCACATGAAGAATTCTGTCGAATGACGAAGTTAATGATGGCAGATCTTAAGGCGCTGTATGACTACGATTTAAAAACGTTGATTTCACTCACACAACCGCATATCTGCGCTAATCTAATGTTACATTTACGTGACGCTGAATAGGGTTCAAAATTGCAAAGCATATTTTTGCTAACAATGTAACTAGACTGCGAATAAACATTTAATTTGAGGGTTTTCCTTAGATAATTCAGAATATACACATTAAATTCAATATCTGTCCGGTTAAAGTTATAATAAAACCATATGACTATTATATTCTCAAAAAATAATATGTTGTTACCGCTGAAAATACAGAGAATTTCGACGCTAAAGTTTATTTTTGTACAGCAAATTACGATTTTTTATTGGAAATATTAAACAACTATTTGATATTCTATTCGGTTAAAGTTTTTGTTTAAACCTTTTTTTATGCTCTGTATTTTTTGCGTGCGATATTTTCATTGGGTTTCCTCATACTCGAGCATCAAAGAAACCCAGTTTTGTGAATATTGAGATCACACCGCGCCTTAAATAGGTATCGTATAGCTCACATCTTCCAGTAGAAAGCGAAAAATAAGTACTCGTGCACTCATAAAACCTTGAAATTAGTTTTATTGTTCTCGTACGTCAAACTGACCACTGGTGTTGAAATTTGGTGGTCACATGGTCCGGAGCGATTACATTTGGTTTATACATCGCGTTTAGTTAGGGCTTTCTTGAGAGCATTGATCATCTTGCTGAGCTTTTTCTCGGCAAGACCATTCTTTCAATACCATTCTTCTAGTCTGTCGCTTATTACAATGTGAGGTGCCGTCGACTTTATTTTCCTGAGTTAATTTACCCAGGTGTCTTAAGTCTACTTTTAGTATACTTCATTCACCTATGCACCCAGGTGATTTAAATCTACTGGCCGCAGGTGAATTAAGTATACTAAATCGGTAGACCTAAATTCAACAAGGTGATTAAGGCAAACTATTGACATGACGGTGATATTTCAAACATTTAAGCAAGTAAACTAACATCCAAGCTAAGCTATCACCGTAACGAAAATAATTAAAAGTAATAGACATTAATTAACTTAATTGTCACATAATTAAAGTAAAAGTACACACAGCCGATTAAAAGCCACGCCACCAAGACATTTAGACACTAAGTCACTAGTTCGAAACACATTTACATAGTACATACCTCACTCCAAATTAGAGCCATTCGTTAGTTTAGGGCAATCTACGTTGTGCTCCGACTTCAACTTAATATTTACGATCGCTTTGTACTTCCATGGAGTTTATTTTATGTGGGTTACATTAGTTGATGTACTGCCCTGATAATTGTGACTTTACGTCATCGTAACCCAAAATTGCTCTACTGACGGCCGTAGGTTAACTTTCAGAAGGAAAGGGTTAATCCTTAGTCAACACTAGCAAAGTTTTCCATTACTGAAGAAGGAATAATTGCTAATATCAACATAAGTTTAAATGTTAGGGATGTATAAAGAATGTTTTCCTTCATAGAAACGCGTTAAAAGAAATCAAGAAGCCCAGAAGCCTCACCCAACCGAGTGAATAAAACCCAACTAACTATTTAAAACCGCCTTTACACGCCACAGTACTTAAAACGATGGATAATTGAAGCGTTGTCACTATAACTCATGGAGGCGGTCCGCACACGCGAGCCGCGTCCATCGGTGTTGGCTTTAATTAGAACCAGCTTAGGGTTGATGGAATTAAATTTAGTGCTATTATAATTTGCGGTTAGACTTCCATCGTCAATGTAAACAAAATTAAAAATAAACGCTATACTCTTACCAGGGGCGGCTGTACTTTAAGTGCGCTCGTGCGCCGAACTGCCAGATTTTAATGTTTAGAAAAATAAAAAAATAAATGTTTAATAGTGTCTGATTAACGATCTATTCAATATTAACGAAATTAGGATGAACCAATTTAAGCTCTTTGATAAAGTATTAAGACTCATTATCGCGAAAATCGCTGTAATATGGTTCACGGTGCGCTAGCCAAAGCGCACGGCGAATGCTCATACAACTTCTATGAGATGCAACCGAAAACGCCTGGCGCGTGAGACAGAGCTAGTTCAATAGAAAATGTATGGCGAATTAAGACCACTCTGGTGCGCCGCACGAGAACCGAAGATTACCGAGGTTTGACGAAATTCGCGCGCGCTACGTCGGTCGCCGCCCGCCGCCTAGCTAAAAGGAGTTGCGTTTGTTTACATTCTGCAAGGATTTTCTGTATTTTAATATTATAGTTACTGAATTGTGGAACATTGTGTGTGAGTAAATAGGTGTGAAAATGGGTATTAAACTTTAACATCGACTATTTTGAAAGCAATAATGAAACTTTTCAACAAAAATTGTAATTAAAATGGGCAGGATTATTTTTCAAACACTCATTTAAGGACACTTTTAAGACGAATATAACGATACAAATCCATCCAGCCGTTGAGAAAATCATAACCGTTCTTTGGCAGTCGTTAAAAATAAAAATACGCTGATACAGTGCACCACCACTTCTAGGATCCACCAGCCGCCACTGACTCTTACCTGTAATACGAATGCCTGTACGCGTGACTCCTGTTAGTATAACATAACTAAGTATGATGTTATAATTAGGTACACTCAGAAAAAGAATTAAGTATGCAGGGCATGATTTTAAAAGCTTCTGTAATGTTTAATATTACATGTTGTTTACGTTATGAGCAAAGTTAAATCATGCCTTACGTATGCAGGTATCATTTAACATTGATAATAAATAACACGTACATTCAGTAATATCAATAATTATTCTTTTGCTGACTTTACCTACCAAGTGCTACTGATGTCCATGGGCGACGATGACGATCATCATTTACTATCTGAGGGCTCGTCTGCTAATTTCTCTGGTACAAAATTGTTAATAAATCGATTAACGCCTGATACCTTGCAACTGTCATTGTAGTCCAGTTATGGCGTACTGCAGGACATACTTTGTTACACGGTGGTATCATTACGAAATAATTTTCATTTACTAAGAAATCAATAAGTAGCTATTTACTGATGGACACTAAATTGGCTACTACTTCAAAATAAGCGTTTATTTCGCGACAAAACGTTTGGAAGCACGTCAAAAATAAACAGAGCGACCACGACCGCTAGCAAACACAGCGCCATCAGTTCCGTGCCAACTGACCGCAACTAGAAAATGGCGCGAACAATCCAATTAACATAACGCACCCATTTAGCCTTAGCTAGCCGAGAGCTGGATGACCTGGTGTGGATTAATAAAACTCACTCATTCATTCATCATGTTTATTGATTAGACGTGACAGTCAAAATTCTAAACATTATTTACGAGTAACCGCCCTCGCTTTGCTTCGGTTTTTTTTTATTTTTTACACCTTGGGCTAATACATTATTGGAGTTTTATTAAGGATCCCTATTTTTTTATAAATATAATATAGCCTATGTCAAGTCAAGCCTATTCAATGCAAACAAACAATCAAATCTTTCCTCTTTATAATATAAGTATATGTGGATTATTTATACGGATACGGCAGTCAAATGAGCATGTATTTGAGGTGCTTAAAATTTTTCTTTGCGACATTTTTTCGTTCAATAATCTAAATTTTACTAACAAAAAATAACCGACTTCAAAGTCACAAAAACTACATAGTTGTCAGATCTCGTTCAAATTTATGTGAGACCACATGACAAACGCCTGATTTCGATTAAAAAAGAATCATCGAAATCAGTTGGCGTGATATTGAGTTATCCGTCAATTTGTCGCGCACATTTTAACACATAAAGTAAATAATAATAACTCTATGTTTTAACACAAATTTACGACTTAAGTATTTTTCTCATGGATGCCATTGTCAGATCTCAATAAAATTTGTGGGACCACATGACAGCCACCAGCTTTCGATTAAAAAAAGAATCATCAAAATCGGTTCGCCCAGTCCAAAGCTCTGTGGTAACAAACATAAAAAAAAAACAAAAAAAAACAGACGAATTGAGAACCTCCTCCTTTTTTGAAGTCGGTTAAAAAGCAAGTAGGCTCAACTTAATCTCAATGCCTAGATTTTATTGTTAAATATGATTCATTTCTTTATAAATAAGCAACTTTTCTACAATGATGAAAAATAAACAGCAGCAAAAACTTAACTTGCCAATATACCAAACTTATTGAAATAAAATCTGTGCACCTAAGGCATTAAAGACATCGGTCCCAGTTGGATAAGCTAAATACTTTTTGTCAATAGAACACCGAAAATACTAGCTACATTTTAAATGTATTAGATACGTGAGGAACAATTCAAATGCCGTCAAATCTAAACTAATCCTGACCGCAGTACAACGTACCAGCCCTGCCGCAACTAGGAATTGCCGCGAATAAACGAATTAGCATGAGGCGCCACTTTCGACTATAAAAAGTTAATTAAACACGAACGCAACATGTCTGCTTATCGTGGCCCAATTAGGCGAGTTAAAAATACAAGTTGCTAAACATTACAAAAAAAAAACAAGGTATCTTGTCGAGATTTTGATGAACTAAGTAAGAGTTATTTCGTTATTAATTCGATAATGTATTCTCCTACCAAGACACCATTGCCTACCTGAATATTGAATATTAATTTCAACGTAATACCTCCACACGTTCCAGAAATAAAGTGGATTGACTTGACAGGCAGACAGATAGTCAGAAAAAAATCCTTCCTAAAAAAATTACAGATAAAGTATTTCAGTACAGTTTCAGTTATTCAATTTTAGCATCTTTCTTAATAATCTGATTTTATAATGGAGCTTTCGTTCAGTTTGTTTTTCCTTTAATTTACTTAATAAATGCTTAAGATTGAAAAAATATTATCTTTGCACTCATCTCAGTAAATCGATGTTAGTAGAAAAGTAGCTTCAATAAAAGTAAGGAGCTTGAAATTTTTATGAAAGAACAGATCAATATATTTTAAGAGCTTCTATCATTGCTTCTATCACTATAAGAAGGTCATGTACATTGTACGTACATGTAAAATACAATAAAATTCATACATTACACATGAATACATGGAGGGTACATGTAAAATATAATTCCTAACATACATAAAATGTCCTGTTAGAAGTTATATTCTCTCGAACACTAGAAACGAATCCGTTCATGTTTTGATAAACAAAAGTAAAATAAAATAAAATTCAAATTTGAAACTACATAAAAATTCGGTTTAGGCGCAAAGTGTCCCATTCGCGAAATGTCCGGCGGACGTAAAAGGTCCTATTCGCAGAATGTCATATTCGCAAAATGTCCTATTCGCAAATTGTCCTATTTGTACGACAAAAGACATCGAAAAAATTAGGTGCCTTTCGTCTTGGCAGGGGTACTTCCCGCTCCTTAATAGGTGTCAAATATCGCAGCAATATTTTTTTCATTACGTTAGCTTTTTAAACCAAAAAGCAAGCGGCGTGTCATGGTACGCTGTGTATCAAAAAGTTTTGTTACAGTCTAGATTTCATTTACATACGGGGCAGATCCAAATTTCCGCATCAGGGAACTATTTCCCAATAAACTTCTGCCTTTGATTGTAGCCGCTATAACTTTTTTTAATAAAGAAGAGTGACAGGTATATTTAAACTATGGTTGACGGAGCACTGGGGGGTTAGGGGGTTAGGGTGTTAGAGGGGGCGAATAAACACAGTTTAACGAGTATTGGAAAGAGCGGCCATCCGCGGACTAGTGTTTTCTGTACATTTTGTGTGCAATCGCGCTTAAACAATGGCACGTAACTAGCTGTTGCGAATTTAATTTGTTGATGATTTTTCACAAAGGCTCGTAATGAGGTGTGGAGTGTGGACGGCTTTTAAATGTTTTTACATGCGCGGTGATTGTTTGTTAAACTCAATCAAAGTCCCCTCGTGCCCCTTAACTGTTTTGCTTTTAATATAATGCTCATTAATATTGGAGTCATTAAGGACTGGGTACAATCCCTTTTATACACTTTTATTGTGATAAATGAAGAATAGGTGTACAAATGTAAAAAAAAAAATATTTATTAACATTGAGCATATTTGTGTAACAAAGGATATGCAATAAATATTTTTTCATTTTCATTTTCATTTCATTCATTTAAACTCCCCTTCAAATATTAAAAATGAATAAATGTCAATACACTAATAAAACACACATCATAATAATATGTTTTACTAACATTTACTCAAAATAATCTACACAAAATATCCCACGATCTAATGAATATTTTTATGTATGAAATACGAGTATCAATATACGCCAGGCCTTCTAAGTTACCCAGGCTATCGCTAAAATGTATTTTTACATCGAGTAAATTTACACGAGATCCGAGGCGACCTTTCCTGGGAGATTCTTTTAAAGGCATACTTTTTGGGTCGTTAAAGCGGTATTCAATAAAATTGATATAAAAGTTGCCGGCTCCGTTGAATTATTTTTCTTAGTTGATGAGAAAGAACGGCCGAGATTGAAAGCACTTTTGGATTGTTATCTATGATGTCGAATTGGTTTTCTGAACTAACTCAATGTCGGATTTCACTTGTTTAAACATCGTTTGGGGCTTATTCTCGAACATCGAGTTGTGGATCGAATCGAATTAGTCACTATTAACTCATTCAAATGGTACTCGTGATCGAAGCATTGACATAGATTCGTTAAAGGGTAAGTCGAGTGATTTTATAATCACCCCATAGTTAATATAATACGTTCTAAATAGTGGTACTAACTTATTTTTAAATCTAGCGCTCTTTAAGCCTTATTTTATTTTATTTTTAGAAATACTTTGGAACAGTTGCTACTTGCGTTGCTATGGTAACCTTTGCTACAGCGAAGCGATAACGGGTTAAGCTACTTAAAATAATCATTGAACGAGTTACCCGCTCAGGATTTGAAATTTTTCACGAATTAAAATCTATAGGCCTTTTACCAAAAGCCATGGACGTCGCCATTATTTTTCCTTATTCCCTGGAATTAATAAAACCCTTCCGATATGCAAACACAAATCAATTTTACCATGTTTACGTTTACGCATACGAGTTACTTGTTCGTGCGTGTTTAATGAAAGTCCATAAAACGCATGCAAATATTGAAGCGACCCAACTCATTGGGCAAAAGTATTTGGTTGATGAGGCGTGAATTGAATTCTACTCGTTTTCCGTTTATTTGAGCGAATTCATTTACGATTTAAGTTGGCATCGCGAATATACTCTAGAATCTAGATTCCAGATTTTCTAGAATTTCATACGGATATTTTCATAGTTCTCATAGTTTCATAGTAGTTTCTCAAATTTTTTACTAACTTCCATTTTTTGTTTGTACCTATCTATTTTGCAAAAAAAAATTAATGTAATTTGTGAAGTATGATGTAAAATTCAAAAATATTATACCTATTTTTAATTATTCATAAAAATTTAAATGATTACTTTTGTTTCGTAGTTAAAACTTTACCCAGAGAAATAAATTGTTAACTATGTAAACCATAAAACCGAAACCTTCCACGTTTTTTTTATATTCTCGAATTGTTACTTCATCGACACGCGTGCAAAAAGGTAACTTCATGCATTTTTTAGCCATCTATTGTGTGTCTTTTATATTAAATGTGTCAAAAGCGCGCGCTTATCTTTATGCTACAGCCTTTTCTTCCCCTCACATATTAAAAGCTGTTATCATAATAGGGGCATAAAAATTACCTCACATATTTTTAAACACTTTAACATTGTGCTTTTTATTTCAGGTAAATATGCAGACATACGAGTAAGAGATGTAATGAGAGAGGAGCACTTCGTAAGGTAAACCTGAACATTTAAAAATATTTTTGTTATTCTAAGACAAGGTAATAGTTTAAAAACTAAATACAAGCTTTTATAATCAGTGTAGGTACTTTTTGACTTTGCTGTTAACCTTTAAGCCCCAGCTCAGAGTCACTAACGGTTACTTAAATCGCTCCTTAATACCGAATTTGTACGGTGAACCTTTACTTAGGAAGTAACCATAAGTGACTCTAAGTTGGGGCGTAAGTAAGTAATAGTTCCTTCATCCGAAGCTAAACCTGAGTTTACTATTAATATATTATTATCATACTTATCGAAAAATGTATTGTCACCTAAACTAAGCTAAATTAAAGCGGTTAGGTTAAGCAGTGTAATGTGCGCGTGGCTTCAAAATATCGATTGCACTTGTAACCATCGATCCCATTATTGCGCAGCCGACTTTATGGCGCAATTAAACGCCCTACAATTGTTTTTCGGTCCACAACATCTGCCGAGAACCGTAAAACACAAATACACCCAGATTGTTCAATAAACGTCGGGAATTCCGTTTTTATCGGCCTCATTCCGAATCAATCATTTTTTTCGGACGCTTGAGTATATAATTTTTATTGGAAATATAAATTGTGATAAATATATTTTTATTTACTCCGAAATAACTACGTTGCTCCATATAAAAATGTTAGCATTTATTAATTGCCACCAATATCACCTGGGCTGAACATCAGTATTGCAATCCAACTACAATCAACATAAAAGTGTTTTCCAATTATTATTTTTTAACTTACATGAGTAGGTAAGTAGGTAAAGACGTGCATGAGTAAGTATTTTAAAATAAGAACAAGTTGATAGTTTTAAAACTAAACACACTTTTATTACGTAAACGTAAAAAAGTTTTCGATAAAACATTTAAGCATTCCAATATTTCAACGAAACAATAACACAGCATAAAACTGTCTGCTAAAACACTATGACTAGTAAATCGTGATTCGTGCATAAGGTCCGAAATGTATGAAGCGCACGTTCGAGTCGGCTACTTACGTCAATCTGGCCGATTTTTTTAAAACTTACACATACTAAAGCACTTCTATGCTCATATACACATGAACAGAAATGTATCTTGCAGGCAAAAAGAACTTGTAAATTGCTCGAAAACCGTTTTCGAGCCGTTTTTCAAAATAAGTCGAAATTAGGTGCCATTTTTAGAAGCCCTCGGAATTAGATGTCTTTACCATAAGCAATAAAAAGCTTTTAAAAATTACAAATATTAGGCTATACAGTAGGTAAAACCTAATTCAAATACAAAGACCTGCAAATACGAGGCGATGTGATCCGTTGAGTGCGCGTCTCGCTCGCGGCGCAGATCACGCCCCCGGGTCGGGATCAAATATCAATCTACCGATTTCTACTGCTTTATATGAAATACGTTAAAGGTTGCCACCGTTCATTTATGGCTGACGGAATCTTTGTCTTGTCTAGTATGGTACCTACTGCACTTGGATCTTATCATGACGCTATTTCGATATCGAAATCGGATCTGTGCATGTGTGAATATGGCCATAATAATGTATGCGCCACAGTGCAAATATAAAAACGGATTCGCATATTTACAATCCGGAGATCAATCCAAACTGATCCGTAAGATAACAATGAGAAGGTCCATATCTATTGGCAGTTTGAAAGTACTAAAAGCTAGAAACATAATAGATTTTCTATATCAAACTAACTCTTCAATCCACGTCCAGATGTCCTCAAAGTTACGTCGATGATTGATACACTGACCGACCCATTCATCACTCGGCGAATCGAACGTTAGAAAAATTTTCATGTAACAAAACGAACGCGAATTGTTTGTATAAATCTTAAAAGGTCATGCGTGATTTATGGATATTGTAGTATTTCTCAATAGATAGTAATGGCTAGGAGAGAATACATTCGAAAATAAAATCTATTCCTTGGAAAGCGAAAGTAAGATTGATCGGGAAACTTGTATAAAGTTAGCGAGTTCACTCCACACGTCTTCCCTATGTGGCGCTTGTTAGCAAGCAACCCGGTAACGAGAGGGAACAGTTGAGATATTTACTAGGCTTTGAAATTTATTTGATTGTGCTAAAATCGAACGATTCTCTAACGAGACGCCTTGGTTTATTACTGACAAGTATTCACTTTGAAACAATGTTTCGAATATAGTTTCTGAAACATCATGTAGATGTAAGGGTGAGATCTTTAAAGCGTACTTAGGCTGTTGTAGGCTGCATATCTTTTTGTTTAAGGTGATATCTAGTTGAGGTAAGAAAAATAGTTGCTAACTATTTTATCACCATATCATACTATCACAATGTTTATAAACAATATAATTGTGTATATTACTGGGTGAATAAACTCGGGAAAGATTATTGGAGTCAGCGTCACTGTCAAATAAAAGTTTTATTATGACAGTTTACCGATTTTTTCTGATCTCAATTCCTATAAAAGCAGTTCGATATAAATTTTCATTGATTTTAAAACCAGAAGATTATCTTTATAATATACATAATACATCTAATCTTCTAGTAATCTTCATAATATACATAATACATGTCACTACAATAAACCATAAAATGCTTATACATAAAGTTACATCTCTATGTACCTTTATGTGTATAAACATTTTAAGAAGGGTAAAAAAGCACCTTCTACCATACAACGCCTCGGAAACACATTTATTCTTTTACAAATTGAATCGACAACAAATACTTCAGAGCTGAGGCTCTCGAACAAAACACAATAAGCTAAAATCACTGAGCCAGAGTGCCTTTGGAATTAATAAATCACATTACTGGTCATTCTGGGTGTTTGTGTATGAAAACATTTGATTTTTTGTCGAAGGTGTAGGTCTTATAAAAAACCTTTCTTACAGCTTAATGGGTTTCAAGTGGTTTTGACTTTTTGAAAATTATCTCAATTCAAATGATTTTGATGATACAGTCTTCTAGAAAGTTTTGAAAGCATAGAAGGCATCCCAATGTACAGACAATAGGATATTAACGCCCCAACTCAGAGTCATTAACGGTTACTTAAATCGCTCCTTAGTACAGAATTTGTATGGTGATTAGTGACTAAGGAGCGATTTAAGTAACCGTTACTGACTCTGAGTTGGGGCGTAGTGTTACACTTTGCATACCCTAAGAAGCACGCAAAATACTCATTTAATTTTGTATTTAGCTGACACGAGCCTTAGGGTAACCCTTTAATACTAAAAGGATTGTATCGAGGCTCCGAACTATCCTTACGTATCCTAAAGTATCGAAACAAGCCTAATTCGAATGTAAATGGCGACCTAACTCGCTGGACGTAATGGTTCGACCTTTTTACGCACGGCTTGAGAACCAACAGGCTAGGTGAGAGAAAGGGCAGGGTAGAAAGGGATGAGCAAACGAAAAAAAAAAGAACTATATCGCATCGATATTTATTAATAGTATAATAACAAATCAATTATTACAGTACTTTTAAAAAACTGCAGTTTGTGTATCGATATCGGTATTTTGTGTAATCCCATCGACTATTTATCTGTATAGATTTTCCTGTAGTTTTGCCTTATGGCATAAGTAGGACTCAGATGTCCTAAACAGTTCCAGTTTTTCCGTCACGGAACAACTCAACGCGGCTAGTGGGATAGATCCGAAATATTTTTTGATTTGTCGATATTCTTTTCTCGAGCCTAAGGGTAGGGGATTAAATATAGCCACGAATTTAGATGTTTACAGGACTCAACTCAACAATGACATTGCTGTGAAAACTCCGTAAGCATAGGCCGAGAAGGTGAAACTAAGCATATGTGGGTTATATCTTTTTAAAAATTTGGTGAAAGTGAATAAGGTTTATACTTGAAGATTGATTTGTATCACAACTTGTTTTATTTTTAACCGACTTCAAAAAAGGGGGAGGTATTCAATTAGACTGTATTTTTTATGTTTGTTACCTCAGAGCTTTCGACTTTGTAAACCGATTTTGATGATTCTTTTTTTAATCGAAAGCTAGTGCTTGTCATGTGGTTCCACTTTGAATTTGATCTGACGAGTAGTTTTTGAGTTATTTTGAAGTCGGTTATTTTTCGTCAAGAATTATATCTTATCTGATCTAAAGCAAAGCGAGTGATTATCATCATCATCATCATCATCATATTACCTTTTTATATATTTAAAACAAATGTTACAAAATGGTTCGTAAAAAGTTGCTTTAACATATATTTTACTGTAATTTAAACCAAGGCTTGAAAATATTATTAAATTCAATTTTTTTTTTAATATATTTGGAATAAATAGTAGTACTTTATTTTTAGATAGTTGGACTCCCTAGCTAGAGTTTGAACTTCATACAAGTATTTTTTACTTTGCTGTAGCTGAAGTAGTTTGCTAGAAAATTCAATCTTAATCAAATGTGTTCGCGATGCGTCGGGGACGTTTTACTTTTGACAGCATCCTGTCATCGACGGAGCAGTAAAAGCCCGATAAATGCACACTTAATAAAATCCTTACATTTACCTACACATGTTGGTAAATCCTAAAATTTACTAGTAAAACAACATTTACCAATATACAGGCTTTTACAGTAACATGAATATTAAAATCGCCCTTATGGCCTAGCTAACAAGGTTCATAAAACTAAACTCCTGTTGTCAAAGTCGCATAATGACATGTCACCTGAACGTGAAACCTTAGAACATTGTGCTCTGCTGTTACCGCACATTAATTGACGCGGGATCGGCCTTTGTGGCGAATTTAGGTGTTAATTATTTCGTCACCGGCGTATTCGAGTATTGTATATAATACAGTAATAATTTAGGTGTTAGTTATTAACCACCGGTGTATAATGTTGTATGAATGTTAGGTATATCTATATTTGTAATGTTATGTCAACTTTGTGTAGACATTTCAGTGTTACATACAATACTTACAAGTACACTAAGCAATGATTGAAATGTTAATTGATTTCTCACTAGTTTATACACTAAAGTATTGTATATAAGTTACCTGTAGCCTAGTTGGTAGCGACCCTGCCTGCGAAGCGACATGTCCCGGGTTCGATTCTCGACCGGAGCAGATACGACGGATAAATATTTTTACTCGTCATTTGTGTTATTGTGATGTGTTATATTATATGTGTCGTCCATGTCACCCGCGTAAAAACCTACTGCGTTTAAATATATGTTTACATCGAAGCAATAATTAAAGGTTAATTATTTTGTCTTTGGGATAATGTTCTCTATGATTCGCTATAAGGCTTTTTCCTTACGATTTCCACAGACTTAACCATTTCTACTTCACTCTTACCAAAAGCCACTTTAAGAAACTTCCTGAAATAACAAAGGCTTGCATACAATGATGCTCCATTATGAGCTGCACTAAATGAAGATTACAAGGGATGTGTACTGTATGTAGTACAAGAGTACCATATAGTTTAAAAATTCTTAGATTACATAGCAAGCGATTCTTGACGAGTACACCTTTGACACTCGAGCCACCCGAAACTAGCTTTGTCGTGATTTTAACGTAAACGTGGAACCTCTACGCTGCTACAAGGAACTATTTTACTTATAATTTAGTTTTACTGCAAACACTTTCTTAGAATAATGATTATTATTTTATACCCTTTAGGAGTTATGTAATTTTCTCAAAATTCTTTTAAGAATCAATAAAATATAATAAGCACCAATTAACTTATTAAAAATAATTCAGTACATCCATTATTCGTTCATTCCAAACATAAATCCTTTCGTCTTTAAAACCATTCAATTATTTTGCCGCATCAAATATTCCCGAGCACACGATACCATCATCAATCTCGAAATCATATCGTAAATCGCAATCAGATAAGCGTACCAATAACATTCACATCTCATCGTTTCTGAACGAACGTTTACCGCCATAAAGAAGCGGACATGTCGCTGTAGCAATAAACGGAACGACAAAATTCCCGCCCGCCATGCGCCATGAATCTAGAATCGCACGGGTGTACGTCGCTCTTTACACCTTACGCACGAAACGAATGCTCGCTGTTAACCCATTCATCGCTATGTAAAAAGTAACACAAGGGACGCGTGGTTTAATGGTTCCGTTGTTTATAATTATAATTTATTCTACTTTATCTATCTACTGCTAGAACTACTACTACGTAGAATATCCCACATAACATTTGTACAGATTTGTCTTATCTTTTTTACGAAGTGCATGATGAATGAATTTGACATGTTTTTGGTGATATTGCTTTGTTTTGTGTTGTAAAGCATCACTGATTTGAATTTACGAACAGAAAGATAATAGGTCGTACATATTATGTTTAATTTATTCGTTTTAATCGTTTATTTTACCTTTTGTCATAAAACTACTCATATTCATTAATTTATTTCGACCACCATTGGATTAATCTGCATTTGAACTTGAAAATGTATGTTTTTACATGTTTTTGATGCAGAAAATATTGATCAAAAAAATGAAGGCATGATAAAAATGATGAAGGCTTCCACATTAAACCAGAGAACCCTAGACAGCAACAAATAAAAGTAAGCGATCCATTCCCAGAGAGTGACCAGTAAAAGAGACAAAGAGTAGAACCAGCAATAGAGATAGTTGGAGGGTTTAAATTGAAAGGCAGTTTTGTAAATACGATTGATTTCTGAATAAAACAGCTTTCTTTCGAGTAGATACAGTTTTGTTAAATGTGAATAAAACAAAGTGTTTAGTATTTTTTACACGACGCGAAAACAAATACTCCTAGATTGGTTACAACTGAATTAAAATACAAATAAAATTAAGTTTTCAGACTACTATTTCTTTAGAAACTTTTTTATAAACTTCATTTTCTACTAAAAAACCTAACTCTCAAGTCTCATTATTTCTGTAACCGAAAAAAAAAACAGTATAATTATAGAAAACACTCGGGTATTTTTCAACATTTTTTCTTTAATAACATTAACATAAGCAAACACGAATACCTACTCAACACCGTTACAAAATTGTAGAACAAAATTCAAGTAATTTCAACGAGTATTAAAACGGGTAAATCTCAAGCTATTCCTTCCAAAACTTGACACAGCGCGATCTGTCACTGACACAGCTCCGGATTTACTTTTAAAACGTGTCATTATTTTTTTATTACGGCTCGTGAGCAAAAATGTACTTATTTCTCGCTCCGGTGGACTGAAAATGTGACATCAGGAGGAGTGTGAACTGTGAAGTAACGTCGTGCCTATGAAGGAATATAACATGGCGAATTTACGAGGTGCCACTACACTCGATACCTCGACCTCAGCTTTACGGTCACTGATTTTTATTCGTGCGACGTGGAATGAAACAACGTACACCAACTATCGCTGGAATTGGTCTCTCAGTGGGAAAGCGAGACCTATTCGATTTATGTTTCGGTGAAGTTTGAGACCCTTTCGAATCAAATGCGGTCATCCTGTTTAAGGACAGTACTAGTGCTGTTCAAACTTCAAAATGTTTCATTGGGAACTTTTCACTGATGTTTCATTTATTTTAGTTAGAGTTTGTGCTCCTTCTTTAAGCAAAGAGTACCATACCTTACTGTTTTCTATCTTTAAAACCATTATACAAAACTTAGATATAATTTTAACTACGGTTGCAGCTAATGACTTGAAGACCTACATGGCGTAATGATTACTATACTGGAACGCCGTTTAAAGGGTTCTGGGTTCGATTCCCAGCGAGGCAGAAATTTTAATGATGAATTTGAATTTCTGTTCTCGCTAAACGTATTTGTCTTTGTGTAATGTCCATGGTACCCACGATACAGGGAATTCAAGTAATGGGCTATAGGCGTTTATTTTTAACTATTTATTTATTCCACCAGCCAACAATAAATGACGGATCTTAATTAACACAGAACTTGAATGACAAATACTCCTTAACAGCGAGCAAACAGCAACAAACAATGAGTGCGCATTACAACTCTTACAACTGCAACTTATTCAATTTCGAGAAGTAGTTCCACAGAAGTCTCATCCGATCTGCAAACACAAATAGATGCAGGATAGCAAAAATGAACACGCGATGTTCCCCGTGATAAGTATTGTATTTCGCGCTCAGCAGTGTGATTCAGTAATATGAAACTAGATGGCGCTGTACTAGTTCCTGAATCACGCTGTTGAAAACTTTTGGCCGTAACAAAGTTAAAATGTTTTCTTTGAATAAATTTTCTTGTGCTCAGTGAACAGTTGTATCTTAACACTAACACTGATTCCTAACGAGAATGACATAACCCGAGCCCCAGCAAGTTCGTTTAAACAACAGAAAATGTCGTTATTTACTTTCCGACCAATCTACCGCCGACTGCCTTGTAAATTGGAGCGAATTCTTTCACAAAGCACTTTTAATGAGACCTTTACGAACGCAGAGACTTGATGCGATAACTTTTTTCGATATTTTCGTCTCCCTGTAGAAAATAGACGCTCTCCCGTTCTCACCTTGACTATTTTGCATCGTTCCGTCTCAGTTTTTGCAAAGGACCGCTCCCGGCATCTGCAATCAATGGAGCGTTGAAATTGAAATAAGATAGCGGAAGGTACTTGTCCCATCATAAGACACTGTTCATATTCCCATTTGTGCCTTTTATGCTGAATTTACTTCGTACTCCTCTTCTTGATCAGTCGTTAAAACTCTTTTAAAGTGACCTCGTATATTATCGTATGAAAACCTTTTTAATTGGAAATCCTAGGGACGACACACCTTGAGCCAATCAAATAATTTGACACAAAATAAATACAAAATCTATATCATTGTATATTATAAAACTGTAACTTGCAGAATCAGCTTAACTGATTTGTGTACACTTGTACAGTTTTTAGTTTAGTTAGAAATCCGACGTTTTATTTCTTTTGAATTTTTATTATCAAGAAATTTACATTTTCTTTTAGCATCAGTGCTCGTAAAAAGTTGTGGAGCTTAGACCTTTTCAGGTTTAAGTTTTTGTTGAACAATACGTCAATGTAGCTGAATTGATCTATTTTATGGAGCAAGAAACATGGTCAATCTTTAACTTAAGTTTTAGATCTACTCCATGTACTTTTTTGTTTCGTACATCTAAGAAGTTCTGTTAAACCGGTCTCATAATGCTTTTTCGTAAATAGCCAACAAATAACTTCACGAGTTATAAGATGCTAAGTAGTCAGCGTGGTACACAGACTTTAAACACCACCAAAAAAAACTCCAAACTAATATTTTGCATAACCGACATCTCTACACTGTAACTGTACACATTAGGCATTGTTACAATTTCTATAATTATTTCGAGAACAGAAGAGAAAATCCAAAATAATCTAAATTTTACTAACAAAAAATTACCGACTTCAAAGTTACTCAAAAACTACTTGTCACATCTCGTTCAAATTTATGTGGGACCACATGACAGGCACCAGCTTTCGATTAAAAAAAGAATCATCAAGATCGGTTAGCCCAGTCCAAAGTTCTGAGGTAACAAACATAAAAAAATACAGTTGAATTGAGAACCTCCTCCTTTTTTGAAGTCGGTTAAAAAAACTAAATACATGTCATCATCCGATTCGTACTTGACGATACAACGACGAGTTTATTCTCCTCAGCCCTGTTTAATTTTATTTTATTCGCTCGTAACCGTTTACATAACCTGTTACAAACTTCGGCAATAACGCGTTGATCAAGTTCAAATTGTGAGCAACAAACAAGAACGTACTACACACACCCCGGTAATGTTACACATTTCGTAGTGACGTGAAAGGAACCAATTTGGTGGAATATTCAAACTGCAGTCTACTTTACACGAAAAATAATAAGTTGTGGAACTCGTAAGTGACAGGAAGGAATTTTGGCGTATTACTTTAACTCTGAAATAAAATGAGTAGACCTTGTTTGCACCCTGGTGAACAACAAACACAGCTTTTAATTTGAAATGGTGCTGCCACATTGCAGTAAAAATGTAATAAACTTTAATAATTAAATCTTAATTCAAATTAAAAAAAAACCCCGACAGTTTTATTTACACTAAACATAGCTAAGAACAGTCGATTTTGTCACCTTTGAGACAAAAAAAACTAGATCAAAATCGGTTCATCCATTTGGGAGCTACAACGCCACAGACAGACATACAGATACACAGACGCGTTAAACTTATAACACCCTCTTTTTTCGTCGGGGGTTAAAAAGCACACGCAAAGAAAACTGCAGTAAAAAATATTTTAAAACATTACTTAATATTTCATTACAAAATATAATTTGCTTAAAGAAATATTGCATCATAGAGATATAGTTTTTAAACTACATTTGTACAGGATTAAATGTATTAAAAAAGTTATTTTCAGTCTCTGCTTTGTGATAAAAAATATTCTTAAACTGAATTACAGATACATTACAAGTCCCATTTGTGAAAGTCTAAAACAAAAAGCATTTAATTTAATAACCTTTTCTGTAGAAAGCCTCTGCATTGGACAGGTAACATAATTTGAATGTATAAAGTTAGCAAGACTATGCAAATGTACTTTAAATTGGCTAGTACATTAATTTGAAAGGCCATTACTAAGACTCGTTTCACTATAATGTTTTAAATTTAATAGGTACACGTACGTTTATTATATAACTTTTACTTTGTACTCAACGTCATAAAAACTTTGAACTGAGATAGTTGAATGATTAATATCTGTACCCCACTGTATTGTACAAAATAGTTATCGTAATATTGTTACGACTATAAAAACAAAGTTGGTATAAACTAATATAAACTGAAATGTAATTTCATTAGTGAGGTCATTAAATACTTAAACGATTCAACGGTTAAGACAAGATTTTCACACAGGAGCGTACTTTTCTCTTGCTAGGACAGTTGCTATTGGCGCTATCAAGTAAGTTTAGAAGGACCAGTATGCACAATAGCGGTGGCGAGAATAAATAATGAGGAGAATCATCGTGAGGACAAGACCTAAAGTCATTCGCCCTTCCTATAAATACTTCACCTTTGAATTCTGCTTGTGGAGAAGATATGGGTATATCTGCCCCTCACATGATAATGCCTTGTAGTGATCGTGTGAATGAATAATTCTTGACAAAAAATAACCGACTTCAAAATAACTCAAAAACTACTGGTCAGATCTAGCTCTTTAAGTGGGACCACATGACAAGCATCAGCTTTAAAAAACAATATATGAGTCTTCTATCATTTCCTATTGACATTACTTATTAGTCTGCATATTTTTGACTGACTTCTGATGACTAGAATATCATCGTAGGATGTTCAATACTACTCTGTCGAGTCCGCCATTTCTTACAACGGTTATCCACGACTCGTTTTACTTAGTTAGGTATTTTTTACAAAAAAACGTATTACGAGCAAAATATAAAACAAGCCATCTCTCTCAAATTTACCATCTGCTTGTAAAAAACTGTTTACGACCCCTCGTTCGGACTTGGCTTCGTTCCTTTACAACCCACGCACGTCTGGCTATGAAAGGCAAATTTTATATTCGATAATATATGATTATATTCACTTAGGAGTTACAAGAAGGTTGCTCGCAACAGTTTTTTGGCTCGCGAACTTATCTGTTTTAAATATTCAAATGAACTGTTTAGGGCGAACGCTCACTTGATGTTTAAGCGCTGGACTGAATTGCATAAGTTTATTTACAATGCTATTATTTAAATTTTTTCGCTCTGAAGGCCATTCAGCTTCAATGGTAGCTATAGTGATTTACAAAAATGAAAGTTATTTATTTTCAGAATTAAAAATCCTTGTTTTGTTCAAATGATATTGAACTCGAACTAAAAAAACCGGGCAAGTGCGTGTCAGGCCTCGCGCAATGCAGGGTTCCGAAATAAAAAGTTTATCGACTATTACTTATTAACTACTTATGCTAACATATAGCCAATAATAACAATTTTTGAGAATTTTTTACTTGTTCAACTCCAACCGTTTAGCCGGCAGGGGGGGGACACTTAACTCTAACCAAAATTAGCACTTTAAAGCCAAATATTTCGCAAATGGACCTAACGCAATAATCCCAAAAATGGTCTTAGAAGATCTATACCATTTTAGAAGGACCTTTTCAACAATACCCTACACTATAGGATACGCGACGAATAAAAAATTCATCCTCACGTGGAGGTACCCTGAAAAAAATTTTTTTTTTCAATATTTTATTCTACGATTCTGAAGTTTTAATAAATATGTATATCCATTCCAAATTACAACTTTCTAGCACGAAGGGTCTCGCCGCTTTGCTTCGGACAGACGGATGGACAGACGGACGGACGGACATGACAAAAATATAAGGGTTCCGATTTTACTTCTGAACCCTAAAAAGGCCAAGTGCTTGAAGGCTTCTGTAGACGAACGATCTATGCATACATCAGCATCTACCAGCATGTTATTTGTCTCGGATATACGAGTATAAGCCACGGACTTACAACGGACGAAGTTTTATCCATCCATCCATCCATCCATCAGCCCTTGGAGGTCCACTGCTGGACATAGGCCTCCCCTAACTTGCGCCACTCTGACCGGTCCTGAGCCTTATAATTATGTACATAATATAACTGTGTAGCCTAATTGGTAGTCACCCTCCTTACAGAGCTGAGTATCTCAGGTTCGAATCTCGGCGAGGACAAATGTGTATGAGATGTAAGTATAGTGGATGTTTGTAACCTCTTATTTGTATGTGTCTTTAAACGACCCGAACCGCAGCGAATCGCGAGCTATTATTATTAACATTATAATTAAATGACGAAATTCGATTGTACCATTCAAATTTTATAGTCTGCCAAAAGTGAACCACGTACTTTTAGCATTACGCTTATAATAATCCTTCCCTATCCTAAGTGTTTCCCGACGAGATTACATAGCCCGCGACATTATAACCCTCGTTATTATGATATTAACTCTTATTTCGTTTATATTACACGCTTGTTATTAAATCTCCAAATTGGCTCTAAGATTGACGCCCGCGGTTCACCCTCTGTTAATAAGATGTAATTATTATGGCCTTTGAAGACGATGCATGAATTTACAACACCAAGAAATTTCATTAAAGGTTGGTAAATGACTTACTAAGCAATTATAGGCTGGCATAAAATGTAGATTCCATTTCCAGGGATTTGCATTTTAATTCTAATCGATTAAGCCATTTCAAAGATAACGGAAACAAACAGAGACAAACCAACAAAATACTAAAAAAAAAACTAAATTGTTAAGGGATACATTGGGTATTGTTTTACTAAATAATTATTATGTGTGATCATGAAATCAGACATATGCCGTCTAACAGTACCAAAACATATTCACATAATTTACTATATTGTAATAATCTTAATTGTATTTGCCGTAAAATCTACTCGTAATTAAAAAAATATTCAAATGAATATAATCATATTGGCCTTTAATTTATTCTTGTTTCTTGTATTTCTGGGGCGACAAGTTGAAAGGAAATGTAATTTATAATTTTCGAAGTGAAATGAGCATCTTCCTATTAAAAGTTACTAAAGTTTCCTTTTCAAATGAAGATCGGATCTTGTCTCTTGGAACTTTGATAGGCCTATTCAAGAATAGTTAGAAATTGGTATCACTTAGTTAATCAGCTTTTTGAATGGGATACGTACTCACAACAAAAATATTATTCTGTACTACTATACTCGTAGTAGTTACCCCTTAGCTTGGTTTAAGAAAATAACTTTAGGAAACTTATATAACGACATACACGAACAAACCTATTCACCAGTCAATATAAAAGTACAAAATATGCTCAAAACTCATTAGTCAATCGACTGCATAGCAAGTACAATAACAGATTTAGTAACATAGACATTTTTCACAATAGCAAAGTAAACTTTAAACAACACGTAGTAGAAGTACTCAACAAAACAATTTAAATTATTATAAATATTATACTGTAGTACATATCAATGCATATGTAGAATATGTACATTCTATATTTGTTTAGCATACACACACACACACACACACACACACACACACACACACACACACACACACACATACATGCACACACACATGCGCACACACAGACACGACATACACGCACGCAAATATATTTAGCGACTGTTATTGTAAGTAGTTAATAAGTAAAATGTAAATCCTTAATTGGCTTTCATATTTAGCTTACAAGTTTTATATCTGTAAACATATTAAGCTGTGGATTTTGTAAAATAAAAAATAAAAAATAAAATAATAAAATAAAATAACGTATTTATACCGCCCTTTGTGTTGTCTCTGTTTGGCCTGCTTGTACTTGGTTAACTGGTAGAGAATGCATTAAGCATTAAGCTCGCCAATTGTACCGTAATTAAATATTGTGGTCAATAAAGAGTAAATAAATAAATAACTGAGATTTCTCCGGTTTCAAAAGTTTCCTACTACAGTTCTATTCGAGGTTTTTCACAGATGTTCATAGGCGGCAGAAGATGACACTGCAAGCTCGTACGCTATCTTCATTACATAAGTAAACAAATAGTAGGTTCTCACACGCTAGTCTTCAGTCTCAGTAGAGATTCCGAGAACGAACCTCACTCTGCACACCATTGAGACAGCCACAAGGCCTTCCAGTGTGAGCGGTCGTCTAACCCCGATGTCCTCCTTCAAAAGGCGTACTAAGCTGATTCCCAAACCCCGAAAGAGATGCCCTTATGACGTTCGCATCCAGTATTTCTCGAAGAGGAAGCTATCTATAGGACAAGCCCCTTTCGAAAAGATTGTCAAGAAATCCTTTCCAAGCTCCCCTTTCTGCCCGCGTGAAGCTGTAAAAGCCGCCAACAGCAACTGTCTATTAGAAAAAAACACGATTATCCTATCCAAGCTGTATAGTTCCATAGGAGGATTCGTTAGGGTAAACTAAAGCCTTAGCCTTGCCAGCCCTTCCCCCTCCCCCGAACAAAACACTCGTATCGCGGCCGTGATCTAAATGTGGGTCAGCATCGCCTCCGGACACTGATCGTTGACCGCGATAGTGTACGGATTTGTTTGAATTTGTTAATGTTTAACCACTTCGACGGTATTATACTCTTTTTACAAGCTTTTATTTAACTTCCAATAGTTCCAATGTATGTTTGTCCGGGAGGAATCTTGGAACTGAATTTTAAATCAGTATTAGTTATTAATTATTCAGAATTTGTTTTCTTCTTTAATTAAATAAAAGCTTGTTTTAAAAAGTTTTTTTTACCATTAATTTATTAGCTTTAGCTTTGGAGTATTATGTTTTTTTACCGATATATCGACCCGGTGTGGTGTTATACGGGCGAGATTGGAGATCGAGATAAAATCGTCATATTCAAATTTGTCGAATTGTCAAATGATAATTGTATACGATCGATGTATCGATTTGCTAGGCAATTTTCTAAAATCAACAATAATGTTAGCCTAGCTCACCTATAAAACTGGAACATAGATAATATTTCTTTACTTGGACATCAACAAACAACGCTCATACAGCGTCTCCACACTCGCTCTCAGTGTAACAGCATCTGAACCAGCACTGCTGAATCCGCACCTTTTATTTGGAAATTTAACTTACTCAACTTTCCGCGGAAAACGAATTTCGTGTTCAGCGTCCCTTTCCCTCGCGCCTGATAAATATAATTCTATCTCGAGTTGATGCGCATTTGC
The DNA here is from genome assembly GCA_911387775.1 of Thymelicus sylvestris. Classification (NCBI taxonomy): domain Eukaryota; kingdom Metazoa; phylum Arthropoda; class Insecta; order Lepidoptera; family Hesperiidae; genus Thymelicus; species Thymelicus sylvestris. The sequence continues at coordinate 2,053,793 of OU426893.1, forward strand.
GTTCACATTCATCAAGTAAATGCGAGCCTGCTGTATAATTTGATCGAAGACAGAGCACTGCCATCAGCAATTTGACTAGTACACGGGTGACGGTAAATGAATTTAATATTGTAATAGGAGGGCGCTGGGGAACTCTGATCTGATTCTTGGTTCACTGATCGAGTTGTTCTTAACTGGGTTTGTAGGTAACTTCAAAGGGGGAGTTGTTTTGATTATGTAAAGGGAATTTGTTTGTACTCGTACTTGCTCATAGACAATGACAAATTAGCAAGTATGCTAAGTTTAACATTTAAAATTAATGACTTATTAGAAACTAACATAGAATTAATATTACTAGCGTATAGAAGGGACACCGCGAACATCGGGCACGGGGGTGTGCATTGCAGCCGGCCGACTGCATTACATTCTGTCACTCGGCTGTCACTCGGCTGCGATCATTGCGGCCGCATGTCAAAATTGTTTACGAAAAAACTGAAAAAATGCCGTCGTGCGTAATAAGAACGTGTCACAATTGCACGACAAAAAACAAAAAAGTTAATGGAATCACTTATCATCGGTAAGAAAACAAAATAATAACTTAAATCAACTAAAATTAATTAAATTAAATTATTGTGTAATGTTCCCGCCATTTTGAATGAAAAAATCATAAGGAGCGTTTGAACTTGGCAAGCCACTTGCATGTTAATGGACTAAATAAGCTTGCTTGTGATGTGACCAATTATATGTATTATGGTGTTGGTTTTTAGACACGAATCAATGGTAAACGATTGAAAATAATTCAAAAACGTGCAAAAAGGCAGGTTTTTTTTAATTTTGTTTTTCACGGTAAATATACATAGGTACGTAGTAATTACGGCAGACAGACTTATGTGTCGATTTGCAGTGAATGATTTGTGATAAATTAGGTTGCTTTTAATAAATTTTCGTTCAATTATTACCATTTAAAAATAATAGAAATACCGGTTATAGAAATACCGGTATTAATTAAATTGATATTAGAAGAAAACCGGCTTTGTAAAATGTTCCAATACTTCTAATAGTCTCTATGTACCTATAAAAAATACAATTTTACTTTTGTGTTTCTATTGAACTACAATAAAAACCAAAGCTTGATGAAATTAAATTGTATAGTTTGTTTAATTTTACTCTTATTCACGACGGTTCAAGGTATTTCGCTTCGATCAACCGTTTAATATTTTCATAAATAAACCCCAAATCTAATAGAATCTACTGAAATTTATCAGAATTTAAATAGAAAGAAGAAAATATCTAAACCCAGAGTGTGGACCTGGATTTCCTGGCAGCACTGCATAGACTTATGATTATTTCTTACTTTTTACTAATACTTTTTCCTACACTTTCCTACACTGACTGTGTTGAAGATATCTGTATCATATAATAGCAAATTGAAATAACAGAATTCATAATGATTACGGTCTGTGTCAGAGATCTGAATTAATAAAAAAAAAAACTATTGAACCGATGAACATGAAATTATTATTATTTAATATTATTATAACGTCAGCTAAGAACGGATTTGTTTAAATGCATCCCCATCAGGGTAAAAATAGGTGTTGGAAGCCAATATTATACGAAGATAATCATCGTCATTTTTGAAGGTGGAAAAATGAAAAATCATAATTATTTTGTAATTTTCAAACATAGAAATTTGAACATTTATATGTGACTTATGTGAGCTACCGTTAGAATTAAAGTTACTCTATGGCAAGTGTGCAAACGAGGCTCCTAGTTTGAAAAGAGAACGGAGGGCAAGCCGGCGGTGGAACACACATTTTGTTTGAGATAGCTTCTCTATGTAAAGTTGTACCTCAATGGAAACTAAGTTGTATTTTTTTTCTTTCATCAAAAATGGTTCGATGTGAGGCATGTGCAATGTGCATCCTAACTCAAACTACATAATAGTAAGTTTATACGCGAATCATGCAAAATACTACATGACTAACTTTAACGAAACTTACAATTGGTAAAACTTATGAATTAACTTATAAATTTTATATAAAAACTAATTAACTTATACTTATTTTAGTTCAAAGGCAAAGATAAGAGTTCATTTAGGTAAATCTCATATGCCAGGAAACTTACACAAATTAAATTCCAGAACAAAATTCTTACGAACGATATTTTTAAAAATCTGGTACAAAACACTAACAAAGACCTAAAAACAAGAAACTCTTTTACTTGTAACATCTAGACAGTAATAATTGCACGCCCGCCACTACCCCATTATAAAAGTAACATTACTCCCAAGTTTAACCACCTTCTTTATTGAAAAACTTATCAGGGCTTACAATATGGGCCTACGCTGTCCTAAATCCAGCGACAAATTGTTTTCCCATATACCAACTTAAAGGGATTTACCCTTTACCCACGTGAGCTCGTAACAAAGATGAATGAAGCCGCCCGCCCAAGTACTACGACTACGACGACAACCTTTTCTCAATATACCCACAATTTGCTAAGGAAATCCCTTAATTCCTTTTAAGTTTTATATTTCATGTTCAAGTACTATTCAATTTATTCTCGGGTCATATTCAATTTTACCTGTGATACGTGGTATTCAGACCTTTAATCGAATTCATTCAAAACCTACATAACAGTAAAAATTTTATCATGTCTTTGTATAATCAGGTAAACCTATCCAACGATAGCAATCTAGGCCTGCATTGACGTGCTATCCAAAGCAAACCACTATGAAAGGTTACATAATGAAAATACGTATAAACATCCCGAATCACGACCGTTCACTATAAGACATTAAAACCCTCACGTTTGCGATACGTGCATCGTTTAATCTAACTGAGATCTCTTATATCTTATTATACCTACGTTTAATGTCTTTGTTTTGTTCATTTATCGCTGTAGAGATGATAATCTGCTAGCGTTTGTGAACGCGTGCGTTTTATTGCTAACTTTATAATACGCTGTATAATACGCAACAACCCCGCGATACAGCCAGTCGAGTCACGCATGGCCTCTAATAAATAAATGAACGCAGACACGGAGATGCCCTGCGCGTGTGATACACCTACTCATAAAACAGTATGATTTATCTGATACAAATTTCTATCCTCCAATAAATTAACAGACAAGCTACCGGATAATCAGCGTCGCCTATGAACAACATAGACAACAATATGAACATGAACAACATGAAATATGAACAACAGAAAAGGATTCGGGGACTCGCATTATTAGTCGCTATCTGACATTGCGCCAAGGCGTATGAGTGAGAAGGTTTTAAGAACATTTCACTACTAAAAAATCTTACTTTCAGGATTATGCTGTTTTATACAGAGCCCAGCAGCCTCCAATAGATGGGATCTGCTTTTTTATGTGAAAAAACCGACAAACGATGCTACAATCCACCTCATGGTAAGGGGCCTCCACCGCCCATGGATATCAGCAACACTAAAAGCTTCACCACTGCGTTGCCGACCTAGAAAAAAGAAAGAGAAAGAACGAAAGAATTGAATCCCAAGCTCCCAGCCGGAACACGATGAATCGTTTGGTGACTGGCTCAACAAAGGGTGGTAATAGGCATGATGACAGTAAGTTAAAATCACTAAAATTATGTATTCATTTAATGAAACCCTATTAATGGATTACAAAACACGCATTTATCGTATTATTATTAGCGATTTTCACAATATTTTTGATAAAATAAAACTACAAAATACGGCAAGCTGCCATCTTAGCTAAAACGCCAATCAGTCTCAATTAGCGCGAATTACGTCACACTACTTAAAACAAATGAATATCACCATACTAATATTGACGTATTGTCTTTTGTTTTCCTGAGGACTGACGTCACTATCACGCCCTGACAGTTTGAAGCGTTTTGGTGCGAATTTTAAACTTATAAATTGAAATGTATTTATTTTATACTAAACCTTATTTTTTGCGGAAATATGATATAGAACAGTATTTCAAAATCTGTCATCATGCCTATTATAATATTAGTGGAAAGATAATAATTATTACCAGTAATTCCGAGGGAATAGCCTCTTTCAGCTGGATCCACCACTATCATAGGTTGCTTTGTACTCAAGATAGATGGAGCCTCTTACAAGTTACAACCAAAGCAAAAACTTAATAAATTAATCGTACATTTTACGGCGTGCCAATGTACCATCTTTGTAGGTACATAAAAGAATACGACGCACCATCTCGTGCCGTGAGATATACGACAGTCAAGTTTATAGGCGGATAAAGTGATACCCACGTGTGCCAGGATAACGCGTCTACTGTAAGGACAGCGGCACACTGACAGAAAGAAAGAAATAAATCCTGCACAAAATAAAACTTTTACATTGATAATATTCGTAGGATAGAAAGTAGGAAGTATGAAGCTGACTTCAAATATCTTCATATCATACCGACCTAACAATATGCTTGACACACGGACGTAAAAAAAAAGACGGACGTAATCTCAAGAACAAATTCAGTGAAGCACCCATAGTAATACCAACTCTCTATTCGTACAAGTACACACACTCACACATTGACACCATACTGCTTTGACATTGACACCATCGCGAATCAAAAATTACAAAATTAAGCACACATGGTAAGCGGACGGCCAATGCTATGCTTCACTCTCGATAAAGTCTCTCGATAACGATCCGTTCTTTTTTTACGTCCGTGGCTTGACACTTAAAAAAATACCCCTAATTATCCAATATACATTTCTTTATCCAGGTGGTACAATGTCATCCGCTGTAAGACTCGGCGTTACTTTACACCATAACTTCTGTTTAGAGGTCGCGGCACGCCCGGGGCGCCCGGGCGCCCTTGTCAATTTACGAGCTTCACACGAATTATAATTGCAGTCTTTGCGATGGCATGAAGATTTACTACTCTAAGGTATTTCATTTAGATTATCTGGCAGAATTATTTAAAAAAATATAGTGATTATGATTATGTACCTGGAATCACGTTGAAATTTCGTATCAAAACTTGTAATTTAAAACCTTTGATCCAGTATAGAATATTTTTATCGAACTTTTTAAACAAATTATATAATACATAGAAAAAAATAAGTGCCCTCTGATTCAATGTCGAAAAAACAACATCATAATCGAATCGAAATTAAATTCTTACAATAATTACGTATATTTAACGACGTAGTAATAATATAATTCTTTCTACTCACGGTTGTCCCTCGGCTACGCTCAAATAAGTAGAAGGCTCTATAAGATATTAGTGTTGATCTTTACAGAGCATTTTACACCTCAGATGTGCATCGTTCGAGTTTCATCATGACTCTCCCTTTCACCGAACCAATGTAAATAAACTTGAATACGCATAATTATAATTTGAAAAATTTAATTTGCGTCCTGGAATTGAAATTGAGTAATTTATACGAGCGACCAACATAATAATTATGTATAGCTTAAAAATAATAAAGCTTGTAATAGATATAAAGTAGAGCAACCAATAAAATCCTATATCGAAACTCAACGCTTTCCACACGCAGAATTTTCTTAACGCAAAATTACGCATTACACGTTCAAGGCAAGACACATTTAACTGTCACATTAAAAAGAAACAAAATCATAATGTACCTGACACCTCTATAGCTTCTTTGCACCATACGACGATACGATATTATCGTATTGGTGAAATGTAAAAAGTAAATTACAAAGATTTAATTACTTAACCAATAAGTAGAAATAAACGGAGTAACTAACAAGCAGTAAATAATAATTAAAATAAGAATTGAATTGAATATCGTAATTCAAATTACAAAAAAATCCTCAAATCTATAACGAAAGACCTTAATTTTTAATAGTTTGAAGAAAATACAGATTGTTCGGTCATTTTGTGGTAAGTAGTTATTTAATGCAACGCCAGCCGTGAAGTTAAACACCTTTTTGAATAGCACCATGTACCTAATTCCTCAGTTGGAGTCTTATTCCACATTTATTAGTTTTTACGCGATAATAAATCGTGACAATTGGACCGTAGTAATTCAAAAGTTTCCAAAGATGTTTCTTGAAATGATAATTATTATATCAAATGACATAATGGTAACTTGTTCATATTATCGTACGTTGCGATATCGTGTCGTATGGTGTGAAAACGCCCTTAAGGCTATAACACCCTCTATTACTTAACGCCATAACTTGTGCTTAGCCGCGCCTCTGCCTACATTGTTGGTTAATTTACAGCCGTCACACCGCCGTTTTCATTCCGCTTCGTTTGGTAAGCCATTGTATTCGGTGGCAGCTTTGGCTTTAATTTTCTTTACAATATTTCTTTAGGATTCGTTCTTGATTAGTACAGTATTCAGCGGGATACTTCTACATTTTGGGGCTAAGTTATAAGTTGCATTCGCTTCTTCACTAAATACTTTACAAACATCTTCACACAACAATGAAGTTTTGATATTTTTGAGATGACGACCCTGTAGCCTAGTTGGTAGCGACACTGCCTGTGAAGCGAGGGGTCCCGGGTTTGAGTACCGGCAGGGGCAGATATTTATGTAACAGATAAATATTTGTACTCGGGTCATGTATGTTATTGTATACCATGCCTCCCGCGACTCAAGTAAAAACCTACTGCGGGGGTGTGAGTGTATAAGCGTTTATTATTATTATTATATTGAATTACGATTGGGGGTCTTGTGAGGCATAGGTTTTTATTATTGCTAAACAAATGGATCTTTTTGTCTGTTTATTTCATGAATAATCAGTGATACCTACAGCGATCTGCAACAGCAAAAGCAACCAAGCAACATATACAGCCAAGCAACTGTTGCTTGCAATGCTTAGTCTATTTATTTGAAAAAAAAAATAAAGTAAATCGTGCACTTAAGTTCGTCGTAGTATTGTCATCATCAACAATTATCACTATGCAAATTGTTAGTACTAACACAGAAGAAATAATAGTACTTGGTACTAAATACAACTATAAATGTTATTGCAAAATATTATGACTAAGTATAGAACATAAATTTGGATTACTTTAAAAAAACTCAACAAGCCTCAAATCGGGAATGTCGACAATGTTTGGTTTGTGAACCCTTTGCGAAATCCTATCAATACAAAATCCTAAGGCCCGAAGACGCCCTGAAAAAACATTCGCGGCCTTCATTTCATACGCCGCTAAACACGGTGTGTTTACCGAAGTATTTCCATTTTGAAAGCGTTAGGTCCACAATTTGTGGTACCTACATGAAAATATTCAAATGAGTAGAAAATTATTTGTATTAAACTACGAGTAATAACAAAAATTCAACGTTATTATTCATTCGGAATTTGAGTAGTATTTGCTATCGTTGTAAAGGCTTCTTGACAAAAAAAAGCAGCTTCAAAATGACTCAAAAAGTAGTACTCATCAAATCTCGCTAAAATTTAAGTGGGACCACATGACAAGCACCACCTTTCGATTAAAAAAGAATCATCAAAATCGGTTCACCCAGTCGAAAGTTCTGAAGTAACAAACATAAAAAACAGTCGAATTGAATAGCTCCTCCTTTTTTGAAGTCGGTTAAAAACGCATTGTTTTATCTGTTTCGTTTATAGTTTATCACTGGTCATAGATGGTTCGCCTGACCATCGGCCAATACGGATTTATTTATAGATATTGCATGAGGCACAAATAGGTATAGCCCTTGCTATAAAATGTATAATTGTATACTATTCTCGTTTATGTCAGTTTGTTTATGTCTAGTTCACTTTCGATTCCGGCCTCGTTCCCCATTTTATTCACGGTACGTTTTTGGCTCAGACACTTGCCAGGAACCTCCTGTATAAACAAATTGTGTAGGCAGAGAGCTTCGTGATAATTTTGCTCAAATAATATTAACTAAATAATTTAAAAGGACGGGTTTAAAATGTCATGAGAACTAGATTTGTGACCAACTGTAGATTTGTAAAGTAGGTTGCCATTTTGGTTGACATGAATTCATTTTTCAGCTACTAATACCTATATTACCTATGACTCTTGTAAAGACAAGACAGCTTGCATATAACCATAGAAGAAACAATACTACTTATACCTAATTGATATAACTTTGATGATTATTAGTGCTTTATCTATAAATAAAAACAAAAAACTTAGTACCTATTCTATTCACATAGACATCAATGCTTTCTCTTCTTATAATAAAGAGTTCGCTAGGAGGCGCTGGGGCTTAGTTAAAAGGTATTATATCAACTAACAGTTATAGCTGGAATCTTAGTATCATGAGATTCATTTCAGATTAATAATAATAATTTAATAAAAAACTAACTAGGGTAAAATGAGGTGTAAGTATAACTAGCCACTTTTTAAATATTTAGTTTCACAAAATAAGAATATATTTTACAATTTGTACCAGTACATACTAGTAATGTAAGACCTTTCTTTAACACATTGTTCTCATATTACTTCATAAATAGAATTTTGAATAACACTCATTATATCGCTCACCCAGTAATACAACGGCACATCTACGTTTGTCATATTTTACAGAAACGAATTTCAAAAATTTTATAAAAATGTTTAAGATTGATTTATGGGTTCTTTTTACGTTTTTTTACAGATTGTATGGGTTTGGTTTCTAGTATAGACATTAATACATATTTACCACTATGTAGATAATGTATTTTTAAGCACGTATACCATATAAACTAAATTTCGCATTTTTTGCAGATGTGCCATTATATTACCTACTAGGTGAGCGATATTTAGGAGGCATCGAAATATCGACAACCTATTACCACACAGCTCTCGCACTAGCAGTCGAACTTGGTAACTTTCACTGCTTGGCCGGCCGCCAACGAATCCTAGAACCACACCGACGAAAACACTGAATAAAAATAATTTATTTATGTTATGATATTTGAAATGGTTTTCGACTGGAGCAAACTGATCCGATTTGCTGCATCCTTTTGAGGTTTCGTATCGAATTTGAAAGCGATTTAAAAATAAAAAGCAAAATACTAGAAGCTCTTCGTTTCTTAAAAAGGAAGGAAATTGAATCACTTTACTAAAGAACTATTAGGTTTGGAATAGAGGATCTGATTGCTTATCTCATTCAATGTACCATGTTTTTATGAAGATTGGTTGGTCTAGTAGCGTATACTACGCCGTTAGTATTATGTTCTATTTTTAGGTGACATTTAAGTCGGTTTTCGCTACAATAGACGATAAAATCATGCCTTTGTTGTGGTTATAAATATTTGTTATAAAAATAACTAAACAAAGTGATTTGCGGAACAAAATAAAACTGGGCAAGTGCGTGTCAGCCGACGCTCAATGTAGGGTTCCAAAGTAGTAAGTTTATTGACTATAACTCACTAACTACTTATTTTAATATAGCCGTGATAGTTTTCCTTGTTTATTTATCATATAACCTATTTTTGAGAATTTTTTCACTTCTCCAACTCCAACATTTGACTCTAACCAAAATTCGCACTTTCAAAACTTTCAATTTCGCAAATGGACCCCTAATTCCAAAAATGGTCTTAGAAGATCCATAATATTTTTGGAAGGCCTTTTCAACGATACCCCACAAGGGTACGGAACGAATAAAAAATTCATCCTTACGTTACCTGTAGGGGAAAAAATATGTTTTTCAATATTTTATTCTACAATTCTGGAGTTTTAATAAATATCCATAGTAAATATCCATGCCAAATTACAGCTTTCTAACTAAGGGTCTCAGTGCTTTGCTTTGGACAGACAGACAGACGGACGGACGAACATGACAAAACTATAAGGGTTCCGATTTTACTTCGAAACCCTAAAAAATGGAATAAGAGTCTTGATCAGAAAGAATGGCCTTCTGCTTATTGGCCTTTTTGACAAAATAACAAAACAACAGTCCATTCCCGTCGTATAATGACGTAAATGGAACTTACACCAATTTACTTGGGAGTTTTTGTTATAAATGTTTGACTGTAACAAGATAAACTCCGATGCCATACCACGGCGAGTACATACACTTGTAACATAATTTAACGTAATAAAACAACTAGCAACTACCATTTAGCTGTGGAACACGCGTCAAACTTGAAGGTAATACACACAAGTTGCAACTAATCCCGCGATGCTGAGCCCCACGTAATATCTTTATCTTACAACTATTTTATGGTATCTTAACTGAAGTTACCCTGAGGGCCTAACCGAGACATACGGAGTCAGAAACAGGGAAAAAATGTCGTAATAAAATTCGGTACTAATATTTTATACTATACGAATATTCAACTATGATTACCAACTTTATTATAACATAATAATAAATGAAATAACTTTTTTTACTTGAATACCTGACAAACAAGGCGACGTACCATGTTGTGGTATGTGGACATCGTCACCTATGGACGATTAACACAAATCTTTGTGATGCGTTACCGTTCTTAAAACAAGAGAAAAAAATAAAATTACTTGCTATCAAGCACATAATATACCTTATATTTTGAAAGCTACATAACTTAAAAACAGATAAAGCAATTAATATATTAAGGTTTTAAACTATTCATATGAAACTTGAATGTTTTGAATCTAATCAAACGAATACTGTTTACAAACCCCTAGCAAGATAACGTTACATTATTAGAGTTTCCAGAGTAAAAAAACGTGTAATAAAGCTAGGTTTCCCAAGACATCTTACTTTTTACTCGGGAATATTTTATTTACGAAGATTATTTTCCTTATTGGACTGAAATTTTCACGCTTCCTTGTGCAAATGAAACGTTGCTAATCTCTGTGACACATGCGGTATTGGCGACGGAGTGTAAGCGTGTGAGGATAGTGGTTGAGCCTAACTGGTATTTACAAACTAGTCAACTTATAGTCAACTCACGTACGTATGTACCATTTTACAATTGATAGAAATTCAAGTAGTGTTACGAGAGTATTTAATTCTTTGCCCCTCTAATCCAACATTGCTTAATCAAAAACCTCGACAAAAATTATAAGAATGTAGTACATCTTGTACTTACGACATTTTTGTGTTTTTGTATGGTATTGTACTGATTTTAATAAAATTAGTTTCAAGTTCTACCTTCATTACTTTTAACGTTACTATTTACCTTAACGTCAATGTGTCCATGACTACAACAGTTATTACGTACGTGTTCTAGCTTTCTGTAATCGCGATGTTATACGCGATGCTACGGTACCGTGGATTACGAACTAATCGTTACACGCGCTTAGTTAGTTGCAAGTTCATTAGCTTCGAGCTGCCTAATTATGGAGCTGAAATTTCATTATAATTTCTACTAGCTTCCTTCCAACGGTTAACTTAGGTGTGTAATCACTATAAATTCTTTGAATAGGTAGTTGTATGGGCGACTTGTGTCGAAGCGACGTTTCGGTAATGACCATCAGTTGCTATAAATAGTAACTACTCATCTATTTATTTGTAGGTTTAAATAAAAATGGAGTATAAACGTTGTTTATTGACTAACTTCAAAAAGAGGGATTTTCTCGATTCGGTTGTATTTTTTAAATATATTTTTTTTTAGAACTGCGTCATTTATCAACCGATTTGATTTTTTTATTTATTTATATGGATAAACTTCCAAAATGGTCTCATATTTATCAAACTTCAGATCTAATGATGGGATCCAGGAGGAATTGAGAGAATTCAAATATAAAAAATATAGGTACATATGGCAATTTTTATATCGAAATTTATATACAATGGCATCGTCAACCGAACTCGGTCGTCGGTTATTTTTAAAGTAAAATTTGTATAAGATTAACTTTTAAAAACGCTCGCGATTTCAGGCAAAAAATAACTGAACGTAAGATAGTATCAATTAATGTATTGAGAGGTCCGTGGCACGGCAGGCGATAGCGATACATCAATACATCTGACTGGGTCGAGTGATATATTGGCGGAAGAAACATATTATAAGGACCGGTATCATTATAATAATAGGTAAACAGTTTTATATATTTAAAAGGTACATTAAAAACAACTAAGAAAACTTCGCAGTACGCAAAGGAGTTCAGTTACTGGGATTGTGTCATCAGCACACGTCAGATTTGACTGTAAAGTTAATTACACACGACTCGCATGCGGCTTCAGGCCGGTGACGAGCAAACACGCCTTTGAGACGCTGGTATCTGTGGTTTTGGCGCAAGTTAAAAGTGGCAGCGTTTAGAAAGTAATAGGAGTCAAGACATACTTTGTATCACATTTCTGCCAAAGCCGGAAATCGTGCATGAACGCTCTCCTGCAAAGAAAAGTAACCCATCTGTTTATAAACACACAGTAAGAGGTGGGTTTCTTTTCTCTGCAGGTGACTGTACTTCGATTTTGGTAGTTTACCATGAGTGAAGGTGTCGTCAGGTTAAATAGTATTATGGAATGGCATGATATAAACAAAAGCAATATGAGCATTAGTAGAACCATACAATAACAAAATCGTCAAATCTACAATTTACAAGATAGAATTCACTTACTTCTCTTCACGTGAAGCTTTCAATGTCACTGATGTCCATCGGTGGTACCACTTGCCACCAGGTGACTACATTGCCTATTTGTCGGTTATAAGAAATTAGACAAAAGTACCCTTAACTACTCGTATAGAGACAATATAAAATAAACAGCAGGTCAAAAACCTACGTTACTAAAAGAAAGACTGAAAAATAATGCGACTACACTAAAATATAGATACGTTATGCTCTTAGATTACAAATCAACCAAGAAATCTGTTCCGAAAAGAGCTACAACACACACACGTTTATCTTTTGTTTCACTACACCAATCACATTGATATAATACACAAAGGCATTTTAACGCTGTATGTCAAATGTCAAGCACTTTTGACGACAATAAAAGCGTGTGTATCGTCTTGTATTGATAGAGCGACTACGAGCAGAACGGTCAATTACCTGCTCTTACGCTGTTCATCGTCGGCTGCGGCGCGCTAGTGACATATCTACCTCTTTTTACATTATAACATTATTGACTACACACTTATCCAAATAGTCAATCTCCATCATCTGATCGTTTCCGCACAGAAGCCTGCCAGTAACTATGTAGTTCGTACAAGTTTGTTTCCGTACGAACGAATCATTCCACGGCTCCGGATCAACTCCATCACTCATTGTCGCAAACTCCTGATTGTTTGAACGAACGACCATCACTCATTTCATCCGGGCTCTCTGAAGACGGAACTTTCCGTACAGTTGGATTGTTTGAGATAAACGACATATTTTACTAACAACTTTTTTAAAAAGATGTGCATTTATAATATTCTCTTATTTGCGTCGCATGAAAGCCTTGTTTTTAGTCTTTTTTAGTCTTACAAATCCTTTAGTCTTACAAATCCTACTTATTGTTTTTATCTCTACCTCTGCACACGGAGTATTTTGCAGCATGAAAAACGCGCGGATCGCGCAAAAAAATACGCCGTATGCAAAGGCTCTTATTGATGGTAAATGGTAAGTACACTAAGTTTAAGTAGGTATGTACATAGTTTTAAGCATATGATGTGTGATACTAACCAAAATATGGACTTGAAATATGGTCTGAAATAAAGATTTTTTATTATTATTAACTTTATTGGTCTACCAAGTAATTGATGAACATAATTTTTTACTGAACTAAACGGGTCTATCCCACTAGTCCCGTTAAGTTGTTCCGTGACGGGACAACTGGGACTGTTTAGCACAACAGAGTCTCACTCGTCTCGAAGGACTGTTGAGACTCATATTTTTATTATTTTAGTGCCAGTAATGCCGTTGTCAAATTCTGAACGTATACAGTCAACCCGGACTTTAATTTTATTATTACACTTTATTTTTCTCTGTTTCTTACTTAAATAAGATAAGTGGGGACTACACCATATTTAGGTTATTTTAGGTTAAGTTCAATCGAAAGAAAATAATTGTGCGCGCGAGATTCGAAGTTAGGTAGGTAAATACACATTTATGTTAATAGCCGACAACCGAACTGACGATCCACCTGATGAATCCACCCCATGGTCATTACGATACCAAAGGCATCACGATGCCAGAGCCAGGTTGACTTTAACTACAAATAATTAATAACAGAATAAAAACAATAATGTTTCACTACAACGCCAACGTCCGCTGAAAGTGTGTACCTCGCGCCCAACAGTAACTGTCCTGCCCACATTTTAAGGATCGGTGTAAGCGACACGCGTCCGTCATAACGAATAAGACCCTGTGTAGCACCGCAAACACATTATGACGTCAGGATGTGTGTATTTGTGTGGCAGAGATTGTGTACGTATTTATTTTTCGCACTCCCCGCCCTCCGCATCCGCTCGCCCCTCGTCCTCTGACATTCGCATTATTTGCTCACCCGAAGCGTTTACTCACGTTTACTTGTGTGCCCGAACGTATTTTATTTATGTGCTAACGCCACTGTCCTTGAATCTGGATTGATATATTTTAATAATAGCCTAATGAGTATCTTTCTCTGGAAAGCCCCTAATCACTTCACCATCCAGGCCTGACAGTACTAACCAACCGTTTTTGACCAGAATTAAAATTCCAACCTAGATGCAGTGGGTGCACGGGTAATTCGTATTTACACGTGCACCCACCGGTGGGTGAAGCCAGTGGGTGCACGGGCAAATGCCCAAAAAATACGTTAAAAATACAATGGGTTTTTAAAATACACAGTCATTAGTCACCCTTTTATTAACCGACTTCAAAAAAAGGAGGAGGTTCTCAATTCGACTGTATTTTTTTTTTTTTTTTTTTTTTTTATGTTTGTTACCTCAGAACTTTGGACTGGGCGAACCGATTTTGATGATTCTTTTTTTAATCGAAAGCTGGTGGCTGTCATGTGGTCCCACATAAATTTTATTGAGATCTGACAATGGCATCCATTAGAAAACCACATAAGTCGTAAATTTGGGTTAAGATGTGCGCGACAAATTGACGAATAACTCAATATCACGCCAACCGATTTCGATGATTCTTTTTTTAATCGAAAGCAGGTGCTTGTCATGTAGTCTCACATAAATTTGAACGAGATCTGACAAGTAGTTTTTGAGATTTGAAGTCGGTTATTTTTTGTTAGTAAAATTTAGATTATTTACAGTACATTCAGTGTAAAACGTACGATATGTATTTAAATTAAAATTCCGGAAAGACTCTCAACTATTAGCAAGTAAAATTATGCGAAGTGAAGTTAAAATTAACTAGCATAAGCTAAGCTAAGCTTAACAAAGTTAATCAGTGAAATAGCTTAAGGCACAGACAGTGTTCTGTTTTACAAAAGAAATTCCGTCTTCAATCCACGCGGAAAACTTTATTTTATTACACTTTAAAATTCAACTAATGTGCAGAAAATTTCGGTTCAAATCTTGAATTACAAATCAAACAGAAAGTAAGACTGTAGCGAGTGTGGGTTGATGTGTGACTTTGAAGTTGACTTCACACACAAAGTTTTAAATCTACTTGAGCGTCTGTTATTAATCAAATCTACATAAAGATTCTTCGCTCAACTGTCTGCATTTATAAGGTGTTTGTTAATTTAACTAATGCATTTCATACGAGACTTTATCTTGCTATGATTATTTTAAGTTTATTATAATAAACTTGTTCTTATTGATTTTAAAGTTATATAAGTCTAATTCATCATCTTTTGAAATGCAGAGTACTTTATGAGTACGTAAATACTGGTTCAATTGTGTCCAAGCCAACCTTACCGGCTCAAGGTGCTCTCTGCTGAACACAGTCACTAGACACTGTACTACTCAGTTTAATCCCAATTGTACTAATAATGCATGGTAGGATTTTTAACCGACTTCAAAAAAAGGAGGAGTTCCTCAATTTGACTGTATTTTTTTTGTGTTTGTTACCTCAGAACTTTGGACTGGGCGAACCGATTTTGATGATTCTTTATTTAATCGAAAGCTGATGGCTGTCATGTGGTCCCACATAAATTTGAACGAGATTTGACAAGTAGTTTTTGAGACTTTGAAGTCGGTTATTTTTTGTTAGTAAAATTTAGATTATTATTCGGATAGATACCACCATCATTCCTAAGATGGACCTTGGTATTTTTTTACAGGTTCGATTGCAATGTGGCAACCCGTGTGATATGTGGGTCACTTACCGGCAGGTAGCCCTCTATCGATTGTCAAAGTAATGGAAAAAAATATTAAGCAAGAAATTTTACATATCCAGTCATAATTATATTCGTTTATTTTAAAATTAAATGTCACAATGTTTTGAGTTTATAATTACAATCTGCCTCCCGAAATTGTAGTTTGTTTTTAAACCACGATAAATGAACGCATTTATTTTTCTCACCATTAAACTAACATTAAAATAATTTCTAGCAGCAGAGAAAACTCACAATTGATGCAAAAACAACTCGTACATACTTCACAAGCATCTAAAATGAAACAAGATATTATTTATCAAAACAAACGACGCAACGTACGTAGTTTAATACAGTGAAAACATGAACTTTGAGCGAGTGATGGCCGCCCGTGTATTTTATTTGTATCAAATTAGTTTTCAAGCTCCGGCTGTTGGAAAACTATGTTTAAAAACTTTAAGGAAAAAGCTAAAACTCTTAAATCAAGTTTAGACTGGTTTTAAACATACACAATAAATAAGGCTCTATAGATATATAAATATTCAGCAAAGGTTGCAGGCCTGAAACGGGTAAATCAATACAACTAATATGTATATTGTATCAACAGTATGAAAGATAATATAGTCCTCCTTTCTACTTACTAATACTTAATACAAATTTATTTACAATTTATTCATTACAAAAAATTGTTAATGTTGCCTTAATGGTCTGCATTTGGATGTGAATTAACACTTAGCTTTTCTTGCCCATAGACACAATGTTTTGTGTATACCTAATTGATTCATGCTCACCGTTGTCTTAATTTTACGTAACTTAATAAATAAATTATTGCAGGTGGTATTATTTAATAACCCTCAATTCTATTGAAAACATCCTGTAAAGTAATCTAAAATGTGCGTAATACATCACATCGACACCGCAGAGAGCTTCACTATGCCGCGTAATCTAATAACTTACGTATTGACAGGAGATTTGTTGCAGGCTTTTGTTACGTACAAATTGATATCTATGAATACGATACTCTATTTATTTTGCGGACCAACAAACACTTTTGCTTGTACGTAATAAGAATCATATTGAATTGGCAGCTACTTGTATGTCAGTCGTACTTATTTTGATGAAGTAGTTGTTGTAGGAGATATAAGTAGTAAGTGTTATAAAATTCATTAATTTACTCGTAGCCGCAATGACGCAAAAGGTTCCAATCTTATCTATTCTTGAATTGAAACTTTGACCAATCTGCACATGAAGAATTCTGTCGAATGACGAAGTTAATGATGGCAGATCTTAAGGCGCTGTATGACTACGATTTAAAAACGTTGATTTCACTCACACAACCGCATATCTGCGCTAATCTAATGTTACATTTACGTGACGCTGAATAGGGTTCAAAATTGCAAAGCATATTTTTGCTAACAATGTAACTAGACTGCGAATAAACATTTAATTTGAGGGTTTTCCTTAGATAATTCAGAATATACACATTAAATTCAATATCTGTCCGGTTAAAGTTATAATAAAACCATATGACTATTATATTCTCAAAAAATAATATGTTGTTACCGCTGAAAATACAGAGAATTTCGACGCTAAAGTTTATTTTTGTACAGCAAATTACGATTTTTTATTGGAAATATTAAACAACTATTTGATATTCTATTCGGTTAAAGTTTTTGTTTAAACCTTTTTTTATGCTCTGTATTTTTTGCGTGCGATATTTTCATTGGGTTTCCTCATACTCGAGCATCAAAGAAACCCAGTTTTGTGAATATTGAGATCACACCGCGCCTTAAATAGGTATCGTATAGCTCACATCTTCCAGTAGAAAGCGAAAAATAAGTACTCGTGCACTCATAAAACCTTGAAATTAGTTTTATTGTTCTCGTACGTCAAACTGACCACTGGTGTTGAAATTTGGTGGTCACATGGTCCGGAGCGATTACATTTGGTTTATACATCGCGTTTAGTTAGGGCTTTCTTGAGAGCATTGATCATCTTGCTGAGCTTTTTCTCGGCAAGACCATTCTTTCAATACCATTCTTCTAGTCTGTCGCTTATTACAATGTGAGGTGCCGTCGACTTTATTTTCCTGAGTTAATTTACCCAGGTGTCTTAAGTCTACTTTTAGTATACTTCATTCACCTATGCACCCAGGTGATTTAAATCTACTGGCCGCAGGTGAATTAAGTATACTAAATCGGTAGACCTAAATTCAACAAGGTGATTAAGGCAAACTATTGACATGACGGTGATATTTCAAACATTTAAGCAAGTAAACTAACATCCAAGCTAAGCTATCACCGTAACGAAAATAATTAAAAGTAATAGACATTAATTAACTTAATTGTCACATAATTAAAGTAAAAGTACACACAGCCGATTAAAAGCCACGCCACCAAGACATTTAGACACTAAGTCACTAGTTCGAAACACATTTACATAGTACATACCTCACTCCAAATTAGAGCCATTCGTTAGTTTAGGGCAATCTACGTTGTGCTCCGACTTCAACTTAATATTTACGATCGCTTTGTACTTCCATGGAGTTTATTTTATGTGGGTTACATTAGTTGATGTACTGCCCTGATAATTGTGACTTTACGTCATCGTAACCCAAAATTGCTCTACTGACGGCCGTAGGTTAACTTTCAGAAGGAAAGGGTTAATCCTTAGTCAACACTAGCAAAGTTTTCCATTACTGAAGAAGGAATAATTGCTAATATCAACATAAGTTTAAATGTTAGGGATGTATAAAGAATGTTTTCCTTCATAGAAACGCGTTAAAAGAAATCAAGAAGCCCAGAAGCCTCACCCAACCGAGTGAATAAAACCCAACTAACTATTTAAAACCGCCTTTACACGCCACAGTACTTAAAACGATGGATAATTGAAGCGTTGTCACTATAACTCATGGAGGCGGTCCGCACACGCGAGCCGCGTCCATCGGTGTTGGCTTTAATTAGAACCAGCTTAGGGTTGATGGAATTAAATTTAGTGCTATTATAATTTGCGGTTAGACTTCCATCGTCAATGTAAACAAAATTAAAAATAAACGCTATACTCTTACCAGGGGCGGCTGTACTTTAAGTGCGCTCGTGCGCCGAACTGCCAGATTTTAATGTTTAGAAAAATAAAAAAATAAATGTTTAATAGTGTCTGATTAACGATCTATTCAATATTAACGAAATTAGGATGAACCAATTTAAGCTCTTTGATAAAGTATTAAGACTCATTATCGCGAAAATCGCTGTAATATGGTTCACGGTGCGCTAGCCAAAGCGCACGGCGAATGCTCATACAACTTCTATGAGATGCAACCGAAAACGCCTGGCGCGTGAGACAGAGCTAGTTCAATAGAAAATGTATGGCGAATTAAGACCACTCTGGTGCGCCGCACGAGAACCGAAGATTACCGAGGTTTGACGAAATTCGCGCGCGCTACGTCGGTCGCCGCCCGCCGCCTAGCTAAAAGGAGTTGCGTTTGTTTACATTCTGCAAGGATTTTCTGTATTTTAATATTATAGTTACTGAATTGTGGAACATTGTGTGTGAGTAAATAGGTGTGAAAATGGGTATTAAACTTTAACATCGACTATTTTGAAAGCAATAATGAAACTTTTCAACAAAAATTGTAATTAAAATGGGCAGGATTATTTTTCAAACACTCATTTAAGGACACTTTTAAGACGAATATAACGATACAAATCCATCCAGCCGTTGAGAAAATCATAACCGTTCTTTGGCAGTCGTTAAAAATAAAAATACGCTGATACAGTGCACCACCACTTCTAGGATCCACCAGCCGCCACTGACTCTTACCTGTAATACGAATGCCTGTACGCGTGACTCCTGTTAGTATAACATAACTAAGTATGATGTTATAATTAGGTACACTCAGAAAAAGAATTAAGTATGCAGGGCATGATTTTAAAAGCTTCTGTAATGTTTAATATTACATGTTGTTTACGTTATGAGCAAAGTTAAATCATGCCTTACGTATGCAGGTATCATTTAACATTGATAATAAATAACACGTACATTCAGTAATATCAATAATTATTCTTTTGCTGACTTTACCTACCAAGTGCTACTGATGTCCATGGGCGACGATGACGATCATCATTTACTATCTGAGGGCTCGTCTGCTAATTTCTCTGGTACAAAATTGTTAATAAATCGATTAACGCCTGATACCTTGCAACTGTCATTGTAGTCCAGTTATGGCGTACTGCAGGACATACTTTGTTACACGGTGGTATCATTACGAAATAATTTTCATTTACTAAGAAATCAATAAGTAGCTATTTACTGATGGACACTAAATTGGCTACTACTTCAAAATAAGCGTTTATTTCGCGACAAAACGTTTGGAAGCACGTCAAAAATAAACAGAGCGACCACGACCGCTAGCAAACACAGCGCCATCAGTTCCGTGCCAACTGACCGCAACTAGAAAATGGCGCGAACAATCCAATTAACATAACGCACCCATTTAGCCTTAGCTAGCCGAGAGCTGGATGACCTGGTGTGGATTAATAAAACTCACTCATTCATTCATCATGTTTATTGATTAGACGTGACAGTCAAAATTCTAAACATTATTTACGAGTAACCGCCCTCGCTTTGCTTCGGTTTTTTTTTATTTTTTACACCTTGGGCTAATACATTATTGGAGTTTTATTAAGGATCCCTATTTTTTTATAAATATAATATAGCCTATGTCAAGTCAAGCCTATTCAATGCAAACAAACAATCAAATCTTTCCTCTTTATAATATAAGTATATGTGGATTATTTATACGGATACGGCAGTCAAATGAGCATGTATTTGAGGTGCTTAAAATTTTTCTTTGCGACATTTTTTCGTTCAATAATCTAAATTTTACTAACAAAAAATAACCGACTTCAAAGTCACAAAAACTACATAGTTGTCAGATCTCGTTCAAATTTATGTGAGACCACATGACAAACGCCTGATTTCGATTAAAAAAGAATCATCGAAATCAGTTGGCGTGATATTGAGTTATCCGTCAATTTGTCGCGCACATTTTAACACATAAAGTAAATAATAATAACTCTATGTTTTAACACAAATTTACGACTTAAGTATTTTTCTCATGGATGCCATTGTCAGATCTCAATAAAATTTGTGGGACCACATGACAGCCACCAGCTTTCGATTAAAAAAAGAATCATCAAAATCGGTTCGCCCAGTCCAAAGCTCTGTGGTAACAAACATAAAAAAAAAACAAAAAAAAACAGACGAATTGAGAACCTCCTCCTTTTTTGAAGTCGGTTAAAAAGCAAGTAGGCTCAACTTAATCTCAATGCCTAGATTTTATTGTTAAATATGATTCATTTCTTTATAAATAAGCAACTTTTCTACAATGATGAAAAATAAACAGCAGCAAAAACTTAACTTGCCAATATACCAAACTTATTGAAATAAAATCTGTGCACCTAAGGCATTAAAGACATCGGTCCCAGTTGGATAAGCTAAATACTTTTTGTCAATAGAACACCGAAAATACTAGCTACATTTTAAATGTATTAGATACGTGAGGAACAATTCAAATGCCGTCAAATCTAAACTAATCCTGACCGCAGTACAACGTACCAGCCCTGCCGCAACTAGGAATTGCCGCGAATAAACGAATTAGCATGAGGCGCCACTTTCGACTATAAAAAGTTAATTAAACACGAACGCAACATGTCTGCTTATCGTGGCCCAATTAGGCGAGTTAAAAATACAAGTTGCTAAACATTACAAAAAAAAAACAAGGTATCTTGTCGAGATTTTGATGAACTAAGTAAGAGTTATTTCGTTATTAATTCGATAATGTATTCTCCTACCAAGACACCATTGCCTACCTGAATATTGAATATTAATTTCAACGTAATACCTCCACACGTTCCAGAAATAAAGTGGATTGACTTGACAGGCAGACAGATAGTCAGAAAAAAATCCTTCCTAAAAAAATTACAGATAAAGTATTTCAGTACAGTTTCAGTTATTCAATTTTAGCATCTTTCTTAATAATCTGATTTTATAATGGAGCTTTCGTTCAGTTTGTTTTTCCTTTAATTTACTTAATAAATGCTTAAGATTGAAAAAATATTATCTTTGCACTCATCTCAGTAAATCGATGTTAGTAGAAAAGTAGCTTCAATAAAAGTAAGGAGCTTGAAATTTTTATGAAAGAACAGATCAATATATTTTAAGAGCTTCTATCATTGCTTCTATCACTATAAGAAGGTCATGTACATTGTACGTACATGTAAAATACAATAAAATTCATACATTACACATGAATACATGGAGGGTACATGTAAAATATAATTCCTAACATACATAAAATGTCCTGTTAGAAGTTATATTCTCTCGAACACTAGAAACGAATCCGTTCATGTTTTGATAAACAAAAGTAAAATAAAATAAAATTCAAATTTGAAACTACATAAAAATTCGGTTTAGGCGCAAAGTGTCCCATTCGCGAAATGTCCGGCGGACGTAAAAGGTCCTATTCGCAGAATGTCATATTCGCAAAATGTCCTATTCGCAAATTGTCCTATTTGTACGACAAAAGACATCGAAAAAATTAGGTGCCTTTCGTCTTGGCAGGGGTACTTCCCGCTCCTTAATAGGTGTCAAATATCGCAGCAATATTTTTTTCATTACGTTAGCTTTTTAAACCAAAAAGCAAGCGGCGTGTCATGGTACGCTGTGTATCAAAAAGTTTTGTTACAGTCTAGATTTCATTTACATACGGGGCAGATCCAAATTTCCGCATCAGGGAACTATTTCCCAATAAACTTCTGCCTTTGATTGTAGCCGCTATAACTTTTTTTAATAAAGAAGAGTGACAGGTATATTTAAACTATGGTTGACGGAGCACTGGGGGGTTAGGGGGTTAGGGTGTTAGAGGGGGCGAATAAACACAGTTTAACGAGTATTGGAAAGAGCGGCCATCCGCGGACTAGTGTTTTCTGTACATTTTGTGTGCAATCGCGCTTAAACAATGGCACGTAACTAGCTGTTGCGAATTTAATTTGTTGATGATTTTTCACAAAGGCTCGTAATGAGGTGTGGAGTGTGGACGGCTTTTAAATGTTTTTACATGCGCGGTGATTGTTTGTTAAACTCAATCAAAGTCCCCTCGTGCCCCTTAACTGTTTTGCTTTTAATATAATGCTCATTAATATTGGAGTCATTAAGGACTGGGTACAATCCCTTTTATACACTTTTATTGTGATAAATGAAGAATAGGTGTACAAATGTAAAAAAAAAAATATTTATTAACATTGAGCATATTTGTGTAACAAAGGATATGCAATAAATATTTTTTCATTTTCATTTTCATTTCATTCATTTAAACTCCCCTTCAAATATTAAAAATGAATAAATGTCAATACACTAATAAAACACACATCATAATAATATGTTTTACTAACATTTACTCAAAATAATCTACACAAAATATCCCACGATCTAATGAATATTTTTATGTATGAAATACGAGTATCAATATACGCCAGGCCTTCTAAGTTACCCAGGCTATCGCTAAAATGTATTTTTACATCGAGTAAATTTACACGAGATCCGAGGCGACCTTTCCTGGGAGATTCTTTTAAAGGCATACTTTTTGGGTCGTTAAAGCGGTATTCAATAAAATTGATATAAAAGTTGCCGGCTCCGTTGAATTATTTTTCTTAGTTGATGAGAAAGAACGGCCGAGATTGAAAGCACTTTTGGATTGTTATCTATGATGTCGAATTGGTTTTCTGAACTAACTCAATGTCGGATTTCACTTGTTTAAACATCGTTTGGGGCTTATTCTCGAACATCGAGTTGTGGATCGAATCGAATTAGTCACTATTAACTCATTCAAATGGTACTCGTGATCGAAGCATTGACATAGATTCGTTAAAGGGTAAGTCGAGTGATTTTATAATCACCCCATAGTTAATATAATACGTTCTAAATAGTGGTACTAACTTATTTTTAAATCTAGCGCTCTTTAAGCCTTATTTTATTTTATTTTTAGAAATACTTTGGAACAGTTGCTACTTGCGTTGCTATGGTAACCTTTGCTACAGCGAAGCGATAACGGGTTAAGCTACTTAAAATAATCATTGAACGAGTTACCCGCTCAGGATTTGAAATTTTTCACGAATTAAAATCTATAGGCCTTTTACCAAAAGCCATGGACGTCGCCATTATTTTTCCTTATTCCCTGGAATTAATAAAACCCTTCCGATATGCAAACACAAATCAATTTTACCATGTTTACGTTTACGCATACGAGTTACTTGTTCGTGCGTGTTTAATGAAAGTCCATAAAACGCATGCAAATATTGAAGCGACCCAACTCATTGGGCAAAAGTATTTGGTTGATGAGGCGTGAATTGAATTCTACTCGTTTTCCGTTTATTTGAGCGAATTCATTTACGATTTAAGTTGGCATCGCGAATATACTCTAGAATCTAGATTCCAGATTTTCTAGAATTTCATACGGATATTTTCATAGTTCTCATAGTTTCATAGTAGTTTCTCAAATTTTTTACTAACTTCCATTTTTTGTTTGTACCTATCTATTTTGCAAAAAAAAATTAATGTAATTTGTGAAGTATGATGTAAAATTCAAAAATATTATACCTATTTTTAATTATTCATAAAAATTTAAATGATTACTTTTGTTTCGTAGTTAAAACTTTACCCAGAGAAATAAATTGTTAACTATGTAAACCATAAAACCGAAACCTTCCACGTTTTTTTTATATTCTCGAATTGTTACTTCATCGACACGCGTGCAAAAAGGTAACTTCATGCATTTTTTAGCCATCTATTGTGTGTCTTTTATATTAAATGTGTCAAAAGCGCGCGCTTATCTTTATGCTACAGCCTTTTCTTCCCCTCACATATTAAAAGCTGTTATCATAATAGGGGCATAAAAATTACCTCACATATTTTTAAACACTTTAACATTGTGCTTTTTATTTCAGGTAAATATGCAGACATACGAGTAAGAGATGTAATGAGAGAGGAGCACTTCGTAAGGTAAACCTGAACATTTAAAAATATTTTTGTTATTCTAAGACAAGGTAATAGTTTAAAAACTAAATACAAGCTTTTATAATCAGTGTAGGTACTTTTTGACTTTGCTGTTAACCTTTAAGCCCCAGCTCAGAGTCACTAACGGTTACTTAAATCGCTCCTTAATACCGAATTTGTACGGTGAACCTTTACTTAGGAAGTAACCATAAGTGACTCTAAGTTGGGGCGTAAGTAAGTAATAGTTCCTTCATCCGAAGCTAAACCTGAGTTTACTATTAATATATTATTATCATACTTATCGAAAAATGTATTGTCACCTAAACTAAGCTAAATTAAAGCGGTTAGGTTAAGCAGTGTAATGTGCGCGTGGCTTCAAAATATCGATTGCACTTGTAACCATCGATCCCATTATTGCGCAGCCGACTTTATGGCGCAATTAAACGCCCTACAATTGTTTTTCGGTCCACAACATCTGCCGAGAACCGTAAAACACAAATACACCCAGATTGTTCAATAAACGTCGGGAATTCCGTTTTTATCGGCCTCATTCCGAATCAATCATTTTTTTCGGACGCTTGAGTATATAATTTTTATTGGAAATATAAATTGTGATAAATATATTTTTATTTACTCCGAAATAACTACGTTGCTCCATATAAAAATGTTAGCATTTATTAATTGCCACCAATATCACCTGGGCTGAACATCAGTATTGCAATCCAACTACAATCAACATAAAAGTGTTTTCCAATTATTATTTTTTAACTTACATGAGTAGGTAAGTAGGTAAAGACGTGCATGAGTAAGTATTTTAAAATAAGAACAAGTTGATAGTTTTAAAACTAAACACACTTTTATTACGTAAACGTAAAAAAGTTTTCGATAAAACATTTAAGCATTCCAATATTTCAACGAAACAATAACACAGCATAAAACTGTCTGCTAAAACACTATGACTAGTAAATCGTGATTCGTGCATAAGGTCCGAAATGTATGAAGCGCACGTTCGAGTCGGCTACTTACGTCAATCTGGCCGATTTTTTTAAAACTTACACATACTAAAGCACTTCTATGCTCATATACACATGAACAGAAATGTATCTTGCAGGCAAAAAGAACTTGTAAATTGCTCGAAAACCGTTTTCGAGCCGTTTTTCAAAATAAGTCGAAATTAGGTGCCATTTTTAGAAGCCCTCGGAATTAGATGTCTTTACCATAAGCAATAAAAAGCTTTTAAAAATTACAAATATTAGGCTATACAGTAGGTAAAACCTAATTCAAATACAAAGACCTGCAAATACGAGGCGATGTGATCCGTTGAGTGCGCGTCTCGCTCGCGGCGCAGATCACGCCCCCGGGTCGGGATCAAATATCAATCTACCGATTTCTACTGCTTTATATGAAATACGTTAAAGGTTGCCACCGTTCATTTATGGCTGACGGAATCTTTGTCTTGTCTAGTATGGTACCTACTGCACTTGGATCTTATCATGACGCTATTTCGATATCGAAATCGGATCTGTGCATGTGTGAATATGGCCATAATAATGTATGCGCCACAGTGCAAATATAAAAACGGATTCGCATATTTACAATCCGGAGATCAATCCAAACTGATCCGTAAGATAACAATGAGAAGGTCCATATCTATTGGCAGTTTGAAAGTACTAAAAGCTAGAAACATAATAGATTTTCTATATCAAACTAACTCTTCAATCCACGTCCAGATGTCCTCAAAGTTACGTCGATGATTGATACACTGACCGACCCATTCATCACTCGGCGAATCGAACGTTAGAAAAATTTTCATGTAACAAAACGAACGCGAATTGTTTGTATAAATCTTAAAAGGTCATGCGTGATTTATGGATATTGTAGTATTTCTCAATAGATAGTAATGGCTAGGAGAGAATACATTCGAAAATAAAATCTATTCCTTGGAAAGCGAAAGTAAGATTGATCGGGAAACTTGTATAAAGTTAGCGAGTTCACTCCACACGTCTTCCCTATGTGGCGCTTGTTAGCAAGCAACCCGGTAACGAGAGGGAACAGTTGAGATATTTACTAGGCTTTGAAATTTATTTGATTGTGCTAAAATCGAACGATTCTCTAACGAGACGCCTTGGTTTATTACTGACAAGTATTCACTTTGAAACAATGTTTCGAATATAGTTTCTGAAACATCATGTAGATGTAAGGGTGAGATCTTTAAAGCGTACTTAGGCTGTTGTAGGCTGCATATCTTTTTGTTTAAGGTGATATCTAGTTGAGGTAAGAAAAATAGTTGCTAACTATTTTATCACCATATCATACTATCACAATGTTTATAAACAATATAATTGTGTATATTACTGGGTGAATAAACTCGGGAAAGATTATTGGAGTCAGCGTCACTGTCAAATAAAAGTTTTATTATGACAGTTTACCGATTTTTTCTGATCTCAATTCCTATAAAAGCAGTTCGATATAAATTTTCATTGATTTTAAAACCAGAAGATTATCTTTATAATATACATAATACATCTAATCTTCTAGTAATCTTCATAATATACATAATACATGTCACTACAATAAACCATAAAATGCTTATACATAAAGTTACATCTCTATGTACCTTTATGTGTATAAACATTTTAAGAAGGGTAAAAAAGCACCTTCTACCATACAACGCCTCGGAAACACATTTATTCTTTTACAAATTGAATCGACAACAAATACTTCAGAGCTGAGGCTCTCGAACAAAACACAATAAGCTAAAATCACTGAGCCAGAGTGCCTTTGGAATTAATAAATCACATTACTGGTCATTCTGGGTGTTTGTGTATGAAAACATTTGATTTTTTGTCGAAGGTGTAGGTCTTATAAAAAACCTTTCTTACAGCTTAATGGGTTTCAAGTGGTTTTGACTTTTTGAAAATTATCTCAATTCAAATGATTTTGATGATACAGTCTTCTAGAAAGTTTTGAAAGCATAGAAGGCATCCCAATGTACAGACAATAGGATATTAACGCCCCAACTCAGAGTCATTAACGGTTACTTAAATCGCTCCTTAGTACAGAATTTGTATGGTGATTAGTGACTAAGGAGCGATTTAAGTAACCGTTACTGACTCTGAGTTGGGGCGTAGTGTTACACTTTGCATACCCTAAGAAGCACGCAAAATACTCATTTAATTTTGTATTTAGCTGACACGAGCCTTAGGGTAACCCTTTAATACTAAAAGGATTGTATCGAGGCTCCGAACTATCCTTACGTATCCTAAAGTATCGAAACAAGCCTAATTCGAATGTAAATGGCGACCTAACTCGCTGGACGTAATGGTTCGACCTTTTTACGCACGGCTTGAGAACCAACAGGCTAGGTGAGAGAAAGGGCAGGGTAGAAAGGGATGAGCAAACGAAAAAAAAAAGAACTATATCGCATCGATATTTATTAATAGTATAATAACAAATCAATTATTACAGTACTTTTAAAAAACTGCAGTTTGTGTATCGATATCGGTATTTTGTGTAATCCCATCGACTATTTATCTGTATAGATTTTCCTGTAGTTTTGCCTTATGGCATAAGTAGGACTCAGATGTCCTAAACAGTTCCAGTTTTTCCGTCACGGAACAACTCAACGCGGCTAGTGGGATAGATCCGAAATATTTTTTGATTTGTCGATATTCTTTTCTCGAGCCTAAGGGTAGGGGATTAAATATAGCCACGAATTTAGATGTTTACAGGACTCAACTCAACAATGACATTGCTGTGAAAACTCCGTAAGCATAGGCCGAGAAGGTGAAACTAAGCATATGTGGGTTATATCTTTTTAAAAATTTGGTGAAAGTGAATAAGGTTTATACTTGAAGATTGATTTGTATCACAACTTGTTTTATTTTTAACCGACTTCAAAAAAGGGGGAGGTATTCAATTAGACTGTATTTTTTATGTTTGTTACCTCAGAGCTTTCGACTTTGTAAACCGATTTTGATGATTCTTTTTTTAATCGAAAGCTAGTGCTTGTCATGTGGTTCCACTTTGAATTTGATCTGACGAGTAGTTTTTGAGTTATTTTGAAGTCGGTTATTTTTCGTCAAGAATTATATCTTATCTGATCTAAAGCAAAGCGAGTGATTATCATCATCATCATCATCATCATATTACCTTTTTATATATTTAAAACAAATGTTACAAAATGGTTCGTAAAAAGTTGCTTTAACATATATTTTACTGTAATTTAAACCAAGGCTTGAAAATATTATTAAATTCAATTTTTTTTTTAATATATTTGGAATAAATAGTAGTACTTTATTTTTAGATAGTTGGACTCCCTAGCTAGAGTTTGAACTTCATACAAGTATTTTTTACTTTGCTGTAGCTGAAGTAGTTTGCTAGAAAATTCAATCTTAATCAAATGTGTTCGCGATGCGTCGGGGACGTTTTACTTTTGACAGCATCCTGTCATCGACGGAGCAGTAAAAGCCCGATAAATGCACACTTAATAAAATCCTTACATTTACCTACACATGTTGGTAAATCCTAAAATTTACTAGTAAAACAACATTTACCAATATACAGGCTTTTACAGTAACATGAATATTAAAATCGCCCTTATGGCCTAGCTAACAAGGTTCATAAAACTAAACTCCTGTTGTCAAAGTCGCATAATGACATGTCACCTGAACGTGAAACCTTAGAACATTGTGCTCTGCTGTTACCGCACATTAATTGACGCGGGATCGGCCTTTGTGGCGAATTTAGGTGTTAATTATTTCGTCACCGGCGTATTCGAGTATTGTATATAATACAGTAATAATTTAGGTGTTAGTTATTAACCACCGGTGTATAATGTTGTATGAATGTTAGGTATATCTATATTTGTAATGTTATGTCAACTTTGTGTAGACATTTCAGTGTTACATACAATACTTACAAGTACACTAAGCAATGATTGAAATGTTAATTGATTTCTCACTAGTTTATACACTAAAGTATTGTATATAAGTTACCTGTAGCCTAGTTGGTAGCGACCCTGCCTGCGAAGCGACATGTCCCGGGTTCGATTCTCGACCGGAGCAGATACGACGGATAAATATTTTTACTCGTCATTTGTGTTATTGTGATGTGTTATATTATATGTGTCGTCCATGTCACCCGCGTAAAAACCTACTGCGTTTAAATATATGTTTACATCGAAGCAATAATTAAAGGTTAATTATTTTGTCTTTGGGATAATGTTCTCTATGATTCGCTATAAGGCTTTTTCCTTACGATTTCCACAGACTTAACCATTTCTACTTCACTCTTACCAAAAGCCACTTTAAGAAACTTCCTGAAATAACAAAGGCTTGCATACAATGATGCTCCATTATGAGCTGCACTAAATGAAGATTACAAGGGATGTGTACTGTATGTAGTACAAGAGTACCATATAGTTTAAAAATTCTTAGATTACATAGCAAGCGATTCTTGACGAGTACACCTTTGACACTCGAGCCACCCGAAACTAGCTTTGTCGTGATTTTAACGTAAACGTGGAACCTCTACGCTGCTACAAGGAACTATTTTACTTATAATTTAGTTTTACTGCAAACACTTTCTTAGAATAATGATTATTATTTTATACCCTTTAGGAGTTATGTAATTTTCTCAAAATTCTTTTAAGAATCAATAAAATATAATAAGCACCAATTAACTTATTAAAAATAATTCAGTACATCCATTATTCGTTCATTCCAAACATAAATCCTTTCGTCTTTAAAACCATTCAATTATTTTGCCGCATCAAATATTCCCGAGCACACGATACCATCATCAATCTCGAAATCATATCGTAAATCGCAATCAGATAAGCGTACCAATAACATTCACATCTCATCGTTTCTGAACGAACGTTTACCGCCATAAAGAAGCGGACATGTCGCTGTAGCAATAAACGGAACGACAAAATTCCCGCCCGCCATGCGCCATGAATCTAGAATCGCACGGGTGTACGTCGCTCTTTACACCTTACGCACGAAACGAATGCTCGCTGTTAACCCATTCATCGCTATGTAAAAAGTAACACAAGGGACGCGTGGTTTAATGGTTCCGTTGTTTATAATTATAATTTATTCTACTTTATCTATCTACTGCTAGAACTACTACTACGTAGAATATCCCACATAACATTTGTACAGATTTGTCTTATCTTTTTTACGAAGTGCATGATGAATGAATTTGACATGTTTTTGGTGATATTGCTTTGTTTTGTGTTGTAAAGCATCACTGATTTGAATTTACGAACAGAAAGATAATAGGTCGTACATATTATGTTTAATTTATTCGTTTTAATCGTTTATTTTACCTTTTGTCATAAAACTACTCATATTCATTAATTTATTTCGACCACCATTGGATTAATCTGCATTTGAACTTGAAAATGTATGTTTTTACATGTTTTTGATGCAGAAAATATTGATCAAAAAAATGAAGGCATGATAAAAATGATGAAGGCTTCCACATTAAACCAGAGAACCCTAGACAGCAACAAATAAAAGTAAGCGATCCATTCCCAGAGAGTGACCAGTAAAAGAGACAAAGAGTAGAACCAGCAATAGAGATAGTTGGAGGGTTTAAATTGAAAGGCAGTTTTGTAAATACGATTGATTTCTGAATAAAACAGCTTTCTTTCGAGTAGATACAGTTTTGTTAAATGTGAATAAAACAAAGTGTTTAGTATTTTTTACACGACGCGAAAACAAATACTCCTAGATTGGTTACAACTGAATTAAAATACAAATAAAATTAAGTTTTCAGACTACTATTTCTTTAGAAACTTTTTTATAAACTTCATTTTCTACTAAAAAACCTAACTCTCAAGTCTCATTATTTCTGTAACCGAAAAAAAAAACAGTATAATTATAGAAAACACTCGGGTATTTTTCAACATTTTTTCTTTAATAACATTAACATAAGCAAACACGAATACCTACTCAACACCGTTACAAAATTGTAGAACAAAATTCAAGTAATTTCAACGAGTATTAAAACGGGTAAATCTCAAGCTATTCCTTCCAAAACTTGACACAGCGCGATCTGTCACTGACACAGCTCCGGATTTACTTTTAAAACGTGTCATTATTTTTTTATTACGGCTCGTGAGCAAAAATGTACTTATTTCTCGCTCCGGTGGACTGAAAATGTGACATCAGGAGGAGTGTGAACTGTGAAGTAACGTCGTGCCTATGAAGGAATATAACATGGCGAATTTACGAGGTGCCACTACACTCGATACCTCGACCTCAGCTTTACGGTCACTGATTTTTATTCGTGCGACGTGGAATGAAACAACGTACACCAACTATCGCTGGAATTGGTCTCTCAGTGGGAAAGCGAGACCTATTCGATTTATGTTTCGGTGAAGTTTGAGACCCTTTCGAATCAAATGCGGTCATCCTGTTTAAGGACAGTACTAGTGCTGTTCAAACTTCAAAATGTTTCATTGGGAACTTTTCACTGATGTTTCATTTATTTTAGTTAGAGTTTGTGCTCCTTCTTTAAGCAAAGAGTACCATACCTTACTGTTTTCTATCTTTAAAACCATTATACAAAACTTAGATATAATTTTAACTACGGTTGCAGCTAATGACTTGAAGACCTACATGGCGTAATGATTACTATACTGGAACGCCGTTTAAAGGGTTCTGGGTTCGATTCCCAGCGAGGCAGAAATTTTAATGATGAATTTGAATTTCTGTTCTCGCTAAACGTATTTGTCTTTGTGTAATGTCCATGGTACCCACGATACAGGGAATTCAAGTAATGGGCTATAGGCGTTTATTTTTAACTATTTATTTATTCCACCAGCCAACAATAAATGACGGATCTTAATTAACACAGAACTTGAATGACAAATACTCCTTAACAGCGAGCAAACAGCAACAAACAATGAGTGCGCATTACAACTCTTACAACTGCAACTTATTCAATTTCGAGAAGTAGTTCCACAGAAGTCTCATCCGATCTGCAAACACAAATAGATGCAGGATAGCAAAAATGAACACGCGATGTTCCCCGTGATAAGTATTGTATTTCGCGCTCAGCAGTGTGATTCAGTAATATGAAACTAGATGGCGCTGTACTAGTTCCTGAATCACGCTGTTGAAAACTTTTGGCCGTAACAAAGTTAAAATGTTTTCTTTGAATAAATTTTCTTGTGCTCAGTGAACAGTTGTATCTTAACACTAACACTGATTCCTAACGAGAATGACATAACCCGAGCCCCAGCAAGTTCGTTTAAACAACAGAAAATGTCGTTATTTACTTTCCGACCAATCTACCGCCGACTGCCTTGTAAATTGGAGCGAATTCTTTCACAAAGCACTTTTAATGAGACCTTTACGAACGCAGAGACTTGATGCGATAACTTTTTTCGATATTTTCGTCTCCCTGTAGAAAATAGACGCTCTCCCGTTCTCACCTTGACTATTTTGCATCGTTCCGTCTCAGTTTTTGCAAAGGACCGCTCCCGGCATCTGCAATCAATGGAGCGTTGAAATTGAAATAAGATAGCGGAAGGTACTTGTCCCATCATAAGACACTGTTCATATTCCCATTTGTGCCTTTTATGCTGAATTTACTTCGTACTCCTCTTCTTGATCAGTCGTTAAAACTCTTTTAAAGTGACCTCGTATATTATCGTATGAAAACCTTTTTAATTGGAAATCCTAGGGACGACACACCTTGAGCCAATCAAATAATTTGACACAAAATAAATACAAAATCTATATCATTGTATATTATAAAACTGTAACTTGCAGAATCAGCTTAACTGATTTGTGTACACTTGTACAGTTTTTAGTTTAGTTAGAAATCCGACGTTTTATTTCTTTTGAATTTTTATTATCAAGAAATTTACATTTTCTTTTAGCATCAGTGCTCGTAAAAAGTTGTGGAGCTTAGACCTTTTCAGGTTTAAGTTTTTGTTGAACAATACGTCAATGTAGCTGAATTGATCTATTTTATGGAGCAAGAAACATGGTCAATCTTTAACTTAAGTTTTAGATCTACTCCATGTACTTTTTTGTTTCGTACATCTAAGAAGTTCTGTTAAACCGGTCTCATAATGCTTTTTCGTAAATAGCCAACAAATAACTTCACGAGTTATAAGATGCTAAGTAGTCAGCGTGGTACACAGACTTTAAACACCACCAAAAAAAACTCCAAACTAATATTTTGCATAACCGACATCTCTACACTGTAACTGTACACATTAGGCATTGTTACAATTTCTATAATTATTTCGAGAACAGAAGAGAAAATCCAAAATAATCTAAATTTTACTAACAAAAAATTACCGACTTCAAAGTTACTCAAAAACTACTTGTCACATCTCGTTCAAATTTATGTGGGACCACATGACAGGCACCAGCTTTCGATTAAAAAAAGAATCATCAAGATCGGTTAGCCCAGTCCAAAGTTCTGAGGTAACAAACATAAAAAAATACAGTTGAATTGAGAACCTCCTCCTTTTTTGAAGTCGGTTAAAAAAACTAAATACATGTCATCATCCGATTCGTACTTGACGATACAACGACGAGTTTATTCTCCTCAGCCCTGTTTAATTTTATTTTATTCGCTCGTAACCGTTTACATAACCTGTTACAAACTTCGGCAATAACGCGTTGATCAAGTTCAAATTGTGAGCAACAAACAAGAACGTACTACACACACCCCGGTAATGTTACACATTTCGTAGTGACGTGAAAGGAACCAATTTGGTGGAATATTCAAACTGCAGTCTACTTTACACGAAAAATAATAAGTTGTGGAACTCGTAAGTGACAGGAAGGAATTTTGGCGTATTACTTTAACTCTGAAATAAAATGAGTAGACCTTGTTTGCACCCTGGTGAACAACAAACACAGCTTTTAATTTGAAATGGTGCTGCCACATTGCAGTAAAAATGTAATAAACTTTAATAATTAAATCTTAATTCAAATTAAAAAAAAACCCCGACAGTTTTATTTACACTAAACATAGCTAAGAACAGTCGATTTTGTCACCTTTGAGACAAAAAAAACTAGATCAAAATCGGTTCATCCATTTGGGAGCTACAACGCCACAGACAGACATACAGATACACAGACGCGTTAAACTTATAACACCCTCTTTTTTCGTCGGGGGTTAAAAAGCACACGCAAAGAAAACTGCAGTAAAAAATATTTTAAAACATTACTTAATATTTCATTACAAAATATAATTTGCTTAAAGAAATATTGCATCATAGAGATATAGTTTTTAAACTACATTTGTACAGGATTAAATGTATTAAAAAAGTTATTTTCAGTCTCTGCTTTGTGATAAAAAATATTCTTAAACTGAATTACAGATACATTACAAGTCCCATTTGTGAAAGTCTAAAACAAAAAGCATTTAATTTAATAACCTTTTCTGTAGAAAGCCTCTGCATTGGACAGGTAACATAATTTGAATGTATAAAGTTAGCAAGACTATGCAAATGTACTTTAAATTGGCTAGTACATTAATTTGAAAGGCCATTACTAAGACTCGTTTCACTATAATGTTTTAAATTTAATAGGTACACGTACGTTTATTATATAACTTTTACTTTGTACTCAACGTCATAAAAACTTTGAACTGAGATAGTTGAATGATTAATATCTGTACCCCACTGTATTGTACAAAATAGTTATCGTAATATTGTTACGACTATAAAAACAAAGTTGGTATAAACTAATATAAACTGAAATGTAATTTCATTAGTGAGGTCATTAAATACTTAAACGATTCAACGGTTAAGACAAGATTTTCACACAGGAGCGTACTTTTCTCTTGCTAGGACAGTTGCTATTGGCGCTATCAAGTAAGTTTAGAAGGACCAGTATGCACAATAGCGGTGGCGAGAATAAATAATGAGGAGAATCATCGTGAGGACAAGACCTAAAGTCATTCGCCCTTCCTATAAATACTTCACCTTTGAATTCTGCTTGTGGAGAAGATATGGGTATATCTGCCCCTCACATGATAATGCCTTGTAGTGATCGTGTGAATGAATAATTCTTGACAAAAAATAACCGACTTCAAAATAACTCAAAAACTACTGGTCAGATCTAGCTCTTTAAGTGGGACCACATGACAAGCATCAGCTTTAAAAAACAATATATGAGTCTTCTATCATTTCCTATTGACATTACTTATTAGTCTGCATATTTTTGACTGACTTCTGATGACTAGAATATCATCGTAGGATGTTCAATACTACTCTGTCGAGTCCGCCATTTCTTACAACGGTTATCCACGACTCGTTTTACTTAGTTAGGTATTTTTTACAAAAAAACGTATTACGAGCAAAATATAAAACAAGCCATCTCTCTCAAATTTACCATCTGCTTGTAAAAAACTGTTTACGACCCCTCGTTCGGACTTGGCTTCGTTCCTTTACAACCCACGCACGTCTGGCTATGAAAGGCAAATTTTATATTCGATAATATATGATTATATTCACTTAGGAGTTACAAGAAGGTTGCTCGCAACAGTTTTTTGGCTCGCGAACTTATCTGTTTTAAATATTCAAATGAACTGTTTAGGGCGAACGCTCACTTGATGTTTAAGCGCTGGACTGAATTGCATAAGTTTATTTACAATGCTATTATTTAAATTTTTTCGCTCTGAAGGCCATTCAGCTTCAATGGTAGCTATAGTGATTTACAAAAATGAAAGTTATTTATTTTCAGAATTAAAAATCCTTGTTTTGTTCAAATGATATTGAACTCGAACTAAAAAAACCGGGCAAGTGCGTGTCAGGCCTCGCGCAATGCAGGGTTCCGAAATAAAAAGTTTATCGACTATTACTTATTAACTACTTATGCTAACATATAGCCAATAATAACAATTTTTGAGAATTTTTTACTTGTTCAACTCCAACCGTTTAGCCGGCAGGGGGGGGACACTTAACTCTAACCAAAATTAGCACTTTAAAGCCAAATATTTCGCAAATGGACCTAACGCAATAATCCCAAAAATGGTCTTAGAAGATCTATACCATTTTAGAAGGACCTTTTCAACAATACCCTACACTATAGGATACGCGACGAATAAAAAATTCATCCTCACGTGGAGGTACCCTGAAAAAAATTTTTTTTTTCAATATTTTATTCTACGATTCTGAAGTTTTAATAAATATGTATATCCATTCCAAATTACAACTTTCTAGCACGAAGGGTCTCGCCGCTTTGCTTCGGACAGACGGATGGACAGACGGACGGACGGACATGACAAAAATATAAGGGTTCCGATTTTACTTCTGAACCCTAAAAAGGCCAAGTGCTTGAAGGCTTCTGTAGACGAACGATCTATGCATACATCAGCATCTACCAGCATGTTATTTGTCTCGGATATACGAGTATAAGCCACGGACTTACAACGGACGAAGTTTTATCCATCCATCCATCCATCCATCAGCCCTTGGAGGTCCACTGCTGGACATAGGCCTCCCCTAACTTGCGCCACTCTGACCGGTCCTGAGCCTTATAATTATGTACATAATATAACTGTGTAGCCTAATTGGTAGTCACCCTCCTTACAGAGCTGAGTATCTCAGGTTCGAATCTCGGCGAGGACAAATGTGTATGAGATGTAAGTATAGTGGATGTTTGTAACCTCTTATTTGTATGTGTCTTTAAACGACCCGAACCGCAGCGAATCGCGAGCTATTATTATTAACATTATAATTAAATGACGAAATTCGATTGTACCATTCAAATTTTATAGTCTGCCAAAAGTGAACCACGTACTTTTAGCATTACGCTTATAATAATCCTTCCCTATCCTAAGTGTTTCCCGACGAGATTACATAGCCCGCGACATTATAACCCTCGTTATTATGATATTAACTCTTATTTCGTTTATATTACACGCTTGTTATTAAATCTCCAAATTGGCTCTAAGATTGACGCCCGCGGTTCACCCTCTGTTAATAAGATGTAATTATTATGGCCTTTGAAGACGATGCATGAATTTACAACACCAAGAAATTTCATTAAAGGTTGGTAAATGACTTACTAAGCAATTATAGGCTGGCATAAAATGTAGATTCCATTTCCAGGGATTTGCATTTTAATTCTAATCGATTAAGCCATTTCAAAGATAACGGAAACAAACAGAGACAAACCAACAAAATACTAAAAAAAAAACTAAATTGTTAAGGGATACATTGGGTATTGTTTTACTAAATAATTATTATGTGTGATCATGAAATCAGACATATGCCGTCTAACAGTACCAAAACATATTCACATAATTTACTATATTGTAATAATCTTAATTGTATTTGCCGTAAAATCTACTCGTAATTAAAAATATATTCAAATGAATATAATTATATTGGCCTTCAATTTATTCTTGTTTCTTGTATTTCTGGGGCAACAAGTTGAAAGGAAATGTAATTTATAATTTTCGAAGTGAAATGAGCATCTTCCTATTAAAAGTTACTAAAGTTTCCTTTTCAAATGAAGATCGGATCTTGTCTCTTGGAACTTTGATAGGCCTATTCAAGAATAGTTAGAAATTGGTATCACTTAGTTAATCAGCTTTTTGAATGGGATACGTACTCACAACAAAAATATTATTCTGTACTACTATACTCGTAGTAGTTACCCCTTAGCTTGGTTTAAGAAAATAACTTTAGGAAACTTATATAACGACATACACGAACAAACCTATTCACCAGTCAATATAAAAGTACAAAATATGCTCAAAACTCATTAGTCAATCGACTGCATAGCAAGTACAATAACAGATTTAGTAACATAGACATTTTTCACAATAGCAAAGTAAACTTTAAACAACACGTAGTAGAAGTACTCAACAAAACAATTTAAATTATTATAAATATTATACTGTAGTACATATCAATGCATATGTAGAATATGTACATTCTATATTTGTTTAGCATACACACACACACACACACACACATACATGCACACACACATGCGCACACACAGACACGACATACACGCACGCAAATATATTTAGCAACTGTTATTGTAAGTAGTTAATAAGTAAAATGTAAATCCTTAATTGGCTTTCATATTTAGCTTACAAGTTTTATATCTGTAAACATATTAAGCTGTGGATTTTGTAAAATAAAAAATAAAATAATAAAATAAAATAACGTATTTATACCGCCCTTTGTGTTGTCTCTGTTTGGCCTGCTTGTACTTGGTTAACTGGTAGAGAATGCATTAAGCATTAAGCTCGCCAATTGTACCGTAATTAAATATTGTGGTCAATAAAGAGTAAATAAATAAATAACTGAGATTTCTCCGGTTTCAAAAGTTTCCTACTACAGTTCTATTCGAGGTTTTTCACAGATGTTCATAGGCGGCAGAAGATGATACTGCAAGCACGTACGCTATCTTCATTACATAAGTAAACAAATAGTAGGTTCTCACACGCTAGTCTTCAGTCTCAGTAGGGATTCCGAGAACGAACCTCACTCTTTACGCGATTGAGGCACAGCGGCCACATGGCCTTCCGGTGTGAGCGGTCGTCTAACCCCGATGTCCTCCTTCAAAAGGCGTACTAAGCTAATTCCCAAACCCCAAAATAGATGCCCTTATGACGTTCGCATCCCGTATTTCTCGAAGAGGAAGCTATCTATAG
The DNA here is from genome assembly GCA_911387775.1 of Thymelicus sylvestris. Taxonomy (NCBI): domain Eukaryota; kingdom Metazoa; phylum Arthropoda; class Insecta; order Lepidoptera; family Hesperiidae; genus Thymelicus; species Thymelicus sylvestris. The sequence goes on from OU426893.1 coordinate 2,093,550, forward strand.
GACTAGCCCCTTTCGAAAAGATTGTCGAGAAAGATCTCAATCATTCAGATCAAGCTCCCCTTTCTGCCCGCGTGAAGCTGTAAAAGCCGCCAACAGCAACTGTCTATTCAAAAAAAGCATACGATTGACCTATCCAAGCTGTATAGCTCCATAGGAGGATTCGTTAGGGTAAACTAAAGCCTTAGCCTTGCCAGCCCTTCCCCCTCCCCCCGCCCCCGAACCAAACACTCGTATCGCGGCCGTGATCTAAATGTGGGTCAGCATCGCCTCCGGACACTGATCGTTGACCGCGATAGTGTACGGATTTGTTTGAATTTGTTAATGTTTAACCACTTCGACGGTATTATACTCTTTTTACAAGCTTTTATTTAACTTCCAATAGTTCCAATGTATGTTTGTCCGGGAGGAATCTTGGAACTGAATTTTAAATCAGTATTAGTTATTAATTATTCAGAATTTGTTTTCTTCTTTAATTAAATAAAAGCTTGTTTTAAAAAGTTTTTTTTACCATTAATTTATTAGCTTTAGCTTTGGAGTATTATGTTTTTTTACCGATATATCGACCCGGTGTGGTGTTATACGGGCGAGATTGGAGATCGAGAAAAAATCGTCATATTCAAATTTGTCGAATTGTCAAATGATAATTGTATACGATCGATGTATCGATTTGCTAGGCAATTTTCTAAAATCAACAATAATGTTAGCCTAGCTCACCTATAAAACTGGAACATAGATAATATTTCTTTACTTGGACATCAACAAACAACGCTCATACAGCGTCTCCACACTCGCTCTCAGTGTAACAGCATCTGAACCAGCACTGCTGAATCCGCACCTTTTATTTGGAAATTTAACTTACTCAACTTTCCGCGGAAAACGAATTTCGTGTTCAGCGTCCCTTTCCCTCGCGCCTGATAAATATAATTCTATCTCGAGTTGATGCGCATTTGCGTTCACATTCATCAAGTAAATGCGAGCCTGCTGTATAATTTGATCGAAGACAGAGCACTGCCATCAGCAATTTGACTAGTACACGGGTGACGGTAAATGAATTTAATATTGTAATAGGAGGGCGCTGGGGAACTCTGATCTGATTCTTGGTTCACTGATCGAGTTGTTCTTAACTGGGTTTGTAGGTAACTTCAAAGGGGGAGTTGTTTTGATTATGTAAAGGGAATTTGTTTGTACTCGTACTTGCTCATAGACAATGACAAATTAGCAAGTATGCTAAGTTTAACATTTAAAATTAATGACTTATTAGAAACTAACATAGAATTAATATTACTAGCGTATAGAAGGGACACCGCGAACATCGGGCACGGGGGTGTGCATTGCAGCCGGCCGACTGCATTACATTCTGTCACTCGGCTGTCACTCGGCTGCGATCATTGCGGCCGCATGTCAAAATTGTTTACGAAAAAACTGAAAAAATGCCGTCGTGCGTAATAAGAACGTGTCACAATTGCACGACAAAAAACAAAAAAGTTAATGGAATCACTTATCATCGGTAAGAAAACAAAATAATAACTTAAATCAACTAAAATTAATTAAATTAAATTATTGTGTAATGTTCCCGCCATTTTGAATGAAAAAATCATAAGGAGCGTTTGAACTTGGCAAGCCACTTGCATGTTAATGGACTAAATAAGCTTGCTTGTGATGTGACCAATTATATGTATTATGGTGTTGGTTTTTAGACACGAATCAATGGTAAACGATTGAAAATAATTCAAAAACGTGCAAAAAGGCAGGTTTTTTTTAATTTTGTTTTTCACGGTAAATATACATAGGTACGTAGTAATTACGGCAGACAGACTTATGTGTCGATTTGCAGTGAATGATTTGTGATAAATTAGGTTGCTTTTAATAAATTTTCGTTCAATTATTACCATTTAAAAATAATAGAAATACCGGTTATAGAAATACCGGTATTAATTAAATTGATATTAGAAGAAAACCGGCTTTGTAAAATGTTCCAATACTTCTAATAGTCTCTATGTACCTATAAAAAATACAATTTTACTTTTGTGTTTCTATTGAACTACAATAAAAACCAAAGCTTGATGAAATTAAATTGTATAGTTTGTTTAATTTTACTCTTATTCACGACGGTTCAAGGTATTTCGCTTCGATCAACCGTTTAATATTTTCATAAATAAACCCCAAATCTAATAGAATCTACTGAAATTTATCAGAATTTAAATAGAAAGAAGAAAATATCTAAACCCAGAGTGTGGACCTGGATTTCCTGGCAGCACTGCATAGACTTATGATTATTTCTTACTTTTTACTAATACTTTTTCCTACACTTTCCTACACTGACTGTGTTGAAGATATCTGTATCATATAATAGCAAATTGAAATAACAGAATTCATAATGATTACGGTCTGTGTCAGAGATCTGAATTAATAAAAAAAAAAACTATTGAACCGATGAACATGAAATTATTATTATTTAATATTATTATAACGTCAGCTAAGAACGGATTTGTTTAAATGCATCCCCATCAGGGTAAAAATAGGTGTTGGAAGCCAATATTATACGAAGATAATCATCGTCATTTTTGAAGGTGGAAAAATGAAAAATCATAATTATTTTGTAATTTTCAAACATAGAAATTTGAACATTTATATGTGACTTATGTGAGCTACCGTTAGAATTAAAGTTACTCTATGGCAAGTGTGCAAACGAGGCTCCTAGTTTGAAAAGAGAACGGAGGGCAAGCCGGCGGTGGAACACACATTTTGTTTGAGATAGCTTCTCTATGTAAAGTTGTACCTCAATGGAAACTAAGTTGTATTTTTTTTCTTTCATCAAAAATGGTTCGATGTGAGGCATGTGCAATGTGCATCCTAACTCAAACTACATAATAGTAAGTTTATACGCGAATCATGCAAAATACTACATGACTAACTTTAACGAAACTTACAATTGGTAAAACTTATGAATTAACTTATAAATTTTATATAAAAACTAATTAACTTATACTTATTTTAGTTCAAAGGCAAAGATAAGAGTTCATTTAGGTAAATCTCATATGCCAGGAAACTTACACAAATTAAATTCCAGAACAAAATTCTTACGAACGATATTTTTAAAAATCTGGTACAAAACACTAACAAAGACCTAAAAACAAGAAACTCTTTTACTTGTAACATCTAGACAGTAATAATTGCACGCCCGCCACTACCCCATTATAAAAGTAACATTACTCCCAAGTTTAACCACCTTCTTTATTGAAAAACTTATCAGGGCTTACAATATGGGCCTACGCTGTCCTAAATCCAGCGACAAATTGTTTTCCCATATACCAACTTAAAGGGATTTACCCTTTACCCACGTGAGCTCGTAACAAAGATGAATGAAGCCGCCCGCCCAAGTACTACGACTACGACGACAACCTTTTCTCAATATACCCACAATTTGCTAAGGAAATCCCTTAATTCCTTTTAAGTTTTATATTTCATGTTCAAGTACTATTCAATTTATTCTCGGGTCATATTCAATTTTACCTGTGATACGTGGTATTCAGACCTTTAATCGAATTCATTCAAAACCTACATAACAGTAAAAATTTTATCATGTCTTTGTATAATCAGGTAAACCTATCCAACGATAGCAATCTAGGCCTGCATTGACGTGCTATCCAAAGCAAACCACTATGAAAGGTTACATAATGAAAATACGTATAAACATCCCGAATCACGACCGTTCACTATAAGACATTAAAACCCTCACGTTTGCGATACGTGCATCGTTTAATCTAACTGAGATCTCTTATATCTTATTATACCTACGTTTAATGTCTTTGTTTTGTTCATTTATCGCTGTAGAGATGATAATCTGCTAGCGTTTGTGAACGCGTGCGTTTTATTGCTAACTTTATAATACGCTGTATAATACGCAACAACCCCGCGATACAGCCAGTCGAGTCACGCATGGCCTCTAATAAATAAATGAACGCAGACACGGAGATGCCCTGCGCGTGTGATACACCTACTCATAAAACAGTATGATTTATCTGATACAAATTTCTATCCTCCAATAAATTAACAGACAAGCTACCGGATAATCAGCGTCGCCTATGAACAACATAGACAACAATATGAACATGAACAACATGAAATATGAACAACAGAAAAGGATTCGGGGACTCGCATTATTAGTCGCTATCTGACATTGCGCCAAGGCGTATGAGTGAGAAGGTTTTAAGAACATTTCACTACTAAAAAATCTTACTTTCAGGATTATGCTGTTTTATACAGAGCCCAGCAGCCTCCAATAGATGGGATCTGCTTTTTTATGTGAAAAAACCGACAAACGATGCTACAATCCACCTCATGGTAAGGGGCCTCCACCGCCCATGGATATCAGCAACACTAATAGCTTCACCACTGCGTTGCCGACCTAGAAAAAAGAAAGAGAAAGAACGAAAGAATTGAATCCCAAGCTCCCAGCCGGAACACGATGAATCGTTTGGTGACTGGCTCAACAAAGGGTGGTAATAGGCATGATGACAGTAAGTTAAAATCACTAAAATTATGTATTCATTTAATGAAACCCTATTAATGGATTACAAAACACGCATTTATCGTATTATTATTAGCGATTTTCACAATATTTTTGATAAAATAAAACTACAAAATACGGCAAGCTGCCATCTTAGCTAAAACGCCAATCAGTCTCAATTAGCGCGAATTACGTCACACTACTTAAAACAAATGAATATCACCATACTAATATTGACGTATTGTCTTTTGTTTTCCTGAGGACTGACGTCACTATCACGCCCTGACAGTTTGAAGCGTTTTGGTGCGAATTTTAAACTTATAAATTGAAATGTATTTATTTTATACTAAACCTTATTTTTTGCGGAAATATGATATAGAACAGTATTTCAAAATCTGTCATCATGCCTATTATAATATTAGTGGAAAGATAATAATTATTACCAGTAATTCCGAGGGAATAGCCTCTTTCAGCTGGATCCACCACTATCATAGGTTGCTTTGTACTCAAGATAGATGGAGCCTCTTACAAGTTACAACCAAAGCAAAAACTTAATAAATTAATCGTACATTTTACGGCGTGCCAATGTACCATCTTTGTAGGTACATAAAAGAATACGACGCACCATCTCGTGCCGTGAGATATACGACAGTCAAGTTTATAGGCGGATAAAGTGATACCCACGTGTGCCAGGATAACGCGTCTACTGTAAGGACAGCGGCACACTGACAGAAAGAAAGAAATAAATCCTGCACAAAATAAAACTTTTACATTGATAATATTCGTAGGATAGAAAGTAGGAAGTATGAAGCTGACTTCAAATATCTTCATATCATACCGACCTAACAATATGCTTGACACACGGACGTAAAAAAAAAGACGGACGTAATCTCAAGAACAAATTCAGTGAAGCACCCATAGTAATACCAACTCTCTATTCGTACAAGTACACACACTCACACATTGACACCATACTGCTTTGACATTGACACCATCGCGAATCAAAAATTACAAAATTAAGCACACATGGTAAGCGGACGGCCAATGCTATGCTTCACTCTCGATAAAGTCTCTCGATAACGATCCGTTCTTTTTTTACGTCCGTGGCTTGACACTTAAAAAAATACCCCTAATTATCCAATATACATTTCTTTATCCAGGTGGTACAATGTCATCCGCTGTAAGACTCGGCGTTACTTTACACCATAACTTCTGTTTAGAGGTCGCGGCCCGCCCGGGGCGCCCGGGCGCCCTTGTCAATTTACGAGCTTCACACGAATTATAATTGCAGTCTTTGCGATGGCATGAAGATTTACTACTCTAAGGTATTTCATTTAGATTATCTGGCAGAATTATTTAAAAAAATATAGTGATTATGATTATGTACCTGGAATCACGTTGAAATTTCGTATCAAAACTTGTAATTTAAAACCTTTGATCCAGTATAGAATATTTTTATCGAACTTTTTAAACAAATTATATAATACATAGAAAAAAATAAGTGCCCTCTGATTCAATGTCGAAAAAACAACATCATAATCGAATCGAAATTAAATTCTTACAATAATTACGTATATTTAACGACGTAGTAATAATATAATTCTTTCTACTCACGGTTGTCCCTCGGCTACGCTCAAATAAGTAGAAGGCTCTATAAGATATTAGTGTTGATCTTTACAGAGCATTTTACACCTCAGATGTGCATCGTTCGAGTTTCATCATGACTCTCCCTTTCACCGAACCAATGTAAATAAACTTGAATACGCATAATTATAATTTGAAAAATTTAATTTGCGTCCTGGAATTGAAATTGAGTAATTTATACGAGCGACCAACATAATAATTATGTATAGCTTAAAAATAATAAAGCTTGTAATAGATATAAAGTAGAGCAACCAATAAAATCCTATATCGAAACTCAACGCTTTCCACACGCAGAATTTTCTTAACGCAAAATTACGCATTACACGTTCAAGGCAAGACACATTTAACTGTCACATTAAAAAGAAACAAAATCATAATGTACCTGACACCTCTATAGCTTCTTTGCACCATACGACGATACGATATTATCGTATTGGTGAAATGTAAAAAGTAAATTACAAAGATTTAATTACTTAACCAATAAGTAGAAATAAACGGAGTAACTAACAAGCAGTAAATAATAATTAAAATAAGAATTGAATTGAATATCGTAATTCAAATTACAAAAAAATCCTCAAATCTATAACGAAAGACCTTAATTTTTAATAGTTTGAAGAAAATACAGATTGTTCGGTCATTTTGTGGTAAGTAGTTATTTAATGCAACGCCAGCCGTGAAGTTAAACACCTTTTTGAATAGCACCATGTACCTAATTCCTCAGTTGGAGTCTTATTCCACATTTATTAGTTTTTACGCGATAATAAATCGTGACAATTGGACCGTAGTAATTCAAAAGTTTCCAAAGATGTTTCTTGAAATGATAATTATTATATCAAATGACATAATGGTAACTTGTTCATATTATCGTACGTTGCGATATCGTGTCGTATGGTGTGAAAACGCCCTTAAGGCTATAACACCCTCTATTACTTAACGCCATAACTTGTGCTTAGCCGCGCCTCTGCCTACATTGTTGGTTAATTTACAGCCGTCACACCGCCGTTTTCATTCCGCTTCGTTTGGTAAGCCATTGTATTCGGTGGCAGCTTTGGCTTTAATTTTCTTTACAATATTTCTTTAGGATTCGTTCTTGATTAGTACAGTATTCAGCGGGATACTTCTACATTTTGGGGCTAAGTTATAAGTTGCATTCGCTTCTTCACTAAATACTTTACAAACATCTTCACACAACAATGAAGTTTTGATATTTTTGAGATGACGACCCTGTAGCCTAGTTGGTAGCGACACTGCCTGTGAAGCGAGGGGTCCCGGGTTTGAGTACCGGCAGGGGCAGATATTTATGTAACAGATAAATATTTGTACTCGGGTCATGTATGTTATTGTATACCATGCCTCCCGCGACTCAAGTAAAAACCTACTGCGGGGGTGTGAGTGTATAAGCGTTTATTATTATTATTATATTGAATTACGATTGGGGGTCTTGTGAGGCATAGGTTTTTATTATTGCTAAACAAATGGATCTTTTTGTCTGTTTATTTCATGAATAATCAGTGATACCTACAGCGATCTGCAACAGCAAAAGCAACCAAGCAACATATACAGCCAAGCAACTGTTGCTTGCAATGCTTAGTCTATTTATTTGAAAAAAAAAATAAAGTAAATCGTGCACTTAAGTTCGTCGTAGTATTGTCATCATCAACAATTATCACTATGCAAATTGTTAGTACTAACACAGAAGAAATAATAGTACTTGGTACTAAATACAACTATAAATGTTATTGCAAAATATTATGACTAAGTATAGAACATAAAGGAGGTGGCCAACATTTGTATGGACGTTTGCCCCACTTGTGAAGTATAATGTACACATTTTATTTTTACTTTACATTAAAGCTTACAATATTTACTTTGATAATTTTATCAATAAACATCTCTAGAACTTGAGATTCTCCTTTTACGGGCAGTTTTATTTGTAGGTTGACATTCTGCAAAACAAGTAATCGTGGAAAAGTGATTTAAGGAGAGATTTTTGTTATTAAATAAATACTACTTATCTTTTAGATAATTCATTCATTTATTTTTTTACTTTAATTATGACTTTATTCGTACAAAAAGAAGCAGTAGGTACTAAATAAAATATACGTATTAATTTGTAACCTACCTATCTGGAAATATTCACAAGCAAACGCAATATAAATACAACTGCATAAAAATAGAATCTAAAAATGATGCCGGTGGCTTCTATGTGATCTTGGTGACGTACCCACCCCAAATACCAAACTAATATACATCACGTGAAATGCCATACCTGTACTGCAGTAATCCATTCTACCAATATTATGGATTGGATTGGAGGTTTCTCTTTAGCGAAGATATTGTCATGCTATGCGCTCAATATCAACCGCGCAATTAGTGCACCTCATGGCAAAAAATCAAACACAATTATTATTTTGCAGAAATCAAACTCAAAAATCTTGTTTTGGCAAATGTCAATATAGCAGACATTCTCATATTTGTCAGTCAATTGTGTTGACAATTGACTGACAAATATGAATACTGAAATGTGATAGCACTCCAGTGATAGCAGTGTTGCCAATGAAAATTTTTGAAAGGCCGTGTACATTAGTTAAAAAAGCCATGATTAAATGGAAAAAGATCAACTGTGGGCCGTGTCATATATTATGCCATCCAATTATGCCAATATATATGTACCATCGGTTCAACGCTCGGACTAAAAAAAAGGTCATCCGCAGTTAATTTGATGTCCACAAAACTTCAAGAACACTTTTCATTAACCTAGAATGCCTATATTAAAATTATAATACCCTAGTAGCGCTGTTTTAAGGGTTTTTAACATTCGTTAAATGTTTGCAAAAAAATAAATAAAAAAGACCGTAGAATTTACGAAAAGCCGTAGAACTGCTACGGCCATAGCCGCCATAGGATTCCAGCCGTAGGCCGTAGATTTTGTAATTTTTTGGCCTGAAAGCCGTAGAACACGGTAATTGTCGTAGCATTGGCAACACTGAGTGATAGCAATGGAGGAAGTAGAAGAATAAGTGTATACAATACAACTTATTAATATTTAGAATTTATTATAAGTACTCACGGCGGAGTTCAGAAGAAAATTAAAATTCTAGTTATGTTATAATAAATGGAAAACATGTCTTTTCAGAAGACTAAAACCTTGTACAAATAAACGTATTTTAACCATTTCCGGGGTATATCTTGGCCACCTCCTTTGGATTACTTTAAAAAAACTCAACAAGCCTCAAATCGGGAATGTCGACAATGTTTGGTTTGTGAACCCTTTGCGAAATCCTATCAATACAAAATCCTAAGGCCCGAAGACGCCCTGAAAAAACATTCGCGGCCTTCATTTCATACGCCGCTAAACACGGTGTGTTTACCGAAGTATTTCCATTTTGAAAGCGTTAGGTCCACAATTTGTGGTACCTACATGAAAATATTCAAATGAGTAGAAAATTATTTGTATTAAACTACGAGTAATAACAAAAATTCAACGTTATTATTCATTCGGAATTTGAGTAGTATTTGCTATCGTTGTAAAGGCTTCTTGACAAAAAAAAAACAGCTTTAAAATGACTCAAAAAGTAGTACTCATCAAATCTCGCTAAAATTTAAGTGGGACCACATGACAAGCACCACCTTTCGATTAAAAAAGAATCATCAAAATCGGTTCACCCAGTCGAAAGTTCTGAAGTAACAAACATAAAAAACAGTCGAATTGAATACCTCCTCCTTTTTTGAAGTCTATTAAAAATGCATTGCTTTATCTGTTTCGTTTATAGTTTATCACTGGTCATACGGATTTATTTAATAGGTATTGCATGAGGCACAAATATAGCCCTTGCTATAAAATGTATAATTGTATACTATTCTCGTTTATGTCAGTTTGTTTATGTCTAGTTCACTTTCGATTCCGGCCTCGTTCCCCATTTTATTCACGGTACGTTTTTGGCTCAGACACTTGCCAGGAACCTCCTGTATAAACAAATTGTGTAGGCAGAGAGCTTCGTGTTAATTTTGCTCAAATAATATTAACTAAATAATTTAAAAGGACGGGTTTAAAATGTCATGAGAACTAGATTTGTGACCAACTGTAGATTTGTAAAGTAGGTTGCCATTTTGGTTGACACGAATTCATTTTTCAGCTACTAATACCTATATTACCTATGACTCTTGTAAAGACAAGACAGCTTGCATATAGAAGAAACAATACTACTTATACCTAATTGATATAACTTTGATGATTATTAGTGCTTTATCTATAAATAAAAACAAAAAACTTAGTACCTATTCTATTCACATAGACATCAATGCTTTCTCTTCTTATAATAAAGAGTTCGCTAGGAGGCGCTGGGGCTTAGTTAAAAGGTATTATATCAACTAACAGTTATAGCTGGAATCTTAGTATCATGAGATTCATTTCAGATTAATAATAATAATTTAATAAAAAACTAACTAGGGTAAAATGAGGTGTAAGTATAACTAGCCACTTTTTAAATATTTAGTTTCACAAAATAAGAATATATTTTACAATTTGTACCAGTACATACTAGTAATGTAAGACCTTTCTTTAACACATTGTTCTCATATTACTTCATAAATAGAATTTTGAATAACACTCATTATATCGCTCACCCAGTAATACAACGGCACATCTACGTTTGTCATATTTTACAGAAACGAATTTCAAAAATTTTATAAAAATGTTTAAGATTGATTTATGGGTTCTTTTTACGTTTTTTTACAGATTGTATGGGTTTGGTTTCTAGTATAGACATTAATACATATTTACCACTATGTAGATAATGTATTTTTAAGCACGTATACCATATAAACTAAATTTCGCATTTTTTGCAGATGTGCCATTATATTACCTACTAGGTGAGCGATATTTAGGAGGCATCGAAATATCGACAACCTATTACCACACAGCTCTCGCACTAGCAGTCGAACTTGGTAACTTTCACTGCTTGGCCGGCCGCCAACGAATCCTAGAACCACACCGACGAAAACACTGAATAAAAATAATTTATTTATGTTATGATATTTGAAATGGTTTTCGACTGGAGCAAACTGATCCGATTTGCTGCATCCTTTTGAGGTTTCGTATCGAATTTGAAAGCGATTTAAAAATAAAAAGCAAAATACTAGAAGCTCTTCGTTTCTTAAAAAGGAAGGAAATTGAATCACTTTACTAAAGAACTATTAGGTTTGGAATAGAGGATCTGATTGCTTATCTCATTCAATGTACCATGTTTTTATGAAGATTGGTTGGTCTAGTAGCGTATACTACGCCGTTAGTATTATGTTCTATTTTTAGGTGACATTTAAGTCGGTTTTCGCTACAATAGACGATAAAATCATGCCTTTGTTGTGGTTATAAATATTTGTTATAAAAATAACTAAACAAAGCGATTTGCGGAATAAAATAAAACTGGGCAAGTGCGTGTCAGCCGACGCTCAATGTAGGGTTCCAAAGTAGTAAGTTTATTGACTATAACTCACTAACTACTTATTTTAATATAGCCGTGATAGTTTTCCTTGTTTATTTATCATATAACCTATTTTTGAGAATTTTTTCACTTCTCCAACTCCAACATTTGACTCTAACCAAAATTCGCACTTTCAAAACTTTCAATTTCGCAAATGGACCCCTAATTCCAAAAATGGTCTCAGAAGATCCATAATATTTTTGGAAGGCCTTTTCAACGATACCCCACAAGGGTACGGAACGAATAAAAAATTCATCCTTACGTTACCTGTAGGGGAAAAAATATGTTTTTCAATATTTTATTCTACAATTCTGGAGTTTTAATAAATATCCATAGTAAATATCCATGCCAAATTACAGTTTTCTAACACTCTCTCTCAGTCTTTGCTTTGGACAGACAGACAGACGGACGGACGAACATGACAAAACTATAAGGGTTCCGATTTTACTTCGAAACCCTAAAAATGGAATAAGAGTCTTGATCAGAAAGAATGGCCTTCTGCATAATGACCTTTTTGACAAAATTACAAAACATCAGTCCATTCCCGTCGTATAATGACGTAAATGGAACTTACACCAATTTACTTGGGAGTTTTTGTTACAAATGTTTGACTGTAACAAGATAAACTCCGATGCCATACCACGGCGAGTACATACACTTGTAACATAATTTAACGTAATAAAACAACTAGCAACTACCATTTAGCTGTGGAACACGCGTCAAACTTGAAGGTAATACACACAAGTTGCAACTAATCCCGCGATGCTGAGCCCCACGTAATATCTTTATCTTACAACTATTTTATGGTATCTTAACTGAAGTTACCCTGAGGGCCTAACCGAGACATACGGAGTCAGAAACGGGGAAAAAATGTCGTAATAAAATTCGGTACTAATATTTTATACTATACGAATATTCAACTATGATTACCAACTTTATTATAACATAATAATAAATGAAATAACTTTTTTTACTTGAATACCTGACAAACAAGGCGACGTACCATGTTGTGGTATGTGGACATCGTCACCTATGGACGATTAACACAAATCTTTGCGATGCGTTACCGGTCTTAAAACAAGAGAAAAAAATAAAATTACTTGCTATCAAGCACATAATATACCTTATATCTTGAAAGCTACATAACTTAAAAACAGATAAAGCAATTAATATATTAAGGTTTTAAACTATTCATAATAATATGAAACTTGAATGTTTTGAATCTAATCAAACGAATACTGTTTACAAACCCCTAGCAAGATAACGTTACATTATTAGAGTTTCCAGAGTAAAAAAACGTGTAATAAAGCTAGGTTTCCCAAGACATCATACTTTTTACTCGGGAATATTTTATTTACGAAGATTATTTTCCTTATTGGACTGAAATTTTCACGCTTCCTTGTGCAAATAAAGCGTTGCTAATCTGTGACACGCCGTATTGGCGACGCAGTGTAAGCGTGTGAGGATAGTGGTTGAGCCTAACTGGTATTTACAAACTAGTCGACTTAAAGTCAACTCACGGACGCATGTACCATTTTACAATTGATACATATTCAAATAGGGTTACGATTACGAGAGTATATAATTCTTTGCCCCTCTAATCCAACATTGCTTAATCAAAAACCTCGACAAAAATTATAAGAAAGTAGTAATCTTGTACTTACGACATTTTTATGTTTTTATATTGTATTGTACTGATTTTAATAAAATTAGTTTCAAGTTCTACCTTCATTACTTTTAACGTTACTATTTACCTTAACGTCAATGTGTCCGTGACTACAACAGTTATTACGTACGTGTTCTAGCTTTCTGTAATCGCGATGTTATACGCGATGCTACGGTACCGTGGATTAAGAACTAATCGTTACACGCGCTTAGTTAGTTGCAAGTTCATTAGCTTCGAGCTGCCTAATTATGGAGCTGAAATTTCATTATAATTTCTACTAGCTTCCTTCTAACGGTTAACTTAGGTGTGTAGTTACTATAAATTCTTTGAATAGGTAGTCGTATGGGCGACTTATGTCGAAGCGAAGTTTTGGTAATGACCATCAGTTGCTATAAATAGTAACTACTCATCTATTTATTTGTAGGTTTAAATAAAAATGGAGTATAAACGTTGTTTATTGACTAACTTCAAAAAGAGGGATTTTCTCAATTTGATTGTATTTTTTTAAATATTTGTTTTGTCAAAACTGCGTCATTTATCAACCGATTTGATTTTTTATTTATTTATATGAATAAATTTTCAGAATAGTCCCATGTTTATCAAACTTCAGATCTAATGATGGGATGGATCCACAAAGGAATTGAGAGAATTCAAATATAAAAGATATAGGTACATAAGGCAATTTTTATATCGTTTATATGACATCGTCAACTGAACTCGGTCGTCGGTTATTTTTGAAGTAAAATTTGTATAAGATTAACTTTTAAAAACGCTCGCGATTTCAGGCAAAAAATAACTGGACGTAAGATAATATCAATTAATGTATTGACAGGTCCATGGTACGGCAGGCCATAGCGATACATCAATACATCTGACTGGGTCGAGTGATATATTGGCGGAAGAAACATATTGTATGGACCGGTATCATTATAATAATAGGTAAACAGTTTTATATATTTAAAAGGTACATTAAAAACAACTAAGAAAACTTCGCAGTACGCAAAGCAGTTCGGTTACTGGGATTGTGTCATCAGCACACGTCAGATTTGACTGTAAAGTTAATTACACACGACTCGCATGCGGCTTCAGGCCGGTGACGAGCAAACACGCCTTTGAGACGCTGGTCTCTGTGGTTTTGGCGCAAGTTAAATGTGGCAGCGTTTAGAAAGTAATAGGAGTCAAGACATGCTTGGTATCACATTTCTGCCAAAGCCGGTGTGGGCACCTTCGTCCCACATTCGCATTATGTATATGTAGTTTATTATATATCTCACACATACACAAACATTCACACTTATGTAATATATTATGTTTATCATATACATCACATACACAACACACACACTAGATACATACACACAGACACACATACTACACCGCGGGATCGAACCTGGTGCGCTCTGATGTTCTACGTCACTCCGTGACGTCACTCCACCAGCCGTGGCCAGCGGCTCGCTGAACCGGTCGCGGGCGCCTCGTCTCCCGCGCCGCGCCCCGCTTCACGGGCAGCGCGCGCGCGCCGCCCAGTTCGTCGACGGACGCGCCAGTCGGCCTTCCACACGCATCGCGCTAACCCGTGTCGCTCGAACGCTCGGCTACCTTAGTGCTTTCGCTACGCCCTAAGCTATTGTTATATGTTGCTAATTGTTTCCTGTGTCTGTACGTCGTTCTATGCCTATCACTCTTCACTCCTTCTATGTTATATGGATATTTCTCGTGTTGTACTTTCTTGTGTAGTGCTTGTTATAACTTATTCTATTGTGCTTTGTGAATAAACGATTAACTTGATTTCGGGAGTTAACTTTATTGCTCGCGCACCGCCTACACATCACCACACGCTATACTGCAACTCCATAACTGGTGACCCGACTATGAACACAGTGAAAATGAGTGATAGTGACTATAGTATTAGTGAAACCAGTGACGATGAACAATACGATCCGTGCATTGACTCGTTGCACCGCGCCGCCCGGGCGCGACCTTGCAACGCCCTTGCGGCCACGCGGCGCGCACGCGCCCGTCGCGCACCCACATGCCGCGCAATGGCGCAGCACGCGCTTTGCTGCGCGACCTCCGCCGCAGCAGCACCAGCAGCAACAGCAGCAACCAGCACCAGCGTGTCCTTAAGAGTGCCACCATTCGATCTGGAGGATCCGGAGCTCTGGTTCGCACTTCTGGAGGCTCAGTTCGTGTCGTACAATATTACCATGGACTTACAAAGGTACAATTACGTATTGACTAACCTCACGATGGATCAAGCGCGGACCGTGAGGGATATTATTATCAACCCTCCGGTCACAAACCTCTACGAGCGCGTTAAAGCGGAACTCATCCGCCGACTCACCGCCTCTCACGCTCAGAGGATCGAGGCGGTTCTCACCAACGAGGCCTTAGGCAACCGGACACCGTCACAATTCCTGCGGCACCTGCAGGACCTGGCGGGTCCTACCACGCCGCCACAGCTCATCCGCACCATCTGGTGCAGCCGTCTGCCACATGCCATCCAGGCAGTATTATCCATGCTGCCCACGGATACGCTCGAGCAGCTGGGTGACATGGCAGACCGCCTGCAGGAGATTTCAGCTCCCTGCCCGGTCGCCCCACCCGCTGCTCCTATCCCGGATGTCGCCGCAACGCAGCTCCAGCAGTTGACCAACATGGTCCAGCACCTGGCGCGTGAGGTGGATCGTCACACTAGTGCTCCGCGCCAGGTCACCGACGATACGACGTACCGCCGCCAGCCGTCACCCAGACGCGTGGCGCCGGTGTCTACCAGCGCTCCGCGCCATGGCACACGCACTCCACGCCGACACCTGCTATCACCACAACGTGCACGCAGTGCGCACACGGACTCGGTCTCCACTCTCACCGCGCAGCAGCAGCCAGCTGTGATGGCCACAACCGAGTGCAACGCAACAGCCGACAGCGGTTCTTCACCGGCACGACGCCTCTTTGTTACCGACCGTGTATCGCGTGTGCAGTTTTTAGTGGATACGGGCAGTGATTTATGTGTTTACCCTGTTTCGGCGCTTAAAGACCGCCGACAAAAAAGCAACTTTAGTTTGTGCGCAGCCAACGGCTCTTCCATCCATACATACGGCTATGTAGATTTAAAATTAAACATAGGCTTAAGGCGTGACTTCACATGGCGCTTCACGGTTGCGGACGTCACAAAAGCCATTATAGGTGTTGATTTTTTAAGTCATTATAATTTAATAGTGGACGTCCGCAACCAACGCATCATAGATAATACAACAACGCTGTCAACAACTGCCTCTATCGCACATAGTAATATATGTTCTGTTAAGGTAGCAACGGGCGACACGAGATACCATGCGCTTTTAGCTGAGTTTCCGGAACTTACTCGCCCTTCCGGCACACCACGGACACCAAAGCACACCACGGTTCACCACATCCGCACCACACCCGGCCCACCCGTCTCATGCACACCACGTCGGCTCGCAGCCGACAAGCTCAAGATAGCTAGGACGGAATTCGAACTCATGCTCTCTAACGGCACCGCACGTCCTTCCGAGAGCCCGTGGGCTTCGCCGCTGCACCTTGCTCCCAAAAAGGATAACGGTTGGCGGCCGTGTGGTGACTACCGCATGTTGAACGCGCGGACGGTCCCTGACCGTTATCCTATCAAACACATCCACGACTTTGCCCATAATATAGCTGGTAACAAAGTCTTCAGTACCATCGACCTTGTCAAGGCCTATAACCAGATCCCGGTCTACGAGGAGGACATCGCGAAAACAGCCATAACAACACCTTTTGGTCTGTTTGAATTCCCCTATATGACTTTTGGTCTCCGCAACGCAGGGCAGACATTCCAGAGGTTCGTGGATGAGATGACGCGCGGTCTAGATTTTTGTTACGCATATCTAGATGACTTCTTAGTATTTTCAAAGAATGAAGACGAGCATGAAGAGCACCTGCGTTTACTCTTCACTCGAATGCAGGAATACGGCATGTTGATCAATACCGTGAAATGTTTTTTTGGTGCCCCAGAGGTCACATTCCTGGGTTATCGCATCTCACAAGATGGCACGAAGCCTCTGGAAGGCAAAGTACAGGCTATAAGGGAATTCCCCCCACCCAAGACCGTTAAGCAGCTGCGCCGTTTCTTGGGGAT
Source organism: Thymelicus sylvestris (assembly GCA_911387775.1). Taxonomy (NCBI): domain Eukaryota; kingdom Metazoa; phylum Arthropoda; class Insecta; order Lepidoptera; family Hesperiidae; genus Thymelicus; species Thymelicus sylvestris. The sequence goes on from OU426893.1 coordinate 2,110,991, forward strand.
GGTTAATTTTTACCGTCGTTTTTTGCCTCACGCAGCCACCATCCAGGCCCCACTGAACGCCCTGCTTGCGGGCTCGGTGAAGGGGTCGCAGCCGGTACATCTTACTGGTGACTCTCTTTCAGCTTTCGACCGGTGTAAGGAGAGTCTTGCGAACGCTGCGCTATTGGCACACCCGGACTGCGATGCACCATTAAGTTTAGTCACCGATGCGTCCGATGTAGCAATGGGTGCCGTAGTGCAGCAACTCAAAAATGGTAAGTGGCAACCACTTGCGTTCTTCTCGCGCAATTTAACACCCGCGCAGCAGAAGTACTCCCCATACGATCGCGAACTCCTCGCGATCTACGACAGCATCAAGTACTTCCGGCACTTGCTGGAAGCACGCGTCTTTGCAGTCTACACTGACCACAAGCCGCTCAGTTTCGCTTTCCACGAACGGAAAGCCAACTGTTCGCCCCGTCAGTTCCGTCACTTAGATTTTATTTCACAGTTCACGACCGACATCCGTCACATCTCCGGAAAGGATAATGTGGTGGCGGACACATTATCTCGCGTCGATGAACTCCAGCTGCCAGTCGACTTCGATACACTCGCGGAGTCACAAGCAGTGGACCAGGAGCTTCTCCAGTACCTCAGCGGAGAAACATCACTTCGCCTGAAGAAGCTCACCATCCCTGGCAGCAGTAGGGAAATTTACTGTGACGTCAGCACACCATCAGCACGGCCTTTTGTACCACTGTCACTACGTAAGTCGTTATTCGACAGTCTTCATGGTCTCAGCCACCCAGGTCCCAAGGCCACCGCCCAACTGGTGGCCGAGCGCTTCGTCTGGCCTGGGATGCGCAAAGACTGTCGTGAGTGGTCACAAAAGTGCCTAGCGTGTCAGCGTGCCAAGGTGAGTCGCCACGTGTCAGCGCCGTTGGGCACGTTCGACTTACCTCGCGCTCGATTCGCGTTTATCCACGTGGACATTATAGGGCCCCTACCAACATCTCAGGGGTACCGCTACTGCTTGACCGCAGTGGACCGTTTTACGCGCTGGCCGGAAGTAACACCTATGGTAGACATCACCGCGGAATCGGTCGGTAATGCGTTGTTATCGTGGATATCCAGGTTTGGATGTCCAGCCGATATCGTTACCGATCGTGGGCGGCAGTTCGAATCCACGCTCTTCCAGTACCTTGGAAGAATGATCGGATTCAAGCACCGCCGCACCACCGCCTACCATCCGGCCTGCAACGGCATGGTCGAGCGATTTCATCGCCAACTCAAAGCAGCAATAATGTGCCACGCGGATAGCAACTGGGTCGAGGCCTTGCCCTTTGTGCTCCTAGGCATCAGGTCAGCTTTTAAAGAGGACCTTCAGTCCTCGTCCGCGGAATTGGTCTACGGTGAGCCGCTCCGTCTGCCGGGAGAATTCTTCCAGGCAACCGCTCCCGAAACCACTGACCTCTCGGATTTCACCACCCGCCTAAGACACATAGCGGCAAAAATCCGACCCACACCTGCTGCACGTCACACGCAAAATAAATCCTTTGTTCAGAAGGGACTCCATTCAGCGAGCCACGTCTTCTTACGAGACGACTCGACCCGAGGTTCCTTAATACCACCTTATACAGGTCCTCACAAAGTGGTCGAACGTAGGGACAAGACTTTCCGCATACTGGTTAGGGGCAGGGAGGTCACAGTAACGATAGACCGACTTAAACCGGCCTACCTACTCGTAGACCCATCCCCCACCAACAATCCTATCCCTACTCCTAGGTTCCCTCCGACACCAGCGCCCACTTCTACACCAGCTCCCGCTCCCTCACCTGATCCTCCACCCGCAAGGCCGAAGCCCATAGTTCCGGAAGGCGGCATAACCACAAGATCCGGCCGCCGAGTTCGTTTTCCGGACTACTATCGACCGTAGACCCGGTCTCTGGGGGGGAGTGATGTGGGCACCTTCGTCCCACATTCGCATTATGTATATGTAGTTTATTATATATCTCACACATACACAAACATTCACACTTATGTAATATATTATGTTTATCATATACATCACATACACAACACACACACTAGATACATACACACAGACACACATACTACACCGCGGTGCGCTCTGATGTTCTACGTCACTCCGTGACGTCACTCCACCAGCCGTGGCCAGCGGCTCGCTGAACCGGTCGCGGGCGCCTCGTCTCCCGCGCCGCGCCCCGCTTCACGGGCAGCGCGCGCGCGCCGCCCAGTTCGTCGACGGACGCGCCAGTCGGCCTTCCACACGCATCGCGCTAACCCGTGTCGCTCGAACGCTCGGCTACCTTAGTGCTTTCGCTACGCCCTAAGCTATTGTTATATGTTGCTAATTGTTTCCTGTGTCTGTACGTCGTTCTATGCCTATCACTCTTCACTCCTTCTATGTTATATGGATATTTCTCGTGTTGTACTTTCTTGTGTAGTGCTTGTTATAACTTATTCTATTGTGCTTTGTGAATAAACGATTAACTTGATTTCGGGAGTTAACTTTATTGCTCGCGCACCGCCTACACATCACCACACGCTATACTGCAACTCCATACCGGAAATCGTGCATGAACGCTCTCCTGCAAAGAAAAGTAACCCATCTGTTTATAAACACACAGTAAGAGGTGGGTTACTTTTCTCTGCAGGTGACTGTACGTCGATTTTGGTAGTTTACCATGAGTGGAGGTGTCGTTAAATAGTATTATGGAATGGCATGATATAAACAAAAGCAATATGAGCATTAGTACAACCATACAATAACAAAATCGTCAAATCTACAATTTACAAGATAGAATTCACTTACTTCTCTTCCCGTGAAGCATTCAATGTCACTGATGTCCATCGGTGGTACCACTTGCCACCAGGTGACTACATTGCCTATTTGTCGGTTATAAGAAATTAGACAAAAGTTCCCTTAACTAATCGTACAGAAACAATATAAAATAAACAACAGGTCAAAAACCTACGTTACTAAAAGAAAGACTGAAAAATAATGCGACTACACTAAAATATAGATACGTTATATTGGGCTCGGCCCAATGAAACGACGATATCCAAAAGCTATTATATTATACTTTTCTGCAAGATAATCTTAACACTAAAATTAGGTTCTAATATTACTAACTTCCAGAGAGACATAACTTTTGCAACCGACTGTTCAGCCCAAATGTCGAAAGACGAATGCCCCGCGTTCAGTGCTCTTTGCTAAACGTAATCAATAGTGACTGGCGTTGGATCAATACATCACTACGCCTGACGGAGACTGATGACAGTAGGCTGCACAAGTCAATTACCATACTGATATTCACAATAGATAGACAAATAAATGTAATTATATATTAGCACGCTAACAGCTCGGCCATCTGACTTTGCGTACGTCCTCGTACGCGATCTCAAAAATTCGTTGAAATTTTACAGTCGTCAAATCTTCGTAGTAGTATTATTACGATATTACGATATGTTAATGAACTTCCTTTATCTACATCATTAATACATTCATCTCTGTTCTAATATCTTAGATGTCATTTATAACATTTTTCTATCTATCTTAAATAATTGCATGAATACAAATTTTGATTATTAAAGTTATGCACTTGCAGTAATAATAATACAATGACAATTTCTATGTCTTTAAAGTAAACATTACTCGTGTTAAAATTTTACAGTCCTCAAATCTTCATAGTAGTATTATTACGATGTTACGATATGTTAATGAACTTCCTTTATCTACATCATTAATACATTCATCTCTGTTCTAAGATACCTCTGTTATTTATAATATTTTTCTATCTATCTTAAATAATTGCATGAATACGAATTTTGATTATTAAAGTTATGCACTTTCAGTAATAATAATACAATGACAATTTCTATATCTTGAAGTAAATATTACTCGTGTTAAAAATAATTTTACATTTTTTTTCAGGTCAGCATTATCCCAATAATATCAATATAATATATCCAAATATTTTAAGCAGGTGTATACAATAGTCTTCCAGTTACTAAGTTAGGGTAATCACAATCAATTATTTCAATTATGTCGATATCATTCATTTTCAATAACAAAAATTTTCCTCAAGTCAGTTTAATGCCCATCAGTTAAATTATTGAAATGGAAATTCCACCGCGTAAACTTTTCATCTACAAATGGGCGTTAATAACAGTATAAATGTTTAAAAATTGTTTTAAATTTATATCAAAAAAATTTTAATAGATACAATATGAGGCAAGCATACGTTTTACGTATTAATGCGAGCAGGTAATTACGATTTGTATAATGTTAAATATGGCCATACCAAGGCTATACCTATACTCGTATTACTCTTTGGATTGTGACTACCCGAACCAGCAAAACCATCTTTTACATCAGTAATTACATCTATAAATTGCCTAATGTCACGATAGACAGTACCTAACTTATCATCGGCTTTAAGAGAAAAATACATTATACTTAGTCTATGTAAGTTAGGGTAGGCCAGGAGAAAAAAGCCGGAGGAAAAAAACTCCCAGAACTCTTTTAAAAAAAGGTCAATAGTAATAAAGGTCGAAAACAGATTTATCATACCCAGACGGTTCCGGGTCGTGTTTAAATCATCAGCTACCTTGCTGCGTGGCGCGTCTTGAACATCTGCTACTTCTTCCATTGTCCTTTTCTCCAATCAGTTACATCTCTTGCCTCATACTTGGCCGTGATCGGAGAGTGTTGCTCGAGCTCTCCACCACGTCCATCACGACCAAGCTTTTGGTCCACTAGGTCCGTAGCTCATTCTTATTCTCATCGCTCGGACCGTCTTTTGACAATCCTTCAGCCGTCGCTCTAGCTCGCCGTCCGAAGAATTTAGTGGGCCATTTAGATTCACGGATCGGTCGTCATCCAAGCTCACCGCCCGAACCGTGTATCTTCACTCTTATGACTTACAACTTACAACCTTTTCAGTCGTGGTTTTCTCTCAACAGTGGCATTTGTGTATCTACCTCCAGGCGCTGATATATCCACATTGAATCTGAAACTTATTACTGTATTAGTGTGGATTCATACTTCAAGACAAAAGACCAAGATTACATGACATGAATGATGATGATGATAATATTGTCGCGTTATTATTAAGATGCTAATGTTGCTAGGGATCAATTAATGGAATTATTTTCACATTTTCATAACAATGTACTGTGATGACTGCAAGTTCTTTGAGTTTGTTTATCTAAACTAGCGACTGAATGCGGCTACGCTCGCATGGATTTTTGTCGCTGAAATAAAGCAGTTTAAATGCAATAATAATGTATCAGAAGCAGAATCGGCGCGAAGATTGATAAGGAGAGGAGTGGGTAAAAGATGATAAAACGACGGTTGACATTTCATGGAGCGACTACACCTTCCTTCAATAAAATTTTAATTAGTTGTTACAAACATTATTATAAAAGCGATTAAGAATTATTCAATTATACCTTACTTCTTCTCATTGTTGTCATATGGGTCAATCGTCATTACCTTATTCATAAACGCTTAATAACATACTTTAGCTATTGCAAATTTTTTTCATCTCAAAAGTTTTTCCTAAGAGTGAAAGAAATAAAACACTTTATAAGCCGTGTATAACTTTGCTTGTTTTTATAAGTTAGGAGGAGATAGTTTAGTCACAGTTCAAAGTCATAGTTCAGAGTCATAATTCACATTCATAATTCACAGTCATAATTCGTAGTCATAGTTGACATAGATGTACATACATACATAGGCTTTATAATATACTTGATCTTATCTTTTACCATAATATGCTCCAAAATAAGTGTGTTATATCAATAATAAAATAAACCTTTCTCAAATAATTTTTTATCATTGTTGTGATGTTATGATGAGTCAGTCAGTCCGATAGAGCGAATGTTTTGTTTGTATGTAAAATATAATATAAATATAAAACAAACGACATTTAAAAATTTCATTAACACCGTGCTCAAAAGGGACTATTTCCAATAATCTGGAGACCTTATTTATAATCCATATCCAGTGCGATGGTTTTCGATGATTAATGACTCAGTACTCTGTATTCATTTGACGTTTTAGAACGATCGTTTCATTCTATTATAGTTAACGCGAACTATAAGGCGACAAGTGACACTAGAGATATACAAAAAAAGGCTCACGAAAGAATCAAATTGTAAGACCCATCAATCCATTCGCTAATCAAATTGTAACTCCAAAAACTGCAATATTAGGACACTTCTATTGAGCTACCACTTCGATTGAGCTCCCTTGAGCTACCTCGCACCGCGCATTCCCAATAAGCATCTACGACTCCAATATGGACTCCTAAGCTACTAAACTTAACCGAGTTTAATAAATTTGCACATCGTGTGCAATTTGATCCAAGTTGAAGGATAGGATAGCTAAAATCTCAAAATAATAAAAAAAACTTTGGCAGAACGAAGTCTTTCCGGGCAGCTAGTTACATATAATTATATGCGGTTACTGTTCATGGATGGCGAAGTGCCCATACATAATGGAAAATGTCCCTTGTAAGCGTCCAACCCGTCGTGGCACCCCTGCGCACCTAATTTTGAATTCAAATGCAAGTAAAACATTCTTAACAATGTAATTACTTAAATCAATTTTCATTCTCAAATTTCGATTATAGCAATGTATCGATTATGAATCTCTTCACGAACGGCCTCAAGCCGTCATATCGCTTTATTAAATCATTTTTCATTAATCTTGCATAAACTATGATGCGATGGAATCTTTACTAGATTTTATCGTAAGTACTATCTAAACGTTTTTTTATTTTGATTTGGTTGATTGATTGGTTAATTTATAATAAACGCCAATGAAAACGAGTAGGAATTTCCTAACAAATTCTGTCAAAATCCCTTGTCCGTAAGTATCCAACTATTAATATAAAAGTAAATAAAGTAAGTAAGTAATAATAAATGTTTACTCCATTTCGCTCAAAGATGCCCATACGAGGCTAGTTCATATTAATAAAATGGTAGCCATCATCATGTCCAATCCGTGTAAATAATTTTCAGTATATGGGAAAGGAACTCTCAAACTTTCCAAAGAGGCCCGTCCACCCGGGCAGCAGTCTACGACCGGTAAACAGCCAAGTAATATCACCAAGGTGTTACATACATCCACATCGCAAGGGAAAGGATGTCTGAATGACATCCTCTACTCTGAACCATCTTTAGATTGTTTTTAATCGCTAAAGTATATTCAATAAAACTTGCCCCGTGATGAACCCCTCATCAACAAGAAGACAACAATCACATTTACTAAATATTAATGAACATTATGTAGGTATTCCCATCCATTCAATAATGGCTCTGAAGTCAGTTTGATACTTTGAAGTTTTCACACCACATACAATTACACACGTGATAGACACACATGCCATACATACATCATATCACACATACAGATCATCAATTTTTATATAGCTACAGGAAGGGTTATGTGGAATTCGATAAACTCGTAATAATGACGCTTCATCATGTAATAGTTTGGTGCTATATATCAGGCCCACTATGTTATATCAGTCTATAGTTTGCCTGATGTCTCAGTGAATCGCAACATCGCCACTCATCATGTCAAAACTCTTCTAGTTAAAACCTGGAACTAATCACAAATTCACAGAATTTTATTTAACTCTAATATTAATATCATGTTTAAGTGTGTGTGCCCAGATGAATTTGTATTGCAAGAACAGTGACTAAATTTTACTTGTATGTTTGTCGACAAAATTTTTTTTTTTTTTTTTACTAGCTGCATCGACTGCAACACACAATATATTACCTACTTAGCCGCCTATTTTCATTTACCATCCTGAAAAATCGCTTTGCTCCAGAGATCTAGTCCTAATTCCTTAGTTTACTAATGAAACTAACTAAACCTAAGGTATTATAAATATATCGCGTTTTAAGGGTTTTTAATACAAGGTTAGGTACATTTATGTTTCACAGTGAACAACTTCTTGATAAAAGATTCTAACTGTTTAGCTGAAATCAGATACTCGAGCTTCAGCATTATGTTCATTATCATATCATCATCATAATATTATGTCATACCTACCACATCATTATATCACATCATATCGTCATCATTATTATACACGTAAAGATTGGATTAACATCTAGTGTTTGTTTTATTACAATCGGTTCACTCAATCCAAAATATACCGTTCAACCTTTAAAAAAAAAATACCGTCCATACATTTAACTCTAGTTTGGTTACCGAACCGACTCTAAAAAGGGCTCCTCCCTTTTATCAATTCGTCGCGAATATACATAATTCACCATATTTTAACTATCACGAATATTTAAAACATAAAAAAACAGACATTCGTTTCTAAGATTTCTAAAATTTATATATAAGACTAGCAAACCAGCCGTTCGGAGCAATTAGTACTTGTCCCGAAGTGAACTTATAGTACCTCCTAACGAATCTAGTTAATTTATAAGATAATTCGGATGATATAACTTACAATGGTGGAAGAATTTTTCAAATAGGTGTCGTAATCATCAGTAGGTAATCATGCTCACAAAATTCTTTTTCTTCCCTTAGCAAAAATTTACATATTCTAACCTAATCAAATCTACAAGTGAAGTAATATTCAAAAGAAGTTCAGGAGTTGCAGAGATTACTTCTCACGACAAACTCGCGAACCCAAGAAACTCACGAATTTTACTCTTTATAATATATTTTGTATTCCGATCGTATAGCGTGTCGCGTATTTGTGTATTGCACCGCTGCAACGTGCAATGCTGATAAGTTAGGAATAAGCCCGCTTTCCAAGGTGATGTGAATGTCGCATCTACCGTAAGCAAATAACAAAGTAATATTAATCGCGTACTAAAAAGATGGATCTTTATTTTACGGATTAGCCGTTCATTGTTTACGTTCAGCCTCAATGTTAAACAATCCGTGAAGAAATAAATTACAGCAGAATCCCGACCGTAGAACAGGAGTCGCATGCCTTAATAAAATCTTATCTGTAGTACCTACTTATAATAATCTGCTCATCATCATGATCCTCTCACACACTGTCACTAGTCAACGGTTTAGGTTCGTTCCGATTAGTCTGTCCGTTTCAATTATACATAATATATGTACTAATATATGTATGTGCTTAACTCTAATACAGTTTGATAATTTCATTATCATTACTAGTAACAACATCAACGGAAATAAGAAGAAATATTCCGAAGTAGCCGTCTGATACCGTTATAGGCAATAAGTTATTGTCCAACATAAACCTCAATTCAAATTCAATAAAACAGTTGTAACCTCAAACATTTCAAGTAGTCCTCTAAACTCACATACTAAAAAAAAATCATAAATCTTACCAGTTTTAAGCTTCTATTTAGTTTTACCTGTCCGGTGTCTGTAATCAGATTCTAGTCAATTGACTCTCTTCTCCGTATCCAATCGATCTGAAATGTGGCGCACATTTTGGGTTATTACAACAATGTATTTTTATGGTGAAGATGTCCTGACTAGGCCCTACACTCTCAATTGGCTCCAGGAGGAGCTCCATAATGAGTAATATCACATTAAATTTCACATGCACATCCTGGTTGGCCTCAACAGTAGAACTACACAACGTTAAATACACATATAAAAGTGTGTTTTTTTTAGCACAATTATTATTTTTACCTACTTCTAATATCCAATTCACGTCACCAGGTAAGTTTAATGTAAAAGTTTTGGACTCAATTATTTTCAATACAATAAAATTGAACTATTAATTTTAAGTCATGGTCTACCGCTCAATAGATATACAATGGACACTATGGAGTGGCTATGTCGGTAGATACCATCGTAAAAATATTTTTATGTTACTACCTGCACTGAATTTACTTATAAAATGTAACAAATTATTGCATAGGTTTAATGAATTCTAGTGTGACGAATTATGTGTGACGTATAAAAAAACTTGTGGATACCCGGCGTTTGCAACAACACTAAAAAATTTGTACGGTAAAGTCAAAAATCGACTTTATGAATGGACTGCATCATCATGGACCATCTTCGCATCATTGCCTTTCAGTTCCTAGCATATCGGTTGGATGGTTTCAGAGTCCAAAAAGGACATCACCACTATATTTCTTGTTTTACATACAGAAAAAGTTTATAAACCAAAATATCGGAGAACTCTCCAAGACTAAGCAAATTCGCACTCGAAGAGGCTCGTAATAACAGCAGAATAATTCCTCTGTCCCTTGATCTGTCTCTTTATCCCGTCATCAGTCCATCGTAATCAAGCCGAAACTGCCATACCGTTGTATTGCGTTGGGTGACCTGCAGTTCTACATGCTGAAAAGACTTACATTAAATGTGATCAAAGGAATAATACGATTATAGTGTCAGTCTAAATAGAACGGTCTAAAATAAAATTGCAGCATTATTATTCAAACATACAGACAATTTATATGGACCAACGCAATGTTGTAACACTCTACGGAATCACCACACAATATTTTCGAATATTTCAATAATAAATATAGGTACAATGAATAAATTTCCTGTGAAACAATTGGTGTTTTATTTAATCTTCAGTTTTCAATTCTCGTACATTAATTTCATTACAGCATTCGCGGGTAGTCGTTTTCAGTAGGTATTGGTGTTTTCGTTGCTGGCCCTGAAGGAACTTAACCCTCATTATGAAAATAAAAACCCTATGAATATCCACATCTTTGCAACTTAAATTTAAACATACTCGTTTACTTAATTTCCTTTCCTTAGGACAAGGATGACCATATAAGTATACCTAATGTCCTAATAATAACTTCAGTTTAGTACCCATACATTTACGATTTAAAAACGTATATTTTCTTAAAAGATTTTACAAAAAATCACTTACTGAGAAATTATAGTTATAATATACAATAATTCATAAGCCAATTCAATGAACAACATTAGTTAGATATGGAGGGTAAGTGTGAAAAATGTTTGCTAGTGATCAGTTCAAGTTAGAAAAACTGGAAGCGGCGTAAATGAATTTTTGTCTTAAGCCCATGCTTTAATATATTTCTTCTAGGTTATACGGTCAACTGTGCTCAGCAAACCCTTTACGATGTCGTAGCTACTTAATATCAGTTCTCGGGTAGACAGAGGTTGAAGCGCAAGCAGAATAAGAAAAGAAAATAGAGAAAGAGAAAAAAAAAATCATCGAATCTTTTTCGTATTTCAGCACTTGTCTTGGCACGTGGCAATTAGCACGTAGCATCAAGCAGAGAAGAGAAAAAAATATATGCATATACTCACTTTCCTTGGGGCGTGGCGTTTATCCCACTTCTGAGATATTGGGCTCGGCCCAATGAAACGACGATATCCAAAAGCTATTATATTATACTTTTCTGCAAGATAATCTTAACACTAAAATTAGGTTCTAATATTACTAACTTCCAGAGAGACATAACTTTTGCAACCGACTGTTCAGCCCAAATGTCGAAAGACGAATGCCCCGCGTTCAGTGCTCTTTGCTAAACGTAATCAATAGTGACTGGCGTTGGATCAATACATCACTACGCCTGACGGAGACTGATGACAGTAGGCTGCACAAGTCAATTACCATACTGATATTCACAATAGATAGACAAATAAATGTAATTATATATTAGCACGCTAACAGTTATGCTCTTACAAATCAACCAAGACATCTGTTCCGAAAAGAACTACAACACACACACGTTTATCTTTTGTTTTACTACACCAATCACATTGATATAATACACAAAGGCATTTTAACGCTGTATGACAAATGTCAAGCACTTTTAACGACAATAAAAGCGTGTGTATCGTCTTGTATTGATAGAGCGACTACGAGCAGAACGGTCAATTACCTGCTCTTACACTCTTCATCGTCGGCCGCGGCGCGCTAGTGACATATCTACCTCTTTTTACATTATAACATCATTGATTACACACTTATCATCCAAACAGTCAATCTCCATCATCTGATCGTTTCCGCTCAGAAGCCTGCCAGTAACTATGTAGTTCGTACAAGTTTGTTTCCGTACGAACGAATCATTCCACGGCTCCGGATCAACTCCATCACTCATTGTCGCAAACTCCTGATTGTTTGAACGAACGACCATCACTCATTTCATCCGGGCTCTCTGAAGACGGAACTTTCCGTACAGTTGGATTGTTTGAGATAAACGACATATTTTTCTAACAACTTTTTTAAAAAGATGTGCATTTATAATATTCTCTTATTTGCGTCGCATGAAAGCCTTGTTTTTAGTCTTGTTTAATCTTAGAAATCCTTTAGTCTTACAAATCCTACTTATTGTTTTTATCTCTACCTCTGCACACTATTTTGCAGCATGAAAAACGCGCGGATCGCGCAAAAGAATACGCTGTATGCAAAGGCTCTTATTGTTGGTTTAAGTAGGTATGTACATAGTTTTAAGCATATGATGTATGATACTAACCAAAATATGGACTTGAAATATGGTCTGAAATAAAGATTTATTTATTAACTTTATTGGTCTACCAAGTAATTGATGAACATAATTTTTTACTGAACTAAACGGGTCTATCCCACTAGTCCCGTTGAGTTGTTCCGTGACGGGACAACTGGGACTGTTTAGCACATCTGAGTCTCACTCGTCTCGAAGGACTGTTGAGACTCATATTTTTATTATTTTAGTGCCAGTAATGCCGTTGTCAAATTCTGAACGTATACAGTCAACCCGGACTTTAATTTTATTATTACACTTTATTTTTCTCTGTTTCTTACTTAAATAAGATAAGTGGGGACTACACCATATTTAGGTTATTTTAGGTTAAGTTCAATCGAAAGAAAATAATTGTGCGGGCGAGATTCGAAGTTAGGTAGGTAAATACACATTTTTTATGTTAATAGCCGACAAACGAGCTGACGATCCGCCTGATTAATCCACCCCATGGTCATTACGATACCAAAGGCATCACGACGATGCCAGAGCCAAGTTGACTTTAACTATAAATAATTAATAACAGAATAATAACAATAATGTTTAATTACATCGTCAATATCCGCTGTAAGTGTGTACCTCGCGCCCAACAGTAACTTTCCTGCCCACAGTTTAAGGATCGGTGTAAGCGACACGCGTCCGTCATAACGAATAAGACCCCGTGTAGCACCGCAAACACATTACGACGTCAGGATGTGTGTATTTGTGTGGCAGAGATTGTGTACGTATTTATTTTTCGCACTCCCCGCCCCCCGCGTCCGCTCGCCCCTCGTCCTCTGACATTCGCATTATTTGCTCACCCGAAGCGTTTACTCACGTTTACTTGTGTGCCCGAACGTATTTTATTTATGTGCTAACGCCCACAATCAAAATTATTTATCGCTCCATACATAGGTAGTATACCTACCGACCTGCCGTTGTCACCCCAAATCGTTTTATTCAGCGACTTAATAATACTTTTGTAATTAAAATCGTGTCGCCGTACCCGTTTCGGTATTTCAATTTATGTACATTTTTTCGCGAACGAAATAATTTTTCGCAGGGACGTATTCTCACTCGGTTTTATTGCGCTAGATATTTCACGTCCAAAAGAAACATAAGTTGCAAGTTTCGGAGTAAAAACTCCGGTTTAATATAGGATGACACTTTGCATGGCGCGTACCTATATGAGGGCGACGTCGAATGAAATGCTTTTGTTGATAGGGGAAATGGCGTATGAAATACGTGGTAATAAACACGATGATTACATTTTTAAACAGAAAATATATTATTACATTGAATTACAAAACTTGTTTGCATGTTTAAGAACAACTGATTGCTCGACGGCTTTGTTAGTGATTGGACGGGTGATTACTATTGGCAAATTCTTACTGTCGTTTCGGTAACCGCTCCAAGCTATCAGGCCTTATTGTTTTGTGAGTGTCAAAAGAAGTTTCGATACTTGGATTTGGTAAACTTTACATCATTCCTTATACTTCTGTAAAGCCTTTTCACACGTGGACATAATGCTTAGTCACGAAGACATTAGTAACACAACTATTACTGAAGACTATCAACGATGCTTACCGAACATCCAGATCACTGACTCTCCCGTTTTAACACCACAAACTACCAAATAAATGTTTCTTATAAACTATATAAAACTAAGAGATACAAAGGATACAATATTTACGTTACAAAAAGTTACTACACGTAAACCAATCGATGAAGTTCAATATACGTTAAGAATAAACATACCTCGTCGAGTTCATTGGTTCGGGATTATCCGCCAAGATTAGACCCGGCCCGGTCTTACCGCATCGCTATACCGACTTGTATACCATACGATGCTTTATTATACCTCCATGTTGACAGTCTTATGGACAAGACCTGTGTTTCGAATGATTGTTTATTTGAGACACGATTATGTACCTGTTACTAAGCCGTATACTGAGGTTTTAACATGTATACAAGGTGTACCTAAATAAACTTGACAGGTGCGAGTTAAACTCGCTTGGGGAGTACGTACGTTGATTATATATTTACCGTTATTTCTCTATTTCATTGATTTTCCCTTTTTTAAGACCATACACTTCTTATAGGTTTTTCTGTATAAGTAAAGAACTATTTTCTATATTTTTATCAAAATTCTAGCCTCAGTACTTCAGTATTTACGGAGATGGGGTGGTTAAAATTCATTTGTTTTCTTTATACAATACTTTGGGCTTCTTTGTTTCTTTATACAATACTTTGGTTTTCTTTGGGGTCCAATAGTTTCGGAGAAAATTGGCTGTGAAGGTGGTCGCCCAGACACACGAATTAATGATGCTATAAGGATTCCGTTTTTCACTTTTTTCGTTCGGAACCCTAAAAAAGGTAAAAATTAAAATGTATAATAAAATGGACGTTCATAAATATATCTATTGAAAAGATGCTCACTTGAATTTTTGGAATAGGAGAGACCTGGGCTCAGAGTGGGCCATTAATGGGTTAAAACTTAAAAAAAAGTGTGTATCGATTACCGTTTTCGAGATACATCTTTGGATGTAAGCGGCTTCTCCTTCCTGAGATCAAGCAAACCTCCCTTGCCCTAATACAGCTTGCTGAACAACGAAGATATCGCGCTAGATTCCTGATTGTGAAATAATAAGTGATTCTTGCTTCGGGTGCAGTGTCGGAGAACAAGTAATAATATATCGGGTCCCCACCAGTGCCGGATTAACCACGCAGCAAGAGTAGCAATTGCCACGGGCCCCGCGCGAATTGTCCCCTAATGATGCGTCGTCTACTCGTCATCTATTTAAATAAAAATAACTTACTGACTAACATGTTACAAAAACCCGTCTGCCTTTTTATCATCACACATTTCTATTTTTTATGTTAAGGAAGTAAGCACGCTCATCGTTCATCCGTTTTTCTATTGCAATAGATGCTATCAACCCTGATTATGGCTTATAGCACGTAATACGTACTGTAGGAGCGCCATGATAAATGATCTTTTGATATTTTGCTGCCAACAGCCATATTTCCCTCTTTCGTTTTTATTTTATTATTAGGAAAGCAACTAGTGTTTTCAGTAAATATTATTGTTGTATTTCGTATTCCCTTGTGTTTCTTATTTTATATTATAAGTTACAGTGAGTTTTGTTGTTTTACCAATGTAGAGGGATCTTTGTAAATAATTGGTTTTAACTAATTCATGGCTTAAAATTGGGCACGGGTCTCTCTTCCTTGGAAGGTTTTAGTTGAAGTTTATAATGGTGATAACTGGGACCGAAGGCTTTACGTGCCCTCTAAGGTACGAAACGCTCAGCACTCATCCTCCTACCGAGCGCGCCTGCTTTTGTTTAACTCTGTCAATCAAATGATCAATCATAAACAATTAGAGAAAAATATTCAGAATCTTACTTTACAAAATTATTAATATCTCTGAAAAGGTAATTTTCATCAAGAGACTGACATTTTTAATTTCAACATCAGGAATATGGTCGGACGATTTGCCGTAATGGATTCTCATGCTGAATGAATATTTAAACACTTATTTAATTTTGCGGTCTCCATTACTTTTATTGGCTCTGCGATTTGCCTCAACAGCCTCTTTTGGAATTATTGAAAATCATAAATGAGGAGTTGGAAATAATCAGCGAAACATTAAAAGAAGAAATAAAGACCTATTGAAACACGGCTATAAGAGTATTTAAAAAATATCGCGTCAATTATTAAGTTAAAATAACCAAAACAATGTAATTTTCCTTCTAAATCCACAAGTTTTGATACAAGGTAACGCCAACGTATTTTAGAGGATAAAATATTGTTTATTAACTGAACTAGAAACAAAACTAATTGAATTTGAACTGTGTAATGTACATTCAATCTTATTTGTGAGTAACAAATTGTACTCATCAATGGACATGCAATAAAGTGACGTCTTATACTTTTCAAAATTGAAAATATAACCCTTAATAACCCTTAATAACCCTTAAATCTTCCCCATCAAAACGGCTAATATTTCAGCTAATATTATCTTTTTTCACGCATATTTAACTTGGTCTATCATACAACCCATTCATATACAAATGAACTAAGCAATGAACAAAGCAACAACTTATGGTGAAAAACATAACTACGTATTGTGGTGTAAGATCGATCAGTGAAGACTCTAACTAATGACCCCCGGGACTCACCGGCTCTTTCACTAATTAATTAAACCGGTGCAACTACCATATTATTATTCTATTGTTTAGGAATGTTTTGTCGAAGCATTCGCGACACTGCTATCTACGTCGTATGGTATGTAACTTAATTTGTAGTCTTATTCGTGAGAACATGCTATAGAAAGTTATAGACGCCTTATAACATGTTTCGTTTCTTTCACTCTTGTAAGAAACGATAAAGATAAAACATTATAATGGTGCAATTGAGCTATTCTTAGCTTAATAGGTTTATTACGCGTTTATGAATATGATCGCTAGTATTTTAACAATAATTAAGTACCTACTTTGCCCTATGATAAATCTATTATTGTTTGGAACTGTTAATATGTAACAACATGTCATGTGACCATATCCTGTATTTGTGTGGGGTTGTAGACCTATCATTATTATTCTAGAATCAATGAAATGTTCAGTCGCGTAGCTAGGCCTAAGGAGGCCCCATATCAATATTTGTTGTGGGCCCCCTCGACGTTAGCTGTCAAATATAAAAGGAGTGTCGTGCCAACTGTAGCGGCTGTAGACCGCTGGCGACCGTTTCAGTTAACTTCGCTAGTGAGCGATAGATGGCGCTGTTCACCTTTCTGAATCACGCTAACGGTTGTACGCTGTAGTTTGCATAAGAACTGTGAATACATCTTATACGCCGATGTCCATGGCACCAAGACGGTGACCACTTACCATTTCATTTTTTACAAAGCTAAAGGTGTAAAATCCTTTTGCTCATTAATTTAACAGAAAGTTATGTTTGAATATAAAATACAGGGTTACCAACTTAGGGGTTTTCACTTTTCCCCCCAAATTTAGCCCGTAAATATGTAAAATGGGATATTTTTAGGCGTCTAATATGTTTAGGATTATTTTTAGGGGTTTTTTTGTGACACTTCATATTTGTTATTTATTGATCAAAATAAAGATGTAAGAGGCCCTGGAACAAATTAGCCAATCAAAGGAGAATGGGACTTTTGGCATTTAAAAATAGGATAGATTAATCTGCAATCTGGAAAAAGAGAAATCCAAAAATGAGTATTTGTGAATTTACCTTATAAAATAAATCGATATTGTACTAGGAATTGATTTATTACTAAGAATTTATCAGTCCAATTAATGAACCAAATGGCAATGAATGAAGAAACGAAAAGTTTATTATTATCACTGTATTTTATATTACAATTCATTTTACTAAAGGCATAGAAATACATGCATAATTTATAAATAAACATATATTTTTTAATTAATATTTACTATTTTTCCAAAAAAAAATTTTAGGGGGATTTCCAAGAAATTTGGGCGATTTTAGGGGTTTTTGAGTTAGTTTTAGGGATAAATATTTTTGAGAGTTGGTAACACTGATAAAATAAGACCTTGTCCAGAAGGGACGAATTCGCCGCGAATCGTTTCGCGCGAATTCATTCGCGCGTTAGCGAGATACTAGGCGCCAGTACATCGCGTCCACAAGCATCGCGCGAATTCAAAATACGCGCGTAAATCGCGTGCACTACGCCAGACTCTCGACTCGCGCGTGATTCGCGCGTATTGCGCGCGAGTCGAGATACTAGAGACGCCTTGTTACGTCCAGGTTAACGCGCGAACAAGTCGAACAACAGAGTGAGGTGCACGTATCAAGGGAAATGGAGCGCCTAAATTTTCGTGCGTTGGCAGGCTCCTTCTGGACGCAACGGTCGCGCGTGATACGCACGAGAGAATCGCGGCGAATTCGTCCCTTCTGGACAAGGTCTGCCCGCGAATTCATTCGCGTGGGAGCGCGAGTGTTTCAGTTAATTTCGCTAGTGAGCGACAGATGGCGCTGTACAACTTTCTGAATCACGCTAACGGTTGTATGTTGTAGTTTGTATAAGACCTGTGAATACCTGTTTAACATTTCATACATCGACTTAAATGTATAGTTCTTATAGTTTCATTTTTTACAAAGCTAAAGGTGTAAAACCCTTTTTGCTCATTTTTAATTAAGTTAATTTATAAAATAAACAATAATTTTATCATAATTATTTTATTTTTATTGCATATTGCTCCGTGCTCGGCGCTCGCGGCTTCGCGTCATACGTACGATATCGAAATTCGAAACTAAAATTTATCGATATTCGATCGATACCTTCTTATTATCGGAAGAAATAATACACTGTAACACTAGTATAAATTATAATAGGTATTAGGTAAGTACAGAAGGCGAACTCCGCAAAATCATTTAAATAAATAGCGACTCTTGCTCCAACGCAATAAAGTGTTTCAGTTCACACAACGCTAATCAAAAACGCGTAAATGAGTTACCTTCCTTTCTAACACTATCGCTTATCCTCTCTCTCTGGCGATGTTAGGGTTGTCTTTTTTTGAAAGAATGATAAAATAAATTAATCTGAAAGTTTAATGACAAGTTAAATGCACATGCTTCTTTTATGAAGACATGAGAAAATGGCCATACGGCATATTATATTAGTGTACATACTTTGTCTATGAAACAAATAATATTATCTCTTTTAGGTGTTTAGGAAACAGAAAAAACAGTCGATCATCAATCTCAAACATCAAATATTGTTTAATTCTTATTTAATTGTAAGTACCTAACTAGTAACTATACCTACTACAATAATTAATAATTTGAATATGAGAGACATGAATAAGGATAACAAATTTAATGTCAACAACGTCAACCTAATGACTAAATTATTGTAGAGTAAAATCTCAGAGCGATCAGACTTGACTTATTTTTACATGGATGAAACCTTATCTACTCAGTGGCGTCTAGTGTACTTTGAATACCTTGCGTGCTTGTGAAGCTTGCCCTGTGACACCTGGGCAGGAACCAGGTGAGAAAGGTAACTAAAAATAAGAGTTATTTTACTTAAATTATACTATTTCCATTTCTTTATTTTCTCGATGACAGTTCTAATTTGATAGTTGTAGTGTTGTGACCAAATAAATAATGATATCGATCGCATATATGTCGCTCATCGAGTGACAGTGACGATTCATCAGATTTTGATTAAAATAAATAAATAAAAATTACCTGTCTTTATAATTATTTTGTTTCTTTGTCGAGTACCTACCTATGCTTACTTATTTTACAACAGCTTCGAAAAGTTTAAAGAAGTTGGCATTATCAATCAAGATACGTGTAACATCTTGTAATGAAATATAATATTAGTTAATAAATTTGTACAAAAGTATCTGGCAGTAGTTTAGTTTCTTACATTTTGTAAAAAAATATCGGGTCTGTTATCGTGTTACGTTTATCGATATAGCTCCATTCAAATTCAAATTCAAATTCAAAATCATTTATTCATGTAGGTATCATTGATACACTTATGCACGTCATTTTTTTAATTTACCAGCTTTTCGGAAAGGTGCTTTGTCATGGAGGAGAAGAAAAGCCGAAAGAAACTCCTCAGCACATCTTTTAAAAATAAAATACATTGGTATATTTCTTACAAAGAAGTATCACTAGCCTGTACGGAACTGGTTGCAGATCTGGTCATTTCCATGCGTCTTTGTCATTTATGTACTCATCTACAGTATAGTAGCCTTTGCCTAAAAGTTGAGATTTTACATGTTTCTTAAATAATTCCACTGGCAAATCACGTATTAACTTTGGGATTTTATTATAGAACTGTACACCACGGCCCATAAAAGATCGCTTCACTTTAGAAAGACGGTAAGATGGCGTTACTAACTGGTGCATTTTTCTTGTTTGGCGATTAGTGATATCAAAATTTTGTTTATACGCGCTTATATTATTCCGTATAAAAACCACGTTACTATAGATATATTGTGAGGCTACTGTAAGTATACCTATTTCTTTGAACTTGTCACGCAAAGTTTCACGAGATCTAAGTTTATAAATAGCCCTAATAGCTCTTTTTTGTAGTATGAAAATTTGTTCTATACTGGCTGCTTTGCCCCACAGCAAGATGGCATATGACATAATACTGTGAAAATATGCAAAATAAACCATCCTAGCAGTTTCGACGTCAGTAAACTGCCTTATTTTCCTAACAGCATAAGCAGCCCTACCGAGTTTAGTCGCGAGATTTGTTATATGTGGGCCCCACTGAAGTTTACTATCTAAGGTCACCCCTAAAAAGACCGTGGATTCCTCCATGTGCAATATTTCATTATTCAGTCTGAGAGATTTGTTAACTTTTTTAACATTAGGTAGTACAAACTCTATACATTTAGTTTTTTTTGCATTTAAAAGCAAATTATTGATAGTAACACGCGACACATGCGAAAGAGCACTATTTACGTCGTCAAAATTTACTTTATTCCTTTCACACTTAAATATTAATGATGTATCGTCAGCAAATAGTACAATATCCGCTTGGTTCTTTACATAATGTGGTAAATCGTTAATGTATACCAGAAAAAGAAACGGACCCAAGATCGAGCCCTGCGGTACACCCAACACAGCCGGTGACCCCGATGACTTAATATCTTTTATACTAACTTGCCTTGCCATGCCTATCAACCTCGTGTCTTCAATGACATAACGTGCCACAAAATTAGAAAAAATACTTCAAATTACTTTGAACTCGTATAATTTGGAAAGAACTCAAAATTAAGTGGTCTACACACCATACAAGCTTAGAACAAGAATAATTTTTTTCACACATTAAGATGAGGGTAACAAACAACGTAATGCACGTTTTTCCCTCATTTTAGTTCTTATCGTAAGAATAGCGCGACGCAACGTGTTGTATCGAACTAACGTGTTACATGTGTGATGACATGGAAGAAAAGTGGAATTTATAAAAATTAATTAATTTTCTGTTTTTTCTGAAAGTTTAATTTTTAATATGTGTGATGTTATAGATTACGAACGTGTGACAGCCATTATGAATTTTCTGAATTAGCCCGGCACGCCGAACTTGGCATGTACTTGTAACGTCATAGCTAAAATGCGGAGTGCGCCAGGCCTTATAAAAGTATCAAATTGGTATAAGCAGGGTTGCCAACTCTACTTACAGTTTTAACTGTAGATTTACAGTTTTTTCGATAGCTATCTTCCCAGTTTTTAATTTAGAGTTGGGAACCCCAATCACCTAGCCTAGCGATATGAAATAAGCTTTACGATCTATTCAAATATCTACCAAGTATACACAAAAAAATCATAAAAATCGGTCGCGCCGTTTCAGAGGAGTGCGACCACAAACCGTACACGAGATTTTTTTTAAATATAAAGTAAACCTGAGGAATTCAAAGTACTGTTGTGGTACTGTCCACGCGGTACGGTAATTAATAAGAATTTAAAAATACCACACATCTTATCTGGCTTTGTTTTGAGAAAATAGCCCTTGTGTACAATATACCTACATCGCTTTAACTCTTTCAAATTATAGTCTATGGTATTTTTGGCATAAAAGAAGAAACGTTCGCAGTTATTACGACGGTGTACATAAAATAAATATTCCTGCGAAAAATATATTGGTGAATATATATTTTTTTTTAAATATAACTGTTTTATACTGGCATAACAGTTATTGTCATGTATTAAGAAGATCATGTATTATCATTATTGTATATAGTATTATATATTGTCATGTATTATCGTTTTGTTTTGACCTTTGTTGTCAAAGTTTTGTAACCGACTTCAAAAAAAGGAGGAGGTTCTCAATTCGACTGTTTTTTTATGTTCGTTACCTCAGAACTTTGGACTAGGCGAACTGATTTTGATGATTCTTTTTTTAATCGAAAGCTGGTGGCAGTCATGTGGTCCCACATAAATTTTGTTGAGATCTGACAATGGCATCCATGAGAAAACTACATAAGTCGTAATTTGTATTGAGAATGTGCGCGACAAATTGACGAATAACTCAATATCACGCCAACCGATTTCGATGAGTCTTTTTTAAATGAAAGCAGGTGCTTGTCATGTGGTCCCACATAAATTTGAACAAGATCTGACAAGTAGTTTTTGAGTTACTTTGAAGTCGGTTATTTTTTGTTAGTAAAATTTAGATTATTCTATCACTTTTTGTTAAGGAATAAAGATGATAATTATCAATTGGAGTATTTCGTAATTATATTTTAATAAAGCTACAGATATATACCTACTGGTTATCCATCTCAAGACGACATGCGCCCATCCTACCCATCCCGTGGCATTAGCCGGTCCGGTGGCGCCCCTGACATCGAGGCGGCCCTTTTTGCCCTAATGCGTTACTGGGTCAACACGACTACGGTAGAGCAGGTAGGACAGTAATAATAGACAATATCATTAATTACTTTATTATTGAGCTATGGAGAGGAGTCGTAGTTTGTACTTAGTTTATATTTTCCCCAGCTTTTGCCCGCAGCTTCGCCCGCGGTAGAGATCGATTTTTTACAAATCCTTCTTACTTTTTCTTAGTTAGATTTAGTTGCCTATGACTATCATACAAGATACAACCCATTCATACATAAATGAACTAAGCAATGAACAAAGCAACAACTTGTTGTGAAAAACATAAATACGAATTGTGGTGTAAGACCGATCAGTGAAGACTCTAACTAATGACCCCCGGGACTCACCGGCTCTTTCACTAATTAATTAAACCGGTGCAACTACCATATTATTATTCTATTGTTTAGGAATGTTTTGTCGAAGCATTCGCGATACTGCTATCTACGTCGTAACGTATGTAACTTAATTTGTAGTCTTATTCGTGAGAACATGCTATAGAAAGTTATAGACGCCTTCATGTTTTGTTTCTTTCACTCTTGTAAAAAACGATCAAGATAAAACATTATAAAAAAGTAATTTAGCTATTGTTAGCTTAATATGTTTATTAAGCGTTTATAATATGAATATGACCGCTAGTATTTAACAATTAAGTACTTTACCCTATTTTAAATATTATTGTTTGGAACTGTTAATATGTAACAACGTGTCATGTGACCATATCCTGTATTTATTTATTTATTATTTATTTAACACTTTATTGTTTGTACACCAAAACATAATAATACATAAAGAGCACAAGGAAGGGACATAAAACAATGGGCGACCTTATCGCTCTAAAGCGATTTCTTCCAGGCAACCCAGCAGTAAATTGAAATCAACAAGAACAGAAAATGGGTAACAGGCGTACTACATAAAGTAAAACAATTATATAAGAAATTAATAGAAGAGAAGAAAGATAAAGAGAAAAGAAAGTATTTTCAAATGACAAATTAATACACTAATAAAAGAGCAGCGGCAATGAGAATGTATAGCCAAGAAAAGGAAAAAGTATAGTGTATTTGTGTGGGATTGTAGAACTATCATATTATTCTAGAATCAATGAAATGTTCAAATATAAGTTAAGTAAGTAGATGTGCCCGCGAATTCATTCGCGTGGGAGCGTTTCAGTTAACTTCGCTAGTGAGCGATAGATGGCGCTGTTCACCTTTCTGAATCACGCTAACGGTTGTACGTTGTAGTTTGTATAAGACCTGTGAATACCTGTTTAACCCTACATTGACATAAATGTATAGACTATACGGCGTTATAGTACTTACAGTTTCATTTTTTACAAAGCTAAAGGTGTAAAACCCTTTTGCTCATTAATAAAGTTAAGTTATGTAAATTAAATTAAACAATAATATTATTACATTTTAATGTTTTATTATTATATTATATATTATTTAGTTATTATAAATGATTAATATATTAATTTTACTTTTTTAGTTATAATAATTATAATATAGAGAAGAGAATCTCTAGCTTTGCCCACGACTTCGTTCGCGTGGTGGTGGAAGCATTTCCAGCGTTGCTTCTCGCGTAAAACGCGATCCCCTGGGAAATAGGCATGAGACATACCTGCAAAATTCAATACCCGGCCTCACAGGTGTCAGGTACGGGTATCGCCATATACCCAGTACTAAAATAGAACCCGGTATCAAAATACTTATAGGTATTTCATAGATGACGACTGGTTGGTTTAGTTGATAACGTAGCGGGTGTACTCAGTAGTCAATACTGTGCACGTTCACCCAGATCCCAGCCCAGAGGTCGCGGGTTCGCATCCATTCCCGCTCAGGTCATGGGTATTTGTATTTTGTATGTATGTTTACAATAAAAATATTAGCAGTATTAGGGCGGTTTAGAATACTAATCCCACAATCCCACGCCGGATGGGTGTCGTAAGAGGCGACTAAATCTGAACCGCTGGTGGCAGGGCCCCTCGAGGGATTATATTGGTAATATTGATTTAAATTGTTAATTGATACCATTATTACTATTATTATTTTCTCCATGGGTTTCGCCTAGATAGCTACCACCCTTGAGCATGAGACAGCCGCCAAACGACTCGTCGTGTTCCGGCTGGGGGCTTGAGAGCTCTCTTTCTTTTTCTTCTCTCTTTCTTGGCCGACATCGCATCAGTGATGCCTTTAGTGTTGCTGATGTCCATGGGAGACGATAGCCAATTACCATCAGGTGGATCGTCAGCTCGTTTGCCGGCTATTTCCATAAAAAAATCTGTGGGGAGGTTGTGTTACATTTTTGATTTTCGGTCGGAATATTTTAGCCGGTGTCAGTTCGTCTGCACGACCGACGGACGCCATACGGCTCCCGCGGCAGGAGTCCTACCCTTCGGACGAGGAGCGTGTTTTCGTCCGCCAAAACGCTTCCGTAATTTATGATCGATTTCGTAGTTATTTCCTTCTCACTACTAGATAATACAATTATACGTCGGACGCTTGGCTACAGTTTATTGTTCGAATTTAAGTAGAAAAAGTAAAAAATGTGTAGAAGTAGACCTTGTCCTGCCGCGGGGAAGCGGGGCTAAACACGCAAGGTGCCAGAATCAGTACCACAATCTCATGGCATTTTTGACAAGCAGAAAAATGGGTTTTTAATATGGCAATGAAAATTTTTAAAACTAACTATTGTCAAGCGGCTTTTCAAGTCAAAAAAAGAGTTGTATGTAATATTTTTCTTTTTCTAAAATTATGATTATTTTCGATTTACTGCCGAAAACAACTTAACGATCACAAGCCACAAATATTATTTTCAATGTTTACTGAAAAACATGTGAGGAAAAAGTTGTATTTAAGCGACAATCTGTATTATTAATTTTATCCATCTTGTAGGATTAACTCGTTTTGATACTTAGTTTTCGTGATTATATTTTCTTAGTAAATAATCTACATTATGATTTCTTTGTATGTAAGTAATATTAGCAAATGATATTAAATTAATTGAAATAAATAATACAAACATTGTTACAAATTAAAGGTAGCAAAAATTTTGTGATTATGAAATGAAAAGTTACATCATACAAGTTCACGTAACTGAAACGGTGGAGGAGCATTTTATTAATTATCTATTTGTTCTCTTCATCAAATGAATAAAAAATACTAGTATACAGATGGCAAATTTTTAATTATAGTTGCATAAATTATTGTTAGTCACTGTAATAATTAATTATAATATAAGAAATATGTGCTAGTCTAATAAAATGTGTAGCTTTGTCTTTTATATATTTTCATCTGAAGTTAATAAACCATACCTACATAATTTATATTGCCTATTATGAAACTAACATTGTTAAAAATATCAAGGATGAACAAGTTTTATTCTAGTTTCCCCAACGCTGGGGAGTGTGTTGTCTCCAATTTTAATTTCCCCATTTTACCATCGAACATCGACATTGAAGATATAGGTATCTATCTTCACAGTTTTTAGTTTAGAGTTGGGAACCTCAATCACCTAGCCTAGCGATATGAAATAATCTTTACGATCTATTCAAAAATCTACCAAGTATACACAAAAAAATTAAAATGTGTGGAAGTCACACGTGGTAGAAGTGAAACCTTCAAAATTTTTGTTTTCAAGATAATGAGACGAATGTAAAATTTCGGGAAGATGATAATTGTAGGTTTTACCACTTCACTCCACTCCACTCCGCAACACTCAGCAACACTCAGTAACACTCAGCAACACTCAGCAACACTCAGTAACACTCAGCAATACTCAGCAACATTCAGCAACACTCAACAACACTCAGCAACACTCAGCAACACTCAACTCCACTCAACTCTACTCAACTCAACTCCCCTACCCCTGTACAATGCTTCCTATCTCATTTTAGAATTTATGTGTCTGTCTCTTTTTACTGGACAGTTTCGTTTCATCGAATTTCAAATCACCCCCGTACTAAAACTTCTAAAGTTTCAGAGGAGTGCGACCACAAACCGTACACGAGATTTTTTTAAATATAAAGTAAACCTGAGGAATTCAAAGTACTGTTGTGGTACTGTCCACGCGGTAAGGTAATTAATAAGAATTTAAAAATACCACACATCTTATCTAGCTTTCTTTTGAGAAAATAGCCCTTGTGTACAATATACCTACATCGCTTTAACTCTTTCAATTATAGTCTATGGTATTTTTTGCATAAAAGAAGAAACGTTCGCAGTTATTACGACGGTGTATATAAAATTTATTTAATTATTTATTTTATTTATAAATATTCCTGCGAAAATAAATATTCCTGCGAAAAAATATATTGGTGAATTTATATTTTTATATAATTATAACTGTTTTATACTGGCATAACAGTTATTGTCATGTATTAAGAAGATATTATTATTATCGTTTTGTTTTGACCTTTGTTGTCAAAGTTTTCGGTTCGGTTTAAAAATTCTTTATTTCCCATAAGACATACTTATTAATTATTATAAGTACATAATTATTATAAGTACATTGTCACTTATAATGAGAAACTTAATAGCTACATACAATAACATATTCGGCGCAATTAAAATAAATCAGTGCAAAGTGTGAGTTTATGTTATGTTTTTTAACCGACTTCAAAAAAAGGAGCAAGTTCTCAATTCGACTGTTTTTTTATATTCGTTACCTCAGAACTTTAGACTGGGCGAACTGATTTTGATGATTCTTTTTTTAATCGAAAGCTGGTGGCTGTCATGTGGTCCCACATAAATTTTGTTGAGATCTGACAATGGCATCCATGAGAAAACTACATAAGTCGTAATTTGTATTAAGAATGTGCGCGACAAATTGACGAATAACTCAATATCACGCCAACCGATTTCGATGATTCTTTTTTTAACTGAAAGCAGGTGCTTGTCATGTGGTCCCACATAAATTTGAACAAGATCTGACAAGTAGTTTTTGAGTTACTTTGAAGTCGGTTATTTTTTGTTAGTAAAATTTAGATTATTCTATCACTTTTTGTTAAGGAATAAAGATGATAATTATCAATTGGAGTATTTTGTAATTATATTTTAATAAAGCTACAGATATATACCTACTGGTTATCCATCTCAAGACGACATGCGCCCATCCTACCCATCCCGTGGCATTAGCCGGTCCGGTGGCGCCCCTGACATGGAGGCGGCCCTTTTTGCCCTAACGCGTTACTGGGTCAACACGACTATGGTAGAGCAGGTAGGACAGTAATAATAGACAATATCATTATTTACTTTATTATTGAGCTATGGAGAGGAGTTAAAATAAAAACGTAGAGTTTGTACCTAGTTTATATTTTCACTAGCTTTTGCCCGCAGCTTCGCCCGCGGTAGAGATCGACTTTTTACAAATCCTTCTTACTTTTTCTTAGTTAGATTTAGTTGCCTATGACTATCATACAAGATACAACCCATTCATACATAAATGAACTAAGCAATGAACAAAGCAACAACTTGTTGTGAAAAACATAAATACGAATTGTGGTGTAAGATCGATCAGTGAAGACTCTAACTAATGACCCACGGGACTCACCGGCTCTTTCACTAATTAATTAAACCGGTGCAACTACCATATTATTATTCTATTGTTTAGGAATGTTTTGTCGAAGCATTCGCGATACTGCTATCTACGTCGTAACGTATGTAACTTAATTTGTAGTCTTATTCGTGAGAACATGCTATAGAAAGTTATAGACGCCTTCATGTTTTGTTTGTTTGTTGTTGTTGTTCATATCCTGTATTTATTTATTTATTTATTTATTATTTAACACTTTATTGTTTGTACACCAAAACATAATAATACATAAAGAGCACAAGGAAGGGACATAAAACAATAGGCGACCTTATCGCTCTAAAGCGATTTCTTCCAGGCAACCCAGCAGTAAATTGAAATCAGCAAGAACAGAAAATGGGTAACAGGCGTACTACATAAAGTAAAACAATTATATAAGAAATTAATAGAAGAGAAGAAAGATAAAGAGAAAAGAAAGTATTTTCAAATGACAAATTAACACACTAATAAAAGAGCAGCGACAATGAGAATGTATAGCCAAGAAAAGGAAAAAGTATAGTGTATTTGTGTGGGATTGTAGAACTATCATATTATTCTAGAATCAATGAAATGTTTAAATGTAAGTTAAGTAAGTAGATGTGCCCGCGAATTCATTCGCGTGGGAGCGTTTCAGTTAACTTCGCTAGTGAGCGATAGATGGCGCTGTTCACCTTTCTGAATCACGCTAACGGTTGTACGTTGTAGTTTGTATAAGACCTGTGAATACCTGTTTAACCCTACATTGACGTAAATGTATAGACTATACGGCGTTATAGTACTTACAGTTTCATTTTTTACAAAGCTAAAGGTGTAAAACCCTTTTGCTCATTAATAAGTTATGTAAATTAAATTAAACAATAATATTATTACATTTTAATGTTTTATTATTATATTATATATTATTTAGTTATTATAAATGATTAATATATTTTTACTTTTTTAGTTATAATAATTATAATATAGAGAAGAGAATCTCTAGATTCTCTAGCTTTGCCCACGACTTCGTTCGCGTGGTGGTGGAAGCATTTCCAGCGTTGCTTCTCGCGTAAAAGGCGATCCCCTGGGAAATAGGCATGAGACATACCTGCAAAATTCAATACCCGGCCTCACAGGTGTCAGGTACGGGTATCGCCATATACCCAGTACTAAAATAGAACCCGGTATCAAAATACTTATAGGTATTTCATAGATGACGACTGGTTGGTTTAGTTGATAACGTAGCGGGTGTACTCAGTAGTCAATACTGTGCACGTTCACCTAGATCCCAGCCCAGAGGTCGCGGGTTCGCATCCATTCCCGCTCAGGTCATGGGTATTTGTATTTTGTATGTATGTTTACAATAAAAATATTAGCAGTATTAGGGCGGTTTAGAATACTAATCCCACAATCCCACGCCGGATGGGTGTCGTAAGAGGCGACTAAATCTGGACCGCTGGTGGCAGGGCACCTCGAGGGATTATATTGGTAATATTGATTTAAATTGTTAATTGATACCATTATTACTATTATTATTTTCTCCATGGGTTTCGCCTAGATAGCTACCACCCTTGAGCATGAGACAGCCGCCAAACGACTCGTCGTGTTCCGGCTGGGGGCTTGAGAGCTCTCTTTCTTTTTCTTCTCTCTTTCTTGGCCGACGTCGCATCAGTGATGCCTTTAGTGTTGCTGATGTCCATGGGAGACGATAGCCAATTACCATCAGGTGGATCGTCAGCTCGTTTGCCGGCTATTTCCATAAAAAAAATCTGTGGGGAGGTTGTGTTACATTTTCGATTTTCGGTCGGAATATTTTAGCCGGTGTCAGTTCGTCTGCACGACCGACGGACGCCATACGGCTCCCGCGGCAGGAGTCCTACCCTTCGGACGAGGAGCGTGTTTTCGTCCGCCAAAACGCTTCCGTAATTTATGATCGATTTCGTAGTTATTTCCTTCTCACTACTAGATAATACAATTATACGTCGGACGCTTGGCTACAGTTTATTGTTCGAATTTAAGTAGAAAAAGTAAAAAATGTGTAGAAGTAGACCTTGTCCTGCCGCGGGGAAGCGGGGCTAAACACGCAAGGTGCCAGAATCAGTACCACAATCTCATGGCATTTTTGACAAGCAGAAAAATGGGTTTTTAATATGGCAATGAAAATTTTTAAAACTAACTATTGTCAAGCGGCTTGTCAAGTCAAAAAAAGAGTTGTATGGAATTTTTTTCTTTTTCTAAAATTATGATTATTTTCGATTTACTGCCGAAAACAACTTTACGATCACAAGCCACAAATATTATTTTCAATGTTTACTGAAAAACATGTGAGGAAAAAGTTGTATTTAAGCGACAATCTGTATTATTAATTTTATCCATCTTGTAGGATTAACTCGTTTTGATACTTAGTTTTCGTGATTATATTTTCTTAGTAAATAATCTACATTATGATTTCTTTGTATGTAAGTAATATTAGCAAATGATATTAAATTAATTGAAATAAATAATACAAACATTGTTACAAATTAAAGTTAGCAAAAATTTTGTGATTATGAAATGAAAAGTTACATCATACAAGTTCACGTAACTGAAACGGTGGAGGAGCATTTCATTAATTATCTATTTGTTCTCTTCATCAAATGAATAAAAAATACTAGTATACAGATGGCAAATTTTTAATTATAGTTGCATAAATTATTGTTAGTCACTGTAATAATTAATTATAATATAAGAAATATGTGCTAGTCTAATAAAATGTGTAGCTTTGTCTTTTTTATATTTTCATCTGAAGTTAATAAACCATACCTACATAATTTATATTGCCTATTATGAAACTAACATTGTTAAAAATATCAAGGATCAACAAGTTTTATTCTAGTTTCCCCAACGCTGGGGAGTGTGTTGTCTCCAATTTTAATTTCCCCATTTTACCATCGAACATCGACATTGAAGATATATCTATCCCATCAAAAACATAAATGTAAAGTGAGAGTCAATTTCAAAAAAAAAAGAATTGAGATCTAAATGGCTGCCAATTTCTGTGTAGAAAAGCCTAAAATTTTAGTCACAAGAACATGTAATTCAAGCTCCACATTTGACTTGGTTAGTTTTCACGTACCTACCTAGGCTATATTATATCTATGCAATTAGCTTCGTCAAATCTGTTAGGTTGATGGCTTATGACACTCTTCTCTAATTTGGTTTGTTGGTTGCTAACTAAAGAAAACTAGCCAAGTCAAATGTAAAGCTTGAATTACATGTTCTTGTGACTAAAATTTTAGGCTTTTCTACACAGAAATTGGCAGCCATTTAGATCTCAATTCTTTTTTTTTTGAAATTGACTCTCACTTTACATTTATGTTTTTGATGGGATATCATTACTTTTTGTATAGAAATTATTAGTAAGTACTTATTCATAACGTTACTGATTAATTTTAATACATGAACTGTTATAGTGCTCTTCAACTAAATCTGTAGTTAGTGCGCCGTGGTCCGAAATACGGTACCTATTATTTCATTATTTATAAGTAATGATCTTCCACTATTGATGTCCGCTAAATATTGAAATAATAATTAATACTAAATCCCAATTATACTATCGTAATAAATACGAAAGTCGACTATACTCTTATTAGTTACGAGTGACCGCCCTCGCTTTGCTTTGGTTTTCTTATTTTTTTACACCTTGGGTTACGTTATTGGAGTTTTATTAAGGATCCCTTAGGCGCTCCACCCACTGAAGACGCGTCCCGCCGCGGTGCGCAGAGCGACGGATAACACAACTGCGCGCGGGGCAATTTCCCGCGCGGTGCCGCGTCGGCAGTGTGTTGTGCTAGGCGTGATTTCTATATAAATTGACATAATTGCATACAATGGTAAAATCTGCCATCCCGCGCACCGCGACGGTGCGCGTTGCAGTGGGTGGAGCGCCTAATTTATTGAAAATAAAATATAGCCTATGTCACCCGGGGATAGTGTAGCTTTCCAACAGTGAAGGAATTTTTCAAATCGGTTTAGTAGTTTCGGAGCCTATTCAATGCAAACAAACAATCAAATCTTTCCTCTTTATACTATTAGTACATATAAGTTGTTTATGTTCGATGACATCGTGCAACAATAAATTTTGAAACAATACTTCGAATTACTTTAAACTGGTATAATTACGGAAATAATACAAAATTTTGTGGTGTAATCTTGTAGATTAGAGAAAAATAATTTTCCACACATTAAAAATAAAACGACGTAATACACTGGAAATAACGAACCACTGATCTTCACGTAAATGTATATGTGCTGTGCACTTCTCACAGGCACTTGGGACACTGAACATCTTCCTCCCGTTGAAAGCTTCAGAAAGTACTAAAACTGATATTTTTCGTTATATATTCACCTTGGAATCCACATAATGACCAGATGTCATCAATTTTGATCGCTACTCTTAAATTTCAGGCATTTTAAGTAAGTGTTCCTAATAGAATCAATTTTTTGAAAAATTATCATAAATTGATAAAAATTTACTACTTTCAGATTTATTCCTTTGTATTCACCCGACTACCTATCTGCATGCCAAATTTTAACTTTCTAGGTCACCTGGAAGTTGGATATAGTTTTGATCTATAGGTCAGTCAGTGTTAAATTTCTCGATTTTTGGACGTTAATATCTAAATAACCGTTTAAGATGTGTTTATGAAATTTGAAAGACGTATGTATTTCGCAAGTCTTAATAAATGAGCCAAATTTGAAAGGTTTATGTTGAATAGTTTTTGAGTTATGAGGTGGTCAAAAGTGGCTCCAAATGGTTCGTGTAATATTACACACGGTGCTGCTCGTCAATTCTGTTAGCTAAGAAATTGACTTGACACGCTCCGCGTGTCTAGATCTTCACAGTTTTTAGTTTAGAGTTGGGAACCTCAATCACCTAGCCTAGCGATATGAAATAATCTTTACGACCTATTCAAAAATCTACCAAGTATACACAAAAAAATTAAAATGTGTGCAAGTCACACGTGGTAGAAGTGAAACCTTCAAAATTTTTGTTTTCAAGATAATGAGACGAATGTAAAATTTCGGGAAGATGATAATTGTAGGTTTTACCACTTCACTCCACTCCACTCCACTCCGCAACACTCAGCAACACTCAGCAACACTCAGTAACACTCAGCAACACTCAGAAAGACTCAGTAACACTCAGCAATACTCAGCAACACTCAGCAACACTCAGTAACACTCAGCAACACTCAGAAACACTCAGTAACACTCAGCAACACTCAGAAACACTCAGCAACACTCAGCAACACTCAGTAACACTCAGCAACACTCAGAAACACTCAGTAACACTCAGCAATACTCAGCAACACTCAGCAACACTCAGCAACACTCAGTAACACTCAGCAACACTCAGAAACACTCAGTAACACTCAGCAACACTCAAAAACACTCAGTAACACTCAGCAACACTCAGAAACACTCAGTAACACTCAGCAATACTCAGCAACACTCAGTAACACTCAGCAACACTCAGAAACACTCAGCAACACTCAGTAACACTCAGCAACACTCAGAAACACTCAGTAACACTCAGCAATACTCAGCAACACTCAGTAACACTCAGCAACACTCAGAAACACTCAGCAACACTCAGAAACACTCAGTAACACTCAGCAATACTCAGCAACACTCAGCAACACTCAACATTACTCAGTAACACTCAGCAACACTCAGAAACACTCAGTAACACTCAGCAATACTCAGCAACACTCAGCAACACTCAGCAACACTCAGTAACACTCAGCAACACTCAGAAACACTCAGCAACACTCAGAAACACTCAGTAACACTCAGCAATACTCAGCAACACTCAGCAACACTCAGCAACACTCAGTAACACTCAGCAACACTCAGAAACACTCAGTAACACTCAGCAATACTCAGCAACACTCAGCAACACTCAGCAACACTCAGTAACACTCAGCAACACTCAGAAACACTCAGTAACACTCAGCAATACTCAGCAACACTCAGCAACACTCAGCAACACTCAGAAAAACTCAGTAACACTCAGCAATACTCAGCAACACTCAGCAACACTCAGCAACACTCAGTAACACTCAGCAACACTCAGAAACACTCAGTAACACTCAGCAATACTCAGCAACACTCAGCAATACTCAGCAACACTCAGCAACACTCAGCAACACTCAGTAACACTCAGCAACACTCAGAAACACTCAGTAACACTCAGCAATACTCAGCAACACTCAACTCCACTCAACTCTACTCAACTCAACTCCCCTACCCCTGTACAATGCTTCCTATCTCATTTT
The DNA here is from genome assembly GCA_911387775.1 of Thymelicus sylvestris. Classification (NCBI taxonomy): domain Eukaryota; kingdom Metazoa; phylum Arthropoda; class Insecta; order Lepidoptera; family Hesperiidae; genus Thymelicus; species Thymelicus sylvestris. The sequence goes on from OU426893.1 coordinate 2,145,685, forward strand.
AGAATTTATGTGTCTGTCTCTTTTTACTGGACAGTTTCGTTTCATCGAATTTCAAATCACCCCCGTACTAAAACTTCTAAAGTTTCAGAGGAGTGCGACCACAAACCGTACACGAGATTTTTTTAAATATAAAGTAAACCTAACCTGTTTGTTGTGTTATTTTTTATTATAAATCGATCGGTGTTTTATAATGCCGCGTCCTACAAGCTCCGTGTGGGAATACTTTTTGACAATACATGATACTGTTGTGGTACTGTCCACGCGGTAAGGTAATTAATAAGAATTTAAAAATACCACACTTCTTATCTGGCTTTGTTTTGAGAAAATAGCCCTTGTGTACATAGAATTAATATTACTAGCGTATAGAAGGGACACCGCGAACATCGGGTTCGGGGGTGTGCATTGCAGCCGGCCGGCTGCATTTCATTCTGTCACTCAGCTGTCACTCGGCTGCGCTCATTGCGGCCGCATGTCAAAATTGTTTACGAAAAAACTGAAAAAATGCCGTCGTGCGTAATAAGAATGTGTCACAATTGCAAGACAAAAAACAAAAAAGATAATGTTATCACTTTATCATCAGTAAGAAAACAAAATCTTAACTTAAATCAACTAAAACGAATTTAATTTAATTATTGAGCAATGTTCCCGCCATTTTGAATGAAAAAATCATAAGGAGCGTTTGAACTTGGCAAGCCACTAGCGTGTTAATGGATTATATAAGCTTGCCGACGCGACCCTTGTGACCAATTTAAAGTGTTGGATTTTTTGACACGAATCAATGGTAATAACGTTTGAAATCGTTTAAACGCTTTTGCACGTTAAATAAAGTTGGACTAAGAGCTTGTAAAGATTTGGAGTCGGTGACTGCTTGTCTTGGTTCGACAAGTGTCATATACAAAGTTACTCTATGGCAAGTGTGCAAACGAGGTTTCTAGTTTGAAAAGAGAACGGAGGGCAAGCCGGTGGTGGAACACACATTTTGTTTGAGATAGCTTCTCTATGTATATTACCTCAATGCTTGTGTACAATATACCTACATCGCTTTTACTCTTTCAATTATAGTCTATGGTATTTTTTGCATAAAAGAAGAAACATTCGCAGTTATTACGACGGTGTACATAAAATAAATATTCCTGCGAAAAAATATATTGGTGAATTTATATTTTTATATAATTGTAACTGTTTTATACTGGCATAACAGTTATTGTCATGTATTAAGAAGATATTATTATTATCTTTCTGTTTTGACCTTTGTTATCAAAGTTTTTTAACCGACTTCAAAAAAAGGAGCAGGTTCTCAATTCGACTGTTTTTTTTATGTTCGTTACCTCAGAACTTTGGACTGGGCGAACTGATTTTGATGATTCTTTTTTTAATCGAAAGCTGGTGGCTGTCATGTGGTTCCACATAAATTTTGTTGAGATCTGACAATGGCATCCATGAAAAAACTACATAAGTCGTAATTTGTATTAAGAATGTGCGCGACAAATTGACGAATAACTCAATATCACGCCAACCGATTTCGATTATTCTTTTTTAAATGAAAGCAGGTGCTTGTCATGTGGTCCCACATAAATTTGAACAAGATCTGACAAGTAGTTTTTGAGTTACTTTGAAGTCGGTTATTTTTTGTTAGTAAAATTTAGATTATTCTATCACTTTTTGTTAAGGAATAAAGATGATAATTATCAATTGGAGTATTTCGTAATTATATTTTAATAAAGCTACAGATATATACCTATTGGTTATCCATCTCAATCTCAAGACGACATGCGCCCATCCTACCCATCCTGTGGCATTAGTCGGTCCGGTGGCGCCCCTGACATCGAGGCGCCCCTTTTTGCCCTAATGCGTTACTGGGTCAACACGACTACGGTAGAGCAGGGAGGACAGTAATAATAGACAATATCATTATTTACTTTATTATTGAGCTATGGAGGAGTTAAAATAAAAACGTAGAGTTTGTACCTAGTTTATATTTTCACTAGCTTTTGCCCGCAGCTTCGCCCGCGGTAGAGATCGATTCTTTACAAATCCTACTGACTTTTACTTAATTAGATTTAGTTGCCTATGACTATATAAGTAAACATGTATCATTTGATAGCGTGATTCAGAACTTGCAAATGAATTTTACTAACGCCATCTATTAACAACATCCGGAACTAAATATCCAGCAACTAACAAAATATCGATCTTCCCATGAGGATGTTTTACCGCGGTAAAAAGTAGCCTACGTTACTCTCCACCCTCCTCACTATCTCCACATACAAAATCCATACCATATAACAGCTTCGTTGCGACGTGAAAGACGGACAAACAAACAAACACACTTTCACATTTATAATATTAGTATGGATATTGATGAATTGTGATAGGGATCATCATTCAATTTCAATATCATTGACTTCGATGATCATTTTCTAAAATTAAATCTACTGCATTAGTGCTACATTAATTATAGCTGGTCATCACAATCATTTAAGTAACGTAAAGGTATAAAAATAAAAAAGAATTTGTTGGCGAACTGAAGATTTATTACAACCGGAAATCGATTAATGGACTTTTGACATGCAGTCCGTTATTGTCGTCGGCGCCGGCTCCACTGGCACTCGGCCATTAAAATTTGGACTCGAGTTGAAAGTTTCATAACTGTCAAAATGACACATGACAAGCATACAAGTTTTTAGCTCGCGGTACGTAACATACGTGTTTGTATGTTTGAAATAAAATAATGCCATAGTTTCAAAAATTTATAACGAAATGCAGTTTGTTTTTTAATTATTCTAGCGGCATCAGGCATGTCATTGCCGGACAGCGAAAACACTTCTTAACTTCAATAGAACATCACTCATTAGTATGCCAACACATTGCGACCAAAACCAAAAGTCGTAGACGTTGGCATAACGCTTAAAACATTCTTCCTTTTTAACCTTTGTCACCGCTCACCGCTACCGTACCGCACCGTAACGAGTGCATATAACCGAAATCGCACGTACATAATAATACACTTTCCCTTTACCGCTTCTTTTAGAAGCTCTTTGCAGCCGCCCTTATTAAGGCGGTTAAAGATATAAAAAGATATAGCGCTGCGGTCCTCGGGCTGAATACGAATGTTGTGAGAAAGACGGACCGCCCGAGTTATTGCCGACTTTTATATTGAGTGTACTTATCGTGAAATGAAAGAGTAGCTGCTGCTTCTATTGATACTAAAGGATGCGGTAGAGAAATTGTACGTAGAAGGGAGACTGAGATAATTTGTGATAAAATAATAATATATTTTTTAATGTTTACCCAAAAGATTGTAAACTTTTTCACTAATGGAAAGAAAGAAAACAGCCAATTTTAAAACCAACAAACATAATGGCTCATGTTATATCGTTGTCCTGTTTCGCTGGGCTTTTTTGGCTGGGGTCAACGTTCCCTGCATACGTACCTTTTAAAAAAATATGTTTCATCAAAAATATTATGACTAATGAAAGAGAAATGCGTAAGTCAAATTTTTAACCGACTTCAAAAAAGGAGGAGGTTCTCAATTCGACTGTATTTTTTTTATGTTCGTTACCTCAGAACTTTGGACTGGGCGAACCGATTTTGATGATTCTTTTTTTAATCGAAAGCTGGTGGCTGTCATGTGGTCCCATATAAATTTTATTGAGATCTGACAATAGCATCCATGATAAAACCATATAATATGTCTTAAATTTATATTAAGTAGGTATGTGTGCGACAAATGGACGAATAATTCAATATCACGCCAACCTATTTCGATGATTCTTTTTTTATTCGAAAGCAGGTGCTTGTCATGTAATCCCACATAAATTTGAACGAGATCTGACAAGTAATTTTTGAGTAACTTTGAAGTCGGTTATTTTTTGTTAGTAAAATTTAGATTATAATTTCACCCAATGCTGTGCAAGAGTTTCCGACCAATGCTTGTAAGTTGTGATGCGCGTCGAATAATCCTTTGATATCGGTTATTTAAACAGAGGGTTTCCGTACATTTATTAGGACTGGATGTTCAAATAACGGTAGGTGAAACTCCCGCCTTTCTGTTTGCTTCGATGTAATGAAGTGGGCTACACCAATGTTATGATTTCTTTAACGACCGAGTAATCAATTTGTCGATAAATATTTTTGGTATACTCTTGTAATATTTTTTATATTAACTTATATTTTCATGTCTAAAAACGGCAGAACGTCGGTTTTCCGCGGCAATTCGAGTCATTGAGTTTGAATCCATAATCGAATCAGTATAATATAAAAATTGGTAGAGGCAAACGTCTTGAGAATTTGCGTGCCTAAAAGTTCTCCATAATGTTCTTAGACGTGTGAAGTGTACCAATTTGTAGTTAGTTTACAGTAAAGTGTTGAAGTTACGACCCTGTAGCCTATTAGATAGTAATCCTACCAAGGCTCTGGGATTTGATTCCCGATAGTGGTTTAGTTAAAGAACGCGGCCTATTTAGGTAGTAAAATAAAATTCTACTATATTTTTAAGGTAATAATTATGCTAAGCTTGAAAAGACCTACAAAGATTGTGGCCTCACAGTATAAATAAACGCGCCAAAGGCAACCGCGCGATAGGGGTGTAGACACTCTCCCGATAAGAAACGTAAGCGTACTATAACGGCTTAATTGTGAACGATAAATATTAGTGCGTGGGTCAAGTGATAGGCTATTGCGGTAGAAGATATTTAATATAATAATAATAATATAATAATAATATCTTTATTTCATATATATAAATGTACAAAGTATAAATTGTTACAGACATAGTTATTATAGTAATAAGGACATTACAGTAACCAAGGATGTTATATAATATATTTGTTTCATAACTAACGCTTTGCTCGCGATTTTATCTGTTATATCGGGATAATGAGTACCTTATATCGCACCCTTAGAATGAGAGTGACCTAACTCAAAAATTGCAATTTGTGGAAAATGAGCAAGAAAGTTTTCAAAAAAGTATATATCGATGAATAGAGCGATCAATGAAAGTGACCGATTATTAGATTGTCCTTTTCTTACTCATAATTCAAGCTCTTTTTCATCACAGGGTTTTAGGGTACGCATTTTGAGGTAAGTTTATAGCAAAACAGAAATTACAGGAATTTTGAGTTAGGTCACTTGTAACGAGGTGGAATACCTCGTTCAATATCCCTTGGCTGGCAGGTGCATTTTTCTTCTAAATTTTTAAATCTTGACAGTTCGGTTTGTTTACAAAAATGCATCTGTCAGCTGGGTTCCCTCAAAGGAGCTTGGAGGAGTATGTTGATTTTTTCAATTCAATTTCCTTTAAAGTATTAATATATTACTATAGTACTAAAAATATCAATTGTGCTGATGTTACGTGTTTATGGGATTACATGATTATATCATAATTAACTGTATGTTTTGGGAGTTATTTCATTTACGGACCTGCCCAGCCCTGGGAATTCTTAATTACATTTGTGGAGGATCTGCACCCTCGCACACTCTCATTCAAAGGGTGCAATTATGTTACATGTGTGCTAAATTTCATGGAAATCGGTTCAGCAGTTTTTGCTTGAAAGAGTAAAAAACATCCGCAGTAACAAACTCTCACATTTATAATATTAATTGAAGGACAAGCGAATTTTGAGAGAACCTGCTTCTAAATAACGTAGCCAATCCTAAGTTATATGCATTTATGTCTAAAACAAAAGATAAGCTTCTGTGAATTATTAAAGATACTAATAATGACCATATTCAACTGAGACCTCTTATCTAAAAAAAATTCAAAACTATGTTTAATGCCATCTGTTAGCAAATATTGATAATACACTAAATGGCGCCACTAATCTCTTTATTTACATTTTTGGTCACAAACCGCACATAGAAATAAATACAGGACAATAATCATTTATAGATGTCAATAGCTGTGTGTACATGACTATTATATTGTTTGTGTAACCAACTCCTTAAAAGCCTGAAAGTGGATTATCCTATCTTATATTAATCGCTGAAAGTTTATCCCTGGCGCGGGATCTATAAACGTCACTAGGACACGCAAGTGTTCTATTTTTCAAGCTCTCACGCCGCCCATTTACAACTAAAAGCCTTAAACATTGATAAGGATTACTATTTATTAATGCCATGACCATTGCTGACTACTTTCTTATTCCGAAACACTTAAAAGATCATTTGATATAAGGGTGTCGCTGTTCAATATTTTATACTTTTTTATTTCAATATAAATATAATAATTTACGAAGATATTCTTTAACAAAAAATACGGTATCTTTTAACGATAATATGCCGCGTATTAATTTTTTCGTTGGCCCTAAATGATTGAGCTTAGTAAAACTAATTATTATAAGTAGATACTATTATTTCTTCTGTGGTAAAACTGAATTTCTAATTATACAATCTATTGTATTTCCTAGCCACAGACTACACACCAATTCGATTTCAGAATCATATTATAGTTATAATATGTATACCTCAGTGCTTCTTATAAAACATCGATTAGTCAATTGTCAATTGCACCAAAAAGTTAACGAACTCTAAACTCGACTCCGATTTTCCTCCATATAAAGGTAACGCAACCAGCACGGAGCCAGCGAAAGCAATTCCAAAACATCTAAGAGTTGCACAAATTCCCCACTTCCTCGTTAAGCCACAATACGTCTCGATGTTCACCGCCGTGATCTCAAGCGGTAGTACCAACCGTAAAAATAATGAGCAAAGCGCACAGATCGTACCAACTAAACAATACCAATCCGGACGCACGCGATTCCGACCCCAAACGTGAGGTTCGCAAAGACTAAAGCCGCGTGCGTTTGACAAGCGAACGTCCTTGAAGGTGCACCCTGCAGCCCTCACTGCTTCCACCACAAAAGCACAATTTAATCCAGTCCCATTCGTATTGAAACGTAATGCCCGATGCGCGCTCGGCAGCCGATGATATCGGGGCATTTGAACGAAAGTTTTCTAATACATATTCCAAGCATGAATTTTATTCTCAAGGAATCCGTTTAGTTTCTGCTGTTTTGTAGTTTACCGAGCGTATAAAGCTAGTGGAGAATGTTCCTGACACGAAATTAAAGACAGCGGAGCGTAGAGGCTGGTCTAATAGCCGCGGAAGTTAGGAGTTGGTTCATCTTTAGTTTATTAGGCAAGAAAGTATTCTTTGCATTTTCAAACAAATTTTAGTATATATGAGTATGAGAAATATAAAATATTAGAATATTTAAATACATATTTAGTTTTACTTATATTTTGCATTAAGTCCTTAGTATAACTTTAGACTTAATTGTTTTATTCAGCTATCGTCCACCATGCTAACTATTGTGTCTGAAGGCTAGAGAGTAATCTGTAACCAACCTACAGAAGCTAACTATCTTGAGATTGAGCAATTTTTAAAGCCTTTCTAGTTTCCGTAACATGCAATACATGTATACAATTTTATTATCCTAGTGAAGAAAAAAATCTTTACGAAGATGAGTTAGTAAAGAATTTATAATTAACTAGCTGCCCGGACAGACTTCGTTCTGTCAAAAGTTTTTTTTTTATATTGCGACTATAAATGGAGATGTAAGCTATCCTATCTTTCAAGTTGGATCAAACTGCACACGGTGGGCAAATTTGGTTAAAATCGGTTCAGTAGTTTAGGAGTCCATCGCGGACAAACAACGTGACACGAAATTTATATATATTAAGATTACACAACCACAAGGGTAAGTATCGACAAGTGTCATTTAAACTAAAATACACATCTTGAGACGTTACAAAACCTACACATATTTATCTATTTTTTCTAATATGGAAATAAAATAATTGAATAATAATAACAATTAAATTATTATAATAAAACAAAATACATATTTTAAATAAGGTTAAAGAAAAATAATAATAATACGTAATCCAAATTATAACTGCAGTTTAAGTGTGCCAGTAGGTGCTACGCTTTCCCATTATGTAAAAAAGTGATCTTGAAACGATATAATAATTCTTAAAATAAATGTCAGTGTTTGCTAACAAAAACAAGACACAAATTAATATGTATACGTATTAAAAAATGACAAAATAATAGATCATCCTATCACCACCAATAGCCTAGTCACCCTTCCAAGTTTGTAGTATCTTGCTGCTTCTTCTCCCGGGCCCTCTCACAGTAGGGCCTTGTTGAAGCATTGGCGTAACTTGCATGACTTTCGAAAAGTGTTTGTAAACCAAACCAATTTTGAATAAAAACATTTGATTTGATTTGATTTGAGTAGTTTAACGCTGCAACAAACAGCTCTAATACAGCAATCAAAATCGTTCCTGATTCTGGGAACTCAATCGCCATAAATATCATCTAATAGACGACCAACGATACCTGATAAAGGTGTGAGCTTTACACCGGGTAGCACACGTTGCTCCCTAGAGCTGCAGTCGAGCGCAAGCGATTATGGTTGGCTGGGCGTTGATAATAAAGCGGTTATGGCTCGGCGGGTGTTAGCAGATGCTATCGCGTTGCCTGGTGTACAACAAGACGCCTCGGCTACCGCAATTGTGCGATAACGCCTACGATTGTCGGTCACGCGAGACTTCGCCTCGAAGGCACGATTTGGTCTTGGGAAATTCCTATTTGTATCTATTTTGTTTAGGTTTATCTCAACTGTGCGGTTCTAAACGGAAACTATTTAGAAGTTTGCAACTTTGAAAGGCGTAGTTTTGGGAATTTGTCGCTGCCAATTTGTTCGTAAATGTCAAATGTCTCGAATATTGATCTTCAGTTGCTGCAAATTATAAGTTCGGACTTGCGGTGCGACCGACTTGGTCCCTAATTGGCTCTACCTCAGTATGCAGCATAACCTATAACTGTGTTAAGATTCAAATATAGATTACATTATAAACTACAGTCTTGAGTCGTAGTACGAATGTACCTATTCGTTTTTAAAAGGGATTTCATAAGAGCTTTATTAATCAACTTAATAATCTCCAGAGAATTTCACAGAAAATTTGAAGAAAGAAAAATTGATTTCAGTTGTGAGTTTTCGTAGTAGGGAGTCGTAGGATTCTGTTGAACACCGATGTGAATAAAATCCTTATTTTGAAATAGATCACTTACAACTTACAAATCCTCAACTGTAAACAATAAGAGCGTACAGCACTACAGATATTTTTTCATAGCATAAACAGTCATGATATTTTAATTAATTAAAGCATATCTACATGAAAAGCAGTAATATAATAGTAAACAAGGTATTTCCATTCATTAAATAAAATAATTATTTAATTATATTAACATTCTATTACGAACTTGATCCTGTATAAAGAACCAATTCCAAACACTAGAGTGTAGGTAGTGTGAGATACATAATAATAAAAGAGTATCTGCACTACCCGCACTCGAGTCAGTCGCCATCCGGCCGTCAAGTGCGCGGGTCGTGTAGTATCACTGAAAGCCATTTTGTGTTTTATTTCTAATACCTTATCAGGTAAACCTACGACAGCACATTTGGCGACGAGGATGAAAAAAAAAATTAAACAAAAGGAAAAAGTGTGAGTAATTTGTGGTTCTTTTAAGTTCACAAAATGTTAACCTTGAGTTATCATACGAAAATGTCGGTGCTATTTGGAATAATGGAGACTTTTACTATGTTTAGTTTTGGAAAGTTTTATATGACTCGTATATTTTTACTGCAAAAGAAAAGACAAGAAAACATTTGACAAAGTTCTAATAAGTACCTACCTACAAATGCATTTTTGTTCAATCTTTGATGATTCTTGATTAAAAATGTTGATTTTTGAATTAACGAAGGTATTTTGTTAACAAATGCATCTAGTAGATTAAATTAAATTCCTTATATTGTAGCCTGATATTCGTATTGATAACACATAGGTTACAAAACACACATATTAATGGTACAAAATAAAAACAATGCGTGTCGGCGCAATAATAGGTAATTTATACCTAAGATATTGATTCATTGTTGTATGGTCGGTATCGACACGGTCAGTTTACTTGTAATGTACAAGCATTGGGATAATAAAATGCGATTAAAAGGATCTTGTTCGTGTGATAGGTTAAAAAACTAAATAAGTAATATTTAGTTTGCAATGATAATTATTAATTATAGTAAGTTGAAAAATGTTTGATATTTCAACCTGCCAAAATGATAATAATAATTTAAAATGTCAATATAAATCCAAATTCAGTCTTCACATTAATATATCAAATATCGTAATAAGATAACCGTAAACAATATCATAGCGATATTGCTATACAGTATCTTCATAGTTTGTCTCAAAAATAGAGACACTTACTAACTTACTATGTTATTTAAAATAAGGCTTCACACTCATAGTCCCACACTAGGATTCTCTGTGTCGTGGGTGCCAAATTTAAATTTAAAAATAAGTATAGTACTTACGTAGCAAGTAAATGCAATGATATTATTTTACCGATGTTATTCTAAGCAATGATATTATAATGTATAAAATAAATTTTTGAATATCATTGATTCTAAGCAAATCTATATAATAAACCACAAACAATGTTTGTTGCGATGTCCTTCAGACTGAAACTATCCAACCGATGTGCCCCAAACTGGGTTCATTTGTAAGGCAACGAAGATGGTTTGAGACCACCTAAACACACATTCATTTGCCGGTTATCTATTAGTAGAACATGGGGTGATAGATCCTGTTGTAAGTGAAGATCCTAACCATACATACAAGAAACTGTACCTGTTTATATTTTCGAAATTAAAAGAATAAAAACATACATACAAATATGTAATGACTAAATATTATTATGTAATCAAGTCAAATACACTGCAAAATTGTCAGATGAGTGAAAACTCGTCAAGAACATAATATATTTGGCATGTTTAAAACATTCGATTATACTCGCATAAATCAAGAAGTCGTTCCAATTTTAATTATGCTTTAATTCCATTAAAATGATCACGTAGAAGAAAAATATATATTACAGATTTGATAAACAAATGATATTTAGTTTCTGAGATACAAATATGATAATGATAACTAATAAGTATTTGCTTATTTATATCGTATCGAAACGTGTTTCAGATTCTATTGATGAGACATTTCACTAAATAAGCGAGCAATTTTGCATATCGCCTATCTCATTTTGAAAATATTTTGACAATTGTAATAATCTAAAATATCGAAGGGACTGAATTATTACTGTTTCCAAATCGTGACGGAAACGATCTTGCGTATTCTTTGCTAAAACAGTAATCAGTATCTCGAAAAATTCTCTAAAGATTTCGATGAAATTTTGCAGTCGAGAATAAGTGTAAAGCAATCGAATTATTTGTATTTTTGAAAAAATATATACACCACATACGTTGGTTACACCATTTGCATAAGTTGAAGTAAGTAGTTCAATTAGTAAGTAGTTCATTCCGGGTAATATTGTTCCTAACTAAAATCAAGATTTTAAATAATTTTATGTTTTAAATGGATTATACTCTTAAGGTCAAATACGGAAAAAGTAAAAATTATTTTAACAAAATAATTTAGAACATTCCTTCATTGGCCGGTATAATACTGATTCTACCTGGTTTGTACTAGAATGCAACCTATAAGCTTAGTTTTGCATCTGTTGAATAATATCGTGATGAATTGAGAAACTGAACTAATAATGAACGAAGCAAACTCGAACAAACAGTTAAACCGTTAAGTAATGAAAGGCATTAAAAAAGGAAAACTAACTTTCACTTACCTATATAAAATTGGAACGAGATCAAACGACGACTAAATGTAGTAGACATGGAAACCAATAATCATATTATCAGTAACCAAATATTTTGCTGCAAAATGTTCACTTAAATGTCGTACTAGAAATGCAAAGGTTGAAGCATAAAATACTTACTGAGTCAAATATAGACCATTAATAAATGGTATTTATGGTATCGATCAAGTCAAATCAGTGAAGTACTGACAAATAATAAAAGATATCTGTTATGGTATCTAAAATCAGTCAAGTACTGACAAAGAATAAAAGATATCTGTTATGGTATCGAAAATTTGTCAAGTACTGACAAATAATAAAAGATATCTGTTATGGTATCGAAAATCAGTCAAGTACTGAAAAATGGTATCGGAAATCAGTCAAGTACTGACAAATAAAAAAATATATATCTGTTATGGTATCGGAAATCAGTCAAGTACTGACAAATAAAAAAAAAATATATATATCTGTTATGGTATCGAAAATCAGTCGAGTACTGAAAAATAATAAAAGGTATCTGTTATGGTATCGAAAGTCAGATAAATACTGACCAATAATACAAGATATCTATTGTGGTATCGAACCGCTTTCGAAATCAATGTTACACTAAACCGTGGGAGGTAATGATCACCGTAATATGTCAGTTGAGTACTTACACTATTGACCAATACTAAAGATATCAATAAGGATATCGAAAACAAAATATGGACATAGTCACGAAAACGTCAATTAAGTACTGACCAATAACAAAAGATTTATAATATTGAAAGAACGTTTTGATAAATATCGAAACTATCAACTTTTATTCCAATTACCCGTGCTGGTCAACAAATATGAGGATATGGCTATTAATGGGAGGATATGTAAACAAAATGCATAAATTAGTAGAATACCATTCAATGATTCCTATGGTTAAAAAACCTATATTCATGTTTTAATAATAACGAATCTATTCGTTTTAATGTATTTGTGTGCGAAGTTGTTATTAAAGGTATTCACACGCGCACCTCTAACGACCGCTCCGAATGATCAATGACAAACCGATATCACTGTACGGCTGTCTAAGTAAATACCTATATATTTGCACATTATCGCTTTATTTTATTACATATCCTCGTAATATGCCTGAATTAACTTAGTATGAGCCTGAATTCCTGCTAAATGGAATCACAACATTTGTTGTTGTGGACTAGATCTGCTCACTGAATATTGAAAATTCAATAATAATTAAAAACAATCATGTTTGAATAAGTGATAAAACAGTTATCACCGAAATGTACAGGACCTACTATTTAATTGTTCCAACGAACAAAAAATATTAATTAATCAATTACAAGTACAAAGATACTTTGAGTAACTAATAAAATCCTTACTTGAAATGAAAATGAAATCAAATCAAAATGCAATGAAATGAAAATACAATGAAATGAAAATACATATATTCCAAGGTACCAATTGCAACACAAAAAAAAAATTGTTATAAGAAAGAAAAAGAGATAACAAAAATAAATATTAATAAGTAACACGAGATATATTGTATGAGTGTCAGTGCTGCAGCGTGTTGCGTGGCCACCGAACAGGCCCAGACTCAGCATAAGCCGTGCTGCACAACATAAGCCGTGTAAGCACAGCGCCAGTACTTGATATGTAATTGCATTGAAAGTAATAAAGTAATAATTTTAATGGAAAAAATGATATCAATCGTTCTAAGTTTCAAGAATCACAAAAATGAATTTCAAGTGTGAAATACGAGTTTCAGAAAATTATAATCATATTAACATCCCCATGTGTAACACCGCAAAAAAGTAAGAAAAGGAAAAAGGGGAATTTGGATAATAACGAAGAAAATGAGGCCGCTGGGCTTCTACTTGACATAACACGACGCTCAGGAGCGTTGGTGTTTCAACACTCCACGTACGCATTGGTGGTAGACGCTCGAGCAAGAGACGAGATCGTAGCGCTTGATGATACTCGCACAAGCTCAAGGAAGTTTCTTTACGTGTATTACAAGCAAGGTCACTTCCAGTGTGAAATATACCCTTTGGTCCAGCCGTGCTGCGACGATGTACTGGGTCAGGTGCTAAAAAGCATATAAAATAATCAAATATTTTGTACCTAATAAAAAGTGTTGTTATGGAGTTTCTTCAACTGGTTCTTCTCCACAACGATAACACATAGCGAACCAGTTACGTTAGGAAAAATAAAAAATAATAATAATAAAAAAAAGGAAAAACAAGGGAAAGCAGAGAGGACCGTATATTAAGAATAAAATAGACTAAATAGGAATAAATCATATAAGAAAATGTTATAAATCCTTATAGTAATAACTTATTCTTTTTTATTTTGTAAAAATAGTGATTCAACTGGACAAAAAAGGTAATCTTTGGAAATATAAAATGTTACAAATGTTAGAAATAAGTTGTGTACTTTGTTCGAACAAATTATATTCTAATCAAAGCTAAACTTATCAATTGTTTATCAGTGGACAAATTACAAAATTAAAATTTTGGTGAAAGGGAGAGATGTGAGATACATAATAATAAAAGAGTATCTGCACTACCCGCACTCGAGTCAGTCGCCATCCGGCCGTCAAGTGCGCGGGTCGTGTAGTATCACTGAAAGCCATTTTGTGTTTTATTTCTAATACCTTATCAGGTAAACCTACGACAGCACAGGTAGTCATTTCAAAAATAATCGAGTCTGCATTAAGGGAAGATTACGACCGGTAAGCGTTTACGCGAACCGAAAACAAGAAGATCCCAATAATAGGGGTGAGCGAGATAAAAAGCTCGCGAAGCAATTTTCGATAAGTTACGAGTGTTGAGGCGCGTTTATACAGATGACGTCATTCCAGCCCCAAGTTCTATCGGTTTATGGCGCACCAATCGTGCGGAAAGCGGTAACGGGCGAACCTTGGGAACGTTTAAAATTACTGATGCTAAGACAGAAACACTGCCACTCGATTCAGCCGACACGTGTTGCGACTATCAAAGCGAAAACAATAGGGTTCGCGAATCCTCTTGGCAGCTCGCTGAAGAGAATTGATCTCGACTGTTCAATTGAATGCGCTTGTTACAGTTTTGTAAAGACATTTTATTTATATGGAAGTAGCGAAATTATCTATGAAAGGGTGAAAGAACTTCAATTGTGTCAGAAGTTCTTATGCCAACTGAAGACCTTCGGCAAGATTAAAGGTTTTTACCTGATAACAACCAAAACCAGTAGATTAATTTATCATCCTAAGTACAAAGCCCTAATAGAAAATTGTCAACATCGGTCACTCATGCCACTGCCGAATTCGATATTTTGCTTTGGATTGATTCATTGATGTTTGTATTGTTGTATGGATAGTTCAACGATTACGTGATAGTCCTACCAAGAGGCAATATTACTTTTGTTCTCACTTTTTCATGGTCGGCAACGCATGGGTTTGGTTTTTGGCTAACACTTACCATCACGATGGTATCATCAGGTGGATCGACAGCTCTGAAGCCTCAATCATTGTTGCAATTAATTTGAACTACCTTTAATATGTTTTTGAGGCTAATGCATTAGCTCCATCTACTTCAAAAAAATCGTTGTTCCCATACTTTCACTTTAATATTTTTTAAATTGGTTCAACTTTTTTTTAAGTTTTGATTGCAATCGAAACAATAGAAGCAGACTAAATATAGCCTCGAGTACTCTTCAAGGAGACGGCCTTCATTAATGAAGAAGACGAGCAAGGTGAACTTCATTGACTTTAGATATCTCTTACAAAAAACACCAATGTGAAATGAACGATTAACAAAATTAACGAGGTAAAACTTACGAAACTGAACACAGCGAGTGTAGATGAAGCGCACGCGAAGTTACCTAATCAATCCAGTAAACGGACTCCGCAAACACCTGATTGAATAAAGTTCAAAATTACTCGGAGTGTCCATTGTTTCTCTTCCGAATGCTGTTATGTAGGTGGGTGGTGGAACAAAGAAGTTCCGAGCAACTTCACCGCGCCAGTCTTTTGTTCGACATGAACTCGAAAAGTGAATCTTGGCTAATAAGCGAAAATGAAAGGGTTGTATGTAACAAAAAATAGCGAACCGAGCTCGCAAACTTCGCGTTTAACAAACGACTGTTTGAAGTAGAAGTAAAAAGCGAGTGTTTGAAACGGTTCGGCGCTCTTTAGCCGCTGCTTTAACTTCGATTACTTCAGCTGTTTGCGTCTTGAATGTTTCATTTTAATAATTGATGGATGCAGCAATAGAACAGGTAATAGAGCATTTGAGCCATGTCCGATAAACATTCGGAGGATGCTAGGTATAAGGGATAAGATTTTCACCGCTACAGGATCGAATAGATTATTATTTCTATCCCCATAATAATGTCATAAACCCAACTTGTTGGGATATCAAAAATATATTTATCATTATATCCGCTCGAAAAACTTCTGAGGTAAGCGTTAGTTTTACGTTGTGTCCTGAAAGTCGCAACATATATTATTAGAAAAACAAATATCACTATTTTTTTTCCAATTACGTATTTTTGCAACTAATGGGATGCACAAACAAGTCGATTGCCTCTACGCCCTAATTCGTTCTGCAAGCTGCATTCTATGAGCAGTTTTTGGTCTCGTTTATAGATTGAACAGCACCATATTTGTGACCAATGTGATTAGTGTAGTGAAACAAAAGATAAACGTGTGTGTGTTGTAGCTCTTTTCGGAACACATTTTTTGGTAGATTTGTAAGGTCATAACGTATCTATATTTTCTAAATATCATTGGTTTTGACCCACACAAACAGGGTAAGCAAAAAAAACCGTTTAAAAATGGGTACCTGACTAAAATAATTGGATCTCAATTATGAAGTCTGCAACCGTTTGCTAATGGCCTCAGTTATCACCTAATAAAAACACGTACGCGTGAACGATGGAGAAATTTAAATCAGGTGCTCGTTCAGAGGCGCATTTAAGGAAACATCTTATCACGCAAACCATTCTGAATAGCTGGAGCCGACCGAAATAGGTGTTCTCTGCAGTACTTAATAATGCTTTATAGTCTTCGCTTAGCAAGCTTCCGACCTGCCGTATAAATCTCTCGACGCCTACACATTTAATTAACTATCTCCTTACATGTTCAGGTGTAGAAAGAATTAATAGTCCAAGAGTTGGCGGATAATTGGAGGAGGTCCGTAATAGATACTAAAAGTAATATAGTGTCTTGCGTTGCGTTATTATACATACATCATCACTGGCTGAGTGGTGTTTTGTTAATATTTTTAGGTTTGCCAAGCGCCTTGCTGTCGTGTAACTGATGCTTTACATATTATGCTTATTGTTCTCGCATTGCTCATGGGCCATGGCTTACGGCTACAAGATTATCTTTAAACCAGATAAAGTATTTACCAATGTTCTATGGTTTATTTGAGCCATTTCCTCACAAACCTGCGTGTCGACTGAAAAGTTTTGAATTAGTTTTTCTCATGGGACAAATATCATATATTTTATTCCCAGATTTTTGAATATTTTTTGTATGATTCTTTGCAAAGTTTGCCAAAAACTAAGTAACTTTTATCAAGTTACGGTAAATAAATACTAAATACATTTCGTGAGTACGCATATCATAGTTAAACGTACAGACTCGCCTGCGCCCCGACTACAACCTCCATCCCTGAATAGAGAGCCATTTTAAGGATCCAAAGACGGATAATTGAAAAGCTAATATTCGTCGTGTTACATTAATTATGCTCAGGAGGACCGGTGTAACTTAAGCGATATCCACATTATTTTAAATGATATCCCTGACTTTGGGACCCGGCGCTCAAGGGGTTTCGTTACGAACCAAATTACAAGCGGAACGCTGTAATATTCTTTGCTGAGATTAATTAAAACACTTGGTAGTTCTGCTGTGAAATAAATTGCTTCACATTCTTGTGTTTCGGCTTGACTGTACTTAAGTTATCTATTAAGAAAATTCCAAGAAAAGTGTTCTAAAAGAATGGTACCTTACCCGAGAGGACTTACTTGTCTTTCTTTACAGTTTAATATCACTTTAGATCTAAATGGGGCCGTCGAAAATGTAATCCATTTTTGAGAACCTTATGGATAACTCCCAGGTATGCATGTATAATCACAAAGTTGTCCTTTATCGAAAGTCAGAGTCAAAGTGTTTTATTGTGAAATTAGCCCCGAATACGAACATACTTTTTTACCTTTTAAACATCGGGATTTGTCACAATTCCGTGGCAAGCTATTACCAAATCGGACAATATTTCAAACGTAACAAATTCTTTGAGCGATAAGACACTGAAGTTAGGCGGGACTCGGGAGTGTTTCATTCGAGTTGTTATCAGTTATCAGTTAAGTTGGGCCCGTGCCGCGGCCGGCCATTCATTACATTTTTGTTGACAACTGGAGGAAAGTTCTTAGTGTGTGTCTAAGATTCAGCGAAACTCCATGATTATTTATTATGCATTTTATTAATTTTAAATTTTATGACATTTATTTTATTAATTTGACATGAATTTGTATAAATTATTCTTCTTATTATTTTGACTATTTATGAATGTTAGGTAAATGATATAACAATGATATATTACCTGATATTGTGTTAATTAGTGTAAGTGGTGTGTACCGTTCTAATTAACAATAAAAAAAATAGCAAACCCAATTGAATTAGCAGCAATACCGATAATGTTGAAATATTATGCTGCAATTGAATGGTCTTTTATTTGATGTATATCGGTTGAGGAAGGTCATGATAAACATTAGGTATGCGATTAGATAACACGATCACATTTGATTTCAGGAAGGTAATACTTAACCAACCTGGTAAAGAAATAAAATTCCTTATCTATTTATACATATATATTATGCCGAATAAAGTGCCGAACCGATTAAGATGAAATTTGGCAGGGAGATAGTTTATGCTAAGGAGACGTCCACTAAGAACGGATTTTTGGAAATTAGTAATTACATGGGTACAAATAAGGGTTAGAAGTCACTTTCATACAAACCAACTTTGTTAGTTTTAGATTTATAAATTTGAAATTTTTTGGATGGAAACAACAGAACCGTTTTCATTGAAGTATTATTACTAGCGTTATAGAACGGACACCGCGAACACAATGTATGTTCCAATGAATTGACGCCGCGCGGCTTCAATGTCCAATGGATTCGTTCGATTTTGAAAGGAGAACAGGGGCTCAATTTTGAAAATAGAACCTCCCGGCGGGGACACTCATTTTGCTTGAGATGTCTTCTCTATGTATACTTATACCTCAATGACCGTTTTAAAGATATTTTTTACTGTTTAAAATGCCTGTCTGTTTGTCTGTCCAGGCATCATATGAAAACCCTTAAACTGATTCGATGGTTTGTTAAGTTGTTCCTTAGGGCCCTCGCCGACGACGACTTTTTGTAGCGATCGCTACTAACGCTTGTTAGTCGCATTTGCAACGCGCTACAGAAGCGATGCCGACGCGCTACTAACATCGCGACTGTATCGATTCAACGCGCGACCGTGTCGGATGACATCGGTATCTTGCAACTGTAGCGATCGCAGTTACCATGGTGCCGTTACTGAATCGCGTTTGCATCGCGAGAGAAGCGCGTTTGTATCGCGTTTGTATCGCGACTGAATATGGGCCCGTGGGCGAGGGCACACAGCTAGCGACCGCTTCGCCACTGCATCGATGCAGATGCGCGACAGCATCGCTACAAAAAGTCGTCGTCGGCGAGGGCCCTTATACTTTGAGTCATATTTTAGAAAACTTTTCGTCACCAAAAAATTTAAAGTTTTCGCCGGAAACAACATGAAACTTTGTATGGAATATTTTTTTAAATATCAATGTTTTGCTTTGAATTTGCAACAACCTGTAATTGATGAAATACAGGAACATTTTCATGAGTAAGATAAAAAACAAATTAATGTTAATGTTGTTTATTATTCGAAAACCGCTCCCGGAGCGATGATCTGTGATTGTATCGTAGGTAGATTGTTCAGTATGTGAATTCCTAAAAATATAAGTACTTCAATTTTTAAAATGAACCTGTTTTTAAATCTTCTGTAAGGGGTACAAATATGATAAGCATAATTTCCGCGTGCGAAGCCGCGGGTAACAGCTAGTATTGAATAAAATCCTGACAGATTGAACATGGATTAAACTTAAAACATAGGTACAAGAAGATCTTAAATTATCGCAAGTTTTAGTTAGCAGCACACACCACAAACAAAAGGGGAGAAGGATTCAAAATATAAAGGACCTTACAACCGAAACACATTTTTGAGTTCCTTTCCAACTTCAATTTAAAAAAAAAAGTTACATTCATATCATATGAAACTCAATAGACGAGCACAAACGCGTCATTAAGATGTTCTTTTATTACATTACGTTTACATCCAAATAAACCAACAGAGCGCCGAGGTTCCCATTCGGCTACAAATAACGCCGGGGTGCCTACAGGAACATAATTTCCTTTCAATATACGACAAAACATCCCGTTTCCCGTAGTTGAGTAAAACATGAAACATTCGTGAATGTTGACTCGTCAATTTGACATTATAATTCGTCAAAGGCGCGCACGGTTTTTGTATGCAAAGAGTACGTCTGACATGTGTCATCTTGAGTAAACTGGAGTGTGCGTGTACCTTTAGAAGGCTGACGACAAAAGAAATAATAACAAAGATAAAAACATGTTCTTTTTTTATAAATATTGCGAGTGGCTTCGAAGTTAATCTCCTTTCAGCGACGAGCCTCTTATTTTATAACAGACTGTTTGATGTTAAGATATTATTACATTTTCCAGTAATGAATTGTTGAAACCATATGCATGTAACAGGTTTCTATTATTCATATAAGATATCGAGAAATATATGACTCAGATATCAGTGTTGCCAATAAGAAAGGTTTTTCCACAACTTGAGAACTTTCGACTCTCGGGTTCTTGACAAGATTGTGCGATAATCTGAGATGCGAGACACCAAAATATCTATATCTCACAAATGCACTCAGAAACTCCGCTCAGATATTGTTTATTCGTTGGTTCATTGAAAAAACAATGTGAGAGTCTAGCATAATTCTAAAGTACCCGTATCAGATCCTCCTATTTTTGATTAGAAGCGTTGTCTTAATGGATGGGATGGAATCAGTCTTAAATGTTTTGCAACTTCTACAACATAAATATTCATTCTCAAATAGTTGTAACAAAGCGGAGAATCAATCCAGAGCAATTATCAGTTGGAGAGGATTCTGTTTACAAACGCGAATCAATATTAGAAACTTACACCGAGGAGCGCTGAACGAATAAGTTTGAAATGAAGGATTGAGTCCCGGAGCCGCGAATCTAACATTATTAAATTTTCAAACTATTATCACCTTTGAACTTATTGTTCAAACTTCAGTTTGGTTTGAAAATTGGTAGTTTGAGATATAATTCTGATTTTATTTCCACACGAAAATATTATTTTATCAGCAACATTGCAGAATATGAATTTTCATTAGTTATTCTAGATAGCCCTAGGACCTGTTCCATTGAAGCGTATATGTCTGTGTAGATAGCCCTAGGTCTGTTTTTAATGCGTCCATAGCCCTACGGTTTATGAAATCAAAGCAATTCACAACGGCACAACATGACGTATTCATAGCCCTAGAATTGTAATCTACCGATGTCTGGGTACAATGTTACCGAAAGTTGGATGAATAACATACGGCGTTCCTTTAGTATTTTCATACTTCACAGCTTGAATTATAATAGTGATTGTGATTGGCTCTAACTGCCTGAACTGGAATAGATAGGCCACTGAAACATGCATCAAATATTACTAGAAAAGTGTGGTGGAATAGGCCTTAAACTCCTTTCTTCTGAGGAGAATTCCTGGAACCTAAGACTCGTGATTAATTACACGTATTATATCGAATTGTTTCATCAAGCTTACAATTCGAAGCTGTAATAAACACACGTCTTACAAACGATACTTCAATACATCCAAGAAATACAGAAATCCATTCGGCATCGCGAAGTGCGCTACACGTCTCCGTTCCATCCATTTTGTTGTGCTGAAGTCACAAAGGACTTTTGAGACTGAATTTCTGTTACTTACATCTGGAAGTTTCTAATAGAATTTTACGAAAACTTACTTTCTCGAGACAGTGTGCCGTATGAGATATTTCTCCAAAACGCGTTCGCTCGTGTCGATTCGCTCGCGGATAGGATCATTTGACAATCCCATACTCGCAACGGTTGTACGTTTTGTTTTATTCGTACTTTATACGTGATAAACATTCAGCAATATTGAACGTTTGGTTTTGATGCTATTGTTTTGTATGTTTAAAGCAAAGGAAATTTAAACTGGAACTAAAAACCAGTTTTATTTTATCATATTATTATTATATTTCGCTACATAAAATTTATTTATTTTATTTTAAAACGGGTTACCAGTAATAAAAATTTACACTTAATTTTAAATACATGGATGACCGAACCGAAAACACGGATTATACGACATTGTCTAAAAATGAATCCTAACTAGATCGATTTATCGCCCCCGAAACCCCCTGCATACTAAATTTCATGAAAATCGTAGGCGCCGGTTCAGAGTTTCAGAAAATATATAAAAGTACATATATACATACAAGAATTGCTCGTTTAAAGGTATATTGTACTATAAATATTAATAAAAGCCTAATATCAATTGCATTCTAAACGTAATAACTGCTATTGTAGAGATTATATGACTGAAACTTGGAGCTTTGGTCCTTAATCCTTATTAGTTTACTTTAAATAAAGTTTAAAAAGTGCAGGTAACTGCATCCAATTAACATGGAGTTAATGTATTTCTGTGTTAAAAGCAGAAATGTTTATAATCAACTTGTAAATAAACTGAAACTAAGCGAAATGTCCAGTGATGACTGAAGCCTTTCAATCACCCTTAAGTTTCACTAATAACTACGTTTGCTTCTCCTTAGGTAACTACTTCATCGTCCAAACGATGCAAATACTATTCTATACATACCCGACTATTCGCAAAGAGAGGATGCTATTATTTAAATTCCTTAACTTTAATACATATTCTATTTGAAAGTAATGCGGAGATAAAGCGGGATCACGAACATTACTAGCAACTGAACGCTCGGTCGTGACTCGCGACATACAAAAATGTCATGACTATGTAATTCCCGCGCATCTACATTTTGATGCGAGTTCGGCAACTCCTGGAATAGCAATCCAATACGCAAACAGCCAGTCGTGGAAGGCGGTGGATGTGGATAATGTTGGAGTGCTCATTGATAATTGATTTCGGTGTTTTCCTCGCGGTGAAGTGGGAGAGATTTTGTTATTAGCATGTAAACGGGTTATATGATTTTAAGCTCAGCTCTTGGATTGTAAACGTTTTACTGTCACGACAATTTTCTTTAGCATAATATGTCGCAGGCTAGTACCTTTATGAAAACCACTTTTCATTATAAGTATTTGTAAGTTCTGTCATGACTTTTTTATAAATTTCCACCATAATTATAATTAAAAAGTTAAGTGGACCTGATTGCTACTAGTGAGTAATAGATAGTGATAGATAGATAGTGATCTACGAACCCTTGTACGTAAACAATATCGCTGTCAATGAAACAAGTATTTTTAAATATATTTGACTCAACCTCATAATTTCACAGTCTTTATAACCCAATCGTTACTGCCCAGTTTCCTCTTGAAAAGTGCGTCCGCTAAAGAATTACCTACTCATAAACTCACCTCGGCGACGGAGATTTGAGTAGATCGTTAGCCAAGTGCCAAACTTTTAAAAATATAATGGTTCCGATACATAAACCGTTCAATAATATTTGGAGACACGAAAGTACGAAAACATTTCGGTGCGGGCGCCGCTATCGGTCGGCAATAAAGGCCTTCGGGCGATAAAAACTGATCTGGTAGTTCGCCGGCAACAGGAAAACATGTCCTTGGCGCACGGCCAACTTACCTGCAACGCCACGCACTATGCTTTCTGATCCCCTGGTACTTTGCGATTTTCTGATCGCGACCTAAAGGTCGTAGAATCGTGACTGCATTACTTTTTGTTTATTAAAAGCGTTAGTTGAGGCAAAGGAGGAAGACATCCACTTACAATACTATAAGATCAGTAAGCATTGACGTCAGTTTTGTCATTCGCATAATTTAAAACGCAGGATATAGACTATGTTGGAAAAGAGGGATTTCTCCACACATGTCTTTATACAAATGTTTCTTCGTCTAGGGACCGCTTTTCGATGCTGCATGATAGACCATCATGTCTTATGGTACTTTTAATGATTCCAATCTAAATGCGGCGGAAAGTTGCGAAATTAGTTTTTAGCTTTGTTTTTTATCCAGCCAGCTCATCTAGCTACCTGATATGAAGAAATCCATCGCTCATGGACATCAATGTCATCACTAAATACACCGAAGTGTTGCAGGGGAGGTTGGCTAGACCTCAAAATAAACCTTGTTCATACATAAGAATAATACAATGAATTTTCTTTCGAATCCCGTCGAGTTTTCTAGGTAACTAGGTATCGTCTGATCGTCACGTGTAAACACGATCGGACGGCGTGCGTGCGACCCTGCACCCCGATAAAGGCTTAACAAATTGCATCCAACTTCACAGCACACGTAGTCGAATGGAAGCAGTAAATAGTTCCATGTTTGCCGGCGAAGTTTTGACTTCTCACTTACGAACTGACGTTACCGTAATGGCGGCGTGTTCTATTGTAACGCGTGCTCTGGCGTACTCCGGCGCCGACGAGACGCGACCTGCGATTGTAAACGGTCAAATTGTTTCCCGTGCGATCGGTTTTATTTTATTGCTGCCCGCTGCATAATCGTCCTCGTTAACATTGGGTTCCGTGCGAACGATGGGAAACTGAGAGATCTCCCGTGTTCTCGATTTGTCACGCGGTGATTTTTTCGAAGCGACTGAACTGGAAAAGTTTACGTTTGGAATATTCATAGAATTTGCTTATCAAATTACGGGAATACTGTAAATATACAAAATTCTGTTTTAAGTTTATTTTTTATTGCGGGTCATAAGCAGCTTGCTGCCACGTGATTGGCCCCAGTTTGCTACCACCATTGCCCCACTTTTTATTTTGAAAGTTTTTTCCACAAACAAAATTCATGCGTCATTCTTGTTATAACATGTGTACCTATTTTCTTGCTACAAATAAATTAATTTCATCTAAATTTTTACAATTTTTATAATGTTTTTTTGCAAAATATGTTTTTTTTTTTTTTTTTTTTTTTTTTTCATACATTTTTTTTTCATACAAAAGTCGGACCTTGCAAACCACGCAGGGTTTATATATGCCCGACGAGTCGTTCAAGATACATTTTACGTAACTTATTTTAAATACATAGGCAATCATTGTATACGTAGGTAATAGGCTTTTAGTTTATTTTTATATCTTTCATCATTAATGTACATAGTCTTTAAGGTATCAGGTAACTCATTTAAGTAATTTAAGTAATTTATTGTTGTATTGAATTATTATAAGCCAGCTTAATAATAAAATAACTTCGTTTTGTTATACCATTAGGTATTTTGTATAATAATCATTCATAAAATATTTTTTAATGTCTTTATGTATTATTATTTATTTGCACGAATAAAAAATTCAAATTTCTTACCCATTATCAGTATGCCAATCAATCCAAAAGATTGCAGCCTTTGCTTCTATAACAATGACGTCACACAATAACGTGTCATCATTATTTCAAATGCGGATCTACTTTCCACATTTCAGATGCAAAGCCTAATCGAAAATGGCGAAAGGAACTTACGGAGGCTTCCTAACGAATAAAAACCAATCGGGCATAATCGTACAAGCTTCGAACTCCGCAGATAAAATGGTCGGGTCTTTGTACACTTTTTTCCTCGAGGTTTTCGGCTAGCGCTGATCCAATAAGAAGTTGTCAACTTAACAGCCCCGGCTTTGTTCTACTTTGGTATTCTAAAATGGGATTTAAAACGTTATTTATGTATGACGTGGCTTTTTACCAATACTTTATTGTTGTTGACTTGGCAATGACTCTTTGTTCTGGCCACGATGTGCTTAGTTGTTATTATATTTAAAGCGTCAAGTCGCTAATTGGCGAGTGATCTTACATACATATCAAAACTTTCGTGGCCCCTTCTCATCCCTGTAAATTATACGATAATACGAACTAAAATAGTAAAGTAATAAACCAAATAATGGTAAATTGGTAAAACTGATGCTGATACTTTATCCGAAGGACTTAAAAACCGGTAATCGTTAATTCGTTATTGTTTATTTAAGTTTCATATTATTATAATATTTTCCTCAACTTTCCTTTTTAAAGCAGTAGTGTTATTAAAATCATCTTATTGATAATACCTACCCAATTTTAAAGCGTCTTGATCTGAATGCAAAAATAAAAGTTAAATAGTAACATAAACCTTTGAAGCCCAGGAATATCATGAAAATAATTATTTTTAATACTGATAGTATGGCCAAGTCGAAAGTGTGAGATGTATTTTGCTAGCGGAAACTGAGTGGGATAAAAACAGATTAACTTCCTGTTATACAAGGAAAATTATATGTCTGTCGATTCATATTATGTCTATGGTTAATTCTCTTTCTTAGTAGTCATAGTCGTAGGGTTATAAAATGTATTAAGTTCGTAGAGATATTACGACTGACATCAATGAGTAAGCAAAGAAGATTATAGTCGTGTCATATCATATTACCGTAAGCGCGACCTCCTAAGGCTGAATAACAAAACGGAATTCCATGATAAAATTTCACTGCGCATTAAGAAGACAAGGGGACAAGGAGAGGTACGGGTGGAATAAAAAACTGTCAAGTGTGAATCTTAAACATACTGGTAAAAGACGGAATACAATTTCATGTTTTAATAACAATTTCAACAAGAGCAAACGGTAAAAATTATCTGAAATTTCAAAATTATTTGCTTGGCAAGTAGATATATTTTTTATTGTCTTTTAACATTAACAATAACTTGTAATGTAAATAAATTAAGTCTCAAATTGCATAGTTTTTTGATACTTTTGATAGTTTTTTGCTTTTCAGTT
This sequence comes from Thymelicus sylvestris, assembly GCA_911387775.1. Classification (NCBI taxonomy): domain Eukaryota; kingdom Metazoa; phylum Arthropoda; class Insecta; order Lepidoptera; family Hesperiidae; genus Thymelicus; species Thymelicus sylvestris. Next base: position 2,172,459 of record OU426893.1, read on the forward strand.
TTTTTTCGTTGGTTCAATTTTTTGTTAAAAAGTAATTGTTTTATAATTTTTAGATGCAATAAAAATTAATAGTTTTTTGATACTTTTGATAGTTTTTTGCTTTTCAGTTTTTTTTCGTTGGTTCAATTTTTTGTTAAAAAGTAATTGTTTTTAATTTTTAAATGCAATAAAAATTTATAATAAGTACTACTCCGTAGTTTTTCTGTGCTGTGCTTGTGACGTGAATGACGGACGGAAATCTGAACATAGAAAACAAAAGATAGTGGCCACGCCCACTTTAAGCATAAATTCCCATGACGCCCTCCTCCTAATGAGATATGTTAATTATTTTTGTCCCGACAGTTCTAGACACGGAAAAACTCAGTGGTCCCATCGTTGGTGTTTTCATTCCGAGATGCGAAACCCTAAAAGGTTTTACGTTTCTAATTTTCCTTATTCGGGCCGTCTCAGAAAACACCTGACACGTCTGATACTTCCAAAAGATCAAACCAAATTTTGGTAACTGATTTAGTTCTGTGCCCAAGTTTTGGGCTTTCGGTAATCCTATCTTCATAAGCGAGGGATCCATCAGTCGTCATTAGGCGGACAAGCTCCCCTGCAATGACGTATCTGTCTTGATCTTGCTTTCTTTTCGCACCTGTTGGGACCAAGATTGATACCGAACCGTAGTATTGCGTTCTGACAGCTTGTTATTGAAAAATTGAGTGATAATCCCGCTGCGCGGTGTTGTTTAAGACTTCGTTTTTTCGCACGAATTTTTTTCCCGCTACCAGCTTTTAGCGACGAATGGAAATTGAATGGATTTCTGTTTACGGCGTGAAATGTACATCTTTCAAATTTTTTCGACGTAAATTCGGAGCGAATATTTTCCTGTAGGTGTGACCGATATTGTTTGTTTAAGTTTTATTTCGTTATTTCTGTATGTGGTAGGTACATATATGTGTTTTTGCAGATTACACCGCCGTTTGCATTCGGATTTGTTCACGTTTAGTAATCGTCTGATATTTTACTTTTATTGCTTATTCTTTAGCTGCTCTCATGGTCTTAGCATGTGAGAGGGCCTTTTATAAAATTTAACTGTCAGTTGAAATCCATCCTATTTCGCTCAAGAAACATTTGAGTTCCCACACCTGGGACCGTTAGTACCTTTGGTATTTTGTTCAATTGTAATAATATAGTACCTAATGCTTTATTTAAGTTCAATTTATCCAAAAAGAAAAACTGAATTTACTAGAAACTTTTTGGGCAGAAATTGACGCAACTCAAATTGGCGAATATTTTTCTATAAATCCGCATTTAATAAGCATTTAATCCACTCGGTCTTACAGATACCTATAATATAGTTTGATACGATAATTAATACAAAACTCCGTGACTACAACGCAGTACTAGTAGGGACCCAGTTTAAGTCCTCTGATATTGTAAACTAAAAGTCAACATGGATGTTTGTTCCAGGTTGCGCGTTTGTCAAGTTCAGCTCGCACCAAGAAGCTCAAGCAGCCATCACCAGCTTGCACGGAAGCCAAACTATGCCGGTAAGTGTTAGTACATTTTCTTCGTACTTCTCTAGAAATTGGCTTAACTATTTTTAGGTAATGAGGGATTAAACAAGTCAGTGCATTTAGCCAACTGATAAATTTTAATGTCTTACTTTTGATATAGAAATATTTGACAATGAACTAGCGAGTTATTTTCATATGTAATAAAAGCCCATTTTTTTAAATGCAATTTTTTGCTTGCTTTGAATTTCTGCTTTCCGCTTCCCTAGTTACCAGGTATAACTGACATTATCTATTTACAATAAATATTAAGAAACTCAAAAATAAAACTCGGTGACTGCAGTTACAAATGCAACTGCATACACAGTAGCAATGACTCAAAACTCCGCCTTTGTGTGTGAACCCATACCTCAAGTATCGGCCACTTGTGGTTGAGTTTGCACAGGCCCTTACAAGTCGCAAGTATGAGTACTTCAACGGCAGGAAACGTGCGTTCGTTACTACAATGACGACGGCGATTGTTTCAGAGATTATATCTTCCACCCGTGTTGTTGTTGTTTTCGAGATGGTTCGCTTGATAAGGTATCCCATCAAAAACATAAATGTAAAGTGAGAGTCAATTTCAAAAAAAAAAGAATTGAGATCTAAATGGGTGCCAATTTCTATGTAGAAAAGCCTAAAATTTTAGTCACAAGAACATGTAATTCAAGCTCCACATTTGACTTGGTTAGTTTTCACGTACCTACCTAGGCTTTATTATATCTATGTAATTAGCTTCGTCAAATCTGTTAGGTTGATGGCTTATGACACTCTTCTCTAATTTGGTTTGTTGGTTGCTAACTAAAGAAAACTAGCCAAGTCAAATGTAAAGCTTGAATTACATGTTCTTGTGACTAAAATTTTAGGCTTTTCTACATAGAAATTGGCACCCATTTAGATCTCAATTCTTTTTTTTTTGAAATTGACTCTCACTTTACATTTATGTTTTTGATGGGATATCATTACTTTTTGTATAGAAATTATTAGTAAGTACTTATTCATAATGTTACTGATTAATTTTAATACATGAACTGTTATAGTGCTCTTCAACTTAATATGTAGTTAGTGCGCCGTGGTCCGTAATACGGTACCTATTATTTCATTATTTATAAGTAATGATCTTCCACTATTGATGTCCGCTAAATATTGAAATAATAATTAATACTAAATCCCAATTATAATATCGTAATAAATACGAAAGTCGACTATACTCTTATTGGTTACGAGTGACCGCCCTCGCTTTGCTTTGGTTTTCTTATATTTTTACACCTTGGGTTACGTTATTGGAGTTTTATTAAGGATCACTAATTTATTGAAAATATAATATAGCCTATGTCACTCGGGGATAGTGTAGCTTTCCAACAGTGAAGGAATTTTTCAAATCGGTTTAGTAGTTTCGGAGCCTATTCAATGCAAACAAACAATCAAATCTTTCCTCTTTATACTATTAGTACAGATAAGTTGTTTATGTTCGATGACATCGTGCAACAATAAATTTTGAAACAATACTTCGAATTACTTTAAACTGGTATAATTACGGAAATAATACAAAATTTTGTGGTGTAATCTTTTAGATTAGAGAAAAATAATTTTCCACACATTAAAAATAAAACGACGTAATACACTGGAAATAACGTCTCCTGACGAACCACTAACCTTCACGTAAATGTATATGTGCTGTGCACTTCTCACAGGCACTTGGGACACTGAACATCTTCCTCCCGTTGAAAGCTTCAGAAAGTACTAAAACTGATATGTTTCGTTATATATTCACCTTGGAATCCACATAATGACCAGATGTCATCAATTTTGATTGCTACTCTTAAATTTCAGGCATTTTAAGTAAGTGTTCCTAATAGAATCAATTTTTTGAAAAATTATCATAAATTGATAAAAATTTACTACTTTCAGATTTATTCCTTTGTATTCATCCGACTACCTATCTGCATGCCAAATTTTAACTTTCTAGGTCACCTGGAAGTTGGATATAGTTTTGATCTATAGGTCAGTCAGTGTTAAATTTCTCGATTTTTGGACGTTAATATCTAAATAACCGTTTGAGATGTGTTTATGAAATTTGGAAGACGTATGTATTGCGCAAGTCTTAATAAATAAATTCAATAGCCAAATTTGACAGGTTTATGTTGCATAGTTTTTGAGTTATGAGGTGGTCAAAAGTGGCTCCAAATGGTTCGTGTAATATTACACACGGTGCTGCTCGTCAATTCTGTTAGCTAAGAAATTGACTTGACACGCTCCGCGTGTCTAGAACTGACGCTGGCGTAGTTTTGATAACCGTTTTACTAATCCTTCGCAACGAATAATAATTTTGATGATAAGTTGTGGAAGTAATCACAGTAAGTAAATAAATTGATGGATATAAATTAATAAACAATAATAATATAGATTAGTACATAATATATTAAACAGTCATCAATGTATTATAATTAAAACAAAAACGAAACGATAGTGAAAAAGATAAAAAGCGACATTACTGGAAATGTAAGATAAATTGAAAATGTTCTTAAATTATTTAATTGAATATATCGAGTATAAGCACAAACAACTAAAATAAACAACGTTAATACACGTAAACATGAAACCATCACAATTAGCATTCCCACTAGTCAGCTTACTTACCAAAACTTCATTCCCGCGACTAATTGGAACTAAATTCTCGACCGAATTGTTTGATGTTCTTACTGCACCGTGTTGCAACTTAGTACGGCACTCAGGTACGTCACTTGAAACAATCTAATATTATCAGTCTAGCGATCTAGCTACGATGGAAACTATTATTGCTTCGAGAACTTTGTCGGGAATTCTGTCAAAGTCATCTATCTTGTGAAGACGGTGTAACCCAGTTGGTAATGACCCCGTCCCTTTCACGCGTTGTTGTCGGGGAAGTGTCGGAATATTTGGTTGTTTCTTTTAGTTATTCTTCTCTTTCTTCGGACTAAGTATTCTTGGCATTTTTTCTGAAATAGATGAATCTGTATGAATCTGAATAGATATTACTTGCCAATTTATTTTCGGTACGTTCAATTCGATTAATCAATAGTTAAATGTGTTAATCAATAGTTAAAGTAACATAAATCTTATGTACGTTGTGACTCCTCTGGTCCCAAACATAATTACAATATTTGGTATCACTGAACAACTGAAAGTCAACGCTGCAGATTACAACATCACAAAATCACAACATAATTAAATCTGAGAATTATTTTCATTACAGAGATAGATATTGATTTTGAATCTGATGCTATCGAATTGGATAAAACATAGTTCAATTCAACTATTCAGAACAATAAAGAGTTCGCGCGATTCAATGAATGTGAGTGAACTTATATGTAAAGATATAATTTTGTATTCATATCTCTCATCATAAAATCAAAACCTCTAAACATATAAGGATTGTAAAAAACAAATAGTATGGTGGTAATAATGATTTCGATATTTGTCATTGCTTTATTAATATAAGCTGCATTATTATCTTCATCTCAAGATGGAACAGGGTAGTTGTAATTGAATTTCCCAAGACATGGCTAGAACTGTTCCAAGTTGGAACATACGATACAGGTAGGGTTGTCACTCTAAAATCTAATATCTCCCAGCGATCTGTCGATCCATATTGAAACTATTATTGCTTATACAACTCTGTCTGCACTGAGCGTTTACGATTTGAAGTGTTTACGGTCGTTTAAGCACACCTTTCTACATTTCTCGTTTCATTTTTCTAAATGCGATACAAGAATTGCATTGCATTTTATATCCTGTACATCTCGTTTAACTTCTCAAGGCTAGGTTCGAGGAATAGATCATGAATGCTAAGAGTGCCTATTGTCTGCATTTGAATATCTATAACCTCCCTTGCTCTGTTTATTGTATACACCAATGGGGTGTAAAGATTTATTGTATTTTATTGTAATATTTTTATTTTTTACGCTAACTTTTGAGAAGACATATCCTTTCAACAGATAAGTAATTCATACTTGACATGTATTGAACTGATTAAAACATTGGAACATACTCATACCAAGTCACAAATTGCTCTTTAAATAACTTATCACCCAAAAATTTCAAATAACCTGCCCCATTCCCGATCCAGTCAGAACTTTGGACAAGGCAGCAACGTCCGATTATATTTTCAGCATAAGCTACATTGTGCCTACATTCACGCTACATAGTCACTGCTACAGGCACCAACATAGCCGCTAATTAAAAGTTAAGCGGCTGGCTCGGACACTCAATTTTAGGACTTTTTATTCACTCGCCTGAATCACCAAATACACATGTAGTCGTACATTGTACAATTTGTTTGCGAGCAACTTTTACGTTTTTCTTCTTTTACGCTTTTATGGATCCTTGGTAATTAGAAAACCTTGTGTATTATAATTGTATTGTGGTGTGTTGTGTATTATAATTTTATTATGAGCAACGCAGGAGCGAATCTAATGGCGCTAGATCCTCCTGTTGGTGGCTAGCTAGGCTTCCTACACCTGTTTAATTCCATCTGTAGTAATGCAACTAGTACTGTGCCTCAATAAACTATTTTGGCTTGAGAGCCACGTCTCTCTTTTTCTTTCTTCTCTCTTTCTTGGCTGGATTCGCATCAGTGATGCCATTGGTGTCGTTGATGTTCTTGTTCAGGTTGATCATCAGTTCACTTGTCGGAAATTTCAATTAAAAAATGTTTGAATGTTCGATATCGAATATCGAAGGCTAAGTTAAGAATCTCGTCCCACTACTTACTTGGATAGCAACGGTGTTACAAATTGTTATGATTATAGGTATGTATTAAAAATTAGACCAGCTAATAATATCAACAAAAATATACAGTCTTATAAATCAAATCAAATATTCAATGTTGTGTGTGTTCACGAAAGACACACGAAGAACACTTTTCAAGACTAGGGAAACATTGGCGATTCCTTTTGTGTTATTTGTACATCATCAAATGACTAATTATCGTCTGATTTATCTTCAGCCCTTTGAACTAAAAAAATTATGTTGATAAAGTTGTAATTATGTTGTTTACACATTGTTAACCGATCTGCCTCCGATCCGGATTCTATGTGTACCTGCAAGGCTATTCTTTTTTGTAACTTGACTGCGGAATCCGCGATGAGTGTCAATTTTGGCAAGGAATTTTGACACTCATCGCGGATTCCGCTGTCGAGTTACAAAACAGAATAGCCTTGCTGTAGTCCTTTATTGATTATTCTATTTCAAACTATATAAAAACAGCTTGACCCGTCTTCGCTCCCATGTAAGTATGTAAACAACATAAGCCTAGCATAACAAAAGAAATATATATCATATATACATATGATCAAAACACAACTACAATCGAACAAAAACGCCATCGCGACCACCGCGTACTGATACAGTCAACGGTAAACAAACACGTCAAACAGTGGCCGCACGTCAAGTCAGCCATCAATAAAATCGTTGTTGTTGGCACGCTTGGCAAACAATTCATCGGTTGGTCATTGTTTACCGGTGTTGTTATTTGTGTGACTGGCTGTACCTTTACGAGCACTCGTTTGGACATTGTGACACTTACCAAATTTGTCCAATAGAGTAGGAAAACAAATGAACACACAATGTTATTTGAATGATATGTGTTTAGGTTTATGTTTATCGTATTAGGTTTACCATATGTGTACACGATTAACTTATGCGAAATTATTTCTCCAGTCGCAGATCTGCTGAAAACAAAATCTTCATTAATAAAAAGAGGTATTAATAAATTGGTCAATACTGAATGTTATGTTTCCTCACTCGACATCATTAATGGCTTATTCGGGAATTTAGATGACTGCGAAGAATATTTGGTGGATTTGATCTCGGTTTTAATTCGATTTAAAATCTTACTTCATAACCAATTCCTCCATTAAATTCTGCTTCTCGATCGATGTTAATTCCCACGTGAGACCACGCTGCATCGTGCAAGTACCTACCCCAAAGATTTAGTTTCATATTCTATTTGCCTTCCACACAGACGCTATTAAAATGACTGAACTGCCTTTTTATATCAATCGTTTTTTTACTTGCGTTTTTACTTTTACCTGCATCGATGATGTCATTGGCGTTATTGATGTTCATGGGCTACGACGACCACTTACTATTAGGCGTCTCGTTTGTGGAATCATCCATTAAAAATTCTAGATTTTTTTTTTCTTCTTTCCTGTTATTTCTCGCCGAATCATAGACATAATACTTCTGCTGATTTATTACGTTATGCAACTTTTCCAACTTTATTATGTGCGTAGGTAAGCACCTCTTAATCCATTTAGAAACTTTTCGTCTACGTATTAGTTACTTGGACTCTCATTAGATGCCTCACCTAAGCCTTAAATTGAGATAATGTTATAAAAACTTTAGCTCCTTGCTTTTGTCGACAATAGGCTTTGATAAAATAGCAATGTTTTGATCGCACTCATGTCTGAAAGACCAGAGTTCTTAATCTATATCCACACGCCATTCAATGTTATGTGCCTATTAAAATTTAATCATTTGCGTTTGCAAAACATTTAAAGTAGATAGATTCCTTATCCTCAGAAAAGTTGTTAATTAGCATCAATATAAACACAAAACAACTATCTCAAAATTAACCCTCTCATAAACTGTAATTACAAAATATAAAGTCCTACTCTCAGTCCTAATTAGGACTTTCTATGAACCTTCCTATATTCTACGTAGGATTATGATAAGAGGTTCCATTCCACGTAGTTGTCTGAAGACAAAACCCAAGTAAACTAGTTGTACCATAGCCGGCCACTTTGTTATGATAATTGTTGCAAAATCCTAGTACCTTCAGTGTTCTTCATGCTAATTTGCGCGGCGCCGCCCGCCGTATTTAATTTCGAGAATTATCTTTCGTTCTCTTTGTGTAAGTACGGCTGAATCGTACGAAACGTAATTTAAAACCGTGACGCGCCCTACGGACGGCTAACGGTAGTACGAGAGTTGGAATGGTGTCCAACTTACAAGTTTCTATAACGTATCTTGTTTATTCGGCCTTACTTGTGGTACATTTTTGGTCACGGATATTAGGCGAGGTATTTACCATTAGACCAGTGTTGGGTTAGTATTATGGTGGGTTTTGGTTCAAAACTTCTCATTTGTGTCTACCGTGTGATGGTACAGGGTAGGATTCTTCGTTGTATCATATATTTTTGTCGTAATACAAAAAAATCCACAATAACTTTAATATTATTTATCCAGTAATTTCGTAGTTAAATCAAACCAAACAAATAGATATCTGCTCTAAAACAATTTATAAATTTCAAAATTAATAACTATAAACACTGAAAATTAATGTCTTACAATTAATAAGACAATAACTTTGTCGTAATGTCGACAATGTCAACATACATGACAAAATAGAATCAGTTTTTATTGTAAGAAAGCATTCAATCTTTTCGTACATACGGAACCGAAGATCGAATCAATATTTGTACAAAATACTAGATTACGAGCAGTAGGGGACCGGACAGACAAAAACGTCATTAAGTGGAGTGGAGCAGTCCTTCGGCGCTTTGTGTGGAAGGAATTATCGGCTCCCGAATTCTATTCTGGGGCCTTCCTTTATTCTGATTCCCTATTCGTGTCTACGCATTACAGAGTTTGCGCTGAGTTCACTTGATAAGGAAAAAATGAGGATAGAACCCTCTCGACGGACAATGAGGCTGCAGCTGACGTGAAATACTTTGTAATTGTTGAGGCGATTTGCGTTGTTTACTAAGTTTCTAATACACTATAAAAAACGTAATTAGTTTAAAATTATTGCTACTAAATCTTCAGTGTAAATAAGGTTGGAGACCTTTACATGAATAGATAGTTATCTGATTTAATAAAAAAAAAAACAAAATAACAGTCCTATTTGAAGTAACGTGAGTTTAGGAAGACTGATTCGGGTTTAAGGATGCTGTAGCCAGCTGTAGCGAATAAAGCAACAGGTAACGATGCTCTGATTTATAGGGCCAGTCTTATAGTATATAGTCATATAGTCTTAGGGCGATAGGAGGCGGAGGAGATAATCAATTCTCTTTTATATAATGCTTCACGTTTTATTGTATTAAAGACTATTCCTACACGAAGGTTAGAAACAAACAGACGGATGACACACAAAAACGTCATTAACTTGAGTGGGTAGCAGATCGAGGGCGCTTTGTGGAAGGAATTATTTGGGTGAGGCGAATTCTATTCTGTGTCAGATCCCATCCGAATCAGTGCGTTCGGTAATTGGTGTACTGTACTTTATTTGTCTGTTGAAGAAAACTATAACGTATGGATTATATAATAGTTTAACGTTTGTATGAACTCTTTTAATGTTAAAAAAAAAACTTTAGATCGCACAAACAAAGTTTAAAATATACGTCAAGTTAGCTACGTCAGCCTGGGATTTATTGCAAACGTGTTTAGATAAGATAAAAGATTCCAAACTTAACTTAAATAGCGTATAAATTTTAACATAATTCAACTATTTCCAATTAAATAATAATATTGTGCCCAATAAGGTTTTCATAAATAAATAAAACTATTTCTTTAACTTTATCAATCAGGGCCTACATCTGCCTTACAAATTAATGTATGTATATCCATAAGTATGTATATATGACATTTTAATTGTGCTTGTCATTGCCATTAATAACCGGAAATCATAGCGTCAGTGCATACTTTTCGTTTATTTAATTTTATTTGAATTACGACGTTTCATCCTCAATTTAAATATCACTAAAACACTTGTTTCCGTAGAATGAAACTGCCCCGTTCGTTTGTGGTGGCAATATCACAGGGCAAGGAATCCTCTCCCGGGGTCTCGAGCGGTTTGTAAACGAAGAAATAAATTAAAATACACAAGTGTTGCGGGTGTAAGGCGACCCCAAGGGCCTACCGGGCAGCGAGCCTTTCACTCATTACTAATTGGAAAGAAAGATGAATTTTACGTCTGGTTTCCTGACCTATCTTTTAATGTAAAAGTCTGTTTATTATGCTTTTAAAATAGTGAAATACTACAAAACTTTTTTAAAGTTTGTACTCTCAAGCTTTTAAACACATTATAACAGACAATTTTATTGTTGTACGAGATAAAAAATAAATTAAATTGTTTTACGTCAGTGTTTTACATATACGAAAATATTGATTATTTACTATCTTTATCAAAATACCACAAATATTCTCTTCTTCCTTCAACAGACTGTTCTAGCTACTCGTATTTTCATAATTACTGCACAAAAATTTTAATTCACCCGCTACACGGATTATTATTATGCGATTTCAGAGTAGACCTGAATTCCTCTGTTGTTTCTGATAATTGGGTCGTCTCAAAAGCCTTTTACTTGCCTTATTAGGAGAAATTTTCAAGTACTTGTAAGCGGCAAGAGGGTCGCTGACAATAAGGTTTAGCAGGCCTTGTTCGTATTTTATGGAAACTATAAACTTATTTCGTTTAATAACAACGGTTTACGAGAGGCACTGGCTCGCTTTGCGCATCTCGACTTACCGAGAATGCCGACGAAGTTAATCTAATTTTATTTCTTTATTATTATTAATAGCAATGAAATTGCGTTTTTGCTATTCGATACTTTTTACGACAATTTATTGAATAGTAGGTATACTATAATATGGTATAAAATATGGATATAAACCAAGTCATTTAAAACTTGAATAAAAAAATTCTTCCACTAAAAGTCAGCCACTGTTCTATTGTCACAAAAATTAAATGTCTAAATTAATTGAATTCTATTTTCTCCTTCATCAAATAATCCAACAAATCCTTGAAAAACTTCAGCCTTTTTACATAAATTGACAGCTATAAAAGAAAATCCAAGATGGATCCCGAAATTGAAAGAGATTTTAAGGCGATAGCATTTTTTCACTCGCCATTCGCCAGGTAAATTATTTCTTCACTCTCTGCTCTTAACGATGAATCTATTCAAAAAATAAGATTTGCATAACATCTTTTAGAAGAATTGCCTAACTTCTAAAATAACCTCCTTGCCACACGACGATCTCTGTCCAATGAGCGAATCATATAGACTTCTGGAATTCTGGATGGACATTACATTTGAATGCAGTTTATAATCATAACTAGTAACCCACCCTCGCTTCGCTTCTGGTACCTAAGGGTTAATACATGTACCCCTGAAGCAACTTTTTTTGTCAGAAAATTAAGTAATATTGCTTTTAAACCTTAATCATTTAGGTAATTAACCTTCCTCATAAATTATATCCTAATATCATAATTAATACAAACAAAATCTTTCAAATGTGTCAATCTAACAAAAATTTGTCATTTGTTACTTTATAGTGTTTTTGTAGGTTTATATTCAGTCACATCACGACCATAATCTATCAGAGAGGATAAATATTCCTCGTAATTACCCTAAGATTTAGTTTCGACCATAATCCATTTAACAACTAACTGATGACTAATCTAGTTGCGCAGAATAAATAACTCAACACCCATGCCAAAATTAAAGAGCAGACCATTTAAACTTCTTTATGTTTCCAAACAGAAAAAAGTGATCGAAATAAATTCCAAAAATGCTAAGTAAAAGACGTTCTTAACTCTGGATAAAAAGTTGGAAGTTATGCAAACGAATTACGCAGCTATCTAGAGCAAAAATCTATTTTAATGTATACAGTCGCTGAACTTTCTGACTCTCTTAATAATTATGCTAAACAATGGCGAACTGTGAGTTAGAAATAACGTTTTGATAACAATTAGCTTTACTAGATGAAGATAAAAACTAGGATCACTTATTTATTTTTATAAAATAGTTTCAAATATAATGATGAGTGTTATTTAACATTTTATTTTTCAAAATTTCATGTATTCGTAATAATAAATAATGACATATTTTTTATAATAATTATATATTTTTTTATTAACTAACTTTATTTATTAAGAATATTAACTCTCCATGTAACTAAATTAAGCCTTAGATTAAGACAGTGACAGTGAGAGCAAATAAACGATATTATTATTATTATTAATTTCATGCAAAATAAATGAAAAGATGAAATACTTACCATCAGATAGATCATCAGTAGCTCGAGCACGAATATTTGCGAGAAAGTATTCGTATGGTTAACGTAAGCAATTTGTCAAATTTGTATGGCATTTTAGTACCATTTACGCACGATAGGGGCGCTTTTGAAAAAATGCCATACAAATTGCTTACGTTAACCATACGAATACTTTCTCGCAAATATTCGTGCTCGAGCTACTGCTCGTTTGCCGCTATTTCCATAAAAAGATAACAATTGAATTATGATTTATTTTGGCTTACAATGAAGAAATTAATTCACACTCTTTGATTACGAGATGCTATATGCAAAATACAATTCATTAGAGACCCAGTAAGTCCAAGTACAAAAAACCAATTCATGATTAAACAACCCAATTCCCAACCTAATTCAATTACACAATTCATAACACACAAGTTATTTTGATGTCTTCATAACACGCGACAGGACAAACTCATCACATTCAACGATTAATAATATAGGGCAGTTAACTAGTTACCCTGTAGAGTTTACAATTGGAGGATATGTTTATCATTTGGTACGGTGTATTGTCTTGATGGGTTGGGACGGGTACTGTACTCTGACCCGTTTTACCTTTAGGTATAAAGTAACTGAGGGGTCTATTAACGCGGATGATGCCCAACCTAGGTTACGGTTATGTCTTTGAGAGGTTCGTGTGGTTCAATAATGTTATAATAATGACTTTCATTAGTCAGCTCCAAAGATATTTTGCTACTGATATGGTGTGTTCATATATTTTAAAAATAAATGGTGTTTAGTTTTTTAAGTACATTGTTTGTAAGTTACAGTAGTCAAGTATCACTGTATACTTTTCGAATACAATAAAATATACCTAATTCTTGACAAAAAATAACCGAATTCAAAATTAGGGATAATCCAAAAACTACTAGTCATATCTCACTCAAATTTAAGTGGGACCACATGACAAGCACCAGCTTTCGATTATGCGTCAATAAAGCATTATTTTATTTATTTTATTAAATACCGGTTGTTCTACAAGATCAAAACAAGGCTTGGCCTTGGCCTTAAGATTTCAGAGCCTTAAATCTCCTAATCTTTTGATTCTGCGTTTGCCATACCCTTTAAACCATTCGTTTCGTTCAAAAAATTGTTATTCCTTCAAGACAGACACTTACTACAAGTACCCCTGTACCCCTTTATTTACCTACAAAATGTGTATACAACTAACTGTTTGATACGCAAACGTTTATGCTCGAGTGCCAAAACCCTCGCAGTTCATAACGCGATCACACAACCGGTGCCTAAACAAATACTTTAAAACGTCCTTATTATAGGTCACTGCGCACTGTGGAATTTAAAAAAAGGCGTTAGTGTTCGTCTGTAGTCGGACGCAATTCGAATGTGGTTGGTACTTGAATGTTTGCTAGTATTAAACTTGTTTAATAGTTATTGCCAGTGTTGATAAATATCTGCAACACATAGAAACACTGTTCCGTTCGTATTGCCGCTTTTTATAGACCTACATAATTCAAGGCTACTCTAACCAAAGGCTTTGTCTGACCATGTAGTTTTAAACATTGTATGAAATGGGACACTAAATATTTTAGCTGTAACAATATTTTGACGACCCGTGTGGCGCAATGGTAACCATGCCGGATCGCCGCACCAAGGGTCCTGGGTTCGATTCCCAGCGAGGCGGAAATTTGAATGATGAGTTTGAATTTCTGTTCTCGGTCTGGTTGTGTATGTCCTTGTCTAGTGTGTTGTTGTCCATGGCACCCACGACACAGGGAATCCTCCTAGTGTGGGGCTATGAGTGTGAAGCGTTATTTATTATTATTATTTATTATTTTATTTCTAATACTCTATATTACCCAATGGTCTCTATATAGTGGCGATAACGGAGAAAATACTCTTGACAATTGACACATTATACAATAATGGCAGAGAAACCTGTTTACTTTACATCTAATTCTTTTTACGTCCTTAGCACCATCACAATTATAACTTTTAAGATGAGAGCTAAGTCTAACACTCTGCCAAATTAATTGAATTGCTTTGACCTGGCCTTGTAAAGGTTGTAAAACATTTACCTTTTAAAGGACCACAGTGAGAGAAGGTCCTAAACAATCAACGTAGCGCTCCTTTTAATAAGGGTCGCTTCTCGCTGTTTGTGCTGCTGCCAAATCTCTTAATTTCCCTCCGCCCAAAAGCTTTGCAAACACCAAACGCCGCCCGATCCTTTATTGGGTTCAAATCTGTGCAAATGATGTTTTAATATTAACGTACTGAAAAATATTCAAGAGCTGTAGCTCTGTCTGGTATACGAAGTTTTAATGTTGGCTAATAGGTCCAATCAGTTATAAGTGGCCTTTCTTGCTCAGCTGTGGATTCTGTTCCTATTACCTGCGAGTCTAAGATAAATAAATTACTGAGTTTGAGTATTATTTTATAGTTAAAATAATACTTAAACTCAATAATTTATTTGATTTTGTAGCTAGTGCTACATTCCCTAGATTAAATATAGTAGGCTATATTTAATCTGTTACTCAGAACTAGTAGACAATTCTGTTTGTGCAAGAGCGGGAGACTTACTTAGTTCTTAGTTCTTGTGCAAAAAAATCGAATAAGTAGTGGGTTATTAGAACTTTTTATACACTTTGTCCTGACTTTTCACAAGTTTGCACTACTAGTATTAAATAGTATGCTGGTACAATTGTAGACAATTTATTTATACCCAAGCAACGGTTACACCTGACACCTAAAAAACTACCTAAGTCCTAAACGCACACGCCCGCACTATTCTAGATAGCTGGATTAGGAGCGATCGTAAAACATAAAACATAAGTAGGATTCACAAGTGTTCGTAGATAGGTTCAATAGAATTCATGCTGAGATGCGCCGCCTTCAGAAATAGCCCCAAATTGGGGCGCGCCGAGTTACGAGTTACAGCAAACACGAATTAGTTTTTGTACAACTTGAGGCTCAATTCTGAGGGATATTTTCATTCGGGTGAAATAAGAAGTTATGATAATCGTTTTACAACATTACTTTCTGGCATGCAAGACGCTCCCAAACTCTTTATGTATAAAAGTTGTTCAAGTTACTGGTCCTGTTAATCGATTAATTCCTAAAGGGTTAATTATCCCAATTATAATTTTGCTTGATAAGTATCTACTTTCTTACGATACCGTCCTAGAACACCGACCTAACGTGTAAGTTCCAAAATAAATACTAGCTAAATAACACCTGTCTTTCCTATGTTAACCCCATCATATTTCTTAATTTGGTTATCTACTTAGAAATGACAAACGTCATGACAATATGACTTTGATGGTTGAAATCAGTTAAAAAATATTTTGTGTCAATTAAGAAATCATAAAGTGTATTAGAAATAACAAAAATGATCATTCAATAGTAGTAAGAAAACAATAGTAGTTAAAAAAACAAAGAGATTGAGATGCGCTGGCTACAAGAATCGCTCCAAATTGGGGCCGCCTCAAACTTACTACAAATACGAGTTAGTATGTTTGCCTCAAGTTTGAGAAAAATTACAGGTATTTGGAATATACTTTTGTTTCTGGGAAAAATACCTGTTTTCACAACATGTTACAATATTGTTGATTAGTAGACATGGAAGCTCTGTTAGGATGTTATCAAGTTTTTTTGTAACTATTTCAATAAATTATTTCATCTGTGTAACTTACAAAGCAATAAAATCCCTTCACAATAAAGCTGACACAATAAAGGACGACGATAACATTTTTGCATATTAAAAACTAAGCAATAATATTAAGGCACAGTTTCCCGTAAGCGAAGCGAGGGCGGGTCGCTAGTGTGAAATAAATGAAATGAAACTGTCGTCCGACATACAGCGTTTAGTGCAATAAATGCCATCGACGCAGCCAATAAATGAAATACCGTTTGAATCTGTACCGAATGTTCGTTAGCGAAATTACTGTTGCTTTTTTATGGTAGACGGGACAACCCATAATCCAGTTCATCTGATGTGGAGTGTTCGTTTAATTTAAAAAAATAGATTTATAGCTCGCATAATCTACATAGCGACCCGCATGGTCATCGAGTGGATTATGCCCTGTACGAGTACGTTAAAGAATGTATATCATTGCGCAATAAGCATACCTACCTACCATAATAATTATTTGCAATAAAATAGTATCATGAGGAAGCGAAACCTCTTAAACTCATCGTACAGGAAAGTTTCAACAATTTCAAACATAAACTCACAAGTTATTGCGGAAACACGAATTTTAGATATTAGGTTAGGCTACATTTTTAAATTTATTATGTATCCTGTGTTAGTGGACCTTAAATAAATAAATAAATATATAAATAAAAATAAATAAATAATAAACGTTATGATTAATAAGTAGTTATCCACATCTAGGTATATCTTGCATTTCATTTTTACCACGGGTTAGACACGTACATTATTTTAAAAAAAAAGAGAAAAATTGCGAAAATAGAGTGTTTCTTTCGGCACAACTCTAAAAATTATTTACAAGTTTAAAGAATATTATTGCTAACTTGACTGCAACCGGCTGAGGCATTTTATTTTCAAGGTATTCGATAAACGGTTTTTAAGATTGGTGACATAATATTTATGGGGAGCAGTGACAAATTATCACCAGGTGGCCTGCATTTTGCCACGCGACCCATAAGGACGATTCTGCAGCAGAATTTTCTATTTTATTTTATAAGAAAAGTCAGGATTATTACGTCTGGTGCTAGTGGGAGTTTATTATAGCAGCCGGCGCCGCGTGTTGCTAACTTAGTCGTGTTAGTGGACAACGCTCTTTAATATAGCGGAATATTTAAAGTGTCTAATATAACCGGTGTTGCGACTAATGTTTTTAACTTAATATCAAGATAGAGGAGTAATCAGACAAAGCAGATTTTATCCAAATGTTACAGAACAATTTTCTAGGCAAAGTTACTTCAATTTAAGTTAAATATATTTTTTGTGTTTGTATACGTACATCTTAGCACTTTGGTAGGGTTCGGTTTGGTTAGAATTTTTATTTTTACATTCGAATTGGAGCCCCCAGAAACAAGGTGCATGAGAAATCATGGCATGGCATTCCATTGTCAAAATTAAACAAAACTTGAGTGTTAGAAGTAGATGTGGAAGATGTATTTTTATCTATATTCAAAAAAGAAGAGTAGAGAACCTTTCTCTACTCGATTGTATATGTTTAATGTTTGTTACCTCTGAAACCTTCAGAACTTCCAGAGTGGTACCATACTTTTTTATATTATTCTAATGATAGGATCCACGAGGAATTGAGAGAAGTCAAATGTTATAGCTATGGAAATTTTGATATAATTATGTTTTCGAAGACTATTTCAGTGAAGTCGATTGTTTTTTTTTTTTTACTTTTTTCTGCAAATTAAATCATAAAATAAAGATATTAAACAAAGTAGGCGATGAGATTAAATTAAATATCGGGCGCAAATCGCAGTAAGCTATCGAAAAAGCCTATTCTGAAAACCCAATCATTATTTAAATTAACCAATTAAGTCGAATAGGGTCAGTCTGAAACTAACCGACCTAATGGATGAATTTTAAACGGTCATCAAAATCGCTTAACCCAGTTCAATCCCGGCGAAGGAGATGAGAAATTGTTAGAGGAGATCTGAGCCCAGCAGTGGGACACTTATGGGGTGTGATGAAGATCGTACTGTAGTTGTAGCCTGCCTTCAACAGCCGGGTAACGCATGAAACAGGCATAAAAATAGTCAATTACTTTGAGCCTTTCCAAAAAGTTTTTCAATCCGATCTCTCACGTTTCTATATTGAGCGTATCCGTCACGTTTCATACGTCGTCCTTATTGAGACATTTACATATCTATTCGATCAATCCTCAGCCCTAGTGATACTGACGAGCTCGTATCATGTTATCGTCGTGATAGTAAAATAGACAGTTTTTAATTATAGGTCGATGCATACGTAACGTGGACAGGACGGGGACGGGACGGGACGGGACGTGAAGTTTTGTAGATATCGTTTAATAGAAAATGTAAACGATAGCGCATACGCCACGGAGGCACGCACGGGACGGGAACGGAGCACGGACGTATATTTATGCCCCGTCCACATCCCGTCCCCGTCCCGTCCACGTTACGTATACAGCGACCTTAAAAGCCGGATATTTTTGGTTCTGATTGGTCTGAGATAAGGATCTGTATTTTATTCATAACATATGCCATTGATACATGCCGTAAAAAGATCACGACCTGAAAACAAATATTTATTTGTGACGTAATCTACCGGGAATCGAACCCTTGGACACGTCACCAACTGAGTTACATGGTGTGAATTAATAGACTTACATATTTTTAAACAACGAGCGAAGTTATCCCAAGTCCTCGGATCCCATTCAAGTTAGTTTAGCTAGTGAGTCAAGTCAGTCAGAACATTTTCTTTCGTCAGCAAAAAGTTTTCCAATGAACCTTCGGCTAAGCTAGCCATTTTCCATATTGGTTGTATCCGTCACACATCACGCGTTCTGTATTGAAACATTTACATATGTATGTGATCCGTCCGCGAGTATTGACGACCCTAATATTGGCTGAATGTCGGATCATTGTACTATTGTTACTAGTAACAGGGTGGGAGAAGTCGTATTGCTCGTATTAGAGGAAAAGATTAAAGTAAAAGCGTTGTAATGTTAGGTTACCTTAGGTAAGAAATTATAATAGTAAAATGTGTTATAGTGTTATGGATTTCTGTTGTTTGTAGATTAAAACTATTTACATTGTATAATATAAAAATAAATACCTAAAAGTTAAATTAAAATAAGTGTATATAACTGTCTTCATTAAAATTACACGAAACAATACAATATTTATTCAACAAATGAATTACCATTCCTAAATTCCATTACTTATGCGAGAATTCTGTAAACTATACTCGTTTATTTTGAGGCCCGCACGCCTCATAAAGTACTCTTATTGCAACCTTTATGTATGTATGTACGCTCCTACTATCCATCCATTGAGAATAGTCCAAATATTGGAGAAGCCGAGCTGAAGACGATTCGGCTGGGAGCATCGCGCAATCATAAAATAGCCCGCCCTACCTTCAAAACCTAGTATTTGGTTTATTCTATACTAGAATTTGATAGCAACTTCGTCTGCACAAACTCCAAATATTTGCGACTGTGAAGTTATTTAAGTATTATTATAAAAGTGAAATTTAGTAAGGATGTGTTTGTTACTCTGTCACGCAATAACTACTGAACGGATTATCATGAAATTAAGCACACAGGTAGACCAGACCATAATCTGGAATAGGACCTTGTGCCTAGGAATTATACCGGAAAATGCTTGCAAAGCGCTATTAACATTATATTTTGGTATGTTTAAGGTGTAGAATAATGACTTTGACTAGCGTGGGAAATTTTTCCCAAATATGATTTATGCTGGTAATAATAGGTTTTACAAGTTTTATAATTTTTAAATTTCGCGAAATAAAAACTCAGTTTTTTTATGCAATATGCAGGCAGACGAGCAGATAGGCCACCTGATGGTAAGCAGTCACCGTCGCCCATGGACACTCGCAACACCAGAGGCGCCACCAGTGCGCTGCCGGCTAAGAAGGAAGTGATGGACCCACTTCTTGAAGGTCCACATATCGTAGCACTGTGGGAATACCGTCAGTGGTAGTCCGTTCCACAGTTCCACACGCAGTAGGAAATGTCATGTAAATCTTACCGTGGACAAAAGCCAGGTATCGACATGGTGTTTGTAAAACCTGGCATTGTGGCGCGTTGAACGATGGTGAAAATTGGCCGCAGGTATTAAATTAAACAGTTCTTACAACGGACGTTCTTACAACTTCTAACAGACGGTAGAAAACGCACAGAAAACTCACGGCTCTTCGTAATCCCAGCGATTCCAAACCGTCCGTGAGCTTGGGATCATCGACAATACGAACAGCCCGTCTCTGAATCCGATTGAAGGGATCCACTTGAGTAGTCGGTGCTCCAGCCCAAAGATGGGAGCAGTACTCCATGTGAGGTCGGACTTGTGCTTTATAGAGCAGCAACCTATGTTCGGATGTGGAGTACTGCTTTGCTCTATTGAGCACACCCAGTTTCTTTGAGGCTAGTTTGGCCTTAATTTCCAAGTGGTCCTTAAGTACTTTTTTGTTAATACTGTTTGTAAGTTAGGTAGTTTTTTGTGTGACACTCGAAAAAATACAACAATACAACTTTCGTAGCTTATGAAACGATTTACTTGTTTAAATAAACTTAAAAACTAATATAATAAAGTCCAGTTCAATGAACCGTAACTTCGACTCTAAAAATTTTATCAAATCCATAAAACTGTTTTGAAAACTAAAAGCAGACCAGTAGACAATTGCTCTTAAAAACCGGCCAAGTGCGAGTCGGACTCGCGCACGAAGGGTTCCGTACCAATATCTATACATAATTAGACACTAGGTATTACCTATAGTACACAACAGAATATGCCATATTAATAGTTAGAACAGTTAGTAATATCGAGCAAAAAACTTTATTTTACTTTTATTTTATTCTGTTTTTAGTATTTGTTGTTATAGCAGCAACAAAAATAATTTCAACTGTCTAGTTATCACGGTTCATGAAATACAGCCTGGTGACAGACAGATGACAGATAGACAGAGGGACAGTGGAGTCTTAGTAATAGGGTCCCGTTTTTACCCTTTGGGTAAGGAACCCTAAAAATATTGATTATATCTACAATGACGTATGTATGTACATAGGACATGTGCAAAGTATATTCGACATTTTTTATTCAAATGTGTTACAAACAGACACATTCTAAGTATAGATTTTATTTACAACTTTTTTAAGCCTTATGTGAATAAAATTAGAATCCTAACATATTAAACCAATATAAATATCCCCAGTACATTTTTATTAACGAAAAACAACCGACTCCCGTGTTCTGCGTTAGGATAAGTTTAATCGACTTTTCCGAACAGAATTTTCGCGTGAAAGTTGAAATTACATCGGCATAGAAAAGTCGATTATTACAGAAATCGATTCCCTATCGATATCGTATCAACAGAAACTTCCTCCGACTTAATATACTTGTTTCGGCACTGAAATGAATTGCGTGATGTATCGACAAAGTATAAATACGAGTAGTTACGGATGGGGATTGTGGAATTAAGAGAAATGTATTTGATGCTTATATTTGTAAACTTGTATACCTAATTAATAGTTATTAATAATATTTTTACCTGTGTTTGTATATGCTAAATATATTTTTATTTTATTTAACGCCTTCTTTGAATAATGCTTCCATGGCTGGTGACTATTCTGTGTCATCCCTGAAATTCTAGAAGACATAAGTGGCGATGACTTAACGCCATAAGGCCCGTCTGTTCCATCACCATCGTTCCTTAGCCATCACTGTAGAAAAGCTAATCAAATGCAATGGGACCTGTAATAACTTCTAAATTAAGGCGAGACACTAAGTTTATTGTACACTAAAAGAGCTATTGCAATTTTAATACTTCAATCTCAGCTTTAATATCTGTCTCTTGGGCAATGTCATTTCAAGATTAACATTCAGTTTTAAAAGGTTAATTTGTCAACTTTAAATCTGTCTGCTAAAGGTGAATAGATTTCCTGGCTGGTTTATGGCCTTTGACAATATAATATCTATCCATGTAGTTAAAACTCACATCCATGATATTTTCAGTGACAAAACAAAGTTTCTTAATACTATACTGTAGCTCAGTCAATACAAGTCAATACTTAACTATTTAGGTCTAGTAATTAGTTTAGTACAAAGTATGTAGTAGGTATTACTTATAAAATGTGCATTTTTTACAACGAAAATCCATAAATGTCCTAAAACGGTTCAGATTTTTCACTGTATAGAAAAACATGTTCCTAATTATTATCAGCTAAAGAATTACTCTTCATCATAATAACCTCTTACCACTTAAATGCCACCGGACAAGTGTATCTTGGAACCAATACATACTTAATGCGAATAACTAAATCAGAACGGCAATAAAACAGCATGAAACAATCTGGGCTTTCGGCAAACAAGGCGGTTGGCTGTGATCGCGATGAAATTTATTAACATAAAATAACACAGTTTAATAATTAGCCTGGTTTGAGAGCGTCTGCCCCGCGCATATCATTATCCTGTCACACGCCCGTGAACGTATTAGCACACGGGCAGATACATGAAGATCCTTTAAATTGGTAAGGTACTGAAATTGAAATTAACCCATTTCCTTAGCATTGAGTAGTCTTGACTTGCTGTCAAATCGGCAAAAAATACCCAAGCAGATTTTTTATTGTGCTACACGTACAGAGAAAACTGACTTATATTAAATGTGAAACTTATGACCTTATGACTTATGAATTTATGATTTATTCATCAATATATTTTAAATTCAGAAGGCTTATTTATAAACTCACTCCAAATCCTGTTTTCCAAGAGTCAACTCGTGTAGGATCGTCGATGTTATAACCAAGTTTCTGCAAGTTTAGTGTGAAAGCACACTTCAAGGTAAAAATAACAAGCGAGCAAGTTGAGCATAGCTCAGAAGCCACGGCAATTTCGCAATGCGCTGTCGTCAGCCAACAGCATGTTTACCTAATTATCTTGTGGCGACGATGACGTCACCCTGAATCACGCTATCGAAGTTTTCAAATATCGCTAGTATATATAGAAACGCTCCGACAACATCAGTGGGGGCTCGGCCGCCTCCCAGGCAACACACCTCGCCTGGCGGGAGATCTCCCTTTGCCAAACTGGTGACCCTCGACAAGAACACGTCGCTTCTGATCACCGATAGCGGCAGCAGGCATCCCTCCCCCCTCACCTCACCGCTCACACTCGACGGACAGCAACGACGTCTCCCCGCAGTCTCAACTCCAGCCACACTAGCTCATCGGGTGCATCGCAGCGTATGCCCAAGACGCTTCCTGTCCCCGTTCCGGCTACTGTCCACACGGCGGCTCCACTGACGGCTTGAGTGCACATCACTCGCCCTCTGCATTGGTCGTCTCACCCTCCCATCCCGACTCACCGTGGATAGAGGGCATTCCGTGGACACACATGGCTGAGCAATCATCGCGGCGCATGGACTGCAAGATGTATCGACCTCCGGTCTGAGCGGGGGGGTGATGTGGCGACGATGACGTCACCCTGAATCACGCTATCGAAGTTTTCAAATATCGCTAGTATATATAGAAACGCTCCGACAACATCAGTGGGGGCTCGGCCGCCTCCCAGGCAACACACCTCGCCTGGCGGGAGATCTCCCTTTGCCAAAATCTGCACCATGCACGCCTGCGGGCGATTCGGTTTATTCTGCCTTGGTGTACTAGGGTAACAGGTCTTCCAAGAAGCTTAGTATACAATCCTGGTAGAGCGCCGTCGCTTCGCTTCGGATACCTAAGTCTTAGGAGATCTATAAACTGCACTAAGGCAGTTTATAGATCTTTGCTCAAACAACAGTCACTGTTCTAGATGACTGACATTTTCATAATAAGAAAAAATTAAACTCTTATATAAAACGTCGGGTGAAGGTTGATTTAAAACCATTATTTTTCGGATATTTAATAAATAAGAAAAAATTCAAAAGTCATATAAATCGGCTAATGTTGATTTAGGACCATTGTTTTAGTTCGGATAAGTTTATGTCTGACCAAAGATTAAGCACGGTTTATAGATTCCCTAATTCCCCGTTACCCTGAAGCAACTTCTTTATGCCTATAGCCTTGGTCATGTATATGACTATTATCCACAACAAGTATTTTTCAAATCCGACTAGCAGTTCCAGAGATTAACGCTTTAAGACAAACAAAATAATTTCAACTTTATTATAATTCAGGATGTTAGAATACAGTGCAAGAGCTAGGAATATGTGAAATATTGTTTTAAACGACTTCAAAAAAGGAGGAGGTATTCAATTCGACTGTATTTTTTATGTTTGTTACCTCAGAACTTTCGACTGGCTGAACCGATTTTAATGATTCTTTTTTTAATCGAAAGCTGGTGCTTGTCACGTGATCCCACTTAAATTTGGGCGAAATTTGACGAGTATTTTTTGAGTACCCTTAATTTTGGGGTTGGTTATTTTTTGTCAAAAATTATTTTTGTCACAAAGTTTCGTCACTTTCTTTCCTATTGAAAAACGTTTTTACCTGATGCAATTGAGGTGTGACCAATCAGTGGAATAGTTCACCATAGTTCAACAAAAGTTCTTAAAACATGCAAAAGCCTACCTAAAAGAGCATTCAACTGTCCATTTCGAAACCACTCCCGATATTGCATAGCTTTTACGACACTTACGGTCACACCAAGCCTTTCAGTAATACATTAGTCTTTATACAGTACCTACATAATGTATAAACGTACCTGACATTCCTAAAACACTCCCAGGGTTCCCAACAACGTTACGATTTAATTACATTCACCGCCCGCCAAAGTGCTCCTTAAATCTGACCAGTTTTCGATGTACTTTCAGCGCTAATACATTCACTAAGAGCCGGCTGAAGCCGTCGGAGGCCGTATGCAGATGTCTGTTTGTCCAGTCATTACTGCCGGGATGTTTGCCCGGAGCGGTCGGCTTAAAGAACGCGGTCCAAGTTAGGGGAATATTGCCCCCAGTTGGTATACAAGGATTACTAGGTAGCATTGGAAGGAGATGAAGATTTTTTTAATGGTGATCATTTCGGAATTTAATACATTTTAAAAAGTTATTAAACGCTAACACTCATAGCCCCGCACTAGGATTCCCTGTATCGTGGGTGCCATGGACAACAAATGAAGCCAAAAACACACACTGCCAGACCAAGAACAGAAATCCAATCTTCCGCCCCGCTGGGAATCGAACCCAAACCCTTGGCGCGGCGATTCGGCATGGTAAACATTGCGTGTCGTTTTCACACACGGGTCGTCAATTGCTAAAATTTCGATGTTAACATCTGGTCGTAGTATGCATTGAATAACAAATGTATCAGAAACATTCGTCTGAAGGTCACTAGGTCTCATAGCATATCGTTTTCAGTGATATTCGTGCATAGTGATAAGGTTCTGAACTTTACTGGTTAGCTAACGTTCGAAACATTATGTATGCAAACATTCTTGAAAGCTTCATTGGTACGAATCAATTTTTCGCCACTTTTCTCATGCTATCAATATGTCCGTGTAATCTATACTAATATTAGAAAGAGGAAAGATTTGATTGTTTGCATTGAATAGGCTCCGAACTACTGAACCGATTTGAAAAATTCTTTCACTGTTGGGAAGCTGCGCTATCCCCGGGTGACATAGGCTGTATTATATTTTCAAAAAAATTAGGGATCCTTGATAAAACTCCAATAATGTAACCCAAAATGTAAAAAAATAAGAAAACTGAAGCAAAGCGAGGGCGGTTACTCGTGAACTATAAACTACACTTTTTGCATCCTTTCTAGTCAAGGTAACACTGAACACTGAAATGTTAGTCTGAGGACTGGAATGGACATCTTTCACTGCACAAAAATCGCTCTTCTCCTCCCTTACACCATCTAAATTATATATGCATCGGCAGTCGCCATTTTTGCATTTGTAATGAGGATCATTGTGTAATTATTCCGTCGTTAGTCAACCAATCTATATGGAGGAATCAGGCCGCTAAGCGCCCGGCTGGACTTACACCGCTCGTATTAATCTACATTCATTACACGTCTCGGATACTTTTTCTTTTCAGTAATATATCTTTCTTTTATGCTCAGCGGACGCCTCGTTAAAATTTAATGGTATGAGCATTTTAAAACATATTTTTATGTAATGCACTATATTGTAGTAATTTTGCGGGTTATAGTGTAGTCTGCTCATTAACTTTTCGTACAGACCTATAACTAGTTTTAAGCTGTCTAAGTAAGCAGTTATCGTCGACAGAGTGGACATCTTCAGGTTATAATTTACCAGAACCTGCTTGCTAACTTCACTAGTCGATGTATTCAACTATGTAACTGTCGGTTACCGGCGTTGGATTGGGGTTGGTATTTTAATCCGCCCCAATACTAATAAACGAAAGGTTGGTTTATTAATACGGCTTAGGGCTTGTTTCACAATCTCCAAGTAGAGTCCTGAATAAGCTACTCACCGGTTAAAGTGACGTTAAAGTGTCATTTTACATGCACGAAATATCAACTTAACCAACGAATAGCTTACTTCGGACTTACTTGAAGATTGTGAAACAAGCCCTTATACTTGCATTAGAAACATTTGATTATACTATTGTAAAACAAAAGACGTAAGTAACCGAGGAACCACTCGAGCGGTCAATGCACTATTCTGAATATAAAATTTAAAAATTCCACTCAAACCCTATCTTTGCTTCCTCTATTTTTACGTGACTCGTTGTAATCTTGCGTCCGATCTCCGACCATTCCATTACCACTGTTATCAGCTGTCGGCGTTCGTTTTAGCCTTTACTACAACTCCTAATTCTGTACGGATACTAATTTACATTTTTTTATCTACGAATTAAAGGTACTAATATATCAGCCAGAAAAATCGGGTTAAATACAGTAAGGTATAACTAGATAAAGTAATTAATGAAGAGTTTTGTTAGAAGTGGTTTATTGTTTACTAGCGAATTGTACGCAGTTTTGCTCGAGTTTTCCGATATAATAAGTACCCAATATTGAATTCCAGAATATGATCTACCTATGTGCTAAATTTCATGAAAATCAGTTCAGTAGTTTTTGCACGACAGAGTAACCAATTATTCACATTTACAATCTCGTAGGATGCAAGAGCTTGACGACTTGTGTCAATCGTGAGTGATCGACGGACTCAAGAGACTTCGGACTTTTAAGAGATGGATTGGTGAAGAGTGGCGAAATTCCTCAAGTACTTGTGTTTTTAAGTACTTGTGGTGGTATTTTTGTTCTTCGGATGGTGCGTTAGCCGTCACTTAGATTGACCTCTGACTTCTTTTGACTAAACCAGTATTCCGCTATTGAATTAAACAGTGTCTATCTGTGGCAAAATAGCTCCTAAACAGATGGACCGATTTTGACGCGTGGCTTTTGTTTGATAGCATGGTTTTCACGAAGTTTGGCGAAAATACTTTGTATAGTTATGGTTGATGAAGCGATTAAACAACTAGTCGTGTTCCAGTGAGAAGCAGTACTTTCTTTCTTACCTTCCTTCTTGCCCAGTAAACTACCTCAAAGTATTTTACTTACACACCTTCAATCAAATTCTGGTTTCATGAAACAATATAAATTTTAAAAATAATAGTACTTAGTTAATAGAATATTGTCAATAGATTCAACATATTATAGCTTATCGTATTTGTAATGTAGATCTTAAGTTTTGTAATACGTGTCTGGCCTGCGTGTTGATGACACTTTATAATATTTAACTAACAAAATTTTATATTTTCTCTGTAAGTGAATTTTGAGAAAACAAATGTCTTTAACCGCAATATTCTTATTCAATTTTACATAATGTTTGTGTATTGTTTGTAAGAGCATCCTGCAGTCGTTGCTCTGACGTCGGGGAGCCGGCACTAACATCTGTTGTGTACCGTGTACTGCCCTAATACAATTACGTTGTGAGATATACGCGCGATTTAAGCTATACACCGACTTAACTACACTTTATGAGATTATTTAGACGGTATATTTATATTTTTCTCACTAAGTTATTGTACCAGGTAAATATACTGTGAGGTGATTTTTTTACATTTTGCTTTATTATTTCTTATTATATTAATTTTTTAAATTTCTAACGTTCATTAGTTTACTAAAGTTTTCATAGGTTATTAGAGACGAAAATAATTAAGGTATAGTTAACGTATTTATGTTATTTGTATTTTAATAACTGTGACATTAAACTCTTAGTTAAATATCTAAATCACAGAACTTATCCGTTATAAATAAATTTAATAAAAATGTTTTGTATTTTAAAAAAAATATTTTATATACATAGCTCATGCAATCTAATTACATTACGTAATGCACTTACTATAACAAAATAACTGAAACTACAATTATTATGTACTATATGCAAACAAAAACATTTTACTTTACATCTACATTTTTTTTCATAAATCCAGAATAATTAATCATGGCCAGTAAAAACACAGTGAGATATTTGTCCGTCGCAAGTTTAATGGCCCTGTGCTTGTTTTGCGGGCTTCGTCTGATTTAGCAAGGTATGAGGCATGAGGAGGTATGAGGCAGGCAAGTACTGGCGGCCTGCCAGGCGACACTTTAACACACTCGCGAAAACACCACGGGGTGATCCAACGGCGTATATTATACCCCGTCTTATCTGCTTACAAATTGTTTTTCGACCTTCCCGTCATATTTATGTGAGCTGTTTATGGCCGTGTCGTAAATTGTAATTGATCGAAAGTTGGACGAGAGTCTAGTCAATGTTGGGCGCGGTCAATTTGATGTCTGCTAGTGGTATAGATGGCAATGTATTTAGTGCTGCTGTGCTTTTTTGTTAGGTCTTAAACGTTATTGTATCAAAGGTATTTTCTACATGAACTTCCACAATTAGCCAGGTATGTTATGTATCTCTAAAATTTCTAAAATGTGTTAGAAAATAATTGTGAACTACCCCGTATGCCACTAATGGGCTCTAGTTAAATACGTTTTCGAGCAGAAGGAGGATCTTCAAATTCAAAATTAAAATTAACCTGCTACTAATACAGTTATATTAATGCACTTAATTTTTACCTAGGATACTAACCCTTAAATTGTACCTAAGTATTATGGAAAAAACGGTAAGAAGATACTCATCAATCAAGGTAATTTACAAAAATCACTAAAGAATCAAGAAGAAGGCAGGTAGGGTAACCATAAGGTACCTATGTATCATTATACTGCTGTCCAAAGGCAAAAATACCACTATAGGTCACTGATGTTTTCGTTCTTACTATAATACGCCAGTATCTTACTGAATAAGAACAGTGTCCAGAGCAGTATTTATTATTCATAAAAGCACTGACTCAGACATCTACATACTCGTAAATCTCCTCATCAAAACTAAGTATAGCAATTGTCCTATCGCTAACTACAGAAGGACCTCAATCACCCACCATAAACTCGCTAGAGTCTGACGTTAGACATTAAACCACTATAAAATTTCATTCAACAACACAGTTCATTACCTAAATCCATTAAAAGACTGTTTCAGATTCAGACTGATTTTAAAGTTAAATCCAAAAAAGAGTACACTAAACTCAAACAGAAAAACAAAGACATCTTGTTACTCTCACACAAAACCGCCGCGAGCTCAAATCTTCCACAGTTCTGTGAAATGAATTTCGTAATTGTCGGCCATTGGTACCGTCAAATGTGCCGCTGCCTTAATGTGGCGGTTAAAAATACAAAATGCAGGTACCGTCTCGGAGAACGGGAAAATACTGAACGAAACGACGCCACATTAAACCAGTTCTGTATGCAAGTTTCATGCAAAGGCGTATACTTGAATAACTTAGGTTTGTTTGCATAAAAACTCGCATCTCCGAAATGCCCGTTTAGTCTGCTATTCGGGCCGGCCATTTGCATAGAATAACAAGTGGGAACCGAGAGCTCTTCAGTGGATCTCCGAGCCTGCCATTTGGCTACACGCGGTCGGAGCGACCGTAGGGTGCAGGGGGCGCTAGCTGGCTGAGCTGACCGATGAGCCCCATTTGGAACCTCTTCGACTAATATTCGATCAATTATGAAGTGGAGAGATTGAAGCTTTTGAATGCTAGCGAATGAAATGGTTGGTTTTAGTGTAATCCGGATAAATATGTAACGAAGTTTTCTAGTTAGCATGAAAATGCATATAATAATAAAAAATGTGTTATATTTAATCTTAATATATATAAATTACGTGTCACGTTGTTTGTCCGCGATGGACTCCTAAACTACTTAACCGATTTTAATCAAATTTGCACACCGTATGCAGTTTGATCCAACTTGAAAGATAGGATAGCTTACATCTCAAAATAAAAAACTTTTGACAGAAAGAAGTCTGTCCGGGCAGCTAGTCTAATTATAATAATTTCAAAATATTGGTTTTTAGTCTAACAAACTTCTAATAAAGTTTATAAATTCTACGTTCTTGTCTATCTAATAGTATTTTTTATTTTAGACCGTCTTAATCAAAATTAGTTCACTACAAAATGATATTACATAATTTTCATTTACCGATTAAGTATAGCTTAATAGTTGTACTTAAATACTATGTCAATTTGAAAAGTATAGGTACATTTAGTACTCATTGTGATGTAAGGCTGCCTAACTCTTCATTTAAAGCACATGTAATACATTGACAGCCTTACTTATAAAAATCGACTAAACACCTTCTTAGCAACTGATTAGTTAATCACTTCTTAACGCCTTAAGCAATGACTAAATATTTTCTACTTAAAAACGTTAATTAAGCTTGACTTACCTAATTAACGTTTAACTACCCAAACAATATTTTACTCTGTGAACACTGCCACATGTTGACAGCACAAAAACATTTGTTTGCTGCAAATGTCGTACATAAGGTTCATAATAGCAACATTTCATCAATAAAAAGTCAGGTGTCTTAATAGAACGTGGTGTTTTCGGTGTTTTGGTGAATTTTTGTTTGAAGAGGTTATATTGTGATTGTGACTGTCGGAATGTCGGTGTTTAAAATGGAAAATTCTACTAAAAAAGATATTGCGATCTGCTTATTGAGACGAACAAGAAAACTACTACTAATCTTTATTTCTTCTATTTCATTACGAAACGTACATAATATACCTAATTACCTAAATTCTTCAAAAATGTCCATTTTATTAAATTAATTTCAATCCACAACAACACAAAGAACTCAAATGACAAACGACAAAATAATAAACCTTAGCTAGCTTAGTAAAAAACATCGTTGACTTCAGTCCTAGGTAGATACGGTACAACAGATGTTGTGCACCTGACCAGCTGACAATATTCAAGCCGCCATTGTGTTACTTAACGCCCTAAACAAGGGTTCGCCATTGATTAATTTGACAGCTACTTTAAAACGCCTCTAAGCAACTGATTAGAGCTAATCAACATTTATAAGTTAAAAATATTCTTAAATGGCTGTTAAGAGTTTCTTAAATTTTAAGTAACGTTTATGAATAAGGCTGTGAGTTTTTAGGCTCAAACAGACCTTAAGATCTCCGCGAAGTCAAAATTTGGTTTGAGATGTTGAAATATGTCAAACCATAATAAAAAGTGACATTTTGTTAGATCAAAGATCGTGCTCTTGAGCCGACATCGGTAAGTACGGGCTTTACATTAGATTTGATGAGTAGATGTTACTCAACTGAGTTACTCACATCGTCATCGCAACGTAAAAGTAAACAAGAAAAATTAGTGGGCGTTGTTTTCATTATTTTTGGCTTATACAGCGTAGAAAAAACCTTCAAATTAAACTACACGATACGCTTTATTGTCGATGAATCAAGCGTCTCCGGTATCTATACTAGATAGTAATTGTTAGTCCCAAATTAATCTCTTGTTATTCAACGCTGCGCCAAAGGCGGTATGGAGTTTATAAAACCCTTTGCGCTAAGTGCTTTCCAGGAGAAAAACAGTGCTTTCCCGGCAGCTAATAAGCGTTTGTGAATCTGACACGAGTCTTCGGGCGTTCTGGGGCGTTCGAGATAAATTTAAATTAACTATAGGTTTTCCGTTTGTAATAAAAGCTGGGATCGTGTTCGCTCGCCTACATTTGTAAAGGGTGAAACAATACATCTGCGCTTCATAGTTGGGGGCGTGAAAAAAGCAAAACAGTCGGAGCGGAAAGCATTGCTTTATAAATAAACAAGTGCCGCTATCAGTTGTCGACACTCGAGCGAGTCAGCCAGTCGACGGTGGATTTAATAAAACCGTCGTTGTCGCTGTGCCCAGTGTACGGCGGTCCTTATCGCCGAGTATGGAAGCGCTCAAGAGTAAATTATGTGAGGTGCCGCGAAGATGAAAATTAATGAGCTAAAAGTGAGTTCTGGCGATGGAACGGCGGAACGGTGAACTAAGATGATAAATACGCTGTAAAACGCGACGGATTCACAGCTATATAAACTCCATCAGTGATTCAAATGATCAACTTTATTTCGTGGAAAGTCAGCTGTTTAATCGTCAAAGTTTAGGTTTAGGAATACCTAAGTACGTACTCGTGGGTAAATTGTGATAAACCTTTGGATTAAATTAAAATTTTATTGTTTGATAATCTGTCCACGGTGATCTCTTGAGCAAATGCGGTTGTTGGTGTTATCGAAAAATTTTGTGTTACTCCATCATTTCTGTAATTTTTCTATCGTGATATATTAATTCCATAAAATAGGAGTCCATCAGAATATTAAGATTTATGTATTTTATTATAATCTTTTTGGCAGATCAATCTTATGAGACAATATTGTTATTATTAAATATTATTACAGAGTACAATAAGTAACTTTTACGAAAATTACAAAATTTTTAATGAAGTTTGACATAAACGTCACGATGTTAAATTTTTTATTATCAAAACCAATCCGCAATGTTGCTGTGCAGCCATTCTACTATTTTACATAGTATTGAACTCAGTATTCTAAATAGCCATACTCAATATCGCCGTATTAAATTTTCTAGATATCGAACTGGCCATCGACAATAACATTACTGAATTCGTTTCCTAAACAACAATAACATGGTTCTTAATACTAAAAAATGCCACCATATTCATTTTAGTCGCAATATTTACACTCAACAAAATAATTATTTCATACACGGAGAAAGAATTTCAACCATAGACCAGGTGAAAGATTTAGGTATAATAATAGATACAAAACTTAAATTTGATACACATATTCTAAAAACCGTCTCTAAATGTTACAAACTACTTGGTTTCATTGCACGCAATAGCAGATATTTTAAGAAACCCACAACCAAAATCAAACTATTTACAACATTAATTCGACCAATTATGGAATATTGCTCCATAATTTGGAATCCTCAGTACGAAATATACATTAAGCGTATTGAAAACATTCAAAAAAGATTTATTAATTACTTATGTTATAGTGACTCAATAGCTAAAAATTTACCATCATATAAACACCGATTAACTCATTTCAAGATGACAGATTTGGCTACCCGTAGAAAATTAATAGATCAGACTTTCTTACACAAACTTTTCAATGGAACTATAGACTGCACAGAACTCTTTCAGAAATTACAAATATCTTGTCCATCTCGTCTTCCTCGCAAAAAAACTTTCAACTTGTTTCTATTACCGTATTGCAAATCAAACCTTGGTCAACACTCTGTTTTGCCTAGGCTCTGCAAGCATTATAACATTCTTTCAAAAAGTAGCGATTTAGATATAACGGATCCACTTAATAAATTTAAAAAAGATGTTACTTCTCTGTTAAGCAATACTGATAATCTTAAGTAATTCTATTAATAATTCTAATAAATATTTTATACTAATATTACTTACCTAGTTACTAAGTCCATCACATAAAACACATTAATATGTTTGTCATTAATATTGTCATATATACATACAATCATACATACATTTAGTTATTACGTTGTCTAGCTGCAAAATTGTGCACGCTGTGGCACCCTATAATTATGGGTACACTTATTTTAAGATAAATTAGCATTTGTACTTATAGCTTGATTCCTGTGTTATCTGTGTTGGGTGTCCTTAATTAAATAAATAAAAATAAATAAATAAAAATACGATGCACTTACATGCATAACATGCTTGAATAGCGCGTTTAAACACTGATACGGGTGCAAGTTCAATCGAATTATAATATGAACACAGCAATCACCGACGCTCAATCTAGAATGCTATACACTGAATGTTATCTTTGCTACCGTGTCCCCGTATTACAGGGCCGAGTAGCAATAGTATGGTCTACAAGCTTTTAATTATCGCCCTGTAACATCGTCGTCTATGCATATTGTTCCGTGATTAGCCCGTATTGTACCGTATTAATCCGCAACAGGGCGGCTACGCGACTCTTATTAATACAAGCGTCACGTACCAAGTAGACACTGCGCGTAGCATATTCGTAGCTCCGTAGCGATGGAGCGGCTACGATAGTGCTACGAATAAACTCTGGTATACGTATGTAAACTTGAATTATGATTCCATATCTCGTTTATGTGTAGACAGGCGTAAGGGGCTCAATTTAAAGCGTATGTTGACATCATAGCCTAGTCTGTAGCGAAGTGTGGGATCCCCAGTTCGATTCCCGGTCGGAACTGTAATTTATTAGCAACGTGCTAGCACGGTCTTGGTATAGTACACTATAATAACATTACTCTTGTTTTAAAAACACTGAAATCTACTCGCAAATGTCTCGGTTACTCATCAGCTATAAACATAACTTTTATTTTATTTACCATATTTCAACACTTCTTTAGACAACCGTTTCATTTACTCATAAGTTATGAGACTCATTCGCGTTTTAATTTACATATAAACACCTCGACGTACCTTGAACTAGGTGCTAATAAACTTGGCGGTTTATATCCACCGTACCGGACGCGCGCTGTATAATAATCTTCTAGCTGATATTATAACACTCATTAAACAGAAATATTCGTAATACGTATATTTGTCGTTTGATAAAGGATAAGGATATGGAAACACATGTTTTATTTAAATTTACACAATTCATTATGTTAAAAAAATCATAAACTATGCATTTTACTTAACTATGAGGCCGAAAATTAAATAACTTAAGATAAAAATAAAGAACTTTTTAGAAAACACAACGCTTTAAAATCCTGGTCTAAATCGCCAATATACGATTTAAGAAGTTAATTTACAGGCATTGAATATAAAATACAAACATTAATTCGTATCATAAGACACAGGATTTGAACTCTGAACCCTTCCTTGAATACATATATATCGGTCTGATATTTGCACACTATACTGTGGTCATGTTTCCATACTGCTCACAAAATATTAACCATTCTATAAAAAATATTGATGAAAAATTGTTCACTCATGTTAGATTAAAATTTTCTTTCATAAATCTATCCATAAAACCGTTGGTATGCAACCACTAGAGGCCGAAGGGAAGACTTGGTTTTATAGAGCAATAATGTTAAAGCGGTGGGCGGGGCCGGGACGACGGCTATATATAAACTGGGGTCTTTGTTCCCATGTTTATGGTTCCGAATGGCTTTTAATTAGCCATCGGACATGACATTATCTAATACTGTTAATAGAATATTTATTTCATTGATATTTTTATAAGTAAACAGCAAGGATGCGGTCGTTCTGCTGTTTTTTTAACCGACTTCAAAAAAGGAGGAGGTTCTCAATTCGACTGTATTTTTTTTTTATGTTTGTTCCCTCAGAACTTTGGACTGGGCGAACCGATTTTGATGATTGTTTTTTTAATCGAAAGCTGGTGGTTGTCGTGTGGTCCACATAAATTTTATTGAGATTTGACAATGGCATCCATGAGAAAACCACATAAGTCGCAAATTTGTGTTAAGATGTGCGCGACAAATTGACGAATAACTCAATATCACGCCAACCGATTTCGATGATTCTTTTTTAATCGAAAGCAGGCGCTTCTCATGTGGTCTCACATAAATTTGAACGAGATCTGACAACTATGTAGTTTTTGAGACTTTGAAGTCGGTTATTTTTTGTTAGTAAAATTTAGATTATGTACACTTTCACTTGTCCAACAAAAACCATTTAGTTAGTTTGACTCTACCAAAATAGTGTAATATTTTGCAAATGGATCCCTGAATTAAAAAATGGTCTTCAAATCAAGATGTGAGCAGGAAAAGCAATACGAACTAGGCTCCGGCAAAACTGAAATGCGTAATTTGTGTAATGCGACATGATTTCTCACGGTTAACTCCCTCTGTTATCGCCTCGAGACAATCTCTAAACTTCTTGATGACTATCCTAAACTCACGTTTGTGTATAGTGAAATTGTATTGTAATATTACTATTAATAATTTACAACATTGCCCCAATTATAAGTAAAAACAAATCAGTGTTTTCCGAAGAAATTAACGTAATATTTTGTAATACAGTACGTGACGCTCTTCACAAGTACAAGGTGCGCTGTACGCAGAATTCTTTTACGAGTAAAGTTTTCATATCTCCTCCGTATTACATAATACAAACTTTTTATTACACCTCTGATTAAAGTATCCAATAGGGCTGGATGTAATGGAGGGTACAAATTACTGCTGCTGAGTGCGCGATGTTGGCCGAATTACCTTCTTAGTTGTAGCTCTTTGATTTTTATAACAATTCCTTATATTTAGGTGGAGAAACACATTTAAACTATCAACACTTGGACTGATAACAAGTAACGGTGTTCTTGTCTGAATGGAGCTCCTTTGCTCAGCTATGTAAGACGGACACAATTATGCACGTCATTCTTTTCTAATCTACTAGCTTTTCGGAAAGGTGCTTTGTCTTGGAATAGAAGAAAAGCTGTAAAGAAACTCCTCAGCACATCTTTTAAAAAATATGACTTATATTTATTACAAAAATAGGTATTTTCTAACCTGAGCAGAATTGGTTGCCTAACTGGTAATTTCCAAGCATCCTTATCATTTAAATATTCATCTACGCTATAATAACCCTTGCCTACGAGTTGAGTTCTTACCTGGACACTATATCGAGTGTCAGTGTGTAGCTAGTTGTTTCCGGAATCCTCACTTCAACTGTTTTGATTCTAGTCATAAACCTCGACTACAAATAAGTACAAAAATAAAGCCCTTTATAATACGAGTATGTTAGTATTATACGACTTGTATGTAGAATGTCGTCCGCTGTAAAACTTGGGGCTACCGAGCGACCATCGCTCAGCCCCGTGTCACTGGGGAATGGTTGAATACGAGACGCATTATTCTAGTAAGCAGCAAGCCTGGTGAATAAATACGTTTAACCACGCTTTGCGATAAGCGAGCAACGATTACTCACATTTTTTTAAATAACGCTGCGTACCCATGGCAAGTGCGTGTCAGTTTATCGACTATTACTCATTAACTACTTATGCTAACATAGCCGTGGTAGTTTTCTTTGTAAATTCATCACAATATAACCTATTTTTGAGGATTTTTCACTTGTCCAACTCCAACCGATTAGCCGGCTTGGGGTAGGGAACTTGACTGTAACCAAAATTAGCACTTTAAATCCCTAATTCCAAAAATGGTCTTAGAAGACCCATAAGATTTTTGAAAGACCTTTTCAACGATACCCCACACTATAGGATACACAGCGAACGGACAGACAGACGGACGGACATGACGAAAGTATAAGGATTCCGATTTTACTTCGGAACCCTAAAAATAATCAGGTAATCCGCATTATTTATATGACAATGTTATTGTTCATGATAGAAAAATAGTTATGAGAATTCAAAATATTATGATTCTGAAACATTTTCCTCTCGCCAAAGAGCTTCTCGCTTACAATAAAACAAGAACATAAGTCACAACCAACATGCCAGTAATACAGCAATCGGGATAAAAGATGTAATAATAATTTCGTCCCGTCATCCGGCCCAGATATAATGCAATAAGCTATATTACCCACGGGACTACGACATTTGCAATCGCTTGCTCCTTATAGTGAATTAAAGCCCGATTTATAGGGATATAAGTATGTGGGAACACCTAAAGTAAAATACGAGTATTCAACACTTTTATTATAATATCATTCTTTACTTTTGTCTGGATGAAAATTCCCTTCAATTAAAGGGTATTCGAGTCCCGTACTTGATTCTATGTGGTATCTAATTGTAGTTCTTGTCAAACTGACAAAGCTGAAAGCTTCCAGCTTGAGTGTTTTATTATTAGCATCATCATTATTAACTTTCCCACTGCTGGAAAACTCGTTTCTCGGGAGTTACAACTGTAACCCACTGTGTGGACTGTGGGCCAAGCAGGTATTTCTTCTTCCTATCTTCTACCTCATTAAAACTACTGAAGATTATTTAACTACGCACGTAATTGGAAAATTGTAACTGTGTGCAGAATCCGAACCCGTATCCTTTTTGTGTGACATTGACGTCAACTCTATCACTGCTTGAATTTAAATGCTTAAACTATTATTACTTGTTAAAATTCGTCACCAATTACTATACAAGCTTACTAGCTCTGTAGAAAATTTTAGACTACCAGAGGTTTCTAACAGTCAACTTTTACTGGGCCACTAGCTTGTACTGAAGCAGTTTACCTGAAGAAGAACAAAGGCACCTTCATGTAGCAATGGAGGCCCTCCCGTGACCACTAATGGATTGTAGCCAACCTTTATTCCCCATGGAATTACGTCATTGCTCCTTACGCGAATTAAACCCCGTTTATGGGGTTTGGGCTGTAATAATATTTTAGGGAGCTATTGATACTGGCGTATTAGTTTGACTTCCTTTGTTTTCTTCTTTTTTTATGTCGTTTCTTCTCATAGAATCTTCTCCTGTAGAACAAAATTATCTACAGCTATGTATAGCTGATGTTGTTTTGTTCAGGAGCCACTCATTTTAGAAGTTAGTTCTCATTTGTCTTTATAAATATTACAAAATAATAACAATAATATCAGATCAATTGTCTGCGAATAAATTTAAAATCAATATCGTATACGTTCATATAGAGTACGATAGATATTTTCAATTAAATATCCAAAAAAAATCCTTCGAAAAACCTTGGAATTTTTCGTGAGATCTTATCTTACAATTAAACTTTAAATTCATTTGTTTCTTGTAGATCTAAATCCAATAACAAAACGTACAGCATGTTCCATCCACGTAAGTCTTTGCAATCGCCACGAGGTGTTACCGGCATTAGTCGGTGGAATTGCATCCGGACGAATCGATAACTTCTCGCCACCTTTATACATTCTGCGAGCAAATTCTTCACCGCCACCGAATCGACGGCGGGAAATTGAGTTCGATGTTCATTACCTTCTCTAACTCTATAGCGTGGTAACGGCTAGTAATATAGAAAGTAAGGGAATGAATGACGTACTCATCAACCGAGTAAAGCAACTGCGGGTACGAATGGTGGTGCGATGGCAACTGATGGTTCTTTCCGTCCTTCACAGAGCATGTTAAGTCGGTCCACCTTTTGTCCTTCAAGCAATATACTTAATAACTGAGTTTGGTATCTAATCCCTTCACTAATCTCCAATCCAATCATCAAAAGAGTATGCTCAAAGTTTTCTCAGTTCTGCATAGACTCGTGCCCTATATAGGGCTAATGGATTACCCATTTTGCTACTCATAATTTCAACAAAAACATGCATAAATATGTAATAATAATATTCACAAAACAAGGCAATTTTCGCAGCGGAAGATTTGAAAAAGAACTTCACAAGAACTAAGTTTCTCATCTACAAAATGAAGGTGCGTGCTTAATATCATAACTTCGTAATGGATTTGAAATTTTACATTTATTAGCGGGGCCGGTGTAATCAATTTACATTATGACAAACTCTAGGTTTGACGTCGAGTGAATGGAGATGAAATATTAATTATTTCGGGCTTTAAGTAGCTGCCGTTTGGAGTTAATGTTTATTTTTCATTAACAGTACCGGTGTTTACATGTCGAATACTTTTGATAAGTTTAAAGGACAGTAACTTTTCTATTATTTCTAGTTTCATCTTGTAGATCCTATTTACTTATTATTATTCATCCTTTATTTATTATAAACGCTTATTTATTAACTGAAGTATTAAATGTTACAACAGCAATTTTTCCCTATGTTCATTTCAGTAAGTAAGCCAGCAACGTAGAACAGTAATATCCATAATTTAATAAAGTAAATAACATACTTATTTTGCATTTTTGGTATATCTTTTATATTGGCAAACCTGCCGTGATACTTTTTTCACTCATCACAATGGATGTCATGATGATCCTACTGTATAACACTGTATCTACCTGCGTACGTGAATAACTAATCTATCTACGACTATAACTGTTTCGCAACAGTTCAAAACAATTCAACATGTTCGATAACCATTCGCGCCTAGTTTTAGAAATTCCTTTTAAATATCTCCCTTTAATCTCCCATTAACTTCATAAAACACCGACTGTGTGCCGAGTACATCCTGTTTTAATATAGCCACCAAACTATCGACGTAGTCCGAACTGCCCCGGGGCGGGATTAGTGGGGCCTTTTTAAGCCCCAATCAAAGAGAAGTGGGTTTATACGGCGGCCTGTTGTTCTGCCGAATTGATCCTTTCCCGTACGAAATAGAACGTGGATTAATCAGACAGTGATTTTGTAAATAAGTGGTCGGATGGACCTTGTCTATGAGTTAATGAGTAAGTTTTTAGGTATTGCGAACTACGAGTATATAACAGATCTCTTGAGTGCGTATTTATCTAATATACTGCTAGTTTTAAAATTTCTTGACGTCCGCACTTCGATAAGTCGTTTCTAGATGTCATTGTTAGACTACTTCGCATGTACTAGGCAAAGAATATCAAAGAAACAACATAGCTTTCGAGTTTATTAAACTAATTCAGTCGTCGTGAAGATTCGGAAAAGACCTATATCAACTAACTCTTAATTTTTTCTACACGATTAACCGCCCTCGCTTTGCTTCAGTTTTCTTATTTTAAACCTTGGGTTACATTATTGGAGTTTAATTAAGGATCCCTAATTTTTTTGAAAATATATTATAGCCTATGTCACCCGGGGATAATGTAGCTTCCCAACAGTGAAAGAATTTTTCAAATCGGTTCAGTAGTTTCGGAGCCTATTCAATGCCAACAAACAATCAAATCTTTCCTATTTTTAATATTAGTATAGATAATTATGGCCTAATACATAACGTAAAATAATAAGATGCGTTAAACCCACGCTAGTTTCAACATAATGCCAAGTATCATGCCCTCTCTAAATTAATCTTTTTATTAGAAGTACCCTATCAGTCTGTACATGCGTTTACCATAACGAGTCTACTCATACATACATATATAATGTAACAAGTTATTTAGTAATATCTCTTTGGTTTGGTGCCCAACCAACCATGTGGTTGATACAAAACTAATTTAAACGAGAGGTATCGCAATTTGTGGGCTTCGTCAATTTCGGTATTTGAATGCTAAATGCGTTAACCAATGTTAATTTACCGGCTAGACAGCCTATTAGATTAATATTTATAGAAACCACGGGAAAGCTATTTATATTATAGGATGCGAAATGATACTAATTGGTTATTACACACAGCACTGCACTTTACATGTTCCTTCGTTTATCGTTAACAAGTCTTAAACAAAGTCTCTGTCTGAATCCGACAACATTCTACTATAATACGAGTACTCACTTCGTATTTCGATGTAGTTGCATAGATCGTGGTCACGGATGAAGATCATTGAGTTCATCCGTGACCACGATCCGTGCAACTGGATCTTAATATCGGAGTACATAATATGATAAATATCGTGAGTACTCGTATTATAATAGAATGTGTTCAGTCCACGATGAGTTAAGTTTAAAATCTTGAACCCGATAATTTCATAAATAATGAAAGATTAGGTCTAACTATTTATATGTTTTTTTTTAGCCAAACCAAACCCC
Source organism: Thymelicus sylvestris (assembly GCA_911387775.1). Lineage (NCBI taxonomy): Eukaryota > Metazoa > Arthropoda > Insecta > Lepidoptera > Hesperiidae > Thymelicus > Thymelicus sylvestris. The sequence continues at coordinate 2,214,596 of OU426893.1, forward strand.
TATCCGCGGCTTGGCTCTAATACCCTTAGCACTAAAAAGCTGTAATTAACTTTATCTCGCCAACTAAGTGGTAGAATTATAATTCTTGAAAAAAAAATAACCAACTTCAAAATTAGGGATAACTCAAAAACTATTCGTTCTCGCTCAAATTTAAGTGTGACCACATGACAAGCACCAGCTTTCGATTAAAAAAGAATCGTCAAAATCGGTTCACCCAGTCGAATGTTCTGAGGTAACTAACATAAAAAATACAGTCGAACTGAATACCACCTCCTTTTTTGAAGTCTGTTAAAAACTTAAAAAAATATATATATACTAGCTGTTGCCCGCAGCTTCGCACGCGGAAATTATGCTTATCATATTACGTATTTAATATCCCTTACAAAAGAAAATTTAAAAACAGGTTCATTTATATTGAAGTACTTATATTTAGGAATTTACATACTGAAACTTACGATACAATCACAGATTATTCCTCCGGGAGCGGGTTTGGAATAGTAAACAACATTAACTTTTTTCTTTTCCCTCTCCCTCTCCCTCTCCATCTCCCTCTCTCCCCTTGCCATCTTCCTCTCCCGCTCCCTGTACCTTTTCCTCTCCCGCTCCCTGTCTCACTCCTCTCGCTCTCCCTCTTCCTGTCCCATTCCCTGTTTCTTTCCCGCTCGAGGTCCTTCTCCCACCACATATCCCTCTAACTCTCCCTTTCCCGCTCGAGGTCTTTCTCCCACTTCATATCCCTCTCCCTCTTCCTCTATCGCTCCCAGTCCCTCGCCCGCGCCCTCTCCCGATTTCTGTCCCGCTCCCACTCCTTCTCCCGCTCCCTGTCCCTCTCTATCTCCCTCTTCCACTCCTTCTCCCTCTCCTGCTCCCTGTCCATTCTTAACTTAAAAAATGACGAAGTTGCTTACTAAGTTCATTCCCCTAAATTAACTCTTTAAGGGATGATTTTCCGAAAAAAAAAATTCTAAGTTAACTTTTGTTTATTACTATAAACTTACATTAAAAAAAACCATACATTTTATAACTCTAAAACTGGCGAAGTTGATTTGTATGTAGTTGACTACCAACCCCTATTTTTAGGGGATGAATTTCGAGAAAACAGTGGTACAGTTACTTTTTGTGTCTAACTATAAGCTTTTATACAAAATTTCACCCTTCTTACTTCAAAACTGACGAAGTTGGCATACTAACTTGCACACTCTTATTTAACCCTTTAGGGGATAACTTTCCAAAAAAAAACGTAATATGTACTTCCAAATTTTGTTTCTAATCTGGAGCTATTATATAAATTTTCATGTTTTTAACTTTAAAAATGACGAAGTTGCGTACTAAATGAAATCCTCTAAATTAACCCTTTAAGGGATGATTTTCCAAAAAACCGTGTTAAAATTAACTTTTGTTCACAACTATAAACTTACATAAAAAATTTCATATTTATAAGTCTAAAACTGACGAAGTTGATTTATACGTAAATGGCTTCCAACCCCCTATTTTTAGGGGATGAATTTCGAGAAAACAGTGATACAGTTATTCTTTGTGTCTAACTATAAGCTTATATACAAAATTTCACCCTTCTTACTTTAAAAATGACGAAGTTGCATACTAAATTAAATCCACTAAATTAACCCTTTAAGGGATGATTTTCCGAAAAAATTGTTAAAGTTAACTTTTGTTTATTACTATAAACTTACATAAAAAATTTCTTATTTATAACTCTAAAATTGGCGAAGTTGATTTGTATGTAGTTGACTACCAACCCCTATTTTTAGGGGATGAATTTCGAGAAAACAGTGATACAGTTATTTTTTGTGTCTAACTATAAGCTTATATACAAATTTTCGCCCTTCGTACTTCAAAACTGACGAAGTTGCCATACTAACTTGCGCACTCTTAACTAACCCTTTAGGGGATGATTTTCCAAAAAAACATAATACTTACAAATTTTGTTTCTGGTCTGGAGCTAATATGTAAATTTTCATGTTTTTAACTTCAAAAATGACGAAGTTGCCTACTAAGTACCATCCATTAAATTAACCCTTTAAGGGATGATTTTCCAAAAAAATGTGTTAAAGTTAACTTTTGTTTATTACTATAAACTTACATAAAAAAAATCATATTTATAACTCTAAAACTGACGAAGTTGGTTTGTATGAAAATGACCTCCATCCCGTATTTCTACCCCTTAGGGGATGAATTTCCAAAAATCCGTTCTTAGCTGACGTCTCCTTAGCATAAGCTATCTCCCTGCCAAATTTCATCATAATTGGTTCGGTAGTTTCTGAGATTTTTTGTTTAATCAGTGTATCTCTTTTCAATTTTATATATATAGATTAACCAAGTAAGCGTGACAGATTCAATTATAAGAATTTATAAAAAGTCTGGTATCAACAAGAAATAAATATATGTGGTAGATGAGTTACATATACATAAATGGGTTGAAAAAGTTTTTATGATATTTAGATAACTTGATTTGATATTGAGTTTGTATTTCTTCACTCCAAATTTATCCCTGAGGAATAGATCGCAAATCCTATCTTCGTTTCGAGATGAGAGGATTATTTAAACCGGGAACTAGCCTGTGGCAATTTCTCGCTTACATAGATTGTTGTAAGATCTGGTTAGAGACTTGGTCTTCCAATAATTAAGACAAAAAATTATAATTATAAACAACTTTCATTGGTTCTGTATTTCAAGTCGAAAAGTGTCAAATTCTGAATTGCGCTTTCGAAATTATTTACAGCCGCGTAAATGTAAGTGTGTTAACATTTAAAGTTAAAAACTCTCTAAAAGTAGTCAATAGATTGAATAGTAATATTGAATAACTACTCTGCAAAATAGTAATAAGAAGAAAGTATATCCCTATACAGTACCTTTTATTCCAAGATTCTCACGGAAATTGATTTTTTTTGCGTTTTAGATTGTTGCTTCTTTCGTCACAGCGAAAAGTTCTCTGACCGTATGTCATACTGCTTTCGTCTACCCGTTTTCATTTATATACCAACTACTGCCAACTAGTAACCAAGCAGCTGGGTTTAGCTGGTTTTATGTTTGGGAAAAAATACCAACTGTAGTCGATACTCAAAAGAAAATCCGACCCCAACTCGATTTGCGGCCGTATTAAGGCGTACAGCGGCTATAGAATGGAATAATAGGATGGTTCTCACAAAACAAATTCACGTGGACGTTTGATCTTGTATTAAATAATGAAAATACGAGACGACCGGCCAATTGTTGGGACAAGCCTCCTCGGACCCTCATTGAGACCGGTAGAAGAAACAAGAAAACTCCTTTACTATAATTGGACGATGAATAATACAAAAGGCAGTTATTGCAGACCGAATTTCGAATAAATAAGCGTATCTTGAGTTGTACGGTTTACCTTCCGAAGGTATTTCTTTGTGTGGAGGGACTGAGTCATCGTGAGTCGTGACTACAAGCTCTTTTTTGTGCTGTCATCCTGACTTCGTGTTGTTAAGAGTAATACAGAATAATTATACTTAACATTTTTATAGCTAATAGTTTTCGTTTACGAATATTTTTGTGTGAATTCCTACCCTTTTCACACGTGGCTTTTAGTCTGCAGTAAACGTAAAGAAATGAAATGAAAAGATTAAAACATAATTTTCGACACTGAATTGATATTTTGTTTGATAGCTACTAGTTTAAAAATTTTCACTTTAAATGTAAAATTTCCACGTAAAGACGTAGTAAAGCAGACAGCGAACGCATATTATTATCTGTAGGTTTCCAGAAAGGCTCCTGTTACCTGTTCCTTAAGTGGACACTTTTATAATATCATGCTACGCGCTGAGGAATGAAGACATAAATTTTCTTCCGACGCATTCCTAAAGCTTATACTCGTAGCCCGGAAAGGTTCAAAGACAGACACAAAGAGCTCTCCTTTCAATATCTCGGGAAAATTACTTCGCTGCTTATTTCGTTTTTTTTCATATTCATATTTTAGTTTTGATTTATCGCAGCGTCTGATTTAATAAGCTGATATATATGTATGACATATGTTTATTATAATTTCTGTGTTATAATATAATTTCTCCAGGATGCTAAAATTTAATTAAAATTATTTATGTTCAGCGTCCTCAAAAACGCGAAATAAACATTATCAAAATAAAGAAGGAAATAACGTACTTTGTAAGAAATATACAATATATTATCTTTCAAGAGCTTGACCGATGTATTTAAGGTTTTGAATTGTATATTTTGATTTGCGTAGTTTAAAAATATCTAAACATAAAATGTATCTAAAATCAATCCCGTTGTATTTTTAGTATGAAGTAAAATTTCAAATCGATTCGATCAAATTTAAAACTTTATTTAATCAGGATGTATAATTTACTAATCTACAAATCTACATTAGCTTCTGTAATATAGCGTCTTTAACTGATAATGACTTATTTATACTGTGTGGATTTACTAACTATGACATGATTAGTATTTGTACTTATATTGACTTAATTAATTTTTGTAATGATGATTTACTAGCTAGGATTTGTTAATTCTTATTAATATTATAATGTTACCTACAATTTTATTTATGTGAAATACACTAACACATTAGGACATGCCTGTATGTTAGTGGTAATATTTTGGAATGAATAAATAAATAAATAAATATTTATTGTCCATAATGTAATACCGTTACGACACTTATAATTTCGTAAATAAATATGCACATTTAGCATATTCTACAAACCTGCTTACGCGTGTAAGACGCCTGCAAGCTTTCCATCTACTGATTTTATGACGCACTTAAAATCAGAACTAAAAGCCTATAATAAAGCCAGTAGGATCACCGAACAAAATAAGCTGTATAGCCCCGTAGCCGAGCCATTCTCCTTTATAGCCGAATAAACTTTAAAAGATTCCAATTAAGTCAGAACTAGACGCGCACACCAGGCGTTACCGACGCGCGGTTAATAATGTTTTATAGTATTTTTTTTTAATAAGATTTGCTTTCTAAGTGCTTGTTCACACTGAACTCGCGGGCGCGGTCGCGGTAAACGCTACATACACCGCGCGCGCGTTTTGGTGTGAACACTTTGAACATGTTTGATATTTCGCGACCGCGCCCGCACCCGCGCCCGCGCGTTCAGTGTGAACAAGCACTAATGCTCCTATCCTATGGAGTCCCCTGATATCAAATTTTCTTAAATGTCTTCAATGTACAGTTATAGTTTTATTATCTATATATATTATAAAACTGTAACTCGATAATGTCTGTACATTGAAGATATTTATGAAAATTTGGTATCAGGGGACTATATAGGAGCAATAGATTGCAAATCTGTCATTTTTAAAAATCTTGTCTGTCTGTATGTTTGACACCGCATCACGCCAAAACCACTGGATGAAATTGAATGCGGTTTTCACAGTTGTTTTACTGGTGGTCTAACTTAGAATCTGGTGTATGTTTTATCGTGATACGTCGCTTAGAAGCCGAAATATCAATAAATAGGACTTTTTGATATGCCACATAACAGTAAGAAATACTGAAAGTGCCCGATACAGGGATATAAGAGACTGTTTAGTATCGGAAATATACGTTATTTCTTCAGAAAAATCAATGCGTACAATTTTTTTAATTTATGATTTTGCAGTGAATTAGTTCTGCTAATCAACAACAGATGTCAGTTTAGGTAACTAGAAGCCATAATAAAATTAAAAAATGTAAGTAGGTCTGAAAACGAGTCAATAAATATTTTATTGAAATTAATGTGTAACTATACATATTTACAATATTTAAAACATTGGGGTTTTAAGAAATTAATTACCCTACTCAATCAATAACACCAGATAATATCAGAATAATATCAGATTCCTATATTCAATTCGCTGTATGATAGTGTGGGTTAGAGTTAGTGATAATAATGACACAATTTAGGAAAATTTTATTATCAAATGTTGTTTTTTCTGTAGATAAATAAAAATCTTAAATTTTGACAAAGTATTACAATTTAGATTTTCTTATTGTGATGTGGGAAAAGGCACATAGAAAGTAGATAATATTAAAAATACAAATCACAGTAAGTAAGAAATTAAAATATTTGCAAATAATCGTCTACTGGTGTCACCTATTGGTCAGTGCGTACCAAGCCGGCCCCGCATAGGCTAATTATGACCGAACGTAAGTACAATACAAATAACTAAAATATTTTTGAATTTGCAAATAGTCTAAATTGTCATCATCCTCCATGGATGACTAAAAACATCGTCCGTGATCAGATCAGACTAAAGGCATATCACCCATTGGTTGTTATTCAAGAACGAAAACAAGAATGAAAAAATAATAAAGTATGAAGATGATTAAATTTCCATTCTGTTAAGTTTAGAGGGAGTTATTTATGATTTAGCAGTGAGTTATTTATTATTTAAATAGTAGTAAAAATAAACTAATGTTATGGTAATGCAGGCACGCTGTTTAATCCACCAATGGCGAATCAGTTCAAAGAATGAGTTTCTTTTGAAACGTTTTATAGGTATAAAATATACGTCTGGTATTTGGGCCAGGTTCTCGGACACTTAAAAATCCCAAAGTCATTCAGGAATAAACTCAGGAGAAGTAGAGTCTCCCGGTTGAGAGGCGGGCCCTGCTGTCGGGTAGAGGATGCTTTCATTACCATAAATCTAGCTGGTACCGCGGTTGTGAAACTCCCCAGATAGTCGGGGGGGGGGGGGGGGGGGCTCTTTTGACTCTTCACACAGAAGCGTTTACCATTTAGCTCTCAGGCAATCAAATACGGAGGGGCGAGACGTCCCTGAGCGACTCATGTAGCCCGTGGTCGGCGCGATCAAATATTGACCGGGAAACCTAACATGGTACACCAGGTACCTGCTAAACCACCCGATCCGATCATGGAGACAGAGAGGCGCGGCGGCGGCAGTTTGCGTGATCTGGTGAGCAGCATGGGGACCGTCTTACAGACATTACTTGGTCAGATGAAAACACATAATAAGTCAAAAAGAAGGAAGAAGTAGTGCCAATAAAACATTACGTAATTAAAATGGAATAAGAATTTGATTACTTTAGGTTTTGCTGTTTATACTTACGTGGAAAAATTTGTCGAAGTCTATGAATAAATAGGAGCAGTCCAGTATTCCAGTAGTCTGAATTAAACTAGCATTTATAATCTCCAAATCTTACAATATCCTGGTTTAATTTCGGGGAGGTGTAGTCAAAGTAAAATTTTTTTTTCAGTTGTCTTTATTTATCTCAGTATATCTTAATTGAGCAGGGCTGAAGCCTTTGAAAATGGTAAGCGAAAAAATAATAGTAGGATGAAACCCATTGAAAAAGGAAGAGGTGGTAAGGCCCAACCATAGGCCATATTGTATTAGGGTCTGGGTTGGGTTGGGTCTGGTGGTATATCTTAGAGACAGACTATGTAACTCCAGAATGGGTGAGAATAACAGTTTTAAAAATATTTGTTGATGGTCACGTTGACATAGCAAAACCAGTACAACATTGAACAATTCAAGATCTGATGGTGTACGTGTATATAAAATCCCACTAATATTTCTTAGGCGTACCTATAATAAGATATTTTTTTACTCTCGCTAAAACGGCTTAATGGATTTAGATGAATTTTGGCTCATAGATATTCCATATCCCGCATCAAAGAACAGGGTGCATGTTCGTCGGGATCAGATCGTTCGAGTTCGGAGATGGATCAGCTTCTTCATCAGGTCAAGGGTATAATTTAGTTTGGAAGTTGGGTTTACAGGCTATTTATTGTTTTAGGGTTTTGTTCCTCAAAAGAAAAAACATAACCCTTAAAGGATCACTTCGTTGTCCGTCTGTCTGTCTGTCTGTCGACCTTATTTTCTCAGGAACACGTGGAGATATCATTCCAAAAAACTTAAACTTATTTATATTTGGTTAATTGATCACTATGTCCAAGCATAGGAACGACAGTTTTACAGTGGCAAAGCTAAGTTTGTTACTGAATCATTTAATATTGCTCTTATGTTCGGTTCTCTAAAGTACAAAACCCTCGGTGCCAAAAAACTCGCATTTCCCGGGATGTTTTTTAATTACTTTAATTTCATTCTCAAGTCCACGCAGACGAAGTCGCGGGTAAAAGCTAGTATATAGATAAAAACTGTTCTTTTATCACCCATCACACACTTCACATATACCTTAAGAATCCTACATTTCAGAACGGATTGGTGAAGAAATTGTTGACCATTTCAAATGACAGTCGTGCTTCTTCCCCACGAGCTTCTGACATGGCTCAACAAGTGATATCTAACGATAACAACTGAATCAAAACGGCACACACACTCTCAAACATTTATGACGACCAGTGTGGCGCAATGGTTACCATGCCGGATCGCCGAATCAAGGGTCCTGGGTTCGATTCCCAGCGTGGCGGAAACTTGAATGATGAGTTTGAATTTCTGTTCTCGGTCTGGGTGTGAATGTCCTTGTCTAGTGTGTTGTCCATAGCACCCACGACACAGGGAATCCTAGTGTGGGGCTATGAGTGTGAAGCGTTATTTATTATTATTTATAATTAATGGTCAATAACATACCAACCGCGCTCGATATTACTTAACTCAGTTACTTAATTGAGACAAGCGAGCCAAGAACCTCCCAAAGGTACAATAAAGAGGAAATCATAACGTGTATTCATGAGATAACTCCACAGCTAATGAACAAACCTATCTCCATAACCGATAACATTATTAATAATAGTATTAATACCGCCGTCCGACCGCCCCTTGCGATAAAGCCTTATGAGAGAAGGTATAGACGGAAGGCTTTTAAGGAACAATGCCCTATAAGCGCTGCCTTCGACACTACCCCCATTTATATGAGGGGATTAGAACCGGTCTCACTAATAAAGCAGACGCAAGGTCGCAATTACACTAGGTGGTCGGGGAATGGATTGTAAGATTTTCGTACGGTGCTTAAGGGATACGTGGTTTGTACATAGTTTAAAGGCCTTCTTAAACCAAAGTATTTTCAGCATCATCATAATATAATGTGTGATGTATACATCGTTTATGATTCAAATTGTGGTGTTATCTTTAAAGAGGCATCAAATTTTTAATCTTAGAGCCATTTAGTAATGAATTTATCAACTCATTATAACTTTTCTTGGGTATAAAATATTTATTGGCATTGACAACGATTAGGTGAAAAAGAAATGTTTTTTTAAAGTCTCTCATCTATACGCTCCGTTCACGTTATTTCTTTCATTAGTTCAAAGATACCATAAAAATAAGTTGTGAATGTATCTCAAAGACTGTCAATTATTAGAAAAGACTGCAGATAGCATTTTACTTTTTATATTAAAGTGACAGTATAAGTTATTTTTATTATAAGTTATTTTTAATAAGTTATTTTTAATATTGAAATTAAAACTAGCCTGTCTTCACTGAAATAGTTAGATTCGATTCATGTTCGTAAAAACATTTTTGAGGGTAATTACTGCTCACAAAACTTTAATTTAGAAATGTCTACGGCTTTTGGATTTAAATATTAACAAGAATAATTGTATTTTAAAATATTTTTTTCTTGACCTTTTTTTATGAAAACTGCCACTGACAATATAATTGATAATTACCAACAATTTATCTTCATCGACGTGCATCCAAAAAGAAAGCGAGGTCCTGCGTTTTTCTGGATCCTAGATAATGCGACTGAAACAAAATAACAATAACACAGATGAAAATATACATAGCGCTCTATGTATATTCACTAACCATTTAACTCCGTCAGGCACATTCCAACAATGAGGTTAAGCTGTCGTTTCACCCAACGTTTTGAATAGTGACACAAAGAGAGGTGTAGTGTGAGAATTTCATGTGACATCCATACGGGTACGGCTTGTAACAGACAGAGAGTATGGAGATATTGACACGTATTGAAGGCTATTGTCTTGTTTGCAGTTGATCGAAATTGCATCATTTTATTGTATCATTTGTTTTCGAAAAATTCGAACATAATTTGTTTAATTTTTGAGGTTGAACGTCAAGGAAACTATTAAGTACCTCTACATCCTAAGCTACTAAAATAAGTTAAAATTTGCGAAGATGTATGGATTCTTTCACCCAATAATAATGCTGACATTTACTTCGACACGTAAAATGCTAAAACTACATGAACTCTTACCATTTTTAACCGACTTCAAAAAAAGGAGGAGGTTCTCAATTCGACTGTATTTTTTTTTTTTTTTTTTATGTTTGTTACCTCAGAACTTTGGACTGGGCGAACCGATTTTGATGATTCTTTTTTTAATCGAAAGCTGATGGCTGTCATGTGGTCCCACATAAATTTTATTGAGATCTGACAATGGCATCCATGAGAAAACTACATAAGTCATAAATTTGTGTTAAGATGTGCGCGACAAATTGACGAATAACTCAATATAACGTCAACCGATTTCGATGATTCTTTTTTTTATTGAAAGCTGGTGCTTGTCATGTGGTCCCACATAAATTTGAACGAGATCTGACAAGTAGTTTTTGAGAATTTGAAGTCGGTTATTTTTTGTTAGTAAAATTTAGATTATGTAGCATCAATACCCATAAATCCAAACATATTATTAGATCGGGAAATTAAACTATGTATTAACTTACAGTTACACAGACATCCTGTGTATTATTGATGATTGTTGTATAAACAAAATCTGATAAGACTTTTACGTAGTTGAATCATAACTCCTCAAGTAGGACCGAATGTTTAGATAAAATTAATAAAAAATATGGCAACACTAATTCATAAAGCATCAGTATGTGCGTCACGCCGGCAACAACAGCCATAAATCGCAGATAAGCCGCGGCTTCGATAGCGATTTGAAAAACAGAGCCGGCGACACTCGGAACTGGGAGGACATTTGTATCTACGGCTTGTTGTGTTGACCCTACCCGGCCTTAACCTACTTCGCAGCTCGATCTACTGAGAAATATCCTGGAAATGTCTTAACCAGTTCTCAGGGTTTAGTAATGAAATGTTAAAACTCTTATTGCACTTAATAAGTAGGTACAATAGGCGGGCTGAATGTTAACACAGCATTTACTCTCAATCAACCAAAGGCGATGAAGAAACATGAAGAGTAGTGTTAGATTTTATTAGTAGAGAGTATAAATTATAACAACACTATGGTCTCTTCAAACACACAAATAGAAAGTAAAGTAAAGTACATATACTTTTTGAATTATTGTCATATTTATCTGTGCGTTCAACTGCGTCCTTCTGTTTATCCGGGGTAAAGAAGGAATTAATCAATTTTAATGTTATTTTCATTGAAAAATACTGCAGTAATTAGGTATGGCTACACATGTTACTTTTATCTTCTTTACTCTATAAACATGCATTATAAGTATAGGAACCGGCTAGTTTTCGAATTCAGAAAGACAAACTTCCCTAAGAGAAATGTACACAACATTTTTATCCCGGAAATATTATTGCCAAACAAAATAAAACATTCATCGTTCTGTGTTCGAACGGAAAATCTTATGCTTACTGAGTTTCTTTAATATTCTCGGATCTCACAAAATTGCAGCTGATTCGTAAGCTATAATAATTTAAAATAACTAGTAAGAAAGAAAGAAAAGGAAAGAGTAACATTTAATACATGAACAATATACGATCAATTACATACACCTAGGACCAGAGAACAAACACTATCCAACAAATAATGTCTCCCCCACCCGGAAATCGAACCCAGGAGTCCGGGGACCCCTCAACAGTGCGACTACAGACTAGGCTGCAGAGAATGTTAACAATTGACAATAAATTTTAAATACTTTACTTTTTCAACAATGTTTACCATGAAAACAAGATCATTAAGACAAAAGTTGGCAATGTCACTCGCAATTCTTGAAATAAGACGCAGGGCGTCAAGGAGAGCATAACTAAGCGTCAACAGAGTCTGCAACAGGAAGCCCTGGGTCACTGCGCATTGTGTGCTTCCTTCCCCCTCCCCTCTAGTTTCCCCCTCCCCTCTTGTATCCCCCGCCCTCGCCCTGGCCATTAGCAGCGGCTCGGCAGGAAACAGTCTCGGCTGTTAATAACGCTTGATTCTGATCTGTCGTCCGACTGCCCATTCTGTTAGGATGTTCCGCTTGTGCGGGCGCTGCGTTATGTCAGAAGGAAGTACTGTGATATGTTGCTGGGAAGTGGGGAAATTCGTGATTTAATCATACATCAGACGTGGTTGAGATTGGCGTGAGTTAGGTGGAATTTTTGCGGTGTTTAGTATGATTATAGATCGGTCAATTCGGCGTTATTCAATTGTCATCACGAATATTGGGTTTCTGGCTGGGATTGATATCGCCTTTCATTTTTAGGGGTCGTGGCTGTAATTGTCCTAATTTCATAGCACATTTTTTAGGCAAACATATTAATTACTTTATTATTTTTATATTATTATAATAAGCACGATGAATTAACTTAAAAAAAAAACATGAGAGGTGTCAAGGGACAACCGGATGGAACGAAGTTCCTTGCAGTCAGTACTAGGATAGCAAAAACATGCAGCAAGTTTGCCAAAACAAATCTGAGGTATTAATTTCTCATATCATAATCTGAGAAATTTGCAATTGAGAATATTGAGAAATTGCAATGAGAAATGACATCACAATTTTATGAGGAGAATGACACGGACGATAACACCGTTTGAAAAGCTAAAACGGGTGAACAACAAGTCCGTTTGTTACCTCCATTCAGGTACCGTTTAATTAAAGTAGTGTCAATAGAGAGTATCACAAAGATTTCGATTGCTATACGTGCTCGTCTCGGCGTTGCGGCCGCTGTAGGCAATCTGCTCACAGGAAGCCTGCTCAGCTGTTATTAACGGTTGATTCTCGATGCCTCCAATGAACACTACGCTAACTCCAATATAACTTACAAAAGGAACATTTGAATGAAAAAAGTTAATAAAATCTTTATTATTGCACATATATTTATGATTTTTTTGCGTAAATAGCTAATGTTATGCTGCTTTAAGCCCCATTGATATTTTTTTTATGTTTTTGGTTTCAAAGTTAGTCCTAGTTTTAAGTTAGAGTAGTGTTCATTGGAAGCATCGTTCTGATCTGACTGACTCCGACCTATCGTGATCTATGTCTTCGTTATAGTGTAAGTCGGACTGAACTTGGTGATTAGGTACAAGGTAAAAGGTTTAATATGTCTTATACTAAAACCCTTTTACTGCCGACTTAATTATAGGTTTTTTACATGTAGTTTTATATAAACCACCAGGTGGGATAGCTGGTGTTAAATGGCCAACGCCGTCCATGAAAATTAGGTATACTAAAATCATCAACGTTTCATTAGTAAATGAATAAAATTGAAGCGCGAGTTTCGCATTATTACTAGTTCTTCGACGCTGAAGATAATGATATTCACTGCATCGATCAAGTCATAAGTAGTCTGAATGTGTGCCGAAAGTAAGCGATGAGTTAAATCCGCTAAGCTACCGCTCGTAAAATACAAGCAATCACAACAATAAAAGTTACATCAAGGCGTTTTACGCTGTACCGAATGGGTTTCGGAACCCGCAAGCACTCCGTAGGGGAAACCAGACTTTCTTGCAACCCAAGAATTCCATGTAAATTTACCAGGGCTCTAGATACAAATACATATTTCTTTATTTATGAGAAGAACAATATTTTTAAGAAGACCTTTTCATACGGAAAAGATCTTCTTAAAAATATTGTTTCTTTTAGATGAGGCTTGATAAAATAAATTTCATCGTCCGCTAAACGTTTATCATTTATTGAGAGCGATAAACAGATTTGACATGCTATCACATCGAGAGTTAGGTACCATTGTGTACGTCTCCGAAATAAAATTTAACATATAAAGACAGACACATTCTTTGCATTACCTATCTAGACAAAGTACCTATGACTAATTTTTAATTTTTCTAAAGTTTTTAATAATAATGATTGTAATGCAAAACTTTATCTAATATCAGATATGCTAAGTTACCTCTGAGACAGAATCTGATCTCTACATACAAGAATATTATGTTTTATCGCACGATAAGCTGACGACTGTCTTACGTAAGCATTTTAGAAAACCCTGATGTAGATATGGGCAGGGTATCTTTATTACTAAGACATATATTTTTTATTTAGTTCACACATTGAATGTAACTGATCTTGGGGACATTCATGATACGAGTACATAATGATTTATATTATTCAATCCCAAGTAGTGAAGACAACATGGTTAATTATATTACGACTATATTATTATTAAAATTAATTCTGACTTTGCGCCTGCTAACTTCGTAGGAGAAGAAAGGAACGGTACCCGAAATTTTCTTTTAATGAATCCTAAACTAAAACTTTTATAGAGTAAACATACTCGTACACTGTTAACAACATTAGGTACCTAAATACAAACGTAAAATATCTTGTGTATCATAATAATAATTCTTGTTGCCACCTACCAAAAAGTATCATCTACACTACACCATAGATTAAATGCGAGAGAATGCCACGTCTTGTCATTAAGTTCACCCTCTGTAGACTTAGTTTGTAAGCTATATATATAGTAAAGTTAAAAAAAAAATTGCTTGATATGCCCAATAAGATCTTCCAACAACAACCCGCGAACATTATATTTAACTCTTTAGTATTCAGTTACAAATTAGGCTTCAGCTTCAAATGAACATGTACAGACCTACTTTCGCTACTTTCAAGTCACAAAACAGTTTAAGCTAAGTACCCATACGTTATCGTTATAAGGCCGAGCAACTATCTACGCATAAAGTTGTCGACGCGTGAATAACGCAATAAATAACAAGACAAAGTGTAGTTATGCAACAACAATAAAGAGAGTTACAGTGCGTTAATTGTACTTTACAGTGTAAGTAATGGGTTCCGAGCCGAGCCGTAAGCACGCCGTGGGGACGAAACAATTGCCTTATAAAATATTCACTATCACCCTTATTTTATAAACGTTAGAAAGCATATTGCAATGCAAGCGAATATTTAACCCACACTAATATATTAACAGAGTTGTTGTTAATGACAGTATTGCTTATTAATATTAAATTGTTGCATTAAAAATGTTATTCCATTTTTTTGTAGCGTTAGGAATGTTCTTGCATTATTTCGTAGCATTGCGTAGTGGTGGGAGATATTGTTTAGGAGAAATGTTGAAATAAAATTAGTTATTATTGATTTATTGTATTGTGTCAAATTATTATGGACATGAAAAATATAATTATAGCGGTAAAAAATGCATACATAAAAAAACGTTAATTTTCTATTCGTATAACTGAGCATCACGCAAAAATAGCTACAGATCAAAACAATGCTCGAGTTTGAAATCTACAAAAATTATGTGAATATTTTTTTTAATTACTTGCTTTGCTGTAAGTCTCCATATTTTTTTTAAGTTGTGCTAAGTTCATTAATCCGCCATAAAAAGTAAAATATCACATCTCAATGGTCATTAAAGAACCAGTATTATTATTTTATAAGACCGTCAAGTCGTTTCTTCCGGTGACAATATACAGAATACAGACAGAAATAGTCCAAGAGCCACGGAGGGCACTCCGTGGCTCTTGGACTATTTCTTACCCTGTACCGCGGAATTAACACCATTATGTTATTCTGAGGTTTTGTTGTCCGTTGTCTTGTGTTAAATTGTTAACGTATGTACTACGTAGTAGACACATATGCAGGCGCTAACGTGGACTCAATCCATTCATAACCGAAATTAAGTTGTAGTGATTTAAAATTTAGTCCCATTTGTCCAATTCGAACTTCACTTTAAATCTATTTCAGTCAAGAATTAAGAACAAATATTTTTTGTTTCATAAATATTTGGTACGTATGCTGATTGGACTACTGATATACAACTGTAATCCCTTGTATTAAAAACAGTAGTAGGTACCTATAGAATTCACAGCTAAATCAATTTGCCTTAAAGCGAGTTTACAAGTATTATTCTGAAAACAAATAGCTGAGAGGTGGCACAGTTAATTAAATACAGAACTTGTTAGTGGCTTATTTATTGTAGGAAACCTCTGTAATAAGACATTACACTGTGTTCTCAGCGCGACGGTTTCAGTAAAACAAAGTTAGTTCTGGTAAAATTATTATTATGACGTGTCGAGTTGAAATAAACTTCATTCATGAAATTAGTTTGTATCTAAAACAGAACTCAGGAGAGGCGCAGGTTTATTCATTAGGAAGTAATTAATGATATCTATTTACCTATATGAATTGAGTATTAGATGTTCAATGTTTTAATAATGAAGGTTTGTGGGTCCAAAAAAATACAGTTTAAGCCAGCAACTAAACCTAGAATTAATCATTGGTAGAGTTATTAATAACTTTTTGCCTTCTTGTTCAAAACAAAACTTAGATTATTGAATACATCATGTGTAAAACTTTGACTTAAGAAAGTTAAAGGGATAATCAATGCTTTACAGCCGAAATTAATAACGTATCATTTAAAACCAAAGATAGCGGTTTTTCACTGTGTGAGCAAAGTTATCTTTTATTAAGTCTTTGGTTTGTATAGGGCTTATCAAATTATTAACGTTTCAGAAGTTTATTGCAACAATGCCTCCAAACAAACGATTGCGAACTTTTCTAAAGAAATACCTTCCTTTTCGCAGATGTCCGTCAAATCCTCGCGCTGTAAGGATTATTCGTACGCGCTTCTTTAGATCCTGTCGATACAATTGCGAAGGCCAGTACAGCTTAGTTCTGATTAATATCAGAATATTTATTTTTAACACGCTCGTTAACCACTTGATTGAACCAAGGAAGTTGGAAGTGGATCACACCTCGAAATTGATTGTAAATATTGTGGCGACCAAACAAATGGAGTTGCCTGCATTAATAATATAATTTTAACGGCCGAATGATTCAATATTCGGACGCGAGCGACTGTAAATGTAATTTAAAACATAATTATTGAAACCGTTTAATTACGAACTCGTAGGTGTTTCCGGTACGAAATATTGTGCTCCGTTTGGTAGATGCTAGGATTTAATGTGCAGTTATTATTGTTTTTAGAGCAAAATTTTAATTCATAATCATTCATAAACAACTTTTTTCCTGTACTTCGTATAAGATTAAAATGATTTAAGAGTTTATTCAGAATCTTAATTAAAAACACTTTGCAATAAATTAAATACGTATTTTATACAATAAAATCATAATATGCAGTCGAATGTTAAGGATATGTAGAGTTGAATTTGTGTACAAATGAATAATATGATTATTAGATTGACCAGCAAATAAATGTAATATGTGATAGAAATTATAATTCAGAAAGAGTACAATATCTTAATCACACAATTAAAATTCAACATCTTAAAACAATCGCTTATCCAAAGCCTGTAAAGACAAAATAAAAATCCCTAACGAAACTGAGAAGCTGTAGTTAGGCAGTTAAACAATGAAGGATTCTCAGATCGTTACTTAAGCCGTTCAAGTACTTAACATTTGAATCCGGAGACAATTAGCGTGAGTGGAAAGCTATGAAGCTAGAGAGCAAGTTCGCAGCGGTCTCGGCCGATGCATTTTTGGATGGCAGCCCAAAGTACTAATACTTGTTGCATGGGGTTTACCACCTGTTGAGTGCACGAGCGGGCCTACCGCCTACAGACATGATATTTTTGCGCCGGCGATACATAATGAATGCGCTCGGCGTAGTTCGCATTGTAGTTGAACGGCCGACGGAATTGCCACTCCGAGGGTTTGCATTTTTAAGAGCCCGCTTAACACTTTACCCCGCTTGATGATTTTCTGAGCTCGTCGCTTTGTTATTCTTTGTGGTAACAGTTTTATTTCAATTTGTAGGTGTTAAAGAGTTTGAAGTGTAATGAAGCGACGTTTAGTTTACAATTATTTATAGCAGATTAATAAATTTCTGCAACGTAAAATTACGAAGTATTTTACTATTTGGTAAATAATACATTTATTTGACTAAAAAATTACTGATCCTAAGACTTCAAGCAATTTTTATTTTACGTAAAATTTACATATTCTCCGCAATACCGCAAAATATATCACGTCGAGTGTCAAAATCACCATAAATAAGTACTTAAACAATAATCAGAATGTGGTGTCAATTTGCCAAAGTTTGTTGGGGAAATAAATTAAGGAATTAGCTGACTGTCGCCAGTGATAGCGATCGCAGTAATCTCGGGCGAGAGGTCGCGAAACAACACTGTACTATCTGCAACCGCCATCTTGCTTCGTCCTAATAAATGCTGAGATTTTTGTCTTTTAAATGAATTCACCAAGAGCGAGCAAGACTGTAATAAGGTCCCATATTGTGGAAAAAAACTCATCATTTCTTCAGAGCTTCTTATCATGTTAAACTATTTATAATCCATTTTATGGAACTATGATATAAGATGGGGAGCCAAATATAATTATTGAAAGCTTTCTATTTTACTATCTATTTACTATCTCTAATAATTCGTTATTGTATTTCACGCACGGTCACTATGTCCGGCCGAAAAAATTGGGATATTATCAAAGAAACTATGGTCCAACCAGTAGTAGTATTGCTTAATTTGATTAACGGATTAACCCTTAATCAAATTAAGCAATTGCCTAGGGCATCACGTCTGGGGGGCACCAGAAGAAGCACAAAAAACCACAAAAAACCACGTTGACATACGGATAGGGGGCCCACAGGCGTGGATTGCTTAGGGCATCAAGTAGTCTTAATCCGTCACGTCCAACCAAGTGTCTCTTCTAGTCTCTTGGTGTTTCTATCTAGTCAAGGGTGTTTATGTGCTACATTGCTCAGCTACAAGGTATAGTCGAAGCAATAAGTTCAAAGTGGTTAAAAATAGACATACTGCTCTTAAAAATACGTGTGAAAGCTCATTCTGTCCGGAATGATGTCTAGAAAAATGTTTCGGAAGCGTTTACCAGCACGTAAAGAATTGCAAAAGTTATAAAAATAATGAAGTTGCAAAAAAAAGGTGGTATTTCATATTTATTTAATAACTCCGAATCTATTAATATTGAATAAATTTTAAAAAAAGATTCTTAGGCGCTCCACCCACTGAAGACGCGTCCCGCCGCGGTGCGCAGAGCGACGGATAACACAACTGCGCGCGGGGCAATTTCCCGCGCGGTGCCGCGTCGGCAGTGTGTTGTGCTAGGCGTGATTTCTATATAAATTGAGATAATTGCATACAATGGTAAAATCTGCCATCCCGCGCACCGCGACGGGGCGCGGTGCAGTGGGTGGAGCGCCTTAAAGAGGAGGGAATTTCCAAAAAATAACTCCCGACTCCCAGAACTCTATCTCCATTATTTACAATTTTAATTTAACGCTGAAAATCCTCCACGCAGCATTTTTAACTTGCACGCGCGGCGTCAAAACTGAGTATGTCACACTCAATATTTTTTTTAACGGTACTCCAAAACGTTTCCTTTCACGTTTGTTCTAGGGTGCGTCTTCGAGTCTAGTGGTGAAGTTCGCTGACACGGAGAAGGAGCGGCAACTGCGACGGATGCAGCAGATGGCCGGCAACATGAACCTGCTGAACCCGTTCGTGTTCAACCAGTTCGGCGCGTACGGGACCTACGCTCAGGTCATCTCGGAGCAGGTCGGCTTGGGCTTTGAAACACAGGTTTGTCATTTGTCATTTGTTTTTTGTCAATGACGACCCTGTAGCCTAGTTGGTAGCGACCCTGCCTGCGAAGCGAGGGGACCCGGGCTCGATTCCCGGCCGGGCAGATATTTATGTGACAGATAAATATTTGTACTCGGGTCATGGGTGTTATTTTGATGTGTTATATGTGTCGTCCATGCCACCCGCGACACAGGTAAACACCTACTGCGGGGGTATGAGTGTGTAAGCGTTTATTATTATTAATTGTTTGTCTTTTTTTTCAATCCACATCATATGGATACATTCTGGATAATTCACCCAAAATAATGCCGACCGTCATTGTACTACAAAAACAATAAGTAAAGTTTTAGACTAATGTCACAACGTCGTAAGATGCTTCGTGTCGTGTAATATGGAAATCCACCCCTACCAATCACCGACCAAACACTAAGCTATCAATGTTCCGGAGAAGAGCTATCAATAAAAAACTGTAGTGTGCATGTGTCTGTGAGTGTGTGTTGTAACCATGTAGAGTGTGCATCCACAGCAGCAGCAGCAGGCGGCGCTGATGGTGGCTGCAACGGCGCAGGGGTACATCAGCCCCATGACCGCGCTCGCGAGTCACGCGCTCAACGGAATGGCCAACTCCGTGGTGCCGCCTACTTCTGGTGAGTTTTGCTTAGAGACCGGTAATTACTGTTTTGTACCCTCGACGGTATGGATTGAAATGGTATACTCTATACATCTGATTTCTCTTTCAAAGCGTATTGTCATGCTATATTATATAATCTAAATTTTACTAACAAAAAATAACCGACTTCAATGTTACTCAAAAACTACTTGTCAGATCTCGTTCAAATTTATGTGGGATTACGTGACAAGCACCTGCTTTCGATTAAAAAAAATCATCGAAATCGGTTGGTGTGATATTGAGTAATTCGTCCACTTGTCGCGCTTACTTAATACAAAAAGACTTATATGGTTTTATCATGGATGTCATTGTCAAATCTCAATAAAAGTTCTGAGGTAACGAACACAAAAAAAATACAGTCGAATTCAGAACCTCCTCCTTTTTTTGAAGTCGCGTAGTCGGTTAAAAAGAGAATAAATAGACATACGATCGCAGCATTCGCGAGTTATACCACCCATGTGGCGCTATGGTTTCCATACCGGATCGCCGTCCCAAGGGTCCTGGGTTCGATTCCCAGCGAGGCGGAAAGAATGATCACTTGGAATTTCTGTTCTAAATCTGGGTGTGTGTATCTTTGTGGTCGTCCATGGCACCCACGACACAGGGAATCCTAGTGTGGGGCTATGAATGTAAAGCGTTATTATTATACTTTGTTAGTAATTTAAGAGTTCCAACATCTTTCTCCGAAGATCTTTATCAATACCAATTTCTCCGAAAATCTATTGAAACTATCGCCTATAACAACGTCTATGACAACATCTAGACAAACGTCTCCGTCAACACTTCTTCTAACCTTCACTCTCACCATGCTAACCTCCTCACCCCCCAGCTGACAGCTTCACGGGCCTGGCGATCGGCACGGGCCCGGCGCAGCCGCTGAACGGGGCGCTGCCCTCGCTGCCGTCTCCCACCATGCCGGGGTTCAACATGGCCGCGCAGACCGCCAACGGCCAGCCACCGCCGCAGGAAGCCGTCTACACCAATGGCATTCACCAGCCTTTTACTGGACGTAAGTTGATATGCTGTGCTATGATTACCATGGGACACGGCTTAGTTTACATAATAATAGGTATGTCATACTAGTGCTCTTCCCGCGGCTTTGCCTACGTTTTTCGGGATACCAAGTACCCTATGTCTTATTTGAGATCATGGTCTATCTGTGTACAAAATTTCATGAAAATCCGTTCAGTAGTTTTTGCGTGAAAGAGTGACAAACATCCGTACAAACTTTCAACATT
The DNA here is from genome assembly GCA_911387775.1 of Thymelicus sylvestris. NCBI lineage: Eukaryota > Metazoa > Arthropoda > Insecta > Lepidoptera > Hesperiidae > Thymelicus > Thymelicus sylvestris. The sequence continues at coordinate 2,236,105 of OU426893.1, forward strand.
TATAACATTAGCAGGATGGGCAACAGTGACAGCGTAAACAATGTTTTAAAACAACCATTGTGACCATTTGTGTATTTTAACATGGGTTCGATTCCCAGCGAGGTGGAAATTTGAATGACCGTTTGAATTTCTGTTCTCGGTCTGGGTGTGTGTGCTGTCTTTGTCTGTTGTCCATGGCACCCACGACACAGGGAACCCTAGTGGGGAGCTATGAGTGTGTGGGGTTTATTATATTATTTGTGATCTCCCCAGCGGTCCCGGTGACTGCCCAGGGCCTGCCCAACGGGGAAGCCGCGGCCCTGCAACACGCCGCCTACTCCACCATGCAGACCTTCCCCGGAGTCGGTGAGTAACGCCTGTCGCCTGCTTACCTTAACCCTTACCTATTACCCTAACCTTACCCAACTTTACCTTACCCCACATTACCCTTACCATAGGTGTTGTTGTCGATTGGCTCAGACATATTATCGTTATGTTACTGACGTGTGTGCTTGGTGTTGCTTTTATATTTTTTATGCTATTGGGTGTTTGAAACGGTATAATTTTTAATGGATTTTAAAAATAAAAGGTTTTACTCGTCACATTATTATTTTTATATTTTGTTATTAACGTAATTCCTGAATGAGTTTTTCAAATTATCTAAAAATGTAATTTAAAAATTTCCCCGCATGTTTTAAAATCAATTGATTCGCTTGACAAGGTGTCAATAAAGATCTGTTGATCTCATCATTTTTATTCCCCCTAACGTTAGTTATTATCAAACAAGAATTCAAGATTAATAAGCATTTTGATGGATTAAAAAATTGAAGAATTGTGAAGTAGGTACGTCAACATAATTTCCTAGCAAATCGATCCACTGGTTGTTTATAATATACCTGTACCTACTTGTCAAAGAATATTGGCAAACAAAAGTAGAACTTAATTTGACAGCTGACAAATTGAACAAAACATTGTTTATTCGAAGCCAGTTTATTGTGTTCAAATCGTTTGTTTTTTGCGTTGCCGGACTGGATTTATCGCCATTTTGGTTCGTAACTTGCGAAGAGTTTGACAGTTTAATTCAATTCAGTTAAAATTCAATCGAATTTTCGTAAAGTTGTGCGATAATTTTATACCTTCAATACAAAACGTAATGGCTTGTTAAAACTTCCATTTGTTTGAATGGCTCAGAAGGATAACAAAATAACCGTACCGTAACAAGATATTTAGACAACTTGTAACATCATTTCACCCTATTTCGTTTTGGTTCCTTAATGCACCTATCTACAAGTATAAAGAGATTGTTACAATATTAAAATGTATTGTCTACGGTTTACTTTATAAACGAGTACGAATTATTAAATTAACGTTATTTAGCGGCCGTTGTTTGTTCATTGTTCAATAACTCAAGGGAACAATGTTGCCACAAATGGATTTTAAAGTCCCGTTTCAAAATCTCCACACATTTTTAATGTTGATAAAAAATGTATCATAGGTATTTAATATTCATAATCTTCATCCCGGTTACGTTAAATGTTGCGTGTTGCTGTGCTAATGATTGATTGTATTTGAATGTTAATAATTTATTGCTTGTAATTTCGTGTGCCATAATCTACAATTATTTAATATAATAGTTTAATTAGTGACAACTGCAAATGATAGTTATTGAATTTTATTTAAATATACATTTTTTACATCAAGTTTTTTAAATAGGATTATTATTTACATTTATTTCTCAGTTCATCGCCACAGTCCGACACTTTAATATTATCTCTTTGAAATAAATCATTCATGCATTGTTAGGTACACAAAAATATTTCATGAACCTATTTTTAATTTTTAACTCGAATAAATAGAATTAGTTCATCTATTATTTATTTTTGATCATCCAACTACACGTCACTCACAAAATTATTTAGCATTTATTGTATTCACGCATCGCAAAAAATTATAATATTCTGCATTCTAAACCAATGCATCCATACAATTTTAGACTCAGATATTGTTTACTAAGTATTAACTGTTTTACTTAGAGTATCTACAAAAGGAAAAGTCACTTTCTACAGCGACACTGAATAAGTAATACATCTTTTGCCGTTTGAGTAACATCTTTTGCTGTGACAAGTCATAATTCATAAATAAAATAAAAATGAAAATTCGGATTTTGTCCAAAACACACAGAAAGTGATATTTGTAAACAGTTCCAATTTGACAGATACTCTAAGCGTCTATTGTTTTGCTATTCTGTAAAGTATATAGATTCAATAATAATTTTTATTAATTTAAATCATTGCATTCAGTATATTATGATATTTAACTTACAGAATAGCACTGATTGTGTAGCAGTAGTGTTCTGGTAGTATTGCATGTGGTACAGCAATATATAGGTGTTCATTGTGAAAACGTGCCACTTGATGTTCGACAGCTTACCAAGCGGTATATGGGCAGTTCCCTCAGCCATTGCCGCAGCCGATCGCGTCGACTATAGCACCAGCGCAGAGAGAAGGTAAGTGGAGCCTCGAGGCGGGTAACCCTGACTTGTTCAGAGACAACAACTGTCTTGTTGTGCTCCGTGGAAAAGGGACCAGGTTTTGTTAGGACGGGGGTGTCAGACTGATGATAAAGATTTATTAGGATTTATACAAAATATCAATAGGAATGGTGGTTTCGAAATGCTTTATTTTTGAAGTTTAATGCGATAAAGTCATTCCATCAATGTAACAAAAAATTAAAAAAAAATTGGGGTCGGAAATTTTGATATCTACAATACACATCCTATCGAACATAAAATGTGATTAAAGTCAATTCAGAAATTTCAATGAAGGTGCTCTAGAATAATAATTTATGTATTGTTATTCAGTAATGCTGCACGACATTTTGTAAAAATATTAAACCAATATTATAATTGATAAAAAGTTTATATCGTCAATTTCAAAACATACTTCGTAGTATAATTTAGCACTGGTCCCTTTTACGTACTTTTCACGATAGCTCTCTTCTCGAAGCGAACCTCTAACTTTCCTCTTCTGCAATTTTACCTGGTATCTCTATTGGTTTACTCCTGTCAGTGTAAGTTTCATTGTATGTTTTAGCCATTTTCTGGTTAAAGATATCAATACTTTAAATTTGTAACTCAATATCCCATAATTTATGGAAATTTACAACATTCTATAATACTTTAACTAGAAAACGGTTTCCATCTTAGTGTTACCTACAGGTGCGTTCATAAATGTCTATAGCATCTATGTCTATAGCATCAGCTATTGTCGGTATGAAACACCGCACGTTCTGTACAGTGACATACAAAGCTTCCGCGGTTCTTTTCTCCCTTACTTTGTTTCGCGCGTCTGTTTCTGTTTCTGTACCTGTACGCTACGTATGGTCTATCTGTGTTGTGTTGTCCTTCATGTTCAATGTGTCAATGTTAGCACCATTTCTTCGTTTCGTGTCAATTTCGATGTGGCTGTTTGGAGGCAGATTTGTGAGTTCTTTAAAGATTTTCTGGTGTTCCCAGGCTGCTCCATCTCCGGCCCTGAGGGGTGTAACTTGTTCATCTACCACTTGCCTCAGGAGTTTGGTGACGCTGAGCTGATGCAGATGTTTCTGCCCTTTGGGAATGTGATCAGCAGCAAGGTTTTTATCGACCGCGCCACTAATCAGAGCAAATGCTTCGGTGCGTATATATCTTCTATGTAATTTATATGACTTTACTGATATGAAATAATTTTAGAAACAAAATGTTTTAAGATTCAACCATATTATTTTTCTCGATTTGTGTTCTTCTGACGAGTTGTGGTTAGTTAGTAAATGATAATAGCTAATTTCAGTGACCTAAATTATATGTAGGTATATAGTTACTTACATTTTGTTGCAAAAATGTTAACCAATTAGATTTCGTTGTAATCATTCCAGGTTTCGTGTCGTTCGACAACCCGACCTCGGCCCAGGCTGCGATCCAGGCAATGAACGGTTTTCAAATTGGTATGAAGCGACTAAAGGTCCAGCTGAAACGACCAAAGGACGCCAATCGGCCTTACTAACCCGAGACGCCGTCCCCGCGCGCTTTTGGCGTGCACGTAAGTATAGACAGACATACAAAAATTAGCTTTGGCATAAAATGCTTATTTATCTTAAATTATTATGTGACAGATAAATATTTGTGCTCGGGTCATGGGTGTGATTGTGATGTGTTGTGATATGTGTCGCCCATGACACCCGCGACACAGGCAATAACCAACTGCAGGGGTACGAGTGTGTTAGCGTTTGTTTTACCTAAGGATTGTGTAAAACCAAAATATATAATATTATTGTATTGACTCTAGTCTTTCAAGAAATCTGATAGAGGTCGCTACTTGCGATTTCAGTGTTGCTTACTACAATTTCAAAATTGACATAATTATAACGTTTAAAGTAGTAATCATTTTAACTATATACTACTTTTACTTTACTATATACTATATAGAGTTGTAATTTAGTGTTTCCTTTTTTCCAGGAGGCGGCTATACTGATCCCCTCGCCCGTAATGCGCTTTTACGCGGTATAAATGATGGTAAATCCGTATAGTAAACATCATTACTTACATACTTACCTAAAGATTTGTGCAAGCCCGCTCGGCGAGTATACTAAATTAGTTAAAATAATTTATTGATCAGCGCGTAGAAAAGCTTCATTCTATCATTATCGATTAATCATTAAATTACTCTATTATATTATATATACAATTTATTAACTTTGATTAAATTATTATTATTATTATAAAATGACACGTTATAAAATTTTGTCATTCGTAATCATACTTCTACTTCTAAGTATTTAACGTTTAACTGAAACTTTTAACATAAATTTATTAAACTAGTTACTTGCTTGAATTAAGCCAAACTGAATTTATTAAGTAAGATGAAAATGTAAGAAAAAAATGTATTTTAATTATTGTATATTGCATAACGAATTGTAGGGCTACGGTCGCACAGGTATCTTTGAGAAGTTCCGTTACTCGTTTTAATGTAGAGGGCGTGAGCGTAGATCTTTTGTGCCACGTTCTTGTTCATTTTGTTAGCGGTAGGATAATGTACTTGTAACAAAGATATGCGTGCGCACTGTACGCCGTCGCGGACACTGTTGTCTCCCTCCACCGTTGATATCACACTAATGTAAGTGCTGAGTAATGAGTATATATCACTAACGGAGTAAATTGTCCTATATTTTGTTAAATTTTATTACGTGTGTGTCTGGTAAGCCGTGCGCTGGGTAGGATCGATGGCAGCTCTCACACAACAGATGCGTTCGCTTCGGACGCAGTCGCGTTCAATTGTTTGATGGAAGCGTGACGCTTTCGTACTTTGACAAAAAATTATAAACTTACATTGTAATTATAAGACTCCTATAGTATTTGGTACATGTAAAATAATAAATTGTTATAACACGCTTTTATCAAACGATCCGATTCAAGCAACGTTTCCTACTTTCAATGTATGTACATACGAGTAAAACTCTTACATCTGTCGTATCTGTTTTCCTTCTTTAAAATATAGTATCTATGAATAAGATAGTTGCAGCCATCAGTGCGTGGTCTGCCCAGCGTCATTTTCAGTGTTAGTAGAGTATAATAATGCCAATGTTGTTGACAAAATTTAATGTTTGTATTGAACGCTGTGTACAAAAAAAAGTGCACTTCATCATTATCAAGATCGTGTTTTTATGTGTTGTAAATTCCAAATGGGCTGTGATATAAAAAATATAATATCAACATAATGGATTGTACAGGCCGTCTGTTTATATGCATCTTAAATGTATTAACGCTCTACTTTATAATGCCGCTCGCATAATGGGACCCCTGAAATTTGGATTGTTCAAAACGTTACTCATGCCACGCGAAGGTACGCTTACCGATACTTAGTAATGCGTTGTAGATAGTCTTCAATGTTTATAGTGAAATAATTACCCTTTTTTTCGGGAAAGAACCCTAAGCGTGGCAACACCGACAGTAACTGTTTGTACATAATACCTATTGTCTCCAATTGGAACTTTAAGAAATAAATTAGTTGTATAGTTGATAAAGATATACAAGAATATCATAAAAGATTTGTAAATTATCACCTAAATTGTATGCGGGCGGTCCACTCGCAACGATGCGAAGTCAATTCTCAACGAGCGTGCTTCCCCAATATTTATTTCGTGCATTGGTGTGGTGTATGTGTGTCTATAAAAATCATATAAAACTATTCGTGTTAAGGTGTTAAATACAATAACTGTTACTGCGTCCTGGGAGCCAACAGTGAGAGAAGCGCGAGCTAACAGATAAACAAAAATCTAGTGTAATTTCTACAGACAAAATAGATTCATAATCAAAATGTACCAATATAAATTTAAACTGTTAGATATAATGCGTGCGCGCGGGCGAATCCAGTACTCGGCGTGCCGGCCTTGTGTGAGATACCGCTACTGTACGATCTACCACGGATTGCCACATTCCTCAAAGTGTTTCCTCCCGAAGCACCCTCTACTCTTCAGAGAGGTCCGCGAAGATAACACTTTGTGTATGTCACAATCGACTCTACGGTGTAAGAACTATTATTGTAAAAGGCACTTGAATAGATACCTTAGAAAGCGAAGATTGAGATGTCGCTATACAAATTTTATTAAACATCTCAGTCGATCCGCATCGTGGCCCTCGCAGTCGCGAGCAAGTGCATTTTCTAATAATATTATAATGTAGAAACTTTGAACCCGCTGTGTGGAGTGAGCGTAGAACTAGTTCATTGATAGACTGTATCGAGAGTTGCCAATCTTAATTATTTATCTGCCTTGCTTTATTCGTCCTAAAGGAACGTGTCAGGGAGTGTAGCAACATTGATGCAGGGATTGACTTAGCTATGTTACGCGCACAATGTAGACTTCTAAAAATTATTATACGAGAGTGCCTCGAAAGTCGAACAGCAGTCGAAAGACGAGCAGTGAGCAGTAAAGGATATTTCGAACACTTGTTTCTTCTTATATTTTCAACACCCAAAAATTTCCGTCCGGTTTCATGCACCATCGTTACAGCTAAATTTATAGTCTTTCCTTATTGTTGGGTGTGACTGTACTATCTCTTGTTGCGTAGCGTTTGCGTACCGTGTCCAGTGACAGCACGTACAACCCTACGACGCGTGACGTCCTCCTATTGCAAGTGGGTTCAAAGCGAGCGCTACCGTACATAAGACGAAACAAGACTGCTTTATAAATAAAATTGTTAGCCAACATCACAATAAAATTAGTAGCCGTGAGTCGAATGGCGATTAAAATGTCTTTATCCATTTATATGTTGGAGCGACTCGTTTTGAGAATGTTTGTAATATACTGTATAACTATGCCGTACGGGAATTGTGTTGGAGACTGTTTTGTCCTCTGTGTGCGGTACCGCGCAACGCGTTGCTACCGCGCGGTAGCGCTCGATCGGCCGCCGCCCGCCTCTAGTCAAATATTTCACTCACCACAAGACATAGAACTTTATATTTACACAAATAATTATTATATTATATTGATATAGTATTCTAGTTTTAGGCGTTTATGATTTATGGATAAGCCGTGTGCATGCAACGACACGTCGCAATTGATTGATATCGTCGCACCGATGTCGTGTCGTGTCTATATATGTAGGTACCTGTAAACTACTCTGCGGAGCTCATGTTTGTGCAATATGTTGTTACGCTTTTTAATCGTTTTAGCGAAATTCGTTTACGGAGTGAATTTGAATTTATTCTGATTTCCGTTTTCCCTTGTTAGTCGGTTCGTTGACGTAGCTAAATTCATAGAAGGGCCGAACGGGCCATCTTTACAAAAATTTTCAAGGACGCTTTACAGCCGACGACTGATGACTGTCGTGAGTCGAATCGTCGCGTGTAAAAGCGATCCCGTCGGTTGTAAGTAACGAAGCTGGTAGTACGGGCGAGATGTCGTACGAGGTCGCGTGGAGGTCGCCTCGTCGCGCCCGGCCGGTGGAGCTTACCGGCTGTTAGGTTACACAATAATGGATGCCAAACCAGAACACGTATACTTAGTAAGTATATATCGATGATAATTATCGTTAATATCACCTCGTGGGTAATGTAGAGTAATGCGCCAGAGAACGGCCGCCATGAGCGGCGCGTTCCGGCTCGATAATATTATGTACTTATATCTTTATACTGTTTAAAATTAAAAGAAAACCCTAAAGATATATTCGCGGCGACGCAAAATTTCGTAATAGATTAAATGAGTCCTCTCTGAATGTAACGATCGCCCATAAAGTGATTCTAGGATACAGGGTATGCTTCGCAATTATTTAAATATGTCTGAATGTCTTCATGTAGGCAGATTGCCGATCTCCCTCGAATCGGCCCTCGTTCGCTGACTGTTTCTGGAGCCGCAGCCGTGTAGGGCGGCGTCTGGGATGACACGTGCGACATGCTATCAAATATTTGCCGTGACTGAGACATAGACTTTTAAAACGAACGATTTTCACAAACAATGTCTCAAACGAAGTATTTACACGATTTTTACTGGTAGAGTGCAAAATTAACGAATCAACTCCGCCTGTGAGTTGCCAAATAATAACCATTTTCAATATTGCGAGTAAAAAATTACTGTCTTAATTTAAAATTATAGTAAAAAAAAAGTCAAATATTGGATTAATAATAGAAATATGTTTTGTTTTTACATTCAATCCTACCTACATTTTTAACAATGGATGAAAAAGATAAATATCGCTTTGCTAAGTTGATTTGATGCAGAGTATAGAGGATTTTCTTGGGTTGATATCACAATAATTATCAGTCAATGCAAGTATCACTCACATAGCGTCGCGGCGTCGTTATCAATTCTGTTTTCCGTGTGCATCCCAAATACCGCCCAATAGAGGTGTGGCCAGCGGCGGAAAGAGACCGGCGGTAACACACGGTTCGCCGAGGCCTCCCAGCGGCGCATCACTCTCGGGTCCACTGTAGTCTGTCGCGATTTTTATACTCTCTCGTAACTATCGTAGTGTAACCCGCTCATCGTCATGTCAAGCGACTTCAACACGCTTCGCGTCTTTGTTGACACCCTCATGGCGTTCGATTTACGTTGATCGAGTATCTACTTCACTTTCATCTCTCATTGCTGGTATGTGTGATTACGATTGCTGGCTGCGGCCGGAAATTGATTACTGTGACGTATACGTTGAAACGTTTTGAATTGATTGAAGATATTCGTTTATAGTCTTGTAAATAGAAAATTTTACTAAATTTAATTTCCGGCAATAAATGTCCTGTAATATCCAAAGATATCCTGCAGCAACGGCAATCACATTCATACGTATTATGCATTAAAATAACATCTTAGTATTTACGAAATCGAATTTCATAATAGAATATTAACTTGACTTCAAAAATTTTATAAAATATTTATATCGTTCGCAAACTTAGATTCGTGTCTCACATAGAGGTGGGAAATTCGTTTTCAATACACATCGGAACGTTTGAGTAGTAGGTATGTATTGTATGAGGTTCGGGTCTTCAATAGATGGTGAAATACGTCGGGACGCGGGAACGACCCGACGTGATCACGACACGGAGACCGCACGAAGCGTCGCATCGGAAGCGTGTCGTTTGTAAAAGCACCACCCCGGGCTAGTTAGTAAGATGAATGCCAATATTTTAATCAGGAAAAACAAAATTAGAATCGTGAGTAATTAATCATATAATTATATATATCTATTTATTTAAGAAAGATATGGAGTGGCGCATAGTGCTTTTATGAATCGTAGATCCTAGAGATGAATCAAACAATCTAGTCATATCTCCTTCTGTTATTTATTTTTGTCCTATCGCTTAGCATAGTTTAGCTTCAAGCACACGTTATACCTTATTCCGCAGTGAATATCCGACTGTATTATTATTTACACTCGTATTACGTTTCGGATACTCGTAACTAAACTAATACGCCGATATAACTGTCTATAGTCAATATATTATATCCACCGCTTAAATAAAATATTTTGATATAACGCACTAATGTGAAGGTAACTTAACGCAGATGTAACTAACTAAATTGTGTTTTGATAAGTTATCCAGAATATTGTTTTATTCGTTCATCGATACGTCGTATAATAACGTTATAGTTGCATAAGGATTAAAATTTTAAATGGTATAGAGGTAGAGATGACGTAAAATGGTATAACCGTTTGGTTAAGTTAGAGGTTAAAAGTTAACTTAGAAAGCAAGTTAAGAATTAAAGTATCGATAGGTAGAGACGAGTAACTCATAGTTCCGCTGAAGGATTTTTGCTGATGGTACATCGGTACCGTCAGCAACAACAAACACGCCGTCCGTACAGATCTCACGTTCCGACATGAACTTATAACACGATCGGGGGTGAAGGCAATGTGGCGTTTTGTTAGCGATGATTAAATTCAAAAACGTCAAATGATGACAACATTTTGAAACTTCGCCACCATTGTATCCAACCGTTTAAAATAATTTCAACAAATTCGAAAATGTCAAAATGTATGTAAATTCTTTGAAAAAATTAATTAACTTCGCCATTGCTTATAAAACGCAAATTGTCTGACTCCTCATCAGTGCAGCCTGCTATCACAAGTTTTTCTAAATGCTTAAAATATCGCCTTTACTATGAAAATGTTAATCTCAAGTAATTTCTTCATTACGAATTACTGAATCCATATTTAAAAGTACAACAGAAAAATATTACTAGCCAAGTTAATATGCTCGATTAAAACGATTAATAAATAATTATTATTATTGTCCAATCATGTTAGTAAGGGCAACATTTGCACAATTATTTGCATAAACGATTACTGTTAGTAAAACAAAAGTTTAGTTAAAACACAGTGACATTTAAATAAAGGACTTTAATGACTATGATTATTATAGAACGAGCACTGATTTATCTATTGAATAAACAATCTAAGGGAAACTGAACCAACTCCTTTTTACTCCAAAAGCTATACTTTTAAATATGGACTCAAATTGAAACGAGTGCCCTATTTCCGTACTAAATGAGAATGTACATATATGACATCATATCTAAATTAGGAGCTTATAGCCTTGTGCAGTGAGGCCTCTCGGGGCCTCTTGGGGGCCTCCAGGCGGGAGACAGGGTGTCGCTGTTACCATTAGGGAAATAATCATTAACTGTATTGTCTCGCTATTGTCGATCTTATGTTCGGGCGGCTAAGGTTGTAAATCGTGTAACAAAACGCCTTGTCCTTTACACCTATATAAGGTTTTATTAAACGCTCCTATTGGTTGTAACTGAATACAGTATGTTTTGCTTATTTATATTTGTATACAATTTGGTGCCCTCCCATTTAATAGACCACAAAATATACTATATCAAAAAATATTACAGCCATTCTAACTATGCCTTCGTTGATGTCTTTTATACTTGAAAATGTTATACTCGTCGCAGTCGCCCGAATGAAGTATAAACTTTTATATAAATATCTGCGTGGAAATTATATTTAAACGTTGCGTACAGTGAACCCTAAAGTTGCGCGTCAAAATAGTACAAACTGAAACTCTAGAGAGTTTGTACCATTTTGACAGCGACTAAGTTTTCCCGTGGTCACTTAACTACACTGTTCTGGATAACTTATAGCTGAATAGTTTAGGAGTGAATGATGAGCACTTTTCTGAACAATTCGACTAAGAAATGCTAAGGATCGTAACGTGTAGACGCAGTTAGGTAATCATATCATTCCAATATGGTTCTAAACTACAGGTATTAATCAGTGAGATCCATAAGGCTTAGCACGCATTGCGATTTTTCACCGCGCGATTTTTTTCGCAAAATTCTGTGAGATATGGAAATTGGATGAAAAAATCGTGTTGGTTATGTATGTAGTACGCGTAAAAAATCGTCAGAAAAAAAATCGCGGCAGTAAAATTCGAAATGCGTGTTTACCCTAAAAATATAAGGTCTGTTCCTCATTTAATTTGTTTATCGGAGTAATGTTTTACCAAGTTATTTTTAGTGTGTTTTTCAGTGTAATTGTTCAGGAGAGTGGGTATCGTTGACGCATAGCTTAGCAAAGGGATACCGACAGGTATCTGTGATATACGCTTCTAATAATCGTCCATTGAACCTACTATGTATCTTGTAACTCACTTCTTTTCTCATTGCCGTTCCGTTTCGCACGACGGACTCAACCTAATATTAAAGTTAAGATGAATATAGTTGTACATTGGATTTAACTCAACGTATTTTACACTAAAATATAATTTTTCAACCTAATTATAGAACACTGAGGCGAAATAGGGATGGTGTAAAAGATCTTTAATTATTGCCATAGAGGTAGGAAGAATGCCCCGATATGTAAGGATTTTGAATTTGTTATTATGTAATACTTATGTTACATAAAGATAGTTATACAAGCCTAGAATAGACCAAATTATTGATATGTTCGCTGTTTTCGCAAGGACAACATATTTGCAAGTTGCCTTCGACGTCATTGAACCTGTTACATGAACGAATGTATAATAGCATTGTATATTATATAATTTTCTTCTCGATGTTTAAATGTAAATAGTTTTTATGAATAACATCGCGCAATCTGTGACTCCTGTTATATGAATGTTGTGCCATCTCGATGTCGTCGCAGACCCTATCAATTTTATTAAATAATTCAGTGGGATGTAACGTAATTATATAACAGTAATGTACACGTAAGTACCTATTAATTGTTAAACTATTACCGAGTAAGCTCTTCAAACGGTTACAGATTGCGTGATGAGTGGCGAGATAGTTGCACAATGATCGAGTGTTTAGTCACACCTGCATTGTAATGACAAGGTTCGAATAGGTAATTGAAAACGACTTTACGTACCTACCTTCAGAAGAGCAGCGAAGGACCCCAAATTTTTGCCTCAAGCGGTCGCCCATCCAACTACCGACCGCGCCCGCTGTTGCTTAACTCGGTCGATCATAATATACCCTCAGTGGAAAAAAGGCATAAGATGAAAATTGCAATTTTACAGGATAGCAAAAAAACTGTTAAAATATCAGTAAGTAGTCAAACGACTTTACATTACGATTTCTTGCACAAAACCTTCAAGATTAATGATAAAAAATTGAAAAAAATTGAGCATATATGCAGCTTTTGTCAATCTTACCAATGATATTATTAACTAAAATTCAAAGTAACACGACTTAAGGCCAATAGCATATGTAACGGGTTCTTTCCCGTACGGGACGGAACGTGAAGTTTTGGAAACATCGTTTCATAAAAAATGTATACGATAGTGCGTACACTACGGGACGTGGCACGTACCTATACGACGGGAAAAACGTTACGTATGAATTGGCCCTCATGCTTTTTTTCCACTGAGGGTGCGATATAGGGTCGACATAAGTAGCCGGGCTATGAGCGTTTCAAGGGATGATGATATGGTACTAATCACCTCAAATGTAAAGATGTTCTAGAAACCAGAGACGCTTGGTCAAACATGGGCTAGAAATGTTTTAGGTTTTTGTCTGTTTATTTTTTGTAAAAACTCAGTTAAAACGTTAAACGTAAAAGAGCTTTTGATCCTTATTCTAACTTTAATAAAAGTATTTTAATCACTATGCCATAAATCCCCTTTTCAACTTAGTTCTCTTTCTCCTTTACTAACCCATACGACAAAATATAGGATATTTACTGCATATAATAATTATTGTCATACAACTGACTAAAATACTTGATCATTTGTGTACTTCCTCGACATTTTCTGCACAGGATATTGTCCACTTGAACACTACTCTAATTTACTATATTTTACTAAAACCGCTTGTTTACCAATTAGACTTAATTACATTGACATCCTTCTAAATGTTATTTTTTTATGAATAAATGTAACGACATTTGTCAGGATCAATGTGTTGTTGTGGTAAATATTTTATTATAATATTGAATATTGATTGCCGAACCGCGACATTGTTTTTCGGTGTTTGAAGGGACGGTTGTAGATACTAATGATGTACAAACGGACGTTGTTTATGTTAGCCGCATTCATTGCATTGTTCTTATTGTATATTGAATCCACAAATTAGGTTAAATGTTTAACAAAGGTTGCACTTTTTTCGCTGTTATGCGTATACCAAGAGATGAGTTTAGTATGTTGTTTTGTATCGGTACATCTTGGACGGATTATTGTAATTTGTACTGTTACCCTACTGAGTTAAAGCCCCTGGTCCAATTGTCTGAATGTACTAAACCCGAATGAATGTTGGACAAACGAAGCGCTATTAATTATATAATTTTTTTGTTGACTTGATACTGTCCGTTCGAGTGTACTGATGATTTAAATGTAAAATAATTAGCTAATCCAAATCATTTGAAACAAATCCTACACGGATTGATAGGTAGGGTAATGTGGAATAATATCCTTATTGTTATAAATCGCCAAAGATTGTAAAATAAGAGAACGGTTAATTATTTAAACCGCTGCTAGGAAATGTTTTACCGAATATATTTTTATTTAGGCGTACTTAATGTATGATGGAAACATAGCTTGTGGATAAAGAATACGTACTTAAAAATTATTTTATTTATACGGAACAAGCTACACATTTAGAATTTGTGATTTATTATCTGTAGTGCATTATCAATATTATTTCATAATTTAAATAATGGAATGAACGTTCATCATTTTGCTGATATTTAAATTGGTAATCACTGAGTATGTACCCGCATTATATTAAGTATTGTGTATCCACAAGCTAAGTTACACGTTAACTCGATGCCTTTGTACAGTTCTAGCGAAATCAGATGATATACTTAGCCAGATGACTGCATTATAGAAACCAAATCATTATGGGAACTAATACAATAATATTCGCCTACTTTGCATGTCTCATTTAGTTAATAAACGTTTAAACATACTATCAAGTTATTAATATGTATATTGCTGAAATATTTCAAAACTAAATTAATATTCAATTATTTATACACTTATTACGTTTAGTATGCTAGAAATATGATGAAGATAATAAATAATTTTAATTATATTAGTGGAGTGTTTTATTCGGCCACCTATTACTTAACTCATAAGTATTAAGATATGAACGCATATACACATACACACGGAACACATAATCTACTAACCTACTAGAACTACCTAATGGAATATTACCTTCATATGCCACTGATTAGTATCAATTACAGACTAGACTACTAGGAGCAGTGATAGTCTAGCGGTTAGAACGTTGGTCTCCCAAACGCAGGGGCCCGAGTTCAAATCCTGGCACGCACCTGTAATTTTCAAATATTATGCGCGTATTAGAAATTAATTATCATCCGCTTCGGTGAAAGAAAACATCGTGAGGAAACCTGCACACCGGAGAGTGCTCCATAAAAGTTCTCAAAGGTGTGTGAAGTCTACCAATCTGCACTTGGCCAGCGTGGTAGCCTATGGCCTGTACCCGTCACATTGTGAGAGGAGACTCCGAGCCCAGCAGTGGGACAATTATGGATTTTTGCTATGCTACAGACTAGACAGAGTACCAATTTCTCTGTCTGAACGTTTAAGGAACAAGTAAAATAGACGCAAGGAGTGCCAAAACAAGTACAGCATACATCTAGCATATAGCATACGTTTATTACCTGTTGATTGAAAAATGTAAAGTAAACTAGATGTTCCCTCTAAAACCCTACAGATTATTTCTCAAAATTCAAAATCATAATACGGTGCAGCGCAGATGACACTCTTCTTGAGCGATCGAGACTGCGGGCGTACAAATGTCTACATGGCGCGCCAACAGTCTATCTCGGATTTTTCGCAGACTCAAAGCACACGACGCACACCTTCGATCACTCTGTCGGCGGAACTGTAGTGACGTACACGCTATGGAAATCACGCAGAGATCGCGATGCATTATTTTGTACTTGAAGTACAGAAAAAAAGAAGAAATAGAGAATTTTGAGTACATTCTATACTTTCGGAGAGATTACTGAAAGGACAGTTCCATATTAAACATTCAATTCTGAAACAATATCCGGATACATTTTTCAAATTCTATAAAATATCTGTTACAACATTTAATGAACTGTTATCTATTTTAAGACCAGCTTTGACTCATTCGGAAACAATGAGAAAGTGCTGGTCTGTTTTGTATTTCAATCGATCTCTGGCGCCATGCTAATATCGCATACGTTACGCCCACCACTAACGAATGCAGATTGCAGACTGAAGTGTGCGCCGTCTGCGTTAGCGCGTGTTGAAGCAAACGTTGTATTTCTTTCGCACACCATTTGAGCGGAGCTGCGCGACGCGGTGCGGCGCGGGCTGCCCGAATTACACGTATTTTGTGTGCACCGCACTTATTGCGCGTCGTATGCGTTACTGCATATAATTGCAAAGGTTCTAAATAGAACCTTTAGTCTGTGAAAATTCACAGACTTAAAAGAGCGTCACAGACAGTGTGCCGTCTGCGCTGCACCTACATATGATCGATACAAATATACGTGCGTAACCGTAACACGTACGTACGAATTACGTATTACCTCTTGACAGGAGTGCCGGCAAGACAGATTAAAAATAACTGTCATCTGTCACTGTTGTGGCGAGAATTGTTAAGAAATTAATATTTTACAGTAACGGAAAACATTACGTAAAATACCTGTTTTAAAATTAATTAAGGTTAGTAAATAAATAAAATCCAGACATTTACGCTCCGTACTTTATTGGAATTTTACTCGTAATACATAATAATAATCAAATACAAACCCCATAATAAATAAAAAAAGCTATAAATAAATATAGTATAATATGGATACAACATCAAATATCAAGTACGTTTTTTTGAAAAATAATCCGTTATTTTCCCGGACAACTTCTTCTTCGTTTCAGAACTCAATTCAATTTGAATTTTTTCTTCATTATCCGTGAGCGAATTGTTTTGAGACGTATTCACGTCTAGAAAAGAACTGTTAGTGGTATTAAAATTTAACTTTCCGTTACTTTGATCTAATTTTTCCATTTCTTCAAACAAACGAGTTGTATTACAGCCATCCGTAGATTTCTCGCTTTCATTTGTATGTTTTTCTGACTTCTGCGACTCTATATCGTCCCCGTCCGGTAAGCTTCTATTTCCCGCCATTTTGAATCCCGTGTCCGCCATTTTGTAAAGAGTTACCGCCGTGTTGTCTGTTTCTTGGCTTTTTTTATCTGTTTCCGTGTTAGTAAAGAACGCCACTTTAGTAACTTGAGAATCCTTAACAGTGGAGTTATCTTGTGAAAATAAGTCTGGGGATAGATTGTCTCCTGTTGTTTGTTCGGTTGGTACAACTTCTACGTCAGACGTGTAACTCTGGAAAAAAGAATATTCTTTCAAGACACCTAAAGGAGTTTTTATCAGGTAAGCTGGTAGGCTGCTCCTTTTTTTGAAGTCGGTTAAAAAGGAGAATATGGTAAGATTCCGCTCCCGTGCTAGTACGTAAACAACATTTACATTAAATAAATAATCCACTCACAACATCCATCGGCACTGAACCCGGGACAGCTTCCGCGGCGTCCTGTTCCAACACCTGCTTCAGGTACAGCTGCAGCGGCTGCGACCGCTTGCTATCGCAATACTTCAGTATGTAGTTGTACAACTGACCTGCAAATACAACAAGATAATAGTTTAAACACTAAATAATTCTTGACAAAAAATAACCGACTTCAAAATTAGGGATAACTCAAAATCGTCAGATCTCGCTCAAATTTAAGTGGGGCCACATGACAAGCAACAGCTTTCGATTAAAAAAGAATCATCAAAATCGGTTCACCCAGTCGAAAGTTCTGAGATAACAAACATAAAAAAAAATACAGTCGAATTGAATACCTCCTCCTTTTTTGAAGTCGGTTAATCAATGTTTTCACATTATCAGTGTACTGCGGCAATAAATTATGAACCGCTGAGGAGTTCCCTTGTCTGGAGCCAAACCTGAGCATCAGGTCAGGCTTGTCATAAAAAAATAAATAACGCTTCACACTCAAAGCCCCACACTAGGATTCCCTGTGTCGTGGGTGCCATGGACAACACACTAGACAAGGACATTCGCACCCAGACCGAGAACAGAAATTCAAACTCATCATTCAAATTTCCGCCTCGCTGGGAATCGAACCCAGGACCCTTGGTGCGGCGATCCGGCATGGTAACCATTGCGCCACACTGGTCGTCTAAAAAACTGCACTGTCATCTAAATGTCAGATAGAACATTGAAAACGGTCGTAACCCCGGTCACTCATATGCGCGCAAATGTTTGACATTTTTACGAATGTTTGCACATATGTGAAGGGCGGTCAGGCAAATGGGTTCGCATATGAGTATACAAACCCATTTCCGCTTCCTCATACACTTTGTTCACGAATGTTCAATCTTGCTGTTGTTATTATGTTGTTGTCATTCAAATCCATTTTCAATACAGAAAATAAATGGTAGTACGATTAGACGCCACGAACCACGAAAAATTAAGAGATACATCACCTTTTTAGTCGTGTGCGCAACTGGTCGCACGAATGTGTGGGAGACTACACGAAGGTTCGAGGTTCGCGCGCTTTGATGTGTGACAAAAAACCGACACAGCTTGGAAAACCCCGAATGTCTCGAAAACTTCGCATAATCATTCGCGAAGGTCGTCCCACACTTGTGGGTTCGCGTATTCGCGCGAATGTAAGTGACCGGCATAACAGACAGATGAATAGGTTGACGACACATGTAGCATAATGGCCAAAGGTTTTCCCAGCCTGAAAATTTTAATGATTCGGTACGCCCCAATTCAGTCACTAACGGTTACTTAAATCGCTCCTTAGTACAGAATTTGTATGATGATTTGACTAAGGAGCAATTAAAGTATCCGTTAGTAACTCCGAGTTGGGTCGTCAAAGTTTCTGACCTCGGTCTAGATGTACATATATTCTTGTCTTTATGTCTTGTCTGTGGCACGACACAGAGGATCCTACGGGCCTATGAGTGTATAGCGTTATTAAAAAAATATTAAACACTATAAGTCCGTTCGCTGTAGCATGGTGCGGGTGACAGTTTCAATGACGTTTCGTTTCAATCTTGAAAGTTACCGCGATTTACAAATTATGACTTAGCATTTCAGCTGTACCACATTCGTAAACATAAATCATTAATTATTGAAGTAAATTAAATTAAACCCAACCAGAATATTCTGATCTACAAATAAAACCTATTGGAAAGAAAAATTAAGCAAAGTTTTATGCGTATAACGTAACGCCATAGACGTATTTACTATAGGTACTGACAGATCTCAACATCATATTGGCAACTGTCACCCGCACCATGTTACAGCGCACGGACTATAATCACTTACCAACAGTAACATTGTGTCTCGACAGCAAATTATGCATGTTCACAATATCATCTCTCAGCCGACGATCTCCGAAGGTATAGTACGCCATGGGTCGTCTCGCGGCCGCACACGCCATCATCTGTAGCAGAGACTTCAGGTAGGGCGAGCCGCGGTACACGCCGCAGCCCCAGTTGCCCGTCGCTATGCCGGGGTACGACATGCCCGGGGGGTCACCCGGGGGGTCGTCCGGGGGGTCGTCCGGGGGGTCGTCCGTGTAGAATGAGAACCCTACCCACGCCTAGAGACAGAGGGAACACGGGATAAATAACACGGGATACACAAAAATGTGCTGAGGAGTTTCTTTACGGCTTGCCTTCTCCTCCATGACAAAGCACCCTTCCGAAAAGCTGGTAGATAAAAAAATGATGACGTGCATAAGTGTATCAGTGATACCTAAATGAATAAATGATTTTGATTTAGATTTTCAGAGGGATGATAATATACTCAAGTCTCAATACAAGCACGTTCCCAACGCACGTAGACAATGTTCACGGACACGAAAAACGTCGTCGGATACTGAATCGTTTCTTACATCAGAATTCAGAATTTATGAACCAATTTGAAATATTTTAAAGGGTATGCTTCCAGATTTATTTTATATTTTTCTCATATTATTTCTAATGATAGGATTCATGAGAAATTGTGGAATCCAATTTTATAGTAGTAGTATGTGTTAAAAAATTGTAAAATCAAATTTTATAGGTATACTCGTATGTGTTAAAAAATTGTGGAATCAAATTTTATAGGTATGTGTTAAAAAATTGTGAAATCAAATTATAAGTATGTCACAGGTATACGTGGAATTTTCTATGTGTATTTCTAAAACCATTTCTTTGAAGTCAGTTAATTTTCGGTAAAATTTTCATTAACTATTTCACCATGCCACAAGTCACAACGCACCTTATTAAGCTCCCTGAGTATCTTCTCACGTTCATACTGCAAGTCCCCATGCCGGCTGTACGACACCGCGTCGATGGCCAGCACTGCCACGCGGCGCCGCCCCGACGAGTCGTACGGCGCCCGCTCCGTGTACTCGCCCGCCCACTCGAACTCGCTGCCGTACCCCGAATACTCGCTGTATTGCTCGACACCTGAATCAATAAATACCTACTTACGGTATTATTCATAAAAACAAACAAAAAAGATAGGCTTGTTACGTACGCCTAACATAATCAATATATAATACATACATACAATATATACATTCAAAATCCACCGAGAAATAATTAATTAATAAAGCAGACATCGCATCCATCACTTGTATAGTCAAGATATCACATGACGGTTCGCGGAAACGAGCCTGGGAACCTAAACACCTGAGCTTTCGGATCATTCCGGTACTAACATCGACCGTAATCACCCTAGTTTTAAGTATTTTAAAAATGTAATTTCTAATATCGAAATTATAATGATTAATTAGTTAAATTACTAGTTTTCGTTCGCACCCTGCTCCACCTATTCATAACTGGCGCAGTCGAAAAGGATCTTCAATCTTAATCGGTGCGAAAATATCCAAAATCGAATTTTCGGACTGGTGACTGAAGAACAAAGAACCTGGAAGGCAGCAGCAGGATTTCGGATCCAAAAATCGATACCGAAGCGATTGGACGATGACTACTAATTTATTGTAAGTAGGTACAGTTAGAATTTTATCGTGTTCTTATCCTAAATTTATCCTTTTCCTTAAAATAAAATCCTTTTTCATACATTGTCCTATTTGCTCTATAATAATTTAATATTAAAATTATTGAAAGAAAAGTAAGGATTAATTACGTGATTTACGTAATAATTAAATAAGTTTTATAATAATTTTAATTAGGGTGATTATAATGAATGACTTAGGTTTTTTCTTACTTTATGAATAATTTTTAAATTAACATTTTGTACATATCCGGTAACTACCATAATTTTATTATTAGTCAAAATTATTATTTCTCAGGTACTAACCATTATCCATTCTTTCAAATTTATTTCAAAATTAAATAAATTCATTTTACCTGAATTACATTACAGAAAAGAAACCAAAATTTTATATAACCATTTTAAATAACGATCCATAAATAAAATAATTTAAATTGAAATTAAATGAAAGTGATGATGATTTTTATTAATAATTATTCATGTAAACTTGCTCTATATAATTATTACTTTATTAAATTAATCCAAAATTTTCAACGAAATACTTCAAACTGCCGAATAGTTTCTGTAACATTATTTTGAATATAATAATTTCCCTTATAGACTTAGGTACTATATTTCCCAATAAGTACTTACCTAATACCGATCCCTTATACCTACCTATTCAAGATCCATCGATAAAAATTCTTACCTGTACATAGAGGCTGAATGCCCGAAGCCAAGTCATCCAATAAGTAAAGATCTAACTACAAACCCTGGTACAACTGAAAGATGACGTCAGCCCTGCATTTTCCCAACACTACAGAAGATGAATTATTTCTTTTCCAATCTTTGTTTCGCAAAGAAGAAGAAGATGAAAAATACATCGATCATAGAAACCGAAGAACCCGATAAAAGTCTTGAGGTTCCAGCAACATTTTCGTTTCAGAGATAACTCAAATAGTTGCTGGTCTTCGGGAGGAAGGTGTTACGTACGCCTAACATAATCAATATATAATACATACATACAATATATACATTCAAAATCCACCGAGAAATAATTAATTAATAAAGCAGACATCGCATCCATCACTTGTATAGTCAAGATATCACATGACGGTTCGCGGAAACGAGCCTGGGAACCTAAACACCTGAGCTTTCGGATCATTCCGGTTCTAACATCGACCGTAATCACCCTAGTTTTAAGTATTTTAAAAATGTAATTTCTAATATCGAAATTATAATGATTAATTAGTTAAATTACTAGTTTTCGTTCGCACCCTGCTCCACCTATTCATAACTGGCTTACAAAATGTTTTGTTTTTAACCGACTTCAAAAAAAGGAGGAGGTTCTCAATTCGAGTGTATTTTTTTATGTTTGTTACCTCAGAACTTTCGACTGATTTTGTTTTTAATCGAAAGTAGGTGCTTGTCATGTGGTGCCACATAAATTTGAACTCGGTCATTTTTTGTTAGTAAAATTTAGATTATACTTTTATGAAAAACGATATAGATAACACAATATGTTTTTTTAAAACAGTGCTAACTAAAATAGGTTTATTAAGTGTTTATGAATAAGGCCGATAATGTTTATTAACACTGTCTATTTTATGTCAACATAAAAATTTACTTCTTATAATTATTTATACAATTACAAATATATCAGTAGACTGTAGATTCACTTGTTAAAGTGCAAGGTGACCAGTAAACTCCCAGTACTCCCATGGCCCACGGTTGAGGGTTGCTATATAATTTACTAATACTGATAATGTTCATGTGGATCTAAATCAGTCTGATTTAGTATCCTAAAAAAATAAATCTTTCAAGCTAATACCGTAGATCGATCGTCTAGGTATCAAGGATTTTTAGGGAAGGGTTGAAGAAATTTGTGCTTCGATACCCTTATACTTCCTTGGACGTACAGTCGTTAGCGTGATTCAGAATTTTATACAACGCCCTCTATGTAGGACAACAAAAAAACCATACACAGTTATGTATCCATAGGTGTCACTAGTATTTTGGGTTGAGTGAGGGCCAGTTCTTTCTTTATTTTTTTTTCTCTCTCTGTTATTGTTATTATTTTATTGTATTAAGTTTCATGTTTTATTCTATCTTAATATATATAAATTACGTGTCACGTTGTTTGTCCGCGATGGACTCCTAAACTACTTAACCGATTTTAGTTAAATTTGCACACCGTGTGCAGTTTGATCCAACTTAAAAGATAGGATAGCTTACATCTCAAAAAAAAGAAAAACTTTTGACAGAACGAAGTCTGTCCGGGTAGCTAGTATTCTATATACCTTTGAATGATATTTTGATTTGACATACTTTTTTTATTTTGTTTTGTTAGCTAATATTTTATTTTCTTTTGTTCGTGTATTAATTAGTTTAATTAATGTTTACCGTACTTATTAAAAAAAAATTCTCTTGCCGGCAACGCATCATGCCAATGGTGTCACTGATGTCGATGGGCGATGATAGCTATCGGCTACGTACTATCAGGTAGGTCATCAACTCATTTGTCAGCTATTATTTAACATAACTGTGAGTAATTTCAGTAGGTCAGAGCTCAGAATTACTCATAGAACTAGAGCATTCTAGTGCTCTAGCACTAGAGGCTGCTTTGTTATCTTACAATAAGTTAGTTTTTGTTGAGATACCCAACTAACTATTACTAATCTAATTATTAAGCAAAAGGGCTTTACACCTTTAGCTTTGTAAAAAAATGATAGATAAGTGGTCACCGTCTTGGTGCCATGGACATCGTCGAGTAAAAGTCATTCACAGATCTTATACAAACTACAACGTACAACCGTTGGCGTGTTTCAGAAAGGTGAACAGCGCCATCTATCACACACTAGCGAAGTTAATTGATGCTTGCGCCACATTAATGATACCATAATTATCACAAAACTTTGTGACCATACGCTACACTTCGTAGCGTCTAGGGCGGGAATTGCAGGAAAGGCATATTTGTAATTTAATGACTTTATCGAATTACATAATTTTTAAATTAACGAATAATAAAATAAAATGTTACACACAAATATCTCCGATATTTCGTTACGTTAATAAAATTACACACGCAATTAAATTAATCCGTTCTTCTGATTTAGAACTTAGTTTCAGTTAATGAATGATTGATAACTATGATTTATGATTTTTATTAGCAAAAGGGTTTTACTCCTTTAGCTTTATAAAAAATGTAATAGTAAGTGGTCACCGTCTTGGTGCCCATGGACATCGTTATCTGAGAAGTATTCACAGGTCTTATACAAACCACAACATACAATCGTTAGCGTGATTCAGCAAGATGAACAGCGCCATCTATTGGCCACTCTAACGCACTTTTGTGTTCACAATTTTTCCTCTGGCCAAGCATATGCGTTAATAACTGGGACGGACGTTGATCTCCTAATTACATTTCTGCAATTAATTTTTATAGCTGCTTATTTTCGGATTCCTCAAATATAGACAGCAATCTTGACTTGAGAGTGATATATTTTTCCATCCTCTGGAGGTTTGATGAGTATGTCAGTGATTTGCAAGATCATGTCCTTACCGACCTAGGACACAACGAGATCATGTTTCAAATTCAAATTCCAAATCATTTATTCATCCATATGAATCACTGATACACTTATGCACGTCATTTTTTTAAATCAACCAGCTTTTTGGAAAGGTGCTTTGTCATGATCACCCAGTTTCTGTGGTGCGAGCGTAGCCTCCAGCTGAATAAATAAAGCTGTTGGCTGATCGGTCCAAAACTCGGGAATTCTTGACGAAACAGAAATAGCTGCCAAACCAGCATCTTCCACTTTCACTGTAGCTGCAGTAGGGTTTGGATCCGACATGGATGTTGGCATAATTTTCACAAAATTGTTCGATCGTCTTTAGCATAGTGTTTATCACACGCGATGCCGCGGAATGAACGTTAGTGTGACGAACGCGGTGTTCAATGAGTCGTTCCCTAAGCTGATTAAATTTTACCAAAATGATCACGTCGAGGTTACCAGTTTACTGTAGAATTTACTGTAGTTCCTCTTGAAGTAGTTAATAGCGGAGAAGGTTGCTTGGTAATGAAAATCCGTGACGAATAAATATAAATTGAGATAAATATAAAGTACACAGTACACTGTACAGACATTAACGTTCGTCAACAGCTCAAGGGAACTACGAGTAGATTACGCTTACTCGGTTATATTGTCCCAAGAATGGTAACTACCTACTTATCATCAGGTTACTATCTCAGGTTATTATCTATTCACATAAAAATCGTTTGAAATTGTAACGTTTTAAGTGTTAAGGGATGTTGAAATAATTTCTGGTCTCTAATTCTTTTGACTAAAAGAGTCAATAAAAAAAAGTGCAATGTCACCGATGTGGCGCTGCATCAAGCCACTCTATTCAGTTAACTTCGCTAGTGACCGATAGATGGCGCTGTTCACCTTTCTGAAACACGCTAACGGTTGTACGTTGTAGTTTCTTTAAGACCTGTGAATCCTTCTGAAATAACAATGTCCATGGGCACCAAGACGGTGACCACTTACCATTACATTTTTTAAAAAGCTAAAGGTGTAAAACCCTTTTGCTTCATTAAATTTAATATACAATAACAATTACATAATTATTAGTGATGGGCCGACTATGGGTTAGGGATGTTCGATCCAGGTGCCTTGTATCGATACTCTGGATCGATACGGATCGTTTCGCAGTGTATCGATCCAGGTATCGATCCAAGTGATTTGATACGATACTCTGGATCGATCCAGTATCGAATGATTTTTTTTTGATAGAAATAGCCGGCAAAGGAGCTGACGATTCACCTGATAGTAAATGGCTATCGTCGCTCATGGATATCAACAACACCAAAAGCATCACTGATGCGTTGCCGGCCAAGAAAGGAAGAAGAAAAAAAGTAAATTTTTAAATAGAAATGGTTGATCCGGGTATTTCATATATCGATACTCCGGATCGTCATGAATATCCCAATATAATTAATAGTCCAAATATCGATTCATATAATTATTAAATATACCTGTAAGTATCATGTATGGGTATCGCGGCCAATGGATGTCAGCGACCAAAGCGTTGTCGGTCAAGAAAGAAATATGTTAATAAATAAAAGATGATATTTTATGCAGAAATATAATGTATAATTTAATATGATGTTTTGTATCGATCCAGAATCGAATAAAATATTTTAAATATGGTTATATAAACTATCGACAAGCTTAATTCAGTGGGTTTCTAAATAAAGATAGATCATTAAGGCAATATTAAGATCAATCGTTTTAGATTAAATTTTATATTAGATTTAATTTTATCCAAAATATTGTATAAATAAATATTGAAAAAGTTACTTAAGGTTTTTTAAAACAATGTGATATGTAGTAGGAACATCATATAAATAATAATATCTCACTTTATAACACTATATTTGATTTAGAACTCTTGTCTATTTAAACTAAATTATCAAATAAATTAATATATCATGCAAAGCTTACGAATTACATTTGCCAATTCTTAAATTTTAATGAACGCTGGAATAGTAAATTGGATAAGCGCTCAGGATCAAATCAATTACTTTCTCTTAAAATGCTATTGGCTAACGAGAAAAGCCATTCGGAGGGCAATGAAGTTCCTACCACTGATAAATACCGTAGGCGTAGTGCTATGTCGCAGAGTTTCCCCAAATGACTTTTCTAGCTCACCAATACTTTAATTAATGGTTAAGACTTTCTATCCAACAAAAATTCAGACAAATATTGCTTGAAAAATGTGTGGAAGCCTTCTTGTTCGTGTAATATGATGCACCAACAACTGATCTAAAGAAATCTACCTCCATTCCATAATAATTTTCATCCGATCCGATTCGATCCGATCCACCCTGCATGTGTATCGATCCGCCAGTGGATCGAATGCCATTGTATCGATACAAATATCGAGCGGATCGTATGCCATTGTATCGATCCACACAAGTATCGATCCGGATCGAACATCCCTACTATGGGTTTTGCCGATCAGCCGACTAGCCGACTATTCGGTGAGAAAATTGCCTCGGCCGACTAGTCGGCAATGCCGATCAACCTTATTTTGGTCAAATATTTATGAATATAAAAGGAATCGATTGCTTCCTGATAAACCTGAAAGTCTGATGTTTCTTCACCATAAATTGCTTTAGCTTGATTGAATACTATTTGATAAAATTTTACTGAAAATATGACTAAGTACAAATAAAAGTACAAACTTGTATTATTATTGCCACATATTAGTGATGCAACGAATTTTCACATAATTTTTGACATTCGTATTCGCAAAAATCATAGAAATGTATAAAGAAAAATAATTATTTATAACAATCTGGGAACATACAAACAAAAAATATAAACGCGATTAATTGATTACCTACCTCCTTTTCAAGTCCGTTGAAAACGAGTTTTCAACAATATAAAAGCAACAACCCATATTGTCCCACTGCTGGGCTCGGGGTCTCCTCTCACAGTGTGAGGGTAATTAGGCCACAGTCTACCACGCTGGCCAAGTGCGGATTGGTAGACTTCACACACCTTTGAGAACTTTATGGAGAACTCTCCGGTGTGCACGATGTTTTCCTTCACTGAAGCAAGTGATAATTAACTTCTAATACGCACATAATATTTGAAAATTAGAGGTGCGTGCCAGGATTTGAACACGGGCCCCTTCGTTCGGGAGACCTACGTTCTAACCGCTAGGCTATCACTGCTTGCAATATAGGTAATAATAATTGAGTTTTTTATGGAGAAACATTAGTTTGTTGGCGCCACTGGGCTTTTTTGAACCAAATCTTTGAAGGTCAACATTTACATTTGTGAATGTGACAAATCCAACATCCGTTATACCTATTACTACTACATAATAAAATATTTATTTTCATTATAATCGGATTTATTAAAATAAATCTCATTATGCTGATTGTATAATTTTGTTATTTTCTTCATTTCTTTTTATTTTTTGTAGCGAAAATTAATGCCGACTATTCGGCGATTTTTGCCGACTAATTGCCGACTAGTCGCCGACTATAAAACATGCCGAATAGTCGGTTTTCCCGACTAGTCGGCGTGTAGTCGGCCCATCTCTAATAATTATTAATAGACAGATAGTATACAATCAATTATATTCTATTCTAGTGATATTACGAGCTGCCTGTGCCTGCTGCATTCGTTTGGTTGGAACTGTTGGAAGCATTTCCTGGCTTTCCCGCGTAAATCCCGATCCCCTGGGAACTGTAATGTCCGTAATCACCTAGCGGTATGAAATATGTACACTTTACGGCCTATTCTCATATCTACATCGGTACATCTACCAAATAATATTATATACAAAAAAAAAACATAAAAATCGGTCAAGCCATTTCGGATGACTGTGACTGCAAATACAAGAGATTTTTATACAGGGTGTCCCGTAAGTAGTGGCTCAACCGTAAAGGGCATATAGCTTGAAAGTGGGCCTACCATAATATGTCAAAAAATTACCTTTGTAAAAGTGTCACTGTTGTCGAGATTGCGACCTTTTTTTAAAATTTCGAAAATTCGGCACCTTTTTCCTACTTTTCCTGCTGACTCTACAAAATGAATATTTTGATATTTTTTTTTCTGAGAGCTCAGATAGTTGCTTTATAATTATCAGTATGTAATTTTGTTGAAATTATTAGGAAACGCTGAGAAAATAGCGTCTTTGGATATTTTTGTTTTTGATTTTCTTCGACACAACTTTGATGCGAGGTGGTTGAAAAAAAAATGTACTGGGCAAGTATGGCCCAAAATTTTATAAACTTGTCTGTTGAACGCAGATTTTGAAAAGGTACAATACAGACTACTTTCATAGGGATAATTTTCAAGTAAAAGCCATTTCAATGTCAAATTCACCCCGAATTTGAATCAAAATTTATTTTATTGTTTCTGCTTAAAATTACATTCCGTTAAAAGTGATCCAATAAATATTAATTAAAATAATGATTATTATCCGACATTTGAACCTTTCAAAGAAATTTCAGAATTACTTGAAAAATATTGTTTATATTAAAAAATAATGCTTTTATTTACTGATTTTTTTAAATAGTAGATGATCAGGAAACCTTGTAAATTATTGCTTTAAGATTATTTAAAAGTAGAGTAAAAGTGCCCAATTTTCGAAATTTTAAAAAGGTAATAATAATTTCGAAAACGGTGACACTTTTACTAAGGTCATTTTTGAGATAATGATAGGCCCACTTTCAAGCTACCTGCCCTCTACGGTTGAGCCACAACTTAAGGGACATCCTGTATATTAGAAGATGATGATGACATTCACATTAAATATGTACTCGTACATACACAGTAAATATATAAAACCATGTATAAAGTGAATTTTACAAGAAACTGCAATAAGCAATACAAAAATTACTATAATCTTAATATATATAAATTACGTGTCACGTTGTTTGTCCGCGATGGACTCCTAAACGACTGAACCGATTTTAATCAGATTTGCACACCGTGTGCATTTTGATCCAACTTGAAAGATAGGATAGCTTACATCTCAAAATAAAAAAAACTTTTGACAGAACGAAGTTTGTCCGGGCAGCTAGTATAATCATAAAAATATAATCAACATTCAGAACATGATAATTTTAAACTGTCTATGCCGCGAAAATACCCCTCCTCTAATATGTTAGACCGACAATAGATGGCGTTATACAGGTTACTGAATCACGCTAACGACTGTACGCTGTAAATATTATAAGATCGTAAATTTCAAGACGCAAATTATGTCTAACAGGCAGTGACCACTTAACATCAGATTTTTTGTTAAGCGAAAGGCATAAAACCCTTTGGCTCATTGGCTCTCTAAAGTCTCTAAATACGAATCAAATTATAAGCATAACCACCTGGGCACCCCGCACCTGTACACTTCAGTCTTTGGATTGAACATTTTTAGCGAACCATGATTGATTACATACTTACATACATAATTTTTAATGTGTTTATATAATTTCAAATTTGTGCTATTTATGTAACTGAAAAGAAAAAAACAACACAATGGTTTCTTGCTGCTTCTTCTCACGGTAGGGATTTGTTGAACTGAAACAATGGCTCAATATGACTTTAAAAAAAAGGTTTGAGTTAGATGTGTGTATGTTATATCTCTACTAGCTGTTGTCCGCGGCTTCTCCCGCAGTAGAGATCGATTTTACAAATCCCGCGGGAACCCTGAACTTTTCCGGGATAAAATGTAGCCTATGTTTTAATCCAGGGTATAGGCTATCTCTATTCCAAATTTCAGCCAAATCGGTTAAGTAGTTTTCGCGTGAGAGCGTAACAAACTTACATTCACATTTATGATATTCAAGTAAAACAAGCACAAAACACCCTACACAAGGAACCCTATACATTTACGAAAGTGTAAATGTGTACTGCTGCGAGTTGGGTGTCTGTCAGTGAAGTCCGGTTTACACGTATTAAGTAGTAAAGTAGATAACTAAATTTTAAGTGAATAATTTTAAGTGCGCGTCCAAACGTAATATTAGTTTAGCTCTTTAGTTCATACAATTCTTCACAACCTACTTAATTACTTAAGCATTTTACTAAATTTTAACTAAAAAGTGCCTGTCCAAACGTGCTAAGTGATAAGCCCCGCCCACCTACTTAACAGAAAATAGAAAAATTTCTAAATTAATTGTTTACTTGCGTACTAAATTTTAAGTACTAAATTGTCCGTTTACACGTATTAATTTACTTAAAATTTAGTTAACTACTTAATACGTGTAAACCAAACATAAGGGGAACGGGGTGAGAGTTGAGACTCACCAATGATCATGACCGCCTCATTGGGCCGCATCTCCTCACAGAACACCATGGACGCGATCAGTTCCGGGCAGATGACGAACCTTATCTCCTCTTGCACACAACCGTGGCCCAGGACGCCGCCGCCTAGGAATCTGAAAAGTATTATTATTGAAAACATTAGCTTGTTTATATTGATCATAGCTTCAATTGGAAAACGCACATGAATAGACGAATACATATTAGGCTAGTATAGACTATATATAAAGAGAAGAAATGATAGAAAGATGGATTGATTTCTCCCAGTTCATATCCTGAACTCCCCTCTGCTTTCGAAAGTTATATGCAAATTTCACTTGAATCCAAACTACCAATAATAATAGTAATCTTTCTTTTTTTCATTTCTTTTCGGCCGAAAACGAAACGACGAAGGCTATGCTGAAATTCAAAAAAGACGATGAGCACTATCAGGTAACTGCTCTTTTATTAACTGACTTCAAAAAAGTAGTAAGTTCTCAATTCGACTGTATTTTTTTGTGTTACCTTATAACTGGATACTTGTACCGATTTTGTTGATTCTTTTTATATTCTAAAGCTGGCCATTTAAATTTAAGCGAGATCAGACGAGTAGTTTTTGAGTTATCCCTAATTTTGAAGATTTTTGTCAAAAAAAAAATTTATTTAGATACAAATGTATAATAACAAAAGACGGACTTAATGATAAAAGTAATTTTTGCCAGTCAACCAAGTCAACAATTATCTGTATTCCAAGTCTTGGTCTACCTGTGTGCAAAATTTCATGAAAATCGGTTCAGTATTTTTTGTGTGAAATAGTCACAAATCTTCATATATCCTCACAAACTTTCACCTTTATAATATTAGTAGGATTCACACAACAGTCCGTCAACTCACCGGTTAGCGAAGTCGACCTGTATCAACCCGTCGGCATGCTCGATGAACACCTCGGAGTCAGTGTGCACTGGGAGGGTCGACAGCGGCTGCGGGCTCGTGCCCCAGCGGGGACACTTCTGCGGCGGCACCGAGCGCCGGCTGAACGTGACCACGCCAGTGGGCACTGCGCTGCAACCATACGTTGTTAGCTTTTTGTTTTATTTGTTTGTTTTTGATTCGCTTTACATATGCTACACGTGCGTCCTAAGGCCAGGAGCGTAACTTGCGAATCAATTATGCGGGGGCCCCTGTCTAATGAGGCCCCGACCAGCAGCTCAACGGTGCCCTTCTAGTGACCAACCAAGCGCCCTTTTATCGACGGACTTCGCTACATTTCAAACGTGGCTTAAACAATTTAACATCTAAAGTTGCAGGCAGTTGCATGGGCCCCTGAGGCAAGCTACGTCACTGTTAACGTCGTATCTTCATTGGTATTCTCACCGCATTGAGTACTTAGCAACCAATGAAAAAATCGGTCGGTATTAATACGGACGCGTACTCCTATGCTGTAGCATATTATTATAGGCATCGAATGGACTCATCGACTACTGATAACGGTTACATAACGTAACGTATTCGCTCCTTTATATATAAAATACGCCCTAACGCATTAATAATGGTAATACGCAGATAAGCCATAAATCTATAATGATTAGAATACTCTAAAGAAGATAGATTATGTAATCCTAGTGTCACCTTTGGTAGAAACTCTTCGGAAGTAATAGCAGATACATTTCATCTTCTCCAAAACATCTCTCGATGCTGAAGACTCGTACAATCTGTAATTCACGTGATATTTATAAAAATTAGTGACTCTGTATATGTGACATCTTTAAATTATTGATTGATTGAACTCATATTTACATATTAATAATTATATTTATTCGCTGTAATGTTTATGTTACTTTCCATTTTTACATTTATCAAAGCAGGCCAAAAAGTGCTTGTAACTCATAATGGAATACATCCAGTACTCACCTACTGAAGTTAATACTTGGGTATGTATCGTACTCAGAGTCCTTCTTAGTTGAGTTTCTTCTGGGGAAAGTGCAAAAGAATGCATTCGCCAGTAAACTTGAGATCTGTTGCTGCGACAGAGATACTGAGTAGTTCTTGTGTTGCCTGGAATGTTTAGAGTAAAACGCTTTTATATTTTGTTACAATCAATGTAATAATTGCTCATTTTTAACAACTTCCAAAAAAGGAGGTTCTCAAATTTAATGTATTTTTTTTAACAAATTACCTCAGAACTTTCGACTGGGTGAACCGATTTTGATGATTCTTTTTTTTTATTCATGCTCTTCAGTATTTGCTCTGTAGTCTCTATATTAAAATCTTATGTTTTAATACTTACTTACATCCACTGTGCATTCTGTATCTGCCTATAACTTTAATACCATTAAGCTTGAACACGTCATGGCAGAATCAAGTGATAAAACAATCTTAAAATTTAAAACAATTTAGCGAATAATTTTTCCCCATTTTCTTTTCCTCCATGCCAAAACATATTTTCGAAATTGTGATAGAATCAATAAATTGAACTTTGGAAATATATCAGTGGCATGATTAAAAGATTTTTTATTTAAATTACTTACTTAAGCAGTGGTATTGGAGCTTGGATGAGTTTTGGCAAGTCCAGAGCTAGTTTGACAATCTCCGGCAAGGTTACATCAAAGAAATACTTTGTCTCTTCCTTCTCTAAGTACTGAAAGGTAAATTAAATCATATGCATCAGTCTATATAGCTTTAATCATTTCTACCCACATCCTTAATTGTACAGATATATGAACACATACAAAAACAATGCCAGACAACCCTATCGCTTAGCTGGTAGCACAGATTACTCCCAATAGATACCACATAAGTGAAATTTTCTTAGAGTTTGAACTCACAAAATTTTGCAGAAGGCGCAGCTTGCGGGGGACAAAAAATGCGCTGATATTGGCTATTCCTTATTCCTTCTTAGGACTTGACGGGTCAGTATTGGTCGACACTATTGTCGTGAACATGCAAATGCACGTACGTGTTTGCGCGCGTCAGTTGCCTTGTATGCGGTATCCATTGGGGGTAATCTGTGGTTGGTAGTTATCATGCTGTCAGAGCAAGGGGTCCGGGTCCGGGATTTCCGGCCGGGTGTTAATGATGTCTTATTTGTGGTGTTCATGGTCTTGCGATACTGGAAATCCTAGTGTGAAGTGTTTATTTTTTTATGTTACATTTTATTTTCCTACAAAAACAATCAACCAAAATCAGAGAATAAGGTTTCGGTGTGCTAATGGCATAATACTCACCTTATTAAACAATTTGTGCAAAACTTTAAACTTCCATCTATCCTTGAACTTAGTATTGTAGCTCAAAATAGTGTCCATCAACTCCTGGCTGTTTCTTATTGGTTTGGACAGAGCATTTTCTATTAGTCTCCAGCGCTTTTTCAATTTCACTTCACCAGAATCCTGGAAAATTTTACATAAAAACGCTTAATATGTTTAAAAATTAATTATAATTGGACGTAGTTTCTGAAAAACGTTCCAATCCACACTCATGTTGAAATTGAAAAATTGAATTAATACTTATCTATATATAATTAATACTTAGGTAATTATTAGTTATTACTTAAGTATTAATAATAAGGAAGTATACTAAGTAAGGAAGTATTAATTCAATTTCAACATGAGTGTGGATTGGAACGTTTTTCAGAAACTACATCCAATTATAAAAAAAAATTAAAAATTATAAAAAATTATAGGTATGTAGATATTTACTCATAGCATAACTTTTTTCTTACATTTTTAACAGGATACAAGCTCTGCATAGAACATGGTAACCTCACATGATACTGATCCCATACATCCTTGCCGATCCGCGGTTTTGGCGGCAAATCACTGAGGACACCGTTGCTAGGGATGTGGTACAACACGGTGTGATTCGATGATGGCTTTATGAGCGGAAACTCCGGAGCACCCCACGGACTCTGAGCTCCATAGATCTGAGTCACAGGGACACCTCTCCATGATGATTCTTCAGTATCAGACATTTTACCGGAACTAGACGAATAGTATGTTGGAAATCTATAGCCGCAGGGCCCGCAAGCTATCCCCTTTTCAAATCCTGATGAGGATAGCCCTAAGCTACGAATTGTTTTCCGTTCTGTCACTTTCACTATACCTATACTTGAGTCAAACTCGCATCAGAATCCTTGTCAACAAACCATTAAAATTCCTTTATAGGGTTTTCACAAACTGATTTGTATTTCGCACACCAAATAACTATTAAAGAACTAAATAATCATTATAACGTTTGTGACATCTTCATTATTTTACTATTGACCTATAACAACAACACACTAAGAGAAAACGACGTAAAAACCAACATCTTAAAACAATTTTCATCATTGAATAACTCACGCTCGCACGTCCTTAATTTCGTGAAGCGACTTCAAACCTTTGCACAAAATTATTATTTCAAGGTTGCTTGCCTATGACTATAAATAGAAATGACTACGAAAACCTCACAGCTATAATGGCGCTTACATGCTTTGCAACTTGGTCGTATTATATTTCAAAATACAGTGAAATCAACTTATCTGTGACTTTAAGGAGGGCGCTGTCGGACGATTGGACCAATCATAGTGCGCAATTCGAGACGTATTAGTAAGTTATGAATGAAACGGCATTAGTTCCAATTTTCGCCACGTCACAAATAAGTTCTTCAGAGATGGCACTGTACAGATTATACAGATATTTCATTCCACTCAATATGCATGAGCATAAAATTATTTATAGGTTTAATTTCATTAAACAAAGCTGAATAACATTTTATATTTATGTTTATGTATTTTAAAACAGTCTATATCGATTTTATACGTAACTATTCAGTGTTATTTTAAACTTTTTCCAAATAAATATTATGTTTAAAAAGAAATTAAATTATAAAGAGTGGAACGGAACGCGACTTGCGAACTTCAGATTTAGTTCAAACGCACTTTATACGACCAAAAGTTTCATGCACCTGATTGTTTGTGGTTGCTAGGCAACACAATGTGTATGTAAATTCTGATCCGAATGTGAATATAGTGTATACCAAAATATTTCAGCATGTGCATCAACAAACGAAATTCTGCACAATGATTTAATCCATGAGTAACGTATTAAATAGCTTTATTGATATCATAATTATGAAATATGGATATTTAATGATAAGATAAGATAGATAAGATATTTATATGGAGATTGAAATCCAAATTATTAAACCTATTTCTGTTATTTCTCTAGAAAGAAAATAGGTACAGAACAGAAAGATCAAAATTATTCATAACTTGTTTCATGTGTTGTGTCAGCAGTCAGCAAGCAATCCATGTCAGTTGTCACTTGTCAGTCATCACTGTCAAGTGTCATCAGCCGTTATAACGTCATACGCCGTTTACGTTATGGTGAACGCACATTTGTCCGCACGGCACGCACACTGCACAGGACGCGCCGTATAAGCCTAGCACATTTTACTGGACGCGCCGTACGCTTAGTATTGCCAACAATTTTTGCAGTTTTTCCCAACCTCTAGTGTAAAACGGTGCGGTGTCATTAGTTTATTCCACTCGTCCTGTTGAATAGTCCTTTGACAGTACTAGTGGGAAAAAATCCAACTAGTTCTGTATCAATTTCCGTGTTTATTTATAGTTTGCTATCAATCGTCAATAATTTGCCATTTATATATTTGTATTATTTCATAGTTTTCATAAATTTCATATTTTCCTATGTTCAACTGACAGTTGTTAGACTCAGATTATCAGATTGCAAAAGGAAAATATTAAAATTGATTCAGCTATGGAAAAAAATGTTATAATAGAGTGCGCATTGGCAGAGAAAGAAGAAAATAAAAGAAAATAATTCTTGACAAAAAATAACTGACTTCAAAATAGGGATAACTCAAAAACTATTCGTCAAATTTCAGTCAAATTTAAGTGGAACCATATGACAAGCACCAGCTTTCGATGAAAAATAGAGTCATGAAAATCGGTTCACCCAGTCGAAATTTTGGAGGTAAAAAAAATACAGTCAAATTGAATATCTCCTCCTTTTTTGAAGTCCGTTACAAAAGAAGTTTCTGGGTTCATGACATCAATTTAAAAAGGTTTACGGAGAAAACTATACGTTTTTTCGTATTTTCTTATGATGAACAACGATTTTTTAGATATTTGCATACGACTTAATAGGTACATTTCAAGAATTGATACATAAGCTAAAAAAAATCTCGAAAGTCCGTAAACAATGATGTAGAGGCATAAACACGCAGGCGAGATTTTCTCACAGGATTCGTTTACTATGAAACGTTTTTCCTAATGCGTTGTCAAAAGCTTCGTGGCGTGGCAACATTGAGTGCCAGCACGCGCCCTCCGTATGACATCATCGGCATTTCGGATATCTTCTGCATTTTCGGAAATCCAGCGTGGACGGGTGCGGATGATATATGCGGCCACTTATATGTCATCCGCATCGGGCTCTCATAATTATGATTTCATACAAATGCGATAAATTCACGTAATTTAAGAAGTTCGATTGCAGTGCAGTTGCAGTGACATTCCGATCAAAATAACACTTTCGGTATTCTCTTAGCTTTTGCGAGGGCTGTCAAACATGCTCGCGTCACGCAAGCGCTAGGCAAACACGCTCACGTCACAAATAGGTATTCTGTTGATGCTCGTCAAGATAGCGTGTTTCCGATCGCAGTTTGAGGGTATTCTCATATACTTATTACTAATTGCATTGCGATGCAAAGTAAAGACCTTCATTCTGCCATATTGAGGTAACATAATTATGACGTTTTTTTGTGAATTGAAGCACAAACCCTTACTTTTTTTACAAAAAGTTTCACAAAAATCATTATTGGGATAATAAATAAATATTCTTCAACGTTTTTTTAATGGAAACATAATAAATTGTATTTGATTATTAATAAGTTTATTTGTTCTCTCATATGACAACACTAACACAGGGTACTAAATAGCCGAAGAAAAGTTTGGCAGGCGCGCACGGCGCAGGATGCGTGCAGGTGAAGTGAAGTTCACGCGCAGTTTGCGTGCAGTTGACGCACAGTTCAAAAATTATGAAAATATGGTTTAGACGCTAAACGTCAACCAACGTCAACTTGATTGCCGCGTCACTGCAAATTGATTGCAGCGTCACTGCAACTCGATCGATGCGTCTTAAAGTTACGTGAATTAGGGTGCAGCGATGCAACCGGCGCGGACGGTGCGGACAAATGTGCGTTCAGCATTATACGTCATAATCCGATTTTATTAAGTCTGTTATTCATCTGTGGTTGATGCTTTCTGTTTTGAAGTTTTGTTCAAGTTTTGTTTCAATTTTGACATTTTTGACATTGATAATTTTGGCTGCGTTCCAGTAGTAGCTCACATCGCTCACAATGATCAAAACGTGTTCCACATGGCGACCACGGTCGTCATGGTCGCGGCGAATACGTCATTGATGACGTCATTAATTTCGCTCACGGCACGCTCAAAACAACCCACCTCACGGGGTGGGTCGAAGTGGTCGAATTGCAGTGTTGCCAGATACGACGAAGTTACTCTCGCCAGTTTTTAGACTTGGCGACACTGGGTAGAAATGGATGGTGATAGAAATTTGGCGTAATTTCATAAAAGTTATGGATGGTGATGGAAAAAATAACTTTATACGATTCGACAAGAAATACTTTAGTGGAACTAGTAGTTTCTCCAACAGATGCTCGACGTGGGGTCACAAGTTGATAGAAATATGTTAAATTATGTAAATAATTTTAATATTTTTAATGTTTAATTCACTATACATATAGCCATGTATACATTTTTCCTCGTCGGTCAATATCATTAACATAATTATTATGCAATTTTTTATTATATTAATTTGTCTTTTCATAAAAAAAATTTTTGTTTGTAGATATACTTTTTTGCTAGTGTAAAAATAAAATTGATAATTAATTAAGTAACGTTTATTTATAGCTTAAAAATTATAACATAACCTCTAATCTAAGTTTCAGACTTGTCTTATTCTCAACATCATAGAGTACATTTTGTATCATCGGCTAAAACGTGTAAATACTCTGTGGCTTGAACGCTCACGTCCGCGTCGCTCACTATACCGTTCCACTTGGGTGTATGATTGTCACAAGCTAGTGGAATGGCAAAATCGCGGTCGTGAGCGTGGTCGTTGTGATCGTCTACTGGAACGTAGGGTTTCGGTTTATGTTTGACAGTTGACACTGTGATGTTTTTTGGTTTGGGACTTTGTTTGGGTCAAGGAAGTCAATTTGGGGTTTAATTTTAATGTGTTGTAATTTTGTACGGCAATAAAAACAATTTAAATTGTATTTTTAGTTATTTTGTGCAGTGTACTGATTGATAACAACATATAAGTTTTAGGAATCATGAATTTGGAACTATTAGGTAAGTGCAAATTGTTTTTTAAACCCACCCACCCCAACAGTGTTTTGTTTTCATAATAATTAGTTACCTTTAGACCAAATTTCTGTTAATAATGTTATTTTATTTCAGAATCATTCGGTCAGAATTATCCAGAGGTATGTAATATTTTGAAATTTGAAGTGATGAAAGGTTTAAATCCTACACATCTTAAAATCTACTTTGCAACTTTGTTACTAACTCCTACCAATAAACAATCTAGTATAAGTGATTCCATTAAAATATAAAAACTATTTAAAACACGATAATTATAATATTTACATAGGCTGCACAGTTAACTAAACTATTATGCATAAAAACTAAAATACTCACTTTGACAACATTCCTTGTATTGGATTTGATATGTTATTAATGCTACTTTATGTTTCTCCTCAGGAGTTTGACGGCACATTAGACTCCATATCCCTCGCAGCTACATGTGCCTTCAATAGGCGAGGCACCCTCCTTGCAGTGGGCTGCAATGAT
The DNA here is from genome assembly GCA_911387775.1 of Thymelicus sylvestris. Taxonomy (NCBI): domain Eukaryota; kingdom Metazoa; phylum Arthropoda; class Insecta; order Lepidoptera; family Hesperiidae; genus Thymelicus; species Thymelicus sylvestris. The sequence goes on from OU426893.1 coordinate 2,275,757, forward strand.
GGCAGGATCTTCATATGGGATTTCCTCACCAGAGGCATAGCCAAGTCTATATCGGCACATGTGTATCCTGTATGCAGTCTCAGTTGGTCTAGGAATTGTAAAAAGGTATGTTTATGTGACCACATTACACTTATTTAATTTGATAAAACTATTATGACGTAAAAGTAAGTACGACCTGTGTGGCGCGATACTATGAGTGAGCTATGAGTGTGAAGCATTATTATTATTATTAATAATATTTTATTGTGCAAACAAACTAGCTGATTGGTTTGGTTTCCTAATAAGTTTCCTTTTTCCCTCTATTGCACCAAATGGGCCACCAATGCATCATCATCTGTGAATGAGTTAATCAATCTTGTTTCAATATGGGATGTATTGTCAAACCATTCTGTAGAGTGTAGACTAAGCCTGGTGTCCAAATAATGTTGCTTATATTAAAAGTGTCTTTAGTAAAGCTATTGTTTTTAACATTCTCTGAACAGACTACACTATGTATATACCTATTTCCCACTCGTTTCAGTTGCTATCAGCATCAACAGATCACAACGTGTGCATATGGGACGTGTTATCGGGTGAATGTGAGCAGAGATACAGGTTTCCCACTGCCATTTTGCGTGTTCAATTTGACCCCAGAAATGACAAACGGTTTCTGGTCTGTCCGATGAGGCATGCTGCCTTACTTGTTGATACGGATGGGGAACATAAGATATTGCCGATAGATGATGACGTAAGTAGTTTTAACTATTTTCAGTTGTATAAAATATTGCTTAGCGATGTACTAACAAACAAGACAAATGATTTGTTGTGTTCCGGCTGATGGATTAGTAGCCAGTTCTTTCTTTGTTTTATTCTCTCTCTTTCCTTTCTTGGTTGGCAAAGCTTTGGTATTATGGTGGCTACTTACCATATTGTGCATTGCCAGATTGTGTGATGGTTAGTTACGTAAACAAAATATGACTGGGCATATAGTTAATAGTATCAGGCGTTTCTTTGGGGAAATCCATTGTTATTAAGTTAGTATTAGTCTATTGTTGCAAAGTAGTTGCTAATACTACCTTATTATAAGTATTATTATTTCTTCTTTGCTGATACTAACTTATTAATAACGGCTGGGCAGGCAAATATGCCTTTAATTGGTTGATGCTACTCTGCTTCACTTTAAAATTTGGATACCATGACACACATTGATTGATAATGTTTGATGTTGTCTATAAGAAAATAATCCCCTTAATTTAAAATGTAGTAGTTATTTTTATTTCAAAAAAAACTTGAGAGGTGTCAAGGGACACCCGGATGGAACGAAGTTCCTTGCAGTCAGTACTAGGATACCAAAAACATGCAAGCGAGTGTGCCAAAACAAATCTAAGGTACTCTGGCTTGCTTTCTATGTAAAAAAAACTACGACGGCAAAAAGTGTCGTTACCAAATTTTCCGCCTAGACCCCCTTTCGCAACGCGCGATTAGGAACTTCGTTCCAATAATAATGTCACATAATGTACATTTCTCATTGCAGGGCGACATAAATGTAATAGCATCATTTGACAGAAGAGGAGACCATGTGTACACTGGAAACTCCAAAGGAAAAATATTGATTTTGGACTCTCAGACATTAGCAGTAAAGGCCAGCTTCAAGATAACAGTTGGCACCTCAAGCACTACTAGTATCAAGAGCATTGAATTTGCAAGGAGAGGAGAGTGAGTTATCTTATTACATAGTAGCTGTTCCCGCGACTTCGCGCGGTGGTTTTTCCCGCGTAAATTCCGATCCCGTCGAAATTCACGGATAAAAGTAGCCTATACATATATTGCCCTATAACTTCCTCTATTTTCCATTTAAAGTCCCATTAAAATCAGTTCAGCCTATCCAGAGATTATCCCGAACAGATAGAGAGACACATTGTATTTAAATCTCACATAAATTTCACTCACAAAATCACCGAAATGTTGCTTTCACTATGAATACACGGAATCCGTGTGTTTTAACCAAAGTATTTAGTTGTTTCCTAGTGAACACGTCGGACAGAGTGATACGGGTGTATGACACGAAGACGGTACTCAAGTGTGGGGTGAACGGGGAGCCAGACCCCATACAGAAGCTGCAAGACTTGGTTAATAAGTAAGTGTAATTTATGTGTTGTAATAATAATAAATAAATAAACCATGAAAATGGCATGAACAAAAAAAACAAAGGGTTCGATAAATGGAACGATGTGCGCCCGCGACTTTAAAGTCGAGAGAAAGATAGATAGTGGCCGTAGCTAGCGCCGTATCAGCCGTATCCATACTAATATTATAAATGTGAAAGTGTGTTTGTTTGTTTGTTTGTCGGTCTTTCACGTCGCAACGAAGCTGTTATATGGTATGGTTTTTGTGTGTCGAGATAGTGAGGAGGGTGGAGAGTAATGTCGGTAAAACATCCCCATGGGAAGATCAATATTTTGTTAGTTGCTAGATATTTAGTTCCGGATGTTGTTAATAGATGGGGTTAGTAAAATTCATTTGCAAGTATTTTAAGTAAAAAAGTAGAATTTGTAAAAAATCGATCTCTACCGCGGGCGGAGCTGCGGGCAAAAGCTAGTTAATTATACGGGCCCCCAGTGTATAGGGGCCCCCCACTAACACTCCCAAAAAAAAGCTCGCCAGCGGCCTACGACCTACTACTTTAACCTTATTGTACCCGTACCTTATTGTAACCGTATTGACGACCCTGTAACTTAGTTGGTAGCGACCCTGCCTGCGAAGCGAGGGATCCCGGGTTTGAATTCCGGATTTTCGGAATTTCCGAATTTATGTGACAGATAAATATTTCTGCTCGGGTGCAGGGTGTTATTGTGATGTGTTATATGTGTCATCCATGCCACCCGCGACACAGGTAACCTACTGCGGGGGTATGATGAGTTTGTTAGCGTTTGTACCCTAGCCCGTACACACGTATTAAGTAGTTAACTAAATTTTAACTAAATAATTTTTAGTGTGCGTCCACACGTAATAATTTAGTAAAGCTCTTTAATTCATACAATTCTACTTAACTACTTAAGCATTTTACTAAATTTTAACTAAAAAGTGCCTGTCCAAACGTGTTAAGTGATAAGCCCCGCCCACCTACTTAACAGAAAAATCCCAGGAAAAAATAGAAAAATTTCTAAATTACTTATCTACTTGATTACATAACTACTAAACTACTAAATTGTCTGTTTACACGTATTAATTTACTTAAAATTTAGTTAACTACTTAATACGTGTAAAAAAACATTACAGTTAACACTAATAATGTTCGCTATGCTACCAGGACAACATGGAAGAAGTGTTGTTTCTCCGGCGACGGCGAGTACATCTGCGCGGGCTCGGCGCGCCAGCACGCGCTGTACATCTGGGAGAAGTCCATCGGGAACATCGTGAAGATCCTGCACGGGACCAAGGGCGAGCTGCTGCTGGACGTCGTCTGGCATCCCGTCAGGCCCATCATTGCTAGTATTAGTGCCGGTGGGTGTAGACGGTGTACGAGGTTTTTAACTGACTACAAAAAAGGAGGAGGACAAAAAATAACCGACTTCAAAGTTACTCAAAAAAAGAGAATCATCGAAATCGGTTCATCCATTCCAAAGTTCTGAGGTAACAAACATAAAAAAACAGTCGAATTGAGAAGACAAACATAAAAAAAACAGTCGAATTGAGAAGACTGTTTTTTTATGTTTGTTACCTCAGAACTTTGGAATGGATGAACCGATTTTGATGATTCTTTTTTTTAATGAAAGCTGGTGCTTGTCATGTAGTCCCACTTAAATTTTTATTGAGATCTGTCAATGGCATCCATGACCAAATCATTAAGTCTTTTTGTATTAAGTATGTGCGCGACAAATGGACGAATAACTCAATATCACGCCAACCGATTTCGATGATTCTTTTTTTAATCGAAAGCAAGTTCTTGTCATGAATAACTTTGAAGTCGGTTATTTTTTGTTAGTAAAATTTAGATTATTTAGAGTCCTGTTTACTAAACATAGTGTTAAGTAAGCTACAATCCGCGCGCGAATAGAATGCAGAGTCTAACTATATTTTTTTATAAATAACTAGCTGTACGGACAGACTCCGTTCTGTCAAAAGTTTTATTTTTATTTTGAGATGTAAGCTATCCTATCTTTCAAGTTGGATCAAACTGCACCCGGTGTGCAAATTTGATTAAAATCGGTTAAGTAGTTTAGGAGTCCATCGCGGACAAACAACGTGACACGTAATTTATATATATTATTATGATGTGTATGTATTCCAGGCGTGGTATCAATCTGGGCCCAGAACCAGGTGGAGAACTGGTCGGCGTTCGCGCCGGACTTCAAGGAGCTGGACGAGAATGTGGAATACGAGGAGCGGGAGAGTGAGTTCGACGTGGAGGACGAGGACCGCTCCGTCGACCAGGCCGGGGAGAGCCGCGATGACGAGGACTTCGAGGTGGGTGAGGGTCTGGGTACACTGGTAGTCTGGTACTGTACACAATAATCTAAACTTTACTAACAAAAAATAACAGACTTAAAAATTACTCAAAAACTACTTGTCGGATCTCGTTCAAATTTATGTGGGACCACATGACAAGCACCTGCTTTCGATTCGAAAGTTCTGAGGTAACGAACATAAAAAAATACAGTCGAATTGAGAACCTCCTCCTTTTTTTTAAGTCGGTTAAAAATAGAAGTAAAGCCACTGTACTTCATTTGACGATTTGATGCAAGCTGCAATAATTAAACATAGGCAATAGGCAAACACTCCGATTGCTCCGATGGGCCCATCCATCCTTTTGAAAGCATTTTACTTAGAGCATACTTTTTTTTTATATATTTTACTTAGAACACTGCATTCCTCTCATTGTTATTGTTATCTTAGCAGTAAGCACTGTTCTGCCGTCCTCAAACTAAAAGACGGTTAAGTGACAAAAATAGTTTTTGAGGTAGAGCCAAAAAACGCAGGATTATTTTGAAATCGTGCTAGTGATTCTCTATAAAACAATTGTTAATGTTGTCATACTATGTCAAACTCAAAAGATATATTTTTTTTTGAACTTAAATATTACTAAAGGTCAAAAAAATATCAAAACTGTTAATAAAGTAAAAATTTACCAGATGACATTTAGCCGCCTTTTAGCTTGAGGACGGCAGGTTATCGTAGTATATGTGTGTGTGCAGGTGGACGTGACGTCATGCGAGCCGGTGGCCGCATTTTGCAGCTCGGACGAGGAGGGAGAAGATGAGAGCATGCTGTCCTTCCTGCCCATCGCGCCGGAGATAGAAGACCCCGAGGTTAGTACTTGCGTGTAGCGCCATCTAGTGGCAGGTAGATGAACCTTAAGCACTACATACTACTAGCGCCATCTTGTGTCAGGTAGAGGGACACGAGGTTAGTACTGTCGTCGTCTCGCCTTACGCCTACAATTTAAAACAAAAATAATACGTAATTATTTAATGCTAAAATGAATTTATTTTTATTATTGTGGCTTAAATTAATATTTAGATATTAGACGACAAGTCTCGTGTAATGGTTACCATACCGGACCGCCGCCGCGCAATGTCAAGGATTTTGGGTTCGACTCCCAGCGAGGCGAAATATTCTCGGTCTGGGTGTGTGTCCTTATCTTTCTGTGTTGTCCATCGGACCCACGAGTGTGTAGCGTTATTGTTTATTTATGATGTGGTTGTCCAGGACGGCTGGGCCGCGACTCAGGAGACAGTGACGCCGACAGAGACGCCGGAGAAGTTGGAGCCCGCCGCCAAGCGCCCCAAGAGCAAGACCTACGACATCTCGCTCAAGATACCGCCGCCCGGTGAGTAGTGTACGGTCGGCCGCAGAAGTAGCTTAACATTATAGTACTTTGTAACAGTAACTGTTTCGACGGTTTCCTAGCAACATCTATGACAAATTCAAGAAATGTAATGTGACAAGGCATTAAAATGTTAAGCTACTTCTGCGGCCGACTGTACACTGTACAGTGGATAGAAGTTAGAACACAGGTTTGAGGTTCGTCTTATTTCGTCGAGTTCTATAAGAATCCACTTTCAAATCGTGGCGCCGAAAGAAGTAACCCAAAAAGTCACATAAAATGCCGAATTTAATGACGTTCCCATGCATTTTAAAGGTAAATTTTGCCATGAACGATAATAGAAAAGAGGTTTGTTTAGATGTTCTCGAGTATGGGAAACGCTTTAGCATTTCAAAATAAATCGGTAATCGTATGCGGGGATTTAATGAATAAATTAATAATTCATTTATATTTATTTTCTATTACATATAATGTGGGTATCTTATAGTCAAGAGTGAATAGGCTCTTGATAAGTTAGTGCCACCGTCCAGCTGTTTTTATTATTACCGACCTATCCTATTAATAAAATTATCATAAAATCAAATAGAAAATTATGTGGTTTTGTTAATGAAATTTTAACAATATCGTTATTGTATTTCAGAACAACCTCCGTCTTTCGGTGGGAAGAACAAACAAACGGCGGGCAGCAAGAAAGTGGCGGGCCGGCCCCGCAAGTAATAATAAGTACATTCGGCCAGTACCGTCCCCAATATTCTATCTATAGTCGGGACGCTAAGCAGGAAGATATTTGTACATTGACCTGTGATTACCGGTCTGTCACTCCCGCGTAAATATAATACGTCTCGCTCGCATAGAACGGTGGCCCTTGCACTGTGCGAGCAAGACGCATTATATTTACGCGCGAGTGACAGAGACAGGTATTATCAGGTGTGTACAAAATTCTTCCTGGTTGGCGTCGGGACTTTATCAATAATCTCTAGGAAAGTTAGTAGGTAAAATAAATTAACAAGTGTGATATTTGCTAAGTTACTGGTAGGATGGATGGATAGAATATTGGACTGACATAAAATGTGTGAATATTATAATTTTAAGTAAATATAGAACTTTAATATTAAAATGGATTTTTATTTTATTTACCATTTCGAATGAATGTTATTCATCGCTTATTAATATTGACATTTTCATGATTCTTGATTTCTTGATTCATGTCAGCAAACTTTTGTGAGATTATCGAAATTTTTTTCGCGTGCATTGTTGTGCCCTATTAGTAAATTCAATGATCACATTATCCTTGGAAATTTAATTCAAGATTGAAATTTTTACATACAAATTACTTTACCGTTAGTTTTTGGGTTGATAAATAATATAAATACATAGGAGAAAACATTTATTTTGCAAAAAAGAATTCATTATCGATCTTTAATAAAATTCGTATTTAGAGTATACAGTAAGTACTTATCGGTCGTATATAAATAAATCTCACTTAAACATAACCAAAAAAATAATAATAATACATCGCTTCTATTCGAGACTCAAAAAGACTCAATAACGTCGCTCTAGCGCATGAGTAAGGAAACCGTAGAGAGCCTGCCTCATAGAACCGCTGTCAATAAATACACACTAAATTGAAATACGACGTTTCATTAAGAGGTACTAAGGGAATTTATAACTTAAATCGGAAACTATCCTCTAGTGGAAACTAACGGCCGGTCTCAATAATGTACTAACAGATGGAAGACTGTGGATAGGGCTGTCATCTGTCATATTTGTCAATTTTTCAGAGGCAAAAATTGACAAATATGACAGATAACATACTAATGGTAGCCCTATTCACAGCCTTCCATCTGTTAGTACATTATTGAGACCGGCCGTAAGAAAAACTTAAATTTGTTTTGGCCTGGTTTTGAACGCGATAGTTCATAGCGAGTTTACTTCACACCGCCACATCATTCCAACGCTTGTACGAGCTGGGTCTCTGTACGGTATCCTCACTCGCGCGCTACGGATGGCGCACCGCACTTCGTCACGTAATATAATATCATACACTGCACGCTACGCCGCGGCGCTAGGGCGCGGGATAAATAAAATTATCTATGTCCTATTTACAATACAAGGCGTTCATTTGCATCCTGGCCAACCTTCTAAATCTCGGGTAAGTTTGTTACAGCGAACTCTGATTCCATTTATATAAAACCTCAACATAGACCGCTATAACGACGTATAGCGTCCTGCGTCACGGATAAGGGCCACACACGACAACTATTAAGCTCACCGGCGGTTTAAATATTTAGAAACAAAAATAGAAAAATATATTTTAGTAGTTCTTATTCTCTCTTCGCGATTAGTAAACGTAAATCAACTTGTTAATTTGGCGAGATTGCACATCAACACTCTGTACTCGAGCGAGGGTCACGTCTGTCCTATTTACACGGAGCTACGCGTCCAGGTCGTCCTCCCGCTGGCTGGAGAAGTAGCTGACGAGCCCGCCGAACACTCCACCCTCCTCCTTGACCCGGGCCTCGGGGGACCCATAGGCCTCCGCGGAGGGCCCCGGGCTGCCGGCGCCGGGCCGCAGCGCCGCCGCGAAGGGCGAGCGCAGGTAGGCGAAGGGCGCGGGCGGCGGCGGGCGGGGCGGCGGCTGGTCGGGGGGCGCGTACGGGCCGTAGGGGCCGTACTGCGGCGCGTACGGACCCAGCGGGTACCGCGGCCGGCGGTCCTTGTTCTCGGTGTGCTTGATCTTGGGATGTCGCGGCGGCTCGGGCGAGGGCGGGCGCGGCGCGGGGGGCGCGGGGTGCGCGGGGGGAGCGGGCGAGCCCACCGGCGACCGGTACTCCGGCTCGGTCTTCACCTCCGCCTTGATCTTGAGGTCGTGTGCGGCGGGCGGGGCGGGCGCGGGGGGCGCAGCGGGCGAGGCTGGGCGCGGGCCGGGCGGCGGGCGCGGCGGGGCGGGCAGCGAGCCGGGGGAGGGCCCGCGCTGCTGGCCCGCGCCGTGCGGGGAGGAGCCCGGCGGCCGCGGCGGCAGGCCCTGCGGGTGGTGCGGCGACATGCCGGGGTGCCCGTGCGGCGACGCCGGGGGCCCGGTGTGCATGTTGGCCGGACCGAGGTGAGGTCCGTGGGGAGACGAGGGGGGCCCGTGGGGACCCGGCGGGCCGGGGTGCCCCGGGATGCCGTGAGGCGACGAGGAGGGCCCGACGTGCATTCCCGGCGGGCCTACATGGCCGGGAGGACCCGGGCCAAGGTGGCCAGGTGGGCCCGGACCTGGGTGACCAGGGGGACCCGCGGGCGAATGACCCATGGCACCGGGGTGCGCGAGTGGGCCCGCGCCGGGGTGACCGAGCCCAGGTGGCCCCGCGCCGGGGTGGCCGAGCCCGGGGTGTCCCGAATTCGGGTGACCGAGCCCGGGGTGTCCCGAATTCGGGTGGGCGAGGCCAGGGGGGCCCGAGTGCGCCAGCCGGATGACGTGCGGCGAGGCGCCGGGCAGCCGGTGCTGCATGGAGGCGTGCGGCGGCATGCCGGGGGGCCCGTGCGGTGCGTGCGGCGAGGAGACGGGCGGGGGCCCGTGCGGCGAGGGGGCCTGGCCGTGCGGCGAGGCGGGCGGGCGGTGCGGGGAGGGCGCGGGGGGCGGGTAGGGCGGCGGCCGCAGGGGGTGGTAGTACTGCGCGTAGGGCGGGCGCGCGCCCCCCAGCCCGGGGTGCATCTGGTACATGCCGCCCGGCCCGCGCGCGCCGTAGCCAGCGTTGCCGCCCCCGTACATCATTGGGCCTCTGTGATAACAGTAAACATTTTTTATTCCTTGAGCAGGCAAACGAGCAGACCCGTCACCTGGGCCCTGTTTAATAAACGTTACAATTCGACAATTTTGTAAATAAGTGACATATTTGTTAAGTTGTATGACAATTGCTGTTTAATAAACCTTACAATTATGTAAGAATTTTACATATAAAAATCTTACAAATATTAGAATTGTAGATGCTGTTTAATAAACGTTTACAAGTGTAGAAAACGCCTGTAGATTTCGATAAAATATTGTATCTACAAATTTGTAGTTGTAAGTCTGAGTTGTAAGTTACAAATTACATAAAATGTAATTTTTGTTTAAGAAATTTACGATAGTAGATGTCAAAAATTTTAAAATATTCAGAATTTGGTTTTACCAATTAGTTTACAGACTGCTTTTCTATTTGTTTAATTTTTAACGAAACTCATGAAACATAATAACAAAATTAGGATTTTATTTATAATATACCTTTAATTTGACATTTACGTGTTGTTTTCCAAGTCATGGAGCACAATAATAAAATCACTATTTTGTCTTTAATATACGAGAATAAAGATGTTTTATTCGGTTCCTTTAGTTACACCATGCGCATCAGCTAAAACTCGCCGTCGCCGTTCACTTATACGAATATATTCATCATCACTACTATCACTACCACTACTACTACTTGTTAGAACCATTTTTTTGTGTATAACAATTAAATTTCTTTACTTATTAGGTTGAGGCACTAAACTGTAAAATCCTGACACAAGACAAGTCCACCTGTCGGAATTGTACTACAATTTTACAAAATATGTAAACTTGTAATTACAATTATTGTTCAATAAAATAGTTTTCTTTACAAATATGTTAATTGTCACCTGTAAAGAGAAAATGTTTATTAAACAGAAATATGTAAAATTATAGCTACAATTTTACAATTTTGTACATTTTCCACCATGGTAAACTTGTAAGTTGTATTCTTTATTAAACAGAAACTTGTAGATTTGTAACCTGTAAAATACAATTACAATTTACAATTTGTAACGTTTATTAAACAGGGCCCTGATGGTAAGTGATCACAAACCGCCCATGGAGATTAGTAATACCGGGGACGTTACCAGTACGTTGCCGGCCTCGAAGAAAATAATAGACCCGCTTCTACGTACCACTTATTAGGGAACGTTCCCAAACCACGTGACACATTTAGAGGGGGGAGGGGGGTCTGCAAAACACCACGCTTGGTCACAGGGGGGAGGGCGGGGGTTTAGGTTTTTGTCACGTGGTCAGTATCCACTAAGGGAATCTCCCACTTTCTCGAGCTATACTTACTCACCTACAGGAAGTTGGCGCAACACTTTGAAGTTACAAACATTTTGAAGGTTGTTCTAGGTTTGTTCTACATTGTTCCAAAACGCCATAGGGCTGAGAATGAAACTTTCAGAGAAAATCCAAAAAACGCGAGTTTTGAGCTGGCACCGCACTTTCAAGGTATCGCGATTCTGGCGACGATGACGATGCACAGAAATTGCCTTGAATGGCTTTGATCACAGACCATAACGCTCGGCTACCTTCTTCTTGAATAATTTTAAAATTATCAAATAATAAAATATATTTGCGATCCTTACAACAAGCCCTTTCATTTGACATGCCACAAGTGACACGACACGATACAGTTTACAAAACAGTTTTTTTAACCGACTTCAAAAAAGGAGGTTCTCAATTCGACTGTTTTTTTTTATGTTTGTTACCTCAGAAGTCAGAACTTTGGACTGGGTGAACCGATCTTGATGATTCTTTTTTTAATCGAAAGCTGGTGCCTGTTATGTGGTCCCACATAAATATTATTGAGATCTGATAATAGCATCCATGATAAACCAAATAAGTCTTAAATTTGTATTACGTATGTGCGCGACAAACGGACGAATAACTCATTATGACGCCAAGTGATTTCAATGATTCTTTTTTTAATCGAAAGCTGGTGCTTGTCATGTGGTTGCACATAAATTTGAACGAGATCTGACTAGTAGTTTTTGAGTAACTTTGAAGTCTGTTATTTTTTGTTAGTAAAATTTTGATTATTAAGGTTTTATTATTTCCGACACGAAAAAAATCAAAAACCGAACCGTTATAGGATCATTCGTGCGTCTGGGCGGCCGCCGTTCACAGCCAATTTACTTTGAAACTACTGGTCCAAATGAGTTGAAATTTGGTACTCATGTACTTTTTGTGACCCAAAGACGAAGGTATATAAAGTAAACAACTGAATTTTGAAAAAAAATTGTCTGTAAAGTCGGTTTACGGACGATAGTTTTAGGTGATAACGTCGTAAAGAAACATTGATGAAAAATTGCATACTTTTATGAATTGAATTGAAACATTATCATTGAATTATCATTATTTTGTATAATTCTAAGAAGGAGTTAATTGAAAATTACAATTTTTTTGCGCGAGAAGAGAGATAAATGTGTCACAAGCCAACGCTTGGGCCGATCGTGTCTCTCTATCGCTTGTTCTGCGCTCTCGCTTGCACGCTCAGGCTCAGGCGGAACGTGATACTTTTCCGTGCGTGCAGCCAGTGTTCATCGATTTATAAGACGTTATAAGACTTCAAAATAACGTTTATAAGACTTCAAAATAACTCAAAAACTACTCGCTTATATATTTATGTGGGGCCACATGACAAGCACCAGCTTTCGACTAAAAAAAGAATCATCAAAATCGGTTCACCCAGTCGAAAGTGCTGAGGTAACAAACATAAAAAAGCGGCCAAGTGCGAGTCGGACTCGCCCATGAAGGGTTCCGTAGCAGCAAGTAACATAATATAAAAGTTCTTGAAGTTCGTTGTAACTTTGAGCGAGGTAAATTGCGGTTTACGATTTATGACGTATTAAAAAAAACGACATAATAGATCTCGTTCAAACCAATTTTCGTTGGAAGTTTGCATGGTAATGTACATCATATATTTTTTTTAGTTTTATCATTCTCTTATTTTAGAAGTTACGGGGGGGGGGGGACACACATTTTACCACTTTGGAAGTGTCTCTCGCGCAAACTATTCAGTTTAGAAAAAAATGATATTAGAAACCTCAATATCATTTTTGAAGACCTATTCATAGATACCCCACACGTATGGGTTTGATGAAAAAAAAATTTTTGAGTTTCAGTTCCAAGTATTGGGAACCCCCAAAATTTATTGTTTTTTTTTCTATTTTTGTGTGAAAATCTTAATGCGGTTCACAGAATACATCTACTTACCAAGTTTCAACAGTATAGTTCCTATAGTTTCGGAAAAAAGTGACTGTGACATACGGACGGACAGACAGACAGACAGACAGACATGACGAATCTATAAGGGTTCCGTTTTTTGCCATTTGGCTACGGAACCCTAAAAACAGTCGTATTGAATACCTCCTCCTTTTTTTAAATTGGGAAAAAGGGCTTGTTGTCAGGATCTCAAATAATATATTTTAGTTATAGTTCTACAATGGAAAGTTTTAAAATTATTCAAGAACGAATGAAAATTAAAGGCAAAAATTGACTATCCTTATCTCCGAAACTACTGAAGCTTGAATAAAAAAAAAATACAGATTTCTTTACTTAAATATTACAGTAAAAATAAGTCAATGGTCTTAAAAAACGGCAAAAATAAATAAAATAGGAAAATAACGGTAAATTCTTAATCAACGGACGAAACCCTCTTGTCAAGTTTATTTTATTATAGTTCTACAATAGATAATTTATATATTTTTAACTGTCTGCAAAAAAAAATTGTCACGTGAAAACTAGGGGGGGAGGGGGGGGGGGGTCTTCTCATATACCACGGTTGGTCACCGATGGGGGGGGGGGGGGTAAAAAATGCTAAAAAATGGGTCACGTGGTTTGGGAACGTTCCCTTACGTTACCTTTAAATAATTAATTAGGGAATTCCACATACCTGTACTGTTGGTTGATCATGTGCGGCATCCTTGTGATGATACTCGGTTCCTCTGTTATCGGTTTGAATGGTTGAGGCGACCCGGCCACGGAGAGAGTACCTAAATAATTACATTAAATAAATAAAATAAATAAATAACGCTTCACACTCATAGCCCCACACTAGGATTCCCTGTGTCGTGAGTGCCATGGACAACAACACACTAGACAAGGACATTATTCACACCCAGACCGAGAACAGAAATTCAAACTCTTCATTCAAATTTCCGCTTCACTGGGAATCAAACCCAGGACCCTCGGTGCGGCGATCCGGCATGGTAACCATTGCGCCACACGGGTCGTCACATTCAAATGTGATTAATTATATTGATGAATGTAACGACTATTTCTAACACATTAGAATTGTAGGCGTAGGAAGGAGGGTAGGTAGGTGTAGGAATTGCATTGACGACTCGAGTGGCGTTTCCTAGCAAGGCAGAAATTTGAATAATCATAAATTAAAATAAAAAAAAAACCCGACAGTTTTATTTACACTAAACATAACTAAGAACATTCTCGCCATACGTCCCGCTTTCAGGCTGTCTGTCCCGCTGTCCCCAACGAGAACAAAAAAGTCTCGCTTTTCCAAACTAACCAAATGTATATACTACTTAGGCTACGTCCGCACAGACAGGTGGCTTGCGTAGCGCCTAGAGCCTAATTAGTCACCTAGCGAGTAGCTTCTTATAACGAACGCTCTAGAGTGTTCGCGACTGGCCGCACTGCGCGCTTGGTGCCTAAATAGTTGCTTAGCGTGTATCGAAGTAAACAAACGTGTTGGTTTTTTGTCACTAGGCGCTAGGCATTTTTGAAGCAAAAATGACATTGACGGTCGGGTTGTCATGGATATAATATTATTGATGAATGTCAATGGCATAAACTAAAAGCTAAAACGAGAAATTGTTGCATTTATTTCATTAATTTTATAAGATATTTTTGAGAGTGACATTTCGTCAACGTGCCGACAAAAAAAATGACCAAGGCACCTAGTGACCCACCACGCAAACCACCTCTCAGTGCGGCCACCGTGTATCCTAGCAAGTAGTCAGAATGCAAACCACTAGGCTCTAGGCGCTAAGCAAGCCGCCTGTCTGTGCGGACGTAGCCTTACTGTAGTCTATTCTTAGTCTGACCTTTTTTACTCTGAGCGCTGAAGTGACTACTTTGTATCGAGAAATTATTTAGTAATTCTTTTTATACATATTTTTATTTATATCTATACAAATTTGAAAGAAACAAAGAAAACATTTATTTCTGGCTAAACACACACAACATATTTTTATACTAAACTGAAGATAAGTTAAGGGTTGAGGTTAAGGAGTGAATTTCCGTAGGCGTCCCGCTTTGACACGAAAAAAATGGTCACGTAATGTACGACTGACCTTCCCGCATGACGCCGGGCTGGTCGGGCCGGTGGCTGAGCGGGATCCGCTCCTCCGCCGACGCGATGCCGCGGAGCTCCGCGCGAACCTGCAAGTCACAACATTCATTCATTATTTTTGTTTATATTTTATGATTTGTTATCACGCTTAACGTATTCTTACGTTCAATATAATTAATTTGTGTAATGTTTATTTTGTATCAAAATTAACAATGATTACTTGTATGGCACAACTAAGTGTTCCTATTGAAACAACTAAGCATTACTATTTTTTATTATCCATTCCTTGAAATACAACTATAGTGAAACCGGAAAGCTATGTATATATCAGGAAACCGCGATACAAAACTAAAAGACGTTATCATTACAACACTGTCAACAATTTCTTCTAGTCATAGACGACGATGATTATCATATAAGTATGTATAAACACACACACTGCAAACTACCATGTGTGTGTGAGTGGCGTATAATTGGCGACGGGATAAAACAACCTGTTAGATATCATCATAGTAGAAGCACTTTCAAAGCAGACGATCTGTAACTATATCCTTCCTACCTGCAACCTGGGCGTGGCAGGGAACCTCTGCTCCTGGTAGTCCCCCGGGTGGCGGGCCCCGGGGGGCGCGCCGTACCCCAGCCGCTCGGGGGGCAACGGCCGCACCTGCATGCCGAAGCCCCCCACACCGAGCCCCGCTACCCCCCCGCCCATATCCTTCTCTCTCTTCATCCGCTTGCTCTCCTGCATCGCGAGCCGCGCGAGCTTCTTCTCTTCTCGCTCCTTCGCCTTCTGCTCCTTCATCTTCTCCTTCTCCTCTCTCTTCTGCAGTCGCTCCTGCTTGCGCGCTTCCTTCTCCGCTTGCTTCGCTTCGCGCTCCTGCCTTTTCTTCTCGCGCTCCGCCTGATAGTAAGTTTGTATTTTAATCCAAGTTAGGTATGTCTACTATTTATTTACTAGTGGATACCTGGCGTGTTCCACTATGCTTAAATTTTTTCTGATGACAATGACAGATCAGTTTTGACAACCTGTATTATGCTCTATCTTCACTTAATATTATCTTCAAATTTTTGTATTGGATAAGTGGAAAATCGACTTTATCAATAGATTGAATTTGCCTAATGCATTGTTTTAGTGGTCTCAAACCACCTTCGGATTATTGCATTTCAAATGAAACCATTTTGTGGCTTATTGGTTGGATAGTTTCAGAGTTTATAAAGGACATCCGTACAAACAGTTTTTTGGGTTTTATATATTAGATTTATTTATTTTAATTATATCAAATAACCTGTAGGAAGGTAGGGTGTAGTAATTTCAGGGCTGCAGTTCGTTTGCTCAACGTTCTCTTATTCAAATATACTTAACATACCAATATTTAACTTTCTAACATTATCGCAAGTTCGTATAAAGCAGATGTTTAGATTACAATGCCTGCCTAGCTAACAGTGAACTATTAATATTGTCAAAACTCACCTGGTTCGGCCGGCCCGGGCCCGATGAACCCTCTGGTCTTAATTCTGCACAAAACACAACTTAGTCAACATCAGTTTATTTTTCGAGTTTTAGATTAGTTTATGAGTTACATTTAGTTAACACGGATAAACGAATTAAATTAAATAGCAATGATACATTTAAATTTTTTTCAGTGCTATGAAATCAATAACAATAATAATAACAGTGTAACTACAAAAGTCACAATCAGTTTTAAAGTGCAAATAAAAGTGAATTAAACATTAAAACCTCAGACAGGGCAACACTCTCATCTGTAACAGGGTAATTATTAGGGGCAAATTATGACAGATAAATCAAACACATATCCTACTGTAAATGTCACGCAGCTAACAGTGGCGTAGCTAGCTCTAAGGAGGCCTCAATATCAATATGTGTTGTAAAGCCCTCGACTTTAGCTGTCAAATATAAAAGGAGTGGCAACTGCAGTGGTCCCAGGCCGCTGGTGAGCTTTTTTTTTGGGAGTGTTAGTGGGGGCCCCTATACGCTGGGGGCCCCGTATAATTGATAAGCCTGATACGGCGGTAGCTACGCCCCTGACCTTACGTCATACCGTGCTGTGTTGTGACCCACTCATCTGTGCCCCACCAAATTTCACATGTCTTCACATTTTATTCTTCAAACTTATCATATCAATACGTTGTATGTTAGTTATGATGAATTATGAACGCAGCCAGCTTCAAACAAAGAACACACCGCTGTCCATTGAAGACGACAGAATATATTTACACGATTGACTTTTACACTGCTATTGCTACCATTCTGTATTTTGTACTCCTATTATATTTATACAATGTTTTAGTTCACGCACAGTTTAATTCATTTAATAAGCTTCCTGTTCCCTATATATTAGTTTCATCAAGTTACCTTTAATCTTAACGCCGACGAGTTTAGCGAGCGCGTCGTCGGCGGCCGGCGCGTGTCCGCCGCGCCCGCCGCGCCCCCCGCGCCCGCCCCTGCACACACACACACACATACACCGTCAAACATATCCCTATAAACACACACACATATCGATACCTCTGGGCTCAAAGGGCTTAAAGCACATTTTGGGCCATATAGAGTTAATAATACCAATCGATAGAGAATTAAAAACTGAATACGATGGTATTATTAACTCCATATGGCCCAAAATGTGCTTTACGCCCTTTGAGCCCAGAGGTATCGATATTTCAAATATGTATATCCTACACACACACACATGTCAAATATATACGGCTATACAGGAGGCAGATATACAGTGAATGGCAATGGAGAAGAAGCAACAAACTACCAATGTTTATTTTTCTACACTCAAATTACAGTATTTCTATTTGTGAATGTAAAAAATCTAATTTGTAAACGCCGCAATAAACCTTTCTAACATGGAAATAAGTTGTTTTGGTTTTTTCAATATGTATCATATTAAATTCCCTAAATTTAGGCAAGTTATCAATTCCCTGGCATTTCGCAGTAAAGTGTTAATAACAATTAAAATGAAAAAAGTTCGACATCCAACAGTCGACTTTAGAGCAATCAAAAATTAATAAATTCTTTCTTTCCTTCTCTCTTTCTTGGCTGGCAACACATCAGTGATGCCTTTGGTGTTGCTGACATGAATGAGCACTTACCACCAGGTCATCAGCTATTTGATGACGACCCTATAGCCTAGTTGGTAGCGACCCTGCCTGCGAAGCGATGGGTCCCGGGTTCTATTCCCAATGCTACCAACATTCCGCCCAATGTAGATTTAGTTGAAGAGCACTATATTAACCTGCTGCCCCGTCCGCCGCGCGAGCCCCGGCCGCGCGCGGGCCGCGCCAGCGCAGCGCCCGGCGACTCCGCCTCTAGCGACTCCGACTGCGCCTGAGCCTCTGCAAACACCAACTAACACGTTAACACTGAAGTCACTGAATATGCTATCAGAGTTATATTCTAAACTAGCTGTGCCCGGGACTGCGTTCGAATGGAAGTTTTTCCAAATTATTTCATAAGAATTCCAGGATAAAAAGTAGCCTATACGTTTCCCTATAACTTCCTCTACCATCCAGTGAGTCCCATTAAAATCGGCTCATCCCTTACAGAGATTAGCCTGGACAAACAGAGAGATACAGCCTGTCCAAAAAAAATTTTTGTGTTTTAGTATCGTGCAAATAACTGTAAGCACTTGAGAAAACAGCAATTTTAAATCACAGACGGACATGTCAATTTTATTTATATGTATAAATAAATGTAAGTGAGGATATCTGTATGGATAGATGATTAATATATTTCCCAAAGATGGCGCCGCCCCCTGGTGAGGAGCTACATTCGGTTTAGTTCCTCTGAAAGCCACTCACCAAGATGCGCCTGCAGCTCCTCAGTCTTCGCTCTCGTGACATCATCGGGCAGCTTCCGCAGCGGGACCACCGCCGTCTTGTTAATGAGGTCTGATATCGCCCGCCGCCGCTCCTCCCCGCTGTTGTTGTCGTTGTTGTCGGCGTTGTCGTTGTCGTTGTTGGTGTTCGTGTTGTTGGTGTTGTCGTTGTCGTCGCGCCGCCGCTTGGCGCGGTCCGACTCCCACTCGGACGTGTCTGAAGTGTCCACTTTGAACTCATCAGAGCTGTCCGGCATGTGCTTGCCGCTTGATTTGTGCATCTCCTGTTGGACGAATTGGTATTTAATGTTATTAATGTTAATTCTGAATTGTAATATTGTATTGTATTGTTGGGATTGAGACATGTAGCTATGGCCGTCTTATTCGCACAATATCAATAGGGGTTAAATATAATGATCACCATAAAATTCTTTTATACCCTTAGTTCTTTTACCAAAAACATATACTTAACACCAGAAAAATAACGTCTAAAATTATAATAGTTCTAGCTATTTTATTCACGACTGCACTTCAAATTGTATTCGATCACCAAATGTAGTAAATGATCACCAAATATGTTAAAACTTTGGTTATAATTTTACATTAAAATGCGGGTTTAATTTTGTTGATCATTTACTATTTTTGTCTGTTATATGTTACTATATTTGGTGGTAAGTTAAACATAAGCCATATCAATATACGCAGTTGTGCTGACATGAGCTCAATTCAAATATAATTCCTCAACTTTCCTTCCTTCCTTAACCAAAAAGATTATTTCGTTCCGATATAACTATACATACTTAACATTACATACATACACGCACGCAAGTAAGCGCGCGCGCACATGCAACACAACATACAAATGCAAGAGTTACTAGAAATGTAAAGTAATATATGCGGGTAATCGGGAAGTATTATTATTATTATTATAACTTACATCCTCAGACTCAGTGTTCGGCATCTCTGTATAATTGATCTTCTTCTGCCGCGTGCGGTGTTTGGGCGACCAGTCGTTCGGGTCGTTTTGGTCGTCACTGGGAATTAGAGTTACAGTCAACATCATTTATTTGTTAGGGGCCATCCATAAATTACATACGTCAAAGCCACAAAGTCTGTTGTGTCAACTATATCATTAAATACCGGTATAATGAAGTAAATATCAAACAAGATGTCCAACCTGAGTCCGCCGTACGTGACGCGCGCTCGCACCACATTCCCCGCCGCGTCGTACTGCGTGAGGCCGGAGCGCTTGCGGCCGTGCGACTTGCCGTGCGACTTGCGCCCGTGCGACTTGCGACTGTGCGACTGTCGCCCGTGCGACCCGTCGCGCTTGCGAGACTTGTGCTTCGGCTTTGATGATGACTTCCTGGAAAAATAGTATAATATTTTATCGTTAATGTATTATATGTTGGTGGTATTTGTTTGTTTAACCTTCAACTAGAGCATATTCCACCGCGCTGCTCCAGTGTGGATTGGTGGAGAATTTTAACCTTTATTGACCACAATTAATATATTACGTTACAAATAGCGATCTTAGATGATTAATGCATTTTCAAACAGTTAACCATTGGAGTAAACAGAAACTGCGTGAACAACCATTCGGATATCCTTAGGCTTTTTTTAATCGCCTGAAGGGCAGACGAAAAAGCAATACCAGAGGAATCGCCAATGTTGCCGAGCCCTGAAGAAGAACTCTTTTTAAACCTTTTTTGAAGAACCCCATGTCATAGCGCTCCGGGAATACCTCAGAAGGAAGTTCGTTTCACAGTTTGCACGTACTTAGTAGTACAGTCCCCTGCAGAGAAAAGTAATCCATCTGTTTATAAATATACGAACAGCAACGTTTTCGTTGCCTGTTGCGTTGTAAACAGATGGGTTACTTTTCTCTGCAGGTGACTGTACATAGGCTTAGCTAACTCTGCCCTAGCGAAAAGCTGAAGTGGAAATAACGATATCTGATTCCTAGTCAACACACGTCTCCGCTCTTCTCTTTTTTTAGTAGAAACCGGCCAAAAGACTCACTTTTTCGACCACTCCTTGGTGCCGGCGGACTCGCTGGAGCTATCATCGAACACTTTCTTCTTCTTCGCCTCCGGTGACGACTCGGCCAGTTTAGGACGATCTAAAATCATTGTTTTTTATTTTTTCATTATGTACTTGACAACAATCGCGATGAATTATTTTTGGAGCTGGTTTATGTTATTTTATTTATTTATTTTTTAGGATTGCCAACTGAAACTACACTGCAGCTTTTTTTTCTTTAGTGTAAAAGATATGTGGTTTATTTGAAGGTTAAGTTAGCTATTGTCACTGATTATTTCATACAATAAAAGGCTATTGCTGACTAACAGACAAGTTTTGTACCTATATAAAGATGATATTTCCGCTTATGAAGTCAACACACAAGCTTAGTAAAATAAACAACAATAAACTAGCATCATTATTACACGCGACGGGTTAAGACTATGAGAATATAAAGAAGTCCAACCAACCTTTCCCCTTCTTCTCCGGCCTGCAAGTTCTCCGGATGGGCAACGAGTCTGAAGATCGTGAGTCGGTGTCATCTCTCTCCGCTGATGAAGATATATCCTCTGACGTTGTCTCCAGGCTGTGGAAATAACGAAATGATTTTCAAGGTACATAATGATGTAACTTGAAAATCATTACTCACTCGCACTTAGACCTATGTAAGACGTAAGTGCGAGTAAGCGCGCAATATGTTGTATGTATATATGTTTCTTTCTTTCTTTCTTTCAATATGTCAACGAGTGCTGTGAGATACTGCAAATACTATATGTTGAAATATTGGTACTTTCTTTCAATATGTCAAGGAGTGCTGTGAGATACTGCAAATACTATATGTTGAAATATTGGTATGACAAGTAATATGTATATAGGAATAATACCACGACCACCTAGCATAAAGATAATATTATATCTTAGCTAAACCCTCTACCCGACACGTGCCCTGCAGTGCACGGAGGCCTCACCCGGTATCCTTGAAGTCCTCGTCGGTCTCGTCGTCGTCCTCCGAGGGCACCTCCAGCGAGTTGAGCTTGCGCGGCTTGCGACGCTGCTTCTTCTTGCTCTTCTTACTCTCCACTGGTTTACCCTGGATGGAGACATGGCAAGATCGTCTAATTTAAAAATGAACGTGTGGGCGCATTATACTAAAGACAAAGACATATTGTATTCATATAGGTATCATTGAACTTATGCACGTCATCATTTTTTAATCTATCAACTTTTCTTAAAGGTGCTTTGTCGTGGAGAAGAAGAAAAGCCGTAAAGAAACTCCTCAGCACATGTTTAAAAAAAATACAAAAAAAATTATTACAAAAATGTTTACTGATCTGAGCGGAACTGGTTGCAGCGCTGGTCATTTCCATGCATCTTTGTCATTTAAATGGTACCACGTGCAAGTGTACGCGTGAATACAGAGCATCCGTGTCGAACGCGGCACGTACAGTCGGCCGCAGAAGTAGCTTAACATTTTAGTACCTTGTCACATTACATTTCTTGAATTTGTCATAGATGTTGCTAGGAAACCGTCGAAACAGTTACTGTTACAAAGTGCTATAATGTTAAGCTACTTCTGCGGCCGACTGTACTTGTAACATCATACCAAAAGTGCGGAGTGCGCCAGGCTTGACATAGATTACATCGACATGATGACGTACCTGTTCAATAGCCTCGCGTTCGGCTTTCATCTTCTCCTCCTCTGCAGCCTCTATGATGGTCGATATGTCCTTCCCGCGGCCCTGGTTGCCCGCGCTAGTCGTCGGCTCCACGTACTCCTCCTAGGAGGGAACCAATACCATTAATTGATACAACCATACGGAATAGTGTACACCGATTAGTCTACTTAATATTATACAACAAAACGAGGGTAGACGGAAATATTTTATTTGTTAAGACGCGCCCATGCAGCATTGATATATTGAAGGAGCGCCATCTCGTATAAAGGGAAAGTTGAAAAAGTGTCCCGCTGTTTACAGAAAATAGACGTTTCAATAATGGCCATTTCTGAAAGGCGAACCTAACCTTAACTCATATTGGATATACAGAATTTACTAGAAGTGATATGGTATTATACTAAAATTGCATTACAAAAATATTAGATGAGACAATCAAATAACAAACTTCAAATAACAATATGTAAAATTAATAATGATCAACACATCATTTTTTATTTCATCCCATTATTCTTGAAAGTGGTGACTGAGTTTACTGAGAGCAACCTCATGATTTCTACATTAGGGCCAAAGAAACGAGATAAAAATCACTTTCAGACAGATTTGACATTCTTAATCCTGCTACATACATGTTCGATTCGGCATAATCGAATTAGACTCAAGTCGATCCGAGTCCATTCGGCATTCTTATACATTTGAGTGATTCTTATACATTTCAGCAATGGTCGAAGATATAACCACACATATCGATTTTGCCTCCGGACTTTGCCGAATCGATCAAGTCTGGAGCTCGCCTTAGCGCGACTACCAAGTATAGATTTGAAAAATGAAGTACATGCACGAGTCAATCTTCTGTTATTCTCTATTTTGTGCCTATACTTGAGTAACTTACGCCAGCAATATATTATCAGTACTTTTTATTTTTGAAAGCATTCCATTATATGATTGATTCTTTAATATTTTATTTATCTCGTTTCATCGACCGCACTAATAACAGGGCATGCACGAAACGTGTTAGTACGTACATTACTCACGCGAAGCGAACGATCAACGAACGTCCACGGTTAAGGGTTAAGGGTTGCCAATCGCACATCACTTTGCCTACCTTGATGGCTGAACTAATGAGCCTATCGTACTCTTGTGAGCGGTAAGAGACGGGCAACTGCCGCCGCGCGCGCAACCTGTACACCGCGCCGGACGAGGAGGATGATGACCAGCCACTACTTGCCTCTGTGGACAAACGTTAGCGGTTACTTAATAAATAAATAAGCTTTTATTGATCCCATAATATAGTACGTTACAACAAATTTAACTTAGCAAAACAACAAAAACTGTAGATGAGTGTTAGTACTAGTAAAGACTTGTAATTATATTTAGTTCATTAGTATTTATAATATTATTTTACAAAATGGAAAGGACCAGCAGGTAAAAGAAAAGTTGGTAGACCTAACACAAGATGTACTGATGATATCACAAAAATAGCGGGAAAAAAATGGATGGAAGCATGGAAGAACCGAATAATCTGGAAAAGAATGGAGGAGGCCTAGCGGTTACTTATTACATTACAATTACCGCAGGTTTTTCAAAAGCTGATCAACTAACGCCCCAACTCAGTCACTAACGGCTACTTAAATCGCTCCTTAGTAAAGAATCACCATACAAATTCTGTGCTAAGGAGCGATTTAAGTAACCATTAGTGACTTTAGAGTTGGGACGTAAACATTAAACAAATTAGTTAGACCAGTTGAAAAACGTGTCAATTAACTGAGCTGTGAAAATATTGTACCTCAAAATCGTATGTAAGAAACAAACTACATGCACATTTTATAAACTATATTTAATTTGACAGAGCCGTTAGATAAATTTGGTGTTAGTTGATTTTGCTTTTCAAAAAATGCAACGTTTTCTTTTAATGTTTTGACGTCACGAATGCATGAGTATACCACAAAAACAAATAGGATTAGAATTCTGACGTAAGGCGACTGAAACCAGCCCGCTTGGTTCACATAAGAAATATATAATCAATAGTGTTATTAAGTCATTAATAATTATTTTCTTTAAGCCAAACCTTGCTTCAAAGCTTGATCCGTTAAGCTTCCCCGACTAGCTACCACACTCTTTCGTGTTCGGGCTGGATGCTTGAGCCAGTTCTTGAATTTTGAATTTTCATTTTGGATATTCATGAGTAAGCAAATACACTGATGTATCTTAAGATACACTGCACTTCAGACATTCACAGAATCATACATTTAAACGCATTTTTTATTCGACATGAGCAATCACCAGTCGTTTATTCTCTTGAGTTCGAGTGTGGGTGTGGCAATGGATGTGGCAAGGAGCGTGGCAGTGGGCGTGGCCAATTTGCGTGTGCGTGCGCATGTTACACTCCTGTTACATGTGGGTTCATGTTCATGTTAAAGACTTCGATGGAATATACCTAGTTAGCTAGCGTGTTAGAAATGACCAACAAAATTAAAATCCTTTCATGTGTCGAAGAAAGCGCCATCCAAGTTACATGTAATGGCATACAGGTTGGCCACACCCGCGTGATGTCATTGTTAACTTATTTTTAATTAAAATTAAAATAACTTAAATGTACTTTTAAAACAATTTTGCTGTCATTATTGCTTTGTAAATTTTGAGTTGTTGAAGTGAGCCGTTTGTTTTTATGACGAAATAAATCATTTGACTTTGAATGTCATTAACAAGTACAGTACCAGAGGAGTCCTCGTCTTCGGCGCGGTGCTCGGCGCGATGCTCGGCGCGTTGCTCGGCGCTGGGCTCGGCGCTGGGCGGGCGGCGCGCGCGCTCCTCCTGTACGACTGCTAACAGCTCGTCGTACTTCACCAGCTCCGCCTCCAGGGACGATATTAGCTTCTCCTGTCGACACACGAATGTACCAATTCGTATATGTTGTCTCACTGTCACGGTCAAGCTATTTTGGCTGTGTCATTTTATAATTTTCATAAAAACAAGCATCAACACAAACATAGAGGTTAACAGAGGCATTTTTATTTCACGAAAAGAAATATACCTTAATATTATTACGTTCAGGTTGAAATGGATGCCTAGACACATCGGTAACTTTGGTTTTTGTAGCTACAATGAGCTTCATTGAAATATTATTCTTATCGTCATACATTAAACACGCACAACAACTAAAATATTTTGGCCCTAATGTTCGGTTTACACGTATTAAGTAGTTAAGTAGATAACTAAATTTTAAGTAATATTACACGTAAACGGACAATTTTGTAGTTAAAATTTAGTACGCAAGTAAACAAGTAATGTAGTAATTTTTCTATTTTTCTGTTAAGTAGGTGGGCGGGGCTTATCACTTAACATGTTTGGACAGGCACTTTTTAGTTTAAATTAATAAAATGCATAAGTAATTAAGTATGTTGTGAAGAATTGCATGAACTAAAGAGCTTTACTAAATTACGTTCGGACGTGCACTAAAAATTATTCACATAAAATTTAGTTAACTACTTAATACGTGTAAACGGAACATAAGAGTGTCGGTATGGTTGGTACGGTGGGTAGAGTACGAGTATACTTTCTTTCTTTTTCTTCTCTCTTTCTTGGCCGGCAACGCATCAGTGATGCTTTTGGTGTTGCTGATGTCCATGGGCGACGAAAGCCACTTACCATCAGGTGGATCGTCAGCTCGTTTGCCGGCTATTTCCATAAAAAAAAAATACTGACATGGTTGCATGGCGGGCAGTACCAGTCGCCCTCGGGCACCAGCAGCAGCACCGGCTTGAGGCAGCTGGCGTGGTAGCCGCCGTCGCAGCGGTCGCACAGCAGGATCCACTCGGGCTGCTCGCCGCTGCCGCACGCCTTGCACACGCCGCCCTCCTCCGCTTCTGTTACCCACTTACCCATAGTGCTTGTTCACACTGAACTCGCGGGCGCGGGCGCGGGCGCAGTCGCGGTAAACGCTACATACACCGCGCGCGCGTTTTGATGTGAACACTTTCTTAGTAGCTAATATGTTTGATATTTCGCGACCGCGCCCGCGAGTTCAGTGTGAACAAGCACCTACACATACACACATACATACAGTACGGCCGCTGTCTTGGCGCGTCTGAACATGGGCTTTGCGAACTTCAGCGCATGTAAGACAGAGATGGCGACACGAACATGCAACGTATGACTGAGACATAATACACCACGTATCGAGTATTGGCGAATTATGTTACTGCGCAGGTTTCTGCGCGAAGTTCAAGCGCGCCAAGATAGCCAAGGTCGATGCTTACGTAACGTGTTTTTACCCCGTACGGGACGGGGCATAAATATACGTGCGTGTCCCGTTCCCGTCCCATACGGGATTCCTCTGCGGATGCCCTATCGTATTCATTTTCTATGAAACAATGTTTCCAAAACTTCACGTCCCCGTCCCGTACGGGAAAAAACTTGTTACGTATGCATTGGCCTTAATACACTTATACAAGTTTTTTTTTTTATTGAACACCATTTCGAAGGGTGCTTTATTGTGAAGAAGAAAAAGAAGAAATTAAATTCTGAGTGAATGTTTTAAAATGTTTCATATTGGATAGCCACCAATGGGGTCAACATTTCACATGTAATTCCTTGTTTTTAAGGGATATGTTAAAAAATCGGTCAAGTGCGTGTCAGGCCCCGCAACGTTCTGTAGTTGTAAATTCGTCGACCATTGCTAGTTAACTTTTTAAAGTAACCTAGCAGTGATAGTTTTCTTTTAAATTCATCAAGTATAACTGCTTATTACTACTTCTATAAGTTTTTTCATACGTCCAACACCTACTTAGCTGGCAAGGAGGTGGCATATAACTAACCAAAATTAGCATTTTAAATCCGAATATTTCGCAAACAAACGCCTGTATCGAAAAATACAAAAAACGCAAATTAGACAATACGGATTTTGACATACGGGCGGCATATGCATTAAGACTTATTATTGTAGGCGGCAGTAATTATGTACGTTAAAATACCTTCTTGTAATGTCCTGGCTCTCTTCAATGGTTCCGAAGGCTCCCCATCTTCTAAATCGGATTCCGGTGAAAACTCGTGATCCGATTTTCCGAATTCCACTAAAATTAGAAATGATTATTTTATTTATTAACCAAAACTTAGTCGTTAATTTGAGTGCTCGAATAAAATCGTGTTATTCTGAAAATGTTTAGTGTATGTTAAAATTTTGTCTTATTAATGACTTTGTACCATTATAATTTTGAATGCTTTATCATTATAGTAAATTGTAATTGTTAGAACTGAAGTCTACTGTTAAAACAATTGATTTAACATAATATTTGGTTGAACCCACTCTTGTAAAAATGGTCTGGTTTATAAAATGGTGATATTTTCAAATCGTCTTTAGGTATTATTGTTACAAACTATAACACAGCAGCTTATAATTGTAAGTACTTATAATCTGTATTAGTTAATGTACATGAGCCTCCTAATTAAAACGCACTAGACGCAAGTAAATTGCGCACTATTTTCAATTGACTTTTGAAAATTCATCCCCAAAGGGATAAGATCTTTTATCTTATGTAAAACAGTGTGACTCGTAAATAAACAAAAGTAACACCTCGGTATGTTTGACGCCCGCGTGCAATGGTGCAATGGTTCTGTTCTGGGTCTGGATATGTGTGTTCATGTCTATGGCACCCACGACACGGGGAATCCTAGTGTGTGGCTATGAGTGTGTAGCGGTTGTTGAAATTAAACTTCTTTAGTTGCGTTATGAAATAAATGGAAAAAAATGATGAGAGTGAAATTTTAAGATTTGTAACACGGACGGTGACACAAAAACGACGGTCACGAAAAACGTCACGCGCGTTTTTATAACACCCGTTTTCATAAATGATTATTATTATCTTAATATATATAAATTACGTGTCACGTTGTTTGTCCGCGATGGACTCCTAAACTACTTAACCGATTTTAATCAAATTTGCACACAGTGTGCAGTTTGATCCAACTTGAAAGATAGGATAGGTTACATCTCACAATAAAAAAAAAATTGACAGAGCGAAGTCTGTCCGGGCAGCTCTTATTTTTAATTTCCAACTCACAGTCCGGCTCGTAGTGTTCAAACAGCGGCTCGTCGGAGTCGGAGTCGGGCTCGGGGCCGGTGGAGTCGGACGCGCGCCACTTGTCCGGCTTGCGCGCCCGCTTCTTGCCGTCCGACTCGGAGCTGCTGCCACTCGCGTGCCATTCTTCTTCGTCGTCTTTTGTCTGACACAACAACAACAATATACGACATTACAACCTGTAACTATTACTGTTTACCTTAAGGGTTTGTACACAAAAGTGCGATGGGACGTCGCATCGTAAAAATCTACGAGCTCGCACGACGCATCGCAACAGTTTCGCTTCTCGCATTCTTGCGATGTCACGTCACACTAGTTGACGCCACGTTTAGTCCGCACTGAGACAGCGTGTGGGTATGACGCATGTATTATGAAAATTAGTTTAAAAAATGGCAGAATACGACATGGATTTTTTATATTACTCATTGAGGAGCGCCCCGATCTTTGGGACACTAGTAACGAGAATTATAAAGATAAATATCAAACAAGAAGGTTGAAAGAGCGTATGTGAAAATTTATTTCAAAATTTCTAGGAAAAAGAAAACAATTTCTTCAAAAAACTTTTCATGGTCTGTTTTCAAAGTTTCATTTTTCCCAAACAAATAGTTCCCATCAGCATCCATAAAAGTAACAAATGGGTGGACAAAAAAAAGAAAGAAACAACCAAACAGACTATTAACCAAACAGAGTATCATTATTACTGACCTTCTTAGTGTGGATCATCTTGAGCTCTCTCAAAGCGACCTCTTCCAAGTGCCGCCGCTCTGCCTCTTCTTTGATTTTCATTTGCGCGATACGGCGTGACTGTCGCACTGGTGTCTCCGAATCCGATTCTTTTTCTTTCTCCTTCTCTTTTCTCTTGTCTCGGTCTTTTTCCCGATCTCTCCCCTTGGGTTTTCGCTTCATCATCTTCTTTGATGACTTCTTCCCAGCTGGAATAAAATGAAATATGAGTAAAATAAATTAAAAAATCTGAAATACTTAATTTCACACATGCTAGAGCAACTCAACCTAAATAATTGAGACAAATATACCTATACTGTACAAGGTTTCCTCTTCAGATTCACTAGAACACTTCTCCAATAATTTTGCTTCTACTTTTTTTCTGAAAATAAGAGATACATTTATTCTTCACACATTTTTGGATGATCAATTCAAACAGTAATT
The DNA here is from genome assembly GCA_911387775.1 of Thymelicus sylvestris. Lineage (NCBI taxonomy): Eukaryota > Metazoa > Arthropoda > Insecta > Lepidoptera > Hesperiidae > Thymelicus > Thymelicus sylvestris. The sequence continues at coordinate 2,305,457 of OU426893.1, forward strand.
GAATAAGATGGATATTGGTTGCACAAGGGGTTGTATACTTACCTAGATGTTGTTATAATTTTTTTAGGTTTAGTTTTTAAGCGTTTCCCGCTTATTATAGGCAAGTCCTCTTCACTTTCACTTTGAGATTCAGATTTAGTTTTGTCATGAAATGATGCATTTAACAGAGATCTCTTCAAAGATTTGCTAGATTTCTTATCATCGACATCTGCTTCATCATTACTTTTAGCATTGTCTTTCGCATTTCTCATTAATTTCTTAACCTTTAACTTTCCCTTAACAGCTTTGATTTTTTTTCTACTTGATATTGAATCATTTTTAGCTTCACTATTCAAGTCTTTGTTTTCTATATTGTCATTGCCAGAACAATCTATGTCACCTAAAGGATCTACGGTTTCTTTGGAATGTGACTCAGAAATGTCAGATTCTGGGGTAGACTCTAGACGCAACTTTTTCGAAGGCAACACCTCGTCTATATGTAATTCCTTCGCGGGGCTTTTTTCTTTTTCATTTTCCGTATTATTTACATCATCCTGGTCAGATGAAACACTACTTTTTCTCTTTTCTATAATACTAGCTTTACTATTTTGACATTTATCTGTATCTGCTACAGAGTTTAAAACCTCTTTACTCTCATCCTTTTTTAGTTTTCGTAAAATATTTTTCTTTTTAACCTTTCCTCTGCCTTTTTTTATACTATTGTTACTTAATTTATCACTATCAGTAACATTTTTATCATTAACACTACTGTCCTGTTTTGAACTATTGTCACTAGTTTTATCATTTGAATTAGAACCATTAGATTTATCAGGATCTCTAATACAATGTTTCTTTGAATCTGACTTACTGATATCTGAATTATCATTAGGTTGTTTTTTAAATGATCGTTTATTTACAGAGGGAGAGCTTTTCAACTTAATATTTTTACTTATTCTACTTTTACTACTAGAAATAGATATATCATTATGTTCACCATTACATTCCTCATCAGGATTATCCTCATCAGAGTTCTCCTTAGTTTGCTCTTTTTCTACTTCTGGATTACCAGTATCATTTTCAAATCCCCAGCCCTCACCATAAAAATACATGACAGGCTCGCATATTTCTTCCCCGATTATGTAGGAACTTTCACAATCTGCACCATTACCCTCGCCAGTTACTATCATCACTGGTTCTTCAATCGCTTCACCGACACCATCTTCCGTTAACTCTATAGATTTTTCATTTTCTGGAGGTTTTATATCACTACTATTATCATTACTAGATTTATTTACATCTACGTTAGATTCTTCTTGCTGTGATTCAGTTTCAGGTTTCTCACTAGTGTCTATGTCTTTTTCTTCATCCTTACTTTCTACTTCTTTAATATTTTCACTGTTTTCTATTTTGCCAATATTATCGTCTTCTACAACACTTTCTTCTTTAGTTATATTGTCTTCTACAGTGTTTTCTACATCTAAATTATTTTCTTTAGCTGCATTTTCATCTAAAACATCTTTATTGCTTTCTTGTAAATTGCTTACATCTTTTTGCTCCTTCTGTTCATCACTTTCATGTTCTGATTCAGATTCTGGACTTAAGAATTCCTCTTCATTTTCTTCTTCTACTTCTGATGATTTATTAGGCTGAAATATATGTAATGTTATAAATCAATATAAAGATTATTAATTGCTTTTACCTGTGATAATCAGACCCAAATGTACTATCTTAGCTTATTCTTATGATATTTATCTCATGTTTTATTTGCTATACCTCTATAGGAGGTACATCTGTGCCACTGGAATCTTCATTGACGCTACAAGCAACTGAAGCGGAAACTTCTTCTCCACTTTTCAATTGACTTATGATTTTCACCAGTTCCTCCCTATTCCTGCAAATATTTGAAGTGAACATAATAATTGAAATCATTCTTTTAGTAACTGTTGTATTTGTTATAATTATAGAAATATGAACTTTATTTGTTAGTACATAAAGTGCTATTTTGTACATAAAGTGCAAAAGACATTTACCGTGCTATCAACTGCCAGGTCTCCTCATCTTGATCTTCTTTATAGAGACACAGATTGGCATCATGGTCCACTTGGAGCCAATACACACAACCATTCTTATCTCTGCCTATGGGTTCCAACCTTAGATCTTTACATGATATTGCATTGACTGCAGTTTTGAACTTCGGATGACAAGTAAACTGATACTCCAATAAGATCTGTAAGACAGATGTGAAATATTATTCTTGTGGTAAATTTTTTCATGACAAATATTCAACATTGCCCAACAATTGAATGAAAGAGAGGATTGTGGTAAGACATTTTGTAGGGAAGTTAAGTAAGACTATGCAATAAGTCTAGTCATGAAATACTTGTTTACATAATAATAATATTTCTTGTAATGACGAAAAACCAAAATGCTATTTAGGTAGGATATTTTTAGTATAGAATAATTAGTTTTGTATTTACATACAAATACAAAATATATTCCTTATACAGAAAAAAAAACATTTCAATGACCATGATGCATATGGTAACAAAGTATACAGCTGATATAAAATTAAATTAAAATACAAAGTACATCATCAAAACTTACACAAGTTGTACTAACCAGTATATTATGCATTACTTAATAATTCACTTACAGTGTAAAAATGTTGGTTCAAAATGAATGGTATCTAGAAGGAAATATTATGTAAAAGAAAACAATAACAAAAATAACATAATCAACAACAGTAACTATACTTTATTGTCATGCAATAAAATAATAAAATAGAGTTGTTCACGAAAAATATCAAGACTTAAAAGAAATAGCAATGACTCACTTTTAAGATTTTCAACTTGACTTGTACACTGGCTTTCTTGTAAGAAAACCTTTCGATCTCCCAGGCCTCCTGGTGGTGGGCCTGTTGGTGACAGAACTTGATCAAACTCCGCTCCCATCGGTTCGACTGCACAGATTTGAGCGCGCGACGCAACAATCTCAAGTGAAGCTCCCTCAACGGGTCCAACACTAAAAGAATAAAAGAGTTCGTACATGTTTGTTTATATTCACACTCGTATTACGACGCTTCTGACATACCTTCCTGTGTGTTCTCTATTAACTCCTGCAATTTTGCTATTGTAGGCACCTCCAAGCTGTACAGCTTCCCGAAAACTTTTAAAAACGAGTATATTACTGCGAAATTAGGATCATTCGTACACGAAATTTCACCATCAGACGCCATCGTCGTCGATTATTATGCTCCTTTACTTAGCATGGTTTAACGATTCTCACTACCGGTACACGATTTTTTCACTTATAACTATCGGAAAATTGTAAAACATGTACATCATTCACCAAAATATCTTCATTTTACAAGTACTGAAAGCTTCTTTCCTTATTTTCTAAAATAATAAAATAAAACTCGATGACAGCCATCGCCCCATAAACAATATAGTCGGTACTATAGACTATAGAGTAAAGATTAAAGATCTAGGGCCATCTTTAACAATCAAGGCCTTCCCATATACAGCCAGCCATACGGTACATTACGGTTTAGAAAAAGAATCATAAATACATAGTACGTCTAATAAAGTTAAAAATACATGCATTCCCAGTAATCCCGACATAAATTTATGTCCTAATTGTCATCGGCTACTCGCTCGCCTCATAAATATCAAGTGAGCCAAATGACCAATGAATAATCAATTAAATTTATGGCATTTATTATATATTGTTTATGTACTCTGGGTTGGTTTGGTGGTGTCTGTGGTTTATTATTCAGCTGCTGACTGCCGAGTTTCTGTTCTGTCACCCGCGTTGCGAAAAAAAAACCAGTCGAGGAGTGTGTGTGTATGATTTCGTTTATTTTGTGAATTTGAGTGATTTCTCCGTTTCTTATTCATAAGATTAAACCTTAATAGCAGCAACCATGTCTTCAGTTTGTTGTGGCACCAAGAAACAAAAACTGAACGACTCTTACTGCAATAATCTAGAGCGACCTATAAATGGTTACCATGAATCCGTAGCTATTCCAGATATGTGTTACTTTTGTTTCGATGTTTTGTACTGTCAGCTGCATAGTATGGAGCCTCCACAGACGCCAAATTTCACCAATGATGCATAGTAAGTATGATGCGGGGTCTGTAATCAGACATCAGTTGTAATTATGGACTCATAGCCTCATATGAGCTGAAAGGAACATTACACAAGGGATTGCTTTGTGTGTTCGAGTCTTTTGTCTTTGAATTAGGTCGCTGTAGTACATATTTTTTTATAACTATATACCTTTGTTACTGTTACGCTATATAGATTATTTTGAAGCAAGAGTCTATAAAAATCTCTTCTAACTTTCTCCTAATTTGCATATTAAATGTATAGTAGGTAATCATTGTTTATAAATTCTGTTAGCAAATAAAAACAACAAATATTACATTGAAATAGCTTTCCTCTGCAATTCAAAATTACTTAGCTACAGAATGGCTGAACAAATTAGGACCCTAATAATAAAGATTTATTAAAAACATAATAATAGCAACATTTTTAGGGTTTCGAAGGAAAAATCAAAAAACTGAACCCTTATAGGATCACTCATGCGTCTGGGTGACCACCCTTCACAACCAATTTTCTCCGAAACTGCTGGACCAAATAAGTTGAAATTTGATACTCATGTTCTATTTTGTAACCCAAAGAAGAAAGTATAAAGAAAACAAATGAATTTTGATTTTTTTTTTTTTTAACAAAATCTAAATTTAAGAAGAACTGTTTTGCAAACCGTATCATGTTGCATGTCAAATGAAAGTACTTAATGTAAGGATCTCAAATATATTTTTGTTGTGGCTCTACAATGTAAACTTTTAAAATAATTCAAGAAAGAACGAAAATTTAAGACAAAAATTGACCATTCCCCTTATCTCCCTAACTACGGAGGCTAGAATTTTGAGAAAATGCAGAAAATAGTTCTTTAGTTATATATTACAGGATAACCTATAAGAAGTCTATGGTCTTAAAAAAAGGGCAAAAATAAATAAAATAGAAAAATAACTGTGAATACGTAATCAACATATGGAACCCTCTCCAAGCGAGTTTAACTCGCACTTGTCAAGTTTATTTTATTTACATTTCTATAATGATCAGTGTTACACATGCATACACAATAATATCCAGTATGAATGTGAAGTTGCATTTAATATGGATATAATTATTTTAAGTGAACTCATCCTATACTCATGCAACCATGACGTTTGTATAAACCTGTTATAGACTTTATTTACATAACTTCTCAACTCAACAGCATTATTTTTAACCTTTCATGATGTAAATACATAATTTGTCACCCCTCTAATTGCAGTTTGTATGATTAAGTTGGCATAGTTACAAATTACATAATATATTTTATTCTAGTCCCATCGTCAATATCTGAAGTAATTTATCCTGATTTACTATGATAAAGGCGATAATTATAATTAAAGTATTTAATTAAAACAAAAGGTCTCACAGCAGTAATTGCTATTTAAATACTTATCCTATTGTATGTTAATGAAGTTTCTTGACAACTTACAGTATTGTAGTCCTTTTAACAATGTATAACAAGTAGTAAATGAGGTTTTTATATTATACAAATTACTCTTAGCCTTTGTGTGTTATAACAGCTAATGCATGTTAGCACTTCATTCCACCTTCTCAATCAAAATATTACCACTAGATATCAATATAAGCAGTAGCTGCCTTTGATAACAAGCTCTTATGTGTTTACCTTTAGAGCCCGTGCAAACAGAAAGAGTTCAGTGGTTCTGAGTTCTTCGTTCTGCATTCGTTGTAAAGTTTGCAACTCTATAGTGCCTCACAGACAGCAAGCAGTTGAAACTCTTGCTTTCTATTCCCAGAAATATAAGAACATGGAAAGCAGAACGAAGAACTCAGAAAGGCTGAACTCTTTCCGTCTCCGCGGGCTCTTAACAATGGTTTTAATAATAACATTAATTTCAGTCCTCTTTTTGTGACGTGGAAGATTGGGAAGGAGCATCGACTCAGGGGTTGTATCGGCACTTTTAATGCCATGCATTTGCATTCAGGTAAATGAATACATATATTATGACATATTATGTACAATAACAAACTTGTTATTCATAATGATCATAAATTCTAATAACTAACATTTCAGTATTAAATTCATGAATGCCTTTTGTTAATTAAAGTTTTACTGAGTTTAGTTATTATAATATTAAAAAATATAGAGGCTTATTTGAATGTTAATTATTTAATTATGCTTGGTGGCTGGAATTCTAAAGAAATTTAACATTACTTTTTATAGAAAAATTATAGTATTTATATACTTTATGGAGCTTGGTATTTAGGAATAGATTTTAAATGTTGATTATGGTAAGACTGTATTAATTATTTATTTTTGACCTATTTAATTTGCCAGTGACTACTTCGTGTATGGTTCATTTATAAATGAAACTATGTATAAGTTTTTTTATCATGTTGAGTTTTCAAATACCTGCCCAAAAATATTTACAGGTCTTAGGCTACACAGATGTTTAAATAAGATTGTTGCTTTATGCACATTTTTTTGAACATTAACTTCAGATTTTGGTATGATTAAGGGTGTGTAATATTTTTTATTGTAAGTGACATAACGTAGGTTAATTCTTTTAGAATTTAGTTGAAAGACACATGTGAGGTTAGGGCCAAACATTTCTGTCACAGACAAGTGTGTATTTTTGGATCCTTTGCTTCCATATCCATAAGCACCACCTTAAACTACAAGTAATATTTCAAAGGTTTGTGTATTGATATATTTGTACATTAGCTTTGCTTAAGTTATATAACAATATTACAACAAGTATTTCATAAATTTTCCTGAGGTAAAGATTTGTCACACTTGTGGGATATTAATTAAGGCTCAGTATAACATGTAGAATTTTAGTATGCAATCCACATCATAATAATATTTTAAGTACTGCAAGGACATAGTTTATTAGTTACTCCATCCATAACCATGAGATAGCTGTGTAAGAAATACTACATTCATTGCCTTGCTATAAAAATAGATGACCCCCTATTAAAATGTATAATATTGTTTTTGAAGCAGTGTATATATAATTGTATCAGAATTATCAATTAAAACAAAAGTCGTGTTTAAATTATATTGCTGTCCTAATTAACAAATAAAACTCATCCTTTGAAAGTGCCAATGGTATATTATATGCCTTTGAAACAAAACGATTTACCATGTATCACAACTTAACCTGCATGTATCTCATCCACGCGAACATTAGAAAGTTCCTAACTGTCAAGTAGATTGCTTGTCTAGCCTAGATCTAGGACCTGTATGAATGTAATGGAATCTTTCTCGCCTACTTCCAGACAATCACAGAAATGTCAGTCGTAGTACATATTTTTACAGTACGGCCGCTGTATGTTGGAGCGTCTGAATATAGGCTTTGCGAACTTTAGCGCATGTAAGACAGAGATGGCAACACGAACATGCTAACGTATGACTGAGACATAATACACCACGTATCGAGTATTGGCGATTTATGTTACTGCGCAGGTTTCTGCGCGAAGTTCAGACGCGCCAGGATACAGCGGCCGAACTGTACTAATTGATCTAAAACTTTACCCATCTCCCCTCCTTTTTGCAGGCCTCCGAGAGTACGCAATAACGAGCGCTCTCAAGGACTCCCGCTTCACCCCAATCACTCGTGAGGAAGTCCCGCGGCTGACGGTCTCCGTATCCATTCTGCAACACTTCGAGGAGGCCGAACACTACCTCGACTGGAAGCTCGGCAAGCACGGCATCAGGATCGAGTTCGTCAGCGAACGCGGCTCCAAGCGCACTGCAACCTACTTACCTCATATTGCCACTGAGCAAGGTATATCTGTGTATTACTACAACCCATTAGTGAGGTGATCTCTGATCTCTAGTGGGAAATTTTACGAGCGTGGATTGGTGAAAGGGTTAGTTTGAGGTCATAATTCCGAGTTATAAGTCATATGAAGTCCTGTGTGGCGCGATGATTACCATGCTGGATCGCTGCGCCAAGGGTCCTGGGTTCGATTCCCAACACCCGACACAGAGAATCCTAGTGTGGTGGTGGCTATGAGTGTAAAGCGTTATTAATTACTATTATTAATAATAATTTAGATGACTCGAAGGACCATAAAGTCGTTTCGGAAAAGTTTGTTGAAATTAGACTGTGAAATGTGAATGTTTCTACACAGCCCAAATAAGTTTGTAATAACTTAAAGGGTTGCTATTTTATTATCATTAGTGACTTTTCATATCATTGTGCCCTCCGAATCTATTAATCAACGTTGACTCTTATCAGCTGTTGCCCTTTTTCGCTTTTTCTTCACGGTTAACGTAAGTAACGTTCGTAACGTCATTAACTTTAAGTTGTAGCACAGAAGAACTAATAGTACTTATAAATAAGTAATTGTAGTAAATTAATATTTATTGCTACTAATATTTTTTTTGGGTGAACCGATTTTGATGATTCTTTTTCGATCTTCGATTCTTGATCGAAAGTTGGTGTTTGTCATGTGGTCCCACTTAAATTTGAGCTAGATCTGACGAGTAGTTTTTGAGTTAATTTGAAGTCGGATTTTTTCTTCTTTGTAAAATTCGGGTTATATTATGTGGTGTTAATGTACTGCAGAAACTGGAGTCCGATGTTTTATAGCGGAGTTTAAATAGCCAGCATTGTTTATCGAAAATTGTCTTGTTGGCTTGGTTACTAACCCCTTCACCAACGACTGCGGATGCGCGGACTCAGAGACCCTTGATAAAACTAATGGGTTGTAGTTACATTATTTGTATTTATACCTATCTGTAAATGATCTTGTGAACGTACAAAGGATATTACAATTTTATTTCATCTTTCGTCGTGTTCGTACTTCATACGTGAACACAAGGTGAAGGTAAGTAATCATGACATTAATTAATTTTTAATTCAAAATGTAGAAGGAAAGTTTTTTTATTTACAGAAAGTAAATCCCCAGGAAAATCCTATTTTGTACTGGAAAAAGTTCATTTGTAAGAATTACATGACAAAGCCATTTGGTTTGTAATCGTCGTTGGGGGCCATCCATAGATTACGTCACACGTTAGGGGGGAGGGGGGCCGATGTAGTGTGACATTGTGTGACAGGGGGTAAAGATAAATCGAATAATTTGTATGTATAGGTAAATATTAAAAAAAACAATTAATGGAAATAAAAGTTATTTCGGAACTGCGTGACTGTTTTAATTTAATAATAATTATTTCTAGGTGTAAAATTTCATAATATGTGATGTCACACTAGGGGGGGAGGTCTCACAAATGTGACCAGCTGTGACAAGGACGGGGGGAGGGATTAAAAAGTCATTAAATTAGTGTCACGTAATTTATGGATGGCCCCTTGCACCTTAGTTAATATCAGATTAACACACTTCACATTCACATGTCTTTGCTACCATGAAGTTCTCGCAAGTTTCCTTTCACCAAAGCGAATATTAATTGATTTCTTAAGACGTATTACATTTTCCTAAATTTACCAATCCCATGCTGGCATATTAGTGTCGTAAGAGGCGACAGAAACAGGCCCGCTTTGTGGTAAGGCTTCACCTAAGAGTTATATTATCAATATTATTATTAAATCATTCATTTTATTACTGGTATTATTATCTTTCCGTGAAACCTGCCTGGGTAAACCATTCTTGCTCGAGTCAGCTGCCAAACGACTCGTCGTGTTTCAGCTGTGGTTTTGGGAGCCAGTTCTGTCTTCCTCTTTGTTAGGTTGGTTACATAAAAAGGAACTTTGCCTATAACAAAAACAACGTACTTCCAGGTTGGGACCAAATTCAAACAATCGACTCCCTCCTTCGAAAGGGGGGGTACAAAGCGGCCATAACCGCTGACGTGAGACGCGCCATCAAACTGACCCGGTACCAGTCTGAGGCGGTCTCCGCGACGTACAACGAGTACATTAACCAGCGATGCTAGCAGAAGTTTCTCACGCCCGCGAATGGGCCCGGCTACGTACAGTACGTAAATACGTACCGCCACGCGTACTGTCATAGCTATAGTGTTAACGTAGCCTCTAAGTTTACGTTTAGTGGACTAGGATGGACTTGGGGAGATCAGATGCGATATCGCGCGCCCGCCCACGCATACGGACAGAATTGTGCTCAAAGTGACCCAGGACCCAGCGGCTCATGGTACGAGAACGATTAATATTAAGTCAAATCACTGCCAACGACATTCCTTAGAAGAACATCAAGGTGCCATCTTTGAAACAATGAAGTTATTTAATCGCTTTAAACGTATCTTAGGGCATTAGGACCGCGGCTGTTGTGTTAGATTGAGGCAGCGAGAGGCCATGCATTTGTTTGTTCAGTCGATGTTGTAACACAAAGTATTGTTCTTTAGTTCATTGATCATACAAGTTGTATATTCCGCAAAACAGTGAAATAAAAACATCAAATGACATGTAAAGGTAATATTGACTAATCCAGCTATGGAGTAATTTATTTTTACTAATAACATGCTGGCTATGCCTTTGTTTCTGATGGCGACGCCGCGACGGTAGCACCTTACCATCATATTATGCTTCAACTTCATTTGCTATTCGGTATTGATGCGGTTTAAATGTTTAATCTCGATTACCTCTGAAAAAAAATCAAAAACAAAATATGGCCTCCAGGTACATAATTTCAAATCGAACATACATTTGTATCGCTTTTCTGACTTGGCCTCGCTCTAACATAGCTAGTCCGTTTTCGTGATAGGTTAAAATGTCCATTTTACAAAGATCCGTTTAGATAAAACTTTGCAATCCGCCTTACATCAGTTTGAAAGATTAGCACTGCATTTTATTTTACGGTCACAAGGCATTTTTGGGACGCTAAGTCGTGGGCTCAAGGTACGTGAATATTGTAGACTTGGGTGAGGCCAAACGAGCTGCTTTTTTGAGCTGTCAGTCGCGAAAAATGAGTTCACTGCATTCGTTTTCATACTAAAGTCTTGTTTGTACGACACGGCGACGCAAAATGAGTTCTCATTTTTCGTGACTCAAAGCTCAAAGTAATACACTCGTTTAGCCTCACCCTTATTGTACACGAGAATGACTGAATTGAACTGAACACCTAACGTGAGAGCGAAAACTGAATGTTTAATGTTTAGTATTAACGCTGGTAATATTGTCCAAAGTATATCTGGAATTAAATTTTCTGCTATATGTAATATTTGTCGTATAAATCTTATGAATTTATTATATAGTTTTATGCGTGTGTAGCATGAGGTCTTTATCTGTTTTAGGTTATTTTGGACAATATAAATTGTTTCTTCTGTCGGAGTTACTTTAGTAATACCGACCATTTTCAGTAGGTAAATAGGGCGTTTGTTTGTAAACTTTCAAAGGTTGTACTTGCCCTTTGAGCTTGTCATTACCGGGATATAATCTGTATGCGATTTTCAATAATGCGAGATGTCCTTTGATATTTTTTGTGTTTAGTTATATGAAAGTTGCATACTGTCAGCCACAGAAACCATCTGTAATGTGTGATAAATAGATGTTCTGTTAAATAGATAAAATAATAATTATGTTTATGGATGAAAATTGTTATCTTTGATTGTTGACTTAGTACTGTTTGGGACAATAATAATAGTGAAGAAGAAGAAAGTGAAATTAGTGTAAGTTCTTTAATCCGTGTAACTGTGACCTGGCCGCTTATGAGAGGATGTCGGATTGATGTCATCCACTTCTGTCAACTCAATCAGTCCATCCATCAAGCTTTGCAGATTCACTTTGAGATATAAACTTTCCCTTGGTTTGACTTCGGCGGATATCAGCAACCTCTTGGTCTGAATTCAGTGGATATCAACCAACTTCTGGGTAAAATTTAGCGGATATCAGATACTTTTAGTCAAAATTCCGCAGATATCAGTTAAATTTTGGTCTGAATTCAGCGAATATCTAACTTCTAGCTTTATATCAGCAAATATCACCTAACTTAGGGCTTGATTTCAGCCAATATCGGCTAAATTCTGGCTGAGATTCAATATCAGCAAAATTCTGATCCTAATTCAGCGGACATCCGCTAATTTCAGCCCATCAGTCCCATTTTTTGAGGTTTATCAATAATGTTAATAAATTATGCATGTACTAGAATCGTAATTTTGCCTGTGGTAGATTGTACTCATCCTGAAATTCGAGAGATACATTAGTCAGTAATATATAAATTTGATTGAAATATTAAGCTGTAAGGGTTAAATCAGGGTGTACACTACAGTACTGATCTACGATCTTTGTATAATTTGTGAAATACACAATAGAATCCGTCATGTACTGTACGAATCTTCGGGACGTATTGGCCTGGTTTTGTCCACTTGGATCTAATTTATGGATCTACAAACACAACACAAGAAAAGATTTTGTTAATCGTTCACATCTTCGTCGAATACTGAATTAGACTGCTATAAAAAATAGTGAAGTGAACACTGCGCACTGTAGATAATATTTCTTGTTGAATAAATAATATAATTTTGCCTGATCCTGATTGTATTACAAATGCAAATTAATTTAAATTTTTTAGCTAACGTATTTTCTTCAAAGCATAATACTTTACTTTTAAGTAGGAGAGGATTTTGATGGCAATATAAAATCACATAATGGTATACTTCCGAAGAGCACCAATTCAAAATTATGCTTATTTTTATTTACTATCAAATAACGTCTCGAAGATTTAATACATTAATCGTTACATTACACATTCTAATATAATTGTTCTATTTTTTAGATATGGTTATTTTAAGGCAATTCACATCAACGCACGCTGCACTGATTGTACTTAGATATAAATCGATAGATTCTGTGTGTCGTTCAAGTGTTTCCGACGCGCAACTACGCTTATTCCATTGTGTTTAAAGTTTTAGATTACCTGCGGTTTTTAACGTCTGACCCGCGGGAACATAGCGAGTGGAATAAAAAACAAAAAAAGCCTTAAAAAAATGTTTAGCACTTCAGAGTCCCTCGATTTAGTCTTCGAGAATAGTACCTTATATCAAAGTGGAAAATTAAAAAAAAAACTATATATAATACAAAAGCAATTACAAAAAAATATATATTAATAATAAATTAAGGATTAATTTGTTATATAGTGTAAGTGGCCGACTTTATCAATATTTTTAATACGATTGTTGTTATGTTGAGAGCTATTGTTTCGTTGTGAGCTAGATAGCGGACGGTCTTTGATGGTGTGAATCTGTAAATTATCAGAAGTCGCGGCATTTTTATCAGTCATCATTTTTAAAAGTTTATTAAAAGGCATAAAATATATTTACCGTAGTCTATTCTAGCAAGAGTCACGTGTATCACAAATACGTATATTATAATGGTTTATTATCATAAAGTACCAGTAAAACTTAATACTTGTCGCCCTCTCTCGAACAAGTTATGTAATCATAGACAATATTTTTGTAGATTTATGGACGATTAGGTGTTCTATGTGACTGATTTGTAAACATGATGAAAGTAATTTTATCGTTATGCTAATGGATACTGGCACAAGAGTCCATAAAATTCCGTTTGATATGGATGAATACATACGTAAATATGGCGTCCGTTTTCAACAGCCAGTACGCGTAGAAATTGAAGACAGTGCGATAAAGTTATATTGGTACTTGTTGAATCAAGTTTATTTCTAGAATAACACCGTTTCTTACACAGTGCCAACTTTTTATATTTGATTTTTTGGTGTGCGTAATACTTACAATATTTTTGTGCATGACTGCTTTCAATCAGTATTGTAAAAGATGTCATTTGTGTGAAAAATATTAAGTCTTCTTTAATCTGACATTAAATCTAACAAACGCTAAATTGTTGTGTTTAAAAATTATGTATACCTACTAATATTTTGTTAGGTTAAACGCGCTAATGTCAGGAACTACTGGTTCGAATTGGAAAATTCTTTTTGTGTTTGATAGTCCATTTATTTATCAAGGAAGGCTATAGGTAAGCTGTAACACATCAAATATTTTAGTAGTTAGTTTTTTCCACAAATTAACGGGGGTGAAACCGCGGGGCACAGCTTGTGTGAATTGAACAGGAATATACTTAATATACATTTGTGATGATAATATTTTGTAGGCTTAAAACCTACTGAACCTCGCACGATCATAGACCGTTTGTAGATAACGTTCGCCAAGCTATTGAATATACCTACATAATCTCTTAATGTAGACTACGTTTCGATTTGTCCCATAATAGAGAGCTAGATCTTATGAAATCTCGTAGAGTACCTAACTTAAATAATGTATTAAATTTTATAACTGCGAAAGAACGGTACTAAAGACTAAAGAACAAGCAATGAGTGAGTTAGAGGTTATTCGGAGATTTTTCTAAGCATTTAGCAAGAATAATGCCTTAAACATTTTAAGGGGCGGCGCTAATAGCTTAGGAATTCACATCAAATACCTTTATAAAGTACCTAAGCGTTTGCAATTTGATAGGATTGAACAAAATATTGTGCAAATCGCTACAAAATTCTTCGAAATACATAATATCACTATCTGTGATTTTAAAGGTATGTTATTCGAACTATAAAGCGCCTTTGTGATTGGTCAGCCAATAGAAACAGTCCGTTTGTTACGCTCGACTCCTATTGGTCGAGAAAATCTGTACGTATTTGTTGTAATGGTGCACTTACGATCGTACGCCTTAGACATAAGGTACAGTTTTGCATGTGTTCAAAACTTAGTGATGTACTTCCTCCGAGGCAGTCGTGTGATTAGTTTGTTGTCCGTTTTTTGTAATTCGTAAAGTATGGTTATAAAATAATAATAACATAGGTTACATGAATATTTTGTCTTTTTTTCAATCCCCTAATCTTGTAGTAACTTAAGTTGTCTAATAATTTATTCAAATTTTTAAGGACTCTGAATAAAATCAGTGTGGTATTATAGTGGCAATTAAGAAATATATGGCAACAATATAACATCTATTTACAATACTATAATTCACAATACATACGGCTTAACTTAATCTTTTAATCTTCTTCTCTGCTTCCTCAGCTCTTCTTTCTATTTCTAACAGTTCATGCTTCAGGACGATGTTGTTTTTCATTTCGAAGTATGTTATAATAGAGGCAGCAGCTACTTGAATAGCAGCAATAACTGCCAGCGAGCCAGAAAATGGTTTGGTATGCTTCTTCAGGAAACTAAACATCACTTTGGGACCCTCGGTCAAGTCTGGGACTCTATAAGTTGCATACCTGTTTGCAAACTGAAAAAATATACAGTGATAATCATTAGGAATATCAGTGTTAGTAACTTTTGAATGTTCTATCTGAAAAATTACGATATATGTATTAGGCATGCATCTCCAGATAAAATGGTTCCATTACTGACATAAAGCTGTCAGTGCCGGCGTTAGAGCCACTGACATCCCAGGCAAGAATATTGTGGCACCCACGAAAATAAAAATCGAGTTTTTTTTTGTTCGAAAATTTTTTTGTTGTACCTACCAATGGAAATGTTTATTAAGAATTTTATTTATCCTTTTTTTTTGCTTCTCACCCCAAATGTGGCGCCCCTCCAAATTTGGCGCCCTAGGCCGTTGCCTCCCCCCCCCCCCTTCCCCTAACGCCGGCTCTGAAAGCTGTCACAATGTAGGTGACATCTACAGATAGTATCTACTGAAGATACTGGATAAGTTGTTTTCCTAAACTTCAATTGCCAGTAATTATATTATGCAATGCAATCTGGTGGAAATTTTACAAAACCCATCAGTAGGCAATTAGACATGATATGGAATGGTGGCCTATGAATTTAAAATGACAAGACTGTTCATTCACACTTCAGTGAACAAAGTAATCAAGGACATTGACATTTCCTACCGCATACATGTAATGTAAACTGTGGAACGAACTACCTTCGACGGTATTCCCACAGTGCTACGATATGGGGACCTTCAAGAAGCAGGTCCATCACTTCCTTAGCCGGCAGCGCACTGGTGGCGCCTCTGGTGTTGCGAGTGTCCATGGGCGACGGTGACTGCTTACCATCAGGTGGCCTATCTGCTCGTCTGCCTGCATATTGCATAAAAAAAGAAGCTCAGATCCACACTACAATCAATGTCAAATTACCATAAGAGCTGAAGTTGGTGCCAAGATCATAGGGTAGACCAAGCCAAATCCACATTGTATCACTACTGCCTTAATTTCATAGCAAACTGGACAGGGTTTACTTTTCATTAGCAGCATATCTGTTGGTATAAGCTGAAACAGGATGACATGGGGATAAGAATTATTTTTCAACAATAGTAATAAACTAAATTTTACTAACAAAAAATAACCGATTTCAATGGTTGGCTGGCTTCAACCCATTAATGGCCCACTACTGGGCACGGGTCTCTCCTCTTGAGGAGGCCTAGAGCATACTCCACCACGCTGCTCCAGTGCGGATTGGTGGAGGGGTTAGTGGCCAACCCGAGTGTCGGAAGTTTTCAAACCGCCCGAGGGCCTCCGACATGGCTTAACGACTGTTATCTTATGATAACAACCGGGACCGACGGCTTTACGTGCCCTCCGAAGCACGGAAACGCTCAAGAAATTTTTGCCACTAGCGGTCACCCATCCAACTACCGACCGCGCCCGCTGTTGCTTAACTTTGTCGATCACATAGGATCGACGCAAGCCGCCGGGCTATGAGCGCCTCAATACCCGATAACCGATTTCAATATTACTCAAAAACTACTAGTCAGATTTCGTTATGTGGGTCCACATGACAAGCACCTGCTTTCGATTAAAAAAAGAATTGGTTCACCCAGTCGAGAGTTCTGAGGTAACAAACATAAAAAAATATATATATACAGTTGAATTGAGAACCTCCTCCTTTTTTTGAACTCGGTTAAAAACTCACAATATGCTCATCATTAATTATCAAATAGGTGAATATAAAACTTACATAATTATGAAATAACGTAGTAAGCAATGTTGGCATTGCAAATACTGGCACTGCAGAGGAAAACTGCCCAAATGAGCCGAGCCTGAGCCTTCTTCGGTAATGATTGTTAATCATCAAGCCACTTACAGCATTGATACCTCCCAATATCATTGGACCGTATCGGAGTGCCCAGCTGCAACATACAATGATGTATTTTTTAATTAATAGCTACACAAATATAAATACATATTAAATAATGACTACTTTCCTTATTACTAAATACTGTCACAAACAAGAGAGATTTGTTTATTTGGTGATGTGTCAATAGTTTAACTTACAGCAATAAAAATCTTTAAGCAACAATACAACCAGGAATAGCTTTGTAATGATATAAGTAGAGAAATACTGAACGAGCTGCTGCTGAGAGAAATACTGTGACTTATCTTTATCAAAAAAAGTGTAAACAACCAACTGATGCAAGCAATTTAAAGTTGAATACGGAGTTGATGACACCCATGCAACACAGAATTGATTGTGAAAGCGTTTAATATAATTTATTGCAGAATCTCCATTATTCATCAACACAGACCAGTCAATAGTGATGGAGCGATGGATTAGGCTATTAGGTTGCTTTTTTTCGCCATACACCGGGTTAAAAATAATCTCTCAAATTATGTCAACGAAAGTTAATCCACTAATACTTACGTTTGTGAAAGTGATTTCCAGTCATAAACGATATCCCAAATGTAAGCGGCTGCTTCTGATTCTGTTTCAAACGTGACGGCGTCTTCGGGGATATTCGAAGACTTTTGTAAAGCCATGGCGATATTGTATCTAATTCCTTAGCAGTGTAGATAGTGTCTAGTAGTTTAAGGGTAGCATTAACGTAGCTGTTTCTGTCATTAATTATTTTATAGACTTGAAACGTATTTTCATCACTAAATAAAGTTTTCTTTGTGTTATGTACCTATTTCCCATTTATTCTTAGATATTTCATTTTACTTTTGACATTAACGACAACGTCATTAAACAGCTGATTTTGACATGCGATGTCAGTAGTGATGTAACGACTCGATGTACCAACTCGGTTCAATCCGGTTTGAGCCACAAACCGTACAAGTCGGTTTGAACCTATGTCAAACCGATTTGGACGAGCTGAGCCGAGCGAACGGTTTGTTGATCTCTGGTCGCTCGCACGTCCCGAGTCATGAGTCGTGGGAGCTACGGGTCGCGGGCTGCGTGTGGGGGTTGCGGGTACGGGCTGAGGCGAGTCGGCGACACGGTCGCACGGTTTGCGTCGACTTCAGACCGTTTTTAACGAGTTGTAGTTGAGCACAAGTGCAGTGAGTAATTGTGGGTTGTGTTTAGTATTTTATTTCAGTGAGTTTAGATAAAGTTTCATATGGCTTATTTATAATATGAGATCATTATTCAAGCTAGACCATTAAATTATATGGGACGCCATTCCATTTTATTCTGGTTTAATATATGTAGATTCAATTGATACGGTTTTATAAAAGCTTGTCGCCTTTGTACTTTCTACAAGTATATACCTATGATCTGTTATTTCATGTTTTTGATCTCATTATATAAATACATAAGTGAGTATATTGTACTCGTATTTTATTTTACTTCCTTCAGGGTTATGAAAATATAAAAAAATTACAAAGTCGTTTTTAATACGTTCTTGTTCTCGACCAGAATGAGTTAAATTATCCGTTCATAATTCTAGCAAGTGCAATACAAATTGGTCCATCGCATCGACTTTGTCAGTTCGGTTTATAACTCGGTTTCAAACCGGTTTACGTAGATTTTTGCGGTTCGGTTTACAAGTCGGTTTGCATAACTTTCAAACCGATTTAAGTCGGTTTGTAAAATTTCGAGATCGTTACCTCCTTAGATGTCAGTGACTTGACAAAAAGTCAAAACTTGCCATATACATTAATGGTATTCTGTCCTGACCACGGATATATTACTTTATCTGGATCACGGACTTTGTAGAGGTACCTGAAGATCGATGACGTCATAACTGAATGACCATTTTTGTATTGTGTCCATGTTATCTATATTCCCAGGATATATCATTCGATTGTGATTTTTTATAATGATATTAAAACATCTAAGATGAATATTAAACAGGGACATATCACAGTCCATACAACAAGGGCAGCAAGGCACATCCCAAGTTAAAGGAGCAGGCGCGTAGCTTTCGCCGTATCAATACTGGATACGGGGCCCCAGCCTACGGGGGCCATACGGAATAAACTACTTTATTCTAACATAATTATTACAGTTTATTTTGTTTTCTGAAGGATAGTACCAATACCAATTAAATATTGCTAATTAAATATTTTACTATAGATCTATATAATTAAGTAGAATTATTAGGAATGGTATAAAAATAAAACAGGCAAACAAATTAATTTTAGTTTCGGTTTATTAATGACTATTTGACAGTTATACGGCAGGTATACCAATAAGATATGCATTTATGTCAAATGCTAGCTTGCAAAACAAAAAAGCAAAGCAACAACACTTAATTGTCCCACTGCTGGGGTCGGGGTTTCCTCTCACTATGTGAGGGGTACAGTCCATAGTCTACGACGCTGTCCAAGTACGGATTGGTAGAATTGAGAACTCTCGAGTGTGCAGGTTTCCTCACGATGTTTTCCTTCGCCGAAGCAAGTGATAATTAACTTTTAATACGCACACAATACCTATTTGAAATTTAGAGGTGCATGCCAGGATTTGAACTCGGGCCTTTAGGTTCGGGAGACCAACATTTTAACTGCTAGGCCTGAGCGCTAGGCTATCTGCAGTAATGCAAGCTCACCGATAATTATTCGTATAAAATAGGTACATATTATATTATTTTTTACCATAACTAATTCTCCTGGTACAAGTCTTTGTTATTTTTAATTACCCTATAAATTTAATTACCCTGCGTGTGTAATACATTTATAAATTCTAGACCTATTACTATACAAGTATATTTTATAAATAAATATATTTTTTCGTTTATTTAAGTACTTTGGTACATAAAAGATTATATTTTTCTTATCATATCTAAGTACTTGCACAGTGACACATTATGCCTACCTAATATTTTAGCACGTTATACGTAATTGACCACAATACATTGTAAAGTATGGTCCCATTAGTTATAATGATTAGTAGAACAAAATCTGTAGGGTCACGAAAAATATTGGCAGGAAAATACTGACCGAGACAAAAATACAAATAAATAAATAAAATAAAATAATGGTAAAGTCCAGGGGCGTAGCTACCGCCGTATCAGCCGTATCAATTATACGGGGCCCCGGGGCTGAGGGGGCCCCCAATGCGCCTTAGAAAAAATTCGTAAAATGATCCGGAAATCAAAAATTATGATTCGAAAAATGGTCCGGAAAGCATCGATATCGATAGTTCATCGAAAAGTGAAATCAACAATAAAATTACTTTCTGGACCATCTTTCATCGTATTAATGCATTAATTACTTTAGCATCATGCAATTTATCTATAAGAGGCCATGATTCTAAATCTGGAAAATCGACGAATTGAAGACAAACAGGCATTACAGATAATAATAAAAACTTCTAATCAGTTATTTAAATGCCCTAATCAAAATTTAAACAAAATATTTAATGTACAAAAAAATACGTTCTACACGACTCATGATGCTCTCCGGCACCGAATGCTGCGCGGCCATGCCGGCGGCAACCCCATGACACTGCGCTCCGGGAATACCTCAAGAGGAAGCTCATTCTACACGTACTCGTAGTACAGCTCATTCTACAGTTAGCACGTGCGTGGTAAAAATGATCGGGAGAATCGGACCGTAGAAGTTCTCCACGAGTCTCATCAAGGTGGATGAAACTTCAATTCGGCCATGAGCTTTGTAAAGCATGAGCAGGTGCCTCCTTCGCAGTGAAGTAGGTACTCCTTAGCCCGGTTTAGAACATCAAGCTTTTTGGAAGCCAACTTAGCCTTGGCTTCGAAATGACGCTGATCACTCGAGATGTCAACTCCCAGAATTTTACTCTTACAACACTCTTAGTGACGGTGAGCGCGGTACCCTGGAATTGAGACACTATGAAAAATGGGGTTTTCTTAGTGGTATCTAAACGCCAACTTAATTGGGTCTTCGTGGGGTTGAACTCGACTAAATTAAGTCAACCCCATTCCGAGACTTGCTCCAGAGAGTTCTCGACTTCAGACACAAGTTTAAGCCTGCTATCCGCCACTTGCAAGTTTTATGCGTGCCCCACACTCGCGCGAGAATCTCACCGAGAATCTCGGCAAGAATCTCGGCGCCTGAAAAAAGAACATGCGAAAATTATGTGAATCGGTTCCACATTCACGTTTCTCGTGTTTTTCTCGCCTTCTCGCGAGATTCTCGCGTGAGTCTGGAGAGCGCATTACAACTGAGAAGAATTATGGAGGGCTGTGTAGTAGGCATCCCCTGTGCTGTCATCTGCATAGCAACAGTTGTCACTCATGCCATGTCATTGATATGCAGAATAAACAGCGTAGGAGATACCACAGACCCTTGGGGAACGTCAGCATTTTATAGATTTCATATCTGACCAATAACCTTCTATTATATACATCCTTGATATGTCGCTCAGATAGAAAGCTGGCTGCATAACCTCTCACAGCGACCGTAAGATGTTAACTTCGTGAGACCCCGCTGTGCCAGTCCCGGTCACAGGCCTTAGCAAAATCTAGGCTGACTGCCAGTGCTCCCCGTTGCGATCAAGAGCCTGACGGTGCTTAACTTAACTGCTTACAGATGCATAGGATAAATTTGATGATCACCAACTGAACGACCGCGCCGTGGCAAAATCATATTGTTGATCACAGATCAGCTGATGATCTTCCAGATATCCCAGGAGCTGCATGTTAATCTCGCGCTCCATTACCGTTGCAAGCGTCCTTGCTTGGCTTTATATAGGCTTATCGCTATAGGTCTGCAGTTAGCCGGGTCATTGAGATCGCCCATTATGGGGATGGGATGAAAAAAGACAACTTTCCACGAAGACGTATCATGTGGCAACTTGATAGTGATAAGTGATAAAGATAAGATAAAAAAAACTCACAAATAAGTAATAGTTGGCATTTTTCGTGAATAAGACAATAATAACTCTTTTTTAACAAAATTTGTTCTCCCAACCAGGCTTTAGGCGCTTTGTGCAGTAAGTTTTTTATTTTTAATCATACTATATTATGATTTTGGCGCCCCCTGAATTGCCGCTCGCGGCGGATGCCCACGTTTGCCCCTAGATCCGGGGCTGGAATCAACTCGGGAGCACACATATTTAACACCACTGCGTGAATACCGTCTGGTCCTCTCAACTTCTTGGCTTCAAGGGGCTATAAAGAGCTCTCTGACAGACTTTTGGGAAAAAGTATATACCTAATATCATTCAACAAGCTCTCACAGGTTTTTAGGCGGAGGCGATCCCTCTATCATCAATAGTTGAATTGGGGGCAAAAAGGATGCCAAGAAGTTCGGCTTTCCCCTTTGTCGTATGGACCACGGAGTCCTCCGATTTACGCAGTTGTGGAAGAGATGACCGACAGAAGTTACCCTCAGCAGCTTGAGCTAGCGATCAGAATTCTCGACTACCAGAGGTGTAATCGATCATTCGCTTGCCGATTCTGCCGATGAACTTTAAATTGCCTTCCTTTTAGCCATATTTTGCTTCTTTGCTAACCAGGAGGCAGCGTTGAACTTTGTATTAAGCCCTGGGTGGATAGATCTATAAGCGTGCACGCGGATGGCCAGGACTGGTAAGCGGCATGCTTTTGGTTAGATGCCGAGATACAGGCACTGCTATACCAGAGCTGGTTTTTACCACCGATGAATATGAGTTACGAATTTAAAATTCCCTGCCATGTCGTATCACATCGGCTACTGAGTCTGCGCTCGCGTTTAGATCTCCCGAAACGAAACAGACCTGCCTCCAGATTAAAATTTTAGAGTATTGATTGTATGTGGTTTATTAATCGATGTAAGTATATTATATTTGTTTTAATTCACGCTAGCTTTTTTTATATCTTTTGAGAAAGATCTTTACCCTCGAGTCGAGAGGGGGCCCCCGGCAAAATTTTGATACGGGGCCCCGGAAAGGCTAGCTACGCCACTGGTAAAGTCGAAAATAAATCCGTTAACCTTAATGCAGAAACAGGAAGAAATAGCTACTTATTATAGATGACTATTTCTGGTGATATGACTAGAGAAAACTGTATTTTATTAAAACTGTAAATTGGTAGGAAGATGAACTCCTAGGGTAGGAGTTAATTTAATTTATCCCATGTGCAGTCTGATAGACATGGCTGCAGAGTTTTTAACTGGCATATGTATATAAATAGATAAACCTATAAGCCATGTCCATATCCTTAGACCTAACGCATAACATAACATACAATAACATAACATAATTGGGACCTATCTTTTTAATATATACGATTTCTCACTCGATTTAGAAAAATCTCCCTAATTTAAAATTAAGAATTAGTAGATATACCAACGTACTTACCTAAACCTTAATACTAAAAGGTATTAAAATTTATTTTTTATTTATCAGTAGTACCTAAATTTCATTTAAATGCAGAAAATTCTACAGGTAGCACCTTTTTTACATTACTTTGTCAAGGTATTTTATACTTAAAACTAGTTTAAATATTAAAATTAATCATAATTGTCTAAAAGTAAAGCATTTTTTTTACTTATTACATATTTACAGCAGTTACAATCCATGAATGTTCTACTTATTTAATTATTAATGCATAAAAATTTATAATAATTTCCTTCGTTACTTCGAGATACAACATCAGTGCTCACTTCTTTGGAGAGTAGATTAAAATAAACTTCAGGTTAGTTCGATAAATTAATCTGAGTTTTGTCGCAGGTCCTATGTATAGAACATCCGCAATTCCGGTTGACCCCTCCACCGCATTGTAACAGCATAAAGAAGTATGCTTCTGACCATAGACCATTCACGACCTCTTCTCGTTTAACATTTCATATATTCAGGTTCTTTTAATATTCAGTGGGTACCGAATGTCCTCTTCAAGTAAACAGTCGAATTCCGCGGCATCCTTTGCCACCAATATCTAACGACGAACGACCGACATTATTCACATCTATTCTAATTGATAACGCTACAATATTTACCACCTCCACGAATAACTTTTTAACTACCCGTTGGTCATAGTCTAGTGGAGAAAACCGAAGGCCTGGGATAGTTGTCCTTGGGGTTCCTCCGACCCCACTTGTCGGATATGAGCCGCGCACAGAAGTCGGGCGCCAGGGTGGTGACGATCACCAGCAGGTTGAGGAAGCCGAAGGCCGCTGACGCCATCAAGCGCGTGTATGTGCCGAGTACGTCGCCGTCAATATCGCTGTAACAATTAAAACCATTTCATTTTCTAATAGATATTCATTTGGAGCTTAGTAAGCGTGAAGATTTCTGAGGGTTAATTTAGTTCGTACAAGTCGTTGGAACCTTTTACTTTACAGCGTTTCTAGGGACTGCTTAGTTGCTTGCTCACTTCTCCTTGTAACGAAACAATTCTTGTTTTTGTAACTCAACTTTTTTTATGTAAATAAGAAATATCATAGAAAATTCTGATGTTCCAAACGGATACATTATCACTTCTAAACTTCTAAATTAGAAGTCCTACATATAGTACGTGTAGGACAATAGGAATACCAGTTTTACTTGAGAGGATTATTCCACAATGCTTCGCCTATAAGGTGTACAACACTGGCAGACATCATCTCGTACATCATCCCCGTACATCATTCCCGGTCTCATCATCATCAATAGCACAATAGTACCCACACACTTACAAATAAAACACTGAGTATACAGTATTGAAGGCCATGTACAAGGCCACGGAGAGTATGATGGATGCGACGAACATGAGTGTGTGGTAGCGCGCCTGCAGCCACAGCTTCAGGCTCACCGTCACCAGCATCAGGTGGAACAGGATGGCTCCGAATGTCCTGTTACAAGTACGTTTTAATGGCGTTATTAGAAGCAATGATGCCAGGTAATAAAAAGTGGAATCATTGTGCAAGCAGTGTTAGAAATTAATTCCACCCGATATACAATGGTCCATTTTTTAGAACAGTCCTATTTGGTAAGTAAGCAATCTTACAGTATCATTTTATCGTAATTTGTAAGTGATTTAATACCAAAAATTATTTCGGTTTGCTATTAATTATTTTTATATATAAGTAATATAAATGAATATTTTAGTTACAAGTAGTGCCAAGACTGTCTACTAAATAAGTCGCGTCTGAAAAAACCGTCTATACCTACATAAGATGCGACGGACTCACCATAGATCAGCACTTTTACCATCCCAATTCATGATGGAATAGCTAAAGGTGAGATGCGAGAATGCGTAGATAGTGAGTGAGTGGTACACGGCCACGAGACACCACGCGGAGAAATGTGACCACGACATCAACCTGTTCTTGCGGATCTCGCGGTACAGTGTGGGGTTTCTGAAACATCAATAACATTTGTACTGCTTTAAATTTTGTAATTTTTGTAAGGAAAGGTCCTTTTGTCCTACCTGTAGGACCACGAGGTTTTACTATTTCTCGTTTTACCTTTCGAATCAGTTGTATTATACGAGAATTCACATTATAATCAAAATGAAATAAGATTTAGAGATTTGTGGTGAGCCTAATGTAAATAAATATTATTTAAGTCGTTGATTGTTGAATTCATTATTTTGGATATACCTGATTATAATTATCAATGTAAAGAGATGATAACAAATACCAAACATCGACAGCAGATTATCGACAATTTATGTAAAAACAAGACAATAAACTTTGATTGCAGCATATTTTTTACGTAGGCTCGTGAGGTTTTTCACCTAGTTGGTAATAATTTTTGACAGATGGCGTTAGTAGCAATAGCACTTTTAAATTACTTGTAGCGATTACTCGATAGGTGGTATCCATACATACTATACTTTACAATAAGATGAAACTCACTTGAGCAGTAAGTCTGAAGGCCACCGCTGCTCCGTGACGGAGAGGATGAGACAGGGCACTGAGGTGAAGATCAGATTGTAGAAAGTCAGGTACATGGAGTCGAATATTGACTGCGTCGAGAACGCACTGTGTATTTGAAAGATTAACTGGAACGAAATAATGAGGGTCAGACTTTTAAGGCTTAGATGGGGAAGAAGAAAGATAGATCTCTTTGCATACACATAGGTACACATGCTTTGTTAAAAAGAATGTAGAGCCAGCTAAGAAAATAAGACGCTCCATGACAACTTTTCAGAAAGCTTGACGAAGCACGTGGGCCAAGCAACTAAGTTATCATACGATCGTGAACTTTTGAGATAGTTGTGAGCATATGACCACAAGGGCATGACAGAAGCATTGCCTTACAAGCAGTGCTTATAAAACAACGATGATTTTGAAATTTGAGCTCGGTGATTGTTCTTGTTTGATCGGTGAAGTTTATCTTCGCACTACTGCTGCCAATATTGTTATAACTGTTAAAACTTACCATAAGATTCCCAAGGACTAGATTCTTGTAGAAGAAGTAGTGTATTAAAGTAGCCAGCCTCTGGTAGTACCAATGCCCCAGGACTAGTAATACTTTTTTTATCATCGAAAATTTTGTGAAAGCGAAATCTGCTGATCTGAAATAATAGCAAACAATACCATAAGACAATACAGAAAAAAAATAACAGACAGATCAAAATTCTGAACTGGCTTAAAACATTTTCTTTTTAAACGATTTATTTTTGATTATAATCTAAATTTTACTAACAAAAATAACCGACTTCACAATTTTATTACTCAAAAGCTACTTGTCAGATCTCGCTCAAATTTATGTCGGTCCACAACAAACACCTGCTTTTGATTAAAAAAAGAATCATCAAAATCGGTTCACCCAGTCGAAAGTTCTGAGGTTCTTTTTTTGAAGTCGGTTAAAAATTGGGGTGCCCCGTTTGACTAGCCAGTCGTCGTCTCTGCAATTACATGATCAATTGATCACCTTTTACAATAGACAATGTTTCTACATTGGTCTAGTCCAGTGCCAAGAAAAACTTACCTCGCAGCCTGATGTCCTTCTTTCCCAAATATCCCAAAGCCCACGTGAGCTTCTTGTATCATCGATATATCGTTCGCGCCATCGCCTATCGCGGCTGTTATCGGTCGTTCTGGGCTGTTCTTTATGAGTTTCACTATCTGAAATGTTTTGTTTTAATTTCCGTGAGTTTCATCCGATCATCTAATGAAGAACAAATGATTTGGTCTGGTCACCACAAAAGATATTGGAAAATTTAAGTTCTTATTTAATTTTTAGTTTCATTGATTATGAACGTTATCTTTTATTGATATCTTCATGTAAACTTAACCTTTCTTTCTTACTTTCAGCAAAAAGTTTGTTACAAGTGGTACAACATTTATCTGGATATATTACCTCAGGGACATTGGTACTAAGTTTGGAAGCGCACGCTTACCTTAGCCTTCTGTATAGGCGAGAGCCTGCAACACAGCACGGCGTTACATTTCATGGTGATGTCCACAAACGTTGCTGCGGAAGGTGTGTCCAGGATGTGGGACATGCTGGTCCCGTCCACTATGAGGGTCAGGTCCCGGTAGCTCGGCTCCTTGGTCGTGCGGACACACACCTCCAGGTGGGCTTGCAGCGCCGCTTCGTCTTGCACCGATATGAGGAACAGACGCCTGTCGTTTTCGGATATATGGGCGCAGGATTGGGCCACGTTAATTGCTGTTTCTACCTGTTTAGGGTTTTTCGTTTTTACAATTGGCGACTAGGTTTTTTTTTGAGATGATAGTTTTGTTTTGTGCCAAGCGTTTAAGAGTGGAAGGCAATATTTAAAACCTGCCTGGAGCATCTTGTAGAATCAGCAGAATATTGGGAATATTAATATTTAGATGAAATGTAGGAAGCATAAAAGTAAACCCACGGTCAAATAAGAATGGAGTATGTTTGATCGTATTACTTTCCAACACCTTTTCTAAAGTTAAATAGCAGATTGCATAGGGGAACGTATGGGAAATCGAAGCGTAGGATAGATTTACTAACATTATTTGCAAATACGCTATTTCATTGTAGTGACTTACGCGTGTTTTTACACGTGTTGAACAATAAAAGAATATTTTCTTATCAGTAAAAATTGCAATTAATTTTATCAACATGGCACAAAATATAAGTGCCGTCTAGGTGATTAAGGATATTATGTTATTCACATTAATGGTATCACAAAACATAACCGGCGTGTTAAGTGTTTACACACATTTGATGTTTATTAAAAGGGATCTATCACTTTCATTCAACCCTCTAGAGGAAATTCATACGAAAAAATTTGAAACAAACCGACTCTACATAGCAACATATAATGTCAGAACATTATCATCCCACTGCCGACTTCTCGAACTTAGCGAAGCTCTGAAAAATATTAAGTACGATGTCGTCGGTCTCTCCGAAACAAGGCGACTTGGAAACTGTATCGAAGAACACGATGATTTTATATTCTATTATATGGGGCAGACACCGGGACTGTATGGAGTAGGCTTTATTGTAAACAAGCGTCACAAGAATAATATTAAATGTTTTTACGGCCTATCAGAACGAGTGACTCTACTTCAACTCTACATCGACGGCATTGAAATAAGCATAATACAATGTTATGCTCCAACAGAATCAGCAAGTAACAATGATATTGAACTTTTTTATACCACTGTGAACAAAGCATTGAAAATGTCAGGACGAAATATAATAGTAATGGGTGACTTTAATGCCAAAATTGGCCAACCAAAACGGGAAGAAAATTTAATAATGAAAAACTTCGGATACGGCATTAGAAATAGCAGGGGCGCTAGACTCATAGAATTTGCACATGAAAATAATTTGGCTATTTTAAACACATTTTTTAAAAAGAAAAATAGTAAGAGATGGACATGGATGTCACCAAATGGCATGGTAAAAAATGAACTAGACTACATACTTACAAATCTCCAAAAAAACACCGAGGATACACAAGTGATTAATGTTAAATATCCTAGCGACCATAGAATGGTGAGAATGACATTAAATCTGCAGTCTTCCAAGAAAAGCCGAAAAACTTTTGGAAATAATGCAAAAAGTACTTTGAAAAATGAAAAAGAAATACAAATCTATAGAGATTCACTTCAAAAATGCTTAGGCGACTCGATTGACTGGCAGAAAAGCTACACTGTGCAACAACTCCACGATAAAATTATTAATGCTATAGACAAAAGCCTCCAAAATGCTCACAACTTTTCAAAGAATACCAACAATTCTTCTGTTATATCAGATACTACGAGAAGATTGATGGAAAGGCGACAGGAACTACAAAAATGCAAACCAAAAACTCGAAGTATGAAAAATGAATTAAAAGCTCTATACAAGCGTATAAGTAAATCTATTTACTTCGACTACAATACCCATCGTTCGAAGACTATCGAAAAACATATGACTCAGTCTGGAAGTTTAAAAAGAGCATACAAAGAATTGAGAACACATAAGAATTGGATAGAAGGATTAAAAACCTCAAACAAAATTACTTGCAACAGAAATGAAATACAAACAGTAGCTACAGATTTCTATAGAAATTTATACGATTTCAAAAACCAAGAACCTGTTTCATTCCCTTCAAGAGACACTCTGTCGGAGACCCAAGCCATAAGTGAAACAGAGGTAATGAAAGAGATCTCTAGATTGAAGTCGGAAAAAAGCCCAGGACCTGACAAAGTAACTAACGAAGCTCTAAAGCTAGGCATCTCCCAACTAACGAGACCTCTAACGCAACTTTTTAAATTAGTACTGAATACGGCAACAACACCAAAGCAATGGGCAGAATCAAATATAATTTTATTGTATAAAAAAGGGGATCCAAACAATATAAGTAATTACCGGCCAATAAGTCTGCTATCTTCAACGTACAAATTATTTTCATCAATTCTAGAAAGAAGAATAAGAACCGCTATTGAGGAGCACCAACCCATAGAGCAGGCGGGATTCAGACGAGGTTTTTCGACTGTGGACCATATCCACTCTATCGAAATGCTCATAGAAAAATACCAAGAGTACCGTAGACCGCTCTACCTCACATTTATAGATTATCAAAAAGCATTCGATAGTTTGTTTCACCACTCAATATGGGAATGTCTGTATTCACTAAATATTGAAACAGTCTACATACAAGTGCTACAACACCTATACCAAAATTGTAGCAGTAGAATTAGATTGGAGACAACAGGTCCTTCTATACCTATCAGAAGAGGAGTCAGACAGGGAGACCCGATCTCTCCAACAATTTTTATTGCGGTTTTGCAATGGGTGTTTGAGAAACTAAATTGGAAAAAAATCGGTCTCAATATAAACAACGAATACATTAGCCATTTAAGATTCGCCGACGACATTGTCCTGTTTTCTGAAAATACGGTAGAGTTGCAATCGATGTTAAACGCCCTTCACGCAGAAAGTAAACGGGTTGGCCTGGAAATAAACCGTAGTAAAACTAATATCATGACGAACCACATTAAAAAACCAATTTACCTAGAAAATGAAGCGCTAGAGTATGTCGATTCCTATATATATCTGGGCAAACAAATTTCATTTAATAAGCTAAGAAACGATCACGAAATAGAGAGAAGGGTTACAATTGCTTGGAAAAAGTTTTGGAGCTTAAAAGAAATAATGAAAAGCAATATGTCAATCAAAATTAAACAGAAAGTGATGGATACCTGCATTCTACCATCATTGAGTTATGCTAGCCAGACTTGGAGTTTCACATACCGAATGAAAATAAAAATTAGATCATGTCAAAGAAGTATGGAGAGAAGCTTGTTAAAGATCAAAAGGATTCATAAAATACCTCATAAAAGTATTAGAAAAATGACAAATGTTTCTGATGCCCTAAAATACTGCAAGAAATTAAAA
The DNA here is from genome assembly GCA_911387775.1 of Thymelicus sylvestris. NCBI lineage: Eukaryota > Metazoa > Arthropoda > Insecta > Lepidoptera > Hesperiidae > Thymelicus > Thymelicus sylvestris. The sequence goes on from OU426893.1 coordinate 2,336,340, forward strand.
TGGCGCTGGGCTGGTCACGTTGCCAGACGGACAGACAATCGTTGGTCCCAAAGACTGACCTCGTGGATCGGGCCATTAGGCTTTAGAAAGAGAGGTAGACCGACAGTCCGTTGGGCAGACGACATAATCCAAGTGGCTGGGGTACAGTGGATGAACACAGCAATTAACAGGGACACTTGGAAATCTCTAGAGGAGGCCTTCACCTTCGATCAATGAGGGGTTCTTACTTACTACACTAACCGCAGTCAAAAATGCTAGATAAAGATTGTTAAAAAATAATAATAATAATAAATGTAAATAAACAAAGGTTTATATAATAGTAATAGGTTTAAATTTTATTAATCGATACATAATTGTTTCGTTTACTGTGCATGGAAACTGTCTATACTTGTAAGTTTAATGTTTTATTGCGATTTTAGTAAGAAATATAAGGCTTTTTTATTTTTTTTTTATTTTATTATTATCACTTTCATTATTGCTAATTATAATTTACATTTCGTTATCATTACAATACAGACGACTCGGCTAAAAATAAAACGACTAATCAATTTGAATAAAATTTTTAACGGAAGAATTTTTAGGTTTAACTTTTCCGAATCAGAAATGGGATCACCTTATCTCCGGTGAGCACCCAGGTCTTGATGCCGGCTCTCCGGAGCGCCGCCAGGGTGTCTGCCACGCCATCCTGCAGACAGTCTTCCACCGCGGTGGCCCCCATCAGTGTCAGATCCTTCTCCAGAACCCGGTACTGTTGGTTCACCTGCTTCAGCGCCTCTATGCTCTTGCCGTCAAGATTCTTGATTGCTGCGTATATGCAAAAATCGGAATATCTTTAGGAAAATATCACTGAGTCATCGTGGCTTTACGATAACTAATTATTCTACGAGTTACATATTAATTTAAATGCGGTACTGACTGCAATGTTTGACACCAATAAAATAACAATGCCCTGTTCCTGATAACAGTAGTTACCAGCTCCATGTATTCGCTTCACTATTGCAACTGATTTCTCGAATCAAGTATTACATTCTAATTTGTCACTCACTTTCTGCTATCCTTTCGTATTCTTCATCTGATATTTCCCTGTAAGCTATAGCCAATGTTCGAAGTCCTTTATTTGCAAACGTATTGATATCTCTATTTGTCTCATCAATCAGAACAGCGTTCTTGCAAATTGGGAATATGGAGCTCTCGGCGCCTTTACAGAAGAGCCAAATCTGAAAAAAAATTTAAAATTTAGTAAAATTTACATTAAAATTGACAAAAAAATACAAAATAATATGCTTAAAAATGTTAGCCTTTCATGTAGTCTGTTAAATATCTAATTTAAAAGCACTCAGTGACGTGGTAATTCACCTCCACATTTTTGTATTATCCTATCGTTCAAGGCGATTTCATTTCAGCCTTGTAAACAAACCATACAACTCACCTTCCCATTCTTATCTCTAACGATGACAGACATTCGTTTTCGTTCAGAAGTAAACTCTATAAGTTGTAATCTTTCGTATATTTCAGTGTTATCACCTATCTTTAGCAATAGATTATTTCCCTCTTCGCCTAGAAACGTGACTCCGATCCTGTCAGCTGCTTCAACTAACGCTTTCTCATCTGGACTACTTCCTTGATAATCCATTTTGCTTCCGTTCACATTAATGATCGAATTCCAAGTCAAGTTTTCATTAACTCCGCCACTAATATCGGTATTGTTGGCTTTCTGAAGCCGTTTCCTTCGAAAGAAATTAATCAATTGCATATTTCCCGTGCCTGAGAGCTTAGTGCTCAGTTTCTTCATGTCTTCGCTTGAAATTTGCACTGAATGGCACACAGCGAGTATCGTGAAAAAGAATCTGATGTCTGTCTGAAATAGAAAGTAGTTACCATAATAATGTATTAAAATAGGTGTGGAAATTTCTTGCACTATAAGATAAATCAAATCATACCTCATTTCATTTTGTAACTTGCAGACCAAATTACTTGTGATTTATTGAAGCTAATAATTGTTAATCTATAGCGGGCATCCTACGAAATCTTCCGTTAAGGAAACGCACGTAAATCTGACGTTAAATCAATAGCAATAAATAGGCATAACAATATGTTTTTCATGCATCACATCTATTTTTTTTAAAATAAAGTTTTGATAACAAACATACGATTTGTGATAAATATGCCAAGTCGGCTTAGTGATATCAGGTTCGAAGGTAAGCCGCAAATAGACTAAACGGAAAAAATAGTGTCGTCGGACTCGGTAGTTTCCACACAAACTTCACAAAATTGCATTTCTAAATATTGTAATTGATTGTATAAATATGCTTTGTTGTAACTTATAAGAGATACAATATGTCTAATTGTCTCTATCCCACACGATATGGAAACATAAGTGCAGGTTGTAACTATCTGAGAATTTAATGTAAACTTATAAGTATTCTACAAGCCTAAGGTCTTATCACTGTAAAAAATACAAAATAGAGTGTGTTTTAACGACATATCATTCAGATCAAAATCAGTATGATTCGGTTACCCCTAGTCTTCACCGGGACTCCGAAACTGACCTGCATAATATCCACAGGCTCTTCAAATCTTTCCATATCATACAACTTATATTCTTTCTCTTCATAAATGTGTCCTCTTATCGAACAAGCTTTGAATACCATAAGGTTTTTTGTAAGAGTTCCAGTCTTGTCTGAAAATAACACTTCTACTTGTCCCAACTCTTCATTTAAATCCGATGTGTTTGCCACCGCTGGCCTGCCAGTCTCTTCGCATCGAAGGTCTTCATCCCAACCGATAAACAATGCACCTGTTTTGAAATATATAACGTGTTTTTTACTTTGTGCGTAGGAATATCAGTTAGCTCTCTGATAGCAAAGATAATTTCCGTTTATTGTTTGAAAAATTGATTGAACTCACCTATAAACTTATACAGCTCTATTGTTACGTAAAGTGACATTGGAATGATGTAATAGTATAACAACAGAAATGAAAACAGATCCTGAAGAAGAACTTTAAAATCTAGTGGGTTATGGTCCTCTGCAACTCCAAAAATGATATCACGTTCTGGATTGTTTCTTTCAATTAATATCTTCGCAGTTAGAGATCCGCACATTTGTAATAAGAGAATGGATATAAATACCACCAAAAACATATTAACTGATGATTCACAGGAGGAAAATTTATTTCCTGCGTATTTCGAATTGAGAGCTAATTTCGTTTCCTCACCTGTAAGAAACAAACTGCGTCAATAGTTTTTTGCAAAAATAATTCTTATCTATATAACATTAATAAGTACTTTATTGACTGTAATCTTACCGGTGTATACAGCACATCCGATAGCCCATTCGGTGTTTTTAACCCTTGAGCCCCTAAGCATCAGATTATCGGGGGTAAGAGGCAAGGTGTCAAGCCCTGGAATCTCTAAACGTCCGTAGAAAGTGTACAAATCCGCCACGGGATTTGGAATCTCGATTCTCATGCCCTGGGGTAGAATATCTGGAAAATAAATGAAGAGAATAAAAAGTCATTGAGCTACTAAAGTTATAATGTTATGCAGATTACAAGATTACAGCAAAATACTGATATCAAGGACAATCATAATTATGACAGACTCATATTTTTTATGGCACTTAAAAAATTACGCATCACCACAAAACTTCTTAAGGAGCAAAATAACCTCGTGCGTACCTGGGGTGTAGCCTAACAGTGGAGGTGGAACCCGCAGAGTTTTCAGATTGGTTTCACCATCCAGGTTTGCTGTGGTGACGAAGCATTTACCCTTTTCCCCTCCACAGCAGAGAAGCACCAAGTCTGCAGGCACCTCCCGGCCTCGTTTGACCCTGACCAACGTGCCCGGAGCTATAGACGAGTTGCGGACTTCTCTGATCACTCCACGATGGACTGTTTCCACTGTTGGGTAAAGTTTCATCAGAATGCTCAAAAAGTTTAAATGTATTTATTTATCTGTACTAATATTATAAAATGGAAAGATTTCATTGTTTGCATTGAATAGGCTCCGAAACTACTGAACCGATTTGAAAAATTCTTTCACTGTTCGGAAGCTAAACTATCCCCGAGTGACATACGCTATATTATATTTTCAAAAAATTAGAGATCCTTAATAAAACTCCAATAATGTAACCCAAGATGTAAAAAAATAAATAAAACCGAAGCAAAGCGAGGGCGGTTACTCGTCTTGTATAAAAACAATCTTCTCATAAGGAGAACGCATTCTATTGTCCACTCTGTATGCTGGTAAGATTTAGTAGGAAATTGTATATTCTATGTAGGAAGGTAGGTACTAGTATGAATTTACAATGTCAAATATTATATTTTATAGCTATGATAAGAGTCCGCCATTTCCGACAGACTGATACGTGTTGGCTTCATACACACCCTTACAGTATCAGCAAGCGACTCTTTTATTTACGTGACATTGAAAGTTTATCGGTCAGCTTTACATCAGTAGGTACCTGCAATAGGTAGTTGTAAACTTTGTTACGGGTAATTTTGATACTTGACAATAATTCAGTAAAATTACGAATGTATTTTCCAAGATATCTATTTAAAAATATGTAAAATACCGCATATCAGATGAATCAATTTATCAGACGATAACCTGTTTATTAAAGTGGTGAAGTTGATAATATTTACTTTGACACGGAGACAAAAGAAAAATAAATTTATATTTTTAGAATTTATGTACTTTGAAACATACTTTAATATTTATTAAGTACTAGCTTATACCCGCGACTTCGTCTGCGTGGGCTTGAGAATTAAATGAAAGTAATTAAAAAACATCCTGGGAAATGCGAGTTTTTTTGGCACCGAGGGTTTTGTACAAATTTAGAAAACCGAACATAAGAGCAATATTAAATGATTCAGTAACAAACTTAACATTGCCGCTGTAAAACTGTCGTTCCTATGCATGGACATAGCGATCAATAATTAACCAAATACAAATAAGTTTAAGTTTTTTTGGAAAGATAACTCCAAGCATTCCTGAGAAAATAGGGTCGATAGATAGACAGACTGACGGACAACGAAGTAATCCTATAAGGGCTATGTTTTTTCTTTTGAGGAAAACTCTAAAACAATAAATAACCTGTAAGCCCAACTTCCAAACTAAATTATACCCTTGACCTGATGAAGAAGCAGATCCATCTCCGACCTCGAACGACATGCACCCTGTTATTTGATGCGGGATATGAAATATTTGTGAGCCAAATTTCATCTAAATCCATTTAGCATCTTTAGCGAGAGTAAAAAATATCTTATTATACGCCTAAGAAATATTAGTGGGATTTTATATACGTACACCATCAGATCTTGAATTGGTCAATGTTGTACTGGTTTTGCTATGTCAACGTGACCATCAAAAAATATTATTAAAACTGTTATTCCCACCCATTCTGGAGTTACATAGTCTGTCTCTAAGATATACAACCAGACCCAACTCAGCCCAGACCCTAATACAATATACCTACTGTTATTTCGTAGCAGCTACCACACAACATTTACCATAATAATGTATTTTTATACCACCAAAAAGTAGAGATTTCATGGAAAAAAATCCCACCGACTTTTTTAAAAAAGCAGATATTTTGACTTGAGAATTTTCGATTGAAAATTAGGGTGCTTTTTCGGTGTTAAGTCAAAATAAGGTGAAAAAAGAAATATTTAAAATCAAAAAAATTACAGTGTGTTTGGAACATAAAAAGTTAAGTTTTCCCCAAATTTCGTGAATTTGTTTTTTGTAAAAGAAAAATAAAAAACCAAAAACTTGGTTATTACAATTTTTCAAATAAAGTGAGATTATATGAAAAAAATGGAAATCCAAAACTTGTAGATCTTTCAAAGAAAACTTTACTCTTTAACGTTTTTCCATAGGAATTGCAGTTTTGCCGGAAATCGAGATAAACCGTTTTTTACCATTAAAAACTCACCCCCCCCCCCCACTTCCCGACCTCAGATCGCCCGTAAATTATTTTTCCTTTAATTTTTATTATAGTTACTCTCTTCCTTTTTCAATGGGTTTCATCCTACTATTATTTTTTCACTTACCATTTTCAAAGGCTTCATTCAGCCCTGGTCAATTAAGATAATTATATCTACAGAGATAAATAAAGACAACTGAAAAAAAAGGTTTTACTTCGACTACACCTCCTCGAAATTAAACCAGGACATTGTAGGAGTTAGAGATTATAAATGACAGTTTAATTCAGACTACGGGAATACTGGACTGCTCCTATTTATTCATAGACGTCGACAATTTTTTCCACGTAAGTATAAACAGCAAAACCTAAAGTAATCGAATTCTTCTTCCATTTTAATTACGTAGTGTTTTATTGGCACTACTTCTTCCTTCTTTTCGACTTATTATGTGTTTTCATCTGACCAAGTAATGTCTGTAAGACGGTCCCCATGCTGCTCACCAGATCACGCAAACTGCCGCTGCCGCCGCGCCGCTCTGTATCCATGATCGGATCGGGTGGTTTAGCAGGTAGCTGAGGTGTACCATGTCAGGTTTATCGGTCAATGTTTGATCACGCCGACCACGGGCTACATGAGTCGCTAAGGGACGTCTTGCCCCTCCGGATTTGACTGCCTGAGAGCTAAACGCTTCTGCGAGAAGAGTCAAAAGAGCCCCCCCCCCCCCCCCCCGACTATTTGGGGAGTTTCGCAACCGCGGTACCAGCTAGATTTACGGTAATGAAAGGATCCCCTACCCGACAGCAGGGTCCGCCTCTCAACCGGGAGACTCTAGTTCTCCTGAGTTTATTCCTGAATAACTTTGGGATTTTTAAGCGTCCAAGAACCTGGCCCAAATACCAGACGTATATTTTATACCTATAAAACGTTTCAAAAGAAACTCATTGTTTAAACTGATTCGCCATTTGTGGATTAAACAGCGTGCCTGCATTACCATAACATTAGTTTATTTTTACTACTATTTAAATAATAAATATCTCACTGCTAAATCTATTTATGATAAATATATCTATTTATTTACTCACTCTAAACTTGATATGGAAATTTAATCATCTTCATAATTTATTATTTTTTCATTCTTGTTTTCTTTCTTGGATAACAACCAATGGGTGATATGCCTTTAGTTTGATCTGATCACGGAAGATGCTTTTAGTCATCCATGGAGGATGATGACAATTTAGCATCAGGTGGCTCATCTGCTTTTACGTGGCTATTCGCAAATTCAAAAGTGTTATAATTATGTATTTGTATTGCTCTTACATCCGGTCATAATTAGCCTATGCGGGGCCGCGCCGGCTTGGTACGCATTGACCAGTTAGGTGACAGCAGTAGACGATTATTCGCAAATACATATTATTATTTTAATTTCTTACTCATTGTGATTTGCATTTTTATTAATATCTATTTTCTTTTCCTACATTACAATAAGAAAATCTAAATTGTAATACTTTGTCAAAATTTAAGTTTTTTATTTATCTGCAGGTAAAACAATATTTGAGAATAAAATTTACCTAAATTGTGTCATAATAATATTATTATCACTAACTCTGACCCACACCATCATACAACGAATAGGAATCTGATAGCAAAATCTAACATATTTATGTGTTATTGATTGAGTAGGGTAACTAATTTCTTAAAAACCCAATGTTTTAAATATTGTAAATATGTATAGTTATACATTAATTTCAATAAAAGATTTGTTGACTCGTTCTCAGACCTACGTACATTTTTTAATTATGGCTTCTAGTTACCTAAACTGACATCTATTGTTGATTAGCAGAACTAATTCACAGCAAAATTATAAATTAAAAAAAATTGGTACACATTGATTTTTTTGAAGAATTAACGTATATTTCCGATACTAAACAATCTTTTATATCGCTCTATCGGGCACTTTCAGTATTTCCTGCAGTTATGTGGCGTACCAAAAAGTCCTATTTATTGATATCTCGGCTTTTAAGCGACGTATCACGATAAAACATACACCAGATTTTAAGTTAGACCACCAGTAATATAATTGTGAAAACCGCACTCAATTTCATTCAGTGGTTTTGGCGTGATGCGGTGTCAAACATACAGACAGACAAGATTTTTAAAAATGACAGATTCGTAATCTATTGGTCCTATATAGTCCCCTGATACCAAATTTTCTTAAATATCTTCAATGTACAGACATTATCGAGTTACAGTTTTATAATATATATAGATATAGATTATTACAAAATACTTTTTCCTACATTGCATTGTCATCGGAATCAGAGCAATATGTGAAATTTCAACTCTTATTTTTAGACAAACGGTAAAGTGTATCATTATTAATTTGGTAATTTGGGAAAAGTGAAGGTTTGTTTAAACAATTATTATAAATATTTTTATACCAATCATCACTGGTAGTCGCGAATGATTTGGTAGTAACTACTGAAGCAACCGGGATAGCCCTAGACAAAGCATCGGGAATGACGTTATCTACACCGCGACGGTGCTTGATCTCGAAATTAAATGACGATAAACGCACACCCCAACGCGCGAGCCTACCCGTTCTCGTTGCTCTCGAGCACTGGCGGTGTTATGTCGAAAACGGCAAAACTTTTACCGTTTACACCGACCATAGTGCTCTTAAATGGTTTCTCTCCTTGAGCAATCCTACGGGTAGGCTCGCGCGTTGGGGTGTGCGTTTATCGTCATTTAATTTCGAGATCAAGCACCGTCGCGGTGTAGATAACGTCATTCCCGATGCTTTGTCTAGGGCTATCCCGGTTGCTTCAGTAGTTACTACCAAATCATTCGCGACTACCAGTGATGATTGGTATAAAAATATTTATAATAATTGTTTAAACAAACCTTCACTTTTCCCAAATTACCAAATTAATAATGATACACTTTACCGTTTGTCTAAAAATAAGTGCGTTCTTACAAACGAGTTTTCGTGGAAGGAGGTAGTTCCTTTTGAACTTAGGGAATCTATTATCGCGGAAAATCATAACGAGCCTACAGCTGGTCACTTGGGCATTTTTAAAACTTATAAGCGTATCGCTCTTAGGTACTTCTGGCCAGGCATGTACCGTGATGTAGCAAAATACGTAGGTTCATGTTCCACTTGTCTCCAGTACAAAGCCCAAAACCATGCTACACTTGGTGAAATGGGACGTCCCAAGCAATGCTCCAGACCATATCAAATGATCTCTGTCGATCTCATGGGCCCGCTACCTGTTACGCGAAAACAAAATAGTTTTATATTGGTAATTACATGCTGTTTTTCCAAATTTTGCCACATATTTCCAATTAAAAAAGCTACCTCGCAGATTATTGCAAAAATATTGGAAGAACAAATTTTCTTAGTTCATGGTGTTCCGCAAACTATTTTACTTGATAATGGCCCTCAATTCATAAGTAGTCATACCAATGAACTTTTCAAAAAGTACAGCATCCCAAATGTATATTTCACACCGAAATACACTCCCCAGGTCAATACTGTGGAGCGCTACAACAAGACGATAATTACTTGTATTTCTACATTTGTGGATAGCGATCACCGTTCATGGGATTTGTTCATACCTAGAGTTCAGTTCGCAATTAATAATTCCGTGAACGAGGCAACAGGCTTCACTCCGTCGTTCTTGGTATTCGGCCGAGAAATTGTACTATGTGGATCTCATTACGTTGACACTGACTTGGGTGATGAAATTTTGTTTTCGCCTCGCGATGCTTACGCGGAAAATCTTGGTTTATTGAGCAGTATCTTTGACCAAGTTCAGAAATCGTTATACCACGCACACGTTAAAAATACTGAAAAATACAACCTAAGACGTAAAGCATATGAATATAATGTCGGTGATATTGTTTATAAACGGGCTTATGTTCTAAGCGATAAGGACAAATATTTCAGCAAAAAGCTGGCTCCTAAGTTTATTAAGTGCAAAGTTGTTGAAAAACGTTCACCACTTGTCTATATCTTGCAAGACATGTCAGGTAAAAATTTAGGTGCATGGCACATTAAAGATTTAAAAATAGTTAATAATTGTTAATTCGTTCTCTAATTTCCTCTTTATTTTTTTATTTTAATTTCATTTCATATTATTTTTTTCGTTGAAACATAACTATATATTTGCGGATTTTAATCTTAAATTAAAATCCTTAGGTGGGACCGGGGGTGATGTAACGTAAAAGATCGTTACATTATTTTTGTCCGTACTGTACGACTCACCGCGCGGGTGGAGACGCGAGGGGGAAGGGACGAGCGACTCGCACGCAGTCCAGCCGCACGACAGCCAGTCGCGGTCTAGCCCATACAAGGCGAGCCCGCGTCACTTTTGCGCACGCTCTGTCCGTTGGCGTTTGAGTTCGACTTTCAAAAATTTTGATCGGCATTAAGCCTATAAACATAGTTATTAATTTGTGTGACCGTGTTCCCGCTTTAGGGTAAGTTTTAAATGGCACATAATAACGTTACTCTTCTTGCTTTTGACCTTTATCTTCATCTTTCTTGTGTATTTTGTGTTGCAACCGTGTTTCCTTTAACTGTTTTAATTATTGTATTGCTATAGCCGTTCTACGCTACATTTAATCAATTCTTTTACCTATCTTTCCTATTCAGTTGCATAATGATATTTTTTTCTTCTACCTCGACATTTTTTTTCAAAATTCAAATAAGTAACGGCTATGTTTGTTTGGCAATTAAATTCACTTTATTTTCTTTTACTTTTGGCCTTCAGCTTACTAAATATATTTGTAAACTCCGTTCTGGTTGTACCACCACGGCAAATCTGCTACGCTTACTCTTCTTCGTGATGCCGTTGGTGGGCTTCCAGAACGGAATGTAGTTACTGGGTTGTAATGGTTCCGTCGTAACCATTTCCAGGAGCTTGGTTCCACTTTGAACACCATCCGCCGCTGTCCGCTGCACTTGGGCACTACCAGTGCACGGCCCACTGTCGCTGGCCACTGCTTCCTCGCTGCGCGCGCTAGTGCCGAGGAGCAACATTGGGGATCGACGAGCCGTACAACGCCTGACTACATCTCCGTACTCTGGGACCGTTTGCCATCCATCGGCCGGAAACACAAGGAGAGTATTACGCTGCGAATCGGAAACAAAGAGGCCGTTATACCCACGACCCAATACAAATGTATGTGCCGCCGCTGAGCTGGTTTAGTGTAACTTTTTATTAATATAGACTTTTGTTGCACTAACGGCTTTCTTTTGTTTATCTTTTAACACTGCCAGCTAAACCCGCGAGGGAACGCGGCACACGAGGAGAAGTAATTAGTTCTAGTTCAGCTTGCAAGATTTGTCTCTCCTCTTGAGGAGGCCTCGCGTATATACAAAGTTACTCTATGGGAGGCCTAGGGCATACTCCACCACGCTTCTCCAGTGTGGATTGGTGGAGGGGCAGTGGCCAACCCGAGTGTCGGAAGTTTTCAAACCGCCCGAGGGCCTTAGACATGGCTTAACGGCATTAACGGCTGTTATCTTATGATAACAACCGCGACCGACGGCTTTACGTGCCCTACGAAGCATGGAAGCGCTCAAGAAATGTTTACATCTAGCGGTCACCCATCCAACTACCGACCGCGCCCACTTTGTTTAAGTTCGACACAAGCCACCGGGATATGAGCATACAACCGTTGAAGCGTCATGCAACCCTAAACATCCCCACATCTTCACAAACTTTCATATTTATAATATTACGATAACCGCCCTCGCTTTGCTTCGGTTTTCTTATTTTTTTTACACCTTGGGTTACATTATTGGAGTTTTAGTAAGGATCCCTAATTTTTTTAAATACAATATAGCCTATGTTCACCGGGGATAGTGTAGCTTTCTAACAGTGAAAGAATTTTTCAAATCGGTTCAGTAGTTTCAGAGCCTATTCAATGCAAACAAAAAATCAAATCTTTCCTCTTTATATCTTCTTAATATATATAAATTACGTGTCACGTTGTTTGTCCGCGATGGACTCCTGAACTACTTCACCGATTTAAATCAAATTTGCACATCGTGTCCAGTTTGATCCAACTTGAAAGATAGGATAGCTTACATCCCAAAAAAAAAACTTTTGACAGAACGAAGTCTGTCCGGGCAGCTAGTATTAGTATAGATTAGCAGCAGCAGCAGGAGTAGGATATTGTTACCAATTTTGTTGTTGACTTTATTGTCCGCCTTGTGCCGCAAGTAATCCTCGTAGGCCTGCTTCACAGCCGTCACCAGCACCATGAAGCTCAGCGGCGCGATGCTCGTAAACGGAGACACGGGACTGTCTGTTGGGAAATGTAACACTTATAAAAGATCAGTTATATTTTGTTATCTTTTTTTATGCAATATGCAGGCAGACGAGCAGACGGGCCACCTGACGGTAAGAAGTCACCGTCGCCCATGGACACTCGCAACCATGGGCGTAGCCAGGTTTCAGTTTCGGGGGGGGGGGGGGGGTTCAAGAAAATACAACGACTAAAAGTACATAAAATAACCCTAAAGAAAATTGAGACTTTATTTTTTCTCACGACGCCGCGACGTATGTATGTAGTGCCATCTATTCATTTCTTAGTTTAGTCAAAAAGTTCAAAAACGTGTTTAATAGAAATAAAGCTCCTAAAAATATGTGCGATAGCTCATTCGATTCGGAATGACGTCTAGAAAAATGTTTTTTAAGTGTTTAGTAGCACATAAAAATGTCAATCCTTAACTTTTCGGGGGGGGTTTGAACCCCCGAAACCCCCCCCCTGGCTACGCCCATGCTCGCAACACCAGGGGCGTCACCAGTGCGCTGCCGGCTAAGAAGGAAGTGATGATCTTTTTATAATGTTAAATTCTAATACAAGAACTTTGGATGGCAAGGTTGGAGGAGTTATACTAGAAGACGGATCACGTAACATTGTATGAATATCTGCGCCCTATCATTGCTGCATTGGTCGAACACACACCAACACCTTACGGGTTATACTACGAGTCAAAGTCAATGTCTTAGGCCTATGATTGGTCAAAATTGTTCATTGAATGTCACGTGACCCATCTTCAAGTACTTCTTCGAAGCTTGCCATAAAGTGCACATAACACACAGTGTTGATATAAAGGAAGACACGATAACTATATCTAAAATCGACAAACTATTTTGATTTGAAATGAGTGTATGGACATTTATCAATCCTTGATTATCATCACTTACACAACCAACAATTTACAATTGATCCCTAATGGGATTGTATTGTAGATTAATGAGTTAATAATATCTATTATTTACATACTTACATACCTATTACCACAGCGATAACGGTCACTATGAGGAAGTAAAAGTTGACGACTCTTCGAAACTGTTCCATCAAGTTCTTGGGTAGAAACATGAGAAGAGTGTACTTTGAGGTCTTTATTTTGTTGTGTTTCTTCTTACATTTCTCGTCCACCTCTCCCACCAATATTTGCCTAGTCTCCCCCACAGCTGAGACTTTATTTGACTGTAACAAAGATTTGACTGATTAAACAATAATTAATCTCTATTTTTAAAAAGAAATAGTCACATACGAATCAGCTAGTTTTTAAAGTCAGCCTATTTTGATTCTGCCTGAAAAAGTCTTTAAAAGAGATCACACACGAAAGGGGGTTTATTATGTTAGTCAATACATAGGAGCCACCTAGAGTACGCTGTGTATAAAGAACGATAACCCAAAAGGAAAACGCTGCGAACATGCCTTTAACTAACTTTAACGTTCACGACACTACAACACTTTGAAACCACGAATGGTTATTCGATCTGAAAGAGTCATACCACTATAATACTGCTGACCTAACGAAGAGTGCAGTAAGTCGAGTTTCTGGGCAAATTGATTTAAGACCATATCCGTAATCAGGAAAATGAGTTCTATATTTTAGCCTTTTTTTGTATCTTTAGTAGTTAGGTACGGATATGGTCATAAGTCAATTTTCCCAAAAACTCGACTTATTGCACTCTTCGTTAGGACGGCAGAATAGTCGCCGTTGCTACATCCCATCAGTGTGCAGTAGGCACCAGCAGAATTCACCTCATGTTAGGGAATTTGGTACGGAGTCAAGAATAGACAGAGAAGACAGACAAAGAAACCTAGCCTAAAACTAGAGCTATACCCGTAGCTTTGCCTGCGTTTCCGGGGATAATAAATACGTATAACTACGTTGTTCCAGATCATGGTGTGTTTTTACTGAAAAATCGTTCAGTAGTTTATGCGTGAAAGTCGATTTTCACGTTTATAGTATAGTTTATAGGATTACTTAGTAAGAATTGGGATGATCCGCACTCACCGGGCGCGCGGCGGCACCGCATGTAGGGAGGATATGGGATTTCGTGTTGGTAAGGACAAAGTTAAGTGAGGTATGAATTATGATGTATGTTAGTGGATTGTAGTGATAGGAAAGCTCACACGCCGCTCAAATGCTTCGATCATTGAAAGATACATGATCTTTTTCCACATAACTAAATGACTTTCTGACAACAACAAACAAGCTATAGCATGCCTTCGAAAGCTCAAAATTGTTCATATTATTTTTTTGAGGTCGATTCCCCAAGTTTCCCCTTGTATTCCTAATCATCTGACTTTATCATGAATTATCACTAATGGCATTCGTTAAATTGAATTATGTTTGGCATATTTTACAAGATTGTAATAATAGGAACTCAGTGTATTCAATCGTCCTTTTTATCAACCTCACATATTTAGACAAAGACAAAATAATTAATTCATATAACTAGGTATCACTGACATACCTACTTATGCAAGTATTTTTTTAAATCTACCAGCTTTTCGGAAACGTGTTTTGTCATGGAGGAGAAGAAAAGCCGTAAAGTAGCTGCTCAGCACATCTTTAAAAAATTACATAAAAAGGTACTTGCCAGCTAACCGCATACCTATTGCTTTTTTGCTATCGACCTACATTAATATCGTGGGATAATAATGTACGAGAATGCGTGACTTGAAGGCCATGAGCAAGAGCTCCAATTAATATAATGTATGAACATATTAAGCTGTAGGTACCTACCTGTAATCGATAAATTCTAGCCTCTAGGTCAAAGTTACAGTGTATTGCATAGGAAAAAAGGATGAATCTATTATTCATCTAATAATACTATAATATTACTACATCACTGATGCGTTGCCGGTCAAGAAACAGAAAAGAAAATAAAAAAGTAAGAAATCTGCGGCATCAGAATACTAAGGTCTGTGGTCTTTTGGTAAGTGGGATTTGTGGAAGAGTTTCCTACACAGTTTTCACGATTAGCAGTACAGCTTTATTTATGAGTAAGGAACTCGGGACCAACTTGAAGCATGTTTTTATAACAATAAGGTTGAAGTAGCATCGGAAAGAATTACCAAAACAAATTGTGTCGGACTGAGTTGAGGCAATGTATAAAAATGAGGCAAATCGATGAAATACCGTCACTCAATAGATTTAGGCATGTCGTCACTGCATTAAAATGATATGATACTAGAAAATAAAATTATGAGTCGATAGTAATTGATAAAACGTAGGTACAGCTACATTGGCCAGGCTCAGTTACAGGTAGGGTTGCCAGGTCGTCAAACCAAATATCCGGACAGACCAGCCAGTTTGGCCGGACATTTGGGTAAAAAGGCCGGACACCCTAAATTATTGAGGATTTTGTGTTTTAGTATTAACAAGATAAAAAATTTGTGGTGTCCCCCTTTGTGATCCTTTACCATACAGATAAATCTTCTAAACGACGTGACAAGTCGAATGCAAAAAGCCTAACAAAACCGGACAGGCCGGACACCGTTCAATTTGGCCGGACACGCACTCAAAAAGCCTAACCCTGTCCGGCTTTATCCGGACGTCTGGCAACCCTAGTTACAGGTGAATTAGTTGAATGGTCGATAACGTAATATAAAAATTACACTGTAAATATTGTGAAATAAGAAATTAATTTGGATAGGAATTTCTTTTCAATATACTTAATTAATTTTTTGACATGGATTGGATCGTCATAGAAATATTTTTTCAATAGAGACATTTTATGTAAAAAATAACATTTTAGTAGGCGACACCTGTGTATTTCACAATTTCATATTTTAAAATTCACGAACAAGTTTTATTTTAAAAACTTGAATAAAAGTTCTTGAATAGCAGTCGCTACGAATCTGCGACAAATGCTTACGAACTAGGAGCTACGCTGCCGTCCTCAAACTAAAAGGCGGTTAAGTGACAAAAACAGTTTTTGAGGTAGAGCTAAAAAACGCAGGATTATTTTGAAATCGTGCTAGTGATTAGCTATAAACAATTGTTAATGTTGTCATATTATGTCAAACTCAAAACATATATATATATTTTTGAACTTTAATATTAATAAAGTTCAAAAAAATACCAAAAAATGTTAGTAGTGTAAAAATTTACAAGATGACATTTAGCCGCCTTTTATCTTGAGCGGCAGTACGAAGGTCCTTGCGCTGCGGCTACGAAATAGTACATTTTTCTGCACAATAATCTAAACTTTACTAACAAAAAATAACCGACTGCAAAATTACTCAAA
Source organism: Thymelicus sylvestris (assembly GCA_911387775.1). Taxonomy (NCBI): domain Eukaryota; kingdom Metazoa; phylum Arthropoda; class Insecta; order Lepidoptera; family Hesperiidae; genus Thymelicus; species Thymelicus sylvestris. The sequence continues at coordinate 2,352,833 of OU426893.1, forward strand.
AACTACTTAACAGATCTCGTTTAAATTTATGTGGGACCACATGACAAGCACCTGCCTTCGATTAAAAAAAGAATCATCAATATCGGTTCACCCAGTCGAAAGTTCTGAGGTCACAAACATAAAAAAAATCCAGTCGAATTGAGAACCTCCTCCTTTTTTTGAAGTCGGTTAAAAAGGAATCCACTTTGGAAAATATAAATTTAAAGCCTGAGGAAATATTCATTTGACGTATTAATCTAAAACTCGACACGTACCTAATGTTTGAAAACAAATAATTGGTATTTTGCTGTTACCCGCCTTCTCCTGATAAGCTGAACATTATCACTGACTGAGCAAATACGGATTATTCATTAAAGTAACATTCATTGTCTGCCGTGTTGTCTTTTTGATAACTTTGATACGATTATCTTTATAACACACCCTAATTAGAACACACAAAATTTCAAATTCGTCTGTTTGACATAAAAATTATCCCGAAAACTTGGTAGATTGAAAACAAAAGATGAGATTTTGTTACTGTAACTATCTACCTACGTACAGTACTACCTAGATTTAATAAAATCATATCTATGATTTATTATTAGAAATAAATTTTATCGTGATTGATTGACATGCAATCTGTGTAGTAGGCAGGTGTTTTGATAGTTGTTTAGGTAAGGTGAATACAGAATAACGATTACTATTTATAACGCAATATATCTAAGTAGTTATACAGTCATCCAGGATTACACCAGTGTGTTGAGTTATGACCAACAAATCCGTCAAGATTTATGGTAAGTGGCCACCGTCTATATATGAATACAAGAAACAACGAAGGCAAATGCGTTGCGGCCAAAAAGGTAGCGGGAGAGCATGTAAAAACAACGTAAAAATTTCATGTTCGATTTTAGGACGATGCATATGGCTGGAACAGTTTCTACCACCAAGCATGAATATCGACGGGATTAAATATTCACCTGGGTAGCAACTTAACAACATCTTTAAAGAGACCTGGCGCTATAGAAGAGCGCACTAAGCAAACGTCTTGACGAAGCCTCTTACATCGACGCGGACCGCGTCGTTTCCGTGAGACAGAAATATATGTGCGCGAATTTAATGCCGATTTATTGATCAACATAATAAATAAAAAGATAAAGTATCAAGAACAATACCTGCATAAAATAAGGGGAATCCCGTGCAACTTAACAGTTTAACGCCCCAACTCAGAGTCACTAACGGTTACTTTAATCGCTCCTTAGTAAAGAATCACCATACAAATTCCGTACTAAGGAGGGATTTAAGTAATTGTTAGTGATTCTGAGTTGGGGCGTTAAGAACAAATCCAGTGCTTAAAAATAATACCAATAAAACATTACATTACCCTCATATAAGATGTTGGTAGAGATGTTCTAATAGAAGTAATAGTATGACACAAGGCGTGTCATGGTGTCAGTAACTAACGTTACTACATTAAAGGCGACGGGAGCGACTCCAGCCGTCACAGTTCGCGGTGACTCGTGAGAAGGAATGCAGCTGCCTAATAACGAGTCTAATACAATACAATATGTATCGACACATCTGTCTGTGAAATAAATAAAAGTTTTCTGTCACAGGCAGACAATTTTTTTACGGATAGCCGATAAGCTAGCTGATGATACACCTGATGGGAAGTGGCTATCATCGCCCATGGACATCAACGACAGCAAAAGGTTCACTGAGGCGTTGCCGGCCAAGAAAGAGAGAAGATGAAGAAAGAAAGCAATGCAATTCGGGTTTTTCATCAGCTGGTATGTTGTGTCTAGCGATGAGATGCAGTCCACCTATCTGACCTGACAGAGTTATAGCCGCAAGACGACAAAAAATTCACCGGTAAGTACAATTTTGCTTATTGACGACCCTGTAGCCTAGTTGGTAGTGGCCCTGCCTGCGAAGCGAGGGATCCAGGGTTCGATTCCCGGCTAGGGCAGATATTTATGTGACAGATAAATATATTTTGTAGGTACCTACTCGGGTCATCATGCCGGAGTAGTCCATGCCACCGGCGACACAGGTAAATAACCTACTGCGTATAAATTTCGCCGAGTTTTTTTTATGGTAATAGCCGGCAAATGAATTAACAGTCTATCTGAGGGTAGTGGCTGTCATTGTCCTTGACATCAACAACCCAAAAGGCATGAAAGGCATCACCGATGAGTTGCTGGTCAAGAAAGAGAGAAGAACCTATTACCTATTGTCCACAATAAAGAGTGATTTGATTTGATTTGATTTGAAAAAGAAATACAGAACTGGCTCTCAGGCCCTCAGCCGGAACACGACAACTAAATTAAGTGACTCCAGCAAGGAGTATGGATGGAGTACCCATTGCATGATATTGTTTGGTACCACACTAGTGAGAATTTTCTGAAATATGTATAGCAAAAACCTGGCAGCAATCGTAAATGACTCGGGTGACGTAGGTGACTGCAGGTGCCTCGCAATTATATTGCCCGAGGAAATTGTTAGTTAAGTGCGCATGTCTTTTCGTCATATACCTACTAAATTGACCAACGAGTGTCAAGTTCAAAGATGGCCCAAAGCCTTCTAAACTCAATAAAATAACTTGGTGACGTTTTTATATCTTAACGTGTTCAAATAAGTAGACAAGAACCAATTACTGAGATGAACAATGTTCAAAATGATTCTATTTCATTTTTTTTTGCGGAAAACACCTACTTATTTATCAGGAGACACAATAGTGTCTATGCACAAGTACACTACACTACACACACACACACACACACACACACACACACACACACAATACTAACTAATACTAATAGACTAATACTAACTTAATAACACTCACACACTCAACATTATTTGTCTTGACGCTATGAAGTCTCTTTTCGCTAGACCCACTGTGACGTCACGAAACAAGCCGTTTATTATTTACTAGGAACACTTGACATACTGACGCAATAGTACTTGTCAATCACTAATATTAAAACGGAAATATGAAACGTGACTACAATATTATGCATGGTGCACTCGATCATGCAGTTTGTGCGGGGTTTTTATAACTTCAGAATTATCGGTATATTAATCGACATTTAATCCACAAGTTCCAACGCAACTAATATCAAAGAGTCTTATGCAAAAAACTATATTATTTTATCTTAAAAGTCGGATCCCACTTTAAATGGGAACCGTGACCGTAAAACTAATTTTAACTTTTGAAAGTGAAGTGCGGAATACGTTAAAACAATTTATTTCACTATTGATTCTTGAAGAGTCAGGCAGGTGAAAAAACTATGGAATGACGATAACGATGGAATGGTAATGGTTTCCAAATGACTTCAAAGGAATGGATAAATGGATTCCAAGTTTCCTACTTAGTCTTCAGAAGTTGCACTTCATTAGGCCGATTTGAATATGATATGAGTATGACTCAATTTCTTTGCGGACATAATGGGATGTAAAGAATCTTTTAGAGTTCGAGGCTCCAACTCTTGAACTTCATTGAGGGATCAAAATGATTGCATTGTAGTTTGAAAATTCCACATTGACAAAAAAACTGGAATGCCTCATTGAATTATTATTACTTTCAATGGAATGCCTAGACAATTTTATGCCCAGATGTCGTATTCTTTTTCTTGTTAATTGTATTCTTTTTCTTGTTAGTATGTTTGTACCATCCCTTTGTTGTTGAAGAATTTCAGTATATTGTTTTGAGTGCCTGCGTCATTATTATCAAATGTGATTGACTTCCTAACACGGATATGATAAGAACATCGATAAAATAAATAATACAGCTTTGGATTAGGTAGTCGCAACTCATGTGTGCTGTTTTTAGAATTTGCATAAATTATTTTTGACAAAAGTCTTTGTTTACCTTTTTAACATCGCAATGGGTGATTTGATTTGTTGCTGCTAAGTAAACAGCTTAACTATTTGTGTTCAAATTGAATCGCGATCCTTTCCTTGAAGTTTTTAACGTCAAAATTCCTCATGGTGTGATGGTCAGCGACTCTACATTTTTGATTTTTCTTACATCCCCAGATATAACATAGAGGCATGGGCTCAGTTCTGGTTCATTCCAGGAAGGCACTGGGCGTTCTTTTATTTTTTTAGGTTGTTTAAAGATAAAAAAAGCGGCCAAGTGCGAGTCGGTCTCGCCCATGAAGGGTTCCGTAGCAGCAAGTAACATAATATAAAAGTTCTTGAAGTTCGTTGTAACTTTAATCGAGGTAAATTGTGGTTTAAGATTTATGACGTATGTATTAAAAAAAAACTACTTACTAGATCTCGTTCAAACCACTTTTCGTTGGAAGTTTGCATGGTAATGTACATTATATATTTTTTTTTAGTTTTATCATTCTCTTATTTTAGAAGTTACGGGGGGGGACACACATTTTACCACTTTGGAAGTGTCTCTCGCGCAAAACTATTCAGTTTAGAAAAAAATGATATTAGAAACCTCAATATCATTTTTGAAGACCTATTCATGGACACGTATGGGTTTGATGAAAAAAAAAATTTTTTGAGTTTCAGTTCTAAATATGGGGAACCCCCAAAATTTATTGTTTTTTTTTCTATTTTTGTGTGAAAATCTTAATGCGGTTCACAGAATACATCTACTTACCAAGTTTCAACAGTATAGTTCCTATAGTTTCGGAAAAAAGTGGCTGTGACATACGGACGGACGGACGGACAGACAGACAGACAGACATGACGAATCTATAAGGGTTCCGTTTTTTGCCATTTGGCTACGGAACCCTAAAAACAAGCGAGAAAGAAGCGAATTTTGCGAAATTTGTTAGAATTTAGTAAACTGCTATTGATATTACGGGCCTAAATGTAGCACGTGACACCACGGAACTGTGCCGCCATATCAAGAATTTAAAATTCTTTTTGATTGTGTAAAATTTAGGAATAAATGAATAAAAACAATTAAATTTAAATAAGTATAATTTTAGGGCAAAGAAATGTTGTAAGAAACAGTGGCATTGGTAAAGAATACAAAAACATAAAGCTGGAAAATATATCTACATGAATCAGACCTGATAATAAAGTAAAATGTTTTCATAACATACGTAATTAAAGGCCATAATTACCTATTAACTATAACGTAAAAACAATACCTAACATAGTTGATAGTAGATAGATATGTACATCTACGTCATGTAGGCACGCAGCGACACATTGTATGGCCTTAAATAAAATTAGGTAGGTAGGTATACCTACTTGTTATAGTGCATACGGAATTCACAGGCATTACTTTGGCATATGCATATTATTATGCATATGCATATAATAACTTTGTTTCCCACGCAACTGAATAAAATAAAAAAGTCAGTCATATTTATTGTTTGTGGTCAAGCCTTATTTATTAAATTTAATTTATACGATACGATATTATAGTCTATAGCTCTATCACAATTTCCCATATCGTGGCTCTATTTTTGTAATATCATTGGTCTATAGCGCTAGACGCGCTAGTCGTATGAGTGAATTTCTGCATTCTGCAGATCGAATGGAAACTCAGTAGGTAATTCCAAATATTATGTTAATAAAAAGACAGTAATCGCTGCACTTCACGAGATAACAATAGTTTCTCCTCAAAAGCAAACGAATCCTCTTGAGTGTAGGGTTGTTTTACTCGCTTCTCTTCGCAAACGGACCCCTAATTCCAAAAATGGTCTTAGATGACCCATAATATTTTTGAAAGACCTTTTCAAAGTTTTCAACGATACCCCACACATAGGTACCCTGAAAAAAATGTTTTTCAATATTTTATTCTACGATTTTGGAGTTTTAATAAATAATGTATATCCATTTGCTTCGGACGGACGGACGGACATGACGAAACTATAAGGGTTCCGATTTTTCTTCGGAACCCTAAAAACTAAACTACCTTAACACAATTTTGGCCGCTCTTTGTTTCAGCATCTAGCTTGCAAGTTGCGTTGTTCATTGCTTCCGTTACGAATGTTACGTATGTTATGGCCTTATATGGGTCAAAATCAATAAATTTTATGCAGGCCTTCTTTGAAATTCTTCTTGGAAACGATTACAGCATGAATTATAAATGGGAGATAGCGAATGCGATTTAGGTGGCGTGAAATTCATAGAAATGACTGATCGAATGCCAGATTCGCGACACTGGACTCTAATATTAATGATTTGTTTGTAGGACCATTCTACCCCAGTCCCCAATCATTTCACAATCCTTATAAACAGTGGAAGTCTTCGGAAGTGTAAATATGTAGCTATAGTCAAAAGTGGAATTCAAGCTGAAAATACTTTTTAATAATTCGGCGGACTCAATGAGTAGATTAAACATAAGCTAAGATAAACTTACGATCCAGAACCAGCATAGCAAGCGGAAGAACGACTGCAAACAATCACACAGCCTTCCATAGCAATTGTGCACAAAATCACTGCAGCTCCTCATTTTCACCACTCCGGTCACGGCCTACACATCATCGTGTAAAACATTCACGGACCTGACTGTAAATACAGCTTACAGTGGACTGCTGACAGCTGAAGCTATCGCCTATCTTATCAGCATTCAATACCATATCAATATGCCACGACGTTAGTATCGCACGGGCCTAGACCTTTCATATTCTTTTTGTTATCATTTCGCCGAATACCAACCTTCGTTAGATAACTGATCACATTCAAATCTCAGGCAGATAATGTAACTAGATCTGTTTGCGTTTATAGAACTCGAGTATCCTTGAAGCTTAGCTGTCGACAACACCCCCAATGATCTACATGTATTAAATAAACCTAATTATTACCAACCTTCGTATTTCTTATAGTAGGAGGGAGTATTGTTATAATATTATAAAGATGAAAGACGAATTTATCGTAATTTTTAGGAAGCATTCTCTTCTCTGATTAGAGATTTCAGTCTCACCTGAATCTTTCTATTCCTTTCTGAGTGGACACGCTTCGCATTATTTTAAAATCTGTGACCTCCGAGTTCGTTTGTAGACATTGCAAATTCATGTACGAATAATCCATTTATGACATGATTGCCGACATTTATTTTTATTGACTATCGTCATGATTAACATCTTAATGGGTGAATTTCCCAAGTGCATTTTTGAGACGGCGAGGTTGAAAATTAATGTGTGGAGGTAAACTACAATTATGTATAATTTTATATAGGTCGTTTAAATAGTGATCTACATGATAGCCAAGTATTCAGATGTATTTAATACATAGATTATTAATAAAAAAATATCTAAGACCTAAAATCTAATTCCGGTGTACTGTCCGACCTCCATGTATTTACATATTTTATAAATTTAATTTTTTTTGGTAAATAAATTTTATTAAAAAGGAATATTTTTTAGAAATACATTAAATAACACAACTAATATATATTTACGGAGTAATTTAAGATAGTGCAACAGCTCTTAAAACATCTTTTAAAAATGTCCTACAAAAAAAAGCAATACCGGTGGCGCATTTTGTACACTTCATATCTTGTTACGAAACTATTTGGAAGACACCTTACTGGCTCTCCCCGCACCGTTCAGTTGTGCTCTTGCAAATTGCGTATTAGGATGACCGACTGGCTGCGTAATTTTCCTGCCAAACACGTAAGTACTCACTGCGGTGGCGCAGGAATACAAAATCATGCAATTCCGATGTCATGTATATTAGTAAAACTACAAAGCAGATTATCAAGAAATTTTATGGAGGCTTCCATTAAAGGTTTTCAGCCATAACTGTGAAATAAAAGTTAACCTGAGAATAACGGTGTTCTTTAAAATTCAAGTTTTGACTCTAATTCTAAGACCGGTGGCCTAATCTCGGTGGTTCCGGTGGCAAATCAAAGCGCATAGGGACGTGTATAGACCAGTGCCGATAATTTTTGAAACGAAAAAAAAAATCGTAGAATGAAACCCATTGCAAAAGGAAGAGAATATTACGAAAAATAACGGAAAAATAATTTACGGGCGATCTGAGCTCGGGAAGTGGGGGAGGGCGGGGTTTAAGGGTAAAAAAATAGTTTATCTCAATTTCCGGCAAAACTACAAGTCCTGTAGAAAAAAGTTAAATAGCAATGTTGTAAGTAATAAAAAGATCTACAACTTTTTTATTTACACTTTTTTACGTAACCTCAAAATTTATGTGAAAAATTCAAATAACCATGTTTTTGGTTTTTTATTTTCATCTTTTACAAAAAAAAATTTTTCACGAAGTTTGGTGAAAATGAAACGACAACTATTATCGCAAAAAATTTTCGGATTCGAGTTTTAAGTTTTTTTTTGTCATTCATTGTGTACAATTTTGAGCTATTTATCAGAATTTACACTTTAATTAATCGAAAAACGTAAGATTTCATGTTAATCTAATCGTGGACAAGTATCCCTTACCAACGGTAAATGAAATTTTTTCAAAGCTAAATGGTGGAGTACAGTTTAGTAAGATAGATCTTTCGATGGCCTATAATCAATTTCCGTTAAGTGAAGACTCCCAGGCTCTCACTACCATAAATACTCACAGAGGTTTGCTGATGTTTACTCGATTAGTTTTCGGCTTGTCATCAGCTCCATCTATTTTCCAGCGTGCTATGGAGTGTGTGTTGGCTGGCCTAGAAGGAGTAGTGTTTTTCCTAGACGATATTCTAGTGACGGGAAGGAATAAAGACGAACATAAGCAGCGCTTGATTGAAGTATTGGGGCGGCTAAAAGGTGCCGGATTAACCGTACAAATTAATAAGTGCGAGTTTTTTAAAGATGAGATATGCTACTTGGGGCACATAATTGATAAACACGGCATTAGGAAGTCACCTGATAAAGTTAAAGCTGTGTTATGTGCGCCCAAGCCGCAAAACGTTTCGCAACTACAGTCATTTCTCGGGTTAACTAACTATTACCGTAATTTTGTCCCAGACGCATCGTCCGTATTAAGTCCTCTGTACAACCTGTTGCATAAAAATGTTAAATGGGAGTGGACAAAGAACCATGACGATGCATTTCTAAAAATAAAAAAAATTATGGCTTCGAATGATGTGTTAACCCATTTCGACTACGAAGCCAAATTGGTATTGACGGTGGATGCGTCGCCGACAGGGTTAGCAGCGATATTGTCACAAGTAGGCAGGGACGGACGCGAGAGACCGGTTTCATACGCGTCGCGCGTGCTCTCGCCCGCGGAGAGAAGGTACGCGCAGATACAACGAGAAGCTACGGCTATCGTGTTCGGAGTTAGGCGTTTCCATCAGTACCTATACGGTCGATCGACACCTTTCGTGTTACGCACGGATCATAAACCGTTGTTGACCATCTTCGGTCCCCACCGGGGCATACCCGAAGTATCTGCGAATAGGCTCCAACGCTACGCGATATTCTTGTCAGCGTATAATTACACTATTGAATATATACGTAGCAAAGATAACACCGCAGATTTTCTGTCGCGCGCGGCGTTATCTACGAGCGAGGCGGTCGGATCGGGGGGGCGCGAAGAGGCGCGGGGCGAGGAGTGCAGCGATGACGACCGGGCTGCGTACGTCAACTTTGTGCTGCAAGGAGACTTGCCCGTGACGTCACAGCAGCTCCGTGGCGAGACCGACCGCGATCCGCTGCTGGCCAAGGTCAAACGCTATGTGATGAACGGATGGCCACGAAAGGTGGTAGATGATAATTTAAAACCTTACCATAGCTGCCGGTTGCAGCTGTCGCTCGAGAACGGTCTGTTAATGCGCGGGCATAAGGTAGTGGTCCCTGAGGGTTTAAGGGAAGCCATATGCAACGAATTACACAGCTCTCACTTCGGAATTGTGAAAATGAAAGCCGAAGCGCGGAGATTGTTTTGGTTTCCCGGCATCGACGCGGCGCTGGAGCGGCTGGCGGGGCGCTGCGAGGTGTGCGCAGCGCTGCGGCCGGCGCCGCCGCGCGCGCCCCTCGCGCCGTGGCCGCATCCGCCGCATGCCTTTTATAGGGTGCATGTGGATTTTTTAGGCCCGCTAAACAACCAAATGTTTTTGATAATAGTCGACGCGTTCAGTAAGTGGGTTGAATGCTATCCGATGGCGGCGACGTACGGTTCCAAGGCGGTGATCGGTAAGCTGTGCGACTTCATGTGAAGGGTAGGGGTTCCTAATACACTAGTGAGTGACAATGGTACTTCCTTCACTTCCGGCGAATTTCAGAATTTTTGTAAAATAAATGGTATTAAACATATTTTTTCACCAGCTTACCACCCGGCTAGTAATGGTCAAGCGGAAAGTATGGTAAAGGTAGTTAAAAATGGCATCAAGGCAATCATATTAGATAACAAAAATAAAAAACTTTTATACGAACAAATATCGAAATTCTTGTTTGACTTTAGGAACTCCAAAAACAGCACAACGGAAAAGTCACCCGCAGAAATCGTTTATGGTAGACCGTTGCGCTCACGTTTGGATTTGTTAATACCGTCATCGTCTCCACCTTCAACCTCGGGCCTCTCATGCACCGTGGAACGTAACCAGTCCTCGCAGGCTAGACATCACCGGGGTAGAGAAAGAGAATTTAAAATTAATGATGCAGTATGGGTCATAAAAAATTTTATAAACAAAAAATGCAAATGGCTGGACGGGGTAATTAAGAAGAAAATTGGCAGAGTGCTTTATAAAGTGTATATTCCCAGTTTGAATATAGAAGTGCAAAGGCACATAGATCAGATACGACCGAGGATTCCCACAATGGCAGACCGCAGACAGGGTGAATGTGAGTATGGCGATGCTGTTCCCGACCTCCCGTGTCACAGCGACCCCGTCGGACTTGCCAGAAACGGGAGCGAAAACACCACCAGCGCGCTCAGCGACGATCGCAACTCACGCGAGCAGTCTCCAGCTCCGTCGCACCGGGAGGAGGAAGGGGAGAGTGACGGCTGTTTCGCAACCCCGCCGGCAGGGCCCTGTAACCCTAGGCGGCGTGAGATATCACCCACGGTTGAGGAGTCCGAGGACGAGGATGAGCCGACTTACACCCTCGCTGATTCACCATAAACTTTTATTCCTACATGTTATTATTAGTATACATTAGGTTATTTTTTTATTGTTAATTTTCATGCATAGTACTTCATAGCTATAGAGGGGAGGGATTGTTATGTATGCATGTGTGCGTGTGCGTGTGCGTGTGCGTGAGCGTGTGTGCGTGCGAGCTGCGCCTCGCCGATAGTTAAGTGCAGGTAATTAAATCAGTGTGCATCAAGCTACCGCGTTGTTTGTATGTCACCCCGCGTCCCTTATACACGGCTATCTAACACTTTGTTAGACAAAACAATTACCTACAAAAACATAAAGATTGCAAAAAACATGCGAAAAATAGTTGTCGTTTCATTGCATTTTCGGAGAACATTTACCATAGTAATTTATAGTTAGTAGATAGTAGTAGTAGTAGTCGTTAGTAGTTTATAGTTTTTTTGTATACCATTAGAAAGTAGATATTCCAACGAACAAAAATCTCACCGATTTAAAAAAAAAATAGATATTTTGACGTGAGAATTTTCGATTGAAAATTAGGTTGCTTTTTCGATGTTAAGTCAAAATAAGGTGAAAAAAGAAATATTTTAAATCAAAAATATTACAGTATGTTAAGGACATACAACGGTAAGTTTTACTAAACTTGGTGAATTTTTTTTTTGTAAAAGATAAAAATAAAATACCAAAAACTTGGTTATTTGAATTTTTCACATAAATTTTGACTTGTAGTTTTGCTGGAAATCGAGATAAACCGTTTTTTACCCTTAAACCCCCCATCCCCCCTCCCGACCTTAGATCGCCCGTAAATTATTTTTCCTTTAATTTTTGTTATATCCTCTTCTTTTTGCATTGGGTTTCATCCTACTATATATATTTTTCACTTTTTACCGTTTTTGAAGCTATCGGCACTGGTCTAATAGGCCACAGAAACACAAGCGTGTCTAATCACCGCTAAAAAAAGTCCGTTCATCTAGACTCCTACTCTTCAAAATGTATTTTTAAAGTATTAGATGATCTTGCCTTTATTATTCCTCATTGGCATAATCAATTTCGGTGGATTAGATTCTAATTCCAGTGGTCCTAATTTTGGTGGCATTTGATAATGTAATTTGAAAATATCTCCGGAACTAATAAATTTTTTTTCGATCTCTACTATGTGACTAATTATTAATACTATTTACATATTATTTATGCCAAATAAAATGTATTAGAAACAGCAGGTTTTAATTTAATCAATTTCGGTGGCTCAGATTTTTATTCCGGTGGTCCTTTAATAATTTCGGTGGCATTTGATAATTTCAAATCGAAATATCTCATGAACTAATCATTTTTTTTCGATCTCTAGTATATGATTAAGTAGTACTAATATTTACCTATTATTTAAGCCAAAAAAAATTATCAAAAACAGCAAATTTAAATTCGCCACTGTAATTAGGCAAAATCCGTGTTTGTTGAAATTGACCCTAATATCATTTTGCGCTTAACGTTGACGTTAGTTGTAACACTTTTATTGTTTAACAACAATTTATTTTAATCTAATGTTTTTCTTGGAAAAAACACAAAAGATAGCATAACAATACGCAATTTACGCATTAAGGGTGCACAGGCACCTTGTTGCATAGATAAGGCTATAATATAGAGGATTTTGGAGGTCCCTGAACTCAGAACAACCCTAATTTCCCACCTCTAATGGGTTCACGATTCCATATTACCCAAATCCAAGAAATAGATAACAAGATCATCATAAGGCCCGGGGGTCAACTCTTTGGAAGAATTGTTTAAAAAAACACATTTTAATTCATAGCAGTATTTTAATTTCAGGTACACACTAAATACAATACAATATTGTTAACTTAAATAAAATTAATATTAGGATCTTTAATTTGATGCTAAATAAATAAGTCATTTTTCGATGAGATTTTGCGGCGACATTCGGACAACGGTTTTACTAGGGAATATGATACGAAATTAAATGTGATCTTAGTTAAAAGTGTAATCTATCTCACACTGAATCAAGATTTTAAAATGTTATTGGAATTGAAGAAACGCACAATTAAGCGATGATCTAAAAGGCAATCGACTTCGATCATAATCAACATCATACAAATTAAATAATGCACTAATGAAAACAAGTTCAAATTGAAAACCAAAATAAAGTTTGAATAAAAATTTTGCAAATTGAATATAACTTCGAAGGCCGCAACAAAAATATCAAAATTTTTGGAAGTGCTCTTCCAAAAGTTTCATTTACAAAATGATCGATAGGTATATTGTTGAACAGATCTTACTTTGTTTATTGAAGTGCAAAACTACTATCGGCCGTTTTCAATAAGACATTTTATCTATCCGTAATCCATAAGTTGTTGTTATAGTGTTTCATATTATTTTACCTCACAACTTGTCCAGATATTTTAAACTTATATTATCATCGCGGACACTGAACATTTTAATGCAACGGGTACTCACGATTCGTGGTGAATCGTGCTGCGGTCGCACCGTGACCCCGATCCAAGTCACTGGGTCGAAATATCGATATTATAAAATACGAATCGTGATTACCCGTTGCATTAAATTGTCCAGAAATGATGGATAAACTTATAATTATTGAAAACGCCGTATAAGAATTTTTACCGGCAGCAAAGCAAAGATTATTATAACCAGTCTTTATTCTTTTAATGACTAGATCACAAGTCACAACCCATACTCTAATGATAGATCGATCTTCAACAAAGGCGTAATGAGCCCTAAAAACGTAACAATAATGTTCTTCGATTGATTCCTGAAGGCCGCCAGTAGGGACTCGGTGTGGCACGGGTGCACGATGAAGTACGGACGATGGAGCAACGGGTGTTCTTGTTGAGTTATCATGGAGTAAAACTGAGCTTCGTCTACACTGCAATTGTATTATTAATCTAGGATGAAGCAGATCTGGTAATTATATTGATTATAAAAAAAGGAAAAAGAAAATCGGAAGTGACAGCGAATTTGGTGAGAATGAGTTTTAGCTACAAGGAGAATCGAGTCGAGAGCGATCGTCTTTCGGATACAGTGGGTGCTAGCAATGCTAGCGCAAAAATTGAAATGATGTTGAATTTCCTCCTTATTTTAAAAATGTATAACTTAAAAAGAAATACAAAAGACCCAACACCACAAACCACCAAAATAAGGATATCCGTATTTTTTGCTACTTACCCGATTAGAGACATTTGTCTTATTTCAGCAAGTGTTAGTAAAGTTCCTGAAGAATTCCATACATTAAAACTAAATGACGGCACTCCATAGCTTAAATTATAAAATATTATAAATTCTGCTTTATATAAAATTTCATCTTGGTCTGATTTATAATTTATGTACGTATCTTTTTTTAGATAACATTTATGAATATCTTTATCTTCAAAAATACGCCAACCATCGTTAATCTTTTGCGATATTTTCAAAAAGTCCCGCGCTGCGCTGAGAAATTCTTCTGCGGGAATTTTGGCACTATCGCCACTATCCATATTATTTACGTAGAGTGATTATCTGTTAATTATTATGAAATGCGTTATGTCCACTTTTTAATTTAATAACAATCACTTTCAGTTTTGTACGGTCATAGTACTAGTCGCAAAAAAAAACAAAATCACTGTAAGAGCCGAAAAGAAAAGAATTAAAAATGTAAACAAAATAAATTATAAGAACCACAGACTGTTTCTCCTTCGGAATCGTGATCATAGATTATAAAATATATTGTATTATTTCACAGATTAAAATGACACGACACGACACGAAGCACGTCACACGTAACTCGAGTAAGTACTCTGTGAACAGGAGTAGTGTGAACCAATCAAATGTCAACTGTCATGTCATTTCAAATCAGTCAATGAGTCAAATCCCAATTCCCATGCCAAGATTACCAAGTCTGTTCAATTAATTTAATTACTTTCTACATTCTTCATTCTATATTCTTTCAGTATACGGTTTTTTTTTGTATTGAATCCTTAGCAATTTAGCATACTGTCCCTATCATACATACAGCTGAGCCTCATTTGTTAGCGCTGATTTAATTAATTTACACGTCGTAACATTATTCTGCGGTTGTGAATGTTACAATACACAGCTGATAAGGCTGTGATAAGTGACAAACGTCACAAACACGTTTACGATAGATTATTATTACTGTTGTTTACTTTAGTTGTTCGGTTAGGTTGGAGGTAATAGTGTTTTGTTGGTTGGAGTGCTCAACTAGCACAGTGCGTGGTGAATACAAAATTTATTGAAGGTTTCTTGTTGGTGGGTATTGCATTTAATTACATATCTAGTTTCTATTCTAACTTCACAAGCATGGTATTCTGCAACAATATAACCATTAACCATACCATTATTGGATTTATTTAAAAAGGAGCGGATTTTTGTAACTATAGTAGCAGAATATTTTGTACGCAATATGTCCAGTACTCGTAACATAACTTGCATTTCAGGAATTATGGACACATTCAAAAAAGACTGGTTCACAGAGGCATGTGAGCTCTGGCCGGGTGGCACATTCTCCTTCCAAGTAAAGAAAGTACTACACCACGAGAAATCCGAGTTCCAAGATATACTAGTTCTGGAGACATTGAGCTTCGGCAGAGTTCTTGTGCTTGATGGTATCATACAGTGTACACAAAAAGATGAGTTTTCTTATCAGGTAAATACTTTTCTGGATTTATCATATTGTACAGGTATTTTCACGATTAAGCTTGATGCTATGCGAGAGCAAGCCATCACCAACCTTTGTTCAGCAAGATGTAGTTGAGAACAATCATTTATCTTTCTTATAAATATCATTCCCAGCAGCAAACTAAAGGTACTTGTATTTCTCAAGCAGCGTCACTTACAATTCACAACTGAGCTGATAAATAAATAGGTGCATAATTGTTATTTTAATAATTTCAGGAAATGATATCATTTCTACCTCTGTGCTGTCACAAAAACCCCGAGAAGGTGCTAATAGTTGGTGGCGGAGATGGCGGTGTTGCCAGGGAAGTGGCCAAGCACCCTAAAGTTAAGCAAATTGTCCAGGTTAGTATATATTTTTAACAAACCGAGACAGACATGAAATACTTTTGTATAGAGATTGTCTAATTTAATAATGAATGCTCCTCCACTATACTTTATTGTATATATGTATATATTTCTATCTATTTAATATAACATATTTCCTCAAGTTAATGTTAAAATAATGTTTAGTAGAGGCACATTAATTTTTAAATTGTACTTATCAATACTAAATATTTATAGAGGAACTGAGATGTTTTCCCTATCTTATTTATAGATGTTAATGTAAGTTATTATTTGGCTTCTATGGTTTCGTCTTCTAAGGTGTCTTATATAACAAAAAAAAAAGAATCTTACAAATTATCTTTCAATGACAATTCATACACTAATTACAATGCCAATTTGCATATTATCTTTTTCCAGGTTGCCCATTGTCACACACAAATAGTTTTTCTTTAATTACCAAATATTTAAACTACAGTAGTTTAAATATTATTTGGTAATAACACCATTACAAATGTTCTATTTAACCAAATTACGATAAGAGATTCGAATCTCTGTCTAAACAGGAAGGTCAAAGAAGTTTATCTGTTTTAGTGACAAAATTCTCTCAGTAACATTATAATACATAGAACTGTTGCATTATCAGAAAAAGATAACAGAGCTGATAAATTGAAGGTTTAGTTCAATTTTTCTGTATATGTCTGTACTATTTATAAACTACAAAATATATTGTAATCCACCTTGTAAGCCAACTACTTAGCAGACTTCAAACACCTCCAAGAACTCAAAACTGACAAGAACATAACAATACTGCTTGAACTAATACCAATATCACTTATATAAATACTTTGTAGCGCTTCTCCAAGGATGCAGAAGCTGACACAGAAATAAAAGAAACTAAGACAAATTTTATTAACAATAAGTTTGTTTTAATAAATAATTGACTTATCATATTATTTTTCATTTTAAAATTACCGACAATGTTATCGATATTTTTAAAATTCCAACTTTGATACAGTGGGTGCACGGGTAAACACAAATTACCCATGCACCCACCGGTGGGTGAAGCCTGTGGGTGAACGGGTAACGGCCCCTATGAGCGGCCTCTTTGCGTCATTCATTTATTAAATTGTATTCACAACAAAAGTCATTGAGAGCAATAATTTAAATTCAATTAATTACTTTTTCTTTACAGGTGGAAATCGACGCAAAAGTAATAGAGGTATCAAAAAAGTATCTACCATTCATGGCGGTTGGGTTCAACAGTGAAAAGCTGACTTTACACGTCGGAGACGGCTTTGAGTTTATGAAAAACCACAGTCAGGAGTTCGACGTCATCATCACTGACAGTAGCGACCCTGTCGGACCAGCTGTGAGTCTGTTCCAAGAGAATTACTTTGCGTTAATGAAGAGCGCGCTCCGGCCGAATGGTGTAGTGTGTTCGCAAGCGGGGACGTATTGGAACGATATGGACCTAGTGACGAGTACGCTGCAGTTCTGTAGAAACCAGTTCCCGGCTGCAGCGTACGCGTATACGTCAGTGCCGACTTATCCGTCAGGTATTTTGAATAGTTTTATTATTTTTAAACCCTACACCTTACTAGATTAGAGTCTAGGACTCTGTAAAAGACCACAATGAAATCTACTTATCAGAGAGGTCTACGGAGACCTCTATGGAGAACACTACGTAGTGTTTTCAAAGGTGTGTGAAGCCAATTCTTCAAACAACACTAATAGGCCTCTACCAGATTTTTGTTGTACAGTTTTGGGATTTGAACTTTAGTTAGTTAATAGTTTGATGATTTTATACTGTTTTCTGTCTTTGTTTATTCGTACTGCTATACGTCATTTTCAAATCAATAGTTATTAAGTTGATATTGTTAGGATGACTTACCAAATTAACTGGTTTACATCATCACTTACCTACCACCGTAGTCGAACAAAGAGAGAATTACTATATAGGGATTTATTAAAACAAAAAAATATATGTGTAACAGAAAGGGTAATCTATGGTGTTGGTTATTCAATAATATTCCTTTTACTTTGCACCATGATATATTTCCAGTTTTCCTAACGTTCACATCAATAACAATCTCTACTACTCCATGATCCCATAAAAATCCCACACGTATTGTTCTAAATAGATTGACACATTCCTTTTTCTAAATATTTAGTTTTTCTTCATGACTTTACGGCCAATCGTTGTAAATAAATAAAATAAAAAACAAACGTGACCTGCATTATATTTTGTTATATATGTTGCAGGTACAATTGGCTTCGTGATCGGCTCTCTAGACAAGGATGTGGTATTCGAGCAGCCAACGATATCCTTCACCCCCAACGAGCTGAAGGGCATGGACCTCAAGTTCTACAACAAGGACCTCCATACAGCTGCATTTGCTTTACCTAATTTTATTAAGGATCAACTCGCTTAATATTCTTCGGAGTACTTAATGTGCATTTTTGTACTTCAGCATAATATTGATTGATTGAAATCATTGTTCTTACGGTCTTGAATAACGGTGCCGTAAAACAGGCGTACATGACAACTGATACACACTTACAGTGCCACCAAATTATATGTGAATTGAGGGAGGGTGCTGAACCAATTTGGACCAATCATTGAACGCAATTTGAGAGGTAGTAAATGTCAAATGAATGAGCAGAAAGAACTTATGATCCAATTTTCGCCACTTCACAGATAAGTTGGTTGGTGGCACTATACGCACTTTTTTTTATTCTACCACCATTTCATAAAGTTGTGGCATCATCATGGAGAATAGAAGGTAGGAGGGCCATCTCATATGAGGGAAAAGATAAAAAAGTGTCGAGCTGTTTACTGAAAATAGAGGTTCCAATAATGGCAATATCAGAATGGCGATAGTGTGTGAAAAATAGATATATGAACATGGCTGTTGTAGACGGAGTGAAGTTTGCTGAGTTATGCCACCCACCCGTAATGAATGGCGCTAGTGTCTGATAAATAGATATTCGAACATAACTGCTGTAGATCGCACCGCAGCGCCACCCGTAATTGGACGCGTTTTTAACACTTCATACACAAAGATGGCCCCTCCTTCTACTCTATCTTCCATGCTTGTCATGGAGGGCAAAAAATGGCGAAAGAAAAACCCATTGAAGTCAGGGTTTTTATAATTTAAAGAAATATAATTAACAATAACTAGGGAGATAATTATAGCGTAGTTATTACGTTTATCAAAGGTAATAAGTAATAAATATTACGAGATGTTAACATTAGGTACATTAAATAAAACACTAGTAACTAATTTAGAAACACTTATATCCAAGTGCAAAATAGTTATGTTATTAAACATTATATACTTCGGCTAACGGCACCGTTATTCCATGACCCTCTCTTTAGTGAATGTTGAATGAATAAAATCGTACATTCCGTTACATTCCATAGTGTTTACGATAATATAATGTTAACATTCTAGTCCAAATTGTAAAATCTTGAATCTTAAGTCAATCTCCCATAAGTGCCTTGACTGTTTTGCTCATGTATGTGATACACAAATCGAAATATTACATTATTTTTGTATGTTTTTATTCAATGTTGAATCGGGAACAATAAATTTTATTTTTTTATACAAATTATTCTGTTTTATTTTGCGGATCTGCTTTTTGCTCTTACCAACAGAAGAAAACAACAAACTACTATTTACTTTGTATTGTCATAAGTAACTAACTCTGCTTTACTTTTGGACGCCGACGCAAAAGTCTATACGCAGTTCTTACGACCAAGAATACAGCCATGATGACACCTACGAGGAATCCAAATACATCCAGCAACATAAGTTCCCATGCACTAAGCCAACGCGCGTGGGACGACATGTCCAAACCTTTGTGGCGCGCTGTTCGCTCGATGTGGTATATAGCAGTGTCCATCGGTTCATTTGGACGATCCCGCCAAATTTCGCTGTAGAGTTTCGCGCGTTGTCGCATTCTGTAAATAAATAAATAACGCTTCACACTCATAGCCCCACGCTAGGATTCCCTGTGTCGTGGGTGCCATGGACAACACACTAGACAAGGACATTCACACCCAGACCGAGAACAGAAATTCAAACTCATCATTCAAATTTCCGCCTCGCTGGAAATCGAACCCAGGACCCTTGGTGCGGCGATCCGGCATGGTAACCATTGCGCCACACGGGTCGTCTACATTATTACGTCGTTCTGTTCGTTTACATTATTCTGTAAAGCAGTTGTGTAAAGTCCAAAAATATTGCATTATGGTCCTGCCCTCATGACGGCACAGCATTTTTGCAGCGTATATAAATATACCTTTGTAAGATAAGGTTTAATCGTAGGGGTACCTACAAAAACAAAATTACCAATATGCTTAAAGGCATATCGTGTCAGTATCTTTTTAGTTAATACGTGTAAACCGAACATTAGAGGGATGCTGTGGCAATTTGCCGTCTAAAATGTAAAGTCAGTTACCGCACTAGAATTCCCCAGATGTGCAGGTGAGAAAAGGTTAATAAACGCGGGACTCTATACTACCAACTGCGGACTTCGTCACTTTGCAATGCATAAATCGACTTCCGCCCCTACAAGTCTTTGCTTGCGCTAAAAAGGCCTTTCAGATCAAGTTTATCACGTAATTATCTATTTATCTACACCATTCCGGTCCTCTCATCGACTCCTTAGGGCCATAAGCCAGTGACTAGGTTCAGACAGTATATAAGTAAGTTATGTTAAGTAATAGGATAATAGGAACTCTTTGGGTGAGAATGTAATCATAAAGTTCTTTTACGTAAAAACAAACATCACTTACTCGCTAGTCAAGACCTCCTTCAAGGCCTCTTCAAACGTCTGTTCATCCAAATGCTGCAGTCTCAAGACCTTGGCTAAGCCAACTCTCTCTGCGTGTGCGGCGTTGCCGTATTGATCGCCCAGTATCGGCACTGCTAGCATGGGGACCCCTGCGGACACTGCTTCCGTCAAGCCCAGCAGTCCAGCGTGGGTTATGAAGGCTACACAGTTTCTGTGACCTGAAAGTTTGAGCTCCAATGTCATATCACATTACATGTGAGACGAGAATGGTCATATTGACGCCCTTACTTCTGGTTCAACTGTTTAAGGGTAAATAAATTAATGGGTAACTAATGACGTGCTTTCTCTTTGATTATACCTATACGTTTACTAAAAAAATTAGGTACTACGGATTTTTTGGATAGGCTTGACTTAGTACAGACTATGCGTGTACCATCTCGTGCTTCGTCGACACTTACCATCAGATGGGAATGTATTAATTAATCTTAGTTTCGCATTCAAAACATTGATAAAGTATTTGTCAGGCGTTTTAAAAATTTCATGTTTTAATGCCTATCCATTCACAAACTATACATTAAAAATTACCTACGTAATAAATCATATTGAGGCAACCATTTAATAACCAAAACATTGTTAGGCACGTTATCCAAAGTGTCCTCCCATTTCCAGACGACGCGTTGCGGTAAGCGCGCGAAAATTTTCAAAATGGCGCTCAGACGTCTTTCCGGTAATGTCGACCCGCGCACTAAAGAGCCAAAACTAAATAATATAAACCCGTTATCGGCTTCAGAAACCCATTTCTCCAGGATCTGGAATCACAATAATGATTTCAGAATATTTGTAATTAATAAACTCTTAGCAATTATTATTCATCTACGTAATATTTTATTCCCACAATCAGTATAAACAATAATCACCATCACAAAAAATCGTCACGACATTCTGATTAATAATCTATAATTCATAATATTGAATAGAGAATCTACTATAGAAGGTAAAGTATAGATTCTATACAGAAGATAAATCGCCTACAGGTAAGTAGGTACCTATTTAAGGCACTAAATTAACTGTGAGTAATGAATTTACACTTACTGGGTCCAAAGACTGTGTACTTTTATTGTGCAGATGTATCCCTCCAACTTCCACAATGGAGGGAGGAATGGACCACACTCCGTTCACAACGTGGTACGTATTCATCAACACGACGCTAGTATTCTTTCCTATGTCCTCCAGCCTCGGTAACTTTCTCCCTAGCTTCTTTTCCAATATCTTTTGTTCTTCCCAACGTATTACGATTTCAAACCACCATAGATAAAAGTAGTGACAAATAGTATTATGAACACGCTCCAGAAAACTCATATCCTCTGTGATAGGCAATACAACATCGGAAACGTATGCCGGGTTATCAGGAGCGCCAACTCGACGGGCTGTCCAAGGGAGTAGGGATGTGGACATTAGCCCCACAAAAGGCAGCCCGTAGTTGTGAATGATTCCCAACATACAATCACTAATGAAGTGTTCCACTAAAATTAGGTCGTAATTCCCTTTAGCGTCGACAAACTCCTCGAACTGTTTCGAATCTAATATCTTCTCGCAGATGTGTAAATGTATTTTGGCCAGATCAGTGACTATAGGAAAATGCTCGAAGTATTTTTCCAGGCCGAAAATAGTAAAATCTACATTCTTCAAATCGACTATTTCTACGTGCAACGGTGCTAGGTTTCTTAGATCAACATCGCGACGATTTTCCTTGAATTCCGATGGAAAAAACGATACCACAGTCAAATTGTGTCCTCTTACTTGCAGCTCCCGAAGGATAGGTTCAAACACCATGTGGTGACTTTTGCCTGGATACGGTAATAAGCAGAGGATGTTATAAGAATTAGTTGGGACTGGAACCCATAACATCAACAATAAAAATGTTTTCACAAATAGCATTATCACGATATTTCCAATATAATATATTTGCGTGAGCGGAAGTTATTATTGGTCAACAGTTTAACACAATCAAGAGAGTTTAACGTATAGACTACGTCTGACCAACGCGTCCGATAAGAACTAACTGAGCTGAAAGATGCTCTTGCATTGTAGGATGTGTACGCATGACATTAATATCGCTCATGTATTGCAGTACTACAGTGCAAAGTATAGCAGGACAAGTATTGCAGTAGCAATCATATACGTAATTAGCTTGTGTATTGTACGGGAAGTATGCAATGACCTGTACTATAGTACACGTACTTCATAGACGACCGTGTAGTGGGTATTACGTATATTAATTTAGACCTTATTGAACGATACAAATGTATAAGAACAAAAGGCAGACTGTCTCTGTCCGTCAACCTTATTATCATTACGTTACATATTATTATTATGAAATGAAATGAAATAATCTTTTTTTATTCATGTAGGTATCACTGATACACTTATGCACGTCATTTTTTTTAATTTACCAGCTTTTCGCAAAGGAGCTTTGTCATGGAGGAGAAGAAAAGCCGTAAAGAAACTCCTCTGCACATCTTTTAAAAGGTTTTTTATGTGTACGTAAAGTCTGTCTATTTTGTAGTCAAATGACCCTGTCGGCAAAGCGAGTTGTATAGGGTTCGACTGCCGGAAGGAGCAAACATCTAGCTATGTAACAGACAAAGTTTATTTCCGGATCATATTTATGATTGTAATTTCTTATTTGTGTTGTTCATGGTATGGACCGTGCCACTAAACTTGTCTCTTGTACCTACTAAAGATCTAAAAGTAGTCCAAAGCCGAAACCAGAAATAGATCTTTACTATATCGTCTAGGTACCATATCATCGGCTATTCTTGCACATGCATCGCTACGCGACCTAAATGATCTGAAAACTAATTTCATTTTGTTTTAATCTTGAAGGCGGTTCGACTTTTTATTTAAAAGTTTTTATAATTTCTGCAATCAGAAAGGAACTTTTTTCGTTTACTCAAGGTTCTCCTTAGAAGACAAAAACAAAAAAGTGTAAAAATAGATATATTGTTTAATTCATACTATCGATTATTGTTGTTTCAGATTCGGTGTTCACATCTATTGATTTATTTTTCTTTAAGTTTCCTTCTTTTTCCGCTTCCGTGAATGCTGAGAAGACAATGCCACTTCTTAATTTCTTGAAAATTTTCTTATCATGGAAAGGATGCGTATGCGCAGATACTCTGAAAATTATAATTACAACGTTTATCTCAGGTTACTTTTTAACCGACTCCAAAAAAAGGAGGAGGTTCTCAATTCGACTGTATTTTTGTTTCATGTTTGTTACCTCAGAACTTTCGACTGGGTGAACCGATTTTGATGATTCTTTTTTTAATCGAAAGCAGGTGCTTATCATGTGGTTCCACATAAATTTGAACGAGACCTGACAAGTATTATTTGAGTAATTTTGAAGTCGGTTATTTTTTGTTTGTGAAGTTTTGATTATAAGTTTTAATGACGATCCTAAAAACTTTTTAAAAACTAGATTGCTTGAAGCATTTACTACAAGTAGTTTGTATTATACCTCTGTATAACCATGTCGTCTTTAGTGAACACGAGGGCGGGACACTTGGCGGTACTGAGGTAGTCCACACAGCGCCATTGCCGCGACTTGTCTCTGTTGGTATGCTTGAGGTAGTACACGAAGCGATTCAGGATCATTTGCAATGAGCCCTGGTTGGATACCGTGTATTGCAGAGCTGGACAAGCTGAAACAGTTTAGATATTTTTAACCGACTTCAAAACAAGGAGGATCTAAATTCGACTGTATTTTTTTATGTTTGTTACCTCATAACTTTCGACTGGGTGAACCGATTTTGGTGATTCTTTTTTTAAACGAAAACAGGTGCTTTTCATATATGTGGTGGTCCCACATAAATTTGACCGAGATCTGACAAGTAATTTTTGAGTATTTTTGAAGTCGGTTATTTTTTGTTACTAAAATTTAGATTTTTATCAAACATAGATTAAGTAATAGTGATGGTGTTCAAGGTTTAAGCCATGTTATTATCTCCTCTGTTAGTGATGCACTCTACTGAATAATGGAAGAGGCTGTTACCAGGTCCATTCAACTGGAATCAATACTAAACAGTTTAACATAAAGGCACAGAAAAAATAATAGTACTTATAATAAGTACAGAAGGCGCACTCCGCAAAACCATTTAAATAAATAGCGACTCTTGCTCCAACGCAATAAAGTGTAATTCAGGTCGCACAGCGCTAATCAAAGACGCGTAATGAGTTGCCTTCCTTTCTAACACTATTGCTTATCCTCTCTGGCAATGTCAGGGTTGCCTTTTTTGAAAGAATAAAATTAATCTGAAAGTTTAATTACCAGTTATATGTGCATGCTACTCTTATGAACAAAAATTCCGTTTCAAATAAAAAGCCAAGTAAGTAATATCATAATTATCATTCCTAAGTTGTTTATACAGAAAAGTAAATAAAAAGCGGCCAAGTGCGAGTCGGACTCGCCCATGAAGGGTTCCGTAGCAGCAAGTATCATAATATAAAAGTTCTTGAAGTTCGTTGTAACTTTGATCGAGGAAAATTGCGGTTTATGATTTATGACGTATTAAAAAAAAACTACTTACTAGATCTCGTTCAAACCAATTTTCGGTGGAAGTTTGCATAGTAATGTACATCATATATTTTTTTTAGTTTTATCATTCTCTTATTTTAGAAGTTACAGGGGGGGACGCACACATTTTACCACTTTGGAAGAGTCTCTCGCGCAAACTATTCAGTTTAGAAAAAAATGATATTAGAAACCTCAATATCATTTTTGAAGACATATTCATGGGTTTGATGAAAAAAAAATTTTTGAGTTTCAGTTCTAAGTATGGGGAACCCCCAAAATTTATTGTTTTTTTTCCATTTTTGTATGAAAATCTTAATGCGGTTCACAGAATACATCTACTTACCAAGTTTCAACAGTATAGTTCCAGGGTTGGAAAAAATCATGATTTTTTAAAAAAATCAAAAAAATCACGATTTTAAAAAAAAATCCTAATTAATCACGATTTTTTGATTTTATTTTACAATATTTTTGCGCAAAACAGAACGCGCCCTCAAGGGATTGCGCGGACACAGCGCGGGGATTTACTCTTTCGTCTGACATGTGAATGCCAAGCAAAAGGGAAATCCCCGTGTAGTGTTTGTACCGACTGGGAATTGAAAAAGGCTTTAAAACTAGTTTTTTTACTCAAATATTATAATAATCATAGTGATTTTTAAGATTTAAACGACCCTAGTTTGTAACTTAATTATAATTTCTAAATTTGTTTTTAGGGTTCCAAAGTAAAATCGGAACCCTTATAGTTTCGTCATGTCCGTCTGTCCGTCCGTCTGTCAGAAGCAAAGCGCCGAAACCCTTATTGCTAGAAAGCTGTAATTTGGCTCGGATATACATATTATAAATTATTAAAACTCCAGAATCATAGAAAAAAATATTGAAAAACATTTTTTTTCAGGGTACCTCCCCTACAGGTAACGTGAGGATGATTTTTATATTCGTCGCGTACCCTATAGTGTGGGGTATCGTTGAAAGGGTCTTTTAAAAATGTTATGGGTCTTCTAAGACCATTTTTGGAATTAGGGGTCCGTTTGAGAAATATTTGCCTTTATATTGCTAATTTTGGTTAGAGTCAAGTGTCCCCCCCCCCCTGCCGGCTAAACAGTTGGAGTTGGACAAGTGAAAAAATTCTCCAAAATAGACTATATTATGATGAATTTATAAGGAAAACTATCACGGCTATGTTAGCATAAGTATTAGTCGATAAACGTAAGTACTACTTCGGAACCCTACATTGCGCGTGGCCTGACACGCACTTCCCCGTTTTTTATATGTGGATTTCTGTGAAAAAAAGTGAAATTACACATTTTTGATTAAATCATTGATTTTTATTGAAAAAATCATTTGATTTAAATCGTGATTTAAATCATGATTTAAATCAAAATGATTTATTCATGCCAACCCTGAATAGTTCCTATACTTTCGGAAAAAAGTGGCTGTGACATACGGACGGACAGACAGACAGACAGACATGACGAATCTATAAGGGTTCCGTTTTTTGCCATTTGGCTACGGAACCCTAAAAAGTGATGAAATTCTTTATTTGTAACTAATGATCAAAATAACTTACTTGAAACTGTTTGCTTATTTCCTGCACCTTGTACTTTATCTGCAATGTCCTGATGTTCACTTCCATCTTGCGTTTCTTTACTTTGAAGTTGTCTTGCAGTCTGCTGTCCGTCCCGAGTAACACCTGAATGTGGGTCACCTTGTCCATCATGACTTGTTGTGTAATCTAGTTCTCCATTGTTATCCTCAAACTGCATCATATCATCATCAGCAGTCCCATCATCTTGGTTCTGTCTAGAAATAAAAAAGTGTATGAAGTGAATCTTTTTTTTGACTCAAACTTCAATTCAATCTCCTATTATGTTATTGTTTACTTTCTTTTGTTACCCCGTCTACACAACGTCGACGTAGAAGTTTAACTTTAACATTTAGCTACCCACTACTTGTGTGAACAATGTCTGTCCGATGTATGTCCAAAAAATATGTGAATAAAAAATATGATAAATTGTTTAATAATGAAGAACAGATATCCGCAAACATTGGTCTCATATATTTTTTAGTTTTGTAAAAGTTAATAATTAAATTAATAATCTTTTGAAAATTACTTTAATGCTATTAATTTTAAATGTTAAGCTCTTTTAATATTTATTTTAAATTCATCTTACATGAATCCATCAACAAATGTCTTTGAAAACCAGTGTAATGCTAATAATTTTAAAAGCTTTAGTTATCTAACCTTTGAAACTGCAATTTTTGTTTCGCTGACATGGACCCCTTGTTCTCTTGAGCCCTGGGGAGGCACATTACCACTTTGGGCATCAATGGTATAGGAAAAAATCCAGTTGTACAGATTTAATTGGTGATCTAACTACTACTAGAACTACTACTACTAGAAACTAGATCTACTTTTTACTTAGGATAGCTTAAGAACAATTCTGAAACATTGTGTGAACACAATGTGATTACTATTGAATTTAATTCCTCTTTAATTTTTAACCGACGAAAAACAAGGAGAAGGTTCTCAATGAGGATCAGTAAAGTTGTAGCAAATTCAATAGAACTATTATCCACGTGATTCTTTATGGCGTAAGAATGATATATCTTTTTGAATTATCCAAATCGGACCATTACTTGCGAAGATATTAAGTAATGAACATTGCCGTTCCGGCCGCTAAAATTCAAAGTACGCGGGTCCGTGTGACGTCATTAAACCCGACCGAGCGCAGCCGGCTACCGGCACTCCTTCTTCATGATTCGACGGAGCCGATCTGACGCAGTTGGTCACTATAGTCGGCAATTTAATTACATGAAGGGCTGTTATTTTTTCATATTAAGTATAAAACGTACATAATATACCTAAGTACTAATAAAGTAGAAGCTGATTTTGTACAAGCTCAATCAGATAAACTTCCAAAAGTGGATTCTTTCATGGTTTTTGATTACCTAGGTAATCATTCTAAGTTCACCAGCGCTAAATCCGTGGTTGGAAAGCACAAAGGTAAAGGTGCTGTTTATTTATCTACGTGTACGGTTATCATTAGAAGTAGCTTAACATTTTAGTACCTTGACACATATTTCTTGAATTTGTCATAATGTTGTTCGGAAACCGTCGGAACAGTTACTATTACAAAGTACTACTATAATGTTAAGCTGTTTCTGAGGCTGACTGTTGGTAGGTATTTATTAAGAATCTTTAGGTCTAACTTCTAAGCTGTTAGTAGTAGGTAGGGGTAAGAAAGAATGAATGTAAAGTATACGTACAGGGATGTAATCAGAACTTATGAATGAAGTGTTTATAGTTTATTGATAAACGAATGTTGTTTTCGGTATAGGTATGTACTTAGATCATTTCGCGGATGACTTTTTACCTACTTGTTCTTAATAATGCATAGTTCCCTACACTTGCTGATCTATGACAGAAACCTTAATATTAGTTGTTAACAGCTGTTTTTTTTTAGGGTTCCGTAGCCAAATGGCACAAAACAGAACCCTTATGGATTCGTCATGTCTGTCTGTCTGTCCGTCCGTCCATATGTCACAGTTACTGTTGAAACTTGGTAAGTAGATGTATTCTGTGAACCGCAATAAGATTTTCACACAAAATAGAAAAAAAAAACCAATAAATTTTGGGGGTTCCCCATACTTAAAACTGAAACAAATTTTTTTTTTCATCAAACCCATATGTGTGGGGTATCTATGGATCGGTCTTCAAAAATGATATTGAGGTTTCTAATATCATTTTTTTCTAAACTGAATAGTTTGCGCGAGAGACACTTCCAAAGTGGTAAAATGTGTCGTCGTCGTCGTCGTCGTCGTCCCCCCCCCCCCCCGTAACTTCTGAAATAAGAGAATGATAAAACTAAAAAAAATATATGATGTAGGTACATTTGATTACCATGCAAACTTCCACCGAAAATTGGTTTGAACGAGATCTAGTAAGTAGTTTTTTTTAATACGTCATAAATCGTACACCGCAAATTACCTATCATTATGTTACTTGCTGCTACGGAACCCTTCATAGGCGAGTCTGACTCGCACTTGGCCGCTTTTATTTCCCTCTCACTCATCGTTACAAATCATCCGTTGAGTAGTAGTAGGGGCTCGACCAAAATTAGCACTATAATGGCAAATATTTCGCAAACGCACCCCTAAATCCAAACATGGTCCTAGAAGATCCATAATATTTTTCGAAGACCTTTTCAACGATATCCCACACTACAGGGTACGCGACGAATAAAAAATTCATCCTCACACCTGTGTAGGGGAGGTACCCTGAAAAATAAGTTTTTCAGTATTTTATTCCACGATTCTGGAGTTTTAATAAATGTGTATGTCCATGCCAAATTACAGACGGACGGACGGACATGACGAAACTACAAGGGTTCCGATTTTACTTCGGAACCCTAAAAAGTAAAGCGTATTTTATTTATTTATTTATTTATTGTATTGCTGCTGGACGGTTGAGAAGGTGGATTTCCATAACTGTACTGCTCAAAAAGGAGGCTGCAAACATAGCGTAGCATTTTTGATGTGGCTCCATAGACGCAGCGAGGAGCCATCTCCCACTGAAAAAAAATGTTACTGAGCCGAACCACAGCCGGCTATACATATATATACAACTACGAAATTTATATAAGTTAAAGATATGGTTCCCAGCCAATGTTCCCAGCTCAGTTACTATCGAAGATAAATCATATATTATCTCTTTTTACAACGGAATACCATTTTCTACGAAGTTTTGGCTTTTTCGGCACGTTTAAAAATAGTTTTTTTGGCGTTTTCATAGAAGTGTTTGAACGTTTAAGCAATATACAATATTGATACATATAGTCAAAATTATCTAAGATGCCCATAATGATAGCTGCCATTTATTAATATGAACTAACATTGTATGGGCGTCTTTGAGCAAAATGGAATAATCATTTACTTGACATGAATAGTTGAATACTTACGGACAAAGGATTTTTCCAAAATTTGTTAAAAATCTTTACTCATTTTCATTGGCGTTGATTATAAATCAAAGTAAACGTTATAATCTAGTAAAAATCCCATCCCATCATAGTTTATGCAAAATTTATTAAAAATATTTGACGTCGAAACAATGATAGATGAAGAGGAATAAAACAAAACTGACGCAAAGTGATGTGACAGCCTGAAACCTTTTCTAAAACCAATCATAATCGATACATTACTATAATCGGAATTAAAAAATGAAAATTGATTAATTTAATTACTTTGTTAAAAATTATTTACTTGCATTTGAATTTAAAATTAGGTACC
This sequence comes from Thymelicus sylvestris, assembly GCA_911387775.1. Taxonomy (NCBI): domain Eukaryota; kingdom Metazoa; phylum Arthropoda; class Insecta; order Lepidoptera; family Hesperiidae; genus Thymelicus; species Thymelicus sylvestris. The sequence continues at coordinate 2,383,465 of OU426893.1, forward strand.
CAAGAATACCACGACGAATTGGATGCTAACAAAAGGCATTTTCCATTATGTATGGGCACTTCGCCATCCATGGACAGTAAACTGCAGATAATATAACTAATTATATGTAATTATGTAGCTAAGCTTTTTGCGGTATTCTTTTTTTTTCAACAAAATAATAATTATGTATACATGAATGTGTGTTACGAAATAAACAAGAATTTATTCACTGTAGTTTTTTCCCTGACGCTCATGATATTATCTCAAAATATTATTTTGAAACTGAGCAGATGAGTTCATTCTATCATGATCTATCTTTCTTTCTTTTTCTTTTCTTTTTTAGCCGGCAACGCACCAGTGATGCGACAGCCACTTACCATCAGGTGGATCGTCAGCTTATTTGCTGGCTCGGCTATTTCCATGCATATCTAGCAGCATGAGTTGTTAGGAAGAAACAAAATAATATTTTATTGGAGTCGTAAATACATAATATTGAGAATACGTGGTACGAGATATGTAGCTCAATCGAGGTAGTTGGGAGGTACCTAAATGTTACGGTTTTTAGTTTACAATTTAATTATCGAATCGATTAGAAGGTCTTACAATTTTGAATCGATTTGTTGCAAAAATTGGTTTCTTTCGTGAACCGATTTTCTTGTACATCTCTAGTGTCACTGTGATGACAAACGACAAATTGGGCTTCTTAGTTCACGGGGACTATAGTTAAAAGGTGAATTAGGCACAAATCAGACACTTAATTTGTTTCAAAGTCACAAATTATCCAAACAAAACATTATGCGCCATATCGCTGCCAGCGGCTAACTGGCGGCGACCGATATCGTGACGTCACAGCCTACCGCGGCGGCCCGCAGTGAACTTCGCTAGTAATTTGGTCATAACTTCGTCAATTTTTGTCGTAGAACAAAAATTTTTACACTGTCTGTTAAGGATTTCTTAGCTCTATAAATCTGCATTCTCAACTAAAAACGTTACGGATCCTCATTCGACACGTATATTTATTTTTTATGTATGATCACGCAGCAATCGGCACAGGGTGGTCCGATTTGGATGATTCTTTTTTTATTGGATAGAGTATGCCTTGAAGTTGGTCCCATATTTTTTTGATAATTTTATTCCCACCCTAAAGGTACGAAAATAGGGAAAGATTGATTATTCACACGTTTTTTACCCGGAATTTTTACACGTTAACCCCACTAACTTTATACTGGATGATCAGATTTCGATGATTCTTTTTTTATTGAATAGTGTACACCTTAAAGTTACTCTTCTTTAAATTTCGAAACAAAATTTTACCCCTATAGATACGAAAATAGGGGATGATTGATATTTCACCTACTACATTTTTACCTGGTAACTGAATCTATAATTCATAAAATCAATAATTAATTATTAATTATAAGTATTATAGCAACTAAAAATTAAAAAATAATTACTTTTTAACAAAAAATTAAACCAACCAAAACAAACTGAAAAGCAAAAATAAAATAAACCATTTAGTATTATAAATTAAGATCCAAAATTAACAGTAAATAAATAATTTTGAGGCGGTGCCAAACCAATGAAAAAACAAACGGCGAAAAGATGTGCGCCGCGCTGCTGCTGCCGTGTGCATCGCATGCCGCTGCCCTCATAATATGAACTTTATGTAAGTAATTAATTTTGGTTGTTTGGCACGGTCTCAAAATTATTTATTTACTGTTAATTTTGGATCTTAATTTATAATACTAAATGGTTTATTTTATTTTTTGCTTTTCAGTTTTTTTTCGTTGGTTTTATTTTTTGTTAAAAAGTAATTATTGCTTACTAGCCCCAATGATACAATTATAAATTAAAGGTACAGACTATTTAATTAATCCGTATAGCTTCACAACACAGCCTGCCAATCAAAAATCTATTCACACATAAACTTTCACATTTATAACATAAGTAGAATATTTTGTGACTTGGTACAGCCCAACCAATGAAGTCATACTATAGAGATATAGAATTATTAGTTGATAATTCTGTATCTTACTTTTGCTTGTTGAATTCATACTCTTCCACATGTGATACTTGAAACACACATAGATCTTGGTCGTCCCTTATCTCCTCTGATGGATTCGTTGCCAGCTGCTTAGATGAATCCATAAGTGAGGAGTGCACTTTCTGAAATAAAAAAATTAATATTTTTGTAAAAGCAAAAGCATATCAACCCAGGATAAGTTTTAGTCATATGAAAACAGGTGAACAAACAAACATGCATATATGGATGCATATCATGTTGAATACAGAATCTATCTTTTAGGGTGCATTCAGATTATGTAACATGTCATATAACTTTTGTAATATAACACATCCACATTGTTTAACATTGCTTATTGTCCTTATCAAACATGCCAAATAACTATGTTTTATAACATGTTATGTTACATAGTCTGGACTCACTATTACGCCCCAACTCAGAGTCACTAACGGTTACTTTAATCGTTCCTTAGTAAAGAATCACCATACAAATTGCGTACTAAGGAGTGATTTAAGTAACCGTTAGTGACTCTGAGTTGGGGTGTTAGACTACAAACAGAGTCAACAGGGAGAAAAATTCACATCATGTATATTTTAACCTATCTGGCTTGCTTGATGTTAAAGGCTGATACCACACTACAACAGCACAAGTTAGGTATTATACATATACACTATGCGAAGCCAGGGTAGGTTACTACTAGTTTCTAGTTAATAATGATGCAATACTTACCATATCCTTCAAGCCTTTGATGTGTAGTTCTTTGGCAGCATCAATAAGATCATTGAGGTGATCCAGGGATACCAATACTTCCCCTGTATAAATGTATTCCAATAGTGCTGATAGTGTCGCTTCTTTGATTTTCTGCAATAATACATGGTAAATAAATAGATGATCAAACTCTCATACCTCCAAGAGGGAGATTCTATGTGAATGAGAGAGCACTAAGCTTGCCATTTTAACTAAAATATTTTGTTTCAATTTAAAAACTACTTTTTTCTTCTATATTATTCCAATATTTATCAAAATTCAGTTCTGATGATGAATTCCATGCGGAATTGAGGAAACACATAATGGAGACTTCTTATGTTTGTCAATGACTGTTCCTTTCAAATTGGTTATATCCTTTGGTAAAATGTATATATATTTATTTAATCTTTAGTATTAAATTGTATGATTTTTTATTTTAATTTTAAATTTTAATCTAAATGTTTTTTTTTTTGTATTATTTGTTAATATAATTCAAATGTGTGTTGTAATTTAATCTTAATGTGAAAAATTTATTTTAGTGTGTTTATCAAATGTAATGACTATAGTCAAAATTATCTAAGATGCCCATAATGATAGCTGCCATTTATTAATATGAACTAACATTGTATGGGCGTCTTTGAGCAAAATGGAATAATCATTTACTTGACATGAATAGTTGAATACTTACGGACAAAGGATTTTTCCAAAATTTGTTAAAAATCTTTACTCATTTTCATTGGCGTTGATTATAAATCAAAGTAAACGTTATAATCTAGTAAAAATCCCATCCCATCATAGTTTATGCAAAATTTATTAAAAATATTTGACGTCGAAACAATGATAGATGAAGAGGAATAAAACAAAACTGACGCAAAGTGATGTGACAGCCTGAAACCTTTTCTAAAACCAATCATAATCGATACATTACTATAATCGGAATTAAAAAATGAAAATTGATTAATTTAATTACTTTGTTAAAAATTATTTACTTGCATTTGAATTTAAAATTAGGTACCCAAGAATACCACGACGAATTGGATGCTAACAAAAGGCATTTTCCATTATGTATGGGCACTTCGCCATCCATGGACAGTAAACTGCAGATAATATAACTAATTATATGTAATTATGTAGCTAAGCTTTTTGCGGTATTCTTTTTTTTTTCAACAAAATAATAATTATGTATACATGAATGTGTGTTACGAAATAAACAAGAATTTATTCACTGTAGTTTTTTCCCTGACGCTCATGATATTATCTCAAAATATTATTTTGAAACTGAGCAGATGAGTTCATTCTATCATGATCTATCTTTCTTTCTTTTTCTTTTCTTTTTTAGCCGGCAACGCACCAGTGATGCGACAGCCACTTACCATCAGGTGGATCGTCAGCTTATTTGCTGGCTCGGCTATTTCCATGCATATCTAGCAGCATGAGTTGTTAGGAAGAAACAAAATAATATTTTATTGGAGTCGTAAATACATAATATTGAGAATACGTGGTACGAGATATGTAGCTCAATCGAGGTAGTTGGGAGGTACCTAAATGTTACGGTTTTTAGTTTACAATTTAATTATCGAATCGATTAGAAGGTCTTACAATTTTGAATCGATTTGTTGCAAAAATTGGTTTCTTTCGTGAACCGATTTTCTTGTACATCTCTAGTGTCACTGTGATGACAAACGACAAATTGGGCTTCTTAGTTCACGGGGACTATAATTAATTATGTTTTTGTTTGTGTGTACTTGACAATATTTCTATGCCTAATACAGGATAAGTGCCTTAATATGCTTAAGACAAATAAAATGAATTGAACTGAATTAAATATAAATCTTACACTTAAGAATATAACTGGGTGCGGGCACTGGGCCGAGGTGATGAGCTCCTTGAAGTAGGGGCTGGCGAGCGCCAGCACTACCTGGTGCACCTTCACCATGTGCCCGTCTGCTGCTAGAGTCATGTCCACTAATTCTCCGTTCTGCAAAAATATGTTGTTTATTAACCGACTTTAAAAAAAAGGAGGTTCTCAATTCAACTCTATGCTCTTTTTTGTTTGTTACCTCAGAACTTTGGACTGGGTGAACCGATTTTGATGATTCTTTTTGTAATTAAATATATTTTTTTAGATAAATTGGAACTGGAAAATGTTAAGTAGTTTTTGAGTAATTTTGAAGTTGGTTATTTTTTGTTAGTAAAATTTAGATTATTTTATTAATGTTATTTGTTTCTACTATGTACCACTAACAGGTTCATAGTTTTAATTATGTATGTTTGAATGTAATAAATTAATAAATAAATTATGTCATGCTGAGATGATTATTGTTTTTAATGGGGAGTAAGTTTGTTAATCTCTCTTGCCAAAGACAGCATACGGTATTTAATTTTCATTTCAATGGAAAGTGTAAAGCAAAGTTTTCTAAATGAGTGATGTGCATCTATAGCAAAACACTTCGGGTATCTATTTTTTTATCTTTAAAAAAAAAAACAATGCAGTAGCTACAGAAAGAAGAAATTATTTACTCAACCTTGTTACAAATGGACAGTTGCTCCTCAGAAAGATCAAGGAAGTCTATGACATCATTGATGTACTATTAGGGTACCCGTAATAAAAGGTTAGACAGGCATCTACAGCAAAAAAAAAACTATTACCTGCTGTAAACTGCTTAAACCGTCGCATACATTCCTAACGTGAGCTTCCCACGTAAGGGAATATTGTGACTGGGACATCATTTAGTTACGCTTTAATTAACATTCTATTCAATAGTATTTGATTTCAATTATTTTATTTACAACGGTAGACAGGCGGTAAGTTCTAATTTTATAAAAGTTGTTGTGTTTTGATGATCACTCGAAGTTGTATGACATTGACAGCGAAAAATGACGTAGAGCATAGAGTATAGACTATTGTCACTGTCAACATCAATTATTGCCATTAAATCAGTACAGACTATAAATCATCTACTTCGTCGAACGCAATGTTAAAAAAATATTCTTATATGAAAAAAATACCGGTACTTTTTAGTAATGTTTACAGAATAATATTATTATGAGATCACAGGGTTAATTAAATTAAAGATTCGTCACGTTGTTGTAGGCATTTTATACGACGATACGTACAACGAAATTGTAGGTAATAACCACCAAAACGTTGGAGCGCCACATATGAGATCACAGGGTTAATTAAATTAAAGATTCGTCATGTAGTCGTATATTTCTCACATTCTGTACACTCTGAACAGTGATTAAGTACTCTGTGCTCTGAACTCTCTATCATAATATTATTAAAAAACAAAACCTATGTCATACCAAGAAAAATATTATAATTAAAGAACCACCACACATAAAGAAAAACATAGTGCACGGTCGCTTGGCGTCACAGAGTAGCTTACACATTCGTTACTCTGTGTAACGTGTCGGCAAGCGACCGCTGGATACTCTAACCGGTACCTTACATACAACCGGTACCTTACCTACGCGGTTTGCTATATTAAATTAGAAAAAGCCAATAAACCACTACGCTGCTCCAACGCTTTATGATGAAATGATTAACGACCCAAGGAGATTATCAATTTTTTATTGCTATTTAAATGCGGCAAGGCATCAGTGACGCTTTTTGATATTTAATTTTCCAATGTCTAATGACCACTTAATAAAAAACAAATGGCTTGTCTGCTATTTGTAATTTAGGTATAATTATTAAATTATAATTACTCAAAGTAAATGCGTTTGCGAAGAAATACACTGACACACTGTAGTTCTAGTTCTGTAATTTTTAATGATTCATTCTAGATAATAATATGTTAATACTCCTTGGGAAGTATGGACTGTGACAAAATAACGGCATCTTAAAATTTCGTATAATATAATAATTTATCTCTTAAAATCTAAAAGGATTTCACATCAAGTATTTCAAATTCAGCAATGATTGAAATCAATACTTTTATGTATCTAGTAATAATTTTATTTTACAGCGACCCCTTTCTGAGTGAGCGTATTATCCTCATATGTCTCGAGCACATCAGCCAAATGCTCATTGTCTCTGGGTTTCTTGAACTGTCTTTTCCTTTGTGCAGCCTTCTTGCGTTTGGGTACTATTGGTTTCCTTGGACCATGGTCTTGCATTGACTTGATGCCCTGTTTCTCCAAGTATTCTTCAATCTTTGCGTCATCCATTGCGTCTACCGCTGTAGCACGCCAAAGTTTTACAAATTCTTCGTCTACCTGTGTGAGAAATTTAAAATCAATATGAGTAATATTATCTTAACAATCAGCCATCCTACGTCTTATTTTATTAAACATACATTATAGTTCCTATTTGATCAAATATTAATCATTAAAAAAGTAATTTGTCATGTGCTTAAGTTTTACATTTCTAAAGTTTCCATAGACAAAATAAGACATTAATTTCGATAAATTTTATAAGTAACTTACGTCTAATGTAGCCGTTTTGTCATTATAAAACAATATTTTCTTCTTATCTGAGGGTCTGGTAATGTACAAGATTTCTTGTGCTAAACTTTTAAGTGCCCTTTCACAATGCGGCAAAGATTCTTGAACGTCCTCCAAAAATATGCCTCCCAACCCTTTTAAATCGTGTTGTTTCAATAACCTGTAATCAAGAGAGCTCATTACTATAGAATACAATTTTTATTAAAAATAAATAAAATAAGATTAATTACCTAAAAAATATACAATGCAAAATTAAAATTGGGTCAGTTTTATGTTATACAGGAATGAAATATTAAGTTGCCTAATAGGCATCAGTAGGTGTAAATCTAATATTACTTGGTCATTTAACTTCAATAATACTGTTTTTTTACAAACTGAAGTAACCATACTGAACTTTGGTTGAATCTCGCGACTGTGAGGTGGTATGTAGCCTATGTAGGCCATAAAGTTTGGTGTGAGTAATAGTTTTTATGTAATTACCAACACATTTTCTTTACATACACATACATATTAGCAGTCATGGCTTTCATCTTGTAAATAAGATGCCTTGGAAGGTCCGTTCCACTTGAATTTGGTGAGGTGATGAATAATTATTTCAGAATGGAAATAACATCTACATACTTACCTAAGTAATGATTTTTTATCCTTTATTTTATATACAGGTTTAAATATATATTTTCCATCAGGAGTACACTCTATTTTAGGATTATTTTGAAGAGCCTCTGTTTGTAGCCACTGCAAGAAAACCATTATTACTGCATTTAAGAAAAACGTCAGGCTGTTGGCTGCAACATACAAAACTGAGAATGAAGCAAAAAATTACTTAATTAACTACAGAAGTTTCAATTTTTTTATACAAGATAAGTAAATGCTTGACTGTAACTTCACCTGTTGGTAAATGGTAATGAAGTCCAGGACGTTAAACACATTAGCTTAGTAAAATATTCACTCTTTTCTTGAAGACTCACACATAGTATCATATTATATTATTATCATTACCTGTTTAACTTTATTCCCAACATCTAACTGGTTAGTCTCGTCAAGTACTTCGTCCAGGGTGAGTGGATGATCATCTCCTTCTTGGTGCCTTGTCTTCATGTGTCTCACGATGCGGGCAAGTACTCCGAACCGGTAGGGGGAACTGCCTGGCATTGTCTTGTAACTAGAATATAATTATTATTATTATATGATTATATTCATAAAATTTAAGAGATTTATTTTCAACACAATAAGACTATGTGGATGAAAAAACTTTATGACTAATAATGATGTAGTTCAACAAAGAGTGATTAATAAATATCAATAGGATTCATAGGAAATTCATATCACTAAATAGTGGGAAATTAATATGAAATTTTCAGAAAATACTAATAAAGTTACATATTGGAATCTCATGTACTTACTTGCTTGCATCGAGTTTAGGAGCCGAGCTGACAGAACTAGGAGCTTTGGACTTCTTTTTGCTATCATCTTTGTACGGGGACTCATCTTTCTTTTTCTTTTCAACACTGAAAACCAAAAAAGTATTAAAGGGTTGTGCAGGTCACTTAAAATCGCATCAAAATACAAAGCAATTAAATTAGTTTATTTCCATTAATATTGTGTTTTAATGTTTGTTTTAATTTATTTTAAGGTAACAATTGTTTTAAATATTATCAAAACTACACAACATATTGCCGAGTTGAGGGTCACCATTTTATAGATGATAATGTTAACCGTCCATGGGCGGCGATGACCACTCACCATCAGGCAACCCGTCTGCTCGTTTGCCTGCTCAAAGCAGAAAAAAAGTCAAGTGAATGCACAATATGAATGTTCTTGCTTAGAACCAATAAACAGTAAATAAATACTGTGATCATATTCATATAATACATGTTTATGCTATGTAGGTCAAGGAAATGGAGTTTTTTAGTATTTTGCATCAAAAGCCATCAGATGATATTGATAAGTGTCCATTGAAGTGAAACTAACTTGTACTAGATTATGATGAAAACTGGTAAGAACAATAGTTTTCGCTCGAATTCATATTTCATTATTGAACATTCAACAAATTTTAATGGTTTAATGTGATAGTGTATACCCTCTTCAATTCAAGTAGAAATGTAAATTTTCATGCAACAAATTATTCGTAACAAAACTAAGATTGACTTAACATTACTCGGATAGTAGGTTAGTAGAATGGGGTAATCTAATAAAAGGATATTGATACGACGCATTCTACAGCTCTGTAACATAACCCAGTAAATAGAGCTTTCGATTTCAAATGATAAGAATCGCGACATCGCGATAGCAATATATGAGTAAGTGGGAGTGAGAGGAGGGAGAAAGTAATTGGCTATTGGCATGACAAGTTACGGGGTTAGGGACCTGGAACCTCGGTTAGTTATAAACGATCAGTTAACTATGTAGTGTACCTGGGTGTCGCAAGTGCCTTTTTCCTGAACGCCTCGCGTTCTCGCAACAGTGCCGGATCCATTTTGCCAGCTTAACGCTACAGTATTGTATGTAAGTTATTTTAAAATAATTAATAATGTTTTCATCCCGTCTTCGGATAATAATTTGTTTGTTTGCAGTTTGATATTTGATTGACGCAAATGAAACAGGATTTGGCAAGAATGGCAAGCATTTGACGTGTCGATTGTCTGTGCACTGTCAATTGTCATTCAAATTGTCAGTGTCAGTTGATTTATTGTTTCGAAATATAATGCAAAGATTTTTAACTTATAAATCCAAGTTTCTCAAGTAGTTACAGTTACGAGAATGGTTGAAATCCTTTCAGAGTGCTGTGTGATATCACAAAATCTACCTCTATTTAGGTATACTGTGTGGATATTAAATATTCTATATAGGTCATGACGTGGTTTACATTACATAGCCCATGGACTTTTTTTTTGTAATTCATTTGTGCTTGTGATTTTTGTTGGAACGCCTGTGGGTAGTTTCAAAGAGTATACATATACCCGTATAATACGCTGGCAAGGATAAGGATCACGTCAGTAATTTAATAATTTTATTAACATGTTTTGTCATCTATAGACCACATGACATGTGGACTGTATGTTTTGCAATGTACCTACTGTAAGGAGATCTTAATTTATAACTTTTGACAATCCACACCGGTTTTTCTCCGACACTGCTGGTGGTGCACTATGCTAACAATGGTTGAGGCAGTAGCTCTAATGGAAGTTATTGGGCTCTTTACCATTCAACTCGTGTTTCGTGTTAATAATAACAATAATGCTTCACACTCATAGCCCCACACTAGTATTTATTCCCTGTCTCGTGTGTGCCATGGACAACACACTAAACAAGGACATTCACACCCAGACCGAGAACAGAAATTCAAACTTCCGCCTCGCTGGGAATCGAACCCAGGACCCTCGGTGCTCGGTATGGTAACTATTGCGCCACAGAGGTGACTTGGCCAGCGCATGTTGCATTTGTGATGCCTAGGTAACAATTTGGCTACTTTCACGAGGTGGAATGGTGCATTAATATATTGTGCTTCTACCAAGAACATTTTAGCATATTATTTATAAAGGATAGTGCATAGATTAGAGTCCTCTTCGAACAGATGAAATGCTGAAAAATCCTAACAAACAAAACTAACAAAAGGCCTGTATCCATAGGGAAGTTCAGACTTAAATAAAATTATTTTTGTCGAATATAACAAGTTAAGATAAATTATTATCTGGTAAGAATTTTTCCTGAGATCGTAATCCTCTTCCGAGTCTCATCCCGGAACGCAAGGGAACTCGCCCACAAAAAGGATGAAATTACAGATAAACAGATTTTGATTTGATTGGTTATAATAATTATTGATAAGTAGTTGTAACTATTTTATTCCGTCAACATAATTTATTGCTCATAGTAACAGAATAAAGTCAAGTTGACTGTTTGTAACGTTCACGGGCCGTATAATTTAATGTGCGGTTTCAATTTCGCCAGTGTTCGCGTGCTGATATTTTCACTTTCGATAATAACTACTTTAAACTATTATAGGTATATAGATTCAATTATAAGTAACTAATAATTAATTGGAAAAAAATCAGTTAAAAAAGAAATGATTTAAATTGCACAAAACGCATCATACTTATATTTTTCGGGACGGGAAGTGAAATTTTGGAAACATCGTTTCATAGAAAATGTATACGATAGTGCATAACTGCATACACAGCGGAATCCCGTATTCGTGGCCAGTACGGGATGGGAAAATCATCGCCGCCAACGATATTTACTGCTTTTGCTACTGTTTGATGCTTTTCCCCGTACGGGGTTTGTCCCGTACGGGGAAAAGCCCATTACGTATGCATTGGGCTTTAATTTTCCGTAATTATTTTCCTTTTATTCATTTTTTTTAGATAGGTTTGCATCTTATTATTTAATAACTGGATCTGCTCCGTATCCGAACTGGAAGCATCATTCAAACTTGTCGTATTGCTAATTAGGCGGGAAACTGTTTTGTTTCTGTGCAAATAAACTTGTCGCGGTTCGGATACTTAAGATTGTGACCTCACGCTTCTCATGTGGCAACTGGCAATTGGCATTGGCATTCGTTCCACGAAGTGGGCGAGAGGTGGACGTCGATAGGTTTTGAGGTATGTACGTTTAACTTATCTCTTCATTTTCGCGATAAGTTTTTAGACCGGTGTTTACAGTTTTATCAGTCTGTTCTGATTTCAGAAGTATTCCCATTTCGATTTTGTTTAGTCTTTTCTAAAGTAAAGAAACTTCTGTCAAGTCGGCCAGTATAAGTTATACGTGAATTATATCTACATGTACTGTTATTTTATTATAACGGAATGTGAAGCTAAGAAAAATTGTAGGCTATAATATAATCAGTTTTAAAAGTTGAGTAAATTAGTGAATTACGGGCACAAGTTATATTTTTACTTCCTTTTATACATTTTGAAGATAGACCTTATTTAGTAATTTTGTACCAACAAAAATATTGACATTATTTTTATACTTAGAACCTTACTTTAGTTGTCAGAGGAATGTTTCAACTTCTAAACACTCCTCACATCTCGCCTCACATTTTTCTATGGTTTACATAAATAAGGATACAATATATATAATAGGATAAAGGATACAATAATAAATAATTGATTTATTAGTATAATGACCTGGCATTTGAACAGGTGGCTACTATTTGGGTTGCATTTATGAATTAATAATTAAGCACTGGCATAATAAGACTATAATTGTATTTATTTTTGAATTAAGAATTGCATTTAAGTCGCGAGGCGTGCTTTTATTGTGATATGCTGATATGCTATAATATAGCTATAATATCTAGCTAATAACATAATAGCTATTTTGTATTTAAATTATTTTTGTAAGAACGTACATGGCAAGAATATTTTACATCGCAATATGTAGATACCTAACTACCTACATCCTACATGGTCTATTTGCGATTATTTTTCGAGTTGCATTTGAGGGCTTGCAGACCTTGCAGTAGTGCTGTCCCAAGAAGACTTATTGACTGCAAATAAAAGTAAAAAACTAACAGACTATGTTACAGTCATTTATAAAGTCCTATTCGAGGTCAGTCACAGAAGTCCATGGGCGGCAGGGGATGGTGGAACTGCAAGCTCGTTTGTCATCCTTATCAGATATACCACAGAAGATATAATAGGATCATGAATAGGATAAACAAGTTGCAGACCACAGACCGCAAATATTATAGCTACTTTTGAACAATATTATTTCAATATCGAAACAACGATCAATCTTGGCTACTGGATTACAGATGTGCTAAAGAGTCCCCTGTCCCAGTTTTCCCGTCACGGAACAATTCAACGGGACTAGTGGAACTGACCCGTTAATCCTCGCGTAACTTCAGGAATAAAATAAATAAGGACATTCTCTTCTATTTTCCTGTGTAGATTTTAGAACAATAACTCCGTTGTTTATGAAGTAATTTTAATCATTCTATATTTTTGTTGTCAGAGATGTCTTCAAGTCTTTTTTGGAATTCGTTTATTGACCCATAATTTTATTGCTACCAAATTTTCGTTAATGGTTTGCCGATATTTGCGACACTGCAATAAATAATCCTTTTTAATTTAATCAACGACTCTTTCTAGGAGTCAATTAAATAGGTAGACCGTACAATAAAATAAAAGTAAATATGAGATTAATGGACATTAAAGAGACGAAATAAAATTTTTGGATGACTTTAATAACTTATCTATACTCTGCGTTAAAACGACTTCTGATCATGCAAAAGAGAAACGATATCGATAACATTGAAAAATACTTTGTAATCTGTTATTTCTATCTATGAGCATTTAGAAGTCCACTGCTGGACATAAGCCTCCCACAATAGGCACCACTCTGACCGGCGCGGTCCTGGGCCTTTTGAATCCAGCGGCTTCCCGCTGTCTTTACTCTTTAGTTTATCAATCCTTCTGATCGGGGGTGAGGAATTTTCATCTTCATTGGTTATCTGAAATTCTGAACCTCTCCTCAGAACTATGTGGTCAGCCCGATTGCCATTTCAACTCATTAACTTTGGGAGCAGTGGGTAAATCAAACGCACCGATTAGTTGTTAGTTTATGTATTACTTACTAACTAGTATTGGGCTCGGCCCAATGAAACGACGATATCCAAAAGCTATTTTATTATACTTTTCTGCAAGATAATCTTAACACTAAAATTAGGTTCTAATATTACTAACTTCCAGAGAGACATAACTTTTGCAACCGCCTGTTCAGCCCAAATGTCGAAAGACGAATGCTCCGCGTTCGGTGCTCTTTGCTATGTCTTTGCTAAACGTAATCAATAGTGACTGGCGTTGGATCAATACATCACTACGCCTGACGGAGACTGATGACAGTAGGCTGCACAAGTCAATTACCATACTGATATTCATAATAGTTATACAAAGAAATGTAATTATATATTAGCACGCTAACAGCTCGGCCATCTGACTTTGCGTACGTCCTCGTACGCGATCTCAAAAATTCGATGAAATTGTACAGTCGTCAAATCTTCGTAGTAGTATTATTACGATATTACGATATGTTAATGAACTTCCTTTATCTACATCATTAATACATTCATCTCTGTTCTAAGATATATCTGTTATTTATAATATTTTTCTATCTATCTTAAATAATTGCATGAATACGAATTTTGATTATTAAAGTTATGCACTTGCAGTAATAATAATACAATGACAATTTCTATGTCTTAAAGTAAATATTACTCGTGTTAAAATTTTACAGTCCTCAAATCTTCATAGTAGTATTATTACGATGTTACGATATGTTAATGAACTTCCTTTATCTACATCATTAATACATTCATCTCTGTTCTAAGATACATCTGTTTTTTATAATATTTTTCTATCTATCTTAAATAATTGCATGAATACGAATTTTGATTATTAAAGTTATGCACTTGCAGTAATAATAATACAATGCCAATTTCTATGTCTTAAAGTAAATATTACTCGTGTTAAAAATCATTTTACATTTTTTTTCAGGTCAGCATTATCCCAATAATATCAATACAATATATCCAAATATTTTAAGCAGGTGTATACAATAGTCTTCCAGTTACTTAGTTAGGGTAATCACAATCAATTATTTCAATTATTTCGATATCATTCATTTTCAATAACAAAAATTTTCCTCAAGTCAGTTTAATGCCCATCAGTTAAATTATTGAAATGGAAATTCCACCGCGTAAACTTTTCATCTACAAATGGGCGTTAATAACAGTATAAATGTTTAAAAATTGTTTTAAATTTATATCAATTTTTTTTTTAATAGATACAATATGAGGCAAGCATACGTTTTACATATTAATGCGAGCAGGTAATTACGATTTGTATAATGTTAAATATGGCCATACCAAGGCTATATACTCGTATTACTCTTTGGATTGTGACTACCCGAACCAGCAAAACCATCTTTTACATCAGTAATTACATCTATAAATTGCCTAATGTCACGATAGACAGTACCTAACTTATCATCGGCTTTAAGAGAAAAATACATTATACTTAGTCTATGTAAGTTAGGGTAGGCCAGGAGAAAAAAGCCGGAGGAAAAAAACTCCCAGAACTCTTTTAAAAAAAAGGTCAATAGTAATAAAGGTCGAAAACAGATTTATCATACCCAGACGGTTCCGGGTCGTGTTTAAATCATCAGCTACCTTGCTGCGTGGCGCGTCTTGAACATCTGCTACTTCTTCCACTGTCCTTTTCTCCAATCAGTTACATCTCTTGCCTCATACTTGGCCGTGATCGGAGAGTGTTGCTCGAGCTCTCCACCACGTCCATCACGACCAAGCTTTTGGTCCACTAGGTCCGTAGCTCATTCTTATTCTCATCGCTCGGACCGTCTTTTGACAATCCTTCAGCCGTCGCTCTAGCTCGCCGTCCGAAGAATTTAGTGGGCCATTTAGATTCACGGATCGGTCGTCATCCAAGCTCACCGCCCGAACCGTGTATCTTCACTCTTATGACTTACAACTTACAACCTTTTCAGTCGTGGTTTTCTCTCAACAGTGGCATTTGTGTATCTACCTCCAGGCGCTGATGTATCCACATTGAATCTGAAACTTATTACTGTATTAGTGTGGATTCATACTTCAAGACAAAAGACCAAGATTACATGACATGAATGATGATGAAGATAATATTGTCGCGTTATTATTAAGATGCTAATGTTGCTAGGGATCAATTAATGGAATTATTTTCACATTTTCATAACAATGTACTGCGATGACTGCAAGTTCTTTGAGTTTGTTTATCTAAACTAGCGACTGAACGCGGCTACGCTCGCATGGATTTTTGTCGCTGAAATAAAGCAGTTTAAATGCAATAATAATGTATCAGAAGCAGAATCAGCGCGAAGATTGATAAGGAGAGGAGTGGGTAAAAGATGATAAAACGACGGTTGACATTTCATGGAGCGACTACACCTTCCTTCAATAAAATTTTAATTAGTTGTTACAAACATTATTATAAAAGCGATTAAGAATTATTCAATTATACCTTACTTCTTCTCATTGTCGTCATATGGGTCAATTCATCGTCATTACCTTATTCATAAACGCTTAATAACATACTTTAGCTATTGCAATTTCTTTCATCTCAAAAGTTTTTCCTAAGAGTGAAAGAAATAAAACACTTTATAAGCCGTGTATAACTTTGCTTGTTTTTATAAGTTAGGAGAGATAGTTTAGTCACAGTTCAAAGTCATAGTTCAGAGTCATAATTCACAGTCTTAATTCGTAGTCATAGTTGACATAGATGTACATACATACATAGGCTTTATAATATACTTGATCTTATCTTTTACCATAATATGCTCCAAAATAAGTGTGTTATATCAATAATAAAATAAACCTTTCTCAAATAATTTTTTATCATTGTTGTGATGTTATGATGAGTCAGTCAGTCGGATAGAGCGAATGTTTTGTTTGTATGTAAAATATAATATAAATATAAAACAAACGACATTTAAAAATTTCATTAACACCGTGCTCAAAAGGGACTATTTCCAATAATCTGGAGACCTTATTTATAATCCATATCCAGTGCGATGGTTTTCGATGATTAATGACTCAGGACTCTGTATTCATTTGACGTTTTAGAACGATCGCTTCATTCTATTATAGTTAACGCGAACTATAAGGCGACAAGTGACACTAGAGATATACAAAAAAAGGCTCACGAAAGAATCAAATTGTAAGACCCATCAATCCATTCGCTAATCAAATTGTAACTCCAAAAACTGCAATATTAGGACACTTCTATTGAGCTACCACTTCGATTGAGCTCCCTTGAGCTACCTCGCACCGCGCATTCCCAATACGCATCTACGACTTCAATATGGACTCCTAAGCTACTAAACTTAACCGAGTTTAATAAATTTGCACATCGTGTGCAATTTGATCCAAGTTGAAGGATATGATAGCTAAAATCTCAAAATAATAAAAAAAAACTTTGGCAGAACGAAGTCTTTCCGGGCAGCTAGTTACATATAATTATATGCGGTTACTGTTCATGGATGGCGAAGTGCCCATACATAATGGAAAATGTCCCTTGTAAGCGTCCAACCCGTCGTGGCACCCCTGCGCACCTAATTTTGAATTCAAATGCAAGTAAAACATTCTTAACGATGTAATTACTTAAATCAATTTTCATTCTCAAATTTCGATTATAGTAATGTATCGATTATGAATCTCTTCACGAACGGCCTCAAGCCGTCATATCGCTTTATTAAATCATTTTTCATTAATCTTGCATAAACTATGATGCGATGGAATCTTTACTAGATTTTATCGTAAGTACTATCTAAACGTTTTTTTTTATTTTGATTTGGTTGATTGATTGGTTAATTTATAATAAACGCCAATGAAAACGAGTAGGAATTTCCTAACAAATTCTGTCAAAATCCCTTGTCCGTAAGTATCCAACTATTAATATAAAAGTAAATAAAGTAAGTAAGTAATAATAAATGTTTATTCCATTTCGCTCAAAGATGCCCATACGAGGCTAGTTCATATTAATAAAATGGTAGCCATCATCATGTCCAATCCGTGTAAATAATTTTCAGTATATGGGAAAGTAACTCTCAAACTTTCCAAAGAGGCCCGTCCACCCGGGCAGCAGTCTACGACCGGTAAACAGCCAAGTAATATCACCAAGGTGTTACATACATCCACATCGCAAGGGAAAGGATGTCTGAATGACATCCTCTATTCTGAACCATCTTTAGATTATTTTTAATCGCTAAAGCATATTCAATAAAACTTGCCCCGTGATGAACCCCTCATCAACAAGAAGACAACAATCACATTTACTAAATATTAATGAACATTATGTAGGTATTCCCATCCATTCAATAATGGCTCTGAAGTCAGTTTGATACTTTGAAGTTTTCACACCACATACAAATTACACACGTGATAGACACACACATGCCATACATACATCATATCACACATACAGATCACCAATTTTTATATAGCTACAGGAAGGGTTATGTGGAATTCGTTAAACTCGTAATAATGACGCTTCATCATGTAATAGTTTGGTGCTATATATCAGGCCCACTATGTTATATCAGTCTATAGTTTGCCTGATGCCTCAGTGAATCGCAACATCGCCACTCATCATGTCAAAACTCTTCTAGTTAAAACCTGGAACTAATCACAAATTCACAGAATTTTATTTAACTCTAATATTAATATCATGTGTGCCCAGATGAATTTGTATTGCAAGAATTGTGACTAAATTTTACTTGTATTGTATTGTCGACAAAATTTTTTTTTTTTTTTACTAGCTGCATCGACTGCAACACACAATATATTACCTACTTAGCCGCCTATTTTCATTTACCATCCTGAAAAATCGCTTTACTCCAGAGATCTAGTCCTAATTCCTTAGTTTACTAATGAAACTAACTAAACCTAAGGTATTATAAATATATCGCGTTTTAAGGGTTTTTAATACAAGGTTAGGTACATTTATGTTTCACAGTGAACAACTTCTTGATAAAAGATTCTAACTGTTTAGCTGAAATCAGATACTCGAGCTTCAGCATTATGTTCATTATCATATCATCATCATAATATTATGTCATACCTACCACATCATATCGTCATCATTATTATACACGTAAAGATTGGATTAACATCTAGTGTTTGTTTTATTACAATCGGTTCACTCACTCCAAAATATACCGGTCAACCTTTAAAAAAAATACCGTCCATACATTTAACTCTAGTTTGGTTACCGAACCGACTCTAAAAAGGGCTCCTCCCTTTTATCAATTCATCGCGAATATACATAATTCACCATATTTTAACACGTTCGGTGCGTTAGGGATCTCTACGAGATCCCGTGCAGAACTTTCATACTGTGCGGCGTCAAAAATCGTGTTCTTTCACTCTGTGCGGGAGGCTATAACATCTAAAGTTCTATGTGTATGATAAAGACAAATATACATATTTGCTTCCCGCTTAAATTTTGAATCAATGGTGTAATAAAATATTTTAGGGGTCGACGAGGTCCCTACCGCACAGAAGTGAAAATATATTCACTCCTTGCGTTGGGGGTTTCCTTTGATACCCGTGAATCGTGAGCCCCGTAGCCGCAAGGACGGGAGAGTTGGAGGCACGAGCACCACAAGTTTTGTTTTAGGGATGTTCATGTATCGATCGTTAAGTTCGCGCTTCGATATAAAATTATTACGCTCGTAAATACGAACAATGAGTTATTTTAAAATAAAAAAAACTTGACAAGTGCGAGTTAAACTCGCTTGGAGAGAATTCCGTACGTTGATTTTATGTATTTACCGTTATTTTTCTATTTTATTAATTTTTGTCATTTTTTAAGACTTCTTATAGGTTTTCCTGTAATATTTAAGTATATATTATATATATAAGTATATACAGGGTGGATTTTTGAGACGGGTCAGTAAGGGCAGGTACCTTAACCGTTATAGTTACAGGAAAACGTTCCTAGGAGACTATCCATAACTTTTTAAGATATTCTGAACTGCATTCACAGATTTTTGAAAAAATGTACGGTCAGCGAAAAAAGTGCTAAAATCCAAAAAAAAATATTTTTATGCCTATCGATCCTACTTCGTATGGGGATCAAAATACTCTATGGGACCATTTAAGGTTTGAGTACTAGAAATGTCAGAAAACGCTAAAAACATTTTCCATACATTTTGTACTGAAAAACGATAAATCAACTCGAAATATTCTTTATCGCCAAACAATCCTATTTCTTACTGCGATTAAAAGATTCTTTAAGGCCTATTGAAATTTTAATACAAAAACTACGGTAAGACACAACATATCACACAAACTTAAAAATAGGTTATCTATTGTTCTAAATGACCGCCGTTTTCACGAATACATAAGTTCACTCGTTTTTGTACTGAGCAAGTAGCAGCGGAAAGTTTTCTTTGATGGATATTATTTAAAATCCTCGTTATTGCCTCTTTCAGCTCCTGAACACTGCCGTACTTTCTTTTGTAGACTTAATTTTTTAGGTGGCCCCACAAAAAAAAATCGAGAGGCGATAGATCGGGGCTACAAGAGGTGCTGTTAAGGGAACACATGGTCCAATTAAGTGGCCACCTTGCAGCCCCTATCTAACGCCTCTCAAGTTTTTTTTTCGTGGGGCCACCTAAAAAATGAAGTCTACAAAAGAAAGTACGGCAGTGTTCAGGAGCTGAAAGAGGCAATAACGAGGATTTTAAATAATATCCATCAAAGAAAACTTTCCGCTGCTACTTGCTCAGTACAAAAACGAGTGAACTTATGTATTCGTGAAAACGGCGGTCATTTAGAACAATAGATAACCTATTTTTAAGTTTGTGTGATATGTTGTGTCTTACCGTAGTTTTTGTATTAAAATTTCAATAGGCCTTAAAGAATCTTTTAATCGCAGTAAGAAATAGGATTGTTTGGCGATAAAGAATATTTCGAGTTGATTTATCGTTTTTCAGTACAAAATGTATGGAAAATGTTTTTAGCATTTTCTGACATTTCTAGTACTCAAACCTTAAATGGTCCCATAGAGTATTTTGATCCCCATACGAAGTAGGATCGATAGGCATAAAAATATTTTTTTTTGGATTTTAGTACTTTTTTCGCTTACCGTACATTTTTTCAAAAATCTGTGAATGCAGTTCAGAATATCTTAAAAAGTTATGGATAGTCTCCTAGGAACGTTTTCCTGTAACTATAACGGTTAAGGTACCTGCCCTTACTGACCCGTCTCAAAAATCCACCCTGTATAATATTTAAGTAATTTTCGTTCTTCCTTTAATAACTTTAAAACTATCCATTGTAAAACTATAAAAAAAATATGTATGAGATCATTACAACAAGCCCTTTTATTTGACATACAATGCGATACGGTTCGCAAAACAGATTTGTTAATTTATTTTTCAAAATTCAGTTGTTTACTTTATACCTTCGTCTTTGGGTCACAAAAATGTACATGAGTACCAAATTTCAACTCATTTGGTCCAGTTCTATCGGAGTAAATTGGCTGTGAACGGCGGTCGCCCAAACGCACGAGTGATATAAGGGTTCCGTTTTTCGTTTTTTCGTACGGAACCCTAAAAAGTGCGGTAAGTATGTAAATAAGTCAACGTCGGATTATACAGGAACGTATACATCGGATGTTAAAATAAAAATTTTGCAAAACATACAAATATCCCGCCAGTGACCAGTGATAGTGATTCGGATTATGAGATGTTTAATCGTCCTGGTAAGAAAAAAATAACATAAACGTGTACTTACGTACGCGCGTGCGAAGTTATACTTCTATGGCATCAAAAAACCAATATAAAAAAACCAATATTAAAAAATAAAATTTTAACAATATTAAAAAAACAATATAATAATAATAATTTTTCAAAACGAGCGTTTTTAAAAACGCACGTGACGTTTTTTGTGACCGTCGTTTTTGTGTCACCGTCCGTGTTACAAATCTTAAAATTTCACTCTCATTATTTTTTCCATTTATTTCACAACGCGCCTAAAGCAGTATAACTTCAAAAACCTTCATCACAAACTTTTCTTTATAACACTTTTTTAAAATATTAAATTATTCATATGTACTAATTTTTTTGACGTGACAACGTCTATTAAAACGATGAGCGCCGGGCGATCGGACGATCAGCGTATCGTAGCCGACGCCATAGGCGATCGTAGTTGAGTGGAGCGGAGCGGGGCGGAGCGGAGCTTTGTTATGACGGACGTTGTCACGTAAAACTACCGTCCGTAAACCGACTTTACAGACAAACATTTTTTGTAATAAAACTTTTTTACCTATCGACAACTGGGATTTTATTTTATTCCCATCACTAGTAGCTACACATATTGAACCATCATCTGTTGCGGAACGGGATACAACAGATCCCTAATTTTTTTTTGTAATAGCGATTTACCCTAATGTCAGAACTGCGTGCGAACCTACCAAAAGATAGAGTCATAGCCTATGTTTAAGCCACAAAAAACTCATAAATATATCATTGGTTTTGACGAAGATATTAATTATTTTCAAAACTGCTATTTTAGGGGGCTGAAGAGGTCCCTAACGCACCACAGGAAAGTTTAGTTAAGGGGTTTTTGAGGTCCCCATAGCACAGGCTGAAAGTTCTTTGAAAATGTTGACGCAGTGAACGTGTTAACTATCACGAATATTTAAAATATAAAAAAACAGACATTCGTTTCTAAGATTTCTAAAATTATATTATATAATCCTAGATTATATTATATAATCCTAGACTTACGGGGAGTGATCTATATAATTGTTCTCCCAGAAGGAGTCGAGATGGGACTTTGTTGTCTATGGCGGGTTTTCTCCGTTCCCCCCCGACACCTCGGGAAAAATCTGACATTTCACATTTTCAAGATGGCGGCCGCTCTGTGATTTTCAACTTTTTTGTTTATGGCTTTTTGTGGGATGTTTTTCGGTAGTTTCGTAAACTTTTGAGGGAAATTTACGAAAACTTTGGAAAAAATTTAAAAAACAAGATGGCCGCCGAGATATTTCACTTTGAATTTTTTTGATTTCAGAGGTCACTTTGCGGGGTCGCATCGGGGTGGTGTTTCAACTTTTTTTAAATGTTTTTCGTGTGTTCGTTTGATAGTATCCCCAATTTTGATATTTTGGGAATATTTATTTTTTCGACAAGATGGCGGACGCGGTGGCGGCCATTTTGAAAAATGTACGAAAAACGACGTTTTTTGGGTGAATTTTTCTTCGGCTTGGCAACATTTGAGCGGTTGTCTTTGTTCCGGGCGGTTCTGTAACTTGACCCAAAGTATTGCCAGGTTGAGTTTTTTTTTCTTTTGTTGATACATTTTTTTGGACTTTTTATTCAAAAATATGAAAAGTAGAAGGAGCAATATTTTTAATCAAAATGTCACACGGGCAAACGTGTCGTGGTTGTCGTAATGACATTTGACCATTTTCGTCGATGTCGGCTGGCAACACTGGGTGCTGGAATTTTTTTTTCGTTTTACGAAAAGTCGAATTGATCTCCCAGAAGGAGTGGTGGGGGGTGGGTACAATGTATGGGAGAATTTTTGGTTTGCCTCCGTGTCTATGGGAAAAATCCGACCTTTCAAAAATCCAAGATGGCGGCCGAGTCGAAATGACCAACTTTTTTTTTCACTATGCACCTACCCGAGATTGGTGTCGTTTTCGGCTAATGTTAGGAAATGTGTTACGATGAAATTGGAAAAAAATAAAAAAACAAGATGGCCGCCGAGATATTTTACTTTAAAATTTTTCAATTTTCGAGGTGATTTTGCGGGGTCGGATTGCAATGGGTTTTCAACTTTTTTACGATTTTTTTTCGCTATTGCCTCGGGTCTATCCCCAATTTTGACGATTGGAGTATATTTTTTTTTTCTTAAAGATGGCGGATCCTATGGCGGCCATTTTGCAAAATGTACAAAAAATTGCATTTTTTGAGGTAAATAATTTTGAGGTTGGCAATATTTGAGGGGGTCACTTTGTATGGGGCGGTTGTGAGGCTTGGTCTAAAGTGTTGCCAGGTTACGTTAATTTTTTTTTCATTCATACATTTTTGTGAACTTTCTATTCAAAAATATAAAAAGTAGAAGGAGAAACATTTTTAATCAAAAAATTGCACCAAAAAATTTCTCGTGGCCGTCGTAATGACATTTGACCATTTTCATCAAAATTAACTGGCAACACTGGCTGCTGGATTTTTTTTTCACGTTTTTTCACATTTCGAATAGCCCAGCCAAAAGTATTGGTGGGGGGTAATAATAATGTATGGGGAAGTTGCTTGAGTATCTATGGTCATTACAGGAAAAATACGACCATTCGAAAATTCAAGATGGCGGCCGCTCGGCGATTGTCAACTTTTTGTTTACTTTGAGCACCTACCCGACATTGGTGTCGTTTTCGGTTAATCTTGAGACGACTAATGTGATGAAGTTGGAAAAAATTTAAAAAACAAGATGGCCGCCGAGATATTTCAGTTTGAAATTTTTCAATTTTCGAGGTGTGTTTGCGGGCTCGCATCGCGGTGGTGTTTTAACATTTTTGCAATATTTTTACTCTATTGGCTTGGGTCTATCCTCAATTTTGATATATTGGGTATACATTTTTTTTCGACAAGATGGCGGACCCCGTGGCGGCCATTTTGTAAAATGTTCGAAAAACTGCATTTTTTGAAGGAAAAAATTTGTATGTTGGCAACATTTGAGGGGGTCACTTTGTATGGGGCGGTTGTGTAACTTGATTGAAAGTGTTGCCAGGTTTCGTTGATTTTTTTTTCATTCATACAATTTTGTGAACTTTCTATTCAAAAATGTAAAAAGTAGAAGGAGAAACATTTTTAATAAACAAATTATACCAAAAAAATTATCGTGGTCGTCGTAATGACATTTGACCATTTTCAACTCAATAAACTGGCAACACTGGAGTACAGAATTTTTTTCACATTTCGAGTAGTTGAGCCGAAATTATAGATCAAGGGTATAAAAGATGTAACAGAGATATTTTAATATATTCATTTTAGAAAAACTATAAAATTTCAGTGTTGCCATACAAAAAATAATAATTTTCATACAATTTTTTTTTTTGGATCGAATATTTCGTCATTAAAATGTATGGGGCGTTTGTAGGTACTGACATTTTGTAAATTTTGGTGCAAAAAATTTCAGTGTTGCCATACAAAAAAATATAATTTTCATACAAATGTATCCTTTTTTCGAATGTTTGAGGCTGTTGGCTCCATTGTATGTCTTTATAATGTGTGAGGCGTTAGTAGATACTAAAGGGCTGGACACGTTGGTGTAACCAATGTTTAGTGATGCCATACAAAAAATAATAATTTTCATACAAATTAATTTTTTGTTCGTAATATTTCAGGCTTTTGTCTCCTTTTGATGTCATTAAAATGTATACGACGTTTGTTGCTACTGATAGATCGGTCACATCCGTATAAACGTGTTTCAGTGTTGCCATAAAAAATGAAAAACTTTCAGTGTTGCCATATAAAAACAAGTATTTTTCACAAAAATCTATATCGAACATTTCGGACTGTTGTTTGCATATATGAGGCGTTTAAATGTGCAAATAGACTGCACATTATATGAGTGAAAAAAAAGTGTTGGCATACAAAAAATATTTTATTGTTCAATCTAGAAAACAAAATTAACGTGTAAACATTTAAAATGTTGAAAATAAAATTCAATAACATTTTTTTTAGTACTTCATACATTTTAGACATTCAAGACATTTGTACCACTATATGTAGTGTTGTTAATATTACCTACTGCTCTGGTCTGGAAGTGATTGTCCGTTTCTTGACTCTCGTATCCGATAGTTTAGTTTGAACCCGTTTTTGTCATGGCGTCTCTCAACCTCAACATTAAAAGAAACTGCATCACAATCGTTCCATTTATTTAGATACATACAGACACACATATGTACATATCAAAATTATAACACCCCTCTTTATGCTTCGAGGGTTAAAATATATTGTACTAGCTTTTGCCCGCAGCTTCGCTCGCTTGAATGACAGTTTTCAACATTTTTTAGTTTTCACGAACCTTTCAGTGAAATTCCTATCAAAATTGGTTTAGCCCAAGGAATTTCGTAACAAAAAGTACCCTATGAGTTATTTCAGGTTACATTCTACCCGTTTACTAAATTTCATCGAAATCCGTCCAGTGATATTTGCATGAAAGAGTAACAATCTTTTTTACCCCCTTAAGGTGAATTTACAAAAATCTTTTCTTAGTGCTCCCCTACACTCCCCAAGAAACATAATATATACCTACTGTTGGGAATAAAAAATAATATGTAAATGACAGTGCTGTCACTCCGTTTAAAACCATGTCTTCTTGTGTTGCTTTTTTGATCTCTATATATTAATAAATGTATATTCCCACATTATAGTTTCACTTCCACGATATTTCCATCAGGTTATGGGCCCAGCAACCGGGAAACTAATTAAAGAGTTGCTGTGAGAAAATATTTTTCGGATTGTGATACGAAAATACAGAATTGACAAAACGTGATTTGTTCGTCGAATTGCCTTGTTCGAGAATTTTGTCAAGATGGCTGAATCTTCTGCAAATTTCATTTCCATCGAAAAACTAAAAGGAATAGAGAATTATTCTTCATGGAAATTTATGATGAAAATGATTTTGATACAAGAAGATTTGTGGGATTGCATTGAGGATAAGAAGATTGATGAAAGAAAGCAATCAAAAGCAATGGCCCGGATTGCATTGTCCGTTCATGCGTCTGTGATACCTCACATACGTAATGCGAAGACGGCACATGAAGCATGGGGTAATTTATCTAAAGCATATGAAGATAAGGGACTATGTCGTAGGCTTGGACTGCTGAGAACGCTATTTGCAACTAAACTTGAAGATAGCGAAAGCATGGAATGCTACATAATGAAAATCACTGAAATGTCACAACAATTGAGTGAAATGGGATCTCCATTAGAGGATGATTTCGTAGCCGTGATCATGTTGAGTGGATTGACATCTGATTATGATCCGCTGATAATGGCTTTGGAAAACTCAAATGTACAACTCTCCAGTGAAGTAGTAAAAGCGAAACTGTTGCAGGAGAATATACGAAGAGGTGACAAGGGTGATGAAGCAGCTTCAGCCTTATTTCTTAAGAAACAACCACGTTGTTACAGATGTAAGAAGGTAGGACATATGATTAAAGATTGCAAGTCCGGAGATAAGAAGTTTGTGAAGATCAATACAGACAAGCAGAAGGGTTTATTGACTGCATTGTCGGCGAATATTGATAACAATTCGTGGTATATCGACTCTGGAGCAACAAACCATATGTGCAACAATAAGGAAGTAATGTATGACTTTCAAGTATGCAAACCATTGGAAGTAAATGTTGCGAATGGTGAAAAGATTTCAACGGGT
Source organism: Thymelicus sylvestris (assembly GCA_911387775.1). Lineage (NCBI taxonomy): Eukaryota > Metazoa > Arthropoda > Insecta > Lepidoptera > Hesperiidae > Thymelicus > Thymelicus sylvestris. The sequence goes on from OU426893.1 coordinate 2,410,611, forward strand.
GGATTTGGTAAAGTAAAAATTAAATTAAACTTTAACAGTCAGGTTGATCATATCAGTAATGTATATTTTGTGCCAGGGTTGTCAACGAACTTATTATCTGTTAGTGAATTAAACAGAAAGGGTTATAAAGTATATTTTGACATGAATAAATGTAAAATATATGATGGTAAGAATGTAATTGCTACTGCTACGTGTCGTAATGGTGTGTATGTATTAGATACATCCAAGGATGTGCAGTATAGGTCTTTTAGGAAGCCAGAGATTGTCATGAACTCAGCCATCACGACTTCGGTACATGAGGGTAAGGCTGAGGATCCGGGTTTAACTCATAGCAATAACACGGAAGTGACACAAGATGTTTGGCATCAAAGACTTGCGCATCTTAATTCTAGGAGCATGAATCTCATGAAGAATGGATTAGTTTCAGGTATGAATTTTGAATCTACAACTTTTAAACCGTGCATTTCTTGTATAGAGGGGAAACAAACTAAATTACCTTTTCCTAAAAAGAGTTTTACGAGAGCAAAACAAAAGTTAGGTATTGTACACACAGATGTGTGTGGACCTATGCCGGTATCATCATTGAGTGGATATAGATATTTTGTTACATTCATTGACGACTTTTGTAGGAAAACTTTTATTTATTTTATGAAAAAGAAATGTGAAGTTTTTGATAAATTTAAATTATTCAAAGCTGTTGTAGAAAATGAGACTGACTCTAAGATAAAAGTTCTTAGAAGTGACAATGGTGGTGAATATATTAATGACAAGTTTCAGGAATATCTGAAGAGTTGCGGAATTAAACATCAAACTACTATTCCGTACTGTAGTCAGCAAAATGGTGTTGCGGAAAGAGCGAACAGAACCATTATGGATAAGACACGCTGTATGCTTCAATATTCTGGTCTAAGTAAGGTGTACTGGGCAGAAGCGGCGAATACAGCGGTGTACTTGAAAAATCGTTCACCTACCAAGGCAGTCATGGGAACTACACCGGAGGAAATGTGGACCGGACAAAAGGTAGATGTAAAACATCTAAGAGTTTTTGGTTGTATAGCATATGCATTAGTAGAGAAATCTAATAAATTAGATGCTCGGAGCAAGAGGTGTATACATGTTGGTTATTGCGAGGATAGCAAGGGGTATCGGTTGCTTGATCCCTCGTGTCCAAAGAAATGTATCAAAGCTCGACATGTTACTTTTATAGAAACTGAATTTATAAAAAGCCGTGTGTCAGATGGAGATATTCAAAGATCTGAAAATACACTAATGATCTTAGATAATAGTAATACTACTGTAAATTCACAAAGAATTCCTGTAGATAGTAATGAAGGTAGTATTTTATCTTCTGCAAATATGGATCATTCTATATGTGAGCAATCTGATGACACTATAAAACGAAATCTCCGCAGGCAAACTGTATTTGAAATAAATAACAGTAGTGGTATAGATATAGTAAATGAAACTTTAAGCTCTTCAAGCTCAGAACACTCTTCCGATCCTACATATATTCCAGGATCTTCCAGTATGGAAACAGAAGGGTCAAGCTTCGAGGATGCAGAGGCGTCATATGAGTATGCAGGTCTTGTAGATATGTACAAGGACAGTGAAGATGATTGTCCTAATACAATTGAGGAAGCCTTACAGAGCAGTGAAGGAAAACAATGGAAAGATGCCATTGCAGATGAGTATAATGCTTTTATCAAAAATAAATGTTGGAGTCTTGTTGACTTGCCACATGGAGTAAAACCGATTAAGTGTAAATGGATATTTAGCAAGAAAAGAGGACTAAATGGAGAATTGCTAAAATATAAAGCTCGATTAGTAGCAAAGGGGTTTACACAAAAATATGATATTGACTACAAGGAAACGTTCGCACCTGTAGTTAGGTATTCTACAATCAGGATTTTACTTGCTCTGGCAGCTCAATATGATATGATAATTGAACATTTGGATGTTAAGACTGCATTTTTAAATGGTGATATCACAGAAACCATTTATATGGAACAGCCTGAAGGTTTTATTTCAGAAAGTAATGAAAATAAAGTTTGTAAGCTAAGTAAAGCAATTTATGGCTTAAAACAAGCGGCGAGAGCATGGTATGAGAAGATTAATCGTGTTTTAATCGATAAATTGAAATTTAAAAAATTGTCGTCAGAACAATGTGTTTATATACATAAATTTGAGGATGACATCATTGTTATTGCGATATACGTTGATGATATATTATTATTTTCATCGGAGAAAGCTAGTAAGAAGAAGAATGTAATTAAAAACTTACTTATGAATGAATTTGAAATGAGAGATTTAGGTAAAGTTAATCAAGCGTTAGGGATGAAGATTACCAAAACGGATAACGGATTTACGCTAGATCAAACTGGTTATATTAATAAGATTTTGGCAAGATTTAATATGTCAGATTGTAAACCAGCAAGAACACCTATGGAAGTTGGCATAAAGTTGGAAAAGGAAGAAAACAGTCAATGTTCACATGATTATAGGTGTCTTATAGGTTCATTAATGTATTTGGCTGTATGTTCCAGACCTGACATAGCACATAGTGTCAGTTATCTAAGTCAGTTCAACAACTGTTACTCGGATAGTCATTGGAAGGCAGGAAAAAGGATATTGCGTTATTTAAAGGGTACATCGCACTACTGTCTTACATATAAAAAGGGTAATATGGATATTACTGGATTTACGGATGCTGATTGGGGTGCAGA